>OY728138.1:199470135-201870135 GCA_963277665.1 Viscum album | reverse complement strand
TTATTTTTCGTTTATCACATTAAATGCCAAAGATATTTGTGAAAAAAATTAAACAAATAATTTTTCATTTAATAAATTTCAATAATTGTTTAATTAATTTAAAAACATATATATATTTTACCTTTCAATTTTATACATCCAATAATAATGTTTGATATATTTTATTTTGGATTACTCGACCCAATTCATAGTTAAATGTATCATGAAATCAAAAAATGTTGCAGGAATGCTCATATCTATTCCAAAAAGTTTCAACACAATTCACTCCTGAAGGATGTAAATCTCAAATTATTGTAGAGTTTTCTCGAATAGTTTTATGACGAATGCGTAAAATTTCTAGACAATTGTAGTAATATTTTCAGGTAATAATGTATGAAACACCAATGTTAATAAATACTATAACAATATATGTGGATCATGACATTTCAATTTAATTAACAAATTATTCTTTAAGTAAACACACCTTAAGATGTTAATTTAATACACATTAGATGCCTTTGAATGTTTTAAAATATTATGGAATGTATATTTATCACTATTTATCATTGAAAATATTTCCAGTGCATACATTCCATTCTCAACTGGCCAGATATCACACATTATGTTCAGTTTTTGTATGTAATTCTGAGAAATGAGATAGTCCTTATATTTTCCATGATCATTAAGAAATGTACAGATAAAGTTTTCATAATAATTATTCTCAATATGCATAACATAAAGATTATTCCCCAATAATTTAAATTACCAATACATAAGGCTGATGAATATACTTTTTCTCTTCCATTGATTCATTATAACTTCACTTGATTTTGATGTTTGAACTCGTTTAGCTCTATCATTCAAATGATTCACCATCCCAAATTCTATATAAATATTTCCTAGTTGTGCTAATATTTTAGAGCCTTCCAAAATCATTGGAGGTGGTATACGATCAATTGAAAATTTGAATTTTGACATGTTCAACCAAAATATTTGAGGCGCATTGAGAAATATTCCATGAAACAAAAATCTCCCTCTTTATTGTGAGGAAGTTGTTCAAGTTCAAAGTCAATGTTACAGACATTACAAGACAAACCCATGTATTTTCTCCAATTAAATAAGATATCATGTCCAGGGAAATCACTAATGGTCCACATTAGAGAATCTTTCATTTTTTACATTGTTCTAGTAGGCGTATCATATTTCTCAACACTATTTCTCCATAACACCATTAATTCATCAATTATATGCTACAATTATATAGGAATATTATTTCCAGTCATATTTTTCTAGGAATAATCATCTAAATTATTACATATGTTTGTTAAATACTTATCCAAAGAGGTAGACTCTACGAGAACAAAACTACTAGATAAATGAAAAAACTGGTGCTCAAAGTCCCATATGAGTTGAATCCATTGACATCCAATCCAAAAGCAACATTCCTAGTAACATATGATACTTATGGACGTAATGAATCAAATGAATTCACTGATTTTGAATCTACTGTATGTTACATTAATCAATCATTTCTTTTATCTCTAGAATTCCACTTCTTCTAATTGATGCTTTTCAATTACATGAATAATCTTTCCGATCAAGGATTTAAATTAATCTAACACAAAACATTGGCAGGTGTGTTCCTTTCATTCTTCATAGTTTTATATTGATTCAGACTTCTTACATAACCTATTGATTTCCATCGAGAAGTAGATTTTTTTTGAAATATTTTCCTCATAAAAATTCTTTCCAATAAAGAATACAATAATTGGGACTGATACATATTTTTTATATAATTCATACCAACCATGTTACCAACATTTTTCATATGATATTGAAACTCCGGGATCATTGCTTTTGAAAATTCATATTGCAAAAAAATCCAATATCAAGGACATCTATTTTTGAGAACCTCCACATATGTATTTGATATGGTACAACATTATAATAAAAAATGTTTTTACTATTTAAAAAATCCACCATAAAACTTTTGATTTCCACCCTAAACTAAAACATGAAACTAATTTGTTTTATCTGTCAATTTTTCTCTTACAGCTGTCTCAACAGAATCAAGAGGATGATCAAATGATATGTTAAAATCCTAATCTTGTTGTACTATATATTCTAAAAACATCACTTGTTTTGTTTCTATTTAAAAAGCCATCAATTGTTTTTTTGGGTATATTTTTATGTCAATGTAAGTGTCTTTTAATGTCGAATGCATTGTTGATAAGGGTTTTCATTTTAGTTTCCATTGTTGATAATGTTGGGAGCTCATTCCATTGATTAACAACTATGCTTAGACTTTTTGTGCCATTTTATTCTACATGCCAAATCCATCAGAAAATATTTATTAGGGGATTACTTCATTATGAAGTGTTGAAAAACATCAATGCTTTGAAAACATCTTATAAATTAACATTTAGGACATGGGCATCGTATTCTATCATTATAAGATCGATTGGAAATTAAATATTATAAAAAATTATCCAACCCATAGCATACTGGGGTGTGTTTCTTTCTAATGGGATTCATATTTTAAACAAATATATCACAATGTTCCTAAAAATTACTAAATAAATTAAAACAAATAATTATAACTATGTAGGAATGGAGATAATGGTTAAATCAAGTAAAGTGGAATTATTTGGAAGTAAATAGATTCATGATTAAATTAAAATGTAAATTCTTCGAATAAATATATAATTAATGGGAATATAAAGGGGTGTTGGGTAATTATTATTTTCCCCATTTTGGGAAATATGGTAATTGGTGCTCAAAATAATAATAATATAACTTTCATTTTTATATGGATATGGTTTTTGGTAAAACATGCCTTATAAAAATAATTTATATATCAAATCACACCTTGATCTAAATATTCCTAAACACTAAATAATAATGACTTTGAAATATGCATTTTAATAAATTATACCATTACTGAGTATGTGATATGTTTATTACGTATTATAAATAGGAATTAGATATAATTTATATATAAATTAATATTTTTTTCATCCTATTTATGAAAAAAAATGAACCCTAAATGATTTTATAAATTTCTTATGATTGATCTGTAATTTGGATTCAATCAATAGTTGAAAAATAAAACATTTAAATGTTTTTACTTTAAATAATTGTACCCATTTTATATAGTGACTGTGTGTTACCAAATTTTTCAAAATTCATACAAATTACTATATAAAAAGTATGTAGAAGAGGTGATGATTTTGTAATCTATACAACCATATTTATGGAAAACATAAGGAAAATAATTCAATTTAAAAAATCATGTAATAATGACATCCATTTTCATTATAATTTTTATCAATCTTGAAATCCCTCAATCACTTTATAGTCCCCACCAACTATCATTTTCACTTGATCCTATCAGGGGTTAAATATATTACATCATGGGTAATAGCCATAACACCATTACTACCATTTCATATGGTGAATCATAGTATCCCCCAAATGTCTATTGAAATTTAATGAAAAATTACTAAATTGATTCCTAAAATAATCAACACATAAAATCTAACTTCAACTATGTCATCCTCTATATAATTTGACAAAATCCAAAAAAATTCAATCACAACCTCCAAAATATTTTATATAAAATATTAAGAGTATATACCACTATGATATAAACTGACAACATACAATGTGGCGGTTCAACATTTTATTTATGAAAATGGTATTTAATAGAATGGTTTTAAAAGAAAGTATATATATTATGTCATCTTAATAAGTTCAAAATGAACATTTTCAATGATAAAAGTTCTTGTGTTATATTTCCAAAAGGGTTTTTACCCCATTGGTATGTAAAGGACTGATTAATTTTTCTATTGGGAAAGTGTGTTTTCTGTTTTCTAGAAGTGTTATCAAACAGAACATTACACTTATGATATACCAGATGTGATTTTTGTTATACTATCTTTTCAGTAAGTCATTTAAAACACATAAAATCATGAAATTCATATGATAAATAGGTCACTAAATATATATACCTTATTATAGAATTAGATCCCCATTTGAAACTAAAAATTTCAATCAAAATATACATCAATTTAACGTTTTAAGAGAACAGACTTGGATATACCATTAAATTTATAGGGTACAGTGAGAAAAACTATTGAGAATCTATAATTATTAAATTCATGAATTATAACTACCAATCTATACTAATCATGATAAAATTAAATTATAAAAAAAACTCATTAAATTCATGTATTATGATAAATCATTAATAATTCAACAATAGGTGAAGGTAATGCATGAAAAAACAGTAGAGGTATACCTATCCAATAAATGGATTATCATGAAAATAAAGCATCAAACAATAGACAATTGTGACCTAGAAATAAAAAATTATCATCCCTCCAACATCAACAATGGCTATTAACACTAAAATATTCAGATATTTCATGAACGTTGAGAAAAAAATATGGAATAGAGACAAGTAATTTAACTTATAATAAATTGAAAGAGAAACATAAAATGTTTGGATCATATAATATAATAGCTTAATCAATCAAAAACTATATGAAGAAAAAATGTATTTAAAAGCTAAATCATAACTGTCACGACCAGCTCAAAAGAGAACAATACAACTATAATTGAAAATTTATCAAACCTATGAAAATATATTTCCCTTTGTGAAAATTGTTGAATCCATATAAAAATATTTCTCAAAAAAATGGGAACTTCAACATAACCTTAGAAATTGACCTCACCTGCAGTCTGGGATTGGGTGAAGGTAGAGTTAGGGAAAGGACATGGGCGGGGAAAGTGACTTAGTAAATGGAATGGGTGAGTTATATAGGTTGAGAATCTATGACCGCAGTTATAGAATGGTCTCGGGGGGGCATGGTATTTTAGGGCTCGGATGATTCTCAAGAACCATCAAGGGGGGACTACAGTGGTGCTATGGTTTGAGGTCATGTAAAGGGGAGATAAGAGAGAAGATTGGGCCATAATGTGGGGCTCAAGAGTATTAACAAGGGGGTGGTTCTAGGGTTCATCATTGGGGGTGCACAAAGGAGGGATCAGGAGTACTGGCACAGGGTGGTCTACGGTTCCTTGTTAATGGGTGAAGGGATCACACAGGAGAAGGTGGGGCTTAGAGGAGGGCTGAATAGGACCAACATTATAGGGCTAAAGGATAGGGGGAGAGTAGAGGTCGGGGGAGGGAGGGTTATAGGAGGGAGATGGGTGTGGTGTGGTAGAAAAGGTTGTTTAATTAATAAAAATATATACATATGTGCCAGTTAAAAAAACCATCGTGAATTAAGTTATTTTTTCGACGGTTTAGTAAATTGCCGCTAATCAATGAATATGTTATATTGTGGTGGATCTTTTCTGAGATTCTATCTAAGATATCTGATATCATAAACAATTAATCAATCAATAATATCAAAATTAATATTATTATTTTATTGTATTGAATATAATAGGATGAATGAGGGGGTAATGTCACTTTATAGTCACATTTCATGGAACTAAAATTCGCCCATGGTATAAAATTTGACTAGCAAAGGTTTCCAATATTATATCTCTATTTCATAAGTTGAAATATACACTAATGTATTAATAACCACTTTTACAAAGAGTATATCAAACTCTATGACAAAATATAATCATATATATGATATTACATGGCTTTAGTTCACATTCTTCTCTAAAGGATTAACTACCACTCTATTTTGATACAATGTAGTGATAAAATAATGATCTTGATTCCAAAACATATACTTTCATTGCTTCCCATAAATATTACAGAGTTAAAGGACATATAGATAAATCCATAGATAATAAACATGATCCTCCACCAACATAATGTAGAATAGAATTTCCTTGGAGTTCCCTACTATGAACTAATCTAGGAACTACTAAAACATGTGGTTCTTGAGTTCAATGAATAAAATTAAAGTGTTTATGAAATCAAATTTCATAAATGATAAATTATTGTTCCCATAAAGACCCCTAAAAGTATACTTGGAAATATAATTATCCTTCAACCACATCTAGTGATATTTACACAATATATTGATCTTAAAAATGTCATTAGATCCCTTCTACTGATCAAAAAAATCATGTATCATTGGACGACACTAATGTCACTTTGCTGTCATATGATTTAACCATCAATAGTTTATAAAGAACATAATACTACCATTAAATTCTTAGTGAACAACACCAAATCACCCAATTGTGAGACAATAGGTTAGATAAAACCCATCTTCATCAAATAATTGATTAGGATTTTTAATTATGGTAACTCAAAATGTGTCATCAGATAATGATCCATCAAAATCCCATAAATATTCAGTATTATATATATATATAACATGATATTGTATTAGGGAGGTAGTTGTACAACCTGTTTTGGGAAAACATCTAGAAACTCCACTATATGAACGTATTCTATGGACAATGAAATATTTTTTTGCTGGGAAGACAAGCAATTCAAACAACTATGACACAGCTATAATCTTACTCACCAATTAATTCTATGTGATTTCAATCCATGACATAGAACAAAACATTCCCCTGAATGAAATTGGATACTTCATGAATAGATCACAACTAATACATGGTAATAATGACATCTTATGGTTTTACTAGTGGAAATAAGATACTGATTTAACCCTATCATCATCTCCAAATCCCAACATACATCATGTAAATAAGAATGACCTCTAACTGGCATAGTCAAAACTAGGGGCATTAGAAGCCTCTCTACTTTTAGTCTCAATGCATTATTCCCTCTGGGTGCAATAAGGAAATGTGAACATCTATAGTCAAAAAATGTGAAGGATGGATTATGATACCTAGAATGATATCTAGTTCACCTATAATTATAATATCCATTAAATGTAACATAAAAAAAACTACTCATCAGCCTCAATAGCCTTGTTGATCCCCCCTCCTCCATCACATTTTGCCCTATGTCCCTTGGGAAAAGGGATGCCAATAAGATATCATATTCCTTCTCTCTCACCTCTCAAATGGAAAAAATATTGATTACCATATGACTGATGATGCCTTAGAGTTATTTTCCAATGATTTTCCCTTTGAAATTAAATTTTTATGCTCCACCAACCACTAGTAATGGTAATATATGGAAACTGATTATGGACATGACATTCTCAAGTAATGCATGCTCGATTGGGTCACCTAGTGGATGCATGAAAACTACTAGCTCCATTGAAGTAGGGAAACAGACAATTTTACCAACTCCCTTCCATTTACTACATCAAATATCCCAATATATGGTAACCCCATCTATGGTGCTACACCTCATCAAGTCATAATAACTTTCCTCTGGAGATGATCTTAAAAACACATGCATCCTCTCAATCAGATCTACCTATGTGCGAACCTACAAATATATAGGCATCATAAATGGATTAACCTAATTCCAAATAGTGGGATTCAGTGCCTCCACAAAACAAAATTCTATTTCCTCTTCATCCAGAAACATCTTGAGGGGAGGTCCGTAAATAGAAATACAAGATCACACATTCTCATACTGCTTTACTAAATTAAAAAACTCATATCAAATCGCTTCTATCATAATAAAATAAATAGACTCAACATTTATTTTATTTAAAATAACCCTATGAAATATCCATCACAAATGCTCCATGAGAAATAGGACCCACCACAAGTGCATAGCTTCCATCATCTAACAAACAGCCAATGGGACCCAATGATCCTTCAAATAAATGGTCAAATAGAAGTTTATATTGAATGCCTTGAACTTTCACTCTATCATCCCATCAAATTCACTTCCATAATACTTAAAAAAATTCTAACTCTAGAAATTTCATAATATCTACCTTAATGAATCATCATCATCATAAAATTTTACACCCTATGGTTAACTAGGTCATCATATTATGCCTCCCAAATTTGAACCACAAGTTGAAGAAAACATGAAACCATACTTGCATGTGAATAAAGGAAACACCTAATAACAATAACATTGATTTCATTAAATTTAATTTAAGTATATTCATTTTATCTTCTGAGAGTCACCCCTATTAAACCATTTTCATAATAAAACATGAATCATGTGCCTCTCCAAGTTAGTACCTTGAAATTAGAATTATCGTTACTAGGATATTCAATAATATTATCTTCCTTGAACTAACTCAAAAGGTGGATGTAATTTTCTATGCCATCTTTGGCATCCCTTAGTACACCAAATTGTATGTTTAATTGATATTGTTTCCCTACCAAAATCATACATCACTCACCAGGGCCTAAATAAGATCTAAATCAAAACACTCACCTATTACTCTAACACCACTCAGCTATAACCCACCATAACTTTGATCCCCTCATTGTCTAGAAGTGATGACAAGTGTAACCTTTGATGAAACACACCAAGATTTATAAAAGGAGAAAATTAGGTTTTATACCGTAAATTAAATGACACAATGAGATTAAATGAGAATATAACTCCATTGGAATTAAAGATATATTCCTTTTCAGATAAATGTATTCACAAAAAAAATATTTTGGTATACAAATCCTTGATATATTTATGTCCAATTGTGTATTTAATAAAAAACATCGAGATTAAGTGACCCATGATATATTAAAATGTTATAACATAGCCATTTAGTTGGAAGGTATGAGTAATATTAACTAATTTGGGAATTGTATATATATATATATATATTTCCTAAAAAAATTAAATATTTAATAAATATTTTTGAATAATCAATAAGTTTTTATCAATATTATATTATTCAATAAAAATATGGTTTCTTCACAATTTTTTTTAATTATTATCATGAAAATAATATTATAATTAAATTTTTGAACAATTAGAGAGTTTATTTGATAATGTTATCTTTTTTTGAATTTATAATATAAAAATGTATATTTGATGAAATCCTTGGATTTATTTTTCAAATTTTTGATTTTTCAATGAATAATGAACAATTTCAATTTGGTCAAATTCTCTTATTTTTTAAGGAAATAATAATTTTAGAAGACCCATTGTGTTTTGAATATAATTTAAAGTAAAAAGGTATTATTTATTTATACATAATCTATATAATATATTTTTTGTCATCGGTATATTTTATTTTAGTATGAGTTTGTTATTGGGTTTTTAAAGAGTTCTTTTTCAACTATTTTAATTCTCATAATGTTTACCCATTTTAATTTATTAAAATATTCCCAAAATATGAATTTTTTAAATGAAATTTATATATTATCTGTTATTAAATTTTAATTGATATTAATAAATTTATTATTATTAAACATGGAGTTAATATAAAATCATCTTATTCTTGAATGAAATACTGCTATCAAAATCCTACTTTTTCATCATGTCTGGAGATTTTGATATAAATATAATGGTTTACACAATTAAAAAATTCATTTTCTTAAAACCATCATTTTATAAATCATCATGTTAAATTTATATTTGGGAGAATTTTTTATAATTTTATAAAAATATTAATTTTTGATGAATAGTGAAGAATACATATTTTTAATTGAAATTTTCCTTTTCATAACAGTTTTTTATGTTTAAATTATATTTTAAATTAATTTAAATGTAAAATTATTTAAATTATATATATATTAACTCTATATTTGAAATTTTTTAACATTACATATTTAAATTGGATATAAAAACAATGGTAATATTTGAACATTTTCTCTCTGAAAGCATGCTTCTCATGACGTCCGCAGGATTAATTTTATATTAAAATTTTTCAATTATATGAATTTAATTGGGAAAAATGGATTTCAAATTTTTAAAATCAATAATTTTTATTATTTAATAAGATTAAATGATCATTTTACTGAAATTAATGATGAAAAATGTAATATTTAATTACTGCGTTTAATGCAAAAATGTGTTTATCGGTGGTAAAACAGAAAATATGAGGGATAAAAGACCTAAAACATTTATAAAATATAGTTTATATATATATATTTGGACCATATAATGTATATATATATAATAATATTTTTATCCTTTCTTATGAGAAAAAATTTATTACACCTTTTTTTTCAAAAACATTACAAGGGTGCTACCCTTCTCAATTATGAATGGTCACCTCCTCTCCTCACTTATTTACTCCGTAAAACAACTTCTTTTTTTATTATTAATTCCCAAATAACATTCTCTATACCATCGTAGAATCTGATAATTCTTATTTTTGGTGTAAAGGAAACCCTGGAAGGCAATTGGTATAATCCTATGGTGGTTACCCAAAGAACAGGTAACATTCTTCAAGGAGCGTTTCTATTATTTTTCTTCATCCACCTCCATCAATTATTATTAATAAATGATTACATTAAAACATAAGTATATTACATATAATAAAATTTTTTATATTAATTTAATTACATATAACCATCTTCACTAATATTAAATTGGATACAAAATCATCATTTGAGTTTACATCAGACTACCACCTCATGAATTAATGTCATTCGTTTTCCATTACCACATCTCATAGTTAAATATGAAAATAAATATAACACACACACACACACACACATATATATAAATATATGATATTTTTATCATAATAAAACCAATGGAGTCATTATATAATATATATCATTTATAATTTTCTTTCTCTGGGTGATATGATAATGTCGTTCATGTGTATGAAAGACTATCACCTCATAAAGCGATGTGATTATTTTTCACTAACTCTTTACATAGAAAATAATAAGGATGAATTTAAAAATTAAATATTATATACATGAAATATTTATCATATATATGACATATTTTTCACTCGAAAATTATAATATTTTATTTTATTTCTTACATTTTCATTCACTGAATAATGGAAACATCATTCGTGTACATATGGACTACCGCCTTCACAAAGTGGTGTGACTCTCTATTTTAATCACCACACCACCTAGATGATATATATAAGTATAGATAATGTAATTTTTTTATTTATGGTATTATTAATATTGGATAGATATATAATATCACATAAAAAGTTTATGTAATGCGTTATGAAAAATAGAAATGTTACTCATGTGTGTGTAGGACATTGTTTCTCCATGATCCTAACATAATTATTATATCAAAACCAAAATTTAGGATTGGTAATAAAATTATAATTTATGTGTAAATATGATAAATATTTAATAAGTACTATTCTATATATGTTTAAATAATTACCTCCTTGTCCATAGATAACTTACCAAATTCATTTTTCACACATAAGCCAAAAATCATTGAATGATATGGCATAAAATAATATGATTAATTAATCATATATAACATGGTAATAATTGGAAAATTTTAATAATAAAAATGAAAATGGAGGTTTTTGATAATAGTATTTCATTCAAGAATAAGATGATTTTATATTAACTCCATATATAATAATAATCAATTTATGAAAAATATTATGGTTTATTCCATGTGACCGTCATTTTTCATTTTGATATTCATAAAATATTATTTTATTAACTCTTTTATGATGTTAGTTTACAAGAAATTTATTTTTAAATTTCCATCCTTTTATTACAAAGATAATATTAAAAATTGGGGGATACAATTTATTAAATGGGGAGGATGTAACGCGATGATATTTTTAAAAGAATAAATGCATATTCAATAAAGTAAAAAATTCAAAAAAACTATGATTAGGAAAGAATTCAACTCCCCAATAATTATTATTTATTTATTTTTAAATAAATATAATCTAGTTGATAGCTTTAGTTATATAAAATCTGGATATTTTTATATTTAATAGTGTATTTAACACACAACACTAATCATAAATGACCCAAGATATATATATAATAATTATAACATTGCCATTAAATTATTGAGTATGAATAGTATTAACGTCTTGATAATATATATATATATATCCTACTAAATTTAAATTATTGTTTACTGTTTTAAAAGTAATCCATCAATTTTTGGTAAAATGGTTTTATTATTAAATAATATGTTTTCATTAAAAATGATTTCTATTTCTTTTCATGATAAAATACTATAAATACTTTTTGAAACATTTAGAAAATATATTTTATAAAATTTACATCATTTTTTAAATTGTTAGATAAAATATTTTCTTTGGATAAAATTTTAGGTTTTTTTTAAAATGTTTATATTTTAGTGGAGAGTAAGAAACATAATTTCTCATAAAATTATCATTTTTTTCAGTAAATTATGAAAATCAAAATAACCATAATTTTTCAAATATGTATTCATTTAAGTCAATTTTTCTTTAGTTATATTTTTCCCACATAATATCATTTTATTCCACCTCTTATTTCATTTTAGTATAATGTTTTTATTGAGTTTCGAATGTGGTTTTTTTAATACTGATTTAAAGTACATAATGTTTATACATTTTAATTAAAAATATTAATATCTAATAAAAATTTATTAAAATAATATATATTATATATATATATAAATTGTAATATATATTCATTAAATTATTAGTAGTAAATATAAATTTATTATTAAATCATATTGTGCTTGAAAGAAATACTCTTCTCAAAAACATGTGTTTTGTTTTAAATTTAATTTATGAACCTTTTAAAAAAATTTATTTAGAAAAAAACATAATTTTTTTAAATCATCATTTAAAAATTATATTAGGATTCATTTATGATAATATTATGAAAAGTTTATTTATTTTTAATGAATTGTGACAAATAAAGAATTTGAATTCGAAACTACCTTTTCTTTTAAATTATTTATAAATTTAAATTAAATTTTAAGTTCGTTTTAAATTAAAATAATTTAAATGAAAAATATATATATTAATCCAATTTTGTTATTTTCAATAAATTTAATATTTAAATTGGATATAAAAACATTGTAAACATTTGAAAATTTTCTCTTTGAAACCCTACTTTCTCATCAGGTCTGTGAGATAAATCTTAAGTTAAATGTTTTCACTTATATTAGTTGAATTTATTAAAATGTATTATGTGTTTTGAGTCATCATAATATATTTTATCTAATTTGTTCAACTTACTTTTTGACTAAAATGAATAGTGACAATATTAAGAATTAATTACAGTGGTTATGGTATAAATGGGTTTACTGGTGGTCAAACTAAAAATACATGGATTAAAATGAGTATATTTTCTTATAAATTATATTTTATAGAAATATTTAGACCCTATAATGTATAAGGATCACTAATACCCCATTTTTTAGTCTCTTCTCATGGGAAAAATGTTGGTACACCTTTTTTGTTTAGAAAAATTATAAGTGTACCACCCCTCTCACTTATAAAACAACACCTCCTCTTTTATCCTATTCTCAAATTCAATCCCTTTCGGTTAAGATAATCCAATCACAAATAACATACCATCTTCCTTCATCTCATCATATAATCCTTATTTTTTGTATATATCAATACAAGGAAGAATTTTATTGTAATCCTAAGGAGGAAACCTAAAGAGGATGTAGCATTCTTCAAGAAGAGTTTTCATTTAATTTCTTCCTCAATGACATTAAATTATTATTAATCCATTATTATATAATAAATTAATTTTATTACCTATAATTATATGTTTTTATTTAAAATTAATTATCTATAACCATCATCAATTCCATCAAATAGTTTATGAAATCATTGCTCATATGTGTGGTGGATTACAGCCTCATGAACCGATTTTCTTCATTTTTCCATTACCACTTATAATGGATAGGTATTGTGATGGATATAAAGTATATATATTATATTTATAAAATTATTATACAACTATATTCATTATATCATACATACCTTTCTACATTCATTTTGTATGGGGTACGATAATGTTATTCATGTGTACAGTGGACTACCACATCACGAAGGGGTGCGATTTATTTTCCCAAACACTTTACATGGAAAATAATAATGAAAAAGTTAATAAATATATATTACATTAATTAAATAATTATCATTTTCAATACATATTTATCATTATTGAAATATAATATATCAATTTTTTTCATACCATTTCAGTCACTGATAGATGATTACATTGTTTGTGTATGTATGGGCTACCCCCTTTACAAAGCGATGTGACTCCCTTTTTTCATCCCCAAACCACATAGATAAAATGTAAAATTAAATTTAATGAAAAATAATTTATATAATATATTATTACCATGTTATAAACTTAATATTATTACTTACCTCTTATTTATAAAAATTATTGAATAATGGAAAAGTTACTCAAGCGTATGTATGACCAACTATATCCATTATCATAACATACTTCATTTATCAAAACAAAAAATAATGATTGGTCATAAAAGTATATTTGATATTTAAATATGATAAATTTTCCATGACTATTATTCTGTATATGTTTAAATAATTAACATTTTGGCAATAGATAACCTTTCAAATTTATTTTTGACACATCATACAAATATCTTCAGAACATCCGACGGACAAATAATTGAGAAAGTAATCATATATAAAATGGGAATAAGTAAATAAAGTTAAAATAAAAATGAAATTTTATTTAAAGATATTAAATATTTTCATAAATATTATTATTCAAAAGGATAAAGACAAATGTCACAATTCAAAATCAAGGTAATGGACTTCATTTTCATTTCCTTTCATTAAAAAATATTTGGATGATATAAATATATACTTTTTTACAAGGAGTATATTCAGACCCTTTTACGTTTTTATAATGAATTTATCTATTAATATGGTATTTATTTTTTTGATTAATTTTATTCTTTCATGGGGATTATGATTCAAATATTTCCAATGTGATAAAAAAATATTTTAAAAAATATATTTAAATGTTTTCTGTCCAACTCTTTATTTTCTAGGTCAATATTTTTAAAATTTTAATGTAAAAATATATATAGTCCTAAAAAATTTATAAATTGCATTTTATGTCATTCCTTACATTATTTTCAATGGTTTTAAAATTAAATTATTTTAGGTGTTTTATGTAGATAATTTTTCCATATGATGAAAGGAATATTCTATTTATATCATACCCGGTGACAAAACCTTTGTATATTATCATGTACATTATTTTATTTCTATAATATTTTGAAATATTTCATGTTTTCTTCAATTAAAACCATATTTTTATTTTATTGGGTATTATGGAATTAGAAATGTGTTTTTTAATGGAAATTATATTTTGATATCTGAATGTTATTTTCCTGCGATTTTGAATGATATTTTGGAATGTTTCATAATGAAACAAATGAATGAATAAATTATTTTATTCATTTTTTTTCAAGGACATTATATATTATGGGGGAACCTAGATAACTCAGGGTAAGATCTTTGTATCCAATGCAATGGTTGCATTGAGATAAATCTTGATAAACCCATTATAGCTAATCTTATGGTTGCACCTAGATATAAATCTAATGGACTGGGTAATGAGTATTTCTTATAGAGAATTATATCATAAATCAACCATATGGTTATTCCATTTATAAGGGTTTTGTGATGATTATAAAATAATTCTATGATGAGAAATTTTCCATATACCAAGATGTCTTATCTATGGTTTTCATGTGTTTTTAATGTTTAACTTAATCAAGCTGGATATCACATTGCTCTTATATATTAATTTTTATGTCATTTCCATTTTAATGACTTATTCAATGTTTCATTATTGATTGTTTTATTATTGATACGTGTGAGTTCTTTTATGATTCGTTCATACACCTGGTATATGACTTATACCCTTATGTGAATATTATTGTTATTGATTACTATTAATTGTTAAAGCTTATTTTTACCCCTGATAATCATTTTAGCTGACTCTTTATTTGTTTCATCTTCTATGGGTTACAAATAATTAGGTTGAATTAATTATGATTAAAATGAATTTCATAAGTATAATGACGATGACTTAATATGAAATGAGAAAATCTGGGATATGTGAGATAAAAAACCCTTTAACAACATGGTTATTGTTTATATAGAAGTTTTATAATTATCTTAAACATTAATCCTAGTCTTTACTAGAGAATATAAGTGATAAAAAAATTTCTTTATGATGTTGTAAGGTATGGATGGAAAAAATATCTAACCTTTATCAGCATCAAATACATAAATGTAATTTTTGTTATTTCAACCATGGATCTTGGAGTGTAGGTTTGGGGTTATTATACTTGAAACTCATATCTAATAGGTCATGGTTTTGTGATTATAATTCAAGGAATAAACGTAACTATGGGGGTAATTACCCTCATAAGTCCCAAAAACATAATATAAACCATCAATCAAAACCATTTATGATGCAACAAAACCTAATTGAAAATGTTTCTAAATTACAAACATAATAATGTCTCCAAAATAGAATTGAAAAAAAGAAACTCCTAATTAGTGACTCATGTTGGTTGGAGTGGGTCACTAAAGAGCGGGTTGAATTAAATTCCTAATAAAAATTATATTAATAAAGCCTAAATAATATCCTAAAATTAAATAAAATCCCCCAGTTAATCAAAATAATGTTTTAGTATAATTTTGACCTTTTAAAATATTTCTAAATGATTTATTGGGTCTCATTTATAAAAAAATATACTATTTTAACATCTGAAATTGATTTACACAAAAAATATCCTTTTATGAACATTTGTTAAGACTAAATATCAATGTACCATGTTTTAATGTTTTAAATAAAATTATGGTTAAATATTTGAGATAAATAAATCAAAACACAAACACACAATAGGTTAAACAAGTGGTTAACTCTCAAGTCAAGACTTAATCCCATCCAGTTTGTAATCACCCACAAATAAAAATTTTATTATATCAAATAATTTGATTCAAAACATGGATAATTTATAAAAGAAAAAAAATTTCTATAATTAAGTCCTCTTCCATTGTTATATGTGCGCAGAAAAACAACACAAGGCACACATGAACCTCTTCCAACATTTTCATGGGTATACATATAATAATTTGTTATAAGAGAATATCAAGTTTTCATTAGATATAGAATAGATGTTGGTGTGTTTAAATCAAAAAAGTAAACATAACATTTCTCAAATGAAAAAAACAAAAAAAGTGGTAGAAATAAATATAGATTATTAAATGATGTGTTCCTCAATCAGTGACGCTCTAAAAGCTCGAGGTTATGTGGGGTTTAATTGGTGATGAGCTCAAACCGATATCATTGAAAGTGATATAAAATATAGTGTCATGGTGTTATCTTTTCTTCTTGAAGATTATATTTATGTATTATTCTGATTTATTGTGAGATAATAGGTTGATCATCAAAACAATACATATTTTCAGGATCATATTTCAGTATGTAAGCAACATGTATATTCCCTCTTAGATCAATCAGTTCACAATCGTGCATGAGGAACATCCTATAAGATATATCACTACATAAAATCATTTATGTATAATCATGATGATCTTTCTAGATCCTCTTACATAACTCTAACATGGATTCAATTCATATGAGTAATGGCTTAGAAATAGTAATTAAAATAATCCTTCTACATTAACACCCATAATATATCCATTGTGATCATTAAATTCCTAATAGGAAGAACATTGATGAAAACAATCTACGTGGTAGATCATCAGACATTGACTCAGGTATAATGGTGATTCAATCTAGATGTGAGGCATATTGGCAGTCACTCATATCTGTAGTGATTTGTATTAGTGGTAACTCATTTCTGGCAGTGAGTCATACTTGCAGTGACTCAAACTTTGGGTGATTCATATCTGTTGGTGACTCATCCAATTGGTGAGTCATATTTGGTCATGACTCGTATTGATGGTTAATCATGTAAAATGGTGAGTCTATTTGAAATTATGGTGATTCTTTTTTATACAGTCAAATATTTTATATAAAATGATATACTATCATAATACATCATATTCATTAGAAACATAGGGAAACTGATTTGATGGGATTAAAATGAGGAGGATTCAACAATAACCCAATTTTTATGATAAAAAATCATAGAAATTTGTAAACCATGTTTTAAGCATTATTACATATAAATAGATGAGTTTTTATAGTAAGAGTCGGTTTAATATTTCAACAATCTAATGTGAGATTTGGAAATTAAATAATAGAATATATGTATAGGAAATAAAATATAAATTATATATAGTAGAAAATACTAAAATCCATAAAAATTGGTTTGTATTAAATAATAACATCTAAATAGTTATGGAATCAAATTGAAATGTCATATTAGGTAACATATCTAAAAAATTGGGTAACAAAAAAGATAACATATCAAAAAAAAGGTGGGTTCCATATGAATATTTACCTAACATTCATTCCTATTTTTGGATTATCAAAATGTCAAGAAAAGAAATAGTAAAATAAGAAGATGGGTAGATAAGGGGATAAATGCTATTTTGTATTAGATCCATCATTTTACTTAAAATGATTCTAGGGAAAATATAATAAAATAACTATAAAATAATATGTATTATTGGAGTCACTCTTAGTTTGAGAGTTATGATTAGTTTGCCACATTCCCATTGCATAGTTAGAATTCACTATGGTAGAGGCAGATGGGGATGAGGTGGTAAGAGTTATCTCTCAGATAAAAGAGGTTATAGATTCCTAAATGCTTAAACCCATGACATAACAAAAATCCAAAACTGAGAGGGTAGATGATCTGAAGAAGGATAATATTTAATGGATTCCACAGGAATATCCTTCATAGAAACCACGACAATACCATACACATACATGAAAGGATTTATCATTTTGAAAAAATTTATAAAAATGTTTCCTCCTTACTCCACAACAGTAATGAAATATTTATTTCTTCTAGAAATAGCTAAAGTAGTGGTGTCATCACCATAAAATTATCTACATGTTCCTTCAAGGCCCTTGAAATAGGTCCTTAGTTTTTCTACAAAACACGTGAAATATGAATTTAGGTATTCTTAGTATATATCCTAGAAATTTAATATTTTTTGTCCTTTGTGATGGTTTCCCTATAACTTAGACTTCATTCAAACATTCCCTTACAAGTTCATATATGTGATCACCAAGTTGTCAAATCAATTTTAGATCCCCCTAGTGAGAAGAATGAACATAACCTAAAATATCTTATCACTTCTCTAGTAATATTTTTATAATAATGCTTTCATCAACTCAATTTGAGGGAGGTGGAGCACTGGATATGGAAGCAACAACAGGAAAACTCTCCAACATCTCCAACATAGCAGCCCGACTAGCAACAAATGAGTTCCACATATCCTCTATAAGTGATCTCATGGTTTCTATAACATTTTCCAACAAAAGATTTTAAAAACTAAGTTAATAAATATTAAAATTTATCTCAAGGTGATTGTTGAACACAACCAACTCATTCAAGTGTACAACATTATGTTGACTAAGATGAGTGATATGAGGATCATTAGATCAAACAATATCACTAAAATATGAACAAATCATGGCTTTGAAGTATCTAAATATGTTATATGTAAACATTATAAAGTCACTATAGTAGAACATATCTCAACACTTGGTATAGTAGCCTATGTTGGATCTTGTCTAGTATGTGTATCTAAAGAAAAAGCCTAAAGGTCACTAACTTAATCAATTATTCTACGAGATATCCCTTCGGATCTATCCCAAATCTAGATAAGATAGCTCGTCGACCATGATCTGGGGGAATTTTGTGTTAATCATGCCTTCCTTCTTCTCCATATGATATTTTATAATAAATTACATGTAGTTTGGATTTAGGAGAATGCTCCCCTTTAGAAGATACCTCATCTTCAACTAAGGTAGAACCATCATGAGAATATATATGCTATCCAAAAACTTATTAAACATCCTTGGACTCTGAGTAGTTTAAAGCATGTTGTAAAACACATGGTATTTTTTCCCACCCATCATGAGAATCTAATTCAACTCTTTCATCAGTCAAATTAGTAGGGCCATCTATGATAAAACTAGGTGATTCCTCCCCCGTAGTAGATACTCTATTCTCACCTCTAGTAGAGGCATCATAACTAACATGTTGATCAGAAACAGATCTCTCCACATACAAATTACATTATTAACCAGATCTATTCATATAAATAACTAAAGAAGCACTAACAGGGGTTGAGTGATGACATTACTCACTAATATCATCATCATGAAATGTTCCACCACTACTTCTACTCTCATCTTCATATCTATCATCAAAATTATCATTATCACTGTTCTCATCATCTAAAAACTTAAAACAACCCTAGAGTATTTATAATTATAAATCCAAAAATTCTCCTCTCCATAATCCTCGATCTCCTCCTACTCATCATTATATAATTCAATTAAAATGATTCTATTTTAGGGAGAGAAGTATGAGTACTACCATCTCCAAAATATATTATACTTATCTTTGGGATAACTCGGTCACTACCTGCCTCAATAAAGGTTGAAACATACTCTTCATAAATAGACACATCAACTTCTTCCTCATCAGAATAACACACAATCCCATATAAATCCATTCTAGCATCCAGAATGTTATTGGGGCTATTAGGATGGTCATTAGTGTTAAAATACTCAATGAGTTTATAATTATATGTATCCCACTTGTTTCGAACATTGATACAAATTTTCATTAATTATTATAAAAATATCCTTATTTAAGTTGAATCGACCACAATTAAATTCATTTTACTCCTATTTATCAATAAAAAGCATGGAATCTAATATGAAAAAAATTAATATAGGGTAAACAATAGAATTAGACCTATAACATGACATGCACATGTCCATTATGTGTTCTATAATATATCATCACTGATTAATTATATACCATTTTTTCATATGTATTATAATTTACTCATTATAAATATTAATAGTATTGAAGTCCCATTTTATAGGAAATAACAAATTCAAAATAAATATAAACATAATTTTTCATTCTTCATCCAACTCATTTGCAGTAGGCCTTCTTATAGTATTATCACTAGTTCAATCAATTAGTGCATCCCCGTACACAATATAATCACTATAACTTGGTTTTGTACCTTGATATGCATAAAAATATCCCGATGAGTAAAAGTTAAACACTTTTCCCATTCTAATGAATAAATGATAAACTCTTTACCATTTTTCATAATTGAAAAAAATCATCATTCTTTCTAAAACTAATCTCAGTGTACTTATAATATTTTTGTGCTAACCAATGATAGAATGGTCTATCATTTCTCTAAATCATGTCTACACATCCTTGGTTCTAGATCTCCTTCAGCACTAATGAGTTATTATAAATAAACCTTTAATCATTCAACAAAATTCAGTAACCACTATGTGGTTCACATGTTGTGTGTTCTTTGGCTGGATGACCTTTTTGATGTTTTCCACTATAAACTTTTTAGCATACCATAATCCTTAGAGATATTCAACGAATGGTTTTTTTGACTCTCACCATTTAACTTTAATGAGAGGGAATAAAAAAAGAGAATAAGGCTGGAGATCGGGAGATAATGTGAATGGAAAATGGTTTAACTGAAAGGGAGCAAGCATGAGCAATAGTTATTCTATTATAGAATTAAATCCCAACTTATAATTCAGTGATTCAAATTAAAAAAATAATATAAAATAAAAAAATAAAATTGAATAAAAATTAGTTTTAAAAATTATAAATGATATGTAATCTTTAAATAATGACTGGTATCGAAATAGATATTGGTAGTATACTAATGGTGTCTTTTCCAATAGTTACATGTCTAATAGTGATTTTTAAAAAAGTGAAATTTCCAACCATGAATTTTCTAATGGATACTTGTTAAATTGTGACTTTTAAAATTTTATTTGACCAAAAGATACTTTCAAGTGGTGAATTTTCTAATGTTGGATTTTTATGGTTACTTGTCCAATTGGGACTTAACAATGGTGACTTATCCAATAGTTTCATTCCAATGGTGACTTTTCCAACAGTGACATGCCAACAATGACATGTACAATGGCTAGTTTCCAATGGTGACTTGTGAAATTGTGACATTCCACAATTAGTGACTAACTAAATTTTATTATTCCAAATTCATTATTGAAGTATTTAAACCATTTATAATTCAATGATTTTTTAAAAATAAAATCCAGATGATGTTAAGTTCCTATGAATTCAGGGGTTTATTCACCTTTTTGAAAATGATGCCTAAAAAATTGATGTCTTGAACGAAATTATTTGTTTAATAAGGAAAACCCAGATTTTTATAAAATTTTATCACACTTTTGTTGTCACAATTTATAGGGACATTAATGACTTGATATCTATAGTCTAGTAATGTGTGTTTCATCCATAAATGATTTGCATAGAAACTCCAAGAAATTATGTATTTAGAATTATTTGTATATATTGTAACATAATTATTCTTTTTTACTACACCAAAATACTAAAAACTCTCCGAAAATATAACATATTGTAGAGGTTCTTTTTCAATCTAACTTACAACCACTAAAACCAATATCTCAATTACATACAATGTTAAATGCTTGTCCTCTAGGATAAAATATTATTAAATTAGTTGTATATTTTTTGTTTTTAAAAATTATTTTTTGATAATGTAAATTATTAATTGCAGGGTTTACATGAAAACAAGAACATATACACACACTAAACATAATATATGGTAAACCAAAAGTTAAATATAGAAATATTCAAACTATACATCAACAATTTATTTTGATCCATTATTTTTTCAGCTTCATTAAGATCCAATTTATAGGAAGGACTCATGTGTCTATCAATACATTTCATGCTATCCATCCCAAAAGATTTTGTAAGGACTTTAGTGTATATAATATGATTTAAATTAATTCATTTTTGTTTTGAAAATTTTGAAACCCATGAAATATTTTTAGATCAACTGTTAACCACATTTCAAAAAAAATCATCGTATTTGAAAAAATATTGCAGAATAAATATTTAAACAATCCAAAATTAATATCAATAATACATATTTGAACTACTAAAAAATAATTTGAAATTATTTTTCTTAAATGAGTAGGACTATCTAAACCTTTTGAAAAACATTTATAAATAAGAAAAGTTATGAAACTATAATACCAAGATCTAGGTGCCTTTATGAACCATGTAATGATTCTGTTCATTACAAAACATGATTTTTAAAATGAGGACATTGAAATCCAATGGGTTTTTAAACAAAAAAAATCATCAAATATTTAACCATTTAAGAATAAACATTTAACATCCAATTGATATGGTTTGAAATCCAAATGTACTGAATATATAAGTAGTATTTCAATATATTCATGTATATCCACTAGTGTAAAGGTTTCCTCATATCCAATACCCTCTTATTATCTATATCTTTATGAAAAAAATCTGGCATTATTTTTTTACTATAGTTCCAGACTCATCAGCCTTGTTTCTAAATACCCATTTTGTTCTAATAGTTATAGTTTCCATAGGTCTAAATTATAGTTCTCAAACATAATTCATTTCAAATTGATTAATTTACTCTTTCATTTACATTACCCAAAAGTAATCATTAATTGCATCTCTATTATTATTAGGATCATGATGTGACAATAAAGCTTGATGTACAAATTACTTTCTAAGATAATGTCTAGTTTTAAACCTATACATAGGTCTCTAGATAAAAATTCTAAAGTGTGGTATCTATGAGTCCTAATAGATATAGGAAAATAATATCTTTTTATCTCATTACTACCTTCATGTTCGTGTTATGTTTTAGGAAAATCATCAGTACTTGATGATTTTTATTCTTATTTTAAATAATTTTCAAAAGGATTAACGTTGATATTAAAAATTGACATATTAATGCCAACGTTTTATAAAGTGATATTTGGTTAATTTGGTTCTTTCTCATTAAATTTTACATGAACAAACTCTTCCAAAGGCTTGGTTCTTTTATTAAACATCCTATAAAAATTACTAAAGTTTGAATATCCAACGATTATTCCTTCATCACTTTTGGAAGAAAAGTTTTCATGGTTATCCATTTTTATATGAATAATGACTTTTCAACCAGGAACTCTAATATAATTTTCCTTTCAATTTATAATATTTTATAATTCATAAGGAGTTTTCATTAATATTTTTCACAATAAAAATCTATTGATTATAGAAAAATCTATATTTATAACCTCTTATAAAAAAAATTAGCATGGTTATTCTCATTTAAAGTAGTCTGAGAAACTGATTAAAGGGTCTTAATTCCCATTTCTACAACACCATTTTATTGTGGATTCCTAAGGGTAGAAAACTTATTATTATATCTATTTTGTGAGTAAAATGAGTCAATGTGTTAATTTTAAATTTCCCGACCATGATCAATTCATAATGTCAAATTCCTGAGTCCACTATGATTTTATATAGATTTAAAAAAATTGGAGAAATAAGAATATGATTTAGGTTTTTCTAGCTAGAGATAATACAAAGGTATTCCTTGAAAATTCCCCCAAAAGTACATAAATAATGTGCTTTTCATTAAAACTAGAAACTCTAGAAGGTCTAAAAATCGATGTGAGTTGAGATGGTTGATCATCTTTATTTAATTTGATGTATATCTAGAATTGTATCTATAATTGACATAGATTACACAATTTATGGTTTTTGAACTCTAATTTAGGTAGATATTTGAAAAAACTGTTCATATTGTTGCTTCTAAGTGAGTGATTATTATAATGGAATAGTCTCTGGTAGGAAATACAAGATTCTTAGTGAAAATCACATGAATAATAAACATTTGGAGAAAATAATGAATCTAATATAATAGTATAAACATTGTAATTTATTAAATCAAAAATCAATAAATCATTTTCAAAATAAAAACATTACAGGCCCTATTTTCAAATTTAACACGAAACCCATCATCACATAACTATGAGATTATAAAAATATTGTAGATTAAACCATATATAAATAAAAATTTAGAAATGAAAATAATATTATAATTTAAAATTTAATCAAGGTCATTGATTTCCCCTTTAGAATTATCACCAAAAGTGACATATCCACCAACAAATTTTATCAAAATTTTGACGATTTAATAATATTCATTCATTGGTCTAGAACAATTGATGGATGGATACCCAATGATCATACTAGAGCTCTTCCGGAAAGTTCCTTACATATCAAATTTTAAACCAATTTTCATTGTACCCATATTTTTTAGATTAAAACATTTCAATAATTAATCATTTATGAAACCATATTATCCTAAAAGGTAACCTATAACCATTTATAGAAAATAATAAATATTGAATTTGTTGGTTCTAGATGAATAAAAACTAGAAGTATATTTTAATAACTATAAATGTGGATAAAACTATTCATAACAATTCCCTTATGTACAGGTTGATACCTTATACCTGTATTGTACTTAAGGGTTGCAAATTTTTCAATAATTTGGGTAGGAGTATTTCTGCCATAATTAAATATATCCGGATATTTATTCAGTTCCTCAATATAAAATTTCAATTCATTTCTATCCTTTATCCTTTTTGAATTTTTCTTTCATTATATTTTATATTTAGACCTGACACTAAGAGTTACAAAATATTATTTCTTCAAAACCATATATTTATCCTTATGTTCATTAAATTTATCTTCTATAATGTTGTAGAATTAAAATATATCCTAATTATAAATTTTAATCACTTTTTTCATCTCTATAATGATTATAAATATGCATAGGAGAAGAATATAAGATTTAGGATACCTCAAATAAGATTCTCAAATAAGACATCTTAGCACTATTGTGCTTTTCTAATTTCTTTATGTTTAAAAAAATTGAAATATCCTTAGAAGAAATCAAGGATGATTTCATTTATTTCTAATATATTTTATCATTATCATCGTATTTATTTTTTTTATTTCATCTTAATACACTCATCTTCGACATGAAATTTCATTTTTAATCCAATGAAATTTATTTCATTTGAAGTATCATCGATCTTCCAATAGATTAACAAATATCCTCTATATGAATATAAAAATTTATAGATTTTTTCTAAAGTAATTTTTCTTCACATAAAAAGTTTTTAATATTCTTGACAAATGGGAAATCTCCCCATTACTGTGAGCTTGTGTTTCATCATCACATGAACTGTCATCTAGAAATTCTTCTTTTTTTGAGGCCGTGGATTTGAAGTTAATAGATTTATTTTTTGGCTCATCCTCCACTTCTATATTAAATTTGTGTTTTTTCATATGCATCATCAGTTTTCCAATCATCTCCTTGATATGTAACATACTTATATAAAATGGTTATCTTATTGAAACAAAGGATTCTCTTGATCTTTCGGAATGATACCTCAATATGCACATCAATTTCACCTTATCTAAAATAGAATTTCCTAGTGAATGCATTTTTTTCATGATCTCATTGAAACTGAGAAAAATATCATGAATAGTCTCACCATTATTTACTATAAAAGATTCATATTTAATAGTATATGTATTTTTTAACATTTCATTAAAATTAGATGTTCCCTCGTGATTTATAGCTATTGTCTTAAATTTAAAAATAATTTTTACATGCTGATTTTTATTGAATTATTAGTCCCCCAAATAATAGAACCAGTAATTCATAGATTTACAAATATTATTATTTGAAACATTGGTAGGGTTACTCTAAGAAACTCTAGTAATCTAATTTAATTCATTTTTATATTCAATTAATCTCTTGATATTAAAACCATAATCTCATGTTGAATTTTCAATTTAATTTTCCACTGAGAATAATCATTTCCATTAAATTAAGGAGGTTAGCTAGTGTAATATTCATCATGTCTATTACCTATAAATAACATAATTTCTAACAAACATAAACAAAAAAATTTTAAAACAAAAAAAAAATCACACAGGAAAAGAAATTTAAATTCCACTGAAACCAAATATTTTTTAGTGTGAGTAACACAAGAGAAGGGATTAATTGAGCTACCAATAAAATTTATGATAAAAAATATCAACTGGTGTCCCCAAGTTAAAATAAATTATCCTAGTTAATCATAATTGATGTTTAGTATACACCCAATCTTTTAAAATATTTCAAAAATATTTATTAGGTTTCAATTAAAAAAATATGTTACTATAACTTTTGAAATTGATTTACTCCAACAAATCTTTATATAAACACTTGTTATGTCTAACTATCAATGTAAAAAAAATAAATGTTTTAAATAAAATATAGGTAATTTATTTTAAATAAAGAAAACAAAACACAAACATAACAACTGAAAAAAAGAGGTTTAGACTAAACCTGAGACATAATTACCTCAACATAGAAATCACTTGTAGTTGGGTAGATTATCAAATAAATTAATCTGATCTATACCCTAGATCAGATATACAAGAAACAACCCCACCTATATATACATAAATCCTATTCCATAGTTATACATGGAGATAAGAACAACCCATGCCACTTATGGACATCACTAAAATTTTCCATGGGTATACAGATTAAAATGGACATAAGATAATGTAATGTATTATCTAGTTCTAGCGTAAGATTCAATATCTATAAATAATGAAAGTAAACAATAAACTCCCCAAAAGAATGATTAGAAAATAGATATATAATTAAAAGATATGAATAAATGAAGTGTTGCTTAGTCTATAATGCTCAAAATGATCAACTGTTCTCATGTTTATCTTGGGGAGGATCTTTAACTTAATTTTCTAATTTTTTTTGTAAAATAGAGTATCATATAGATCTATTTCCTATTTAAAAACACTCTATTGGTGACTCATGCTGGTGATGAGTTGTGTATTACAATGAATCATGCTAGTAGTGACTCATGTCTAGTGGTGAGTCAATTTGATATATTAGTGACTATTTTCAATATTAACCAAAAATATATAAAAAAAATTAATACATTTAAAAAATAAAAATAAACATAAGAAATTTGACTTTTGAGTGATAAAATAATTAGGTTCCAATAAATCCAAGAAAAAAATACCCAATACTCTGGCTAAATATTCCCATATCAGTTACCTACTCCCTCCAAAAAATTAAAAACGAAATTTATATATATGAGTGAGAATAAAAGTATACATATTAGGATAATCTACCATGACCCCCTTCCGACATAGTGTACCACTCCTAGGCCAGCAGTGTGAGAAGGGAGATAATTACCCCTCTGTCACACCTCCAGTAGGCCCTCGGTCGGCGACTAGCACCGAGGGTATAACGAACACACAAATGGGAGGCATTACCCTCTAAGAGAACACATGCAAAAGAGAGAGATAAGATAGAAAAAACCCAACTCCAACTCAACCATTATGATAAAAGAAATACCAAGTACACATATCAAATGTCATGGAAAACTACTATAACTGAAAGGGGAAAAACTGCAAGTACCCAAAACAAAGTAAAAAAAGCAGCAACCACAAGACCAAACAGCTCTTACAACCACAAGCTAGTAGTAACCAGCCAAATATCCAACCTACTCCAACTGACCTAAAATGCAGTTTATATATACATAGTGTGAGTATAAGAGTATACTCATTAGGATCCTCCCTAAATCCTCTCATGAAAAAGTAATTAAAGAACGTAAAATCATAGTGAACAATAAGTAAAACTAACTCGTCACCTAAATCGGTATACTATGTTCCCAGCCTCACCATGGCTACTCTCACCAAGTAATGCTTAGAAAAGAATATAATATAATAAAAAAATTCAAAGTTACCCCTCTACAACTTCTCCACTAGTATGCCGTTATACCCCAACGCCGCACGTCCTAAGCATCTCTATCAAAAAAGACTTGCCCATAGACACCTGGGTGAAGCACCACAACATGTACCCCATATAATAAAACCACCATGTCCATGTAATAAAGGTAACCAGGTAGTTTCATGGATCTACCACTGCTCGCATAACGTGGATCATACATCATATATTATTCCTCAAGCTATTACATATCATACACCAAGTTAGGATCCTCAAGCTATCACAACCCACACACATTACACCTATAGTATTCCATAAAAAACTATATCCATAATATATGTGTGTGACTAACCAAAATCTATTACAGCCTTCTACACTCACATATGTGGAAAACTAACCAATATTCCTACTGTCACAAGTAACTACCCTGAGTAGAGAGTGGGGCCAAAGGGGGTATTCATCCATCCATCCTCCCACCAGAATGTTGGGGAACCCCCCCCCCCCCCCCGGGGCTCAGAAGCCCCGGGGTGTCAATTAACCTTACTGTCAGGGAGGATTAGCATATTGAAATAGAAAATGTATAGAATATACTATAGCTCACAACCACATTATGGGAATAACCTAGTCTTAGAGTCAACTGTAGCTAGCATCTCTCGCACTCTCGACTGCCACTTCTACGACTAGGTATCCTATAAGAACATAACAATATAAAGTGCATTAGTAAACTACATCATTCCCTTTTTATTAGTTTCACTTTAAATTAATTAATTATTTAATCATTATTAACCATTAATAAATTCCACCTTATATTTCATTAGCATCACACCCAAAGTTCTGTTGTCCCTTTAAAATTATAACCTCAACATTTCTTCCCAGAAAGCTCCAACCCATTGGGTTAAGATCATTTACTCAATCATTTATTTACAACATTACTTCCCCATATTGCATGAATTCTAGAAAAACATTCTAATCTACTGAGCACAAGGGCGATCAACACGGTGAGTAGATGAACTACCCTCTGAGTCTTTTCTGCGAATAAAAAACGTGTATACCCATCCCCCCTTGAAACTCTAGACATAAAAAGAATGTGGCATACCCTGTGTGTCATTCCCTCTTTCGGAAGAAGGGTAAGCAGGACCAGCTGGCTTGAATAGTTTGGAGAAGTAAATCACATAAACAACCAATATGAATCAGCAAGAATCCAAACATTCACATCCAACCTATTTCATCATCCCCAGTGTCCTCACTAAGGCCCACATGAATAAAAAATGCATCTCGCCAATCTAGGCATCAACTACTACCACAACCAGTAGGACTTCGTGCTGACACATATCATAACAGCCATCCAATCCCATGTCACAAACAGAAGCAGCAGGAAAACAAACATCATATCAATTGGGCTCTTTGACCTTAAACAAGTAAGAGGGTAACTCAGAACCCTACAAGGTATTATCATTTATCAAATAACATGTTTGTTATTACATATTATATTAACGGATTTATTATTCATAGGTTCAAAATTTGGGAAACCTAACTAGTAAGCACTCAAAAATAAATAAACATGCTTACTACTCCAATATGATTAACATCAAATTACAACAAGAAGCATCAGAATAATTTACATTCCTATTTATCTTTATCCAAATAATTATCAATTAATTCAGTCTTTACGTTCTTTTCCAATTTCCATTAAGAAATAAAATCCAAACAAAGAAAGAATAGGTATCACACTATCTAGATAAAAAGAGGCAATAAGCTATGATCGATATCAATTTATTTATCTAGTTAAAATATTTATTTTGTCAATTACATTATGATCCAGTGGGATAAATCTTGTTAACTCTATAGTTGAAAGTCAACGAAAATAGAAGCAACATATCCCCTAACTCAAATGGTTCATGACATTCTTTATACAAGAGTGATCCACAAAACGGATTAGGACTGCCTCCTCTTGTGACAACTGCATCCACCCGAGGATTCTACGGTACAACTACACTATCCAAAACCCAGGAAAACACCAATTGAATCATGTATATTACATAAAATAACATGTAATGGAGTAATAGTTGAAGATTAACCCAATAGAACCATGTTAAAACATAATTAATTTCGATGAAGGATCAACCCTTACTGCTTTCAACAAGGTAGGGGTGCTCAAGCAGCAAGAAGAAAATTATGTGGAAAAATATCTGAGTATTAAGGTTCGATCACACCGCTCATATGGGAAGAAGGAAAGGTTTCAGTGTCTCACACAAGGTAGAACAAGGAGGTAGAAAAAATAAAATATATAATCCCTTTAAATTATTTAACGAATAATCATTTTAAGATACATTGGATTTTACTGACTAGATGACCTGAAGGATGAAATTTTTATTGATTTTGGATAAGCCTCCTTTTAAGGGTAAAGGAGGGGAAATCAAGACTTAAAAGGCAACATGATGTTAACAAAATTCGGGAAAACAGAGGGTTGCAACCTAGAAAAAAAATACAAAGAAATGCTTCAACCCAGTAATAAAAACATCAAGGCATGACTCCACCATAACCTGGATGCTCCGCCAAACTGTCTCATGAAAGAATGCATGAGCCCTGATACCGATGGCAACACCATACCCTCTCAATCAATGAAATCTAAAAATCCATGCATGGTGAAGATGACCACCTCTATCCTCATCTGAAGCAAAACCTTGTAGATTGTCTGGGTTCCCCAAAAGTCCAAATTCACCTCCAGAAAAAATCAACCATCATATAACTAGTAGAAAACCATTGCAACCATTACGAGCATATTCACAACATCACCAAAATCACATCCAGACAAACAAAGTCCAAGATCCACCAATTCGTAATCTAGATCAAAACCTATAAAAAACATACAACATCACTAAATTCCAAAACCTCCCCCCTCCAAACTAGTGGATCCGACCCCGAGCACACTGTATACACCAGAACCAACAACGAGTCGGGACGAAGCTAAGATAATATCTTTGAACCAAAAAACTCACCAAAGATGTCAAGGAGCACACTGGATCAACTTTTGATGAGAACATTGGTGCTATGAAAAGATATCGATGCCAAAACCAAGCCAAAAGTATCACTGAAAGCACTAGAAATGACATCACCGAGCCAAGATCCTGAAGTTAGACCACACGATGATGACGCACGCTGACGCCGAGCTGATCCGAAGATGCCGCACACTTTGCACGATTCTGGAAACCTTGTACAGTCAATGATCCTGGAAACACTATTCATAGAATGACCCAATGATCCTGCAAATATTTTTAACAAAATGACTCACTGATCTTGGAGTCGCCGATCCTGTTCTCACCGATCATGTTACTGTTCATAGAATGACTCACTGATCCTGGACTCACAGATCCCGGTACTATTCACAGAATGACTCACCGATCCTGGACTCACAGATCCTGGACTCACCGATCCTAGACTCACTGATCCAGGTACTATTCACAGAATGACTCACCGATACTGGTACTATTCGCATAATGACTCACCGATCCGGGACTCACCAATCATGGACTCAACGATCCTGGACTCACTGATCTTAGTAATGTTCACACAATGACTCACTGATCCCAGAATCAACGATCCTAGTATTGTTCAAAGAATGACTCACCAATCCCGGACTCATTGATCCTAGTAGTATTCATAGGATGAATCACCGATCATAGTCCTACTCACATAATGAATAACTGAGCCTGGTACTATCCACATAATGACTCACCGATCCAGGACTCACTGATCCCAGTAATGTTCATAGAATGACTCACCGATCCTGGAATCACCAATCCCGGATTCACTGATCCTCTTACTGCTCATATAATGACTTATAGATCCTGGATTCACTGATCCTAGTACTATTCACATAATGACTCTCTGATCCAGGACTCACCGATCCAGGTACTGTTCACAGAATGAATAACTGATCTTGGACTAACTGATCCTGGTACTGTTCAAAGAATGACATACCAATCTGATGGTACTATTCACAGAACGACAGACTGATCCTGTCACGACCCGCCCTCGGGGCCCGTGCCTTGACTACCCCAAGACCACCTTCCATAGTCCAGGGGCTGGCGACTAGCACCACGGCGTAATTCCCTGTTAAAAGGGAAGGCATTGCCTTTGTAAAGTAAACAAACACACAGAGCAAGAAAGCAGTAGAATTAAACACTATGTAAAAACTGAGTACAATAGTAAGTGCAGAAAAGTAAGTGGGCCAGTATACAAACCCAAACTGAAAGTAAAATACAATTGAAAAGGGAAAAAAGCAACGGAAAAGTTACGCTGCAGCCTTGAGCCGTCCACTGGAACTCCAACCTGAAGGGTGGGTACAGATAGCCTCTACAGCTCCTTGGATCCAGCCGTCCGCTCCGAGTATGTCCCGCCTAGTGGTCCACCTCCAAGTATCGTCCTGCTCTGCAAGCCTCAACCATGATCAGTGTTGTCTGTCGTCTGCAACCAACACAATGCAGTGCGGGCATAGCCCGTGCAGGGGTGAGTATACGCTACACAGTAGAGACCCCGAGACCCCCGAAGGTCTCCCAAAATCCAAAAAGATAATCCAAAATGGAAAGATACAATCACAAAGTATCATCCGACATTGCTTAGGTATATGCCCATACATATACCAAAGTCATCAATTCCAGTACGCTCCAACATCCAAGACCAAGTACAACCCAGTCCACACAGAAAAGCAAAACGTAAATCCACACAGGATAGCACAACACAATCCACATAGGAAAGCAAAAAAGGATTTCAGCTCACACATGTATACTTTTTCGTAAGGCGATAGAGTTGATCAGATATTTCCACTGATTCATCTAAGCTGTCGGACCCACAAAGGATCGATAGGTACTAACCCCCACAATAACCCACAGAGGATCTGACCCACAAAGGATCGATAGGTAACTAACCCCCGCAATGACCCACAAAGGATCTGACCCACTAAGGATTGATAGGTAACTAACCCCTGCAATTACCCACAAAGGATCTGACCCATAATGGATCGAAAGGTAACTGACCCCTGCAAAGACCCACATAGGATCGGACACACACAGGATCTGTAGGCACTGGCCCACACAAGACCGCTGGGTGCTAACCCACACAGGATCGGACCCACACAGGATCAGTAGCCCTGATCCACATAGGATCACAGAGTGTTGTACTCGTCACCGTCGAATCCACAAAGGATCTCTGTACAGTCGTCGTCGTCGTCGTCGTCGTCGTCGCAGACGCAGCCAAATCTAGGGTTCCCGCAGACAGCAAGCTCATTTGGGAGGGTCCGCTCCACGAGTCGAGAGACTGATACATCAACTGACACATAGTCCAGCGTTGATGTATCCAAATGTTCTGTATCATCAACAGGAACACAACGTCGCAGACAGCGCGTCAATCGGACGCCCGGTCTGAGAGTTATTGTCTTTTTCGTCCAAGGGGCCCGGTTGGTTTTTAAGTCAAAACCAACCCGACCATACTCCACCTACGTCCAAACCTCGGGTGGAGTAAGCCAAAAGATCTGTCTCACTTAGAGGAATCCATCAATGTAGACGTCACGTCAATCGGACATCCGGAGCTCATGTTATGCGCGTTTCCGCTCCGAGGGCCCGGTTGGTTTCGTGAACGAACCAACCCGGCCGAACTCAAAGTACTACGAAATCATGAGTGTAATATATCGAAACGACTGTCTCAATACAAGGATCATATCTCCACTGACGGTGTGTCGATCGTAGGTCCGTAGACCATGATATGGAGAAAATGCCGAAAGAGGTCTGAAAACAGGGGGTCTGGGCCCGGACTGACCCGACCCAACCCCCCTGGGTCGGCCCGAACCGGGTCGACCCGACCCGGGTCCGGGTCCAACCCGGATGGCATGACCCGGCCCGGCCGGCGCGACCAGACCTCACCTGGGCGCGACCCGGCTGGCGCTGGCCGGGTGGCCAGCGCGTCGGCACGACCGTTACAGCCGAGCGAAGTGGGGGGCGCGCTGCCCTGTTTGAAGGAGCCGCGACCCCGCATGGGGCCGCCCTTGCCAGTGGACGCAGCCGGCTGCCACGAACCGTCGCCTCCGGTCCCACACGGTCGCGGGACTGTGCCTTGCCGCCGCGGCTTAAGCCACGGCGGCTCCTCCCGGCGGCGCTCGGGGCACCGCCACTGCCTGCCTCCGGCGCCGCTGTGCTGGCGGGCTGCTCCTCGGACCACAGGATGAGTTCCAGTGGTCGGAATTGCGCGCCATCTTCGCCAGTGGCCCTCCCAGGGTCCTTCCTTCACTGCGAGGAACTCACTTCGCCCGTGCGGCTTACTTTATCGCCACTCTCCAATCCGCACACCAAGAACAAAAGGACGGTGGGTTCAGACTTGTTTGTTGGTCCTCACCCACCACGTTAGTGGTTTTAAAAGTATCACAACAAATATTTAAACAAACCACGGATATAATCACATTGATTAAAATTAACAAACACCCCTACCTCAACGTTGTCGTCGAACGTGAGTTCGTCGTGGAATTGACCATCGTGGAAGAAGAGGATTGTCGCGTCATGGAATGGGGGTCGTTGTCATCATGGTACACGGTGCCGCATAGTCAAACTCTGAGGATTAAAAACACACAGATTTAATTGCACCAATTATCCCATGTTGAGGATATAATTCACAAAGGAATTAAAAGAACCACAATCCCCTACCTCAATCAGTTGTTGATTGAAGATTGTTTCGTGGAAGGAACGTCGCAGAAGAAATGTCGTGGAAGGATGATCGTCGGCATCGCGGTACACGACGTCGAGCCGTCAATCTCCGAGGGTTATGCGTTCTCCATCGCCCTTTATCGGAGGCCGGCATTCTTCGCGTTCTTCGCATTCTTCACGTTCTTTGCGATGGAGGATGAAGATATTCAAGCTTTAGAGCTTTCCCCAAATCCTCTCAACAAGCAACCCCTCAACAAAAGTGTTGGTCTTATTTTATTCACATGCCAACAATTTGAAATTCAAAGATAAGAAACGAACAATTAATTTCAAAAAATTAATTGTAACAATTTAACTGCCCAATTTAATGGGGAGTTTCTTAACCTGGGAAATGCATGGTTGACTTTCATTAAATAGGGGGTTGTGGGTGCGTTACATAAGAAGGAAGAAACGGTGGGGCTCATACGGGCCCCACCTCACAAATATCCTACCATGTGGGTAGGATATTTTGGTTTCCACCCTATCCGCTTAACTTAGCTTAAGTGGCTTTAAGTGGATTTAAGTGAAATAAAATAAAGTGTTGCACAACATTTATTTTATTTCTTAACTTAACCCAAAATATTAGAAACCACACCCGAGAAAATGCAACTCTGTAATAGGCGTTTCTAAGAAAATACCGGCACTGCGATACCATCGATGCCCTCAGAATTCGATTCCGAGCACCTGTTCAGAAGTTAGAAAACCCCGCTCATTCGTTCGCTGAACGTACCTGAGCCAAACTTCAGAAAACAAATCCGGGAACACTGGGCCTCAGAATCCAGTGCCGTCAGAAACTGCGTTCTTTTAAAATTCCCAAGAAAATTAGGAAAAAAATTTCCTTGAATTTTACGGGTCTCTACATCACACCCACCTTAGGGCTTTACACCCTCGTAAAGATACATCATAAACTAGGGAAACAGAAGTGGGTACTGAGCACGCATCTGAGCCTCCCGCTCCCAAGTGCTCTCCTGAAGGTTCCTGTACTGCCATCTGATGCGCACTAGAGGAATCAACCATCCACGTAGGACCCGCTCCTATCGATCCTTCATCTCCACCGGGACCTCGGAAAAGGTCGCCCCATCATCAACGTCCAGCTCCCCAAGGTCAATGATATGTGTCGGGTCGTGCATGTATCTCCTTAGATGAGATACGTGAAAGACGTCGTGCACCCGATGCAACTAAGGTGGTAGATCCAGGCGATAATCCACCTCACCAATCCTGTTTAGGACTTAGAATAGTCCGATGAAGCGTGGAGACTGTAACAGCCCAAGATTTTATAAAAAATATTCTTTTTAATGTCTTGTGTTGTACGCTACACCAAAAAGAGCTTGCACAACACACATCCTTGACTTGCCTTGCATTACACGCAATCACGACCTTCCTCGATAGCGTGTGTTGTACGCAACACCAAGTTTCGCTAAACAACGATATGCTATTAAGATATTATTAAAACTAGCTGTTGTGAATAGTAATAACCACTTTTTGAAATTTTGTAAATTTTATTTTTCAAAATGGACTTCATTTATGGATTCGGAGTATCGAATTTAGCCTAAGGAAAAATTTTGGTACTTTTCGGATAACTTTCATATTCTGATGAATAGTGAAAATCACTAAATTTTAATTAAAAACAACTTTTTTAATCGAAATAATTAATAGTGATAAATTATTAATTTGAGTGGTTTTAAAGTATATTTAGAATATATTTTTACAATTTAATACAATGTTGGTCATTGGTTGTAATTTCACATTTAAACCAGACATAATCAAGTGTCAATCTTTTGATAGATATTGTTTCTTAAAAACACGCTATTTGTTTTAACAGCGGGATTTAATTATAAAATTAATTAATTCAACTTTTATGTTATGAATTTGGTAAAATAGACTTCATTTTTGAATTCGGAATATGAAATATAGCTTAGGATGAAATTTTGGCATTTTTCTGAAAACCTTCATTTTTTGATGAATAGTAAAACTACTAAGTGGTAGGTTAAAAACTGAATTTTGCATAAAACTTAATTTTACCGCTTCTGTGAATGGAATTTCAAAAATCCGAGAGACACGGTTAATATCAAGGACTAAAATGTGGTTCAATGAGATGAAAATAATTTTTTGGTGAATAGTAACTTTTTACCTTTTTACCGCGGTTAATAGTAAATAGGGTAACTAAGGGTAAATATGATATTAATATTACCCTAACACATGTCCTAATCCTATTGGAAAAGTGTATTTCGACCAAAAACAAACTTAGGAATAAAATATGACCATTTAGGCCCACTTGGATTAGATTAGGACATTTATTATTAATTTATTTAAAGAAGGGTTAAAAGAGTTAAAATCAAAGTATATTTACTAAAACATTTTTAATATGGGGTTATACATAAGATAAATTCGATTGTAAATATTCATTAGAAAGCTAAAAATATTTCCTACATGATGGTATTTTATTTGTAATTTTTAGACATCAAATAATTTAATTTATTTATGACACAAAGATGATGCAGTAATTATCTTGTTAACGAAATATTGACATAATTGATGTTATAAAAACCAAAATAAATGTAATTTGAGACTTTTTATGAATTACACTAATTTTCTAGGTTACTATGATATATTAATGTTGATTTAATCAACTTGGTTCGAACATTTAATTCTGTTATGACTTTCACAAAAATCATATATCAAATAGTGTCAAAATTGACACAAAATAGTTTTTAAATCAAATATTATATTACTAATTGTTATTTTATTCCTAAAAATCTAAGGTTCGGCCAAATGACTTAGATAATGATATATATATTAATAATAAACAATTTGGGGTTCGTTTGGCATGTTATAGTAAGTGTATTAACCATATAGTGAAAGAAAACAAAAAGACACGGTAAAAGTTAAATTATTTAACTTAGAGTTAAATCTAATTGATAAGGTTTAAAATAATATCCAAACATGTCTAAATTTGATTGGTTGATGAGATTACAACCCTATCTTATCTAATCTTCGAATATGAGTCATTTTTGGAGGTTTTTAAGTGGGGTTAGATTTATTATAAATTAATATTTTTAAGAATTCCTAAGGTCCCCCTCTCCTCCCCTATAAAAGGACACCTCCTCCCCTTCCTCCTCACACCAATTTGAGCACTCAAGCTCGGCCAACCCCTGCCAAAATCTCTTCTACACTTCCCTAGCAACATCCTAGAGGTTCTGGTCTTCCTCAAAGACCAATTCAAGTGCCCTAAGAGGAGGTCTCAAAGAGGCACTTCAAAGAAGAGGTAATTACCGTTACCAATTCTTTCATCTTTATTTCTTCTTCCACTTCTTCTTCTTAGGTTGTTTCATTATTAAGTAATAACATCACTATCACTCATATACTGATATGTTATTATAAGTATGAAACAACCCTATTTCACCATCTATCCATCCTACGGAAAAAGAAATCACCGCGCGTGCGTACGTACGGAATACCGTCTCCACGCCGTGGTGTAATCTATTTTCCACCACCACCTTACATGGATGGGTATAATGGTGTAAATAATAACTATACATAGTTATTACAACATCATATTGATTCTGATATATTGTATAATCCACTTCAACTCAGTTAAATATTTATGGAAATGATATCATCGTTCGTGCGTACGTACGGACTACCATCTCCACGACGCGATGAGATTCATTCTCCATGTTAACCATTTAAGAATGATTATAATGTATATATAAGAAATAATAATGAAATATATGACATTATAAAGCTACTGGATTTATGTATATATACATATGTATGTCATCTACTTACTTCCATTTCAAGACAATAAGGAAAGTAAAACTGCGTTCATGCGTACGTACGGACTACCGTCTCCATGAACGGTGTTTTTCATTTTACTTATCTATCTATTATATATATATATATACTGAATATATATGATATATAAATCATATTTTATATTCTGGAAGTAAGTAAATCATGATATAAGTAATAATGATATCAAGAACAACAAGTCAAAACACCTAAGATAAATGAAACGATTTTACCCAAAACGCTTCTTTAACATGGAATTTACAAAAGAACGGGTAATATAATGTTATAAGTGAACCATATATGATATCATAACAATGAATATGATTCTGGAATAAGTCAATAACATGATTTAAATCATTATACAGGAGGTTCGGACACTTACAAAGCAAGTCAGACCTAAGGTAAGGGAAATATCACAATCTCATTTTTATCCGAGATTGTTTATTCGTAAGAATTTACTGGGGTGTATTTTATCATCCACATCCATGTTTCATCAAAATGTAATATTATTTCCATCCACCTACAATTGTTTAAATCCATTTTTACCCTTCGGTGAGTTTTTAGTAATATGTATGAAAGGAATCTTTTGTCGTACGAGGTACTTTTTGACTTTTCCGACAAAAGTACGAAGAATGTTTTTTTTAACTTATACGGCACGAACGGATTTCTACTGTTTTATAAAGACTTATTTTCATTAAGCTTCCTCTAAAAGATTTCATGACTATTTTCAATAAAATCTCTTTCTTTTAAAGTTGCATGATGTTTTGTGAAAAGAAATTGATTTTGAAGAAGAAAGGATATTTTCCTCAAGAATTCAATTCAAGTGTTTTATCAAAATTATTTTCCATCTAAGATAATAAAGAGTTCTGTTTCTATCCATATTTTTACATTGATTTGACTATGTTGTGATGGAATTATGTTTATGAATTCCTTTATCTTATATGAATGGTTTTATGATGTCATGTTGTTTAAGAATCCCATTTTTATTACATGGGTTATGAAATGATGTATGATTTATGATTTTGTGGCACACATAAGAAAGGATTCATTAAGAGATGGGTGGGACCTATATCTCCCTCCAATGCATTGGGTAAAGATTTTATATCTCATGAGATAGACATGGCTGGAATGGTAGGTTATACCGGTTCAGTGAAACAGGACTGAAACGAGGATTACTCGATTCAGAAAGGGACTTTGTCCACTAAGATAGTCTTGGCAATGAGTCTTGACTAACAAGAAATGATTCTCTATGATTATGTGTGTATGCCACAATGAGTAATGTTTTAAGTTATGATTTCATTTTCACTTCTATGATTTATCCCATGTTATGATATTATGAGCTCTTTTGCAGGTTATGATTTCCAAAAGCTATGTTCTTATGTATATGATGTGATTGATATTTCTTTTGTTTACCCTTACTGAGCATTTGAGCTCACCCTTTTATGTTTTCTTTTCCCCAGGATATAAAGAAAGGTTTTTAGGTAAAAAAAAAAGATCTTTATGGGAGATATTGAAGATCTTTCACCACGATTAGAAGAATACGTTCCGAGTTTCCAAAGACACTAAACTATTACGATCCTTGTGTGTGTGTTTTTGTTATGTACTATGTATTCCGCAAATGTAATGTAATGTCCATGTACGTCAGGCTTCGGGTCTCTACAGTTGGTATCAGAGGAAAGGTTTAGTCAACCTTTGGAAACTAGGACGCGAAAACGTTAGTAAGATCCCTAGAGATATTTCTAAGGTATGTCTAGGGATGTCCCTAAGGATAAGTATACATATAGGATATATTCCTAGAACTACGGTAACGATCTTAGAATTTAATCTAATATGTTAGATATTGAGGGTGCTCCCCCTTTACTATGTTGTTTTCCCTAGCATGATTTTTACCTCTCACAAGATTCTTTTTGTGTTTTAGTTAATGGAGGGAACCAGAAGGAATTCGGTTAACATTGAATCCAATGGACAAATTGGTGACTATGAGAAAACAAATTTTGTAATTCCTAGAGAGAAAGATCTTGTGATTATGCCAAATCAGTCATCGCGATATATGATTAACAAGGTGAAATTTAGTGGTATGACTAATTCATCAAAGAAGAGGAAGATAAACTATTATGCATGTTCGCATGTTGAGGATCATAAAGAAAGGAAGATTGAGATTTCTAAAGAAGGGAAGAAGAACCTTGAGGAATACCTCAAATGGAGGGACCGATGTTATCTGTGTGGAGAAAAGGGTCATAGAGTGACAGATTGTTATGGAGTTCAATGTCTTATTTGTGGAGAACATGGGCATTACCCAACTCAATGCCCTGACCTAAAAAGATACTTCTAAATCAAGGAAGGACTTATTCCAGGACAGTCATTGAAGTGGATGGACTGAAGTGTTTATGTATTGGTATTCAAGAATAATGTTGTTGAGGTACTTTTATGATGTATTGGAATATTTATGTATTGGTATAATGTGGTATTCGAAGTGATTGAGGTATTTTTGGAAAAAATATGATATGCGCATAATGAAGGGAAAATGAGAAAATGAAATATTTGACAGTATTCATGAGCTCATGATTGATATAAGGACTAAGTGATATCATGGTTTGAGTATATAGAATTTTGAGGATTTTGGTATGTGGAAAGTGTTAACTTTTAACTGCACTCATGTTTTCACTAAGGTATTCAAGAGAATACACGATTAAGGACTTTGAATGTTTGGAATGTGACCAACAAGACATATCTTATGATATGTGGGGATCAACGACAGTATTAAATCTCTGGTAATCGTTGTCACTATATTATGAGAGTGGACTGCAGTATTATGTATAAGCCTAATGATTAGACTGGATTATGTTGGACATAAGTTAGTATTGTTTAAGGATAGAAGATTTTCGATATTATTGATGGGATGTTATAGTAACGTAGTTTTAGAAAAAAGGACAACCTGCAGGACGGGCGACAGCCCATCGCTTCGGACAAGGCTGTAGGAATCGAACCCACAACCGAAGTGCAACTAGCCTTTATCGCCTACCACTGGCCTACAGGAAGTCCCTGTTTAGTAGAAACTAGTTTTATTATATTAAGCAGTATGATATATGAAGTATAAGTCCATTTTAGGAACCATATATGATTAATCTCACTATAGATCGACTTATGCATATAATTTTTGCTAATCTTTTGTTTGAGACAGATGGAATGACCCGTCATTCTATCACATGATCTGCTAACACTTCATGAATAACAAATTCAACTTCATTAATTTAAGAGATGAAGTGGAAATTGTTCAAGGCACGAACAACAGTGAGATTGTACCAAAATAAAGTAAGTATTTATTCTAATTCAAATTTTCAACTTTAGGGAAATGATCTTGAAAACCAAAAATGTTGTCCTAGTGATCTTATACCTGATGAATAAGATGGTACCTTATATCATCACAAATCTATGGATTTGTGATTACTGGCTTTTCCATAGCCATGTTCACTACCACTCTCCATCAGAACATGATGGTTAGATTTCTCTTCCATATCCATATTTTCACCTATGTGGAAACCCAGTGATTAGTTTATTTGGGTAATCGTTACATTTCATACTTTAGTTTTTAAAGCCAAGTTTTGGTATTCCTTTTTTACGATGTGGGTTTCTATAAAAGAAACTTTCGAATAGTAAACCATTTATAACCCCGACGAATTTCGAGGGCGAAATTCATTTTAAGGGGGGTAGAATGTAACAGCCCAAGATTTTATAAAAAATATTCTTTTTAATGTCTTGTGTTGTACGCTACACCAAAAAGAGCTTGCACAACACACATCCTTGACTTTCCTTGCATTACACGCAATCACGACCTTCCTCGATAGCGTGTGTTGTACGCAACACCAAGTTTCGCTAAACAACGATATGCTATTAAGATATTATTAAACCTAGCTGTTGTGAATAGTAATAACCACTTTTTGAAATTTTGTAAATTTTATTTTTCAAAATGGACTTCATTTATGGATTCGGAGTATCGAATTTAGCCTAAGGAGAAATTTTGGTACTTTTCGGATAACTTTCATATTCTGATGAATAGTGAAAATCACTAAATTTTAATTAAAAACAACTTTTTTAATCGAAATAATTAATAGTGATAAATTATTAATTTGAGTGGTTTTAAAGTATATTTAGAATATATTTTTACAATTTAATACAATGTTGGTCATTGGTTGTAATTTCACATTTAAACCAGACATAATCAAGTGTCAATCTTTTGATAGATATTGTTTCTTAAAAACACGCTATTTGTTTTAACAGCGGGATTTAATTATAAAATTAATTAATTCAACTTTTATGTTATGAATTTGGTAAAATAGACTTCATTTTTGAATTCGGAATATGAAATATAGCTTAGGATGAAATTTTGGCATTTTTCTGAAAACCTTCATTTTTTGATGAATAGTAAAACTACTAAGTGGTAGGTTAAAAACTGAATTTTGCATAAAACTTAATTTTACCGCTTCTGTGAATGGAATTTCAAAAATCCGAGAGACACGGTTAATATCAAGGACTAAAATGTGGTTCAATGAGATGAAAATAATTTTTTGGTGAATAGTAACTTTTTACCTTTTTACCGCGGTTAATAGTAAATAGGGTAACTAAGGGTAAATATGATATTAATATTACCCTAACACATGTCCTAATCCTATTGGACAAGTGTATTTCGACCAAAAACAAACTTAGGAATAAAATATGACCATTTAGGCCCACTTGGATTAGATTAGGACATTTATTATTAATTTATTTAAAGAAGGGTTAAAAGAGTTAAAATCAAAGTATATTTACTAAAACATTTTTAATATGGGGTTATACATAAGATAAATTCGATTGTAAATATTCATTAGAAAGCTAAAAATATTTCCTACATGATGGTATTTTATTTGTAATTTTTAGACATCAAATAATTTAATTTATTTATGACACAAAGATGATGCAGTAATTATCTTGTTAACGAAATATTGACATAATTGATGTTATAAACACCAAAATAAATGTAATTTGAGACTTTTTATGAATTACACTAATTTTCTAGGTTACTATGATATATTAATGTTGATTTAATCAACTTGGTTCGAACATTTAATTCTGTTATGACTTTCACAAAAATCATATATCAAATAGTGTCAAAATTGACACAAAATAGTTTTTAAATCAAATATTATATTACTAATTGTTATTTTATTCCTAAAAATCTAAGGTTCGGCCAAATGACTTAGATAATGATATATATATTAATAATAAACAATTTGGGGTTCGTTTGGCATGTTATAGTAAGTGTATTAACCATATAGTGAAAGAAAACAAAAAGACACGGTAAAAGTTAAATTATTTAACTTAGAGTTAAATCTAATTGATAAGGTTTAAAATAATATCCAAACATGACTAAATTTGATTGGTTGATGAGATTACAACCCTATCTTATCTAATCTTCGAATATGAGTCATTTTTGGAGGTTTTTAAGTGGGGTTAGATTTATTATAAATTAATATTTTTAAGAATTCCTAAGGTCCCCCTCTCCTCCCCTATAAAAGGACACCTCCTCCCCTTCCTCCTCACACCAATTTGAGCACTCAAGCTCGGCCAACCCCTGCCAAAATCTCTTCTACACTTCCCTAGCAACATCCTAGAGGTTCTGGTCTTCCTCAAAGACCAATTCAAGTGCCCTAAGAGGAGGTCTCAAAGAGGCACTTCAAAGAAGAGGTAATTACCGTTACCAATTCTTTCATCTTTATTTCTTCTTCCACTTCTTCTTCTTAGGTTGTTTCATTATGAAGTAATAACATCACTATCACTCATATACTGATATGTTATTATATGTATGAAACAACCCTATTTCACCATCTATCCATCCTACGGAAAAAGAAATCACCGCGCGTGCGTACGTACGGAATACCGTCTCCACGCCGTGGTGTAATCTATTTTCCACCACCACCTTACATGGATGGGTATAATGGTGTAAATAATAACTATACATAGTTATTACAACATCATATTGATTCTGATATATTGTATAATCCACTTCAACTCAGTTTAATATTTATGGAAATGATATCATCGTTCGTGCGTACGTACGGACTACCGTCTCCACGACGCGATGAGATTCATTCTCCATGTTAACCATTTAAGAATGATTATAATGTATATATAAGAAATAATAATGAAATATATGACATTATAAAGCTACTGGATTTATGTATATATACATATGTATGTCATCTACTTACTTCCATTTCAAGACAATAAGGAAAGTAAAACTGCGTTCATGCGTACGTACGGACTACCGTCTCCATGAACGGTGTTTTTCATTTTACTTATCTATCTATTATATATATATATATACTGAATATATATGATATATAAATCATATTTTATATTCTGGAAGTAAGTAAATCATGATATAAGTAATAATGATATCAAGAACAACAAGTCAAAACACCTAAGATAAATGAAACGATTTTACCCAAAACGCTTCTTTAACATGGAATTTACAAAAGAACGGGTAATATAATGTTATAAGTGAACCATATATGATATCATAACAATGAATATGATTCTGGAATAAGTCAATAACATGATTTAAATCATTATACAGGAGGTTCGGACACTTACAAAGCAAGTCAGACCTAAGGTAAGGGAAATATCACAATCTCATTTTTATCCGAGATTGTTTATTCGTAAGAATTTACTGGGGTGTATTTTATCATCCACATCCATGTTTCATCAAAATGTAATATTATTTCCATCCACCTACAATTGTTTAAATCCATTTTTACCCTTCGGTGAGTTTTTAGTAATATGTATGAAAGGAATCTTTTGTCGTACGAGGTACTTTTTGACTTTTCCGACAAAAGTACGAAGAATGTTTTTTTTAACTTATACGGCACGAACGGATTTCTACTGTTTTATAAAGACTTATTTTCATTAAGCTTCCTCTAAAAGATTTCATGACTATTTTCAATAAAATCTCTTTCTTTTAAAGTTGCATGATGTTTTGTGAAAAGAAATTGATTTTGAAGAAGAAAGGATATTTTCCTCAAGAATTCAATTCAAGTGTTTTATCAAAATTATTTTCCATCTAAGATAATAAAGAGTTCTGTTTCTATCCATATTTTTACATTGATTTGACTATGTTGTGATGGAATTATGTTTATGAATTCCTTTATCTTATATGAATGGTTTTATGATGTCATGTTGTTTAAGAATCCCATTTTTATTACATGGGTTATGAAATGATGTATGATTTATGATTTTGTGGCACACATAAGAAAGGATTCATTAAGAGATGGGTGGGACCTATATCTCCCTCAAATGCATTGGGTAAAGATTTTATATCTCATGAGATAGACATGGCTGGAATGGTAGGTTATACCGGTTCAGTGAAACAGGACTGAAACGAGGATTACTCGATTCAGAAAGGGACTTTGTCCACTAAGATAGTCTTGGCAATGAGTCTTGACTAACAAGAAATGATTCTCTATGATTATGTGTGTATGCCACAATGAGTAATGTTTTAAGTTATGATTTCATTTTCACTTCTATGATTTATCCCATGTTATGATATTATGAGCTCTTTTGCAGGTTATGATTTCCAAAAGCTATGTTCTTATGTATATGATGTGATTGATATTTCTTTTGTTTACCCTTACTGAGCATTTGAGCTCACCATTTTATGTTTTCTTTTCCCCAGGATATAAAGAAAGGTTTTTAGGTAAAAAAAAAAGATCTTTATGGGAGATATTGAAGATCTTTCACCACGATTAGAAGAATACGTTCCGAGTTTCCAAAGACACTAAACTATTACGATCCTTGTGTGTGTGTTTTTGTTATGTACTATGTATTCCGCAAATGTAATGTAATGTCCATGTACGTCAGGCTTCGGGTCTCTACAGAGACAACTTGCCGCCTCGGCCAAATCTCTGTAATCCACATCGAGGTGAGACACGCAAGAAGACGTGGTGGCCATCCTCGAACTCCAGTGGCCTCCGCCTCCTGTTAGCATAAGACTTATTTCAGCTCTGAGCATTCCTCATCCACTCCTGGATGATCTAGACCTTCTCTATCATGGCCTGGACTATCTCCGGTCCCACAAGTGCTGACTTCCCAGGGTCTGTTCAGCACAAAAGAGATCTGCAAGGTCGGTCGTACAACACCTCGTATGGTGCCACCCCGATGGTGGAGTGGTAGCTGTTGTTGTATGAAAACTCCACCAAGGGTAGGTGGTCCTCCCAACTGCGACCAAAGATGAGGCCACATGTGCGGAGCCTGTCCTCGAGAGTCTGTATGGTCCTCTCCGTCTGACCATCTGTTTGAGGGTGAAAGGTGGTGCTCATACGTAGCTATGTCCCGAATTCCTCCTACAACCCCTTCCAATGTCAGGAAGTAAAGAGAGCATCTCGATCGGAGATGATAGATGATGGAACACCGTGAAGCCGTACAAGCTCCTGAACGTAGAGACATCCCAAGCTCTCCACTGATCCCTGCTCTCTGATGGGTAAGAAGTGAGACGACTTGGTGAGTCAGTCCACAATCACCCAAATGGAGTCATGACATCTGGAAGTGTGTGGAATTCCAATCACGAAGTCCATGGATAACTCGTCCCATATCAACTCCGGTACTTCCAAGGGATATACAAAGACTGCTGGTACCTGATGCTCTACTTCACTTGCTGGTAGGTGAGGAATCGAGAAACGAACTCTGCCACAGCCTTCTTCATGCTCGGCCACCAGTGCTGTCGTCTAATGTCCTGGTACATCTTCACCACTCCAGGATGTACCACCAAGGGAGAAGTGTGAAACTCTCTCAGCAAATCCTCCTGTAAAGAAACTGGTACCAAGGTATGTCTTCTGAAAAGGACGTCGTGCTCTCCTCCAAAGGAGAAACCATCAGGTGCCTGTCCTGAGGATATCTGTGCAAGCCGCGTCTCACAGTCAGTGTCCCCATGCTGTGCCTCTCTAACCCGTTGTAGTAGTGGAGGGGTGACTGTGAGAGACTGAAGGAAGGCTGCTCCATCTCCATCCATGAAGGATATCTGCAATGCATCTAGCTGCTCTGTCGCCTCCTCAAGCAGCTGAATTCCCGTCCTCCTACTAAGAGAATCGGCTACCACGTTCCCCCTCCCAGGAGTATAGACTATCACAAAGTCATAGTCCTGGAGGATCTTGAGCCATCACCGCTGTCTCAGGTTCAGGTCCTTCTGAATGAATATGTACCTGAGACCCTGATGGTCAGAAAAGACTGTAAAGCACTCACCCATCAGGTAGTGTCGCCATGTTTTCAGAGCGAAGACCACTGCTGCTAACTCCAGGTCATGTGTAGTGTAGTTTTTCTCATGCGGCCTCAACTGACGTGATCCATAGGCGATCACCACCCTCTCCTACATCAGGACACATCCGAGTCCGGTCCGTGATGCATCAAAGTAGACTACGTACCCTACTCCCTCCTCCGGCAACCTCAAGATAGGGGCGCTGGACAATCTCTGTCTCAACTCTTGGGAGCTCTGCTGACATCTGTCTGACCACACAAAGGGTTTCCCCTTCTTCGTAAGAGCTGAGAGTGGTTCCGCAACTCTGGAGAAGTCTGGCACAAATCTCCGATAGTAACCAGCTAGTCCCAACAAACTCCACACCTCCGTCACACTCATGGGTGGCTCCTAAGCTAGCACTGCCTCGATCTTCGCAAGATCCAATGCAACTCCCACCTCAGAGATGACGTGACCCAAGAAGTGGAACTCACATATCCAGAGCTGACACTTCGAGATCTTTCCATAAAGCTGGTGCTCTCGGAGTGTGTCTAGTACAACCTGCAAGTGGTAGGCGTTCTCATCCTCAGTCATCGAGTATATCAAAATGTCTTCGATGAAGACCATGACAAATCGATCGAGGTATGACTAAAAGATCATGTTCATGAGACCCATGAACACCGCTGGAGCATTGGTTACGCCGAATGGCATAACCAAGAACTCATAGTGGACATACCGACATCTGAAGGTCATCTTCTGCACGTCCTCATCCCGAACTCTGAGCTGATGATAGCCAGACCTGAGGTCTATCTTTGAGAACCACCGTGCTCCCTTGAGCTGATTGAAGAGTTCATCAATCCATGGTAGTGGATACTTGTTATTCACTGTCACCTGGTTCAGGCGACCATAGTCGACACAAAGTCTCAAGCTCCCGTCCACCTTCTTGGCGAACAATATCGGGGTAGCCTAGGGTGAAACACTGGGTCAGATGAATCCCTTGCCCTGTAAGTCCTCCAACTGTACCCGTAGCTCTCGAAGATCGGTAGGAGCCATCCGATATCCTGGGGTGGATATCGGGGCATTCCCGGGTTACAGATCAATATAAAAGAATACCTCTCTACGAGGAGGTAGTCCTGGAATGTCGTCGGGAAGGACGTCTACATACTGATCCACCACTATAGGAAAACTAGGACTCCGCACTTCAACTGCTCCTAAGATGAGGCTAGCCAACTGATGAGTGATGGGTTGTCCTCTCCTTTGCGGAAGTCCATACTGTGCTACGAAGGCTCCCTTATCGCCGGTGAAGGTGAACCTGCTCCCGTCGGTGCATACACATCACACCTTGCACCTAATACAGTCGATCTGAGCATGGACTGTAGAAAAACAATCCATACCCAATATGACGTCGTAAGGCCTCGACGCTGCTACAAGAAGATCCCATCCGAAGCTCTCGCCTCCTAGAGTAAGCTCACACTGCCAGAACCAGTGCATAATCATCGAGTCTGCTCTCGTTGGAGTTTCTAGACATAAGGATCGAGCCAACGGCTCTGTCAGAATCTCTGAACTCTGAACTAGGGCAGATGCTATGAATGAATGACTCGCTCATGTGTCTATAAGAACTGCAAAAAGGGTGGAATAGACACAGATAGTACCTCGAATCATCTTGGGTGCGCCGTGGTCGTAGGCCTCCACTGCCTGGAGCTGTGCCTGTCTCTTCCCACCAGCTCCCTGTGGTCAGGGTGGACCTCCTGGTGGTGGTGGTGGTAGAGCATCAAAGCGTCGCCCACCACCTGCCGCTCGGCCAACTCCTCTGGCTCATCTTCCTACTCCCTATGGACCGCCACGGTCAACCCTCTACATCTGCCTTGGTGGCCCCTCAACCATCTACTTCTCCTTAGCATGGCGGGTCGGGCATTCACGAGCCATGTGGCCCTGCCCGCCACATGTGTAGCACTTCCTGCCTCTCGAAAGTCTAGCTCCGCGTTGTGTTCCCGCACTGCTGAGCCAGTGTCCGGAGGTCGTATGCCTAAGGTTCTAGTCTGCCTAGACCCATGAGTCAGCCGTCGACTTCCTACTACAGAATACTCTGCTACCTGTCACCCTGCGGCAGGTCTCACTGCTGAAGAAGGCTCAGTAAGAAAGCTCTCGATAAAAAGGGCTCGCTCCAGTACTCCTTCCTGGGTCGGAATGCTGAGGGTGATTAGCGATGCCCTGATCTCATGCCTCAATCCCTGCTCAAAGGTCCTGGCCCAGAAGAATGGGTCTTGTACCATGTCTGTCAAGTATCGTGAGAGATTGGTAAATCTCGCCGAGTACTGGGTAACCGCCAAGCTGCCCTACCGTAGCGGAAGAAGCTCCCGGATGCGCATCGCACGGAGGGTGGCCATGAAGAACTCTGAGCGGAAGAGGCTCTCAAAGTCTGTCCAGAGAAGAGATGCCTCATCGTGCACCTGGAGCATCAAGCTTCACCATCGGCACGCTGCCGCGTGCAGTAGTCTCGCTGCGAGGATCACCATGAGGTCTGATGGTGTCCTCACTAACTTGAAAACTCTCACCACTACCTCCAGCCAGTCCTCGGCTGCCTGGGGGTCCGTCTACCCGCCGAACCTCGGTGGTCACTAGCACTGAAACTCATGCAGTGCACTAAGGTGACGTGCATCTTCAGCTGCTAGGGCTGGTAGCACCGGTGGTTCGGCGGGGAGAGGTACTGCCAGTGCCTCTGCTGTCAAAGAGACCTGTATCGAGGCCTCGTCGCTCGGCGGGATGTCGTCACGCACAAATCTCGGAACCCTAACTGGTTGCCGTCGTGGGGCCATCCTGAAAAGAAACAGGGGTTCCACGGTCAAATAATATACCGGGTGACCTAACATAAAGTAATCACAAAGAAAACATGAAACACACATGCAATCAATGTTTTCACGAATTAAGTTGGAAATCAGAAGTCAGGGTCCTGGTGTACGGATACATTGGCCGCCACACCAACACTGGACTCCCTGATCTGATAACCACACCCAATACGCTTAAGACTATTGCTTCACATAGAAAAAGATTAGAGTCCCAAGTTCTGCGGTAGAACCGAACTCCTCTGATACCAATTTTTCACGACCCATCCTCGGGGCCCGTGTTGTGACTACCCCAAGCCCGCCTTCCATAGGCCAGGGGCTGGCAACTAGCACCAAGGCGTAATTACTGGTATAAAGGGAAGGAATTGCCTTTGTAATGTAAACAAACACACAGAGAAAGAAAGCAGTAGAAGTAAACACTAAGTAAAAACTGAGTACAATAGTACGTGCAGAAAAGTTAGTGGGCCAGTATACAAAACCAAACTGAAAGTAAAGTACAACTGAAAAGGGAAAAAAGAAACTGAACAGTAAAGCTGCATCCTTGAGCCGTCCACTGGAACTCCCACCTGAAGGGTCCATACAGATAGCCTCCATAGCTCCTCGGGTCCAGCCGTCCGCTCCGAGTACGTCCCGCCCAGTGATCCACCTCCAGGTATCGTCCTGCTCCGCAAGCCTCTACCACGATCAGCGTTGTCCGTCGTCTACAACAAACAAAACGTAGTGCAGGAATATCCCTTGCAGGGGTGAGTATAAACTACTCAGTAGGGACCTCGAGACCCCCGAAGGTCTCCCAGAATCCACAAAGGATAATCCACAAAGGAAAGATACAATCACGAAGTAACATCCGACACTCCATAGGTATATGCCCATACATATACCTAAGTCATCAATTCCAGTACGCTCCAACTTCCGAGCCCAAGTACAACCCAGTTCATAGAGGAAATAAAAACGTAAATCCACACATGATAGCACAACACAATCCCCATAGGAAAGAAAAACATGATTCCATCTCACATAGGTATACTTCTTCGTAAGACGATAGAGATGATCAGATATTGCCACTGATTTATCTAAGCCATCGGACCCACAAATGATCGATAGGTACTAACCCCCACAATGACCCACAAAGGATCGTACCCACAAATGATCGATAGGTAACTAACCCCCGCAATGACCCACAAAGGAATGATAGGTAACTAACCCCCGCAATGACCCACAAAGGATCTGACCCACAAAGGATCGAAAGGTAACTAACCCCCGCAAAGACCCACACAGGATCAGACACACACAGGATCTGTAGGCGCTGGCCCGCACAAGACCGCGGAGCACTGACCCACGTAGGATCGGACCCACACAAGATCAGTAGCACTGATCCAAATAGGATCTTTGAGTGATGTAGTCATCTTCGTCGAATCCACTGAGGATCACTGTACAGTCATCGTCGTCGTCGCATACGCAGCCAGTTCTAGGGTTACCGCACACAGCAAGCTCGTTCGGGAGGGTCCGCTCCACGACCCAAGAGGATGATACATCAACTGACACACAGTCCAGATTTGATGTATCCAAATGTTCTGTATCTACAATAGAAAGTCAACGTCGTAGACGGCGCGTCAATCGGACGCCCGGTCTGAGAGTTATTGGCCTTTTCGTCCCAGGGGACCGGTTGGTTTTTAAGTCAAAACCAACCCAACCATACTCCACCTACGTCCAAACCTTGGGCAGAGTAAGCCAAAATATCTATCTCACTTATAGGAATCCATCAAAGTCGATGACACGTTAATCGGACATCCGGAGCTCAAGTTATGAGTGTTTCCGCTCCGAGGGCCCGGTTGGTTTCGTGAACGAACCAACCAAGACGAACACAAAGTACTCAGAAACCTTGAGTTTAATATATCGAAACTACCATCATGATCTAAGGATCACATTGCCACTGACGGTGCATCGATCGGAGGTCTGTAGCCCAATATATGGTCAAAAGAACGAAAGTGGTCCGAAAAGGGGGGTCTGGGCCTGGACCGACCCGGCCTAACCCCCCCTGGGTCAGCCCGAACCGGGTCGACCCGACCCGGGTCCGCCCCAGATGGCGTGACCCAGCCCGGCCAGCGCGGCATGGTGCGGCCTGGGCACGACCCAGCTGGCGCTGGCCGGGGGACCAGCGCGTCACCTCGGCCGTTACGGCCGAGCAAAGCGGGGGGCGCGCTGCCCCCGCGTGAAGGAGCTGCGGCCCCCCGTGGGGCCATCCTTGCAAGCAGATGCGGCCGGCTGCTGTGTCCCGTCGCCTCCGGTCCCGCACGGTCGGGGGACCGCGCCCTGCCACTGCGGCTTCAGCCATGGCAGCTACTTCTGGCGGCGCTCCGGGCACCGCCACCACATGTCGCCCTGTCGGCACGGCCCGCCGACGGGCTGCTCCGCGGACCACCGGTCGAGTTCCGATGGTCGGAATTGCGCGTCGTCTTCGCCAATGGCCCTCCCGGGGTCCTTCCTTCACTATGAGGACCTCACATTGCCCGTACGACTTACTTTGTCACCGCCCGCCAATCCGCACACCAAGAACGAAACGACGGTGGGTTCGGACTTTTTAGTTGGTCTGCACCCACAACGTTAGTGGTTTTAAAAGACTCACAACAAATATTTAAACAAACCGTAGATATAATCACATAGATTAAAATGAAAAAAACCCATACCTCAACTTTTTCGTCGAATGTGAGTTCGTCGTGGAATTGACCGTCGCGGATGAAGGGGATCGTCGCGTCGCAGAAGGGGCGTTTCTGTCGTCGCGGTACATGGCGTCGCGTAGTCAAACTCCGAGGATTATAAACACATAGATTTAATTGAACCAATTAAACCCATGTTTAGGATATACTTCACAAAGTAATTAAAAGAACCGCAATCCCCTACCTCAATTGGTTGTTGATCGAAGATTGTTGCGGGGAAGGAACGTCGCGGAAGAAACGTCGTGGAAGGAGGATCGTCGGCGTCGCAGTACACGGCGTCACGCTGTCGATCTCTGAGGGTTTGGCGTTCTCCGTCGCCCTTTGCCGGAGGTCGGCGTTTTTCGCGTTCTTCGTGTTCTTCACGTTCTTCATGAAGGAGGATGAAGATCTTCAAGCTTTAGAGCTTTCCCCAACTCCTCTCAACAAGAAAACCCTCAACAAAAGTGTCGGTCTTATTTTATTCCCATGCCAACGATTTGAAATTCAATGGTAAGAAATGAACAATTAATTTCGAAGAATTAATTGTAACAATTTAATTGCCCAATTTAATGGGGTGTTTCTTAACCAGAAAAACGAACGGACGACTTTCATTAAAGAGGGGGTTGAGGGTACGTTACTTAGGAGGGAAGAAATGGCGGGGCTTGTGAGGGCCCCACCTCACAAATATCCTACCATTTGGGTAGGATATTTTGGGTTCCACCCTATCCGCTTAACTTAGCTTAAGTGTCTTTAAGTGGCTTTAAGTGAAATAGAGTAAAGTGTTTCACCACTTTTATTTTATTTCTTAACTTAACCCCAAAACATAAAAACCACACCCGAGCAAACACAACTCTAGAAAAGGCGTTTCTAAGAAAATATCGGCGCAGCGATTCCATCAGTTCCCTCGGAATTCGATTCCGAGCACCGGTTCAAATGTTAGAAAACCCCGCTCGTTCGTTCACTGAACGTACCCAAGCCAAACTTCGGAAAATGATTCCGGGCACACCGGGCCTTGGAATCAGGTGCCGTCAGAAACTACATTCTTGTAAAATTCCTAAGAAAATTAGGAAAAACATTTCCATGAATTTTACGGGTCTTTACAGAACCTATTGTACTATTTAGATCAGTCTCACTGATGGAACTGTCCACATCGGTCTCACGGATGAAACTATTCACATAGGTCTCACCGATGGAACTTTACACATCTGTCTTACCGATGAAACTATTTACAGAAATGGAAAATTGTAAAAGTGTTGGGGATGAGTCGCATTGGCCACCAGAACCCTTGAATAACTATATTTTAAAAGTGGAATGGACTAGAGAGGTCTAGGAAATTACATCAGATACCTCTCAAAAAATTCTTTCCCTCTAGAATTCAAAAACAATCCAAAAGGGAATGGAAAAGATTTCAGAACAACCTCCCATCAAGATACATCTCAAAATAGAGATATCCACAAGAAGCAACCAAAGATAGCCGTAATATAAACATGAATTGTCTACAACCACAAAGGCTACATCAATACATGAGACGAGTTAAACATCAATCATATCTATGTATTGAGCACATATCTATGACTCAAATTCCCAGGCACTCTCCTCCATGACACCGTGTCTCCACAAGACATGAACAAAGGGAATAGAACGTACATGCAACATCATCTCCTTGCACTCTTGGATCTTCAAAGGTCGCTCCTCAAAAGTCACATCATCATCAACATCGATCTCTCCCAATCTATGGCATGCATTTCATCATGAAGATAATGATGGAGCTCTGATACATGGAAAAATCATGTATCTGGATCGTTTGCATCGGAAGTTCTATCTTATATGCCACAGTTCCAACACATGCCTAAAACTCGAAAGGACAAACAAACAAGGGAGAAATCATACTCTAATGACCAAACCTTCACTACCCATGACGGGGAGTCACCTTCGCAAACACGTGATCCCAAACATCAAACTCCAAAGGTCTCCTCCTTTTATCGGAATAATATTTATGATGATCCTGCACTGTCTTCATCCTCTCACAAATCACCTGGACCATCTTGATCGTATTCTTCACTAGTGCTGTCCCATGAATTGCTGACTCTCTGACCCTAGTCCACCCCAATGAAGAACGACAAGTCGGACCATAAAATGCCTCAAAGGGCCCCATAAAGATGGTTGAGTGAAAACTATTGTGGTAATAAAGCTCCACCAATTGTAAGTTCCTCATCCACAAACCTCCAAAATCTAGTACACAAGTGCATAACATGTCTTCAAGGGTCTGGATGGTCTGCTCTATATGACCATCCGTTCGAGGATGAAAAGAAGTGCTATGGCATAGTTGAGTACCGAAAGCATGTCAGAGTCCTCTCCAAACCCTTGAAGTAAAACAAGAATCTCGATCAAAAATGATAGCCCTTGTGAATCCATGAATTCTCACAACCTCCTCCAGATACAGCCTCGATAAAACATTCCCTGAGCTCGACTCCTAGATTTCTATGAAGTGTGATGATTTTGTTAAATGATCCACAATAACCCAAATAGCATCATGTACTCCCTGAGCTCAGAGTAAACCAGTAAAAATGTCCACTGATTTGTCCTCCCACTTCTATTGAGGAACTTCAAATTTTTGGAACAAACTATCGGGGAAATAGTGCTCACCCTTGACCTTCTGGAAGACCAAACTTCGAGACACAATCTATGCAATTTTATGCTTCAACCCAGCCCACAAAAACTGCCTCCTCATGGATCAGTACATCTTTTTCATGATTGGATGCACCAATAAAGGAGAACTATGGATCTATATGAGAACCATGTCATGCATCATCAAAGGAAAAAAAAATCCTTGCATGATACAACACTCAGTGTTGTTTATCCTTAGTCAATCCATCAGGGGCATCCCCATAAGAAACTCAGTCTTTCCCGACCTCCACCTCAATATCCCCCAACTAGGACTCTTTCTCCTACTGCATCCAAGATGACTGCACCAACATCTGGAAAAGACAACCTCTACCCCCAACTTCTCCCATATCATGATTTAATGCTGACAGTTCTCCCATTACCCTCCCAGAATCACCAAATTCAAACACAACATCACTACATGACTTTTGATGTAGCGCATCAGCTACAACATTCCCCTTTCCAGGTGTATAAGACATTTTGAAGTCGTATTCCTATAATAAATCTATCAATCTCTTATATCATATGTTCAATTCTTGCTAGTAGAAAATAATCCTCAAACTCATATGATCAGTGAAAAACACAAAGCGCTCACCAATGAGGTAATGTCTCCAAAACAACAGAGAAAACACCATGGATAACAAATCAAGATCATGGGTGGAATAATTACATTCATGGAGACACAAATTCCAAGACACATAAGAAACAACTAATATTTTCTGCATCAGAACACAACCTAACCCCTGATGCAAAGCATCAGAGAAAACGTCAAACTTAACACTCCCGCTGGAAGACAAAGAACCAGATCACTTACTAACTTCTCTTTAAGATACTCAAAAGATGATTGACAATGATCAAACCATATGAACATCTAATCCTTTTTTTCAAAGCTTTCAAAGGAGTCACAACTCAAGATAAACTAGTTACGAACCTCCTGTAGTAGCCCGCGAGAAAAAGGAAACTTTTCACCTCTGACACTGTCTTTGGGGCTTCCCAAGAGATGAATTCCCCTATATTTGATGGATCCATAGCTACACCTTGTTAGGACATAACATTACCCAAGAAACAGTGCTCTCAATCCCAAAACACACACTTTGAAAATGTCCCAAAAAGCTGATCTTGATGAAGAACTCCCCAAACATCATGTAGATGATCTGCATGATCCTCCTCAGACGTGGAGTACACAAGTATGTCATCAATGAAAAACAGCATGAACATGTCCAAGAACTCACAAAACCTAGCATTCATCATTCCCATGAACACATATAAATCATTTGTCATGCCTAATGGAATTACAACGAACACATAATGCCCATGATTATAAAAGAAAGCAGTTTTCAGGATATCCTCATCCTTTACATGCATCTGATGACATCCTGACCACAAATCGATCTTGTATAAAAAAATTTAAACCTTTCTATGATAGAATTAATCATCAATATATGGAAGGGGATATCGATTCTTCACCATCACTTTGATTAAGAGATGATAATCGACACACAATCACAAACTGCCTTCAGCCTTCTTCACGAACAAAACTGGTGCACCCCACAGTGACACACTAAGCTGAACAAAACCACACTATAACAGACCATAAAGTTGTATATGTAGCTCTTGTAACTTATAAGTGGACATAATATATTTATACATGGATATTGGAGACACTTATTGTTGTAGGTCGATCCCAAACTAGATGTCTCGTTAAGGGGGTAATTCTACAACTACTTCTGGAAAGACATCTGGGTACTCTTCTAAGGCCCTAGGAAACTCCAAATAATGAACCTCTAAAGGAATGAACATCATCTTATCCATCATGGATGATAAGGATAGAACATGCCTCTGACGTATCTAAGTGTCTCACTCATAATCAAGCACTGCTTGCTCCCCATCATCATCGAAGAATGCCAACTGTCTCTTGAAGCAATCCAAGATAGCCTGCACCGAATTCAACCAATCCATGCCTATGAAGACATCATATGGTTGTATATGTAAACATAGAAATTTTCTCTATGTGTGGTGTTGTCCTAGTAGTACCTCACAATCTATAAATACAACAACAAAGTCAACTTGACCACCAACTAGCATAGTCAACACTAAGGGAACTTGAATCTTCTATACCTCAAGTCCCAAAGAATGGACAAGGGTTGGTGATAAGAAGGAGTGTGTCACTCTTGAATCAAACAAGGAATACACCATGGTTGAAAAAAAGAAAAGTGTACCTCAAATGATTTCTGGCTCAACTGGTGTTGGGAATGATAAAGCATGAAGCTATCCATGACCTCCTCCATGGCCACAGTGGCCCTGATGAAGACCACCACCATGGACACGCTCTTCTCTCTGAAGACGGGTAGCATCACGGGGTTGTCCTCTACCTGCCCTGTCTACCCTCAACTGATCTAAAGCTAGTGCAACCTACTGCTGCTTCCTCAGATAGTACTGGCTCAATAGAGGAACCTGAAGCGGAAAACCTGCTGCCTGATTACTGATCTGAAAGGTCGATCACTCTTGCTGCTGATGACCTCAACCACAACAAGAATAAAAAAAACATTATCCCTTGGCATAGGCTTGAGAGATTCTGCCCCCAGAGAAACAAGAAGATAAGGGTTGTGACCTACCCCCGACCGAACGAAAACTCTTCTGCCCTAAAAACCGGGAACCCCAAACCACATCTATGCTTAATGAGGAATCATGATGAATCCTCTCTAGTGATGATCTGATTCTGGGAAATTCCTTCTCAACAACCAATGCCCTTTCTAGAACCTCATGATATGTCATCAGCATAAATGGGGTGACCTAGTGCTGGATATTTGGATACAAAGCCACCCCAGAATGCCTCTCCCTAGCATCCTCATTTGGCAATAGGAATGAAGAATATCATAAATGGTTTGTGAAACATATTCCAAACTCTCACACATTGCAGCTCCCCTATCAATGGGTAATAAGCTCTTGGAGACTGGATGCCTTCTTGGTCGATGAATGAAACTCTACTCTAAACATGGCTCGAAACTCCTCCCATGAGATATTCGACTCCTCACGATCCCTAAGGATCAAGAACCACCACTGCCTCGCTGCTCCATGAGGCATCGTCACAACCAAGGACACCCAGTGCTCCTTTCGAGCATGGATCTAACTAAAGCCTATCTTGGCCTACTCTAACCAGTATTCCATAACTCCATCTGAAATGGAGACCTCATACTTTTGTAGAATCTAACACTGAAACTCTGGTAGTTTCCTTCTCATTGTTTCGTCGTCGTAAACCTCTACCATATGACAATCTTCTGGAACAACCTACTGCAAATTTTCTAAGCGATCATGCCGAGTGCATCAACCTAGATAAATACCTATAAAATAACATACATTTAGAGCTCCTAAAAATGGAATATGGAAGACTCAACCTTATTTAATTGATTGTTTTCGTTAAATCATTTTATGTTAATCAATCCCAAGTTCTACCCAATCAAACATAGTCACAAAGATGAATGATGCATGATCCTTTCCATGGTCTCTACCCTGAAACTAGTATCAACTTGTTTAGTAGACATTTTATACATAATAGTTAGTACATAAGATCATAGGGGGACCAAAACACCTATGTCTTAGTCAGTATCCAGTGTTTACGTCACCAGCTAAACATAAATGACATTGTTTCCCTACCAACCATTAAAACCTCACCTGTGCTTAAATCCAATCTTCATCCTATCTTTCATCCAGACCACGGATACCACTCTGTCACAACCCCCACCCCACAAAGTGTACCCCTCCTAGGATAAAAAAGTATGAAGGGAGATAATGACCCCCCGAGTCACGGCCCTAGTAGGCCCCGGGTTGGCGACTAGCACCAAGGGTATATCAGAAACAAAAATATGAGGCATAACCCACTAAGAGAACTCATACAGAAGAGAGAGATAAGAAAGAAACCAAACAACTCCAACTCAACCAGTAAGATAAAAGAAATACCAAGTACACTTAGGAAATGTCATGAAAAACTACAACAACAAAAAGGGAAAAAACTACATGTATGCAAAAGAATGTAAAACAGAAGCAACCACAAGCCCGAACAGCTCCTGCAACCGCAAGCTAGTAGTAACTACTCTAATCTCCAACCTGCTCCATGTGACCAGAAAAGAAGTTTATATATACATAGGGTGAGTATAACATTATACTCGGTAAGATCCTCCCCGATGCCTCTCGTTCAAATTTATAGAAAGCATGGTAATGCACAGTGGAAAACAAGTGAAAATAACTCATCTCTTAAATAGGTACACTATGTTCATAGCCTCACTATGGATACTCTCACCATGTAATGCATAAAATTGTATATATTATAATTATAATATCAAGGTTACCCCTCTACTGTTTCCCCACTGGTTTTCCACTTTTCCCCAACATCGCACGTCCTAATCATCTCTCTCTAAAAAGGCTTGGCCGTAGAAACCTGGGAAAAGCACAACAACATGAACCTCATGCAACAAAACCACCACGTCCACATATGAAATGTAACCAATTAGTTTCTGGGAGCCACCACAGCTCATATAACGTGTATCATACATCAGGTATTATACCTAAATCTATTACATCCCATACATCGAGTAAGGATTCTCATGCTATCACAACATATACACGTTACACATATATTTGTCCATAGAAAACTATATCTAGATTATGTGTGTGTGAATAACCACAATCCATTACAACCCTCTACACACATATATAGGGAAAACTAATCAACTTTCCTGCCAGCATGAGTAACTACCACGATAAGATAGTGGGGCCAAAGGGGGTAGTCATCCATCCATCTTCCCACCAGAATGTTGGGGAAAACACACCCCCACGGGTCAGAATCCCGGGGGTGTCAGCTGCCCTTCCTGACAGGGTGGAGTAGAATATAGAAACAAAAAAAGTACAGAATATACTACATCTCACAACCACACTATGTGCATAACCTTGTCTTAGACTCAACTGTAGCTATAATCTCTCACACTCCCGACTACCACTTTAAGTCTAGGTATCCTATAATCACACAACAATTTAAAGAGATTTAATACATAACATTATTTTCTTTTTACCAGTTTCAATTTAAATTTATTAATTATTTAATCATTAATTAACCATTATTAATTTCCACCTTATATATCATTTTTATCACACCCAAAGTTTCATTGTCCCCTTAAAATTGTAACGTCAACTATTCGCCCCAACAAGATCCATCCTTTTGGGTTAGATCATTTACTCAATCATTTATTTATAGAAATAATTCACCATATTACATTAATTATAGAAAAACATTCTATGATACTAAACATAAGGGTGATCAACACGGTGAGTAGATGAACTCTATGTTGAGTCATTTCTGCCTATAGCAAGATCACACACCCACCCCCCTTGAATATCTAGACATGGAAAGCACGTGGCATACCCCACCTGTATTTTCCTCTTTCAAGAGAAGGGTGAGTAAGACCAACTGCCTTGAGAATATGGGATATGTAAATCACATAAACCAAAAATAAGAATCAGTAAGCATTCAAACATTCACATCCAACCCGTTTAACCACCCCTGGTGTCCTCCATGACACACACATGCATAAACCGATGCTTCTCACCACCGTAGGCATAAACTACTGCCACAACCAGAAGGCCTCCATTCCCCCACATATAACAACATCCATCCGAGCTCACATCACAAACACAAGAAGCAAAAAAAAAACAAAAATCATATCAATTGGGCTCTTAGCCCTTAAACAAGTAAGAGGGTAACTCATAACCCTACATGGGATTATCTTTTATGAAATAACTAATTCTTTAATCCATATTTGATAATCAAATTTATTATTTATAGTTTCCAAATTCAGGAAACCTAACTAGTAAGAACTAAAAAAAATAAACATGGTTACTGCACCAATTTTATTAACGTCAAATTAAAATAAGAAGAATTAGATTAATTTACATGACTCTTTATATTTATCCAATCAATTATTGATTAATTACTGCTTTATGTACTTTTCCAATTTCAATTATGGAAGAAAATCTAAAAACAATCAAGTATAGGTATCATAGTATCAAGAAAAACAAGAGGCAATATCATACGATAGATATCAATCTATTTATCAAGGTCAAATATTAATTATTTCAATTCCATTGTGATCAAGTAAGATAAAACATGATAACTCTACAGTTGAAAATAAAAGAAAATAGAATCACTGAATCTCCTACCACAAATAATTCTTGATGTTCTTTATACAAGAAAGATCCACAAAATAGATCACGATCACCTCCTCTCGTTACAACGGCATCCACCCGAGGATTCTATGGTACAACCGCACCATCCAAAACCCAGGAAAACTCCATTAGAATCATAGAGATTACATACCACAACATGGAAAGGATTAATAGGAGAGGATTAACCCAAAAGAACCATGATAAAACATAACTTATTTTGATGAAGGATCGACCATTACTGCTTTCACCAAAGAAGGGGGTGTGCATGCTGTATGAAGAACATCAAGGGGAAAAATATCTGAGGATTAAGGTTCGATCACACCACTCATATGGGAAGAAGGAAAGGTTCCAGTATCTCGCACAAGGTAGAAGATGGAGGAAGAACAAGGAAGATATATCATCCATTTAAAAGATTTAACTGAGAATCATTTTATGATACGCTAGATTATCCATTAAAAGAGTATCACATTAAACCACATGATTTCACCAAGGAAAGATAACCTAGGCATTATGAAAAATTACTATTGGAGTTATGAGATTTTATTTACCCTTAAATCCCTTAAAACAAGGCATTGGATTCCTTTTACGTTAAAGAAAATATCAGAGGGGAGAAACTGTAGGAAGCTAGAAACATTGTTCACGATCCTAGAAACACTATACATGATTCTGGAAACATTGTACACTAACTAATTCTAGAAACACTGCTCAGAGGATGACTCACCGATCCTACACTCACTGATCCCAGAAACATTGTTCATAGATTGACTCACCGATCATGGACTCACCGATCATAGAATCTCCGATCTTGTACTCACTAATCTTGGACTCACCGATCCTAGTAATATTCACTAAATGACTCACCGATCTTGGTACTATTCATATAATGACTCACCGATCCTGGAACTGTTCACAAAATGGCTCACTGATCCTGGACTCACCAATCCTGGTACTGTTCCCAGAATGACCCACCAATTTGGACTCACCAATCATTTTACTATTCACATAATGACTCAACGATCTGGGACTCACTGATCCTGGTACTGTTCACAGAATGACTCATTGAACCCAGATTCACCGATCCTGGCACTATTCACAAAACAACAGACTGATTTGATGGTACACTTCACTGAACGATAGACAGATCTGATTGTAATGTTGAGATCGGTCTCACCGATAAGATTTTTCACATCAGTCTCACCAATGGAACTATTCATATTAGTCTCACTGATGGAATTATTCACATCGGTCACACAGATGGAACTGTATATGTCAGTCTCACCAATGGATCTTTAGACATCAGTCTCACCGATGAAACTATTTTCAGAAATGGAAAATTAGAAAAGTGTTGGGGATGAGTCACCTCAACCACCAGAACACCTCAAACACCCATTTTTCACACAGGAATGGACAAGAGAGCTCTAGGCCAATACATCATCAACCAAAACAACTCTTAAAAAGTGGTATAGATATGCAACACCTTTGTGAGTAAATAGTAGAACCAAATCTCACCAACATCTAGTCAATTATAACCCATAATCAGTAAGGATAACTCATCTAATATCACATCCAAGTATAACAATATAATACCAAAATAATATATCCTAATATGGTATCCTGAAACCACTTACCTACTGGTTCTAAAATCTCATGCCCGAATGAATAATGTGTAACACCCTGAGATTTTATGAAAAATATTCTTTTTAATTTCATTAATGTCTTGTGTTATACGCTACACCAAAAGGAGCTTTCACAACACACATCTCTGACCTGGCTTGAATTACACGCAATCACGACCTTCCACGATAGCGTGTGTTGTACGCAACACCAAGTTTCGTTAAACAACGATATGCTATTAAAATATTATTAAAACTAGCCGTTATGAATAGTAATAACCACTTTTTTGAAATTTTGTAAATTTTATTTTTCAAAATGGACTTCATTTTTGGATTCGGAATATTGAAATTAGCTTAGGGTGAAATTTTGGTGATTTTCGGATAACTTTCATATTTTGATGAATAGTGAAAATTACTAAATTTTAATTAAAAACAACTTTTTCAATCGAAATAATTAATAGTGATAAATTATTAATTTGAGTGGTTTTAAAGTATATTTAGAATATATTTTTACAATTTAATACAATGGTGGTCATTGGATGTAATTTCACATTTAAACCAAACATAAACAAGTGTCAATCTTTTGATAATTATTATCTCTTAAGAACACGCTATTTGTTTTGACGACGGGTATTAATTTTTAAATTAATTAATGCAACTGATATGTTTTGAATTTGGTAAAATAGAAATCATTTTTGAGTTCATAATATCAAATATATCTTAGGCCTAATTTTTGGTATTTTTCTGAAAACTTTCAATTTTTGATGAATAGTGAAACCACTATGTGGTAGTTAAAAAAACTGAATTTTTCATAAAACTTAATTTTACCACTTATGTGAGTGGAATTTCAAAAATCCAAAAGAAACGGTTGATGTCAGTAGGTAAAATGTGGTTCAATGAGATGAAAATAATTTTTGGTGAATAGTAACTTTTTACTTTTATTTACCACAGTTAAAAGTAAATAGGGTAATTAAGGGTAAAAATGATATTATTATTATCCTAACACATGTCCAAATTCTATTGGATAAGTTTAATTCTACCAAAAACAATCTTAGGAATAAAATATGACCATTTAGGCCCACGTGGATTAGATTAGGACATTTATTATTATTTAATTCATAGAAGAGTTAAAAGAGTTAAAATCAAAGTTTATTTACTAAAAAAAAATTTAATATAGGGTTATACATAAGATAAATTAGATTGTAAATATTCACTAGAAAGCTAAAAATATTTCCTACATAATGGTATTTTATTTGTAATTTTTAGAAATAAAATAATTTATTTTATTTATGACACAAAGATGATGCAGTAATTATCTTATAAATGAAATATTGACATAATTGATGTTATAAATACCAAAATTATTGTAATTTAAGACGTTTAATGAATTCCACTAATTTTTTAGGTTAATATGAAATGTTAGTATTGATTTAATTAACTTTTGTCGAACTTATCATTCTGTTATGATTTTCACAAAAATCAATTACTCAATAGTGTCAAAATTGACATAAAATAGTTTTTAAAACAAATATTATATTATTAATTGTTATTTTATTCCTAAAAATCTAAGGTTCGGCCAAATGACTTAGATAAGGTTATATATATTAATAATAAACAATTTGGGGATCGTTTGGCTTCTTATAGTATTTTTATTAACCTTATAGTGTAAGAACACAAGAAGACACGTTAAAAGTAAAATTATTTAACTTAATGTTAAATCTAAATGATAAGGGTAAAATAGGAACCTAAACTTGTCTAATTTCTATTGGATGAGAGGATTTCGACCCATCCCCAGCTTAGTGTCGAAATAAATCAATTTGGGGCTATTTAAAACCGAACATGACTTTATAATAAAATAATATTTTTAGTTATTCCAAAGGTGCCCCTCTCCTCCCTTATAAAAGCGCACCTCCTCCCTCTCTTCCTCAAACCACTTTGAGCCTTAAATCTCGGCCAAACCCTGCCAAATTCCCTTCTCCAATTCCCTAGAAACATCCTAGAGGTTCTGGTCTTCTCAAAGACCAATTTTAGTTCCCTAAGAGGAGGTCTCAAAGAGGCGCTTCAAAGAAGAGGTGATTTCCGTTACCAATTCTTTCACCTTTATTTCTTCTTCCACTTCTTCTTATTAGGTTGTTTCATTATGAAGTATTAACATCAGTATCGCTCATATACTGATATGTTATTATATGTATGAAACAATCCTATTTCACCATCAATCCATCCTACGGAAAACGAAATCACCATGCGTGTGTACGTACGGTACCGTCTCCACGCCGTGGTGAAATATATTTTCCACCACCACCTTACTTGGATGGGTATAATGGTGTAATTAATAACTATATATTATTATTTTAAAGTGATATTGATTCTGAAATAATATACATACACTCCAATACAGTCCCACGATCATGAGAACGATATCATCACTCGTGCGTACGTACGGACTACCATCTCCACGATGCGATGAGATTCATTCTCCACTTTAACCATTCATGAATGATTATAAAGTATATATAATAAGTAATCATGAAATATATGACATAATAATGATACTGTATTTATGTGTATATATATGTATGTCATCTACTTAATTCCGTTCAACTCAATAAGGAAACGAAAACAGCGTTCATGCGTACGTACGGCCTACTGTCTCCATGAACGGTGTATTTCTTTCCATTTACTGATTTATTATATATATGTATATTATGAATATATATATATATATAAATCATGTTTTATATTCTGGAATTATGTAATCATGATCTAAGTAATCATATGAATAATTACAAGTCAAAACACGGACGACAAATGAAACAATTTTACCCAAAACGCTCTTTAACATGGAATTTACAAAAGAACGGGTAATATAAAGTCATAAGTGAACCATATATGATATCATAACAATTCATATGATTCTGTAATAAGTCAATGACATTATTTAAATTATTATACAGGAGATTCGGACACTTACGAAGCAAATCAGACCTAAGGTAAGGGAAATATCACAATCTCATTTTTATCTGAGATTGTTTATACTTTAGTATTTACTGGGGTGTATTTTATAATCCACATCCATTTTTCCTCAATATGTAATATTATTTCCATCCACCTACAATTTTTTAAATCCTATTTTACCCTTCGGTGAGTTTTTAGTAAAGGATATGAAAGGAATCTTTTGTCGTTTTTCATACAAGGTACTTTTTGACTTTTCCGACAAAAGTACGAAGAATGTTTTTTTTAACTTATATGGCAAGAATGGATTTTTAAAACATTATTTCCAAGATGCTTCCTATACAAGTTTTATGTTTTATTTTTAATCAACTTTTTTTAGTTTAAAATTGTATGACATGTTAAGAAAGGAAAAATGTTTTTTTGAAGAAGAAATGATATTTTACTCAAGAATGGAGTTCAAGTGTTTTATCAAAATTATTTTCCATCTAAGACAATAAAGGGTTCTGTTTTTATCCCTATTATTACATTGATTTGATTATGTTGTGATGGAATTATATTTTTATGAATTTCTTTATCTTATATGAATTGTTTTATGATGTCATGTTGTTTAAGAATCCCATTTTTATTACATGGGTTATTCAATGATGTATGGTTTATGATTTTGTGGCACACATAAGAATGGTATCATTATGAGATGGGTGGGACCTATATCTCCCTCCATTGCATTGGGTAAAGATTTTATATCTCATGAGATAGACATGGCTAGAATGGTAGGTTATACCGGTTCAGTGAAACATGACTGAAACGAGGGTGACTCGGTTCAGAAAGGGACTTTGTCCACTAAGATAGTCTTGGAAATGAGTCTTGAATAACAAGAAATGATTCTCTATGATTATGTTTGTATGGCACAAAGTTTCATGTTTTAAGTTATGATTATTGTGATTACATTTCACTGCCATCATTTATCCCATGTTATGAAATTATGATCTCTTTTGCAGGTTTAGATTTCCAAAAGTTATGTGCTTGTGTATACGATGTGATTGATATTTCTTTTGTTTACCCTTACTGAGCATTTGAGCTCACCCTTTTATGTTTTCTTTTCCCCAGGATATAATGAAAGGTTTTAGGTAAGAAAAAAAGGGAAGATCTTTAAGGGAGATGTTGAAGATATTTCACCATGATTAGAAGATTACGTTCCGAGTTTCCAAAGACACTAAACTATTACAGTCCTTGTGTGTGTGTTTTTGTTATGTACTAAGTATTCCGCAAAAGTAATGTAATGTCCATGTACGTCAAGCTACAGGTCTCTACAGTTGGTATCATAGGAAAGGTTTAGTCAACCTTTGGAAACTAGGATGCGAAAACGTTAGTGAGATCCCTAGAGATATTTCTAAGGTATGTCTAGGGATGCCCCTAAGGATAAGTATACGTATAGGATATAGTCCTAGAACTATGGTAACGATATTAGATTAAACCAAAGATGTTAGATATTGAAGTTACTCCCCCTTTATTATGATTTTTGCCTCTCAAACTATTCTTTTTGGGTTTTAGAGAATGGCTGGAAACAAGGTGATTCACGATAATGGAGGATATGATGGACAATAGAATGATATTCTTCATGAGCAACAAAATGAAATGGGATTTGGAAGTCCAAACATCATTATTATGCTGAATCATCAATCTCATAATATGATCAATAAAGTAAAATTTGGTAAGTTTCCTGCCTCGGCTAATAAGAGAAAGATGGAGTTTCAGGATGATCAAAGAGGAAAGAAAGTTCAATTTCCACTATGTAAATCATGTGGGAAGAGGCATCAAGGAGAATGTTTCAAAGGAACTGGAAGATGCTTTGGGTGCGGAAAACAAGGACACAAAGCCAGTAAGTGCAAAGGAAAAGGTTCAGTTACACCAGGGATGAGGATAATGGTATTGCTACGACATAAAAAATGGTTAAATGTTTTAAATGTGGAATGTACGGGCATTATGCAAACCAATTCCCTAAGGGAAAGTCTCATGAAGAGAATCAGTACGGCTGTATGGGTAGTATTTATGTTGATGATGATAAAGAGACTACAAATGATATGTGAGATGAAATAATTTTTGAAGCTCAATCAATGGTTTAAGAAGGTAGTGGAATGATTACATGTTTATCAACTGTAAAGAATCTCATGGTACTATGGAATAAAGAGACATCGAAGGATTGTTACATTGTTGTCTTTCCTTGAGTTTTGAATGTCTATGATTAATGCTACCAGTATCCATGAAAGGTTATTCAGATATTTTTGTAATGAAGATGATATGCGCATAATGAAGGGATAAAGAGAAAATTAAATGATTGATAGTATTCATGAGCTCATGACTGATATAAGGAGAATGTTATATCATGGTTTGAGTATATAGAATTTTTGGATTTTGGTATGTGGTAAGAGTTAACTTTTGAAAGCATTCATGTTTTCACTAAGGTTTAATAAGTATTCATTTTTCAAGAGAATACATGATTAAGGTATTCACATGATTGGAATGTGACCATCAAGATATATGGGGGACAAATGATGGTATTCACATGCTTGGTTGATGACATTTCATGTAATCGTTTTCTTTATACTATGAGCTTGGACCGAAGTATTTTAGATAAGCCCAAGGATTGAATGGATTATGTTGGACATAAGCTATTATTTTTTAAGGATATAACTTTTTTAGATATTATTGATGGGATGCTATAGTAGTGTAGTTTTAGAAAAAGGACAACCTGCAGGACGGGAGACAGCCCATCGCGTCGGACAAGGCTGTGGGAATTGAACGCACAACCGAAGTGCGACTGGCCTTTATCGCCTACCACTGGCCTACAGGAAGTCCATGGTGAGTATAAACTAGTTTTATTTTATTAAGTGGTATGATATATGAAGTATAAGTTCATTTTTGGAACCATATACGATTAACCATAAGATGGACTTATAACTTTTGCTAACCTTTTGTTTGAAAGAGATGGAATGACCCATCATTCTATCACATGATCTGATAACACATCACGAATGAAAAATTCAACTTCATTTCTTTAAGAGATGAAGTGTAAATTGTCCAAAGAACGAAAAACGGTGAGACTATACCAAAATCACGAATGTATTTCCTCTAATTCCAATTTCATCAACTTTAGGGAAATTATCATGAAAACCAAAAATGTTGTCTTAGTGCTCTTATATCTGATGAATCAGATGGTACCCTAGATCTTCACAAATTTATGGCTTTTCCATATCCATGTTCTCTACCACTCTCCATTAGAACATGATGGTTAGATTTCTCTTCCATATCCATATTTTCACCTATGTGGAAACCCAGTGATTAGTTTAGTTGGGTAACCGTTACGTTTCATACTTTTGTTTTTAAAGATTGGTTTTGGTATTCCTTTTTACGATGTGTGTTTCGATTAAAGAAACTTTCGAATAGTAAACCATTTATAACCTCGACGAATTTCGAGGGTGAAATTCATTTTAAGGGGGGTAAAATGTAACACCCCGAGATTTTATGAAAAATATTTTTTTTAATTTCATTAATTTCATATGTTATACGCTACACTAAAAGGAGCTTTCACAACACACATCTCTGACCTGGCTTGAATTACACGCAATCGTGACCTTCCATGATAGCGTGTGTTGTACGCAACACCAAGTTTCGCTAAACAACGATATGCTACTAAAATATTATTAAAACTAGCCGTTATGAATAGTAATAACCACTTTTTGAAATTTTGTAAATTTTATTTTTCAAAATGGACTTCATTTTTGGATTCGGAATATCGAAATTAGCTTAGGGTGAAATTTTGGTGATTTTCGGATAACTTTCATATTGTGATGAATAGTGAAAATTACTAAATTTTAATTAAAAACAACATTTTCAATCGAAATAATTAATAGTGATAAATTATTAAATTTAGTGGTTTTAAAGTATATTTAGAATATATTTTTACAATTTAATACAATATTGGTCGTTGGATGTAATTTCACATTTAAACCAGACATAAACAAGTGTCAATCTTTTGATAGTTATTATCTCTTAAGAACACGCTATTTGTTTTGATGAAAGGAATTAATATTTAAATTAATTAATGCAACTGACATGTTATTAATTTGGTAAAATAGAAATAATTTTTGAGTTCATAATATCAAATATATCATAGGCCTAATTTTTGGTATTTTTCTGAAAACTTTCAATTTTTGATGAACACTGAAACCACTAAGTGGTAGTTAAAAAAACTGAATTTTTCATAAAACATAATTTTACCGCTTCTGTGAGTGGAATTTCAAAAATCTGAAAGACACGGTTGATGTAAGTAGGTAAAATGTGGTTCAATGAGGTGAAAATAATTTTTGGTGAATAGTAACTTTTTACTTTTATTTACCACGGTTAAAAGTAAATAGGGTAATTAAGGGTAAAAATGATATTATTATTATCCTAACACATGTCCAAATTCTATTGGATAAGTGTAATTCGACCAAAAACAAGCTTAGTAATAAAATACATCTATTTAGGCCCACTTGGATTAGATTAGGACATTTATTATTATTTAATTCAAAGAAGAGTTAAAAGAGTTAAAATCAAAGTTTATTTACTTAAACATTTTTAATATAGGGTTATACATAAGATAAATTCGATTGTAAATATTCATTAGAAATATATAAATATTTCCCACATAATGGTTTTTTATTTGTAATTTTTAGGCATCATATAAGTTATATTATTAATGAAACAAAGATGATGCAGTAATTATCTTATTAATGAAATATTGACATAATTGATGTTATAAATAACAAAATTAATGTAATTTAAGACTTTTTATGAATTACACTAATTTTATAGGTTAATATGACATGTTAGTATTGATTTAATTTACTTTTTTTGAACTTATCATTCTTTTATGATTTTCACAAAAATCAATTACTAAATAGTGTAAAAATTGACATAAAATATTTTTTAAAACAAATATTATATTATTAATTGTTATTTTATTCCTAAAAATCTAAGGTTCGGCCAAATAACATAGATAAGGTTATATATACTAATAATAAAAAATTTGGGGTTCGTTTGGCTTCTTATAGTAAGTTTATTAACCTTATAGTGTATGAACACAAGAAGACACGGTAAAAGGAAAATTATTTAACTTAATGTTAAATCTAAATGTTAAGGTTAAAATAGGAAACTAAACTTGTATAAATTCTATTGGATGAGATTATTTAGACCCATCCCAACCTTATCCTCGAAATAAATCTATTTGGATCTATTTAAAACCGAACTTGACTTTATAATAAAATAATAATTTTAGTTATTCCGAAGGTGCCCCTCTCCTCCCTTATAAAAGGGCACCTCCTCCTTCTCTTTCTCACACCACTTTGAGCCTTCATGCTCGGAAAAACCCTGCCAAATTCTCTTATCCACTTCCCTAGAAACATCCTAGAGGTTCTGGTCTTCCTCAAAGACCAATTTTAGTGCCCTAAGAGGAGGTCTCAAAGAGGCGCTTCAAAGAAGAGGTAATTTCCATTACCAATTCTTTCACATTTATTTCTTCTTCCACTTCTTCTTCATAGGTTGTTTCATTATGAAGTAATAATATCAGTATCACTCATATAATGATATTTTACTATAAGTATGAAACAATCCTATTTCACCATCTATCCATCCTACGGAAAACGAAATCACCGCGCGTGCGTACGTACGGAATACCGTCTCCACGCCGTGGTGAAATCTATTTTCCACCACCACCTTACTTGGATGGGTATAATGGTGTAAATAATAACTATATATTATTATTTTATATTGATATTGATTCTGAAATAGTATACATACACTCCAATACTTTCCCACGATCATGAGAATGATATCATCGCTCGTGCGTACGTACGGACTACCGTCTCCACGACGCGATGAGATTAATTCTCCACTTTAACCATTCATGAATGATTATAAAGTATATATAATAAGTAATCATGAAATATATGACATAATAATGATACTGGATTTATGTGTATATAAATATATGTCATCTACTTAATTCTGTTCAACTCAATAAGGAAACGAAAACAGCGTTCATGCGTACGTACGACCTACCGTCTCCATGAACGGTGTATTACTTTCCATTTACTGATTTATTATATATATGTATATTCTTAATATATATATATAAATCATGTTTTATATTCTGGAATTAAGTAATCATGATCTAAGTAATCATATGAATAATTACAAGTCAAAACACGGACGAAAAATGAAACAATTTTACCCAAAACGCTCTTTAACATGGAATTTACAAAAGAACGGGTAATATAAAGTCATAAGAGAACAATATATGATATCATAACAATGAATATGATTCTGTAATAAGTCAATGACATTATTTAAATCATTATACAGGAGGTTCGGACACTTACGAAGAAAATCGGACCTAAGGTAAGGGAAATATCACAATCTCATTTTTATCCGAGATTGTTTATACTTTAGTATTTACTGGGGTGTATTTTACCATCCACATCCATGTTTCCTCAATATGTAATATTTTTTTCGTCCACCTACAATTTTTTAAATCCTATTTTACCCTTCAGTGAGTTTTTAGTAAATGATGTGAAAAGAATCTTTTGTCATTTTTCGTATGAGGTACTTTTTGACATTTCCGACCAAAGTACGAAGAATGTTTTTTTAACTTATACGGCATGAATGGATTTTTAAAACATTATTTCCAAGAAGCTTCATTTACAAGTTTTAAATTTTATTTTTTATCAACTTCTTTTAGTTTAAAATTGTATGACATGTTAAGAAAGGCAAAAAAAATTTTGAAGAAGAAAGGATATTTTCCTCAAGAATGGAGTTCAAGTGTTTTATCAAAATTATTTTCCATCTAAGACAATAAAGGGTTCTGTTTTTATCCCTATTATTACATTGAATTGATTATGTTGTGATGGAATTATATTTTTATGAATTCCGTTATCTTATATGAATTGTTTCATGATGTCATGTTGTTTAAGAATCCCATTTTTATTACATGGGTTATTCAATGATGTATGGTTTATGATTTTGTGGCACACATAAGAATGGTATCATTATGAGATGGGTGGGACCTATATCTCCCTCCAATGCATTGGGTAAAGATTTTATATCTCATGAGATATACATGGATAGAATGGTAGGTTATACCGGTTCAGCGAAACAGGACTGAAACGAGGGTGACTCGGTTCAGAAAGGGACTTTGTCCACTAAGATAGTCTTGGAAATGAGTCTTGACTAACAAGAAATGATTCTATATGATTATGTGTGTATGCCACAACGTTTCATGTTTTAAGTTATGATTATTGTGATTACATTTCACTGCCATGAATTATCCCATGTTATGAAATTATGATCTCTTTTGCAGGTTAAGATTTCCAAAAGATATGTGCTTGTGTATACGATGTGATTGATATTTCATTTTTTTACCCTTACTGAGCATTTGAGATCACCCTTTTATGTTTTCTTTTCCCCAGGATATAAAGAATGTTTTTATGTAAGAAAAAAAAGGAAGATCTTTAAGGGAGATGTTGAAGATCTTTCACCATGATTAGAAGATTATGTTCCGAGTTTCCAAAGACACTAAACTATTACGGTCCTTGTGTGTGTGTTTTTGTAATGTACTAAGTATTCCGCAAATGTAATGTAATTTCCATGTACGTCAAGCTTCGGGTCTCTACATAATGTATTAGTACTCTCATCTCTTATGTAATCATTCCATCAAACATTATATTGTATGAATCCAACTCTAGTAGTCTATAGTTTGTGGTTACTTTAATACAATGGCACTAGGTACAAGAAATCACATCCCAAAGGACCATATAGTTTAGTATTTCTGGAAATCATGATACATATTTGAATCATGCTTTAGAAATGAAAATATAAAATATAACATAGTAACTCCATTGAAAACACCATTATTTTTCTAGATTAATCCTACATATCAGCCATAATAAACTTAATGGCATCGCAGGGGAAAATAGAACATAAGAAATGAGTGAGATCAAATGCTTATTATGGGTGTGCATATAGTTGAACCTATCATAAATAGTTAGAAGAAAAAATGGAAAGGTAAATAATTGAATAATAATCTACTAATAATATAATTTGATCATAATATGGTAGGAATAAATGTAAATGAAATATTGTCATAATAAAATGAGATAATACTAAACCATAGATAACAAAACTAATCCCATAATCACATGGGAATAGATAAATAATCTCATAATTATGTAATTAATAATATGGTATGTTTTAAACATATTTTCAAGGATTCAACAAAGACATCATATATAAATGGTTGAAACATCATCCAATTACCAAACTATATTTTCTCATGAGACCTACCAATGCATCGAGGGGCTATAGAGTGTCGCACCTACCCCATACTAAGTCAAATTAATTCCTCATATGAAAGGGTTGAAATATAATCAACATATAATTAATTTTGAAACAATAATATAAAATTTTAATAACTTTCCTCAATCAATAATCATAATAGTAAACTATCCATATAAATATGGTGAATTGTATAAAAATATTACATTCTCAGTCAAACTGATCATAATCAATTCAATAAAATATTGTAGGAAATATCATAAGAGTTCATCCCCACTAAATCATAACATTAAACAATGATTGATGAAATATTGAAAAATACTTTATTAAGATCAATGAAAATTTATTGAGGGAAATACCCTTTCACATTGAAATCACTTTTCTTTAAATCACTGCACAATTACAAAAAGAAATAATAGAAAATAAATCTATAAAATTATAGATTATTATTAAAATATTTTATTCATTATGAAGGATATAAAACCGTGTCATGTCAATTATGTTATAAAAACATTCCATTCATATTTTTTAATAAAATTCATAAAGCACCATGTTTAGAAAAGGGAAAAATAATTTCATTCATACCATTTTGTAAAAAATAAAAAATTTAAAAAAATGAATTTAAATATTATTAGGATAATATTGAAAAGGAATAGAAAATATTTATAGAGAACATGGACAAAGAAGATAAACATTTCCCAGTTGAGACTTAAACATAAACAATCCCAACTAATAATAAGATATTAAAATAAACCCTTTCATTAGGTATGATTTCTTCCATATGTGTCTTCACCTCCTTTATATTGGTTGAAAATATTTTATAAAATTATAATGGAATAATATCAAGATATATGATATAATATATGACCCCATTATAACATTTTATCATTTTTTTATTATTAATATTTTATTCATTTCAATATTTCAGGTGTTAATTTCCTTGTTTTCTCAAATGCTTTCATCAATGTAATTTCTAATACTTTCACATATTATATTTTCCTATCCAATAAATAATGATATTAATGTTATAAATATATTTCATACTCATTATAAACATTTTGATAGTCATTATTGATGTTTTCTTATGGAAAATGAATCAAATCGTTTCGTAGAGATGGTAGGTCATACAAATTCATGAGAGATGATATCATTATCCATATAGTTAATGGGTAGGAAAATAAATAATATAATAATTTTAAAAAATTAATATAATTTCATAATTAATATATATATATAAATTTATTCCATAATTATAACCATCCATGTAATGTGATGTTGGAAATCAGATTACACCATAATGTGGAGATGATAAGTCGTACGCATGCACATGATATGCTTTGACATTTAATAGGATTGATAAAAGGTTGAATGTGGTTTTCCAATAATCATAATAACAATTCAATATATTTATTATACAATATTTATTAATTTATAGTGGACTTAACTCAAGATTATGAAGCATAAGAATAAATGAACCAGAATGAGTTGCTAAGAAATATTACCCCTTATTTAACAAACTTTCTTAAGATACCCTCTTAATGGGATATAAGGTTTTAATTTCTGGAAGACCAGGACCTTGATAGCATGGATAAGTATGTTTGGAAGAGAAATCGGTTGGATTTGGTCTGAATATAAGTCTCAATGTTGGTTTATTAAGTGATAGAGGAGGTTCCATTTTATATTTGAGGTGAGACACAATTTTTCAATTTTTCATGACATTAAATTATGATAATTAATCTTCTTCCAAAATACCACAAAATGGTCATGGATTCAATGATATGATAAGACAAGGTTTTAACATTCTGAAAATAAATATTTTATGAAAATTGTTGTATAATTTTAAACATCATCATTTTTATTAACACTTAGCTAACTTATTTATGTTTTACTATGGTAACTTACTTTCCTATTTTAAAAGATAGTAATTTGAACACCTATAGTTTTTATTATTCCATAAATAGATAATTTATGAAATATTAGACCATATAATAATCATTTATTATTTAATAAAATATTAATATTAAATTTAAATAATTTAATAAAATATTAATAATATAAATTATCCTTATTGTCAATTGGGACACTATTCATTATGTTAAAATAAATAAAATCGAAAAAAAAAGAAAATTATAAAAAATATTAAAACTTCCCATTTGGGAATAGTTCATCTAATAAATTCCCAGATGCAATTAATTATTTCAAATTATAATTATTTTATTATATATAATATCATTTATTTTATTTTTCAATTAATTAACTTATTATTTCATGAGTTTTGTATGAGAATTTAGCGTAATTATTTCTCCACTAAAAATTAAAAATAAATTATGATAATTTTTATATTTCTGTTATATTTTAAAATAATATTAATACATAAAGATATATTCTCGATGGGACTATATTAAAAATGTTGTAGTTATTAAAATCATGAATGTCACATGTTTGACTTTTCTACAAATAAAATATTATATGGGTCATAATCACTTCTTAATGAAAAAAATAGTCATATATCAAATCTATGAATACTTATGGATGAAAATTACTCAACAAATAATATTTTGTAATTTTTTAACATCATTTTATAGTCTTTATCATTTTATATTGAACCTATATTACCTAATATACCATTTATCGTGGAAATGAAAATTATCAAGGATACTATTTATACTAACAAAAAATAAAAATGACCTATTTACTAAATTTTTACCAACTTATTTCAAATATAGAAAACATCTTATCAAATTCAATAACTATATATATAAGAAATTAATTTTAAAATAAGTGCAAAAAATTGATAAAAATATCATTTTAGAAAATTTTGATTTTAAGAATAAAAATATATTTATTCTTATTCCATGAAATGTAAAAATGTTAAAAAATTTGATTGAACCCATAATATATAAATAAAATTTAAAACATTCATCAATAGTGACTAATTATGACATAAATATAGTACATTAATAAATACTGTTTTTTCAATAAAAACATATTTTATTATTATTATTATTATTGTTTCAAATCAATTGAATACAAAAAAAATTATTCTATAAATATATAAACCCTATATATTTCATTAATTTATTTAGTCATATTGATTCCTTCCCATGTAAAATTTAGGTTATAATTGTTGCATAATAATTGATCACTATATGTTGGAACTCGTTGTTCTATGGAACACATGCTATTTAATATGTTAAATTAACTTGAAAAGAGGCATACCATAAAATCTTGTGGTTTTACATACATCCCTCCTCTAAAATTCATTCTCAAAATTTCTATAATTTCACATCCAAAATAGTTTAGGGTATTTCTTCATCCCAATTTTCTATGGTTCTCATGAAAAATATTCTATTATATGATTCTTCCAAAGTACATTGACCAGTGTATTCATCCAATTCCCCAACACTTGTTCTCTAGTGTATACAATCTACATTGGCTCTTCCCAGTAAGATAAATAAAGTACTAATTATATTTCTTATTTTCTGATAATATTCATTTTTATTGGAATGTACTTCCTTAAAAAATATATTTCGAACACATCATGTACTTTAGAAATATATAGTTTCATTTTCAAATGATAATCCAATGCTCTAATTATTTCCAAGTTTTCAAAAGGGCCAATATACATGTGTATCAGTTTCTATTTCCAACAGAATATTATGACACCCTTCCATAGACATACCCTCAATAAAACAATTTCACCCACTTCATATTCCAAATCAATCCTCCAGTTATAAACATATTTCTTTTGGATACATTGAGAAACTTTTATATGGGTTTGAATTTTGTTTTCATTTTTTATTTCTTCAACAAAAAATTCTTGGACTAAAATCTTCCTTTCATAATATTGACCACAACATTTTGTTATATGACATATCTTTTCATAAAAAAATTTATATAGTGCCATTTCAATACATTAATGTAAGGTATTTTTATAGGAAGATTCTTCCAATGGTTAGTACTGATCACACATACCATGAATGTCAATTGAGAAGCACCTCAACATGTCTTTTAAAGATTGGATAGTCATTTTTCATTTCCCATATGTTTGTGGGTGATAGTCTTTGTTCAAATTAATATTATTATCATGATCCCTCTAAATACAATACATGAATATTTATGTAAATCATAGATCATAGTCAAAAAAAATTAAATAGGTTCACCCAGATATCTTAAATCATCAATAATATAGATTTCTGTAAGGTTCTCTAGTGGAAAAGGATCCCCTGTAGAGAATAAAATTGATAATTTGGTAAGTAGATAAAAAATTATCCATATAACATAATTCTTTATTGGAGTCTAGTAATAAAATGAAAAAATCCATATAAATTTCATCCAATTTCCAAGTATAAATAGATAGAGGTTTCCACGACTCCTCTAGGATGATTTCTTTTATCTTTTACCTATTGGAAAACAAAACTTCTTGAAACCTAATCTTAAATTCATCGCATCATATTATCCCATAAAAAATGTTCCCCCCATTACCAATACATCTTGGAGATACAATGGTCTATATTGAAATTTGAGCTACGATAATATTCCAACAAATTTCATTTTTTAGCTCAGGTATAGATGGAACACATATAATATTTCAAAATTTCTGAATTCATTCATCATATACGTAATTTTCCAGTTTACCTTCATTCACATCTTTAATTTTATTTTTAAAATTATCTTCATCTTATTGATAACTTTTGATATTTTAAAATAAATAAGATTTAGAAACCATTTGAAGAAGGTGTGATGTTTTACATTCCTTAATAATTACCACATCCGTTTTTACTAGGTCCAAGTACACAACAACTCTTTAAACCATAATTTTTTTCAGAACTACATGATCCTTCCTGTTTAAAGCATCTGCCACATTATTTTCCTTCACTTTGTGGTAGTTTATTGAAAAATAAAAAACCTTTAGTAGCTCAAGCCACATCCTTTGACACATATTGAGTTCATTTTATGTCACGGTATATTTAAAACTCTTGTAATATTTATATATCTCAAATATTTTACCATAGTGATATTGTGTCCATATTTTCATGTTATAAAATAAAGCTGCTTACTCTAGATCATGAGTTGGATTGTTTTTTTCATGTGTTTTGAACTTCCTAGATACATAGGAAATAACTCTATAATTATTCATAATGACACAACCAATTCCATTCCTAGATGTATCATTATAAATCACAAATCCACAATTTCCCAATTCCTGTGTAAGGATCGTAGATATCCCCAATCTCTTATTCCATTATTCAAAACATTCTTGATAATCCATTGTATAAATTAACAAAAACCATTTATGAGTAAGATTAGTTAACATGTTATCTAATAGTGAAATATTTTTAACAAATCTCCGATAGTAACCTACCAAACTAATAAAACTGCATACCTAATTTATTTTTTTTGTTGAATGAAATTATTGGATTGCCTTTTTCTTCATAGGATCAACTAAGATTCCAGCCTTTGAGAAAATATGGCCATGAAGAAAAGATTTTAAAACTAGAATATATAGTTACATGATTTCTCATATAACTCTATTCTTCTAATAGATTAAATAATAATCTAATAATGGTTCTCATAGTACTCATATTTATTATAATGAACTAAGATATCATCAATAATTATCAGAAAAAATTATCAACATATTACATGAATAATCTATTCATTAAGTCCCCAAAAACAGAGGGTTCATTAGTTTATCCATATTATATTAATATAATCTCATAATGTTCAAACCCTATTTGAAATAATGTTTTTATAATATCATCCTTTATTAATGGTAATTAATGAGATCTATAATTAAGTTAAATCTTTTAAAAATATTTACCATAATGAATTTCTTCAAATACATCATCAATGTGAGGTAAAGGAAACTTATTATTTATTATAATAGCATTGATTTCCCTATAATCAATGAAAAGCCTCATAGATCCAACATACTTATTAACCAAAATAGTTGAGGTTCTACATGGTCAAAAACTAGAGAATATAAATCCCTTTCTACAAAAATACTCTAGTTGTTTCTTTAACTCTATTAATTCCACGATGTCCATTATATTGGGATTATTAAATATGGTTCTTGCATCATGGATTAAATCAATTGAAAACCCAACTTCCTTCTTAGGAGGATATCTATATAATTCCACAGGAAATATATAAATATATTCTTAAACAATATGGGAATTGAAAACGTAAAGATTATATTTTTCCTTAGTTGGTTTCTTCTACTCTCCTTCCTTATGAATCACATTTAGAATAGATATTGTATGTGGATTTAGATATGAATCATATGTTTATTTATCCCCTACAAAGATATGAAATTATATATCTTTATAAAAAATCATAATTTGCCTCCCGTTGAATTTATTTTTTTCAGTATATTTTCAAATCTAGTCCATACGAAGGATTATATAAAAAAGAACCATAGTTGTGATAATAATATCAGGAAATAAAGAAGGTTTATTTGTAATAATAATAACTAATAGATACATATTTTTTAAAATGAGATTTACACTATGATTTCTGATCGATAACACAATTATTAAGGTAAATGGAAAATATCTTTTATTTATAGAAAACTAATAAAAGAGAAAATAATTCAATGATCCAAAATCAAATAAATCATTACCTAAATTTGAAGATTTGATAAAAGTGCCTTCCACCACATCATAAATAACATCAACATCAACTTTCGTGATTTCATAAACTTGGCCCTTTTCCCTTATAAATTTTTGGGGAAATATTCCTTAACGCATAAGAAAATCAAGTGAATTGTTTCTCATATCCTTATAGGTGAAGCAGTTTACAATGTAGACTTATTTTTCACCTTTAAATCATTGTTTGTGTGACCTTTTTAATGACATATATAACAAACTCCTGTTTCCAATAGTAATTTTCCATGATTTTTCTTTCCACATGTATTTCTAGATGGAAATTTATCTCTTCCCACCTTCCCTTTTTATTATTTTCTTTTCCAAAGTACTTAGATTCCATCTCCTTATCTTGATTCCCTTGGAATCCATAAGGCATGGAAAATTATTTCTTTATCATGATGTCACATAAAACTATATTATGGTATGACGTTTTTTGGGATACAAGTGCTCCTCTATGAATTGAACCAAGATAATGACTAAAAAAATAAATCATACTTTTTGGATTACATACACAATTTGCAGTAAGCCTTTCTAACCATGTATAGCTAGATTCATACATATAAAAATTATCATTATCATTATGAATTATAACCAAAAATTCTCTCTCCATATATTTTAAATATTCACATAGAAAACATTTTACCATGAATCAATCCTTAAAATCATTCCATTCAATGTTTAAAATTTCTTACCCCTCCTTACTATTTTTAATCAATGACCACAATTTATCTGGATATGCAAATAGAAGATAAAGTATCATGACAACATTATCTCATTCATAAGTTTCAAATGCATGAAATATCTTCTCCAAGGAACTTATACATTTCTCAAATTTAATTGTATTTTTTGTCCCAATGAATGATGGAGGTTTATTTCACAATATGAAGTTTAACACTATTAATCCGCATTGTAGATCAGGTTACACCATGAAATCAATTCTATTGCTAATAACTTGTGTCAGTTGTCCAAGTATAGTGATATGTTATTAAGCTCTAGTTTCATCTCTAGATCTAACATCATTATCATATCTAGGAGGTAAATCCCAACATGGATTACATGCATTTCTACGATTTCCATCCAATCCACTATGATTAATTTCTAAAAAATTGAATACACTATATTAAGTTATAAATATAAATGATGAATATGAAAAATGGTGAAACACTTAACATAAATTGAATATATATGTACAAATAATATAAAAAACATAAGTTTGGTTATGGTAGGAAAATTATCAAAATATGTTATGGGGTTGTGTATCTATAATCTATGTTTTTCTAAATTTGGGTTCCATCATTTTTACTAAAATTAGTATAATAAAAAATTAGTGACCCCAACTATAGTATCCCAATATTAGTAGTCAATTTATTATATTGGTAGTAAGTACATGCGATTTCATCATAATGTATCGAATACTTTAGTAATTTTTGAAAACCATATACATACATGAATCTTACATTACAACAGAAAATATAAAATTCAACATAATGAATTCATTGAAAACATCATTATTCTCTTAGATTAACCCTTTATATCAGACATAATACACTTCTTTGTCTCCTAGGGATAAAATGAAACTAAAGAAATGGACATGGTCAAATACTCATAAGGGTATGAATATTGTGGAAGGTACCATTGTTAATTATAAAAAATAATGAAAGGGTTAATAAATAAAAAAAGTCCTGAATAAAAAACTAGAGAATAATATGGTGAAAATAAATGTAAATCAAATTCATCCATAATAACATGGGATAAAGCATATCCATGGATATCAAAACAAATCACATAATCACATGGGAACTAATTACCAATCTCATACATTTGGGATGCATCTTTCGAGATGTGATAAATGTATTGTCAAGGAATTGGTCAAGACATCATGTATAAATGAGTTATACATCAACCAATACTAAATCTATTTGTCTCATGAGACCGATCAATACACTGAGGGCTATAGCGGACCCCACCTATCAATTACTATGTCCAATTTTTCTACACATGAATGAAGTGAAAGTATAATACATATATAAATTCATATTGAATCTAGCTTGTAAAATGTATATAACTTTCATAAATCAATAAATGTATTCATAAACCATCCAATTTAATATGGAGAATTCAATCAAAATATACATTCTCAGTCAGTCTAATACCTCATACTATATTTTATTGAATGGGTTATATATATAGAAACACATACACCAAATATTTATGTAATTTATAAATTTTTTAGTATTGATTTTAGAATTTCATTAAAAAAGATACATTAAATATATTCTTCTTTTAATCGGTAAATTTTATATATTTATTTTCAATATTATTACAGTTAGGTATTAATTCATTTGTTATATTTTCTATCTATTATTTTTTTTATTTTTTGGGAATTTAATCATTTTCTAATATTTATTTATATATATTAATTTACAATGCATTAATATTTTCAATGTGTATTCATCTTTATATTAGTATATATCCATGTTTTTTAGTTATTTTTATATAATTAATAATATTTATGCATTTTTTTTAAAATATTTATATTATAATCCTTTTTAATTATTCAATTTCACATATTTTTAACATGTATGCATTTAACATTATATAATAATTCTAAATAGAAATTTCTAAATAGAAATTTACAAAGAAATATTTTTATAAATTTATCATTAATATATATACAAATTTATATATTTTGTAATTATAAATAAATAAATATTAATGTTTTAAATTTTTTTATAATTATAAATAATTAACTGTATATATTTAAATAATTATAAAATTATAATGAATTCATTTAAATAAGAATATATTTACTATATATATAATTACTTCTTTTTATTAAATTTATATATTTCATTATATAAATATATAAATCTATTTTTAGTCATTATATAATTAAAATTAAATTATTTTATATTTAAAAAACAAAAAATTTATAATAAATATATTTAAATAATGAATATATTAATTATATTTATATTCATATTTATATATATTTATTAAATATATATAGGTAATTATATAAATATATATAATGATATTAAAATATTTATAATTATGAAATTATAATAAAAATATTTAAATAAGGAATATATTTACTATATTTGTATATATATATGATTATTAAATAAATATATATATATAATTATATAATTATATAAAATGAGTAAATATATTTATAATTATATATATATATATATATATATTTATATTTATTATATTTATAATTATAAATATAAATTTTTTTTAATGTATTTATATAATTGTAAAAAACTAAATATATATTTAAATATTTTTAAAGTATGATAAATACATATATATATATATATATATAATTTTATTTAGTAATATATATTTATAATTATATTTATAAATCCTTTATGAGAGATAATGTTTTAGAGTTGATAATGATGTCATTTATTAGTTAATCTTTAGTGAATCAAAAATTAGGGCTTTTCCTACGCTTAAAACACATTAATAAAGATATATTTTATCAACTTTTATTAGTTTTGCGCTAATATAAGATATCATTATTAGTTTTTATATTGAAGGACTTATAAAATTCTCTTTATCTATTTAAAGAACGCTAATAATGACACTTTCAGTCACAATGTCAAAATATTTCTCAAAATCCACTTATTTTCGATGCTCCTCCTCCTCCTAGAATCTAGGCCTGAGTCAAGTCTGGAATGCATACATGCTTCGAAAACAAAGATCTAATGAATCCAAGTATCAAATTAATTCAAGATGACACACGTGATATCTCTAATTTCTCTCAGATGAAGTAAATCTTGAATCCAAGGTAACTTATTTTCTCCTCCTCCTCACTTGTTGATTGGGTTTTTGGGTTCCATATATTGTACTTTTTAATTAGCCTGTGGTCATTTTAATTAGTTAGGCTTGGATTTTTTTTCACGTCAATTTTTTGTTGATTTCACTGAATGGTTGGGGGTACATTAACCTTTATCAAGAAGTATGAATCATCTAGTTCGGGAGTTAATGTTGATCAAATATTCTCATAGATACTTTTAGATGTTCTTGTTTATACATAAACTCATTCATTTTATCACATAGATAGTATGTAATCATGTAATATAATATTTATAAACAGGGTGAAATTCTCATTATTTGATGGATGTATAATGGATATCGACATTCATCTAATGATAAGAAAGAAATTTCAGAACCCCTACCCAAGTGAGCGACCTACTATTAAATGTATAGACAATACTAAGAAGGCCTCACCTCATGCATTCAATTATTTCATTTAAGGAATATATAAATGTCCTAGTGAGTTATTTTTTGAATATTTACTATTTTCAAAAAATTGAAAATTAATTTATTTTTTTATTGATGGTAAATTTTCCCATTTTATTATTGAGAGAATGCTCTAGTTCATTACCATGTTGTTGGTTGTGGGTCCAACATTGTGGCACCAACTGGTGGGTTTTCATAAGTTAGTTTAAGTTAAATTAATTATCTAATTAATAATAATTATTTTATAAGTGTGTATTTTACTATTTTATCTATGATATATGGTCTAATATGATTGAGGATCTATGTTTCAGTATTGCATGGAATGAGAAAATTGATGCCCATATGGTTATCTTCATAAAAGATTTGGTGTTACCAAAATTCTCATGCAATGTTTTATATATGTTTTAGTATAAATTTTAAAATTTAGGAATATATAATAGTGGAAAGGATACCATATTGAGTTATGATATGGTTTTATGATCATGATTTATAATTGGTAACAATGATTTTGAATAAGATAGTCAGTCCATAATCTATATTGGATGATTAAATTCTCACTATGTGGTTTCTTCACATTATGATCCTCAGGTTAGTTAGTTGGTAAAATACTATGGGATGTTAAAATATAAAATTAATGCGTATAAACATGTATATTCATGTATGATTTTATGAGAGGGACTATTAAGGTTGGATTATGTGATTGATTTTTGAAATGGGTTTCGTATGGGCGATGGTTCTTGAAGAATTTAAGAGATGAACATAGGAAATATGATATCACCATGGATATTAATATCCAGTAGTATATATGTTATATTATTATATTCCATGTGAGGATAATCATGGATAATATAAACATCCCATTAGTGTGTAATACTTTATGAATTTTACTATGAATTGTTTTAATAGGGTACTAATGTTCTAAGAGGGATTATACGATCACCTTATTAGTGATTAGACATGTGGTATAAAATCTTTTAAAGTCCCTTTAAACCTAGTTGGATATCCTATAATGGGTAGTATGGATTAGTTTATCATATATAATACTTTGTCTTGTGATTTGAGGTGTGTGAGTGACAAAGTATGTCCTATAGACTATGAGATTATCTAACGAGTTATCATTGATAAAGATGTTCCATTCCCAGGATAAGAGATATATGATTATCAGATATGAGAATATTATGGGTTTAATATGAAGGATGTGTATGGTAGTTTGAATGTGAGTTTCTATAGATGTGTTAGTGATTCATCGAGGTATAGTGTGAAGGTTTTGTGAAATTTTTCTTGTTTTTTGTTCTTTATTATGGGTTTTAAAGTGTTAGGATTAACTAATTTATTGTGTAACCCATTGTGTTGTTCTTTCATAAGGGAAAATTTTAAGTTAATAAATACCCTTATTTCAAATTTTCATTGTAAAAAAATGTATTTGGTATACCGATTTCAGGATTTGGATGTAATAAGGGTATAAAATTTAAGGTATTTTGGAATCAATGTGACCAACCTATTGACCCCAGAAAGACAATATTCATAACATATGTTGGGGTAACAATGAATATGTATGAGCCGGTTGATATTGATTCATTGTTCTATTACCAGCCTATATCAAAGGAAACCCTTTGAATAAGGTATAATAGGAATATTTCAATATAAATTCTCTATTTTATCAAAAAATGATATAATGAAATGTTGATTTTATTTTCATTATTCATTGTAGAGTTTGTTTTTTTAATATATTTATGTATCAAATTTGACTTAATGGATAGTCAATGAAAAAATTGATGTTTTTATACACATATTTTTGAGTTAATTATTAGGGATGTTGAAGGGAAAGTAAATCCCAACCTAGCAGTTTATTATGAACAAATTTTAATGTAGAAAACACAGAATGATTTCATTATCTGCCTTAATAAGATATCATTTCTGGTGAATTTATGTTGATAATTTATTATTTTCAATATTTATTCAATACAATATTATTCAAAATTGAAAATTTATGAAATAAAAATATAGTTCTGAATATAATGAACATGAAAACAAATGTACCTCTATCTCAAAACAAATATGGAATACACATCACTTGAGAATAAATTATTATGTATTTACAATCTGAAATAAATCATTTATGTTATATGAAACAACATATATTCATTTGTTTACATGTATATTGTTGAAAGAAAATTTGATGTTACTTATATCCCACATCATGTGTTATGGAAGGATGCTTTTGTAAATAAGGAGGGTAAACTGGTAGATGAAAACAAAAAACAATTAGTATGGGAAAATTGTGTAAGTATGACATAATAGTAATTAATTATGTCTAATAATAGTATTACATTGAAATACCTATTTATTTTAAATTTTTCTTCATATGGATTAGATATAAGAATCGATAGTGACTATATAAAAAAAACTACTTTCAGCAGCATTGATGTGGTTAAAACAATATGGTAACCATAGAGGAATGAGTGTTGGAGTTACACCTCGAACATATTTCAAGAAGATGAAACCACATAGTGACATATATATGATGGTTAAAGGACTAAGGGAAAAACAAAAGCTTTTATCTATATTATTTTCTATTTTGGTTTGGCATACCAATATTTGAGAACTGATTAATGAGAACCATCATTTGAACAAATATTCAAACAAAGTTCCAATTTACCTTACAAGAGTTGATACTAGTAATTCCCCTCAACTACATACAGTACCCAAGGTAATCAAAATTTTCATTACTCTTGGTCCTAAGTGTGATTCAAGAACATTCCAATTCCTTTATATTTATAATATTCTACAAGATTATAATTTTAAGTGATTTATAACTATCAAAACCCACACACCACCTTATTTTGAGAGGTATGGTGTATAATTACCCAAGAGACAAGCTAAAAAATAACTCCCAAAATATCACATGAGAGAGGTGATTGTGGTAGACAATGAGTCGATTATTATGTTACCCGTTCCACTTGATGATTTATATATTACTAAAATCAGTGATTTTATTGGAACTATCATATAATTGTCATTAAATATTAAAAATATACATGAGTTATATCATTAAAAAATCATATGAAAAACTAGTAACAGTTAATGAAACAATGTCTGATGTGATTTATGATTTTACATATGGATACATTAAGAGGGAAACAGATGTCCAGATCAAGAAAATATAGTGAATAGAAAATGAAATCAAAGTACCATATCGGAGTACCTTCTCTCCACATGTTCCAGAGAGTCATTTATTGTCATTATAACTTCACGTAGAGACCACATTTACAGATGAAAATTTGTCTTAAATTCATAATTATGAATAAATATATGTAACTTCCATGACAGATGTAGTTGGTCTCAATAGTAAAAATGATATTCTAATGTATGAATGGGTTGGAATCTCAGTTGTGAATACATACAAATGGTAGATTTTCATAATAATTCAGTTAAAATAGTGAGCTAATATATATATTAATGTTAATAAATATTAATATTTTCATTAGGTGTTTATATTACAACCATATAAAAGGAATACTATGAAAATTGTGATTTGGATTCCTTAATCCCTATAACATTTTGATGGAATTAATTAATATTAATAATGAAGAAAATTAGAAGAAGATATATGTACAACTTAATTATTTTGAGAAAAAAGATAAGTCGATATACTATTTATTATTCTTACAATGAAAAGGTAAAACTATATAATTTAATAACATAGAATATGAAATGCTTTTTTTAATTACATGATAATTTTCCGGCAATATATGACACTGATCGTAGTCAATATAGACACTACAAATATTTTTTTGGATCCAATAAATTGATATCCAACAAATCAACAAAAAATGATTAGTATTGTGAATTTTTAGTAGACTACAATCTATATAATTTTAGGCAAACATGGAGTTGTATTTTTCATCTTGTGTTTTATGATTAATTTCAAAATGATAGGTGGTTGCTAAATATAGTCTAAAACAAGGCATGAAGTTAGTATCTGAACATAAAAATCATGTGGATTACTAAAAAATGAAATAGAATAAGGTATTTACAGAAAGAGTTATCTATAAAAAGTCTTTTAATAGAATATAATTATTTTGGACAATGTTTCTATAGTTTATAAAGCAAGATAATGACAATGACTGTGGATATTACTTCTTAAATTTTATGACAGAGATCATAAAACAACAAAAGACCAGTATACCCAAAAAATAATTTCCAAAAGTAATAAAAATTTTATTAAAAATATTTTTCATAGTAATTTGAATGTTTCTATTTTCATGGTAATACTATGATTTCTAACAACTGACTTACTCAAAAGAATAATTATATTTTTTAAACATGAGTGGGATGCATACATTGTGTCATAATTTTTTTGACAACAAATTGATGTAATTACCTGTCATGTGTACGATCCAGAATGGTCGATGGATTTAACTATATATTTGGCGTGTGAAGAATTATTGTAATAATTCTTATATATTATTTTAGATATCATTCCTGAGGATAATTATAATGGATGAAATAAATTTCTTTAGAAGTACTGGCATGAAAACATTAAATTTCTAAAAAATATTGTAGTTAGAAGAGGAGACCGAGGTGGAGGCTATGGTGGAGTTGATGATTTAGTCGATTGAATATGATGAGGTTGAGTGAGAAACAGAGACTATGTTGGAGGAGGAGAGAGAGGTGGGGACCATGGTGGAGGTGGAGACAAACCAGTAGGCTACAAAAAATAAAATAGATCGGAAATTTAATTGAATTGGGATCTTATAATGTTTTATTTTGAGAAATTTTTTGAAAAGTGCACACAAATATTTTCACTTAAGATAAGATCCACTGTTCTAGGGTTTCAAGTTTCTTATTGAATAAATTTTTTTCATAACTTCTTTAGGTGATTATGTTTAGGAGTTTATGTGGTATAAATTTTTAATGAAACCAAACAAACACCAGTTAATTTTTAAAACTGCCTATCATTGTTTGTAATTTCTATAATAACATTCTATTTAATATCAAATATTACTAAAGAGTGAAAGAAACCACTCATCAAGAAAAAACTGAAAAACAACAAAAAAAGATGCAATTACTTGCCCATGGATTATGTAAACTACAATGAAAGGGTCTTCGTAGTGGATTCAATAGTCACATGGGATTCAAAAATAACTAATATAATCATTAAATAGGTATATAATTTTGATCAAATTTATGAATACAAATGTTTTTAATCAACCACTAAATCATGCAGGTGTTTGAGTGAACTATTAGATGAAAATGCTTTGATAAATAATGTCCATTGAGGAGGGATGATGTCAAATTATCCGTGGAATCAAATTAAAAGAAACTTAATTGTGAAGAAATACCCAAAAATGAAAAACCTACATTAATTGACATCATTTAGAACTCAAAATAAAAATCAAGACCCCTTTTAAAATTAAGATAGTCACTTATTGGAAACCTATAAAAAATAATGTAATAAAAAAATTCACTGAAAGAATCAAAATTTTTTATAAAATACAAATACAGTGGTTTCAATTTGGTGGGTGGTTGAATTATTTAGTCTTTTTGACCATCAATTGGATGCATGATATAATATCAAAAATTCTTGTGCAAAACATATAAGTAACATTCATTATGAATGATAACATTCATTATGAAAAATGATCCATTTTAAAATTCTCGTAAATAAAAAAACTCATCATCATTCTCGATAAAAAATACATGAGAATATGGATCTTATAATTTTGATTAATAATAATGACGAAGTTATGTTATATTCTCTCGTAACCTAGAATATGTAAAGGGATAGAATAATATATTGCACAATACATGGACTCTTGATGGATACACTTGAGTTTAGTTTCATTTGATTTCTATAAATGGATATAATTTTGGTTCATACTATCTAAAATAGGTAAAAATTATAATGGAATTTAGTGTATTATGAAAATATATAATGCGACATAATGAGGTTTTTACATTAAATAAGTTAAATAGTTTATTGGGGACTTTTCGCTCTCTATGATGATTAAAGGTAAAGATATATTTTATTATGTTCTACAAAATCTCATATGTAAATATTTATATGAGTTAAATCAATGAAAACTAATAGGTTTATACTAATGTTTAAGGTTTTATATGAATAAATTAATTCTTCAATAATTATGATTCACTTTATTACTGTGATCACGTACTCAATATCGATGATTCACTCATAATAGTTCAATTTTATTTTTATAATAAAATTCTTTCAATTTTATAGGTTATAAAACTAAAATATTGTTAGATGTACTAGAGTTTTGAGTTCACTTTAGGCTAAAAAGACACATTGGAATCATCCATTACTCAAAGAAATTCTCGTTGTACCCTACATGACTCAGGTTGTGTGGTTTCAGTTTAAAATTGGTATTTTATTAATGTATTGTTACATATTTATTTTTAATTTATTTATCTATAATAGAACTAACATAAACATGTTTTCACTATAATGGTGGACTACTTTTCTCAAGATGGGTATTGTGTTCAATGCTTCTGATTATCATGAGAGATTGGACTTCGAGGCTGCATGTGAGATGACAATAATGAGGAAATTGGTAAATAATGTTTACAACCATCATGAAAAGGTGAATTCCTACTTTTTATTAAGTTAATTTTTTCACCATTTTATATAATTTTTTTATGTTATTTCCCTTATCATTTTCATCTAAAAATTATTTATTCACTTATATTTTGGGAATTCATATTTTTTCTACAATCGCCTATAGTAATCCAGAATAAGGAGAACATGTTTCTATTGGATGAGGTGTTTCTGACACATGGGGTTTCTTCTTCATCCAAATGTAACATTTATTCCTCTTTTTTTCTTGGATAATACATTTTAATTAAAAAACACATCACATGTTATTTCATTAAATCTTCAATATGATGTATGGTGTGTATGATATGACTCAAACAATGCATTTTTAATTAATAAAGTACATTTTAGTTAAAAACACACATAACATTCTAAAAAATGATAAATAACATTAAAATTTATTATATACTTTATTAAAAAAAATAAAAATGTCATTATGGATGTATATTAATTATCCAAACCACTATAAAATGCACAGTGAGCTCAGTATGACTCAAAGTGTCCCGTATTAGTTTAAAATATACATTTTAGATCAAAATTAATCACTCACTAAAAACCAAAATAACTCACTCATATTACCTTTGTAAAATATAAAAATCATTACAAAGTTATTTTTAATTTTTCAGAATCAGTCTCTTGTCAAATGGACTAATTATGCGACCGGTATCACTCAAATTGTATGTTTCTATTTTAAAATGAAATTTTTAGTAAAAATTAAAAGTGAAATGCACAAAACTAAGAAAATATATTATGATTGTGTTTATAATTATAATAAATTATCCCTTAGTAATTTTGGATTTGTATGAATAATCATCACCTCAATCCGACACATGGTGTGACTGGTATGATTCCAAGATCATATTTTTATTTAAAATTGATATTAATTTTAGATAAAAAATTAACATACTAAAAACTGATCAGAAGAATTTTTATTATTCATACACTTTAGTAACTTGATCCAAAGTTCATTTTTTACATGTTGGAATCATCCCCACCTCAATACAATATATGTTATTCTAGGTATGAATCAAAGTGTTAGATATCAATTTTTAAATTGATATTTTAGTTCAAAAATATTCACTCACTAATTACTAGGAAAATAAAATTATATTTTACTTAAAAATTATAAAAATGATTAATAATTTTTTTACATATATAAATTAGTCTCACATCATACTGACACATAATGAGTGTGATATGACTCAAAAAATGTGTTCCCAGTTTAAAATTTCGTTTTTGTAAAAAACACACGTGACATACTCTAAACTAGGAAATTTTTTTTTTATATTTTTGATAAATTTTCAAAATTATCTATAATTAATTTCAGATGTGTATAAATCATAATCAACTCAATCCAATACATTTTGTTATTGGTATGACTCAATGTTCTTATTTGTATTGAAAATCGACATAAATTTTAGTAAAAAGGACAACTAAAATTCTTGAAAATGATCAAATGAATCGGGGTTGTTTTGATACATTAGTTAAATGATAAATAATCCTTTTTATGTATAATAATAATCCTCACCTAAATATGGTACATGGTGTGCCCTATATGACTCCAAGTGTCTTTTATATGTTCAAAATTGTCATTTTAGATAAAAAATCACTCATTATAAATCATTAAAACATTATCTGATTGTCCTTAAAATTTATCAAAATAATTCATATATAATTAGTTATCATTATGAATTATTCTCATACCAAAATTAAACACTATGTTTTTTATATGACTCAAATTACTTGTTTCTAGTTTAAAATTGCATTTTTTTAAAAAGATAGGTGACATACTCAAAACATATCAAATGCATTAATATTGTTTTTGAAATTTATAAAAATAATTCATAATTCATTTGGTATGTATATGATTTATATTCCCCAAAATTTGACACATGGCATTACCGGTATGGCCCAAGTGCATATTTTCATTTTAAATTGACATCAATTTTAGTGGAAATGTCAATTGATATTCTCAAAACCTAGTGAATGTATTAATATTGTCCTTATAATTTGGTATAATTATATATAAGTATTTCCTTATGTTTTTAAATCATCAAAACCTCTATCAGATAAAAATTTTGGCTAATAAGACTCAAAGTGTCCATTTTTAGTTTAAAATTAACATTTTTGATCAATATATGTCACTCACTGCAAACCAAGAAAAAATACTCTATTTTTCATGAATTTTTTTAAATGATTCAAAAGTAATTTTGGATATGTAATAATTATTACCCAATAAATCCAACAAACGATGTAACTGATATAGCGTAAAGTGCATGCTTCCATTTTAAAATAAAATTTTATTAAAAAACGTGTCCTACTGAAAACTAAGTAAATGAATTCAGTTTATTTATTCTTTATAAAAAAATTAAATAAGAAATTTTGGATTTATAAAAATCATCCACACCTTAATCAGACTCATGGTTTAAATGGTAGGATTCCAAAATGCACCTTTTTCTATAAAATTGATAGTAATTGTAGTAAAAAAAGACAACTAACAAACACAAAAATGAGATAATGAATTTATATAGTTTTTATAATTAATTAAAATAATCCATAAGTAATTTGTGTTATATAAGAATTAGTTTCACCTCAACTTGATACAAAATGTTCTTTGTAAGACTCAATGTTTCCATTATCAGTTTATAATTGAAAATATATTTCAAAAAGTGTCACTCACTAAAAACTGAGAAAAGATGATCTTATAATCTTGATTGTTTAGAAAATAATTGTAATTCATTGATAACATTTCTGAATTAGTCTCATATCAAATAGAAAGATGATGTGACCGATATAATTCAAAGTGTGTGGTTCTAGTTTAAAATGACATTATAGTGTAAAACCAAAGTTATGTACCAAAAAATGATAAAACACATTCATATTGTTTTATTACTTTAGTAAAATCATCCCAAAGACATTTGAAACATTTAATAATAACACTCACCAAAAATATGACGCACTGTGTGACCGGTATGACTCATAGTGCATCATTTTATTTAAATTTGATATTAATTTTATTTAAAAGATCAAATGACATTCTCAAAATAGATAAAACACCCTACAATTGAACTGATACATTTTTAAAATTATCCATATGTAATTTTTGACATTTTCTAATTAACTAAACCTAAATTTGATACACATTTTTCTTGGTATGAATCAATGTTTTTGTTATTAGTTTAAAATTGAAATTTTAGCTGAAAAACAATCACTCATTATAAACCAAGAAAATTTGATAAAATTGTGCTGATAATTTAGAAAAACTATTAATATGTAATTTTTTATGTTTAAGAAGAACTGTAATTTAAAATTGACTCATGATCTGAATGGTATGACTTTAGGTAAGTGTTTCCAGTTTAAAATGACAATTTTTTTAAATAGACCATACAACTATTCAAATGGAAATATTTCATTTTAAATAGCTTAATGTTTTTCTCACGTGAATCTCTGGTCTCATTTGTGAAACATAAATTATCTCTAAACTTACGATCATGGTAACACAACTCTAGAATCATAGTGTCAATAGGAAGTACTTTTTAAATAATGCAAATATCATATCAAATGATGTATCTTACCATTGATTCAAAGTATTCAAGGGAAACAACACCATGATAATTGAAAATTTTCTATAAGCAGTACCCCCATAATATAATTCATTTTGTGAATCCTGAAGTATTTTATAAAACCTCAATGAATCATGATCTTCACCAAAGCACAAATTTATATCACCAGTCTTAAAATTTCATATTTTAATTTCTTCAGGAGCCAGCCTAGATACCATTTCTGTAATCATTTCATGCATCAGATTAGTCATATTCATGTCAAAATCCATCTGATCTATTTATATATGTTGAAAATGATCATATTCTTGCCCATGATGAGTCCGAATATTTTAATTTTTCCTAACCCCCAATAGGAATAGGTTCCCCTCATGATATGTCATATGAATTTATATCTTTTTTTTTTCATTTTCTACATACAAAACTAATATATAAACTTTTAAATCCTCTATTTAAATCCATAAATAGTACAATGCCATCAAAATATTCTTGAGACATTCAATTTATAAGATTGATCCAACTCTTATCCACATTCATATCCACATAGTATGTTGTAACATTAACACAAGGATTCATAATTCATGCATTTTTAAAATTACATTTCACAAGTTTTATTAAAATTAAAGACTATCCAATTGCATGTCAAAGTAAATTCATAATCATCTTAAAAAAGAAAAAAAATAATAAATGACATTATTATCACATTATATATAATTAATTATAAATTTTATTTTTTTAATTATTCTAATTTAGAGAACTAGATATTTATTAAATAGATTATTACAAAACATTTCTGGATAAAATAATATATTTTTATGAGAAAGTAAATATTGATCAAAGTAATTTATAAGATAAACTCAAAAAAGATATATTTTTGTTACAAAATGATATTTTTTGTTAAAATTTATAATAAATAAATAAAAAATAATTCTTTTATAGAAAAGAATATATATTGAAAATATTCAATCTTTATTATAATATATTAATAACTTATAAAAATATGATTTTTTTTATAATTGATGAATTGAAAATAAAAATAATTTTTTTGGGGACTCTATTAGGATTAACTCATTCAATAAATCCTCACAACCCGAACCTTAAACACCAAATGGGCCATCCCAATGAATTCAAGGAATCTTCCACATCATTCTACTCCTTTCCTATTTACTCATTTCTAGTATTTTTTCAACATACATGTACTAAAAAATTAATAATCTTCATCTAGAGTGCTTAAAATCATTTTGATTAATTTTTTTTAAATTAAGAGATTTATGATAGAATATAATACTTACTGATCAAACCTAATTAATAAATTTTCCCAGATATAATATTATAATATTTTCATATATTAAAAATAGTACAAACAAAAATAATATACCACTCATTTTTGTCAACTATATGACTATTTTTCTTTAAAAACCAATTGATCGAAGCTCATAAGAGAAGAAAAAATACAAGAGTTTTAATCTCTCATAAAAATGTTACACCAAATAATATTTCACTATATAGTGAAACTATTTACATAACTAGTCAAGAAAATATTATGGACTATTCCTTGACTTAAATAGATGATTTAATCAATCCCATGTCATTCAAATAAAATCCATTATTTATTTTCCTCAAATGTGAATTATAAAAACAATCGATGCATCAATCCATTTTTGGGTTTACCATTGATACATTAACGATTAAAATAGATGAATTTAATTAATACATTAATTTTTTATATTTATTCAATCTAGATTATTTCTATCATTTCTAAATAATTTTCCATAGGTATATGGGTGAATTTAATTTTATCAAATAAAGTGTCAAATCTTTTATTTTAATGGAATGACTACTTTTGTATGTGTTTTACATTACAATGTGTTTTACTCAAGTAAAATATTTAATCAATGTATATATTGGTTTAATATCTATTCCCATAAATCTAAAATCTTAAAATATTCCTTTTAAAAATGGAAATTCGCTTCTATATAAAGAAATTTACATCATAAAGATAGAGTAACAAAAATATTTAAGGAATAACTGTCATTACCACTCCTATAATCAACAAAAAATTCCAATGATCATGCATGTATAAATAATTAAACTAGTGAAACATGATTTCATAAAAAATATAAAAAAACATATTACACGATTATAATTTTTTTCATACATTCAAATTATAATTATAAAAATGTACTTGGACCATTATTTGTAAATTGTATGTTGGATTTATATAATTTTTATTCCAACAAATCATAGAATAATATATAATTATTGTATAAAATTTTCTTTGATCTCATATATTTTTTCACTCGGCATTGATTATATGAAGTGGGTTTATACATATTAGGGAGTGATAATTATAAAAATTCACTTTTGATTATTTGAGGAATATCCATGTTAGATTAATATATACATTATTTCTATAGGTCAAAGACGAATGACTAATAATCATCCAAAATATTATTTTTAATATGGTTCATGTTCTCAATTGTGATATTTTGATTCTTGTTTATATAACATAAATTAATTTTAATTATAATATTTAATATTAAATCATTCAGTGAAAACCGCTTTATAAATGGATGTATGGTTTTTTTCCAAAATCCAATTATTAATCAATTATTGTTCTCCGATTTTTTTGATATCTAACTCATTTTATTTTTTTAAATCATATGACACATGTTCGGAATATTACATTTACTTAAAATCAAGAAAATTCATTTCATATTTTTCTTTTAAAATCATACATTGGTGTGTTTTTTTCCTTATATACTCAAATTATCTAATAATCTAAGTATCTATATAGCCATTATTGAATAAAATCAGTTTGGGTTACCTTAACTATAATTGGGATTGGTGTTGACTAACCATATTCAGTAGATGATGTAGTTATTGAATGAATAAAATCAATATTCTGCATTATGATAATAGAATATTTAATAAAAGAAAATTAGAATAAACTGGAGTAAAGATGTGAAATTATTCTCACCTAGAACCTGAAGAAAACACAGGGAGATTTTGCTGATGGATGAAGAAAATCGAGCATGTAATATAGCTACTACTGGAACCCAAGGAAAATATAGTTTGATCACAGAAAAGAGATTCTAGTTGTATATACGGGGGTGAGGAAGGAGGTGGAGGTCGGGCAAGGCCTGAGGAAGGGGCAACAATGAGGGAAAATGAGAAAAATGAAACTATAGGTACAGTGGTGGCGATGGGAGATTCTTGAGGAGAGGGAGTTGGGGGGATATGGAGGAAAAGGTAGAGGTGGGGAGGTGAGTCAAGATGTGAGAGAGAGCCAGATATGGAGTTAGAGCAGTAGGTTGGTTCAGTGAGGGAGAGGGAGGGAGAAGGTAGAGTATAGTGTTTGCTGATGGTTGGTGTGTACGATGGATGGGGTCATGATAAGATGGGTAATTTTTTATGTCTTGAAACCGAAATGGTGGTTTCTAATTTCTATGGGCAGAAATTCCCCAATTTTTTACTGTAAGTTTGAACTCAGTGTTGCATGCAATGCATGCTATTGAATAGATTAAATTTATTTAAAAAGAGACATACCATAAAATCCTAGGGCGTTATAAATATTTAATATCACAACCATAAAACATATACAATTGCTACATCATCTTCATAATCCCATTTCAACATCCATATAACACTACATGAACATAACTACATAATATCGACATACCACATCATAGATTTAGAACATAACATCATCATAGTAATAAATCATTGACATGATGGGCAATGACCATGTACCCTCTTATAATCATGCATGAAACCCACTATATACCAAAACCTATATCTCATCATCATCATCATGTAATAGGAACTCTAAAATAAATCCATCACAACCAATTCATAATAACCTTAGAACATCACAACCTATTCTATATCTGGATTATGGGCATAGAAGTGGGAGTAGTTGTCTTTTTGTTTTCTCACCAATCTAAATATTGAAGAAAACAAATGGAACTCAAAACCATTTTGGTTTTAGTAAGGATATTACACTTATTTAGTGATGTGTAAGAAATAACTAGATAATATAATGCATATTGTGTAGCCACCTAAGCCCATCCTAGTTGTTTACACCAAAGCAACACATCCATCACCCAGACTAGTTATCACATCACTTCTACCATGCACTAAAAATCACTAAAATAATGATATAAACAACAACCCCAGTGCCAATTCAAAATATATAGCCATAACAATCATCATTAAATTTATATTTAACTATATTACCATTATAGTCATCCTGATTTAAAATTAAAAACACTCATTAAATTAATTGTTACATCCATTCATAAATTTTTAATGCCAATCCATTTATTAAACCACTTCCAACTATAACTATTAATTATTCAGATTTCTCACATTTATTCCAGTATTTTATAATATTCTATTACATCCATATTACTCATCCATTATAATTTTTTGAAGTTTTTTAAGTACAACAATTTCATCGATATCCATTTCGTATTTAACAACCACTCAATTATAAATCCTATTCCTTTACCCCTTACCTATTTTACTACTTTCTACCATAGTCCATGATACCATAAAATTATAAAACAACACCATAATTACTTAATATTTCACCTTATAAATCACCCAACAATAGGTTACATCATTCAAAAAACCACTTTATTTCCTTAAAAAACTTTATACCACTATAACAATTTTTATTAAACATCCTATCCACCACCATTGGATTAACAACTAACATTTTAATCTATATTAACCAAACATATTATCAATTAACCCTAAAATAAAAACAATTAATATCCCATATATATAATTAAACTAGGTAATACACAATATAAGTTATATTAAAGAACATACCTTTAGTTATCCTTTCATATTAATTTATAATTTTTTATTCAAATAGAAATATCATAATATTCATTATTCCACACTACAAATTTGTTTCAAACATTAAGTGATTATTCTATTATGAATGTTGATTTCAATAAATTATCAATAATAAACGTCTTAAATTTAGTAAATATAATTCTTTCAAGCAGTGACATCAACAAATAATCAACATATATTAAATACAAATAGATTCAAAAAATAATATATTAATCCCCATAATCCAACTAATTTTCATTAGTCTGTTTCATTAAAAAGTTACTTTAATCCATCGCTTCCACCCATATTAAAGAAAAACATGATTATTCCACAATTTCAAAATCAATGAAAAGGGGATGTTTTTAATTATTCACCTCACCTAAAAAATTGAAACTCATTGAATGATGTGGAAATATAACTCTAATAGATTGATAAATCACACAGAGGGATCTAACATGAGGTATATTCCTGACCACTCCCCATTGATCCTAAATCTCAACACCATGAAACCCTAGTTAACACAACTATCATATCCAACCCCATGAGAAAAGGGACATATGAGAATCCTGATGAAAAAAATAGGTTGTTTCCTTGGATATCAAGGGATTGATTTATTAATGTTAAGTGTTATATTATAATAAAATATGGATACAGATATCTAATTATTTTCCTCTATTTTTCTAGTTCGTGAAGAAAGTGAAAGTAATAATATACAATATAAGATAATTTAAAATTTATGATATAACTATATTAGTAAATAAAAATGATGTGATAAGGGTCATCATTCTATAATGTGGATAAATTGAGAAGAACTCTAAAATCATATATGTTTTCATTCCAATATATCCTCAAATATCATAGAAAAAAACGTTTTTAAATATAGAAATAAAAAAAAATATATATAAAACAAACCAGGTGGCAAAACAATGGGTTAGAGCCTTATAAAAACATAGAGCATACCCCAATATATTCACCTCAAACATGACAAACCCTAGACCACACCATGGTGTATTAGAAAGAATTGTGGTGTAACACACCTTAGATAAGAGAAATTTAAATTCTACCACCAATGTATTAATTTATTTTATAATGGATACAACCATACCGAAATATCACTTGTGGGAGATTAACCCATAGTATTTTGTAGGATTAAACCTAAGTGAACCAAATGACATTCCTCCTATGTAAAATAAGATCCAAACAATCTATTACCATTACTCCCCAATGCTACTCCTCAAACCTTAAGAAATAATAGTTAGTATTAAATCAAAAGTCTTAATATTAAATCAACCTTGAGACATCCCTATGATTGAATAATCTGAGGACAACCATATTGCATCTAAACCTCCTCATCCTATAACTAGTCATCCAAATTAACATTGCATAGAACTAATCATTCATGGATCACACCGCATGAAACAATAGGGGGACCACTATGAAACCTAGATTTTCATGGAACGACGTACTAGAATATATTAAAGTCATCTTCTCTTGTGAACTTTTCACTATTCAATAATGTGGGCCACAATGTAACCCATTCTTTCTAGTGGAAATTTCATCTCAAATCCTTCCACTTCCTTTTACCCATACCCTAGCACCTCAAACTTCTATAATTCACAATATCATTTTTTGAAAAAGTATTATATATTATAATTAGTGAAGTTTAGTTGAATTTATATGGATTAATACATAACAACCAAATAATATGTTTCTTCATAGTCTATAAAATCTTATGGATTATAGGTTTTATAAAAAATTCTAGCCTTATTTCAATGTAGGGTTCCATTTTTATCACACTTATTTCATATCACCCAATTAATGAATATTTCCAGAATATTTTTATGAAATTCAATTAATTAAAAACCATGTTCTTTTCAAATCAAGTAACCTCTTCTTGTATAGAGATTATCCAACTATCATCAGAAAAGGCATCATCCACCATTTTTTATTTAAATTTTGATATAAATTCAATTTTATAACATTCAATCTATAATGTAATTATGGTTATAACTACTTGATATACTTAAATAATGAAATTTTATCTTGGATGATTTCTAAACAATGTCGTATTTTTTTTGGAAATAAGAGTCAGTTTTCCACATCTACCTAACTGGTATATTTGATAATTCTTGCTTCTAGAATGATAGTAATTAGTTCATGATGTATAAATAAAAGAATTAAATCCATGCATATTTTAAAAAATGGATATATATCCCATAGATATTATATATATATTAACTCTATATAGGGATCAATGTCTTCTAAAATAACAAGTATCATTTCATCAATGGTATTTATTCATCTATTTAGAACCAAAGAATCATTACTATTAGTGAAGTAATTGATAAAAATACCTCCATTATCATTCAGTTCATATTTATGAAGATTTAATCTTTTATTCATAATTAATACCTTTCTTTCAAAAAAACTAATGTAATTAAATATTGGATATTTTCAATTTAAAAATTCATAGGGGGTTTCATAAAACCATGTGACGAAAAACTCAATTTTTATTGTTCCAAGAATTACTAATGTCTGCAACCAAAAATTATATAAAAATATTCACACAATATAGAACAATGCATTTCATGGAGTTTTATATTTTACATTTCAAATTACCTCCTGTTTTTCTAGAGTTTTTTTGATAAAAGGTTATTCTTAATGCCTATCTTGAGGTAAATAGTCTGAAAGACAATTTTATAAAACTCTCTACTATTATCACTATAAATATTGATGATGAGAATATTTTTAGGATATACTTATACATTCCTCATAATGGATACTAGAATTAGTTTTTGTGATATCATTATCCATCTTCAACATCTGATAATACCCACACATATGATCAATCATCAAAACCCAAATGGATCCCTTGAACAGATCACAAAATCCATTTATCATCATAAGGGGTAATGTTTCTTGACATTCACTGGATTCATACACTTTTTGTCTACCTAAATTCTCATAATAAAATCCTCATTATATAAAAAAATAGATCACCCATAGCTGGAACACTAGGTTGGGTGATACCCTTATGAACCAAGTCACTGATCTAGATTATCAACTCTAATACCTGAAGAGGTGTCATCAAATAAGGATACATCAAAATCGTAGAGGCACCATATTGTAACTATATCCCAAAATTGATATTTTATCTTGGAGGTAGTTTCATAAACACTTTTGTACGAACATTTGGAAAATCCTCAACAACCCTAGAAAACACCATTTCTATAACCTCTTCTTATCACAATATTAACTTTTATTGGAGGGAATACATGGGCTTTGAACTCCTACGACCTATCTATAGTCTCTCTCTCTCTCTCTCTCTGACCAATGAAACACATAATTCTAGACATCTATGTTATATAACACAACTAACCATTGAATGAAATCAATGAATGCATGAAAAACGTAATTTATTCTGGAGAAGACTGACATTAAATGGTTGTATCAATAAAAATAAGATACTGATGATACCCAATCATCACCTCACAACCCTAACATACATTGAGAAAACAATAATGGCCTATTATGGGTGTATTTAATATCATGGGAACTATAAAGATCTCAACTTTGAGTCCCAATGTTTGATCCTAGGAGGGTGAAATAATGGAATGTCAATCTCTATAGTATAAAAATTGTTATGATAATGTAGACTTTGAAGATGATACCACGAATGATCTCAGGCCCACCTAATAATGTAATATCTATGGCATGAGACTATAAAATCTGATCATCTTGACATAATTTCTCTACTAAGGCCCACCTCTATGTCCATATTCATCACTATGTCCCCATGTAATGGGATTGTCATTGTATTTCCATCAACGTTATTTATATCTGTTATGAAGGAAAAAAAATCACGCTAAAGCTTATAAACATATATCCTAAAAGGATTTTTCCCCTGAGGCTATAATGGAAATTAACAGATTATGTTGCACAAACCATTGTAAATTTTCAGGAATTATAACTAATGAAGGCCAATAAATATTAAGCAAAGTACACTAGAATAGATCTCTTGGTGGATGAATGAGAACTACCAACTCTAGAAAATAATGAATATGTCTACTGAGAATGAACGTCTACCATTTAATTCATAAACAATCGTGCAATCTGATAAACAACATTTATGTTTCTACTCCTTGAAATGTTCAAATGAATTCCATATTGAGAAGATCCAAACTACACACGAATTCTACCAGTATCCCCTTTCTTAGGGAGAACCAAAAAATATAAAGAAATCAAAATTAAAGTAACCTCATTCGAAATAATGGGATTTATTTCTTCATCAAAATGCTATAGCATGACCTCCTCATATAGGAAAAGCTCATGAGGGGGAAAAATATCCTTAATTTGAATCATGATCATTCAAAGGCTCATAATCTGTTATGAAAGGGAAACTAACTCATATCATATAATTATCTTCATAATAAAACAAAGAAACTCCATATGTAACTACTTCATAAAATCATCCCATCAAATGGCCAAATCCCTATGCTCCCCAAGAAAAAAAAAAAGAACAGTCGTTCCTCACTCCTATCATCTAAATGATATCCAATGGGACCCAATATTCCTTCCTTTATTAGATCAAATTTAAGGTGATATATAAATCCTCTAACCTATAATTGATATTTTGATGAAAATTAACACCCTTATACATCACCAAACTGTAACACTAGAAATAATGTGGTGTCTTCATTTATTAATCACCCTTCGAAGTCAGTTCAACCCCCATGTTAAACTAGATCATAATATTTTTTTACCCCAACCTAAAATACTTATTGAAGAAAAATAAAAACCATCTCTACCAATAATTAAGGGAAACTCCTAAGATCATGACATTAAATTTATTAAATATTATTTAATTGGATTAATTTTTACTTCCTCAAGTTACTGGTTCAAATGTAGAAACACAATCGAGATTCAAATAATTATTCTACACAACATATTTGATGAAATTATATTTTATATCAATATGTATTGAATAAGAATATTGAACTAGATTATTTGTATGGTTGATTCCTCTGTGATTATAAAACCCCTAGAGCAAGGTTACTTCACTTCAAAAAGTAATTCTTCTAACTGAGTCTTCATCAGCATAATCTGGGAAACATCTTGAGTTTTAGCAACATACTCAGCTTCATCTTTCCTATTATTTACTGAATACTATTTCTTTTCATTACTATAAAAACAAAATTTCCCTATTAAAAATACTCTACTAGATGTGGATCTTCCGTCATCTACATTTGCTACCCAATCAGAATCAATATACCCAAACAAATAAATTCTTTTTGAGAAATCATACATGATTCAAAAAAATTTGTCCCTTCCATACAGCTCAGAACTATTTTTCCATCCTTAAAATTCAATTAATTTGGAGATCTATTAAATCTTTCACATAAGTATACAACAATAAAAATGTATGGTATTTAGACAGTAAAATATAAAATACTCCCAATTAGTTTTTAAAATTCATTCTATTCAACTTCCTTACATTATCCATATTTAATCAAATGGGTTCTCCCTGATATTGGTGTGGAAACTGGTTTTGATTTCTTCATTCTGAACATCATAAAGGGTTCCTTATCATACCATTATTGATAGGGGAAAATATGTTTTTTCTTTTGTAAGTTTTGTAACTCATGAAATTATTTCATTTCTCCCAACATGGAAATTTCAAATAACCAATTAATCTCTTCAGTAAATGATTCACAACATATTTCATCATTTCTAGAAAAGATAATGTAATCATCCTAAACAATTATGTTGAGGGAAAACATCAGACATTCTTTAATGTAACATTTTCTATCAACTCATCTTTTCAAAAAACTATTCTTTATTAAGAAATTATCCAATTTTTAATACAGTTCCCTTAGATCGAATTTCAGACCATACAATGACTTCATTATATTTCACACATAACACTATTTTTTACCAACAATAAAGTCTCATTTTTGTTAAATGTAAACATCCTCATCATGTTCCCCAATCAGAAATGAGAACTCTACCTCCAATTGAAAACATTTGTAACTCTGTAGTGTAGCAATAAAAAGGAATATTCTGATAGTTTCGAATCATTCTCTTAGTAAAACATTTCCTAAAAATAAGTACCTTCAATTTGTGAATACCCTTTGTAAACAAGTTTTTCCTTATTAATTATACCTTCACCTTCTTCATTCAGCTTGTTTAGAAAAACACGCTTTTTACCAATAACATTTTTTTATCAAGATTAGGTACAAGTTCCAATGTTTCATTATTTTTTATCTATCCTAACTCTTAATTGATGTATTAAACCCATTTTAGATACTCAATGGCTTCATCAATATATTCAGGTTCCACTTTTGAACACAAAAATGTATGTGTAATAGCATTTTATGTTCATTTTATTTGAACATTTTGATGTTGGTCACCAATAATGTTATAATTTTCAACTTTCTTCCACAACATAGGATGTGATTGTCATATATCTTCCTCATCACTTGAAATAGTTGGGTTTGATTCTTATTCTTGATTATTATTACAATTATTTGAATCCTTATTGGAATTTTTTGTTAATGTTTTTCAATCCTCCTTAATTTCCATATATGAATGAGTATGTTTATCTTCCTTAGTCACTTAAATAATGTTAACATCACAAGAATAAAAAATTATTTCCAATTCCATATTGAAACATATGTATCCTCTTCATTCCATAGCATACCCAAAAAAAAATCCTCTTCACCATTCTACTAAAACATTCCCAAGTTTCCACCTTTATTCTTTATAATGAATGACTGAAAATTTTTATTATGTGTTTCAAACATAGTTTTTTTCTAGAAAATAATTCTTATAGAGTCATATAAAATCATGGCCTATAGATACATCAGTTTTGAATGTATACAGTTGTACTCATGGCTTTCCTCCAATAGTAATGAGAATGACCATGTTCATCTTACATAGTTATCCCCATTTCTAACCAAATTTTATTCTATATTTTATAAAACCATGTTTTTTAAAAGTGTTTTGGGGAACAATAATCATCATAAATTCCACGATTCATGATATATTTCCTAAATTATTCCGTTATATATTTTACACCATTGCCTATTAACAACTTCTTCACTGAATAATCATATTCTTTCCCAGCTTTTCATTCGGAAACAATAAAACATTTTAATAGCATCTTATTTATGTTTCATATTCATGAAAAATGTAATGAATGTAAATTCATCAATAAAATACATTATGTACTTTTCCATATTCGTTTATCATTTCCTCATTTCCCTGTAGATATTGTATTGTATATGTTCAATAGGTTTTTTTTGAAGAAATATAAAATTTATTATGTTCTTAGTTTCTAATATTTCAATTTATAAAAACAGTGCAAAACCAGTATCGTATTCGTAGAAAATCAAGAACATCTAAAACACTAATTATTTTAGATAACCTTCTCATGTTTCGCTAACAAATGTGTCCTAACATTTTATTCTATAATTTATTCTATTCTTCCATACTCAAGACAAAAGAGTTTTGTACCTCAAAAACTGGAAATAAGATTTCATTTTTATATTAGCATATTTTAATAATTTTTCAATCCTAGTCACTTTTCACAACAATACAATCATTCCTAAAAGTAAATTTATTACCTTTATCACAAAATTTTAAAAAAATCAGCTATTTATATTTAATCTCATCAATAAATTAATCTTTAATGGATGTAAATTTTTTATTTCTAATGATAGTTGATCCAATACCATCAATTATTAGTGATTCATGAGTACGGAATGTCATAATTATTTCGTTGAAATATATTAAATTATTCTACAATATCAAATATCCTATCCTATGAGAAAAACACTGACTATGATGAATTCATGTTTGTTCTCATTTTATAACATTCAAATAGGTTTCAACAACAACATTATTTCCGTCACCCTTTTCTTAATTCATCTTCAGTTTCATAGAATTGTTGAGAAATTTTTTGTGTGTCGGTAAAAAAATAAGAAAACCCTTTTCAAAATTTCTATGTTTTTCAAAACATTCAAAAATAGTTTCTAGGGGTTGGAACCTATTAATAAATTTTACTCCAACCTTCTTATATTTCTTAAAAAAAACTTTCTCAGACTTATTCCTCTAAGGAGATTGACTCCCAGTCAAAATTTTCCATCTTTATTTTTTTGGGGTAGTAGTAATTTTGTTGGACGAAGAAAAAAAATTATCTATATTAAAAAATCCACAAAAATACCTATATTTTCCATTAAAAGGATATTTTGGTTTGGAACATCTATGATTAATAACATTTGAACATATTTCTCAATAACATTCTTATCTTTTTATCTAAACCGCGAAACTTTTTTCAATAAAAATAGAATTTTTCAAATGGTTTTTGCAGACTTCTTATAAACAAATTTATTATGATATATTTTATATTTAGAATGTTTAGAAATCATTTTGGACTCATGCATTCCAAAATCTTTTGAATTTTCCACTTTTATAATCTTGTCCACATTTATAACATTATCATGATTCTTCTTTTCTAAAACAATTTCAGCATTCTTATTATCCTGTGAAGGTAAATTTTGTCGATCCATAGAAGGTTTCTACATACATGAACATTCAATAAATTTAGAGATAAATATTTTTTAACATATTCTTTTTTTCATCTGTTGAATTGTTTTAGACAACTTCCAAATATTTTTATTTTTTCATTCAACTCTGTCTCTATATTCTACATATGATTCTGTTCTTCCTCTCGATATTTATTAAAATTTTCAATATCTTGATGCATCTTGTAATTCACTTCTAAAAAAATATTATATTTTAATTGAGGAATATTTATCTTCCAACTAATCATTTTTTTCAAGCCATATTTTGTTTCTTAAACATTCATTCAATGGGTTTTTTAAATGAAATTCATGTCATGGTTCTTCTTTATCAGAATTGATTCTTCCAAATTCCGTATCATTCATTGTTGTAATAAAAGTATTTTCACCAAAATTATCAATATAATTTTGGGCTTCAAATAAATTATCTTTTTATTATTTATCTATAACAAAGAAACTCCTCTATTAAGATTTTGTAATTTGATATATTTCCCAATAGAAGAAGATTTTCCTTTTTCACCGAATTTATTCTTCAAATTTAATTGCCTTGTTTATTTTTCATCACTATATATTATTTATTTCTTCATGAAAAAATGTTTTTAATGTTCCTAACATCTATAAATTTAATGGATTTCAAGTATATTTTCACTTTTATTTATCTGTACATTTTCTTACATTTTTTAAAAAAAATGATAAAATTTCATCATAGTTTTAACATAACTTGTTTTCGGAGTAATAATCACTTAAATCTTCTTCAATAGGAATATTTTATCAATTTTCATTCTTGATATCGTTGAAATATGTTCTTCTTTCAACTGTTTTTATTTTAACATATTTCTCCATTCTAATTTTAATATGTGATGAGGGTGTTATGAAAATCATCAATAGATAATGTTTCAGTATCTCTATATTCCAAAGTAGAAATATTTTCATAAAAAATATAGGTAATAATTATCCTGATATTTTAAAAAACAATAGAATATTATATGTTTTAACCAATACAACTAATAATACAAACTATAACAATTACCATGGTAATGAAATTTTTAATAGATTCATACTCACCCAATCTCAAATATTCATTCTTCAGCCTCCATATTTTGAATTTTAGCTTCTTCACATTTGCCTTTTGTAAATACCAAAAAATTATATATTGCTTTTTTTATTTAAATGGAAATTTTACAAGTCCGCAAAAATTGACGACGTGTGTTTTCGAGGCCCAGTGTGCTCAGAATGAATTTCTATACTTTTTTTCGGGTACGTTCAATAAACGTGTGAGTGGGTTTTTGTAACTTTTGAATCGGTACACCGAATTGAAACGTGAGGACACTATTGAAATCACAGTGCCAATATTTTCATAAGGAGACCTTCACCTAAACTGATGTTGGTTGAGGGTAAATGTTATTTTACGTGTTTTTTGTGGACATAAAAATAAAATAATGAATAACTTTAATTTTATTTTTTTAAAACCACTCTACATGGGTTATAGAGGTGGGGACCACCTGAACTAAAAACACCCAAATTGAATTCCAATGGTGGGTACCACCCAAACCCTCTTTAATGGGAGAAAACCTTTCAACACCCCATTTAATTAATTGGGCCAATTAAAATTAATTAAATGTGTCAAAATTTAATTGTTCCAACATAAATTAATAAGTTAAATATATTTTAATTTATATTGGAACTACTTTAACTTTGAGAGGGTTGGGTTTGCAAAGGAGAAGGGGAGAAATTGGGATAAGTGTGGATGATCATTCTCTTCAATGAATAACACATCCCAATAATGATCATTCACCAACGAAGAATGTGCCATCTTATCCAATTTAGAACACACCATATCTAATGAGGGACTTCTTCAATGATGAAGAACGGACATCCATCCTTCCGTCCTCACTGAATTCAACAATCCATTGAGGTAGGGGTGTGATTTCAATTAATCATCCTTAATTTTCATTCATGTTGAATCTCCTCCTACGAGCCGCTTGCAACCACTCTAATGTGGAGGGTACATGAAAAATTAACATGGTCCGAACTCTCCGAAAATATTTGTTGTTCTTGAGGTATTTTTCACGATGGAGGAGGATGAAAACTGTCACATGTGGGGCTCGGGAATAGCGGACAACTCCACAGCTGTCCAAGACAAAGGTGGCGGTGAAACTGCGCCATCGGAGAAGGGTCGCGGCACGTAAGCCGCGACGGATCAAGGGCAGTGGCCAACGGAGCAAGGATGACCACATCAAGGGGATGACGGCGTACGTCCATGCTACCCGGAGATCAAGAGCCACAAACATGTGCCGTCTTTGTGAAATGATTGTGGCCGACCGAGCCAACCGCCTTTGATGTCGCGGTGCACAATTGCACCATGCAGAGGAGGGTGTCGATCGTCCAACCAAACGAACTGCAAGCCCAGTGGGATAACCCATGTCGGGGGGCCATGCTGGACCCAGCTGGCCAGGTCAACCCAAACTAAGTCCAGTCATCCTAGGCTGGGATGATCCAGGTCGGTCCAACCGGGTCGGACCGTACCAGGACCAACTTCGACCCATTTTCTCTCTTTCGGCTATATCTTGAGCTTCGAGCATCCATTAGACGAAATATCTACGACCCCAAAAACATTGGATTGAGATGGTCTTTTTGGTATAAGCCACATGGGTGTTCTATAATTATGGGGTACGGCTGGGATGGATCAAACTCGAATCCAACCAGGCCGTCGGGATTAAAAGGAAAATAACTTATAAAACAAGAATCTGATTGATGAACCGTCTATTGTGTTAAAACCTAATTTTTATGGACTTCCATTGGGATACATCTTTTTGGTACTTTGTGGTAGTTGAAGTATCAACCGATTACATGAAGAGTGGACCCTCCCAGAATCATGTGAGCATAGTGCGGGAACCCTGTAGTTTACTGTAACACGAGAAAGGGATCCTATGTGTGTTTGTGCGTAGGATCCATTATGGGTCTATGTTCGGAATCTCACTTGGATCTACTCTAGGAATCCACGTTGGACTACTTTAGGATCCTAAGTGGGTCTACTGTATTAGGATCCTACATGAGTCTAATGATTTAGGATCATACGTGGGCTTTCCTCTTAACAGAGTAATATGATTTAGTAGTTACATCTAATCATCTTTAGTACTGTACCTAAGCTATACCTAGTGCGAGTTTAGTATTTACCGTTGTGGTAATATTTTGTGTGTCATACCTTTTTGGTACTTACCTACGTGCTGATACCTTTGAGGTATTCTTCTGTGTGGAATACCTGTGTGGTACATACCTTTTTGGTGATACCTTTATGCTATTCTTATGTGTGGCGTACCATTGTGGTATGTACCTTCATGGTAATACCATTTTGGTATTCTTCTGTGTAGCATACTTGTGAGGTACTCACAATTGTGGTAATCATTCCTTCGTGGAACAGTTGTAATTTGGCTAATGATTTGGGCCTTGTGTTTCCTCATGAATGAGATGGATAATATTTGATAAGTGGGGTATATGTATGGGCATATACATAAGTAGATTTTTCACTAGTTTACATGCATTTTGGTTTATCCTTCATGGATTTTGTGTGACCTTGAGGGTCTTAGGGTCCCTACTGAGTATCTTTATACTCAGACCTGCACTGGTTATGCCTGCACCTTGTTGTGTTTGGTGCAGACGATGGATAGCGCTGACTGAGAAAGAGGGTACCGGGACATGAGGTAGCTCAGAGATTACCATAGATGAGGCGTACTATAGAGATGAACATTGAAGTGATGTACCTACCCTTTAAGTAGGATCCTAGGAAAGTGTTCACTGGAGTTGTTCAGCTTAATTGTACTTCCCAGTTTTCTTGTACTTTCCAGTTGGTCTTGTATTCTGGCGCATATTACTTATAGTGCACACTCTTTTAACTATTCAGTTTACTCATTTTTGTATCATTCTGTGTGTTTGGTTGCATGAAAATACTTGTTATAAAGTTAATTCCTTCAATTTTTTAGGGAATATGCCTGTGGTGCTAGTCGCCAGCCCCTGCCATATGGAAGGTGGGATCGGGGTTTTCATAGAACGGGCTCTAGGGGACGGGTCGTGGTAAATAAGTATCAGAGGAGTCAGTTCTACCGTTTATCATTAGAATCTATTCATTTAGCTACAATATTGTTATGTATTATTAGTGTGGTAATCAGTTTAAGGAATCCAGTTTTGGTGCGGCGGCCGACGTGTCCATACACCAGGACCTTGACTTCTGATTTATGACATAGTGCATGAAAATAATGACTGTGTGTATGTTTTGAAAAACTTTTCTTTGTGATATTTTTGAGTCATCTCACAAGGTATGAATTACTAATCGTGGAGAATCTGTTTCTTTTTAGGATGCCTCCACACAGCCAGCCAGCTAGGGTTCTGGGTATAGTAAGGGATGATGTCCCATCGAGCGGTGAGGCCTCGATGTAGGGCTATTTATCAGTAGGGGAACCAACGGTACCATTAACCATTGGGCCACCGATTCCACCAACCCCAAAAGTAGAGGGTGTATGCCACATGAAGGTGTTTCATGAGTTCTAGAACCAGATTCCAACCATGTTGAGGGGTGGGACAGACCCACAGGCAGATGAGGATTTTTGGAGGCCATTGTGAGAGGCTTCCGACTGGTTGGGACACCAAGTGATCTCATAGTGATCCTTGCCACCAGTCTTCTACAGGCAGAAACAGGCAGATGGTGGAGCATGGTTCTCTAGGTTCATGAAGACATGACACTTTTCTGGGAAAACATTGAGAGCCTGTTTTGTGCAGAGCTTTTCCCAGCAACCCAATGCACAGTGCGCATATATAAGCTTCTTCATCTATAATAGGTAATCATGACTATGTCTCAGTACTCAGCGAGGTTCAGTGACCACTCATGCTACTCCACTTATATAGTATGGGGCACATTCTTCAGGGTCCAAACCTTCGAGCAGAGAATCAGATGGGAGATCAGGGATTCGATGATTTCTCTCGGCATATCGACGCAGGGAGGGGTGTTAGATTGATCCACCTTAGTGGAGAGTTTTATTGCTGAGCAGTTAGCAGTAGCGAGACCCACCATCGGGAGTAACGTAGAGAAGTCTTATATATCTGGCTGTAGATAGATGTCATAGAGGTCCATGAGGACCAAAAATATAGGTAGGCGACTATAGGATTCAGGTTCAGTTGTGCGGGGAAACGGAGACAGAGCTAGTCATGCGAGGAGCATGCAGTGTTACACATGCTGTGGGCACTGTCACATGCCTCATGACTTCCCGACCCGTAGTTCGGATGACTGGGAGATGGTCAATGGACTGCCCAAGTAGAGAGAGTTGTTTCACCGAGGAGGTCCACAGGAGTAGGTGGGCATGGAAGAGGAGCAGTCTTTGTAGATGGCAGTGGGCGACGATTCAAGATGTTACCACCACCACCACCAGGTGGTCCACCCCGACAACAAGGAGCAGGTGGACAAGGGAGAGCTCAGCTTTAGGCAGATGAGGCCTATGACACTGATGCTCTGGAGATGAGATGAGGTACGATTTGTTTCTACTCCACCTTAGATGAAGTACATATAGACATAGGGTACCACTATTATTTTATTTCCACTTCCTTCATTCGAAGCATGGAGATTCTGACGGATCCATTGGCTCGATACTTATGGGTGGAGATTCCTATGAGAGAGGATTTGATGAGTACGCACTAGTGCTAGATGTGTGAGCTTACTCTAGGAGGTGAGAGTTTTGGTTAGGATCTCCTAGTAGCAACTTCTAGGCCTTACGATGTCATATAGGGTATGGAATATGTATCTACATTCCATGCATAGATTGACAGTAATAAGAACAATGTGAGGTGTTCCCGCAAGGATTGGACTAAGTTTACCTTCACCAGTGAGAAGGGATCCCTTTCAATACAGGATGGACTTACTCAGAGGAGAGTGCAGCTGATCACACATCAGTTGGCTAGCCTTACCCTCAGAGCAGTTGATGTAGAGAGTCCATGTTATCCTCTAGCGGTGGACCAGTATGCAGATGTATTCCCTGTTGATGTTTAGGGTGTACCTCCTCATAGATAGGTGGACTTTTACATTGCCTTGTACCCCGAGACGACACCGATATCTACACAAGCGTATCATATGGATCCCGCAGAGCTTTGTGAGCTGTGGGTACATCTGGAGGACTTACAGGGGGAGGGATTCATCTGAACCTGTGTTTCACCTTGGGCAACCCTGATTTTTTTGCGAAGAAGGCATATGGGTGCTTGAGATATTGTGTTGACTATCAGTGCCTGAACTAGGTAACAGTGAAGAACAAGTACCCACTCTCGAGGATTGATGAACTCTTTGATCAGTTGAAGGGAGCATAGTGGTTCTCGAAGATAGACCTCAGATCAGGCTATCACCAACTCAGAGTACGAAAGGGGATGTGCAAAAGATATCTTTTAGATGTCGGTATGTCCATTATCAGTTTTTGGTCATGCTGTTCAGTGTGAATAGTGCTCCAGCAGTGTTAATGGGACTAATGAACACGATCTTCTAGCCATACCTTGATCGCTTTGTAGTAGTCTTCATCAATGAAATTCTGATATACATGGATATGGCGGAGGATCATTCCTATCATTTGAAGATAGTTCTAGACACAATTCAAAATCACCAACTTTATGTTAAGCTCTTGAAATGCTAGTTCTGGATATATGGGGTTCACTTTCTAGGACATGACATCTCAGAGGATGGAGTTGTAGTGGATCTATCAAATATTGAGGTGATACTTTCTTGGAAGCTACCCAATATTGTGACGGAGTTACGGAGTATCCTGGGTTTGGCCGAATACTACCATAGAATTGTGCTATATTTCTCTTGAGATGCGTCACATTTATCGGGAATGATGAAGATGGGGAAACCCTTCGTGTGGTCAGAGAGATGCCGACATAATTTTCAGGAACTAAGGCAGGGTCTGACTAATTCCCCCGTCTTGAGGCATATAGAGGAGGGCGTTGGATAAGTAGTCTACTACGACACATCAGGAACCAGAATCAGATGTGGCCTGATGAAGGAGCAGGTAGTTTACACATATCGTTTCAGACAAATGAGACAACATGACCAGATCAATGCTACCCATGCCCTAGTGTTAGAAGGAGTGGTCATCGCCTTGAAGATGTGGCAACATTACTTTATTGGTGAACATTTTATAGTCTACTCTGATTACAGGAGTCTCATGTATATCTTCTCTCAGAAAGACCTGAATCTTAGGAAACGATGTTGACTTGAGTTCCTCCATGACTATGACATCATGATTGTCTATACTATTGGAAAGGGGAACATTGTAGCTGATGCAATCAGTAATAGATCTGGTATACAACTGCTAGGTGTGGTGACGAAGGAGCTGGACGCTTTGCAGATATTATTTTTGGATTGAGATGTAGCATCTTTTCGGAAGTCTCTTACATTCAATCCCCCACTTATTCAGCGAGTAAGGGAGGTGCATCATGGGGACATTGACTACGGGGCTCAACGTGTTCATATATCCTCAGGGAAGTCACCTGATAGATTTTATGAAGGTGGGAAGCACATTATACTATTAAAATGACATACCATGGTACCAGTGTCACTTCGGGAGAAAGTGTAGTGGGATTTCCACACAACTCCTCTAGAGGTACATCCAAGAGTATCGAAGATGTACTAGGACCTCCGACGACATCATTTTTGGACGGTAATGTAGAAAGTAGAAGCTTAGTTTTTCCCTCTCATCCTCACTTGTCAGCAAGTGAAGGCAGAGCATCAGGTACCATCAGGCATAGTTCAACCATTATAGGTCCTTGAGTGGAAGTGGGATGAGATATCCATGGACTTTATGACTGGATATCCACATACATCTAGGAGTCATGATTTTATCTGGGTGATCGTCGACCGACTCAACACATCGGCCCACTTACTACTGGTCAGAGATCAGGGTTCAGTAGAGATCTTGGGATGCCTCTATTTCGAAGAGATTTTGGGCTACATGGAGTATCATCGACGATTTTCTCCAATCTTGATGCATGTTTTACTTCTCGGCTATGGAAGGGGTTGCAGGAGGCTTTCAAGACATAGCTTAATTTAATAACTACCTTCCATCCTCAAATGGATTACTAGACTGAGCAGTCCATTCAGAACCACAAGGACAAGCAATGAGCTTGTTTCTTTGACTTCGGTCGCAGTAGGGAGGATCACGTTCCCTTAGTGGAGTTTTCATAAAACAAATGCTATCACTCCACCATTGGGATGAAACCTTTTGAGGCGTTGTACGACTGACCTTGAAAATAACCTTTGTGTTGCACTAACCCAGGGGAGTCAGCAGTCATGGGACAAGATATAAAACCGACTACCATGGAGAAGGTGTAGATCATCGAGGAGCAGATGGAGACTGTATAGAGAATGCATATATCTTATGCCGATAGGAGATGGGGACCTCTGGAGTTCGAGGTGTTGACCACGTCTTTCTACGTTTTCTCACCCTGATGAGGTTTGTAGAGGTTTGGTCGGGGAAAATTTATATTTCTGAGGATCATTGGACCCTTCCAGGTCCTCAACCGATTTGGTGAGGTGTCTTACCGCATATCACTTCCCCCTCAGTTTCACTGAGTGCACGACTTCTTCCACATATCCCTATTGAGGAGATACGTGCACGAACCTTCTCACATCATCGACCACATCAGGTTGGACATCGATGATGTGGAGATGTTTACAGAGGTTCTTGTAGAGATTTAGGATCAATAGAAGAGAGTGCTTCGTGGGAGATAGATACCTTTGGTGTGTGTACAATCACAGCAAGGGAATCTCTAGGAGAGCACATGGGAGCGGGAAGCTCAGATATATGCTTAGTACCCCCACTTGTTCCCTTAGTTTGAGTTGTGGCTTATGGGAATGGAAATCCCTAAGGTGTGAAGAATTTAAATACACCTAAATCTGATGTAGATTTTAATTATTTAGATGGTAATTTTTCAAGTCTGCAAAAATTTACAGTACATGATTTCGAGTCCTTGTCTGCCCGGAATGAATTTATGAATTTTTGCAGGCACGTTTAGTAAACATGTGAGCGGATTTTTGTATCTTTTAAACTGGTGCTCAGAATTGAAATCAGAGAACATTGTTGAACTCACAGCACCCATATTCACCTATGGAGACCTTCACCTTTATCATAGGTGGTTGAGGGTGAAAGTTAGTTTACTTATATTTTGTGGAAATAAAAATAAAATAATGAATAACATTTATATTATTTTTATTGAAACCTCTCTACATGGGTTAAGGAGGTGGGGACCACCCAAACAAAAAAACCCCTAAATTTAATTCTAGTGGTGGGGACGCCCCAAAAAATATTTAATGGGAGAAAACCTTTTAACTCCCCATTAGATTAATTGAGCCATCTAAAATTAATTAACTATGTCAACATATAATTATGCCAACATAAATTAATCTGTTAAACTTATTTTAATATATTATCACCTCATTACCTTTGAGAGGGTTGGGTTAACCAATGAGAAGGGGAGAACTTGTGATAATTGTGGAGGATCATTCTTTCCCAGGATGAACACCTACCAATGAAGATCATTCTCTAACAAAGAACATTCAATATTCTCCAAAAAAGAACGTGTTATCTTCAACGAGGGGCGCCTTCAACGACGACAAACTAAAGTCTGTATTTCCCTCCGCACCGACGTCAAAAAACCATCATGTTAGGGTTTTGATTTTTATTAATCATCGTTATTTTTTTTCACATTGAATATTATCTAATGAGCTGCTTGCTACCACTCTAACGTAGAGAGTACGATCCAAATGAACGTGGCCTGACCTCTCCGCAAATATTTGTGGTTCCTGATGTATTATTCGCAATGGAGTAGGATGGCGACTGACAGTAGTGGGAAATGGGAATGGAAGCCGACACCATGGCCGACCATGTTGAAGGCGACTGTGCGACCACGCTACTAGAGAAGGGTCACAGCCCGCTGGCCGCAGCAGAGCAAGGGCAGCAGTCGGAAAAGAAAATCCAGCTGCACGAAGGGGGCGGCGTCGTGCGTCCACACTGCCCGGCGAGCAAGAGTTGCGACCTTGTTCCATGATAGCGATGGGAGGGAGGACAACTTACCCAAATGTCGGTGACGACGTCATGCCCGAACGCACCATGTAGAGGAGTGAGTGGGCCCTCCAACCTACCGCACTGCAGGCTGCCACACTGCAGGCCCCCACACTGCGAGCCTAACTGGCCACCGCACCGCGAGCCAAGTGGGCTGTCGCTGAGTCGACCCAAAACAGGTAGGGTTGGCCTAGGCTAGGTCGGACTGGACTGAGATTACCTTCGACCCATTTTCACTCTTTTGACTATATCATGAGCTTTGGGTGTCTGTTTGACAAACCGTCTTTGGAAATGGGGACCTTGGACCGGGTTTGTCCTTTTGGTATACCAAATTTTGGTTTTTTATAAAGTTGGCATATGGTCGGGTTGGATCTAACATGAATCCATCCTGGCCCTTGGGACTAAAAAGATAATAATTTACAGACTGGGCGTCCTATTGACTCAATGTCTGTTGCATTGAAACCACATTTCGTGGTCGTCCTTTAGTATACATATTCATGTGAATTAGTGGTAGTTGGATTATCCAACCATGACATGAGGAGTGGAATATCTTGGAATCATGCGAGAAATGTACGTGAACCCTGTAGCTAGATGTAACATGAGAAAGGGATCCTCTGTGGGTCTTTGCCTAGGATCCTTTGTGGGTCTGTGTTCAAGAGTCCCACTTGGATCCACTCTAGTAATTCATGTGGGAGTACTATAGGATCTTACATGGGTATACTGTAATATTATCTTATGTGGGCCTGATTTTGTACTAGGATCCTTTGTGGGTCTGAATATGTACTGGGATCATATGAGGGTCTGATGATTTAGGATCATATTTGGGTATTCCTCTTAACATAGTCAGATGATTTAGTAGTTACATCTAATAATTTTTTCTACCATACCTATTATATAACTACTGTGAGATGAGTCTTTATCTATGTGGTAATCATCTATGTGGAACACCTTATTCATACATAACTTCGTGGAGATACCTTTAAGGCATTCTTCTGTGTGGCATACCTGTGTGGTACTTACATTTGTGGTGATACCATTGTGGTATTATTCTGTGTGGCATACCTGTGTGGTACATACCGTTGTGGTGATACCATTGTAGTATTATGCTATGAGGCATACCTATGTGGTAATTACCATTTTGTAAATCTTTCCTTTATGGAACAGTTTTACTTTGGCTAAGGAGTTGGGCCTTGGGTTTCCTCATGAATGAGATGGGTAATATTTGATAACTTAGGTATATGTATGGGAATATACATAAGTAGGATTGTCAATGGTTGACATGTTTTTAGGTTTATCCTTTGTGAATTTTGTGAGACCTTGAGTGTCTCAGGGTCCCTACTGGGTATCGTTATACTCACCCCTACACGGGCTATGCCCGCAGCTTGTTGTGTTTCGTGAAGATGACAGACAACACTGACTGAGAAAGAGGGTACCAGGAGTTGAGGTATCTCAAAGGTGGACCTTAGATGATGAGTACTATAGAGACAATCGTTCGAGATTTGTATATACTCTTCAGGTATGATTCTTGGCAGGTGTTCACTAGAGCTGTTCAGCTTACTTGTACTTTCCAGTTTTCTTGTACTTTCTAGTTGGGCTTCTATTCTAGCCCCTTTTGAATATAGAACACACTCCTTTTACAATTCATATTACTCATGTTCATATATTTATATGTACTTGGTTATGTGACTTTACATGTTATAAAGGCAATGCCTTCCGAGTTTTAGAGAATACACCTTCGGTGCTAGTTGTCAGCCCATGGCCTATGTAATACAGGCTTGAGGTAGTCACGACATGGGCCTGAGGGGGTGGGTCGTGACAAATTTCCTTCGTATATGTTTTCATACTTATCACATATACCATTAACATTGGAATCCCATTTTGATAATAATAATTAACTTCTATAATTGATTATAATTTATAAATTATGAATTTTACATGATTTTCCAGATTGTTTATCAACATATACAAGAGGATCCTTTTCGTCAATAGGAGGAAATCCATATGTAGTGACTTCATGAACATCATAACAAAGCGGTATAATATTAGTTATCATTATTTCATACTAGATATGATAATTCATACCCATAAAAACTATATTTCATTTAATATTCACCTTATTCAGAATCCCAATATCAACATCACATCAAAACTTTAACAAAGAATAAAAAAAGGTAATATTCATCTCTAATAAAAATTTAAATGCTCAGTCATGTAAATTTAATCACTGAGAGGGGAAGGGTTAATAAATGATATATTTTTCTTTTATATTTTCTAGATTATGAAAAAAAATTATCTTCTTGTTAAAGATAAATTCCCTTCTGAAAACAATTCAAACAAACATCCACAAGAACACATGAATTTACAAGGTTCATTATTATGTAAAAATAGCTATATCCATGGAATTATTTGGAAATGGTCCAATTTAACAAAATAAACTAGGTACAAAATAATTTTATATAGAATATATTAGTTAGGGTTTTACCTTTCACTCATATAGAACTATTTAAACAATCTAATAGTGTAGTGATCCTTCATGAACAAATGATTTAATATAATGTTTTAGTAAAAGAAATGTTACTATTCTTATTTATAAACATTAAGAAATATATTAATTTATAACAGTTCATCAATTTCATACCCAGAAGATGGTAATAACTTCATTGAAATTGTAATATAACTCAGTATGTTTGTCCAATGCAATTATATTTGTCAAATTATCCTAGTCTGATTGTCCATGTCTGATTGATCAGTATGGAAAATTTATCTCTATTATAATAGGGTTTAGAAAACATTTAATAATTCATTATGTAGTATGTAAAACCGGATACTATAGACCTTGTCTAATTAGACATCCTGATATGATGATCGGATGAAAATGATCACAAGATGAATATGATAATCCTATTAATATGATGATAAATTGAATATGTTGCAGTATTATATCTTCTCCTTGTACTTATATCTGGAAGGACTTCTTCAATAATAAATATCGGGAATTATTCTCCCTATAACATCAAATATTCTCTCTCTTACATTTAGAATAGTACGTATTTTAGAAAGTATGAGAACATTCTCTATTTATACTCTCCCCAAAAATCATTTGAGTTGGATTCTAAAATTGTTTCCCGCTCAACAAAATTATCCAAATTTGAAACATCCATTAAATTTTAGATACATATCTGAAATCATTAGCATTTCTAAACTCTTCCTGATCTTTCTATAATCTAGTAAAAAATTCCACTCTTTAGTAGACATACTTCACAAACATCTGTCCATTTTTGATTTTCCATTTGGATTTTCTTGGTATTATTTATTCATTACGATACTTCATACCAAATGTATGTATAAAGTGAGAGATATATTTGATATTATTAGAAAACCTAAGTCCAATTATGATTCTCCATTGTTATTATGATCTATCTAATTATGATGAAGACAAATATAAAGCTATAGTTTCCATATTAAGTTACCCTACACTAATAAAACATAATAATTTCCAAATTTCAAGCTCTTATTTGTCAATACTACCAACCATCTTCATGTGATATTATACTTATTCTTTACATGAAAAAAATTATTATTCTTTGCTTCACCCAGAGTCCTATTTTATATGATTTAAATTGATCCATTTGTAATAAAAAACTTCTTTTCCTCTTCATTGGTATCAAAAAATTCTTCCTATAGTGAATATGATGACATGGTGAGTCTAATGGACCGGTATTAGAGTATTCTTCTCTTTTTGAATACGATACCAATGATCTTTTCATACAAAAAATTCTTTCCCTTTTTTATTATGGTTCCCTTAAACATAATTCTTTAAAGATTTATATATCTTGTATCTTGGTCTTACTGAAAACAAGTACCTTCGGTTTCATACATTTTCCACAAACATTCCCTTTTTTTAACCAGATATGATTTCAATGAACTTATTACGATGACTGAAAAAATTCATGATCACCAAATATATTTTTTAAACCATTATAATGTATCATGAATTCATTTATTAATTTTAATATATTACAGATCCGCTTTATCCTTTTTTGACTTACACTATAAGTATTGTAACTTTGCACACTTATAGAAAAATCTTTCTTTCTTACTCAACGTAAATATAATTGACATGATTTTGATCACGCTAAATAAAATTTACAACAAATTTTTCTCCACATTTATTTTATCAAGATTTCATCACATGATATAAATAATACATATGATTTAAGAAACCCCAAAGATCATAAATGCATCTCTATATTTATATCGGATCCATGATTAATTCGATTCTCCTCCTCCTTTTTGGTCAGAACTCTCATTCTGGACACATAGTGAATCTAATGAGAAATTCCTTCATGTTATCTTCTACTTAATACAATGTACTTTTATAAACATCATGAGTTTGATTTTAATAAAATACAAAGTGAGGTGATTTATTCCCTTAATCTTCATTGACAACAAAAGGTAATTCCAAAAAAAAACATCAATCTTTTCAGCTTAGTCCTAATAAATTGGCCAATTTTCCATTACCCATTAAGATAATTGGCCAAAAAAACATTATTCATTTAGGTCATTAGGCCATTTTTTCAATAATTACTTAGCCCATTAGTCAATTAGGCTAATTATCCACCAAGCCAATATGCCAATCAGCCATTAGTCCATAAGTAAAACTATACATTAATCCATTATGCAAGTTTTCCAATTAGAAATAAGTCCATTAGGTAAATTTTCTATTAGTTTATTAGGACAATTGTTCCTTAGATCATTTGGAAAATTTTCCATTTGGTCATTAATCAAATTGGAAATTAGGCTATTAGGATATTATGAGAATTTATTGATTTTCGATAAGTCCATTAGGCTAATTGGTTATTAGTTCATTTGGTAAATTTTCCATTATTCCATTAGGCCAATTTCCCTATTGGATATTAGTTCACTAGACTTCGAGACCATTATTCCAATTTCTTATTAGGATTTCTGGTGAATTTTCCATTGATCCATTATGAAAATGGGCCAATTTCCCATTATGATATTAGTATCTCATTTAATTAGGTTAATTTTCCATAGAGTGATTATTTCTATAAGACAATTTTCCATTAGTACATTAGTCCACACATAAATTTTACAATTAGGCCATGATGCGATTCGTATATGAGGAAAATCGGGTATTAGGCCATTGGGCCAATGGGCCAATTGGCCGAATGGTCATTAGGCCATTAGTCCAATTGGCAAATTGGCCATTATTTCCTTATGAAATTTGTAAAATTGGCCAATTTTACATTAGACCATTAGGACAATAGTCCATTTACCCATTAGGACATCATCCCATTTTTCTAGTTGGCCAATTGTCCAATTAGCCATTATACCATTAGGACAATTGACTAATTTCCCATTAGGCCATTAAGCCGATTGGAAAATTATATTTTAGGTCATTAGGTGAATTTCCATTAGGATGTTATTGTAATTGGTTGTTAGGCACTAAGGATAATTTCCCATTAGTAGAATATGACAATTGGTAAATTTTAAACTTGGATATTAGAAAAACATTACAATTTACAATAACTATATTATTTCAACTGGACATTGGGCCATTAGTTGAATTTTCTATTATTCTAATTATATCAGTAGGCTATTAGGTCGTTAGGACAATTATCTACTAGTTCGTTCAGCTAATTGGACATTAGGCATTAAGACAATATTCTATTATGTTGTTAGGCCAATTGATCAATTAGATGTTAGACTGATTAGAAAATTTGTCATTAGATGATTAGGAAAATTTTAAAATTGAATATTTAATTATTAGGTCATAAATTCAATTTTTCAATTAACCATTTGGATATTGGGTTAATTACTCTACTTGGAAATTAGGTAATTAACTAAATTTTCCTACTGTCCATTAAAACATTAGTCATTATTCCCATTGGAAAATTAATCATTGGGATAATTTTCCAATGATCGATTAGTCCAATAGTACATTATTCCATTAAGCCAATTGAACATTAGTCCATTAGAAAATTTGTCCAACATGACAATAGGCTATCAAGACATATAGTCAATAGACCATTAGGAAAGTTGGAAATTAGGACATTACTCCAATTATCCATTAGTTTATAAGTAAAATTTCCATTTGGCCCATAGGATAATTTTGCATTTGAACATTAGGCCAATTTTCCATCATGACATTAGGTCATCAGTCCATTGTGCAACTTGTCAAATTGTACATTAGGCAATTAGGCCAATTGAACATTAGGCTATTTGGGTAATTGGGTAATTGGTTTTTAAGCCATTATTACATTATTTTGTTAGGCCAATTATACATTAAGAAAATAGGATAATTGTCTATTAGGACATTAGAGAAATTTTAAATTATGAAATTATGCCATTAGGACAGAAGGGAAATTTTTTAACATGGATATTATGCCATTAGGGAAATTGGATTTTTGGCCGTTAGGCCAATTTTTTGATTGGAAATTAGTTCATTAGGCCAATTAGTCTATTTTACAATATACCGTGCGTCATTAAGACAATTATCCAATTGTACATTAGGCTATTATAAAAATTTCTCATTTTTCCCCATTAGGCCATGAGGACATTGGGCCAGTTAGCCAATTGGACAGTAGATTATTAGGCCATTTGGACAGTTGACCAATTCTTTATTAGGCCATTAGACAAACTGTCCATTAGTCCATTATTCAAATTGACCACTCGTCTGTTAGGAGAATTAGTCGTTAGGCCATTACTCCATTAGAAAAAATTGAATATGTTTCATTAGGTCATTAGGCCAATTGGTCAATAGTTAATTAGGTTGTTATTCTATTAGTCATTCTGGAAATTGGTCATTATCCCTTTAGTCCAATTGGACATTAGGCCATTAAGCCATTAGTCCAATTTGTACTATTGTCCAATGGTCCATTAATCCACCAGTACAATTTACCATTAGGTTGTTCTTCCAATTGTAAAATTTCCCTTCAGGTCCTTAGACCAATTAGCCATTGGGCCATTAGAATAATTTTTCCATGGGCCATTTGTTCAATTTTTTGTTAGGCCATTATTAATTTTTTTTTAATTTGGTAAACCCTCTAAATAATAACTAAATCTTCTCCTCCAACCAAAACATAACTCATGATTATATGATTGCTATAAATCCCCATGATCCATAAAAATTGAAACATTATTAGCTTAGACAATGGGAAAGTTAAATTGATGCTACAAAAAACATGTTAATTCTAATAAAAACCATAATAATAATGATATAAATAAAAAAAATTATGTATCCACATCATATCCCATGCATTGGAAATGATGAAAATACCAATATTTCTCCATAATATTGGTTGCCACTAAAATGATATCATTGAACTTAGATAATGTTTCACTTAAACTAATACACTGCCTAGAATTTTCAACCATCGTTTGATTTTCAACATTTTATGACCCCATTAGTTTTTTTTGTGATTCAAAGAATCCCACATATGGGTGTTCCCATTTAACCTACTAAAAAATCCCACATAATAAGATAAAATTTACAAAAGGAGAATTATGTCACTGTACAATAGGAAAAAAATTGTGTGATATAATTTGACACACATATAATAATAACAAACTCAATGTGGGATTCTTAATAGGCTTTGATGGATCAATGGGCTATCCTCCATTTATTGACTCTAAATTACGTGTTTGTTCAAATTCATTCTATGGATGATCCTCATTCATTAGAGTGGAATCTCAAGGAAAAGAATCAATAGATCCTAGATGAGTGGTAGGAAATGGAGGCGGTGTAGACATGGTAGGATATGAGTAGTAGGGTCATAGATACATCAAAGGATCTAGATATGGAAATGGTGGAAACAACCCAGGAGGTGGCGTAAACATGATATAGGAAAAATAAGCTTAATGATATTATGATAGAGGAATTGGTGGGAACATCCTAAGAGGCCCGAGTGGAAGATGGAAGGGTGTGGGAGATGAGGTTTTTATTGGTGGGTCAATGATGGAATGGGTACGATGGCTGCTCTCTCTAGGCATAGAAGCATCCCCAATCAATCCCATTATTTTAGGATGGTGAGGAATCAACACAAGTTGAGATGAATGACCCTACAATATTTGATAATGAAAATGAAAATAAACTTATATGTGATGTAGAAGAAAAAAGTTACAATTATTATACACACTAAGGGATGTAGAGGAGGTAACCCACACTCATGCATCAATTGATCGACATCAAACATTCACATCCATCAAAAGTCTTTAGTATTTTTTTATAATCTACATATGAATGAAATGTATAATTTATTAAAATATTTATAAAAAATAATTCCTACAACTTTTATGTTAAATAAGATATAATCATTTTCATAACATGTTTTACAAACAATAATTTGAAAATAAATTATTATTTTTTTAAACCCCATTTTAATCATACTTTTCTAAATACAAATAAATCAAATTAAATTCCATAAAACTGAAAAATAAAAAACATATCATTCCAACATGAAACTAAATTTAATTAATTATAGAAATACCATCTTATGAATCCCTTGTAAATGTAAACTGAGTGAACTGTTTACATATATGTTTACTTCTATATATTACCCACCACTATTATAGGTTCAACATAAACTCTAATAATAGGAAAATTTTATTCATCAAATGAAATATTTGGGTCAACATCAATTGGTGCATCAATGGTTTCAATTTTATCCCACTCATCATGAAACATATTTCATGGTATTATTTCAATAATGACACCGTAATCTGGTCTTGGATGATTTTCATATAAAAATATTATTTTCCATTGATTCCAAAATGTACGATTCATTTTTGGATATGAATAAGATCATTTCAATAACTCTTAATCAAACAATTTCCATAAATTTACCATGTCTCATCATTGAATAAAAACATTTACATTTTATAATAGTAACTCAAACTTGGTAGTATTAATCTAATAATGATATTTTCTCAACATGTCCATAATAATAATCATTTTCGTATTGGGGATGAATATTTAATGTACTGGTATAACAATACATTGTAGCAGATAAAATAACACCATCATGTTGTGTTATCATATTCACCACTTGACTAGATGAAAAAATTTATACCCATTTGTTATTAATTATATGGATTCATGAACCCTGGAATATGGAAAAAATACCAAAACTCTCAATTCTTGAGAAAATTAGTCAACTGGTAAACTAAAGACCTAAAATATATATGTGAATAATACAACTAAATTAATATTTATATTTTAATATAATGATATTATTGGTCATACATTTTATTTTTAAAAAATAAGAAACACTTGCATTTGAAAATCATTTCTACTTCTTAACGGCAAAGATCGATGAACTCTACATATCATTTTTTTACATTCCCTAAATAAACTTATAATAATAGTTAATGTTATATTTGAAATTACATAGTATGAGATAATATATAAATTTTAAAATTACATACCTAATATATTCATCCAGAAAAATATAGTTAAACAAGGCTATTTGATGGGCCATATCCCGCACTTCAAGGCTCAATGTGGCCATTATATATTACCCGTGAATTCATCCTCTCTGGAAAAAGATGGAAATAGGAATTCAATTTCCCAATACTTCTCATCATTAATTCTCATTGGATAGTTATTTATTGTGATTACATTAGACAAATAAAATGAACAAAAAACCATACATTCCTGATCTAGATAACCTATCATAATAGAACCTTTGGGTAGATTATTATTTTGGATATAAGTCACCACAGTGAACATTTTTTTAGTTGGATAAATCCAAAAAATGTAAATGGTTCCCCCTGAATTTTTTTTGTTCGAATATGAACAATTAAATCCAGAATGCATGTGAAAAATGATGGGGGAATTGTTTTTCCCTCTCAAAAAATATTATTTTCACCTATTTTTGTATTTTTTATAAATAATGACTTGGATAAACATTTAAACAATGTAATTTAAAAAAATTACCCAAGGGAATCATTTTCACGCTTATATTATTGGATATAAAATTTTAAATGAATTTTGGAATAAATTCATGAAGAAGGATGTGATAATCATGAGTTTTTTGGGATTTTATATTCAAATTACTTCTATTGACTAGTTTATATATTTTAATGTAATAAACATCAAGAACATTGATATTATCTAGCACATCTAGAAATTGATTTGTCTCTAAATATGTCATCTCATAAAGAGGATAAAAAAATTGCAATTTGTTTTCACCGATACACAGAAGATATTGTTCATGTGGAATACCCCAATCCAAAATTCATAATCAGATCTAAAGTCATATTTAGTATTCCCTTGAAATTTAGAAGAATTGAAAGCAACGTTTCACATATATTTTTCGCAATATGAATTATGAATATAAATTTAAGTATTAAATTTGTAGAACAAAATGGAAACTCCAAAAATATAATTCGATTTTTTAAATTATAATTGGAATTAGTGTCATCATTCTTCATCTTTTTATATTTTATCTGAACTTTCCCTTATGAACATCTAACATATTTCAATTCATTCAGAAAATGAGTTTCTGACACAAGTTGATGTGGAACTTTTGGGTTAACATTAATGTCAACCCTTTAGTAATTCTTCTTTTATTGATGATCCATTTCAAAGAATCATTTAGGCCCCATGAAACTGAAACTATGACAATATTTAAGCCTTCTTGATCGTGTATTCATCCTAAAAATATTTCATGATATTTTACCTTTATACTCAAAAAAATCATTGAATATGAAGGAAAATAATTTATATTCTATAGAATGGTAACCCACATCTAAAATATATTTTTAAGAAGCATCAAATGTGTGCACATCCATTTACCAAAGCTCCTTATACTCTTTATTAATGGTTCAAAGTATATGTCAATTTAATTTCCAATATCAGAAGGACCATATTTGAGTATATTGAAGAAATTGAATCATTTTTTCATACACATCTATAGAGGGAGAATATAAACGTCAATAAAAATTATACACATACTTTGAACAATATGAATCTTACCAAACTGTTTATAATCATCACATAATAGACCCCACCTCACATTATGCACCCATACTGAAAAATTGGAATGTTAGGGATCAAATTCCTGCCATGAGAATTAATTTTTAGTATAAACCAACTATTAATTACCTTTAATTCTATTAGCACAATGTCATCTCTTCTTGGATTAGATTATTTGTAGACATGAATAGATTTTTAATCCTGGGAAATAGTGAAAATCTCCACGTGACTTTGTATGGGACACGACCTGGTGTTCCATCTACATTTTCTTCCATCAAGATGTACCACATTATTTAAAGTTATTAAGGTCAATTGTCTCCTCCCCAAATAATCTATAATCTCTTCAACAATCATGAATTTTATTAGTATAAAATCAGATCTTCTTAATTAACCTCCATTCCTTATAATGAATTGAGGGAATATCTACACCATTGGGAAGAACGTCCTTCAAAAAAGATAAGAATATAATAAATGATAGTATTAGAGTGTCTATATATGGGTTTCCATGGTATAACTATATTAAAATTTATAACTTTATCAATTTAGTGGATTCCTGATATATAAGATTTCAAGCATTATCAATTAAAATTTTCACTCTCCCAGCATCATAATACTCAGTCTTTACCACAAGTGTATTAATATAATTACCTTATTTAATTAGAATAATATTTATATTATGAAAATTCACAATTGGAAACTAATAAAATATCAAATTTTCCATACCAATTATTTATTTTCATTCATCAATAGTAGATGATTTTCCCATCTCTCTATAGTGATATGAAAAATAATATTTTTTTAAAATCCAACTATTGTTATATGGTAACTATCTTATTCTCATATTAACCATGGTTTTCCAATAGAATTATAACATGGAATCTGTATACAACCACTATCTAAAGAATTTTTAAATGAGAAATCCAAAAACAAATTCCAGAATCTTTTGAAACATAGATGAGATCTTATATTACATGGAAATAAAAGTTATGTTCTAATAAAAAATGTAAACCATAATTGAAATGACATCAAAATTTAAATAAAAATTAAAAACATAGTGTATTGGAAATTAAAGTGAAAAACAGGAAACCAAATTGAATACATTGCATAACGCATGTGACTATTATAGAATACTACTATCTATCCAAAAAATGAACAAATCACGTGAAAAGAAAAAAAACATGATATACTCATAGAAATCAATAGAAGGTGCATTTATTGGAATAATTAAAACTAAGGAATACTAACATAAAAATGTGTATTTCATATCCATAGAGGTCTTCTCATTAGAGAATATAGTTGATGATAACATTTAGTCCTGATAGAATTTTATTTAAGGTTAACATAACTTTTATTATTCAAACACAATGAAATGTAAATCCTAAAGGTATACATTATGTACATTAATTAGTGTCTTTAAAAGGATAGATTGTATACCTAAACATTACCATAATTATATAGTTCACTATATATATGAAAACATAAATAATTCATATTACATCTTGATGATATAATTATATTAAATTCTACATTGCAGATAATAAAATATACCTGGGAATTAAAAAAATATAAGAAAATGGTTGGAATGTATTTTTAGTATGGGATAACAAATCACATAACATACATAAATAAAGACATTATTTTTCATAAATAAAATTAAATAACAAATAATGAAAGTAATTACATAAATTTGTTACCAGAAATGTAACATAATTATATAAACGTAAAGTTTCATATATCATAAACATATAATTGAGGGCTAGTTCATTGGAAATGAATCCTTTAGTTTAGGGAAACACCCATTAACCTATTTTAATTTTCCCATTGGAACAATAAGTTTATTAAGGGGTAATATAAATCTATCACCGATCATTCACATATAATATCCAAGGTATTATTCTATAAAAGTTAAATGTAAATCAATAATTTTTATCTTCCTATTTTCAAATGATACATAAAATATCCAATAATGAAAAATGAATATTTCTAAATATAAAACATTATTATACAATTACATTGTCATAAAAAATGGATATGTTTTTAGGTTATCCTTGGGATACTAATTTACTTTTATCCTACATATTTAAGAGTATTTATGAAAAAAGAAATACTATATATTTATTATAATTCTAATTTTTTGATCAAAATATAAATCCTTATTTTCCTAAAAAAAGAGATATTATTGGGTCATCCTCCAAAAAAACAATATTCTCATCCTTTAAAATGAGGTTTTTTAAATATCAAAAGGCACACTTATTTTTATCTAATAGATCAACCAAAGTTTTTTATTTAATAAAAATCAATATTTATATGAATTAAAACATGGAATGAATAATGAAAATAAAATCATTTCTAGACATACTAATATGAATATGGATTATAATGGAATCAAATGATTCAATTAATAAATGAAGGAATCAATTGAAAAACATTGTTGTGTCTCCTATAGAACCATCCCCAATATCCAAAATATATTTATCTATAAAAAAAATAAGAAATAAGGGTAATGAATGATGTTATAATACATTTGAAACATTAGTATCAACATCTAATGGTATCACATTAATAGAAATAAATTAAAATAACACCTCGTATAAGAGAAGAAGGTTATAGATCTCACAATTCTGATGCCGAAGAAGATCAGAAACAAAAAAACCTTGAATTAGTGATGAGATATTGATAATAGAACCAGTTGTTGGGTATGTGAGTGGGGAAGAATGAACTTGAGGTAATGAAATCATTCATATAACAACAAAAAATAAGAATCAGATGAATATCACCTACTGATGGGGAGAAAAGTCACTGGAGGATAAAGAGGATGCTGATATCGTATTAAGGGAGGGGAATAGGGATTCCAAAATTATGAGGGCTGGGGGAGATCGAGCGAAGAAGGCTATTTAAAATGATATTCCCATGGTTTTTTAAACCATGGCTATATATTTTGAAACATCACCTATACCCAAATTTTCTCTCATCCATGGGTATAGATGTGTTTCTATAGATCAAGTTTCATTAAGAGATTCCTAGATATTCTATAAGAATGTTTCTTTTATGAATAATATCTCTTATTTTGAGGTCATCTGTTCCGATAGTTAGTACATAAGTGTTCACTTTTAAGATATAAAAAACCTATTCAAAAATGAGACATATGATAATATGAATAACCAATTTTGGATGATGTGCTAAATTCATTCAACTGGACTAAATGGTTTTCAAAGTCACCCCTTTCGTATATAAAATAACAATGTAACCTCATTAAACATTAAAATTAGTACATTAGTATTTAAACTACATTTTCACTAATATAAGGTGTTGAAATATGAATATAGTTTAAATTTAACTCTAATGTTTTTTAAAAATACTCACATTAGAATTGATTATTTATGGTATGATCATGTTTTTTAATAAAAATTTTATATTTTATCTCAATGGTTAATTTTATATTACTAAAATTTCTTAAATAATGGTGTATCATGTTCATAATCCAAAGAATAAAGATAAGTAGAATCTAAAGAAATTTTTTATGATATTTAACACTAAACATTACCATGAAAAAAAGGTTAATTTTGAGGTATTATAGAATAGAATATAGTTATCTTCATGCTATCATCACTGTATAAACCACTATCAAAAGTTAAATCATTCTAACACACTTGGTATCATTCATGTCTCTTGAGAATTTCATTATGTCATATAATAAATATATTCTAGGTTCCCATGATTTCATCCTCAACCTTGGATAATCTGTCTGGATGCGGCCCAATTTCTTATATTCTTAGAAAATAATATTTATAGAATATTTTTTTTCATCCCTTATTCTTCATTTATCAAAAATATATTTTATCCTTATGGTTTAAATATGGAGAATATTTTTTCTCAAAAATAATTCTCATGTATTCCTCCAGTTGTTTTAATTATCCTTAACATAGATCCATATTAATATTATAATAATAATTCTTAATGTATGATATGTTTTATATGGTTTATATTCTCTTAATGTAGTTATATCAAAGGAAATCCCATTTTTTATTTTATTTTTATCAATATCTCTGTTTACACAATTATAATTTTATATTACATTTTCAATGATATCATCCATATTTAACATCATTATATGATTAAAATAATAAATAGATGTCCTATATGATTCCATTTATTTTATAATAATGTCGATAATATATTCAACTAATAGGTCATATATAGTTTCGATGTGTTCGAGAGACTATAAACCATTAAAAATTGGTATAATACATTGACACATTTATGAAAATTTTTCCCATATAAAGAAATTTAAATAAAAATAATATACAAACAACATAGCTCTTATAGTCTCAAAAAAATTTAGGTTTTAATGTGTGAAATCATTAATTTCATTAAAACATTAGATTGGTGGGATATAATTATTGATGTTCAATTCATAGAACATAAGTGTATATTATGGACCTTGTAATTTTTTTAATACTCATATTTCTATTCTATAGTAAAATTTATAATTTATTTCTCAAGAATCTTGTAGTTCTCTAAAATTATCTTACATACACAATAGTATTAATAACTAAAGTCTTTATTCACTAAAAACAAGCCATTATTAGTTCTAGAATTTCCCATTATCATAACTAAATAATAATTTTCTACAAGAGAACAATTAAAATCCCTAGTCCATTATTGTTTCAAAAAAATCACTGATAAAGGAAACCATTTATCAGGGATTTTAGAAGTGCTGGTAAATGATATCTTTATGAGCACATTTAATAGCATTGACAGAGGGGCATACTTTAGTTTTTTGTAGTATCCCACTATAGTACTTGAAACATGGATTTTTGAAGTGGTCTATAACATCATATTGGAAAACAGTAAACAAAAATTGTATTTAGAATAAACTATATAATAATAAATAGTATTAATGAACTAAAATTTATAGCACAATTAAGAGAAAATAAACTATTGTACAGAAAAATAACACACCTATATAAAAGAAAAAATCACCCATGATTGAGAAAAAGAATAAACCTATATACAAAAAAAATTCTTATGTTAGTAATAATGTAAATAAATAAATTAAATAGAATATGTTAATTTTAAACAAAACATTCGGTCATGTCTGGAACTCTATGTGTCAGATTGAGTTGTAGTTTATTCTTTCACATCACAGTATTTCTTATTTATCTTCATGAATTATCTCTATTAAAATTAACTATATATGTATAAGAAAAAATGATATTTAAATTAATTAATTAATAGAAGATAGAATTTTGATAAAATAATTTGAGTTCATTTTTATAGTTTTTCAATTGTGATGCATGTTTTAAACTAAAATGACACTTATATATTGAAAATACACACATGGAGTCAGACTTGTCACACCATGCATCAGATTGAGGATTGGATGATTCCTACATCTCTGTGATTACCTTTCTATAATTTTCATAATATATCAAAAAAACATAAATGAATTTTATCATTTATCATAAGTCACTCATGGTTATTACTAAAATGTCATTTTAAACTGGAAACACACACGTTGAGTCAAACCAATCACATCATGTGTCGGTTTGATGTGGGACAAATTACCAAATGTCAAAAAAGACATGAATATTTTTCTTAAATTACAAGTAAAATTGTAAAGAGTAAACTGAAAACAGAAAGTTGGGGTCATGTTGGGAACATCATATATAAGAATGGGGTAAGACCAATTACTACACATCACAAATGACTTATGAATCATTTAATTTAAGTATCAAAACCTTATGAATGTTTTTATCATTTTTTATTACGTCAGTTGTATGTTTTACTAAAAATAATGTCAATTTTAAATAAAAATATGCACTGGGTGTCATATCGATCACACCGTGTATCAGATTGATTCATTGATGACTCATACAAAACCTAAATTACATATGGTTTATTTTAATATAGTATCAAAATGATATTAATCTGTTTTCCTAGTTTTTAGTATGTCACCTATTTTTTCTACTAAAATGTAATCTTCAACTAGAAACATTCGCATTGGGTCCTAAAAGTCACATCGTGTGATGGTTTGATATCATATTGATTCCAGGACATCCTATTTTTCATAAGGATAATTTTACTAAATAATCAATACAATATGAGCATGTATTCTTGATTTTGTTTGAGGGACACATTTAGATCGTAAATATCAATATTAAACTGATAATAGACACTTTGAGTTATACGAGTATCATTGTGTATTAGATTTATGTGAAGTTGATTTCCAAATATAAAATATAAATTATGGACTATTTTCCGAAAGTATAAAAATAAGATTAATATATTTTAACCATTGATAGAATTTTTGGTTATCCATTTTACTAAAATTAATATGAATTTTAAAATAAAAATTCAAACATGGATTCACACCAGCCACATTGTACATCATATTGGGGTTAGGATAATCCCTACACACCGAAAATTTATAATGGATCATGTTCTTAACATATAAAAACAATCCAAATGTAGTATCTCAGTTCGAAGTGACTCACATGTGTTTTTATTACTAAAATTTCATTTTAAACTGGGAACACACACTTTGAGTCATATATGTCACAACATGTGAAAATTTCACATGAGAACACTTCATACATGTAAAAAAATTAGTTATGAATCAATTTACTATATTATAAACACAATTTGGGGTTATTTTCTTGGTTTTTAGTGACTGGAACATTGTGAACAAAAAAGTCAATTTAAACTGATAACGAGAACATTGTGTCAAGCTAGAAACATAGTGTATCAGATTGGGAATGGATGATTACTACATGTCAAAAATGAATTATGGACCATTTTACTAATGTTTTAAAATAATCCAATTATTTTTGATCAGTTATGAGTAACTTAGTTTTCTTTTTACAAAAATTAGTGTTATTTTTTTATTTATTTATCCACTTGGAGTCATACTAGTCACACCATGTGTTGGATTGATGTGTGGTTGATTACTTCATGTCCCAAATGTTTTAAGGGTATTTTTGATAATGTATCGAAATAATATGATTTTTTTTAGTACAGAACATGTGTATTTTACTAAATTTTTATTTTAAATTCCAAATGCATAATTTGAGTCATTTTTGTAACATCATGTGTTAGTTTGACGTGGGACAGAATAATAAAGGGATGAAATGGCTTATGAATACTTTTCCATTATTATAAATATAATATGAGTGTATTTGATTAGTTTTCTGTGACTGACACTTTTTGAACATAAATGACAATTTTAAACTAATAAAGAATATTTAAATTAATGTAAGGAACATTGTGTATCCAATTGAGGTACGGATGATTCCTACAAATTATAAATTACATATAGTTTTTTAATAAATTATAAAAATATTACAGCTTTTTTTTCTCCATTTTTAGTATGACAATTTTAAATAAAAAGAAACACTTGGAGTCATAATAGTCACATCATGCATCATATTGAGGTGAGACTGATTTATTAAAATAAAAAATGACTTATGTATGGTTTTTATAAAGTATAAAAATAATATGAATGGGTTTTCTTGGTTCTGATTACGTCACTTTTGTTTTTTACAAAAAAATGTCATTTTAAATTTGAAACATGCTCTTTGAGTCATACCAGTCACATCATGTGTCGGTTTGATGTGAGAATGATTCTTACATGTCAGAAATGATTCATGAATCATTTTACTTAATTATCAAGATAATTTATGTGTTTTTATTTCATTACAATGAGTGAAATTTTTTGAACATAGGTTTCAATTTTGAACTGATTACGGGAATATTTAATTTTAATAGGAATATCAGGTATGATATTGTGATGTTGTTGATTCCAAAACATCAAAAATAAAATATGGATAGTTTCCTGAAGTAACAATACAATATGAATGTGTTTTCTTAGTTTTGATTTTGTCAATTATCTTTTTTTAATAATATTAATATGAATTTTTAAAAAAGACACAATCAGAGCCATACCGATCAAACCATGCATTAAATTGATGTCTGGATGATTCCTACATGTCCTATATAAATTATAAAAGTGATATGAATTTTTTTTCTTTCTTTTGAATATGCCACTAATTTGTTTTACTAAAATTTAACTTTAAACTCAGGACATGAACTCTAATTCATTTCGGTCACATCATGTACTCGTTTCACCTATGAATGATTATTACACATAAAAAATGAGTTATGATTCATTTTTATAAAATTTAAATCCACTCAAGTATGTTTTCATTATTTTTTTGAGTGACTCTTTTTGAACAAAAATGAATATTTTAAATTGATAATGGGTACATTGATTCATTCTAGACACATCATATATCTGATTATGGTGAGGATAATTCCTCCACATCAAATTTTTTTATGGATAGTTTTCCTAATTTATAAAAAATCCGAATGTGTTTTCTTACTTTAGATTATTTTAGATGCCTTTTTATTAAAATTAATATCCATTTTAAATAAAAAATTCCACTTGGAGTCATAATAGACACAGCATGAGTTGGATTGAGTTGATATTTTTCATGCACATCCCAAATTACATGTGGTTCAGTTTCCTAATGTATGAAAACAATTTATTTTGTGTTCCATGTCTTGATAATCTCAGTAGTGTTTTTAAAAAAAATATCATTTTAATCTAGAAACACAAAAATTGAGTCAGAGTGGTTAAATTTTGTGTCATTTTGACATGATAATAATTTTTACATGTCAAAAATGACATACGAATAATTTTCCTAAATTATCATGATAATTATAGTGCATTCTCCCTATTTTATTGAGTGGATCTTTCTAAACATAAATGTCAATTTGAAACTAATAATGAATAATGTGAGTCAAGTTGGGTATATCGTGCATAATATTGAGGTGAGGCTAATTACTATATTTCAAAAACGACTTAATGATAATTTTACAAAATTAATAAAACAATAATATTTATTTTAAAGGTTTTATGTATGTCAATTTTCTTTTTACTAAAATTATTGTCATTTTTAAATAAAACATACCTTTTAAGTCATACCAGTCACACCATGTGTCCTGTTGTGGAGATGTTAATTCCTACACATCCCATATGATGTATGTATTGTTTTCATAATGTATTAGAACTGTATAAATGTGTTTTTTTGTTTTTGATTATGTCACTTTTTGTTAGTAAATTGTAATTTTATATTGTAAATAATCTTATTGAGTTATACTGGTAACATTGTGTGTCAGTTTGACATGTGACTAATTCTTACACATAAAAAATGACTTATTATTTTTTTTACTAAAATATTAATGAATTATGAGCACATTGAAACATTGTTTAGTGATTTAATCTTTTTTAACATAAATGAATGTTTTAAACTGATAATGAACACTTTGAGTCGTGTATTGAACATCGTGTGTCAAATTGTGTTTTTTATGATTCGTAAACATCCAAAATATATTATGGATCATTGTAAAAATGTTTCAACAAAATATGAATATGTTTGCTCACTTTTGAGTATGTCAATTGACTTTTTTGCTAAAATTAATGTTTCGTTTAAATAAAAAGACACATTTTGAGTCATATTGGCCACACCATGCATATGATTAGAGTGAGGATGATTCCAACAAATCCCAAAATACATATGGATAATTTTGTTAATTTAAAAAAATAATATGAATGTTTTTTATACTTTTTTAGTAAAGCCCTTTTGTTTTCTACAGAAATTTAACATTCAACTGGAAGCACTCAATATGAGTCATATGAGTCAAATCGTGCGTTAGCTTGACGTGATAATAATTCCTACATATCCCAAATTATTTATTAATATTTTTATTGAATTTTCAAAATAATATAATCATATTTTCTAGGTTTTTATTGAGTGTTTCGTTTTTTAAATAAATTTTATTCTTTAAATAGATAATGAATACTTTGAGTCATGTCGGCACATCTTATATCAGATTGATCTGAGGTTGATTACTACAAATTAAAATTACATATATATAATGTTTCTAAATTATTAATGAAATTAGAATTAATTTTCTCTATTTTGAGTATGTTGGTTTCCTTTTTCAATAAAATTAATGTGTATTTTAAATAAAATGATTTTATAATATTCTTACCGGTCACACTGTGCATTGGATTATTGTGTGGCTGATTTTTATACATTCTAAATGACATGTGGGTTGTTTTACTAAATTATCATCCCAATTTGAATGTGTTTTATTATTTTTGAGAATGTTACATGTGTTTTTACTAAAATTCCATGTAAAATTGTGAATAACCACTTATATTCATACTAGTCACACTGTTTTTGGTATTGATTTGAGATTGATTCATACGCATCCAAAATAAATTGTCAATAATTTTCAAAAATTATCAAAATAATATGAGTTACTTTTATTAGTTTTCAAATGGTGAATATTTTTGAACATAAATGAAAATTTTAATCTAATAACAGACTCATTGAGACATACCAAGCACATCATGTATTGGATTGAGGATAAGTTGTTTTTGATATATCACAAATGGATTATGGATCATTTCCTTAAATTATCAACACAATTTTAATTTGTTGGATCACTTTTGAGTATGTGATGTTTATTTTAGACTGTATTAGAAATAATAAACTAAAAAAATATAGATCGAGTCATTACAGTGTCATCGTGCATTAGATTGAGGTGTGGATGATTGAGTATGTGATGTGTGTTTTTATTTCAACGATCTGCATCAACCCACAAAATAATTGAATAATCTAGTTGGATGGAATTAGAAACCCCATGATACCTGAAACACCTCATCCAAAAGAACTAGGTTCCCAACTTTTAGTCTTCATACAGAATATTGATTGTTAAAATATGACTTAAAAATACATTTGAAATAAAATTTGTATATAATAATTACAATGAAATTGACATAAAAATGGTAGATAAATGGTGATAAAATAAACTAAATAAATAGTATGAATTCAACATTTAATGGTTCTTGTATATATTTTTATCACATTTTCTTTTTTATTGTTTTCCAAGTTGTAGCCTCTAAGTAAAATCTCTCACGATCATGAGTATCTTTGAACAAACCACCCCAACATGAGTAAAATAATCATGTAATATAATAAAAAACTCATATGTTATTAATACTATAAAGTAATAAAGAAAAAATAAATATGATACAATACCTTAATAACATGTTAATTTTAAATGTAAACCACACTAATTGAGTTATACCCAGTACATCGTGTATTCTTTCGATGTATGGATGATTATATCATGTCATTTTATCCTAATGTGAATTCAACTCTTTGGATTATATAATAGTATTATAGTTTGATAACCTATAATGTTCAATACATTAGAGAATAAAATAAAAACTCCATCATCATGAGTGATTCATACATTTTGAGTGCATGATAAGAGTACATGAGTGAATCATCTTTATTAATAAAGTCATTTTTTCTTATTAAACATTAACCATTAGTGTAAGCCTATTAGAATTCATTGATTGAACTAAAATAAATATTTTCATATGAGTTTTTATGGAACATATTAAAATCTATATTTGTCTTTATCCATAATATAAAGAAATAACTCCATGATAAACTATATACATTTTTATTTGGAAAAAACATCACTATGACCGATTAAGTATTTTTAGAAGAAACTAAACTCTATTATAAATTTTTTACACATTTTTTATAATGTTAAACATCAGTATAAAACTTTATAGAACCCAAATCACACATATTTATTCAAACATTTATTCAAACATTAGATTCGAATTATATACTTATTTTATGATTTGATTGTTGTTGTATGACTATCTAGTGACTATTGGTTTCACTACTAATACCCTTTCATTGTAGTGTAAAGATGTTAGGGGAAGGAAAATACATCTATTTTTTGTTTTCATTGTTTTTTCATGGTGAGGGGTTTCTTTCACACATAATTAATATTTTATAGTACTTTAAATGTGTTAATAGAATTATAGCCTATGATAATCACTTTGAGGATATAATTTGTTGTTGTTTTTTTTTAAAAATATTCATTAACAAATACTAAACCTAGTGCTGTAAAATATTTTTTCAATAAGAAACATGATTTTTTTAAAATAGATATTATCTTAACAATAATGAGGTTTGTGACCTTTTCAATAGTTATTCTCAAACAAAACATTGGTATGATCATAATTAAACTTGATTTCCCAAAAATTTAATTTTTACAGGCCAGTGCTTCATATTTTCCTCCAACTCAGCCTCTACCTCACCATTATACTTAGCCTCAAACTCCGACTCTAACTCCCCCTTTTTCCTCGACTTCAACCACCACATCTAACATTTCTTCTTCCTCCTCCATTTCCTAACAATTTCATTATTTACATTTCATCATTTCAAAAAAAATTATTTTATCTATTATAATTCTCCTTGACCAACATATCTAAAAAATAAAAAATAATTCTGACACTAATGATTCACACTCCCATATATATATCTAAGCTAATATCCCATTGTAGATCAAAAACATAGAGGGTAATCAGATAAATTCTTTGTTAGAAAACATTCTTCAATAATTATTCTTCCTTCTCGTCTCAAAAAAAATTTAATTCTTCTTTTGTGTATGATGGTGTTTAGAAATCATGGTTCTACCAAGAAAATATAGTAAAAAAATGATTAAGAGAATGTTTTAAAGAAATTTTAATTACCTTTTTAGATTATGTATTTAGGGATTCTGGTATTTTCACAGTTTATAATTTCTTATAAAATTTCAAACATAATATCATCAATTTTTTTTCATTATCATTCTTCAGAAACTACAAAAACATTGACCAAAATAAATATATTTGTTTGAAATATATATCTATAGGTAAATCTTTCTATGTAACCCTTAAATTTCATCTGTTTTCAGTAATCCATATGCCTTTGAGGTTCAAACACTGACTTTATTCCATGATTTCTCCTATATTTTTCGACCACACTATAATATTTTTTATAAGAAGAGTGTAAAACCTATAATTTGATGTTTATCTATAAAATGTTGATTGCATATTTTTACAAATTCACCCTAAAAATCATGTGTGGTAATTTATATGGATATCTAAGCATTGGAACTAGAAAAAATATGGGGTATATCAATTGACTACAACCAATATCCAGTGCTTCCTAAAAAAAAATTAATAAAAAAAAAACAAAAATATATTTTATGTGGTTATATTTTTTTTGTTTTACATTAACATTATAGGCCTAAAAAATTATTAACTATTATTTTTTCTGAAATTTTTCAAGTATCTCATCTATTTTGTTCACAATTTTATTCTAATCCCTAGTAAATTTTACCATTGAAATCATACAGCGATTAATGAATCCATATAATTCTTTTAATGGTTTTCTACATATATAGTAGTAATATAAACACATTTAGAAAATATGAAGAGTAATTTACTTTTATAAACATATTATATCACTATATAGATAGACATATTATAAAAAATGTACCATATGTATGTATTTACAACTGAGGTTCCTGGCCATTCATGATTGAGAATCTCATTTATACTATCAAGAATAATTACATATTTCATGGAAGTTCCATATATTTATGTATCATAAGGAATGTAAGAAATAATTTCATCTTCAAATGTGGTATCTATATGAATATCTAATTATAATAAATGTTTCTCTGCAATTGGCAGTGGGAAGGTACTCCCAGAATGTCGTTTTTGATTTCTAGGTCAATTTAATAGATTTTCCTGATTCAAACTTTTATTTCCCTATCACATTATCTTTATTTAATACCATACCACCCTTCAGATATTTTTTTCATTAATTGATACAGTTTTTTAATATAAAAAGGTTTATCAGATACATACATCATGTATCATTATAACATTTTACATCCATTATATGAATGTTCCAATAACATCATTGACCATCATAATATCTGGATCATCAGGTGGAATAGAAAACCTAGAAATAAGCACATTGGATACCTCAATATTCACTCCCTTGTGATCATTTTTCAGTTATTTCTAGTGTATCTTTTCTGTTAATATATTATACATTGTAGCATTCATGACAAGGTGGACCATGGGTGTGAATATATACAAATCAAATAGAATTGAACCCTAGAGAATTTTAGTAATGTAATGTTTTCAGAAGTTTTTATAATCACATTTAGGATAATGATTAATGAAAAAATTGACTTCCTTCGGTAAGGTAAGTGGTTGGGGAGAATGAGTATCCTTCAATCTAGTGGGTCCATTTGTTTCATGTGTAGATATTCACTCCACTGTAATTTTTCATTGATCCTTTCTAGTACATCGATCTCCCAAACCAGACCAGATAATAATATATATCTTGAAATGTATCTATTTGTGTATGAAATTTTTTCAGCATCTTATATGTATCTTTTTTTGGGTTTATATTCTCGAAATATGTTTTAGGAGACACTCCAAAGCCTAATATTATATCATGACTACACTGTTCTAAACACATCAAATCTATGGAAAGTAGTTTTTCTTCAAGTAGAGTTGTTTCTGATTCTTGTGTCTAAAATGTAAAAAAATAGGACGATAAATAGATATTTTTGTATAATACTATTATACAGAATAACTTATTAGTATAATGTCATACTTACACATGTTTCTCAAAACAATTTTGTATATTCATCAACTAGATTACCCTATTTATTTGCACAAGCCCCCATCCATATTTCATGATGTAGGATAGTAGTGGATTCATATTTTGATTAATCAAACTAAAAATAAAATAGGAACTTGTTAGTTACATATCTCAAAAAACTTTTATTTTTGATTTAAAATAAAAAACTTTTACTTCTATAGTGAAGTGTAACCCATCCTAGAATTGAAATAGGTGTACATTAGTTTTTATGAACGCTTTCTTATTTTCATTTATCTTTTTATATTTATAAATTAATAATTTTGAATCAAATTGGATAAAATAAATTATATCACATAATATTCTATCAACTACAAAGAACCTAAAAAGATTTATTATCATGACTATTGATGAAATCATTCCATGTTTCTTACATTATAATGTGTCCATTTCTTACTAGTGGGAGAGGCTTAAATTTCCCCTCACCATCCCTATGGTGGAAATTGTTAAGAAGATTCTAGAAACTCTATGGGATATTCCCATGGCAATTAAGAAAAAGTTAATACAGAAATATTCTAAAAATTGAACTCTAAAAAGAATAATGAATATTTAATTACTGTTTCATTATAAGTTTTTTACTAAAATAAAGTATGTTTATTGTGACATTACCATTATATATTTCTAAATGTTTTCCTTTGATATTGTATGGATGTGGAACCCCAAATCATTATCAATCGACTAATTCATCCTCATTTTTACCCAAACATAACTAATGAACATTCACTTATTGGGGTTAGTAGGTTGGACCAGTTCATTCCATCCAAACACAAATTTTATACCTTTACTTCTTACCTTCACAATTTTATTGAACACTATGATGTTGTATAATTCTTGTTTTTTTCATCAATATGATATTGATACCCTGATAATTCTATAGTTTTAATATCAACATATTGTTCTTCAGTGGGATTGGTGACATAATCATATGCAGAAGACAATGTCTTCATGTATAGTAAAACATTTAATTTTTCTTGAATAATAACAACATAGTCAAGGACATTGTTTTCTAGAATGCATGTATGAATGATCTATTGAAACAATGATGACCTCTTTAACACCATATTCATACACATTTTTAAAAAGATTATCTTTTATCCATTTTGATGGATATGGGAAGTTGAATTTTAGAAAATAATCAATCGACAATAGTATTAATGGTCCCTTAAATTTATCCAAAGGTGATTATTATAAAAAATTCATCCTCATAAGATTCATCTCTACCACAGTTATTATTTCGTTTGGTTTCATGAGACTCAACATTCATATCTTTTGAACTAGCACCTATGTTTCTAGATCTTCTCCGATCAGTAGTCATCCCACACTGAGTGTTGGTGATTATTTTAGAGGACTACATCTTAGAGTAAGTAAAAAAACATAGAAGATATGGGGGATGATTCTCAAGAAAAAAAAATAAATATTTTGAAGACGAATCTCGTAAGGATGAATGATTTCTCTTTAAAATATTGTATATTACCACATCTTAATTTAAAATTTCAAATCTCATCCCAAAATTCTAAAAGGTCCCTAACACTACCAAGAAAAAATTAAACTCTTCCCCACTGAGCTTTACTAACTCTAATCTATGTTAATAGTCATTTTGCCACACATTTATCTCATATATTTGAGCTTTATATCCAGCGGGGCTCAAGTGTTGGGTGTGAGTATAAAAAATCAACAAGTAAATACTAAAAAGGTCCCTAAAATATAAAACAATTCATATATTTGAGTATATGATAAAATTTGTAACACTCAAAATACACATTTATTCCATGTTATTATGTATTACCCATAACATCATGAAAATCAAATCTACCTACTACATTTCATAATTAGTTCCCTAAGGAATTAACTAGACAATGAATTCTATAATACTTTAGTTAATCCTTGCTTCTGAAAAACCATAAAGAAGAATAAAAATATACAAAATATTCTTATCACCCTCAACCTAGACATTTATTAAATGACTATAGTAACTCACATTTTAGCATACCATACCTAGCCATCACATAATAACCATCATATTCGCATATATGATAAAAATAATTTTTATCACAAAAAGACATGTATTTATTATCGAAAAATATTATAATCATACATTGAGAGAATTATTAAATGTCATTTCAAATAATATACAATGATTATTAAGAGAAACTTTTATTGGGATAGATTTATCATAATTTAACAAAATTAATAGTTTCAAATTACATTTGAGAAATTCCAAAACGTTTCATAGCAAACAAATTATTAGACAAGTAAACAAAGAACACTAGTAAAACAATTAGTAAAACAATTTATATGATGATAACAATGAATACTTAATTAAAATCACATAATTTATCCATTTCCTACGATTAAAATGGAAAGAATAAATTATGTTTCATTTATAATAATTTATATAGTTCTCTTAGTGAAAAAGTTATTTATAAAGGTATATTGTTTTATTTTTCAATATAATGATTTTTAAAACCATATATTTGTAAGATTTCAATTAAATAATTTGAAGAACACTATCTAATATGGTATCATAAACATGATATTCTTAAATCAAATTATAAAATAAGATAGTAACTTAAATATTTCACATATAGCATGTGTAATACATAATAATTGATCAATATTCTCTATTACCAATGTTTTCTCAAATCGAACATAATTAAAACCATTCACTTTCATTGATTATATTTAAAACAGATCTACAACCCATATCAATGGTGTTTTATAATTATTATTGAATTATTTATATCATAAATAGAATATATCAATGGTTAATAAAAAAAATTCATATTTTCAAAAAATACTCTGAAATACATACATTATAATCTATTACAAATCCTAAATGATCAAGATATTGTAATATTTATATAGGATAATTCATCCTTAATGGGAATTAAGAAATAATTTATATATTTATTTAGAAACATTTTGTTCCGTATATTTATAAAAAAAATTGAAGACAAATTTCATTCCGAAACTAAATAAAACCTACCACTTATAAATTTTTAAAATCCAATCTATAAATTAAACCCAAACATATTCAAAAATAAACGTAATAAAATTTCAATTATTCATTCAAACATAGTTCATTTTATAAATATTATTCTCCAAAAATGAATGTTCATTTCTTTATCACATTAATAAAATAAATAATATATTTTAGAAAATATCAGAAAATCAAATAATAGAAGGTGAGAATCAATATTGTTTTAAAAAATTCTTAATAAAAAACATTACTTTGAATTGAAATGCATAAAATATTAACATATCAATATAAATATATATACATATAAAAGTAGCATAATTTTAAAAATAGTAATGAGAATGTGTAATAGAAATCATGGTGGGAAATAATAGTGATGTTCATGGGAATTAAGACTCTTGTATCACTTGCATACATCACAAAGAAACCTAAAGACATATAAAATATACAATGAGACATTGTTCCTTACAAAAAACGATATCCAGTCCAAATCAATATATTTCTATAATATTTCTGGGGAAACTCAAATGATTATAATAAATAGCATTGAACTACATATGATATAGGTAATTGGCCATTTTTTTGTAGTTTATGATAGGAATATTTATATTAAAATGTAGATTAAATTACAACAATTGATGGGGTGATGCCCAAATTGATGTACAATAATATTCTGAACCAAACGTCCTTTACTTACTCTATAATATAATATCTTGCACTATGGGAATCCCCAATGACTATAATGATGGAAAGAATGAGTCCCTGATACTATATGTAGGGAACACAACCCATATCCAGTTTCCATCACTAAAGGATCCATTATTTTATAATATGATATCAATGATATGAAGTGACCCTATAGCATATAGGGAATGATCGGAGGGAATGTCTGTTAGAGCATTATAGAAAATCGTGATGGTGACAACAATAGCCCTAAAAATATAAACGATCCATGAGTGAAGGTGGTGATAAGAATTGAAACAATAAAAAAGAATGAGAGAGACCAATCCTGACTATAGTTATGAAAGAAGAGAAGTAAGATTAGTGATGGTTGAGAACATTAAAATAACAAAAACTGAGGAAGTCCAATAAGAAATCAATAAGCAGGGAGGCGGAGAAAATAACAAACCATTGACTCTAGTCAAGATTCATCAGATAGAATGTAGAGGAGCACCGATAGTAGGGTTTTTTTGAGATATCTTGTGAATCTCGACTAAATCAGTTGTGGTTAGGGTTCTTTTAAGTAGAATAGAGAGACCATTACGATTCCTTCCAATAAAGCACTAATAAAGATAAGTTTTCTTAGTGATAAGCTAAAAAGTGAAGATAAAAGATAAATTTATTAGTGTTTTTCTAATGATGATAAAGATCATGATTTATGAGTGTTAAAAAATGCTAATAAGGACATTTTTATTAGTGTTAATGGTTTAAGACTGATAATAACAGCTTCTGTCAGTTATTTTTAGCACTGATAATGCTCCATCTTTATCAGCAAAAAAGTGGAGATGATAAAATGTATTATCATCAGTGCTAAAAAATAGCACTGAAAAATAATTTATAATTATAATTATAAAAAATTGTAAAACAATTATTATAATTATATATTAATTTATTAATTTATTATATTTTTTTATAATAATTTAAATTTATAAATAATTATTTATTTATTGTATTTTTATAATTATAAATATATTTATGTCAATATATATATATTTATATAATTTTATGAATATATCTATTTATTATAATGTTATAATTATTTAAATATAAAATTATGTATTTATTTGTTATTATTATATAATTATAAAAATATATATATCATTATATATGTTTACATCATTATATATATTTATATATTTATATATATTTATTTAATAAATAAATATAAATATAGATAATATATTTATTATAACATTACAATTATATATTAATTTTTTATAAATATATAAATAGAATTTAAAAAATATTGTATATTTATATCATTATATATTTTTATATAATTATATATAATCATAATAAATAGATATTAATATAAATATAGAAAATATATTCATTATTTAAATTAATCTATTATAATTTGATAGTAATTGGAATATATATAAATATTTATGTATAATTATATAAATAAAATTTATAAATAATATTACTTTATTTATAATTATAAATTTATAAAATTATAATTTTAATAAAAATATATTAATAAATAAATTTAATAATAAATATATATATATATGAAAATATATTTTTAACATTATTAATGAATATATAATCTAAAATGCATGCATCTTAAAAATGAGTGAAATTAAATAATTAAAAATGATCACACCATAAAAATACTAAAAATGGATATGTTTTATAAATTAAATATAATTTATTTATAAATATTGATATATATTGAATTAAATATGAATAAATATTAAAAATACTAAAACAAAGTATTTAAATATATATAAATTAAGAATTCAAAAAGTTGAAATTCAAAAAAAATTAAAAATTACTAAATAATACATAACTATAATAATATTAAAAATAAATAAACAAAATATACAAATTAAAATCATAATATATTAAATGTATCATGTTATAATTAAATTCTAAAATGAAATAGAAAATTTGAATAAATTAAAAAAATATTAGTTATATGTGTTTCTATATAAGATTTCACTAATTATGTAAATATTTGTCTGTGTGTTGCATATAAAAATACATTAATAACTTATATATATATATATTAAATCAATTTAACACACATTTGATATATATTATATTTAAAAATAAAGGAATATTCAATTTTTTAGTTGCATAATGCAATTAGTCAGTATTTTTAATTATAAACCATTTTTCACTACACATTTGACTTATATAATGTAAGCATAATTATTTTTTACAATGTAATTGATATTTTGGAAAATATTTTATACATTAATATATATATATATGAACATATTTCAATATTAAATGTATTAATGAACAACTTTGTATAAAAACCATTAAAAATGAATAAGACATTAACTTGTTTTTAATTTTTAAATTTTATTAATTTTATATATATTAATATTTGACATATAGTATTAATTACTATTCATAATATATATATATATTAAACTTATTCCATTTTATTAATAATTTTTTTCTTTAATAATTTTTGAATATTTTTTTGTGTATTTATTTTTAATTTTTTAATTATTTTAATTTATTAATATTAATTTTTTTTAATTATTATAATTTATTCATTTTATTTATCATTATTTAATATATAATATTAACTAAAATTTATAATCTATATATGATCTTATATTGACTTTATACATTTTTATCAAAAATTATTCAATTAATAAAATGTTTAATATATTTCTTATTTTACTCATTTTTACTTATTTTTTCATAATAATTTCATTCTATTCCTTTTATGTATATATATATTTAATAAAAAAATTATTACTTTTTATAATTTATATATATATATGTATATTAATGTTTTTTTATCAATAATTATATAATTATTAAAATTGTTCATATTTTTAAATTTACTAATTTTTAATTTTTATAATTAGTTCATTTTATTTGGGCCTTTATCAACACAAAAAATGCGCAGAAAAAGGATATCATTTATTATCTCTAAAAACAATGAATTGATAATGGTTACCCATTATTAGTGTTAAAAAACATTAATAATGGTTTCCATTATTTTCACTAAAAATGTGGTGATAAAGGGCACATTTTAATAGTTCTTTTTTAGCATTGATAACATGTACCCTTTATCAACACATTCATTAACACTGATAAATGAAACCATTATCAATGCTTTTTTTCATGCACAGAAAGAAGACCCCTCTAGTAAAGGTATATCATTTAGCAGTGATTCCATCTACCATATATTTATACTTAGCTCTATAAAAAATGTGTGGATGACTCAGACTTAATTTCTGAAATATTCTAATAGGTAGACTTCTTTCTAAAGATTAATCTTTACATTAAACATACATTTTTGTAAAGAAACAAGTGTTTTAAATATCTATGATTCCAAATTGTGTCCCAAAATGGAATCTTCAAGCGAGGTCGGTGAATTATTACTTTTAAAACTTATAAAAAGATTCCCCCTTACTGAATTTTGGTGTTTAGAAGATAAAATGTTCTCATCTTATCTAATTTTTTGGACCAACTATTTTAAATTCCCTAAGAGGAGGTTGAATCAAGTTATTACATATTAAAAAAAATATACATTTGGATATTACATCATTATTTGATAAAAGTACCTCCTCTCTCATTCCTAGATGACATTGTAAATTGAAATAAAAACATTCATAAGACACATCAATTTTACATAGTTCACCCTCATTGGGGAACATCTAATGTGCTTACCAAGGAAATAAATTGATGTACCAAATACTATAAATCAAACTACTATTATAAGGTTTGGAGAATACTCAATTACCTACTAATTTATAACCATTCACCATTCTAAATCCCAATTATTTCTCTACATATGTGAATACATTATTCCTCTATTAGAATCTTCAGATAATAAGTTCTAAGTTGATTCACACTTGTGTGTGTCTTTATGTCATTATTTTATCAAACATATCGAAACCACCATTGTGATAGACTCTTACAAATAGGGAGCATGACCCATTGACATACACCTTCATGAAACCCATTTGTGGGACCCATTCATGATACATTTCTATGAGTGCATCAATTAAATGAATTTTGCAACATTGGAATAAGACCTCATTATGTTACACATATCATGTGATATCAATGGGTCTGCCTATTCATTCAAACAACTATCACATAATTCACATCATGAGACTGCTTAACAAGATACTTTTGCAATACCTTCTATTGAATACATGAATCACAATACTCAAATGACATACATTGTTATACTCTTACAAAATACTTTTTTTATTAGTCAAAACCATTTAAGAAAACTTCTCTCGCCACTTAAGGATGTGTTATATGTATTTATAGGAATAAATATACGAAATTATCCTTGAATGTTATGGTTACCCATATTTTCAACCACCACAGTAACCTCCAATTGGAAGTTCTTTGATCACCATAAATTTATCCAAAGACAATCATATGGTGGTCTACTTCATTACCTTTCAGTGCTTCATGTGATCCCAATATGATATCCAAAAAAATCATGTGTGATTTCATGATTGTATATTGATATTCAAATATGATCATTGGAGAATCATGTGATCCCATAATGATATCCAATTAAAATCTTATAGGTAGCGATATTTTCTTCTAGAACTTTGTGTGACCTCATTAGTTTGTAAATATACAATCATATTACCATGTGATTTTGAGAAACTATGAGATTCCTCCATCATTTCCAGCCACTTTGTCTTAATGTTCATTGAATGATCTCTTTAAGAAATCCCTAAATAATCATGTAGTGTATTCATGTTTTTTTCATGATCACTTTATGAGATTCAATGGATTTTATTTGATGTATTCAAGTGCTTTTTATGATAACATCACAATATCCTTGAAAAATGAAGAAGTGCTTTATATTACTCCTTTATGGTATCTTTGTTACTTCATGAAAAAATTAAATCCTTATGCATGATCAGTTCGTACATGTGTGATTTCAGGATCCCATCACATTATTAGTTAAAACATATGTGATTATATGATCCCTTTGCATGACCAGTTTGGATATACGTGATTGTGAAATCCTTTTGGTGATTCTCACTTTGTATGATCCTTATTCTTGTCACATTATAATATTCACACTCTATGATATCCTGTAGTAAATTCATAACAAATCCTCATGAATCTGTGAAAATAAGACTTTTTAAACAACATCAATCCCCATCCATAAAAAACAAACACAAATGATCCATCAAGAGATATGATTTTCAAAAATACCCATGCTGGGTTTATTGATGACACTACTAAACATCACGAAAATTTTTATTGAAAATTCTTGCACATGTGAAACCTTTTTCCATTTGAAACTCTAGAGACTGATCAAGGACATCCTTAACATGTACATTATTCCCAAATGAGTCATGTTCAACATGTGAAACATGATTATCATTGATTGTTCATTGAATAATCATTTATTTCATTATCCTACCTTCAACAACCTTTTTGACACCAAAAGATAAAACATCCGCATCCATTGAGATCACTCCCTATCCCTAACATTTCAAATACTAGAATTATGAACTCAAAAAGAATGATCATGATTGTTGTCCATTGATAAACCATCTTATGCATCGTCATATTTAAAACTCCACCCATTTCACTACTCTACCTATGACATGATCCCTTTATCTAGATCAAGAAATATTCCCCTCTTTTAAATGAACCAAATGGTCACTTTTTTTTGGTTTGTGACATGGTAAATAACATAAATTAGCTCGTAGGGGAAAACACACCATTCCTCGAGGATAGGGGGTTCCACACCCACACTGTTAATGTGAGTGGAGTTAACTAGAGTCAAAGAGTCAATCAATTGAATTCTAATTCGTTATTGGGTTTGTTACTCTTTAATATGTCAACAAATTTTTGTTTAGTGGGAATATATTCCATATTAAAAAGGCTATGTTATACTTTCTATTTGTTAAATTGAAATTTTATTTCAATTATATTTGTCCTTGAGTGATGTAATAGATTTTTTTAATTAAAAAACATTAATTATAATAATGTATTATGATTATAGAATTCGCCTAAAATCCAACATATTCAAGAAGTTACTTTTTTAATAGTATTCTACACAAACATGTGTTTCTGAAATATATTCATCATCTACCGTTTTCAAATAAATGAAATCTTGTTTATTAATAAGATAATAAATACATTTTAAACCATGATAGAATCCACCACCAAATTTTAACATCTGATCATCCTCTAGACTATCCCAATATCTATCTATAAAAAATAACTATTACTGAGATTTTTCATTATACAGTAATATGATTAATGTGTAATCCTCTGTGTTTTGGATATACAAATATTTATTTTCATTGTATCTATGTGGCTTTATTTCAGAATAATTTGATACCCTTCCACCTTGAATGTAGAAAAACAAAATCTGGCTATTTCATTATTATGAACAATAGACTACCAATGCTTTGTTTGTATTCTATGATATTGATTTCTTTGCCTTAGTATCCCTTTACAATTTCATTCTTATAGAAATAAATGTTTTAATATCCTTGGAAATTTCCATTCAAAATATTATCAAAACCACCTTGGTATGTTTTTTCTGAAAAACAAATATACAATGTATTCCTTGTGTTACCTATAAATCATGGAAAATTTCTATCTCATCAACCATTGAAATTTTTAACTCATATTTTATGAATTCTTTAAACTTTTTTCATTATTCATTAGTCAATCCTCCAATTGTTATGGAATAAATATATAATAGAACAATAATCCTTTGATTAATATTGTTATTTAAATATATATCATACTCCAATCAACAACTTTGGAATCCAAGATTCTTCAAATAATAATCAATTCATGTATACCATTCTATTGGTGCACATTTCAACCCATATAGAACCATATTTAACAAAAAACATTGTTCTCATAATCATGAATGAGAAAACCATCTGGATATTCAATATAAACATATTATTCATAAACGTCACTAAAAATTTATTACATTACATCTATATGAATGCTTTGAATTTTTTTTTTCACTGGTATGGACATGAATAGTTGTATTATCTCCAGTCTTGCAACATGTGAGAATGAATTATCAACATCGATAAACATTATCCGGGGGTATCCCATGCACACCAGTCATTCGTTATTTTAGAATATATATCTACCTTCATTATTATTTCTATGGAAAACCCATTTGTCCATGATGAAATTAATATTCATTTTCCTCAAATCAATCTCCCATGTTTTATTTTTTTGACTGGGGAAAACACTTCCATCATCACGAGAACCCAATTCTTATATCATGATGATTAATAAAAAATCATTAGCTCTACATATGAGAAGAAATATTATTTATATATATTCTTCATCCTATTAGTATTTACAGGTTCTCTGTGATCATAAATGTAAACTGATTTCAAAACTACATCTTCGAAAAAAATCTCTAGAAATTATTTCAAAATATAAATCATTCTTTTAGGTTTTTGATGATATAGTATCTTTTATCAACCACTCCATTTTGTGGTGTTCTTAATAAAAATAAATTGTTCTTTATTCCATTATCATCATCATAATATTGCCCTTGGATATTTTTTAACTTCCTTCCATTGTCATTTTGTAGCATCCATATTTGTTTACCTATCATATTATCAAATTCCTTTAGATAATGTTTTATGAAACTAAAAAGCTAGTACATGTGGGTGATAATTCAAATATATTCCATTATATATAAATCATTATTGAAAATGAAAATATATCTCTTCCCATCAATATTTTTTGGTGAATTAGGCCCACGTACATCAATCTACACAGATAAATCACTATTGTCGACCTATGGTCTATTTCCTTATGTATATTTTGAGTAATATTTCTATATTTGAATGAATAGAACAAATTATTATGGTCATTTTATATATTAGGGAGATCTCGATATTTATCAAATTTTATGAGACCATTTAAGGATATTAGGCTCGGATAACAAAGGTGTTTATGCCACAACCTGTTTTGGTATTACCTGGACGGATAGAACATAAAATATTGTCCACTAAGAAGGTCATTATTCCCCTTTGTGTGATTTCCTTATAAATAATTACACTATTTTTTAACACGATGAGGCAATGTTTCTTGATAACGTTTATCAAATGTACTGAGTCACAAATTTGACTGAAACATAGTAATTTGTGACAAAAACATTCAACAACCATTACATCTTCATGTCTCGTGTCTTTTTCCCTAAACATGGATTTTCCTAATCCAATATTCATTAATAATTCATAATTACCATATATTTGGAATCCTTCCTTACCTTACCTAATTTTACTCAACATATTCTTTTTCCGGTTGTGTGGGAGGTGCATCCACTAACAATGATCAATTTTCTAGTGAGATATAATGCTTTAAAGTTAATATCTACAACCACTTCCTACTCAGACCTTTACATTATGATCAATGCCATTGACTTGATACATGATATTGTCTAATTTTACATATCTTCCTCATAGTATCATATTGAAAATATATGAATTTATTTTTCATCCTCAGAATATTTAATGGTCTCTTGAGTTATTGCACTTAAAAACATTTGGTCTTATTTAGTAAATTCATCTAAAATTTTGGTGCTCAATATAGTGTCAAGTGTTTGAATCATAACAATAAAAAACAGTGACTATCAATGGCTTTATGGAAACATTAAACACTATTTGGATACCCCTATTTCTATTTCTCCACTTGAAACCTCCTAGAAATTGAACAAACATTTTTAGAATTCCCCTTATATCCATATAATTAACAACTGATATGAGGTGTATTCTTATGCATCATTTTTCACCACTAATTTTATTTTGGGATATATTAATTTTATAATTCTAATCCATACCCAAATAAATATTCAGCCTCGAATTGAAATCTTGTGGTACTACATGAAGCATTAATATTTTAAATTTTCATTTACTTACAAAATTTGTTTTGAAATTCTGATGTATCATTTTCTTCTATACACAGGACATTGATTTTTTTGGACATTCAAACTATAATTTAATATTCTAAATCTCCTTTGTGGCCTTAATTTCCAATATCATATAATATGTTCAGAGTTTCTCTTTATCATTTAACTTTATTAATTGGTTGACTCCATCTTCTTCATGTTCATTGATATGTTTATGTCAATATTTTACTATGTTATTTATACGATTGATAAACTTGGTCTATTTTTCAACCTTGATATTTAACTAAAATAATTTCTTAATTTTTTTTTCTGATACGAGATTTTAAATTCCATCGTTCATCTCAATCTTCTCTTCTTTTTGATGTTGCAACTAGAGTTTGGTAGCATGAACCACTCTATTACATTTCTTTACTTTGTCTCCACAAATACCTATCTCCTCATGTACTAATTCTAGTTTTACTTGGAGATCAACTGTCCCTTCCAATTTTACATCCTAATATTCTCTTTTTCCCCTTTTTATGGTAATTTCCCACCACTTACAACATTACTTTTTCACCATGATCCTTTTATTATTCTATCTATTATTTCTCATATTCATATGAACATTAATTTTCATGTGAGATGAGATTCTTATTTATAATGATGTTTCACTTATTATTTTTCATTACTTCCACAGTAGCTTAAAATTTCATCTCCAGAGTATCATCATCATCCTCATCATTGTCCTGAAACTTATTCTATCACTTTGCAACAAGATATCTATCCTTTCTATAACAAAAAAATGCAAGATGAAGTTTCCCTAAAAAATTTAATTCTCCCATTTGAATAATTAATGAATGTAATGACATGATATCATCCAAAAGATATTTTTCCTAATAATATATTATATCAAGATACTTAATGGCCTTGTAATCATCCACTTTGGACATCTTTTTCTCGACGGACATATTATCACATTTTATCAACTTGTAATAAAAAAGATTTTTGTGTATGATATCAATTTTTAGAACCATGGAATCATTATCTTCAAATCTATAATATTTTATATTGAACCAAGGTGAAAGTTTTTTCAATATGCCCTTAACAATCTATACATGTTTGAGAATCTCATTGAGACCATTCATGTCTTCAATGAAAACATTCACCCTATTAAAGAATGTGTCAAACTAATCATTGGGGTGTATTCTAAGGTACTCATATTTGTTCAATAGAACCTAAAATTTAGGTAATTATACACTTGTATCACCTTCATATATATTAATTAGATTTTACCACATAGCATGTGATGAATTACATGACATCACATTTTTGTAGATTGTGTTGGATAAATCATCTACAAAGGGATTGATTCCTCTGGCATCAACATCTAATTCTATTCAATATACTTATTACAAAACTCTATTATATTTGATAGCTGAAATTTCATGTATTGTCACTATGAACATATCCATACACAATGATCAGATGTATTATTTCATCTAAATATTCCAAATATGATAATTATTTCTAATTATTATTATAATACAAATGTGAATAATCATATACATTGATTTTATTGGGATGGAAACTATTATTTTAACCCTTTTCTCACATTCTTATTGATAACCCAAAGAGTTTAAAAACCTTGAGATATGGGTGTATTATGGTACAAATATTTAATGCAATAGTACTATATGATATTGTTTCACCATTATAAGGATCTCTAATCTCTTACCTTTATTTTGTATATAGTAAATAGAAATTAAATCATTAGAAGGAGTTGGTAATTTTACATAGTTTAGCCTAACTGGGATACATCCAGTGAGAATAAATAGGTAATGTTAGAATGTACCAAATCCACTAAATAACAGTAATATTAATTTTTTTTATAATATTCACTATCCCTACTAGTTTAAAACTATTATAAATTCGAAATATCAATTCTCTCTTTACAAAAGTGACCACACATCTCATCCAGTAAACTATTTTGAAAATAAATTCTTTGTTGATAGACACATGTGTGTGTACTTATTACATCGTGTCATCAATGATATGAAAGCCAAATTTTTAAGAGAATTATAATTTTAGATCACAATACCCCTTCACAATACCCCTTTGTGATATCCCTAAAATATTCCATTCCATGAGACCCATCCACTAAACCTTCTTTTATTCACATGAATTGCATGAATCTGGAGTGAGACTGTGTTTAGGTAATTTTGATAATGTTACATAAATGGGTTTTTCTATGAATTAAAACACCCAATTCATACTTCACTTCACATGAATATTTCATGGGATATTTTTTCATGACCTTCCATGGATTTCACGGATCGTAAAATGCTGTCATAAGAAATTGTTTTGATTGTATGAAATACATTTTTGTCAAATAAAAAAACTTAATAAAACTTATCTACCTCTTAAAGATTACTTAGGGGTATTAATAAGCATAAGTCCGCCTCATTACATCATAAAATTTAAGTTAGTCAGCTGTTCCACCACCGTAGAAATCAACAATATGTGTTACACATGATCCCATCATGAGATCCAAAGGCAATCATGTGGTGGTAGGATTCATTGTATTTTATTGCCTCATTTGATCCAATAATGAGATCCAAATATGATAAGGGGATAATTTCATGATCCCATCATGATATGAAAAGACAGTCATATGCGATTCTCATTATATCATCCTAAGGTCTATTGTAAATAATATTTTTAGAGACATTATTTTCTAGATTTGTATACTAAAACTTATTGAGATCAATAAAAAATCAGGTATTTGTGTGATTTTAAGATTCCATGAGATATCTAAAAAAATTTGGCCGATTTATCTTCAATAAATTCATTGGATATTAGTGTTTTCAAAAAAAATTACACTCATGAAATATATCTTATTCAGATGAATGAATAAAATTATTTCAATAAAATATGGAATATTTAGAAAATTCATTAGAATGGAGATAATATTGGTGAAGGTTGTTATTTTTATTCCACTCATAAATCTCATTCATTTGATAGTGTACCGAATAAAAATACTATCCACTTTTCAATTTTTTGGTAACTTCATGGGGGTGGAAGAGAATCTTAGGGATTGGTTCATTGGTATGATACATTTCAAGGGATTAAAGAGACTTAGGGGTAATTTTGACATGTAGGTTTTGGTCATTTATTTTCAATAGGGAATAAACCATTGGATCTTAGTGGGTTTGTTAGATTAAAAGACGTATGAATATAATTTCATATACAATAAATAGTGTGTTTTTAAATAATAATGTTTCTAATTATTTTATTTACACTTTCTTAGTATTAGATCTAATATTACATATTAAATTATTATCGATGGTTTTGACTATGAAAACAATAATATGGGAAGAAATGATTCTATCAAAAGATATCAAGACTGTTCCATTATTATTAGTAAAATTGAGAATAATTTTATCTTTATTTTTTTAGTTATATATGTTTTATATATGATTATTTGAATGGAATGGATGTAATATATTTGGATAATCAAATATTGTTTCCCTAGATTAGTGGATTCGTTTTCATCTTGTGATAAATATTATATTTTTATTTTAGTGTAGAAATATCTTACCAACAAAGTTAATTATGATTTTGGGATGATAAGGATGATCTCATATTAGATTGTATAGATGGTTCCTTGATCAATTGAGGATATTTATTATGTTTAATTTCCACCTATGGTTGATTGATATCGTGATTTGTTTCTTATGGATCTTATAGTATTTTTGATCATAAGTGACATAGAGTTAATTTTTTAACATTGTAAAAGATTTCCTATAAATATTAATACATCCTTTGCACATAGCCCTATAATAGTTCAAGGAGTTAAAAACTCCGTGGGAATATCTTGAATCGAAGGGAATAATTAGGTATATTTTATCTCAATGGGGGACACTAGTTATTATTTATAAGAAGGTGGGTGTGATTTTGTTCTATTGTCTTGGTTAATGAAATTTGACTCATGTAATAATTAGAAAATAGTTTACTATACCATATATAAATAATTCATTTGACAATATAGAGTCAGATTGCTGGATTTATAAGATCAATAATTACTCATCGTATCACCAATGAAGAGTGAAATATAAATATACACTAAATATATCTTTGGAACCCAGATATTCCCATTTTGAATTCATTACGATGTCATTTTTTGAGGTGAAATTATTTTTATGGACTATGTGAACCATGTTATTCATCCTTATATATACTTATTTGTGATCATATTCATCAATAATATATTCATATATATTTCCAATCCTACGATGAAAATGGGGATCATTTGACCATTATACTAAATGCATTGGAATCTAACTAATTATATGATAAGATATCAAGATTCCATTTTAGGATCCAATAAGTGAGGTTTCTAATAAATATTTTCTATAAATTTAGAATATCAATTTATTTTGAGAAACATATAGTAGTGATTTATTAGGATATACCCAACAATGTTTTTCATATACAATGTTTATTATAAATATTATTTATTACTGTTAATATATTATTGAATTATATAATTTAGATATAGATATTATGAATTTAACTAATGAGGGGGAATGTTATATATTTATGATAGATACAAGGCTTCATTTGAATATTTGAGAAAGAGCTTGACATCTGCACCTATTAACATTTTACCAAATCTAGGGAAGCTGAATAAGGTGTATTATGATGCCTTCAATGTGCATTTTGGGTGCTTTTGGGATGTAAGTATGGGGGATTATGGTTATTGATATCTTATCCCAATAAAAAATAATTAGGCTACATGTGATCTTGATATAATAGTGGTTCTTCTTCCATATAATAGAAAGTGTTATTATTTTTTAGTGAAAACTATCTATATAAACTGATCATAAAATCAAGAGGTATATATTTTGAAAGATGAATTTGAATCTTAGATGAAATAGAAGGGTTTAATATATTTAGTTCTTTGATTTTGAGATGATATTTACTCTTAGAAAATAATATATCATTTCCAATTATTTTATTATAAAAAATTATATTGATATAATTCATAAATTCAATGATAAGTGGTAACTTATATCCCCGTTCTATGAGTTTCACCATGATGTGTCTAAGGAGGGAGGTCATGTTGTCTTCGTACCAGGATTATCACTTCATCCTTGATGGAGTGTGTGAAGGAGGTCCAGTATTTGGATTATGAGTGTTGGGTTTTTCAATATAATATATATGATAGGGAATAGATACTCATGTATACTCTAGATATTGAATCTCTGTTATATTTTGAAAAGATATATTTTTATATTATTCTATTTGTGAGTGGAAATGATCATATAATTCCATGTTTATTTATTATTATATCATATTAGTATATACAATATTTACCATTTCATTTGACAATAATTTTGGATTATAGTAATAAAATGGGACATCTATATATTCATTTCAAGATATTTATCAAATTAATGATTACAAATTACTAATTAGATACCAATAGATATTGTTTTGTAACTATATATTCCTGATTTAAAATGTTATTTTTTTACTAAATTTTGGATTATTTGTTTCTCAAGATCATCCAAAGTTTAGGATTTAGTTTTGGATTTTTTTATCAATTGGCTAGAATTTCATATTTTATTTCTATTAATAAGACTAATGTTGTTGATTAACATGTGAATATTTACATCCATGTGATGGAAAGTATTAATGTTCTTATCAAATGGAATTTAATATACAAATTATATAATGTTTAAATAATAACTTTGATTAGCCATGAAATAATTTTTGAGTACTAATACCATATTGATTATAACTTATTATTTGATTATTATATTCTATAATGTGTACAATATACAGAGCCTTGAGAATATGATTTATGAACATATCCATGATTTGTATAGTTCATGGAGAATCCAAATGGATTTGTTGTAATGTTTTGGTAATAATATGTCCCATGAATCTATTTATAAAAATCTATTTCAGGGATTATATCAGAGGATATTTTGATCTCTATTATATTGGAAGGATGTTAGGTAAGCATTATCTTTCTGCCCATTAATATACATGAGACTTTTAATCGATTATATTTCATTAAGAAGAAATTAGGTGTAAATTTAAGTAATTATAATTCATATTGTGGTCTAATACACTGACTATTAGGTTTCGTTTGCAGATCATGTATTTCATTATGCCTCCCTTCATTTGGACATAAAAAATTGGCTTTGTAGGGGATATTCGATCCATAATTTTTTTGGATAATCTAGATTCTATATTTGATTACAAAATTCTATTATAGATTATATTTGCTTCAAAATTATAATGGTATGATTGATGTATTCCATGTATCACCTCTGGGGAAATATGAGTAGGATATATCACATATAAAATATTATTCTGCTATAAAATTGGATTCATATGCATATATCATTAGAATAAAATTATATATCATGGAGAATTATTGGAAGAGAATATCAATGTTATATAACATATATGTTTTCAATGGTTACATAGATTATTATAAGAGAAGACTATATAGAAATAAGCATATACAAGGCCACAATGAATGGAGTTTTTATTAAACATTTTTTATTATGATTCTAGAGGAAGAGAATCCCAATAGTAGGGATTTAGTAACAAATTTTTATTTATGAGTATATTTTACAGAAAAAATTTTAAATTTCTATATATGATGTCTGATTTATGTTTGAATTTTGTATATTTGGGAGGGTAAGTATAGTTGGGGAGAAACTTTAATTGTTGTTTTACTAAATATTTCCAGCACAATCCAAGAGGATACTTGTGGTATCATTCCAAGTACCCAGTAGAGGAGGAAAAGATATTGGATCCAGTAGACCAACCATAATGTAGGTAGGTGGTCGGTGGACATCGGGTAGTCTATGTCAAGGATATGGGTTCTCATTTGGCTCCTACTTCTGTGTTTTGAAATCAAGATATTTTTTAATTTTATAGGTATCCATGTTATATTTAATTCTCTATTTTACTATTCAATGGGGTTATTCATATGGGAATTCATCTCTTTAATCCCTCCCTATAAATCATTAACATATTTAGATGATTCATTCATTTTTTTAAGTGGAACTCAAATCCATAGAAGGCTTTGCGCATATAATATTAATAACATCAAAATAATATCAATTTATATAATGTCTTTATGGTTTTGTAACTATTAAAATTAGTTATTCTTTTATTCTTCTAGTTTAGTGGATTTATGGATTCCTTATTCATGATGAGGATTTAGGAATTTATTATTGGAATGATTATTTTTAATAATAGGTAGGTGACCTCGGTGAATATTTGAAATTTAAATAGGTTTTTATATATTAATTTTGAACTACTAATGTCAGTCAATATTGCACATGATATTATTTTTATGAAAATTGATCATAACCAGGAAATAATGATTAACATGAATTTTTATGTGCTTAAAACATATTAATCTTGTGAATTATGGATATAATTTTTGAATAATAATGTATAAATGAAAAAATAATTATATATCTAGTAAATTAAAATATTCTCTTTTAATTTTAAATCAATAAAATAATTAATGATGAATTTTGTCTGATGGAAATTTGTGTATTGGTGTTTTTTTCTTTTTATAATGTTTTATTTTTTTTGGAAATAATTTCACATATTAATTTTTTGAACATAACAAAATAATTATTAATGTAATCGGTGGAAAATATATTATTAAAATTGGATTATATATTGGAATAAGTTTTCATCTATACTGAAATATATTTATTTTCGGTGAACCCCATAATAATTAGCTAGAAAATTAGTAATGGGTTGAGGGTATTTTTAAATGATGTTTTTATGATGTGGAATGATTTATACTTACAATAAATTGAATTTATATAATTATTAATTGGGATTCAAGATATAATATATCATTATTTCTTACTAAAAATAAAATGTGTATTTAATTGTATAAAATAGGAGTGTTATATAATATTTACATACCATAATTATTTTTTTAAATAATAAGGAAGTGAGTGAAGTTTGTATATATATATATAAGTGTTTGAAAATTAAATTTGTTCGTTATAATGTGATTTAAATGAGGTAAAATGGTATATTTATGGGTTGAATTTTTTTTATATTCTAACGTAACTCTTTTTATGTGAAAAATCAATGATGGCATTTCACTTAAATGGATCATTATGTTAGGATATGATATGAGATAATGATATGTGTGCCCTGGGTTTTTCTATGCATTGCGTAAATCTTAATAAACAATATATCCTATGATTTTTTTTCAAAAGAATCATATGATCCAAGAGTTTAGCAATATTATTCCTTGGATAACATTCATAGCTTTTACCATCATTGGACAAATAATGTATTAGAGTTCTTAAGTGACTTTGTTAGTACCAAATTATTTTAAATTTTTGTTCTAAATGATATAATTATGTCTTATAACGAATTTTCACCACATATAAATGGTAACATTAAAATAAAAGTGTTTTTAGGGTTCTGGTGGTTTTTACTAATAATTATATCTCACTGACTATATGTATACACATCATTTGTGTATAGACTACATACATGGTGTTGCAGGTATAGGAAAAGTGACTCATTCATTAGGAGTTGTTGTTTTTAAACATATTGGGGATGATGTCTTACTGTTATATGTTCTTATGCAAGGGCTCTATATGAATTGTTTTATTCATTTTAGTTATATTTTTCATGACAAGACAAATTGGTTCTACATTTATTTTTTTGGGGGTTTTCAAGTATTTACTTAAGTCATATTGAGTTAATTATACATAATACCTATGGTGTTAGTTTTGGTAGTTCCAACCCCCTTATAGGGATGGTTTTGAGCTATATGTATCTTCTCTAATCAAAAATTATAATTTCTCTTATCTATATCAAACTAAATTCATTGTAATTGTACATAGTAGATATAATATTTTATTTTCCCTTATATGAATTCAATGATTTTTTAAGACATTCACATTCACATGATGATTTCTAAAATATATAACCAATTATCCAATGTTAGGTATCTTCACCCATTTAATCAAGTCCTCATTCAGTATATGGTACATAATATTGGATGGGGTGACCTAATCCCTACACTTGATCATCTATATCTTATTGTATGATGATTATTTATATATATTATTAATAGAGAAAAATATATTTTATAATAACAATTTATCTATTTTATACTGGTTAATGAAATTTAGTGATGGGTGAGATACAATAAAGGATCCCCTCTAGTTTTCATCCAAATATCCCACTACCCTTACAATGTAACATCGTATGAATTTTTTCCCATTGACCTAACCCATTTTTTATTATTCTTTTGTTGTTGATCATTTAGGGTTACTTCAGGTGAATTGTTGAATGTTTTGAATGGATTCGGGACTATTAACCTTTGGTGAATTTTTATCCCAAATAATGATACCTACCATCAATAACATTGAAATACTAGAAAATAAAGGATTGCACGGTTTGTGTGATATTTTAAAAACCATGTACCCCTTAACTATCTTTGAACAACTAGGGTTCATTATTTTTCTTAACGTGCATACCTTCCAAAGAAACCATGAATATGTTATTTTTTATCTAAAATTTATTTCCTAAAATCGCGAAATCTACCCTTTAGGTGCCCGATGTGCCGGTATGTCCCCATATCAAATTCTCACATAGAGTTTCCTAACATTTTATTGTATCCCCTCTATACCCTTTTGGAACCAAATTGATGCTAGTGGAATGAAGTTCGATATCTTTCTTTTATGATTCCTATTCTTGTTCCCTTTCTCATGCTCTCTCATATTTCATCACAAGGGTTTTATAGATCTATTTATTGTTATAGGATCTAATATACACTATTTTATATCTTGGATATATGGTTTATTCTATATTATAAATTTATGACATTCTTCTTTGGAGTTTTTCTCTTAGGGATTTCCATTTCGAGATCCAGTGATCCTGAGGTAGGTGGTTCGATTTATTATGGACAAATTGATTGTACCTAAATTTATTGTCTTAAATTCAATTGATTTATTTCAATGAAATTTCTTTCAATTGGTTTATTAAAATCCCAATTCTATTTAATTGGGGATTTCAAATTAGATTTTGCCTAAATTTAGGTGAAACCCTCAATTCCATTTAATTGAGTTGTGTTATAAAAATGGATAGAAATTCATGAAAAATTAAATCCTGGAATTTAATTGTCAAATTGAAATTGTGAAATAGATATGTGGGTTTTATTTCAAATTATTATTTAATAAAATGGATTAAATTTGTTTTGATTGAAACCTTTGGTCTTATCTTAGAAAATGTAATTATTTGATTAAAAATATCATTTTTGATTTTAAATAAAAATTTGAATATTTGAAAAGGGATAATGGGATGAATTGTTTGTTAAAAGGTTTTAAAATAAATTTCCCGTTATTTATTTTTGTAGTTTACATGATATCTGGGTAGTTAAAGAGTTATTCGGAACCACACACTATGGATTTACAATACTAAAAATACATAAATATAGTAGGTCATATCCTCAATGGGGTGTTGATGTGTAATCATTGAGCAGTGCATGTGGGAGACATGTAAACATATTTCATGATTAACTAATTGAGTGTGAGGGAGACCCATGGCCTGGAACTATCGTACCATTTGGCATATGACCATGTTTCCCACTTGTTTATATTTGAAACAAAAAATCCATTATTTGTAGACTGTTTGACCATGCAATATGAATTTATTTTAACTCTTTTATATAAATATATTATTAAACAACTTGTCTAAGGTATTTCCATCCTTTTTTATTATAAAGGGTTATTTGTTATATATGGTTTAAAAAATAATTATTTTTTATTTAAAATTTAATTCTTTGTTTGGTTAATTAAACGTGTCATATTTTTAAGGAATCCTTGGAGAGACCCAACATAGATTTTAGCTTATACCCTAATTTTTTCCTTCATGTGTTTTTATTTTTTGTTATTATAGTATAGAATAAGGGTAAGGTACCACATGGAGGTGGTGGTAGCTATTGATACATGGTCTTGGAGAGTTTTGTCCACCATGACCTGGGTTTTTATCTTACTTTCTTTTACTTGAAGTTATACATTTGGGTTTTCAATCCTATTTGACTTCTTATACACTTCTTCTTATGGAGTTTCTCTTGTATGAATATTGACATGTTTATCTTAGTTCTATTATGTTTATGGAGAGTTCATTCCCAATTTACTATTTTACGATTCCCAGTGATTCTAGACAACCCATGGGGATCAGGAACGTCCTTGGGGCTATGTCAGGACTAGCCTAGTTATTGGGTTACCATGGTATCTAGAATGGTTCATGACATAGTTGTATCATAGGTGTGATTTATATATCTTTTCTTGATGTTAGTATGTAGTTCAGTGATTTTTTCAAGACTTAGTAGGTAGTTGTGATTTATTATATGGATATCTCTAACTACAATGAACCTTAAGTCACTGAGGGTGATTTCGGAAAGACATCTGGAGGATTAGTTATATCCTTTTTCCTTCTTTTTATTGGATATGATAAAATCCTTATTTTGGTTATGGTATTTTGAGATTAATTTCCCATTTTTTCGTTATTCGAGTGTTACAATGATGTCCTAAATTTCATCAACTGATGTTTTGTATATTCTTGCCTTTGAGAAGGCATGTGAATCAGATCTAGGAGGATGATATTGATGAACCTGAGCGACTAAATCATCTCAAGGACCAGAGTATTTTTGAGGTTATTGTGCACACTGTCTAATATGTAGGATATGGACCACCACAAGATCCCATTCATGCTCTAAATATGGAACCTCATAGGGAGGTTTTCTAGAATCTTTTGTTGGAGTACCTTCACAAGAATGCACAATCATTTACATTCTCCAAAAATTCTCTAGATTTTGAGGAATGTTTAAGAAGGATGGGTCATTTTTTGAGTTCTTGGATACATGTGATGAAATCAAGGTGAAGTGTTCCACCTTCTTACTATAAGGACTGAGAAGAAATTGGTTGGACATGATGGTGAAAATGAATAATAAAGAGGTATTGGATTTGAAATAATTCAAGTCACTTTTCATCGACCAATTCTTTTTAGATTCAATGGTGTTGGCCAAGGCAATTGGTTTTTTCATACATGAGAATGCTTTTCAGACCGTGATTGAATATGGAAACCATTTAGAAATTATAGTGCAGTATTCAATTGAGATTGAATCAAATGAGAAGATGAAGACCCGATGGTTCAAGATAGTACTTCAATATAATATTAATTCATAGGTTTTCTTGAAAAATAATCCTTTATATAATTTTGTGACGGATATGTCATTCATTATATAAATGGACTTGGATGGGAAGTCAGTGTTTATGGGAGTTCCTTTTTCTCCCCCAGTGACGGTTTTGTGAATTCCTCAAAATGGAAGAGTAATAGTGATGATTCTCATAGTGGTTCTCAACAATAGGGAAATTTTATACCCCCTTAATTGAATACAATCTGTCCTTTAATTTTCTACTAGTGTGGTAAGCGAGGATACTCAAAGAGAGTTTTCACAAAGGTACCATATATATGTGGTTCTTGCAGTCACTCATGTCATTGTCAGAAGTTTTTCCATTTCTATTATACTCCATATAGGTACATGGGATTATCATAACTTGATAAAACTATGGTGTAATTAGATGCTTTAATGAAAAAGGGGTTCAAACCAAAGGAATCAAGAAAGATTCTTCTTCTTGCAGTGAAATAATCTCTAGATAAATAAGATATAGATCCAATGTCTATGAGATGTATGATCTCTAAAACTACATAATTAGTGAACAATTTTTTTGATACCGGTTCATCCTATTAATTTATTTCAACCTATATAATTAATATACCTAATCATAAAAGATATCTTTTATCTTATGTGATTGATATTACTAATCCCCTTTGAATGAAGTGATAGAAGGGTCTTTGTAGTCCTACTTTTTTATGGGATTATTATATTCTGATCATTCATGGGGATTTCTGAATATCAACATGAAACATCTTAATGAAATTTTTGGGATGGATTGGAAAATTTCCAACAAATCTTGGATTGATGTTTATCATTGTTGGGTATCATGTACTACATCTAATGGGGTGTGCTACATCTTTCAATGACAAGGGACCCATGGTTGATTAGAGACATATTCTCTTGTCTAGACTTATAGAATGTAATATTTGAGTTTTCATTTGATTGGAGTGGAAATATTTGAGAGTTGATCTCCCAACAGTGGTCGTTGAGCTTCAAAACAAGTTTCCTTCTAATTTATCTAGTTTTCCACCGGTAGGAGAGGTGTAGTTCTCAATCAATTTAGTGTCATGTACTCAACTAGTTTTTATCCTATATTATCATATTTAACAAACTAATATAAAATTGATGAAGTTGCAGTTGTAAGATCTCATACAGAATGTATTTATATTACAATTTGTGTCACCTTCGGTGGTTCTGATTCTCTTCCCTAAGAAAGATGGCAGTTCACTTCTCCTTTGTGTTGATGAACAAAAACTCAATCATGTTATGATCAAGAAAAAGTATTTGTTTCCACATATTGATGATTAGTTTTAATAGTCAAAAGGTGTTAAGTGATATTCAAATATTAATCTCTGATCTGGTCATCATTAGTTAATATTAAAATAATCTAACATTCATAAAACCTCCTTTCAATGTAGGTACTGATATTATTGAGTAAATTTTCATGCCTTTTGGCTTAACCAATTCACCGAAAATAATTAGGGAATTAATGAATAGGATTTACCATGAGTACCTTGACACTTTTTGGTAGTATTTTTGGATTCAATCCTTGTTTACTCTAATCATAGAATGATCATGTCCATCATTTGAGAGTTGTTTTGGAATTTTTGTGAAACCACCAAAATTACTCCATGATATCTAAATGCGATTTATGGATTCAAGAAGTGAATTTCTTAGGATAAGTGATGTCAAAAAAAATTTATTTCAATTAATCTTAAAAGGGTAAAATCTATTATGACAATGGGGAAACCACATAATTCTTTTAAGATTCAATGATTCTTGGGTTTAGGTAGATATTATAGACTGTTAGTAGAGGAATTATTCAAAGTTGTATTATATTATAACTTCTCTAACTTATAAGGGAGTGTATTCTTCTTGGGATTAAAAATGTTAGAGTAATTTTATTTAGTTGAAATATATTTTTACTACTACACTCGTGTTGTCTCTTCTAGAGGTCAGACAAGGCTATGTGGTGTTTTGTGATGCATCAGGTTCAGGATTGGGTTTTTGTTCTTATGTTGGGTAATAATTTCATTTCTTATAACTCTCATCATTGTAATACACATGATAAGAATTATTCTCCCATGACCTTGAAGCTTAAGTTGTGATGTACACACTATAGATTTAGCGGCACTACCATTTCAGAAAAAGTATTATCATGTATTATGACTAATGCTATTTGAGTTATATCATCTCTAAAAAATATTTGAATCTCCACCATTTGTTTTGGGATTAATACCTAAAATATTTTGATTTTGACTACACATCTTCCCCGGGGAATTTTAATTTCATTGCAGATGCTTTGAGCATGAATCTTCTAACCGAGGAAGTGAAATAATAATCAGAATAGTGGAACTTCAAGTCACTCTTTTCACAGTTGTATATTAGAGTTTGGTAATCATGGGGTAAGGTTTACATGGATTGTGTTTAATTGAAATACACTATTTTCAAATATATCATTCAATAAAAATAGCTTACAGATATGTTTTGTAACGATAGAAACATTATTTGTGGTCAGGAGACTGTTCCTAACTGGTAATTCTCTACTGAGGGAATTCTTTGTTATCCTCTTTTATTTGTTATTCTGTTTGTGTCATGGAAATACGGAATGGGGTATTTCCATATTCCCCTACGTTAGGTGAACTTAATAACTATAAATATGTTATATGACAAGTGGCGTAGATTCATGTGTTTGGGGATGAGATGGAAAATTGATAAGCTTCTCACTAGTTGTTATAAATTCCAACATGTTGAGGATGAGCACTAGAATCCTTTAGTATTTATTCAATAACTTCTAGTGCGTAAGTATAAGTTGGATGAGATCTCTATGGAATTTGTGGTTTGGATTCTATGTAACCAAAGATAGAGAATTGTGTTGTGTGTTGTGATCGATAGGTTGATCATGTAAGATCACTTTATACCCATTCATGATAAAACTAAAATTATGGAGTTATGAAATATCAATGTAAAAGAGATTGTTTGATTGCACAAAGTTCCATCTGTGGTGGCCTCTCATAGGTATGATCATTTTAGATCTCATTTTGGAAGAATCATTTATGATGCAATGGGATATTAGGTTTCTTTGATCATGGAATACCATCTATAGTCAGATGGAATGATTGAAAGAGAAATACAGATTCTGGAGGATACAATAATCACTTTTTTTCTCTATTTGGTATAGCTTTGGATGTCCACATAGGGATGATTGAGTTTTCTTATAATATTATTAACAAGTCCAAAATCAGAATGGCTCCTTTTGTGGCCATGTATGGTCATACTTATAAATCAATGTTGTGTTAGTTGGAGATTGGTAAGGATTCTTGGTTAGGCTGATCTTGGTTTAAGAGATGATTGAAAACATTTAATTGATTCATCAAAGAATGTTGAAAGTATAGATATGGTTTAAATATTATGTTGATCATCATCACATATCATTGTAATTTTTTGTTATTGACCATGTGGTCTTAAACATTTCACCATTTGGAGGTCATTTAGGGCTTGAAAGGAAAGAGAAACTTACTATTTATTTTTTGGGATATTTTGAGGTTGTTGAATAGGTGTAAAATTATGTTTACATCTAGAACATACACCATATATGATGTCGATACATAATGTGTTCTATGTATCATATTTCTAAAAGTATCTATCTAATCCTTATCTTGTTCTAAAGTGGATTTATATAGAGGATGAACCTAACTTATCTGTAATTTAGAATCATGTAAGGATATAATATTTCAAAACAAAATTACTTCATGGGAGGAAGATACCTTTGGTTCTAGTTTTGTGACATCATTGTTCAGATTCCCATGAGGCATGGTAGAGAGAGGAACTGATGAGAGTGTAGTGGAATATCATTTTAACCTAAAAGCTTCATAACAAGATTTATATGGATAGATAGACTCTGTTCTAGGGAGGTTGGAACATCCTGTTAGTATTTTTAGGTTGTCACAAATCCCAGCCACGATCGTTAGTTGGGTTGGGAAAATTAAGGGTTTCTTTAGGTCAATATTTTATTTTCTTTGAAGGGATTTTGGGATATTCATGATTGGCACACAATATTCCTAAACCATGTGCCTTGATAATGAAAAATTTTTCAAACCTGGAAGTGAGGATTTTCATAATTCGCGGACTATATGAAAAATTATTTTCCCACCAAAGATAAATCAGGAAACTCGATATCAAGTGGCTCAAGGCTAGGGAACACGTTTTGTCTAATCATGTGTTCCAACCCAGGAAATAATGTGTACATGATTTTTTAATCCAAAAAATATTTTATAAAATCTCAAAACCCATTTTTGGGGTCTAAAAGGCCAGTATGACCCCATAATGGCCACTTTTTCCATAGATTCTCCCAAGAGGATATTTTGGCCCCTCTACAACCCTATGGAAGTGAATCAATGATAGCAAATGTTATTTTTTCTCTACCTAGTATGATTTATCTTCCGTTTGTCTTTCTCTAGCTATCTAATCTTTAATCCCTAGGGTTTTTTAGATATCCATGTTGTTGGAGGATCTGCTATATAATTTTTTATATCGTAGATATAGGTCTTATTCTTGTATCATTGTTTTATACATTCATTTTTTGGGTCTCCCATGTAGGAATTTATATTTCGAGATACCATTATTGCAAGGTTGGTTGTTCTTTCTATGATGACCAAATTTATTAACCCTAAATTTCTTGATTTAAAATCAGTTTTTTAATTTAAATTCAACTGCATTATTTTAATTAAATTGTGTTTAATTGGTTTATTAAAATCCCAATTCCTTGTAATAGTGGATTTTAAATTTTATGTGCCATGAAATTATACCCCCCCAATTTCATTGAATTATGTTGTGTTGTGAAATCAGATAAAATGTTTGGAAAAATTAAATTTGGAATTTATTTTTGAAATGAAAGTGTGAAATTGAATGTGAAATTGTTTTCAAATTGGTATTTGAGAAAATTTATTAAAATGTTTTTGATTGAAAACCATTGGTTTAATCTTTAAAAAGGTATTTTTTTATTTTAAAACCCATTTTTTCTTTTAAATAGAAATTAGAATATTTGAAATGGGATAATGGAATAAATTTTATTTTAAATAGTATTAAAATAAATTTCCGATAATTGATTTATATTAGAGAATAGGAAAGACCTTTTCATTAGAGTGATATTCAGGATTGAATTCTATCACATTAATACACTAAAAATACATAATTATATAAGGTCACAACCTCAATGGGACAGTGATTTGTCCTCTTCATCACGTTCTAGTGGTACATGTGTACATGCATATTGTGATTAGATTCTTTTGTGTGAGGTAGTCCCATAGCATAGAACTATCGTACCTTTCAGTGGATAACCATACTTCCCCCTGTTTATGTTAGAAATATATGTTCCAATGTTTATAAATAGTTTTAACATTCCTTATAAATTTATATAAACTATTTTACATAAAATATTTATTAATCAAGTTGTTTATAGTTTTTCCATCCTTTTTAATTGTAAATCATAATTGGTTATAAATATTATTTTAAACTATCATTCCTATTTATTTAAAAATATAACCTTCATTTTGTTAATTAGATATAAAAATTTCTATATGGAATCCTTATAGAGACCCTATTGGGATTTTATCTAAAACCCTACTTATGCATTTAGGTTTTTGGATATTTTCTCCATCCAGGTTCAAACAAGGGTATGTAACCACTTGGATATGGTTGTTTCTATTGATCCTTAGAATTAGAGAGTTGTGTCCATCGGGACTTGTATATATTTTTCATGTTTCATGGTACCTTTGGTTTAATGTTGTGTTGTTTATGCATGTTTTACGTATGTTTCACTTTCCATGTCGTGTTTCTCTTGTATTGATGTTGAATTTTATATCCCTCTTCAATTGTGCTATTGAAAAATCTGTTCCCAATATAATATTTTATGATTTATGGTACTTTTCTCCATCACGTTAGACCGTGAACACCCATAGGGTTATTTCAACATCAACCTAGTTTTAAATTTACTTTTGTACCTAGGCTACTTCGTGACATCCGAAATAATTTTATTCTAAAAGGTATCGAAGAATCTATTAAACATTTTTACATGAGTATGATGAAACAATTCAATTAGATTATCCAAGGGTTTATTGGATATGCATTGAAATAATCATGTTCTTACCCCTTCCACACTAAAATTTGATGATAATGAGAAATGATTATCACTTTGTGTAGAAGACCTAATATGAGTCAATCTCTTCTTTTAGTAATGGTTTTCCATTAATGGAATTGATATCTTGTGTATAAGTGTAATGTACATTAGTAATAGCATCAACATGTTTACAAAAGGGTAGAGTATTCATTATGTGGGGAGTCTCAGTTATCTTCCTCATTATAAGATAGTTTTGTTCCATACAAATTCTTCTCTAACCAAATATGTTATGATTATTGATTGAGTTTGAAAGGTAAGTAGGTTTTCTCATTTTCTAATTCTTGTTATGACTCTTGGATAGGTAATCATGATATTATCTTGATATATCCATGGGGGTTATATGTTTTCATTAGTATAATAGACAAAAAAAACATCAATGGATGGTGTGTCCCTTAAAACATACAAGGATCTATTGATATATTTCTTGATTCGACCTACAATTTCACAAACTCCATTATCATAGGATCCATTATCTTTCACTTTCCAAATCTTAAAGGTGTGGAAAAGGTTTATCCAGGTCAGTCTTGTAACACCCCAGGTAAATAAAGAATATTCCATTTTTATATTTATCCATATTTGTGAATAAAATATTAATATTACTTTAAAGGGGATGCTATGCTCGATGGCATACCCAACACGCAACAACGAGTTTCTTGGGAATCTTACATTGCACTCTAATAATAAATTAATATTATTTTAAATAGTATTTAATGCCTAGACATTGTAATGGCAGGAATGAACATAACTAACTACAAAATGATTATATATGTTTTTCAAATATTTTTACTTTTTAAAATAAATTTTAGAGGATTAAAAAATGAAAATGAATCCAATTTTAAGCGTAAACATTCTAATATTTTTTAAAAGGTCGATTAACCGCCTTTTGATGACGAACCTCTTTTAAATCCACTTTTTGACAATTTCATGTGTTATATTTGACAAAATAAATTTTTTCTTTAGAATCGGGACATCAAAGTTTAATTTGCGTAAATTTTTTGTATTTTTCCAAAAAAATTCAATTTTTAATGAATAGTGAAAACTGTTGTATTTTAATTCAAAACCTCTTTTAATATAATTTATTTATATTATTATATTATATTTTGAATTGGTTTAAAATTGAAGTTCGAATATATTTTTACCATTTAATCCAATAGTGGTCGTTGGAATTAATTTCACTTTGAAATCGGACTTAAACTAGTGTCAATCTTTTGATACATTTTGTTTCATAAAAGAACGCTATTTGTTTTGACAACGGGAATTAATTATTAAATTAATTAATGCAACTTATATGTTCTGAATTTTTTAAAATATACATCATTTTTGAATTTGGAATATCAAATATTGCTTAGGGTGAACTTTTGGTAATTTTCTGAAAAACTTCAATTTTTTATGAAAAGTGAAACCACTAAGTGGAACTTATAAAAACTGATTTTCCATTTAAATGAAAATTTTCCATCATTGTGTTTTGAATTTAAAAAATCAGACATACATGTCTCTAATTAAGAAGTAAAATGTGGTTCAATGGGATTAAAATAATTTTTTGGTGAATAGAAACTTATTAAGTTTTTAATCGCGATTAGAGGTAATTAGTGTAGTTTAGGGGAAGAATAATGTTTTAATAAAATGAAATGACCTATAAATAGGTCCTACCCTAATTGGATGTGTCATGGACGACCAAGAAAATCCATGGGTCAACTTGGGGACCCCATGGAGCCACTTTGGATTGAAAATTACATAAATATTTTTTTATTTAATGTTAAAGTAAAAATGACAGAAACATGAAATTTTTTACTAAAAATTATTTTACATGGGGTTATACAAGTCATATTTTTGACTATAAATAGTAATTGGAAAGATAAAAAGATTTACTACATCATAGTGTTTTTTTTATAATTTTTAGACATTAAATAAATTAAATTATTTATGACATTATAATGATGCAGCGATGACCTCATTATTTAACGATTTAAATAAAATGGAAAGATAATGTACTATCGAAGCCCTACACATGTACAAAACCTATTGGATGAGTGTATTTCGAACCCTTATCACCGTATCCTGGAAATACATCAATGTGGGACCTTTAATGTCCGAATCTCTTTTGAAAATAAAGTAACATTTTGTAACTTTACAAGAGTGCCCCTCCTCCCCTCATATAAAAGGCCCCCACCTCTACCTCCTTACCCACACTCCCAAAGCCTTTGGATCGGCCAACCTCTGCCCATTTTGGCTCTCCACTTACCTCTATTACTCCTTGAAGCCTCACTTTGGGAATAAGTCTTCCCATGGAATCCTTTGAGCTCAATCAAAAGGGAGTTACACGATTTTAAGGTAATGTCTTTACTTGAGTCCTTTTGTTTTATTTTTCCTCTCCAACCCCCTAAACTCATTTTATTCATTTATTTTTTAACAACTCCAGTATCTTAAATATACTAGGATGTTTTTATAAGAAGGATTAGAGCTACACTTACACAAACCTACATCTAATGGTTAAATAACATACTATTTCCGTGGATGGAGAATTTCTGCCTCACGAAACGATGATTGCTCAACACTCATATAACACCTTCAAAGATGGCCATTAAGATGTAACTATATTTATATATGATATATAATATTTTTATGTTTTACTTACTCTTCTGTATTTTTCATTTATGGCATACCTTTATGGTTTCCATTATGGGTAAACGCGATATCTTCATTTAAGGAAGTGCGGACTACCGCCCCCTCAAAGTGATTTGATTCATTAATTCCATATGTGGGACGTATAAAGGATGGATTTAAAGTTATTATATATGATTTTATAATATAATTATAATATACCTCTATATAATTATTATTTCTTTCCATTAATGTATGAGATAGAAATGAAAGTAGCGTTCATGCGTACGTACGGCTTACCGTCTCCATGAACGGTGCATTTCATTTCTTATCCCCAAATGTAATGTAATGTTAATAGTGCATATTTATAATCGATATATATCTAGTATGTTACATATAAATGATGAATATAATTCTGGAATTAAAATATACATACCTCTCATTTAGTTTTAATTCCATTAATATGACAAAGAAATGAATGTGGCGTTCATGCGTACGTACGGCTTACCGTTTCCATGAACGGTGCATTTCATTTCTTACCTCTAAATGATTATGTAATATTATAAATACATATATATGCTGGATATATATGATATATATAATATCCAAATCATGAATATCATTCTGGATATAATGAACCATTGACCACACGAACAACATGTAATTGTAAGAAGTCCACTTTTGACATAAGAACCAAATATCGACAAAACAAACATTATTAACTTAAATGATTACATAATGTTTATAACATGTAAATAATTGATATAAAAGGAATAATGAACTTTAAAAAGGTTCTTAAGAAAGTAGAAATTAACTCATGTTTATTATTCAGGACGTTAAATAATGATCGAGTCAAGTCGGACCCGAGGTAAGGGATCTTACTCCTCTCTTTCTTTTTAAGTACACTCTTTTATGCCATTCCTTATAAAGCTCATAATTCTTGTTATTGGGATGTTATTTTATATTACTCTTACTGTATGTTTTATGTTCATATGATGAGATACCCTATTCTCTCTCATCAATCCATTTTGGAAGTTTTGAGTGGCGCCGTTAGGCTGCCGAATTTTCGTAAGAGATCAAACCCCTCACTTTCTTTTAAAGTACTCTCCTTTATGTCACTTCATTTAAGATCCTCTTTGTTATGTTGGGGGATGTTATTTTACATTCCTCTTTCTTTAAACATTATGTTAATATGATGAGAGACTCTATTTGATCTCTTTAATCCATTTTGTAAGTTTTATGTGGCGCCGTTAGGCTGCCGTGTTTTCGTAAGGGATTTTTCATCTCACTTTTATTCCCGTGAGATTTATGCTACATTTTCCAAAATTTCCTTTGAGTGGTTTATGTACTTCCCATTATTTTACTCATTTTGTAATATACATTAATTTAATATTATTTACATCAATGTTGTATTGTCCTTCTTTCACGGGGTGCATGTCTCGAAAGATACCCATGTCGGTAAGGGAACCTTTCACCCCCCTCTTTTTGTAAAAGACTTATTTTGTTATGTCTTTTAATTCACATAATATTATGTTGGGATATGTTCTTCTATATTCTTATTTATTTAAATTGTATGTCCAAGTGATGAGATACCCCTTTTTATCTCTCATCAACTCATTTTCTGAATTTTGTAGTGACGTTGTTAAGCCGTCAAAGTTTTGCAAGGGAACTTCTTAACCCAAATTTGATTCTTTGGAATAATCTTTTACTCCTTGAATATGTCATTCTATGAATATGTGTGAATAACCTATGATTGTTTTACACTTAATATACACTTATATTGGGTGTATTCATTTGTCACACATAATTATGTAATTGATTTATCCTTAAACCAAGGATACCATCTTTGTAAGGGACTTCGTCTCAATCTCCTTTAATAGAGGCACATTGTTGTTTTATACACCACTTTCTTTAATACGGTGTATAAATCCCTTTGAATTTTATGTTTATTCAAAAGGAATCTTTTTATATGAAGAATTTTACTAAATGACAAAAGGGAATGTTTTTGTCGTACGTATGCGGCAACAATGACTTCCCCACCGCCGCAAGTATTATTTGGTCTTTGGCTTCCTCAACAAGCCATAATGTTTTTTAAAATAAAATAAATACCATATACTTTTTTTGTATTTCTTGAAAATGGTTTTGTTAAAGGATTCTATTATTTCAATATATTTAAGTGATATATTGTGATTGAAATGTGGAAATGTTATCATTCCTTTATGTTGGTTTTATGTGTTATAATTTTATAATGGCACATGGACATTTTACGTGTGGTTACATGATAAACCATATGACGGATGGTGCCGTGAATACCAGGATGGGTGGTTATGTTATAACCTCTAATGCATTGGGTATGGAAGTCGGCCGTATGGCTATTCTATTAAGTATGTATGGAAGTTGGTCGAATGGATATTCCATTAAGTGATATGTGTGGAAGTCGACCTTATGGTTCTTCCACTTAAGTATGTTTATGTCCCATGTAACCTTTATATGTTATGTGATCCTTATATGGATTTTATGGGATTCTCCTGGTTACAGAAGGGTAAGTAATGATCATTTATTCAGCGAAGAGTTTTTACTTCTTAGAAAAGTTGAAAAGTATTACTTTGATAAAGTATACATGGTTTACTTGTTGTTTTGAAAAAAAACTAACAGTTTTCATTCTTTGTGAAACCCTTACTGAGCGTTTTTTCTCATACCATGTTTTTGAAATGTTTTTTATAGGACATAACGTGGAATAGGGTCAAAGATGGGATTAAGGGAAAGTCATGCAACCTAAAACATGGAACTGGACATGTTTCTTTTTAAGAGTTTTTATTTTATGGAAACTTAGTAAAAGATTCTACTTTGTAAACCTTTGAGATGAAATATTTATGTCCTAATTCTCTAAAACTATAAACCTGAAAAGATACTCAATGTGAAATTTTCATTTAATTCAATATTAAGTAAGGTTTAAGGTCAGGGAATTATAGTTGGTATCAAAGGTCGGTTTAGATAACTTTAGATGTTAGGGTATTCATTGAGTATAAGTGACATGACCATAATGGTTAGGATTTCAGAAAGAGTCATAGTTTTTAGATAATGTGAATGAGTAAGTATATCTTAGTGTTTATCTTCCTCTTTAGTACATGATGGTTTTGTTGATATACTCACACTGACCTTCTTGGTTTTAGTAAATGGCTGGATCTAGCAGGCACCAAGGTAACGGTGGATGTGAAGGAAACTGTGACAGTTTTCTGAGCGAGAAACTGAATGATATGGGAGCTGCAATGAGAAATCATGTGTTTATCCTCAACCAACTATCTGGAGTCATGATTGACCACCTAAACCTTGGTGATTTATATAAGGCATCATATATGTGAGAAAAAAATCCCTAAAGAACTACAGGTAATAATCATAAAGGTAAGTGTGTTCAAAAACATATGTGTCATAGATGTGGAAAGAAACACCTAGGAAAATGTTTCAAAGGGACAGAAATATGCTATAGATGCGGAAATGGAGGTCATAATGCAAGAACCTGCCATGGAAAAAAGGAAGCATCCAGTTGACTCGAGGAAAGGGAAAGAAGTTCTTTCTGGGGGATCAATTGAATGTTTTAAATGTGGTGTTCATGATCATTATGCAAACACATGTCCTATGAAGAAGTTTCGTGAATGGGATCACCAATTTCATAAAAATACTTGTTTACCAATACCTAATGCCCTTCCGATTGAGGATGAAGAAACTAACAATGACCAATCAAAGATATGGATTATTTCTTAACTTTTGTTTTCAATTTTGGAATCTTAGGATATGATTCATGATTTTGTTTGTTGGAAAGAAGTATTTTAGAATAAGTTGGAAAGGAATGGTTAATGGATCATGAATAATGTTGAATGAGTAAGAAGTCAACATATAAGGGCTTCAAGAGTTATGGTGAAATTCTTAAGAGTATTAAGTGTCTTTTGATGATGGGATACATTAGAAGACTTTTTATAGTATGTGTAACACTGATGTTTGATATATGAAAATTTTTATTCAAATAATAGTAATCTGTTCTTTTGTGGATATAGTTATAAAGAACCATTTGGGTTTATATGAACCTTAATTTCGAGGTAATTATGGGTTACTATATGTAATGATGGAAAGTGAAAGTCATGAGATAAAATTGAGGCTAAATTACATTATGGTTATTTTTTAAGATTTTATCTCGTTTTTTGGGAATTTTTTAAGAATTATGTAGTTTTGGAAAAGGACAACACGCAGACCGTGTGACAACCCGTCGTGTCGGACAAAGCTGTGGGGATCGAACCCACAACCAAAGTGCGATTGGTATTTATCGCCTACCACTGGACTAGGTGAAGTCCCTTGTTAGTTTGATGATTATTTTTAGTTATATGATTTTATGAATTAAGAGTAAGTTGATTTTGGGTTATTTATGAAAATGATTAACCTATCATGGAGGGTTTGTGACTAGGTTAATTACTTTTCAATAATAGACTTTAAGAGTAACTGATGTTATTTGGAGATAGGCGTTAATTTGTACCTTGGAAGACTATGTGACTAAATCCTTCAAATATTTGGGTTTCAATATTAGTTTGGTTTACCTTGAATAATTTTATGGACAATTTGTTTATCGAATAGTCCTCGTTGGACATTGGGTTTTGTTGGACAAATTTGATAGATTAAGCATAGATTTTCTTTTTAAAGGGTTATCCTTTTCTGGATTATCTGACCTTGTAATAACCATTTTGGTTTTGGTTTTGGTTAAAGCCTAAAGACATGGGAAGTATATGGTTCTCTTTGTTGGATTAGGTGATTCTCTAGAAGTTTATTGTAGTACTCTTAATGCTAACAAGTCTTCCTAAATACTCGTCTTTTGGAAAAAATTTGAGTTTGATTAAGGAATCTAGTAAAAGTTGAAAGTCAACATGATAAGTGATTATGTTTCCTTATGAATAAATTCCTCAATAAAAAGTACCTCAAAACAAAAATGTTGTCTATTAACTTTTCCTACTGGGGAATCGAATACCGTTTAACCCATCACAAGTTTGTGATTTTCTTATGGTTAAATTTCTCATAGACATGTTTACTATCCCTCTCCCTCAAGAACATGACCCTTTTCTTTTTCTTCCATGTCCATGTTTTCCTACACAAAATCCTATTATGGGTTAACTCGGGTGACCTCTGTACTTATCTTTCTTTATTTTAAAGTGATTGTTTTACCGACTCTTGTTACGATGTGGGACTTTCAAGGATCTTTCCAAGCTCAATTTTAAAATTGCGAGGATGCAATTCCCAAAAGGGGGGAAGGATGTATCACCCCAGGTAAATAAAGAATATGACATTTTTATATTTATCCATATTTGTGAATAAAATATTAATATTACATTAAAGGGGATGCTATGCTCAATGGCGTACCCAACACACAACAACGAGTTTCTTGGGAATCTTACGTTGCACTCTAATAATAAAATAATATTATTTTAAATAGTAGTTAACGCATAGCCGTTGTAATGGTGGGAATGCACAGAAATAACTAAAAAATGATTATATATGTTTGTCAAGTATTTTTATATTTTAAAATAAATGTTAGAGGATTAAAAAATGCAAATAAATCCAATCTTAAGCGTAAACATTCTAATATTATTTAAAAGGTCGAATAACCACCTTTTGATGGACAACCTCTTTTAAATCCACTTTTTGACAATTTTATGTGTTATATTTGACAAAATAAAATTCTTCTTTCGAATCGGGACATCAAAGTTTACTTTGCGTAAATTTTTGGTATTTTTCCAAAAAAGATCAATTTTTAATGAATAGTGAAATATGTTGTATTTTAATTCAAACCCAATTTTAATCTAATTTATTTATATGATTATATTATCTTTTGAATTGGTTTTGAAAGAGAAATTAGAATATATTTTTACCATTTAATCCAATAGTGGTCGTTGGAATTAATTTCACTTTGAAATCGGACTTAAACTAGTGTTAATCTTTTGATACATTTTGTTTCATAAAAACACGCTATTTGTTTTGACAGCGGGAATTAATTATTAAATTAATTAATGAAACTTATATGTTCTGAATTTTTTCAAATAGACATCATTTTTGAATTCGGAATATCAAATATAGCTTAGGGTGAACTTTTGGTAATTTTCTAAAAAACATCAATTTTTTATGAATAGTGAAACCACTAAGTGGTACTTATAAAACTGATTTTCCGTTTAAATGAAATTTTTCCATCATTGTGTTTTGAATTTCAAAAATCCGACATACATGGTTGTCATTATGAAGTAAAATGTGGTTCAATGGGATTAAAATAATTTTTTGGTGAATAGTAACTTATTAAGTTTTTAATCGCGATTAGAGGTAATTAGTGTAGTTTAGCGTATGAATAATGTTTTAATAAAATGAAATGACCTATACACATGTCCTACCCTAATTGGATGTGTCATGGCCGACCAATACAATCCATGGTTCAACTTGGGGACCCCATGGAGCGACTTTGGTTGGAAAATGACATAAATATTTTTTTATTTAATGTTAAAGTAAAAATGACACAAACATGAGATGTTTTACTAAAAAACATTTTACATGGGGTTATACAGGTCATATTTTTTACTATAAATAGTAATTGGAAAGCTAAAAAGATTTCCAAAATAATAGTATTTTTTTTATAAATTTTATACATTAAATAAATTAAATTATTTATGACATCATAATGATGCAGTGATGACCTCATTATTTAACGATTTAAATAAAATGGATGATAATGTAATATCTAAGACCTACACATGTCCAAAACCTATTTTATGAGTGGATTTAGAACCCTTATCACCTTATACTTGAAATAAATCAATGTGTGACCTTTAAAATTAGAAACGCTTTTGAAAATAAATTAACATTTTGTAACTTTACAAGAGTGCCTCTCCTCTCCTCTTATAAAAGGCCCCCACCTCTACCTCCTTAACCACACTCCCAAAGCCTTTGGCCCGGCCAACCTCTGCCCATTTTTTCTCTCCAATTCCCTCTATTACTCCATGAAGCCTCACTTTGGGTAGAAGTCTTCCCAAGTATGCCTTTGAGCTCAAACCAAAGGGAGTTACACGATTTTAAGGTAATGTCTTCACATGAGTCCTTTTGTTTTATTTTGCCTCTCCAACCCCCTAAACTCTTTTTATTAATTTCTTTTGTAACAACTCCAGTATCTTCAATATACTAGGATGTTTTTATAAGATTTATTCGAGCAAAAATTACACACACCTACATCTAATGGTTAAATAACATACTGTTTCCGTGGATGGCGAATTTCTGCCTCACGAAACGATGATTGTTCAACACTCATATAACACCTTCAAAGGTGGCCATTAATATGTCACTATATTTTAATATGATATATAATATGTTTATGTTTTAATTAATCTTCTATATTTTTCATTTATGGCATAACATTATGGTTTCCATTATGGGTAAACGCGATATCTTCATTTAAGGAAGTGCAGACTACCGCCCCCTCAAAGTGATGTGTTTCGTTAATGACATAAGTGGGATGTATAAAGGATGGATTTAAAGTTATTATATATGATTCTATACTGGAATTATAATATACCTCTACATCATTATTATTTCTTTCCATTAATTTATGAGATAGAAATGAAAGTTGTGTTCATGCGTACGTACGACTTACCATCTCCATGAATGATGCATTTCATTTCTTATCCCCAAATGTAATGTACATTTATAAGTAAATATTTATAATGGATATATATAATGTATATTACATATAAATGATGAATATAATTCTGGAATTAAAATATACATACCTCTCATTTAGTTTAAATTCCATTAATATGACAAAGAAATGAAAGTGGCGTTCATGCGTACGTACGGCTTACCGTCTCCATGAACGGTGCATTTCATTTCTTACCTCTAAATGATTATGTAATTTTATAAATACATTTATATGATGGATATATATGATATATATGATATCCAAATCATTAATATCATTCTGGATATAATGAACCATTGACCACACGAACATCATGTAATTTTAAGAAGTCCACTTTTGACTTAAGAACCAAATATCGACAAAACAAACATTATTAACTTAAATGATTACATAATGTTTATAACATTTCAATAATAGATATAAAAGGAATAATTAACTTGAAAAAGTTTCATAAGTAAGTAGAAATTTACTCAAGATTATTATTCAGGACGATAAAGAACGATCGAGTCATGTCGGACCCGACGTAAGGGATCTTACTCCTCTCTTTCTTTTTAAGTACACTCTTTTATGTCATTCCTTATAAAGCTCATCATTATTGTTATTTGGATGTTATTTTATATTACTATTACTGTAAGTTTTATGTTCATATGAGGAGAGACCCTATTATCTCTCATCAATCCATTTTGGAGGTTTTGTGTGGCGCCGTTAGGCTGCCGAATTTTCATAAGAGATCAAACCCCTCACTTTATTTTAAAGTACTCTCCTTTATGTCACTTCTTTTAAGATCCACTTTGTTATGTTGGGGGTTGTTCTTTTATATTAAAATTTCTTGAAACTTTATTTTAATATGATTAGAGACACTATTTGATCTCATAAATCCTTTTTTGTATGTTTTATGTGGCGTCGTTAGGCCGCCGAGTTTTCGTAAGGGATTTTTCATCTCACTTTTATTACCATGAGACTTATGCTACATTTTCCACAATTTCACTTGAGTGGTGTATGTACTTCCCATTATTTTACTCATAGTGTAATATAATTTCATTTATGAGTATTTACATCAATGTTGTATTGTCCTTCTTTCATGGGGAGCATGTCTCGAAAGTTACCCATGTCGGTAAGGGAACCTTTCACCCTCCTCTTTTTGTAAACGACATTTTTTGTTATGTCTTTTAATTCACATAATATTACGTTGGTATATGTTCTTATATATACTTATTGATTTAAATTTTCGGTCCAAGTGATGAGATACCCCTTTTTATCTCTCATCAACTCATTTTCTAAATTTTGTAGTGACGCCGTTAGGCCATCAAAGTTTTGCAAGGGAACTTCTTAACCCAAATTTGATTCTTTGGGATAATCTTGTACTCCTTGAATATGTCATTCTATGAATATGTGTGAATAACATCTGATTGTTTTACACTTAAAAGCCACTTATATTGGGTGTATTCATTTGTCACACATAATTATGTAATTGATTTATCCTTAACCCAAGGATACCGTCTTTGTAAGGGACTTCGTCTCAATCTTCTTTAATTGAGGCACATTTTGGTTTTATACACCACTTTCTTTAATACGGTGTATAAACCCCTTTGACTTTTATGTTTATTCAAAAGGAATCTTTTTATATGAAGCGTTTTACTAAACGACAAAAGGGAATGTTTTTGTCTTACGTATGCGGCGACAACGAATTCTCCGCCGCCGCGAGTATTATTTGGTCTTTGGCATCCTCAACAAGCCGTAATGTTTTTTAAAATAAAATAAATACCATATACCTTTTTTGTATTTTGGTATTGAAAATAGTTTTGATAAAGTATTCTATTATGTCAATATATTTAAATGATATATTTTTATTGAAATGTGGAAATGTTATCATTCCTTTATGTTGGTTTTATGTGTTATAATTTTATAATGGTACTTGGAAATTTTACGGGTGGTTACGTGATAAACCATATGATGGGTGGTTCCGTGAATACCAGGACGGGTGGTTACGTTATAACCTCCAATGCATTGGGTATGGAAGTCAGCCGTATGGCTATTCCATTAAGTATGTATGGAAGTTGACCAAATGGATATTCCATTAAGTGATATCTGTGGAAGTAGACCTTATGGTTCTTCCACTTAAGTATGTTTATGTCCCAAGTTACCTTTATATGTTATGTGGGCATTATATGGGTTTTATGGTAATATTTTGGTCACATAAGGGTAAGTAATGAACTTTTATTCAGCGAAGAGTTTTTACTACTTCAAAAAGGTGAAAAGTATTACTTTGATAAATTATACATGGTTTACTTGTTGTTTTGAAAAAAACTAACAGTTTTAATTCTTTGTGAATCCCTTACTGAGCTTTTTATGCTCATCCCAAGTTTTTGAAATGTTTTTTCACAGGACTTAACGTGGAATAGGTTCAAGGATGGGATCAAGGGATAGTCATGCAACCTAAAACATGGAACTGGACATGTTTCTTTTTAAGAGTTTTTATTTTATGGAAACTTAGTAAAAGTATCTTCTTTGTAATCCTTTGAGATGTAATAGTTATGTCCTAATTCTCTAAAACTCTAATCCTGAAAAGATCCTCAATGTGAATTATTCATTTAATTCAATATTAAGTAAGGATTAAGGCCGGGGCCTTATAAGTCTAGAGAAATGTCATTTATATATATATAAAAGGTGACTCAATTCCCTCACATCTTATTTATCACCCTCTTTCATTAATGTCATCCAATTACTCTCCCTATTCTATAGATAATTAAGAAATTTTTGGGGGAATTGCTTTCACATTTATACATTTATATTCATGTTTTTGGAAGAAATATGCATAAATTATTTGTGTGACTTATCATTTTTAGATATGGGTTGATGGAGTTTAAGGATCACAAATATTTACCTCTCAATATATTGAATCTTTTTTTGTAGATTGTAGTTCAAATGAAGATACTAAGAATGATATTTTTCTCAATGTAGGATGAATTTCAAGAAGAATGATTAGAAAAGAGAGGAAAATTACCTCGAAATCATTCCCATCATCTATTGTATGAAGGATCAGGTGGATGTTCTTGGTTGATTCAATACTCACAAAGTAATTTTTTAATTTGATATTTAATGGATGATTCATACATTCATTATGAATTATATTCCACTATGTTTGACTGCCTATGTAAGGGTGTACGATCATCATTGTTATTCCCTCATTAATTTTTCATAGGCTCTCAATTCACCATTAAAATATTTTAATAAAAATAAAATAAAAATGAAATTAGGGAGAGATAAATATTTTGTTTGTTTGTAGGATTTATTTTTTCATTTAGGGGATATTATATTAATCATTATTGTGAATTATATTTCCAATATTTTTACATATAGTTAATTGTATTATTTATATTAGTGGTTTTTTTATTAAATATTAGTGTTAAAATCACCCATTAAATTATACTTATAAACCCTTGTCACTAGTAACTATCATCTAGTGATTATGGAGTGAACCTAAGGCCATGTGAAAATTCAAAATGATTGAGATATTGTGTCAGGATAAGATGGTATAATATACACACCCTAGAAGATAACCCATTAATGAAAGAAACATTAATATCCATCTAGTAGAACTCATAATAGTAATATACTATTATGGAAGGAAATATTTGGATTAAATTTATCATAAATAATTGTTTAAAGGTATATTCATATTAAATTCCTTCAATTTTCATGTAATTTTTTATCATCAAGAGATATTTATTGGAAGACACTCTATTATCCATGTTAGTAATTTTATTGGAAAACCTAATTACAACTTATGGGTCTTAATCCTTAAAGTGGATCAATCGTATTTTAAGATTTATTTAGGAATATATTGTCTATTTTTGATATTATGTAATACAACAATATAAAATAATAAAAACCCGCAATTATTTTATGATAGGTTGTTGGTTTATCATATATAAACACTACATAATAATCAGTTTACATATTAAAACCATATCTATCCGAAATTTAAAAAATACTACTTGACCTATGAGGTAATTTTAATAATTGAGTCACCATTATTTGTTAACTCTTTATATAACCATCTCATATTCTATCATATGAAATATCCCTCTTTATTTTTCTTGAAATTCATATAGTTAAAATATTGTCTTATTTATTCCATTTGCAATGTATCTGTCCTAAAAAAACCCTTCACCAAGCCACAAACACTTTTTTATCTAGTTGATTACAAAAATAATAACACATTACTTCTTTGGAATATCTAATAGGGTGGGAATTTATTTATTTTTACATGTTTATCTAAATCATTATATTTCACATAACCTTATAAACCCCATACCTTCAAAAATGACATATGGGGAAATTTTTTAGTCTATACCTCATATAGTGTCTTTATAACTCTCTTAAATGGATTTCATTTACTTAAAAATTTATTATCTTCATGTGTATAACCCAAAATATATATATTATTTTTAAATTGACTTATCATTTATCAAACCACGTCCATCAAGTTATGATTATACATTTAGATATCTCATTCCATTAATGTGTACATAAAATAGTGAGTTATAAAGAATTCCACAATATCACAAATGATTAATAAAATTGTGACTTATATATTCACCATGGTGGTATATTAATAGTATCTCGATAACTTTTTCCATGTTTATTATATAAATATTTTAGATAAATATTAATATATCGATGGTTTTAAAGATTGTTTCATAATATATACCTAACCATACTAACATAAGTCATCAATACAGGTCACAATGTACTTGTAACTAGTAATTTTTTATACTCATAGGTCTATATACATTATTATGAATTAATTTAAATACCCCACCTAATCTTTTACAATTTAATTAAAAGTAATTTCATCATTTTACTAATAAAAAAATCATATGTAACAAAATAATCACAATTAAATGATAACAACATTCCATATCTATAGAGTCATTGGATGTGTTTCTCATTTTTATTTCCATGTTGAATGTGATAAAAGTATGTTTTTTGAATTATGTCATTTTCATTATTATTTTGAATTTTATACACAATGTTTTCTATATAAATAGTATATATATCAATAACAATATTTTCTATGTCGTACAAAATATTAGTCATGTAAATAGAATAAACCTTATCGTTAATGATGAAATAAAATTGTTTACTGTCAAAAAGGGAAAAAATAAGATATCTATTAATATGAAAAATATAGTAACACTTTTTTAATTCTATAATTAATACACTAGTACCATATATATCTTATATTACAACATCAATTACAACAATCCTTTCTCAATTTCCAATACCTATATTTAAATCTACCTTTATAAAATCTCATCAATTTCATAATTTATGTATATTATTAAAAATGTGTAATTCACAACTAGTTTATAATAACCATAAGTTAGAATTAGATAATTATTCTATAACAACAAATTATTTATTCTTAATTTTATCCTCGTTATAATTGAGAACAATTCTAAAGTTATAATACCAATCTATAATGAATCTCAAAGTAAAGTGTGTGCTTAATATCTTTCTAATCTATAATAAGAGATATTTAACATCTGAGGATAATTTTTTTGATAACTTTCAAATAAGTAGGATTATTCAATATACATGAAATAAAATGGTGACCATATACATCATATCTACTAGTATGTCAAGATTTATATTTCACTATGATTTGGTTTATATTTAGTTTTTTCTCATTACATATATGATTAGGTAGACAATAATATGCATTATATGAAATATATATATTATATAGTTGAGAATAATTCACTTTTTCCAAACTTATATAATATATTATCTCATATTTATTCCTATATAAACATAAATATTTAGGGTCCCCTTATTTTTCTTTCGTTTCACAAGATAATATGTGGTCCCCTAACCATTAAGGTAGCCCATTTTAAACAATAGTGGTTTAGATGACTATTTAATTTGGGATTAATCTAACACATTATTATTTTTAGAGGTTTATGAATCTCACCATTACATAAATGAATTCAATTTCTAATAGTATCTCAAATAGTATCTATATCATGAAAACATAAACCTCAAGAAAAACTACCCAAAGGATTATGGTTTCTGACAAGTAAAAATTATCTATAATCATCATGCGGGAAAAATAAACCCTCAATACTAGATAACCTTAAATAGAAATAAAAAATTAGAACTATAAAAACATAAATATAAAAAACTCTAGAAAATGGGATCATACTCAGTGTTGAAAACTGTTGGTATAGCCTATACCAATGTTTCTCTAAAACGTTGGTTATTATTTCTTGTATATTTTCCTATACCAATATATTAATGATGACTATTGGTATATGACACCTAGGTTTACATTTTATCATTTTTTTATGAAACCATTGGTATAGATATATACAAATGTTTTTAGTAAATGCTGGAATATCCTTTACAGACAAAAAACTTTACCCATGGTTTTATGAATCCATTATTATAGATCTAAACCAATGGGTTTTCAAACCATTTGTATACACTTTCACTAACTTAGCATCTAGTAGCTCCCAACTTTGTCCCGAAATCATCAAAAAACACCTTTAGCCCTCAAAATGCCCCAAAACATGAAAAAATCATCATACACCTGCACTTATGTACACCAAAAACCAATCCACATCTATATAATATAAAATTTTCAAGAAAATAATTAATACATTCAACCAGTGATAGCACACATTTGAAACATCACATATATCAATTTACATCCAATTTTCCACATCATGTGTCATAAAAATCAATCAAAAAATGAAAAGTATCAATCTATCTCTCCTCATAACCAATATAATCGTTATCATCATCATCATCATTATCATTATCATCATCATCCTCTTCACCATCATTATCACCAATATCCTCACAATCACAATCCCCGTTACCATCATCAAAAACATCATTACCCCAAAATCCACTATGACCACCACCCAGTAAACCATATAATGTATCTCTCATCATCATATTTGTATAACACACCACATACGTATCTGTTGATTGTGATGTAAATAAAGTGGCAATAAATTTCATATATTCATCAATTTCCTTTTGATTATATTAAAGGTTCTACATTATCATTTTTTGTCCTCTTCTACCACTGGGTGATCGTATGATATCTCTACATGATATTTTTCAAACACATTTCTATCAGAACTAGCTCCTAAATTGGGATAATTTATAGTGTAGACAATACTCTTTCGTTGTTGACATCATATACTCATATGTTCTCATCTCCCAATCCCCAATGCACATGATACTTTGGCCCAAATTAGTCAGCTTCCTACTCATGAATGACCACAAAATCAAACTGTTACACATATAAATGTACTGTTTAGAAACAAATTATATATTAAAATTTTAAATTTACAATGTAAAACATACAGTATATTGTTGTCACTGTTAGTTTACCATAGTTTCATATTTCTTCTTTTGGACGAAAAAAATATTTTTTCCTAAGACACAAGTCCTTAAATATTCAATATTTCCCCTACAATGTCATTGAATATTGGTAAAAATTCATAAATAAGTCATTACATATAACAATATTATGTTATTAAATCCAATATTTAATTGAAAATTATTAACAAAAACAAATAGAATTAAATTTTATGAAAAAGTATTTTATTATCCCCAACATTGAAAAATTAAAATAAATCAAAGCCAAATGAAAAGGGAATACATATATGTGTATATAATGATAATAAATTATACTTTAATGGGGAATATAATTAAATGAAATACGTGTAAGAGAAGAAAATTTCATTTTATTTACAACATGTTTGGGAAAACCCCTGAAAGAGTCATATTATTGTTTTGGTGATTATGTTTGTTCTCGAATCCAAATGACTGAAAATCAGTGTGGTTGGTGTTGTTGAAATAGATGTATTTAAGGTATTCAAAATGGAGAAGGAATATTGGAAAATGGTTTTCCTCAAAGAATATCATGTGCTGAATTTTGCGACGGTGAAGTGTAGAGTTCATGAACCATAAAATGGTTATGGGGAACTGTGAAGGTTGTTACATTTTGCAGATGCAGGTAGTGAATTAAGCCTTCAAGAAAGGGGTTGTTCACTATGCGAACTACAATGCACAAATCAGTTCACAGGCGGCTCATAGTTATAGGTATGATTTTAGTTCACATGAGGATAACCATTCACAGGAGCCTCATCATTTTTTTTGATAGACAGTTATTTCCATTGTCATAAAGGGTTATTTTTGTGGAATACATTGACAATAACTAATGATTATGGTGCTATGTGGACCACATAGTAGTTCACGGTGAAGGTTATACCACATCATATGTTTTGTTAATTTTTAGTATTTGGTTTATTGGATTTATTTTCATATATAAATACCCCTAATTAGATCATTACGTAGAGAATATTTCATTATAACATCACTTCCCTTCGAAGAATTAAGTTAAGTCTAATGTATTTCGTGGGGGGGAAATTTTGGGAATGAGAAGAGTTCAGGAGGGAGAATTATGTGCTGGGTGAATTATCTCATGGGAACTGTTCATGAAAGGGGTTCTTCTTGGATCTTCATCTAGGAAGGGAAAGGGGTATATGGAAGAAGATATAGGATGAGGAAGAGGTGGTGGTATAGGAAATAAGAGGTGATTCATGGAAGAATAGATAGTTCGTGGAAGCAAGGATGGTTACTGGAAAACTAAGGAATATGTGAAGCACTCACACCGTGTGATGAAACACGGTTCATAAAGGATTCAAGGAAGTTCACCAATAATTAAGGATTGTTCATAATGGTAATAAAATAGTTTATGAATATAATTTCTAAAAACATAAAACATGTCGAAATGTGGGATTTCAAAAAAGAATCAACCTAATATTGAGGATGCTTCCATTACTGAAAAAGAAGGGACCTAAAAGTACATAAAATGTTGGTTAATCCCTTCAATGAGTAGTGATAAAAGGAATATGAAAATGTTGATCCCTTCCACCAACAATGATCCAGTGAATGAGAGATAGGGAGTTACCCGTGGGAATGTAGGGAGATGACCATGAATCTTGTAAAGAATACGATCATGGGCATAGATGTGATCTAGACCGAACCATGTAATTTGGTAGTGATCCTTATTGGATTCATTATATCATCAAATTGCTTTTCTATACTCCTTATACATAGCCTAGTGTGGGTGAAACAAGTATATTTTATTTCTCTCATGCATGAGTTAAATTATTTCCATACATTACTTTGATAATGAGATAGAAGAGTGTTTCTATAATGAAGAAATAATATCTGAAGAGTCTGTTGTTTTAATTTTTCATTCTTTTATTCAACCCCTTCATAGGGTATTAAACATAATTTGTTTAACAATAAGTATCATAGCTAAATTTTGAATATTAGTGTTTCTATCTTAGTTAGCTAATCAGATGTTTTTGATAACAATAATATTCTAATCATTTATTGAAACAATTTCTATCTATGGAATAATCGAATGCAACCCTTATTTTGATCATTGGGTATGAATGGATTTACATTTTCAATGCATGGTATTTCTTCTAGTATAGATACTAATGAATTATCATAAGTAGATTTTGGGGAACATGTATGAGGTTATAATAATGCACCCTAATGAGTCTATCGATACATTCTATGATCAACAGAATGTTGGTTTGGAAGACATTCATGGTCTTGGAAGAATTATTAATGATATAATGATTGATAAGCACATCCTTAGGAAACAAACACCACAGTTTAATCCAACAGTTTCTGTATTAGAAGAACAAGATCCAAATGAATTGACAATGGACAGATTGAAAACTAGTATTGTTTCATACGAGATAAGAAATGATGATAATGATGATATAGAAAAGGGGATTTCAAAATAAGTGTAATTCAATGCCATGAAAATATCACAATTAATTATGGGTATGGAGAAGAAGCTACAAATTATTTAATGTCATTCCTTTAATGAAATTTATAAAGAAGAAGAAGGAAATTTCAATGGGAAACATCCACATTCTTACTTTTGATGCAGAGATATTTCACATCTTCCTGCAAGTTTCCCTATGATATTTCATGGGGAGGATAAGAATGAAGTTGAAATTACTAGGAAAAAGTGTTCATCCTATGCGAAAGGTAAGAAAAATTTCTTCAGATGGAATAATATTATTTCAAAAGAAGATGATTTTTTAGAAGAATATGATGCATAATAGTTGGATGAGTATAAGGATCATGAATAATATTCTATGCTGGAATTTGATAGTAGATCCTAAAAAATAATAGAATGTGACCGTGATTAAGAAGGAGTCAATGTAATAGTTGATATGAAGGATCAATTATTAGTTTTTCTTGTATAAATTGATTTTTGGAGATCCAAAATGAAGAAATATGAAAAATTAATTCATGATTATAAAAATCTCTATAGCAACAGGAAAAAGAGAAGTCTGGTCTGGATGAATAAATTGTCAAACTGATGACATCAATGTCATCAGTGCCATAGAGCTCAGAAAATAAAGGTGAGTACATGCTCCAAATTGAAGAACAATAAAGATAAATCAATATTTTCACTTGAACCGGAAAATATCAAATTAAATGTTACAATGAACATGATAATGAATTTGTCTATATGTGGAGAAAAGTGAATGATCAGGAGAAACTCTTGATTCCAGCAAATAAGGACACAATGTCATCCAAAAATAAAAAATAGAATTTAGAGTTATATTGAAGTAGTCAATGATATTTTAAGAATATAAAAATATTGATTAGAATTATAAAGCTTGTACAGGGCTTGATCGCAAATAGAAATCAGTAGTTATTGATGTTAGACCCTGGGATCTCACTCCAAGGTTAATGATTTATTTGGGAAAGTATCAGAATCAAAGGATTCATAGAACCCACGTGATAACCTATATTGATGTGTTTCCAAAAATTAATGAACCCTACATGAGATGATATTGTTGTGTAAATATGGGAAACTCACAAAAAGTATATTCCATAGCCTAGAGGTATTGAAGGGAACAAGATCATAATAGGCCTCTATACAGAACTCAATATTATATAACATCATTTGATGTTCACTGTTTCATTTGTGGAGGATTCGGGAACATAGAATGATACTACTCATTGATAATTTAGTGAAATTTGAGAAATCAAAATAAATATGTTCATAAGAAAAATACAATGTATCATCAATGAGATGAAAATGGAAAATCTGTATGTATTATTGGAAGATGAATCTATCCCATCATACATTCTGTAAGATCAATATGATCAATCCCTTTTGAGTATGATGTAAAAAACATGGATCCAAAAAGAAGACAGACGATCAAAAAGTGTATAGAAATGTATCTTTTAAAATGTCAGATTTAACAATAAAATGGATCATTAAAATTAGACGCACCTCCAATATGAATGGAAATTAAGATATTGTGATAGGTATCAAATACAACAAAGAAGGTATTATATCATTTGGGAATGATGAAGGCCTAAAAACTATTGGCCCAATAAAATCCATGTTTGGGGTAAGATACATGAGACATACTGATGTTTTAGTTGTTCATGGTCTTAATCACAACTTTCTAAGTGCATGTAAATTGTGTGATATGGGATATAAAATAATATTTCCCATTAAATTATGTTTCATCAAGAAAAAATACGGTCTAGTGGTCTGGAAGGAAAAACATAACAATGGGAATCCCTACCACGGGAGTGGAGAAGATGTTAAGTGCTTTATGTCAAAGGAAGATGAAAAAAGTTTGGAAAAAATAACTTTTCCACACGAGAAAAACATCATGGAATGATCTGATAAAATATGGTTCTTCTCAAGACAACTTTAGGTTATCATGTGACCATACTCATACGTGATATTCCTATAAACAATGTATGATCATTTGAAAGGTATATAAGAAAAAAGGAAAAATGTCTTAAAAATTTCCTGAGTTAGTATATATTAAGGTTTGAGGACCTATTTCAAAAAGATATATGGATAGTAGGAGATATTATGTTTAGTAAACTGAGGATTTTAGCATATTGGAAATGATTTCAATCATCACCCCCAAATCATAGGTTTTCAGTTTCCTAACATCTTATCAAAGAGAATTTTAAAAGATATTTGATCAAATAATCTAGAATATCTAAATAGATAATGAAATAGAGATCACAAATATAAAATTGAAGGGTTATATATAGACAAATGGGATAAAGAAAAAAAATCCTAATAGTAATAACTCCATTGAAAAATGGAGCATTTGAAAAAAAACTTCAAAATTTCAACAACATGGCTATAACAATGCTCATTGATAAATACCTTCTAGAGAATAATTAGAATGAAAAAGTAATGGGATTGGTCTACACTTTGAATAGAGCATTATTATGTACAAAAGAAGATAATAATTTATATGAGCTATGGTATGGAATGAACGTATCATTGGAGTACTTTAGATTATTCTGAATTAATTGTTCCATCCCAATAAAGAGAAACACATGATGTTTTAATATCGTGAATATGAAGGGATATTTCATGGAAACACAAAAAAAATGAAAGGAATATAAATGATTCAATAATTAGTTTGGAATTTTATTTGATAGATATGATGAAACTATAGTAGATAATGTGAAAAAATATTCATAATATAAATGATCAGTCTCTAGAGGATAGTGATGAATAGATCTAATGGCCTGAAGGCCTTCTTGTTTCTTGTTTTTTGATAACCACTCTTTCAAGGAGAGAGGGGGAATCCTTACAAGACCCGTAGGCTTAGAGATTACATGACTCGTATGTCTTATTAAATAATCAGACTATACCGACATGGAACTACTCCTCCCAAGAATCTTAATAGTTATGTTGGATCTCCACCTTCGCATGGATTGTTCGGCTAGGCTTCTAGGGCATGCACAAGATGGTCTAGATGGATATTTCATACCAACCCTTTCTGAAAAATACACGTAGCTTCTGCTCTGGTTAATTCTCTTGGTTTGAATCATTATATGAAGTATGTTCCTTGCATAGTCTATCTGGTCATTAACTACAATTTCAGGTGGCCTGAAGGCATTGAGGTGGCCTTAAGTCCCTGAGGTAGACCGAAGGCCTTGAGGTGGCCCAAAGGCCTTGAGGTATCCTGAAAGCCTTGGTAGTCTAAAGCCTTTGGCAGAATGAAATCCTTAAAGGACCCATGGCCCAAACTAGTGGCCCAAAAGCAAAGATGGGTGATTCTTTTTAGCTACTATAGTACCAAATAACACCTACTACATCACTACTATTGTAGCCGGTAAATTATGTCTCTGCCCAGTCTTATACTCGGGTCTCATGGATGCACTTTCGAACTGCTCACCAACTTGGTTGAGGCTCATGTGCAGGATAGTGGGGAATATATAAGAAAATAATGGAATGTTTCATATCCCAAGTATAATTCAAAATAAGTATTATATAATTAATATGATGAGAAAAACTAGTATCTATAAAAAGACTGAAGAGTTTTTCCAAAATTGATTTAAAAAAAAATTGGTGATCAGAAAATGCCACTGTAGAGAAAAACGATGAAGACACTACAACAAGCATCATAATTATCATAGGTATATACATAAAGTTTTGATAAAGTAGATGCAGATGAGAATTGGGTTCAGGATTTGAATGTGTTGTTTGACCAATTTCTGAATAATCAGACATGGGATATTGTTTTGAGGCCAACAGATAAAAATATCATCTGTACTAAATGGGCCATTCAAAAAAATATGATTTAATATTGCATAGTTATTAGAAACAATACTTAAATACTATGAAAAGGGTGCTCTTGGATAGAGGGTATCGATGTTGATGAAACATTTACACCAGTTTTATGGGTAGATACAATCAGATTATTATTTTCTATTGTAGCTAAACGAAAGGTGAAAGTTATATAGACGGACATCAAATCATCATTTCTGAATTTTGTTCAAGAAATATAAGTTTATATTGATTATCAAAATGGATTTCTCATTCAAGAATTTGAAAAAAAATTGTCGGATGAAATATCTAAATGAGTTAAAGAATGAACCAAGATTATGGTTTTTAAGAATAAATCAGTTTTAGAAGAATATTTACTTCTAGCATGGTGGAGTTGATTACAATCTATATGTCAATAATAAATGAAATAAATGGATTATGGTTATAGATTATGTCAAGGACATAATCATTGGTGGATCAAATAAATCATAGTGTAAGATGTTTTTAGAATTTATGAAAAGAGTATTTGAAATGTCAATGATAGGTGAACTAATATTTTTTTTGGTTTATAGGTGACACAAAGAATGAATGGAACATTCATTAATCAATATAAATATTCCAAGGTGGTTGTGAGGAGATATAGAATTTATAATTCCATGGAAATGATGACTTTTTGCGGCTACCTAGATGAAACAATCGTGTGAAGATGAAGACACTGTAGTTAATGTCCCAGAATACAGAAAAATCATTGGTAGTCTATTGTACTTATTAGAAAAAAGACATAATATTGTTTTTTGACATTGCATGAAGAATGGTATAAATGACATTCCAGGGAAACCCAATTTCATTGTGTGAAAACTATACATTGGTATACTAAGGGCAGAGTGGACTTCAGTTGGATATATATTGGTAAATCTCACCAAGAGTTTTTGGGATATACAGATGAAGATAGGGTCAGTAGATGAGATGATAGAAAATCCAAATTAGGTGGTGAATTAAATATAATAAGATTGATTATTACATGACTATGGAAAAAAATATTTAATTTCATTGATGTCAACATAAGCTAAATATATTGTAGATACTTAAACAAGCACAATGTTATTATAGATGAATCTTTACCTTGATGATATGGGAGTTGATGTGATGTCTCTGATCAAAATACATTGGGTTAAATCAAGTTCTATAAATATTAGAAAAAATATATTTTATATCTAGAATAAAATTATCATTTGAAATCAAGATGAAATTTATCTAGGATACGGTGGAGTTTGTCCTTGTGAAGTTGGAGGATATTCCTACAGAACTATCAGTTGTGGAAATTTTGACGAATTCCCTACCGAAAGAGTCATTTGAAAGGAATCGATAGGTTCTGGGAGATCAGTGGACTCCCCAAAAATTAAAAAGGTTTTTTGGGACCCCTATCCTGATGGTATGGTTTGTTTTTCCTTTATGTACTAATCTGTGTTTTTTACCCTATTGTGGACAACAATTTATCATCGTTCAGATTCCTTGAAAAGGGGACAGAAATTATGGATATAAAAGGGGATAAAATTTCCAAAATAAGAAAGTATAAGAATATGATAGGAGGAGTATTTAATTAAGGGAGATTGAAATTTGATGATTCTAAAGCTGATCGATCAATGGTTATTTTCACGATATATGGGGATTGTGATGAATGAATCTGAGTGTTATGGGAAAGATGTGATTTAATGATGAACATTTCATTATACTCTTTTTTCTCACACCAAGCACTACCCATTTTGGATTAGAGTTTGTTGAGAAAATAATTGATTGTTATTTTAATTACAAGAAGTATGTTTTGGTGGAAGATGGAAGAATATTTAACATGGTATAAATATTTGAAGAGTTTTTTACAAATCCAAAGGGGGATATTGTCGAGGAAAAAATCTCTCAAGGTTTCATCTTAGTGTTTTTGGGGTGATTGTGTTTTTTGAAAACACCATATGACTGCAAATCAGTGTTGTTGGTGTTGTTGATGTAGATTCTTTAAAGGTATAGTTGTTTCCTAGTGTTTTCTAAATAGTTGGTCCTCAAAATCATGAGTTTTTTTGGAAAGTAAAATATTTCAGCATAACATCATCAAAATACAGACCACAAAGGAGGTACATATATTGAAAAAGAAAATCCACAAATGGGGTTTCTAGAAAGGTGATCGTGGACTGCGGTTCGATGTCAGGAATTATGGAGTATGATGACCACAAAATGGTTATGTGGAATCGTGAAGGGAGATATGTTTTATTGATGAGGGTGGTGAATTAATCCCTCAGCAAAGGGGATATGTGTTACATGGACTGCAAATAAAAAAATAATTCATGAGAGGATCATAGTTCACATGAGGTTTTTTTTTCATGAGAGGCTAACCATTCGTGGGAGGTTCATCATTTGAGGTTAAGTGGCGATGATTTAAGGTACCTAAAATGGTTTTTGTTCATGGAAAAAATCAGCCACCACAAATAATTAAGCCACATTGTGGACCACATTGGAGTTTTTGGTGAAGGGTGTACCATATTTGATGTATGGGTAATTCGGATTAGCACTTTTTGCGTGTCTATTTTACTATATAAATACCCCTAGTCATATCTTTAAGTTATGTATATTTCATTAGAAGATCATATCTGTAGGATGAATTCAGTGAAATCTCAAGTAGTTAATGAGGGATAATTTCATGATGGAGAATATTTCATAAGGGAGTATTACATGAAATGAAAAGTAGTTTTTGGGAGATGTTCCTGAAAGGGGTTTTGTAGGGCTCCACAACAGTTAAAAAAATAAGGTCCATGGAAGATGATACAGTCTGCAGAAGAGGAGACGATCCATAGAAAACAAAGGCATCTGTGAAGCTCTCACTCCATGTAGTGTCACATATTTTGTGGATGATTCAAGGTAGTTTGTAGAGCATGCATGATCATTCATAGGGGGAATAAAATAGTTCACGAATTAAATTTCCACAAAATATCTATATATATATATAAATGGGACTTCAACAGAGAAACTACCTATATATGAGGATGAATTCATTACTGATATTGAAGGGACATACATGTCTATAAAATATGGTGGAATACCTTCATAGTTATGTGAGAAAATGAAGAATATGAAGGTGATCATTTCCATAGGTACTGATCCCAAGTTAGAGGGTTTGGGTGTGACCCTTAGGAAAGTAGGTTAATGACCCTAAATCTTATAATGGTAGTTATCCTGGGTAAATAATTGATCTATCCCAATCCTTGTCATTTGGATGTGATCCTTAGTGTATTTGGTATGTTAGCACATTACTGTAGTATGCTCCTTGGACGTAGCACATTGAGGGTGAACCAAGTAAAATTATTTTCTCTCATGGATTATTTCAGTTCTGTTTATGCAATACACTGGGAAAGATATTGATGAGTAATTTGATTAAAGACGAAAAAAGATCCAAAGGAGTTGTAGTTTTAATCTGTCATACCCTAATTCACCACCCCACTCAGGGTATTTAACATAACTTAGCTAACCATATTTATGAACGAATAGAATTCACTATAAATACATACATTTCATTTAATATATTAGTAAAAAACGATGAAATTTAATTATAGTAGTATTATAAATAAAATAAAATAGGGGGTAATATCATTAATAAATATTTATGTGTTGTATTTGATGACACAATTGTAATATTTATTGATAAATAAATATATGATGATATTATAAGACATTGTTAATAGATAGGTGAAGAGGATGGTTACTGAACTAATGGATCCTTTATTAGATTGTTAATGACATATAACAATGAATAATTTGAGTTTTTATTGATGTTTAGAGACTTAAAAAACAACATTTATTGGATTTCAAGATAGTGATTGTGTGCATATTCATTATTTGATTTTTTTTATAGAAGTAAATTTTGTTCATGATGTTATATGTTTTAGTTACATTCATAGATAAGGATCTATTTTTTTGAATTAAATATATTTTTCTTAATATTTTGAATTGATAGTCCATTTTGTGATATGAAATTATTTGTATAATATTATTTACAATAAATAACACATTTGGGTTATGTTTTATTGAAAATGAACATCATAATATTTTAATGGCACCATATACATTAAAATATATTGTTTTATAGAATTTATATTAACTTATTGTTCTTGTGATGAATAATGTATTGGTGATTGTGATATATGTGGTAAAAAGAGCTATATAGATTATCTTTAGGTAAGGTACTGGACAATAAATATTTTGTATATTCAATTTTTTTCATTTTTATATTTTTCATTGATTATCCATTAGGTTTTCTTTCATTAATAAGTGATTATCATTTTTTGGATATGAATATATTATAACATGGTTTATGGTTTTATTCATGGATTCCTTTTATAAAATAATACATTATTGATAAATTTATTACATTCTTAAAATATATTTTAAAGTTATTTATTTTATATTTTTCTTGATTTTACTAAGGATATCATCTTTCTAAATGGGTTTTCCTTATTTGGGAAATTATGTCTTGATTTCATAATGTCATGGGCATTTATCATATTATAATGGGTAGTATATAAAATGGTGAATGAAATATATATGATCATATTTTTTATGTTATAATTATTTCATCCAATTTTTCATCATCATCATCAATTTTCATTAGGATGTATTTGGTATGACATCAATTTTGTCGGTCTAGGCCTATGTGGCCTTAATGTCAATAAGATACTAATAACAATCATAATTATATCATTGTTGGTAATTTTCAATGGTTTTAATGGATTATTGTGTAAAATAGATTGATACATATCTAAGTATTAGGAAGATATCTATAATCAACTTTCTCATCATAATCCTAATATTTTTCCTCTTTGATACACCTCCAGCTACCTATTGTCTTTATTATTTTAGTTAATCCTATGTTTCTTGTAATTGAGGTAATAAATGTTTATAAGTAGTTGTATTATTAATTAAATTTCCATCCTAAAAATTTTTTGGATGCTATTGGATAATTAATGGGGATTTTGTGACATGAAGTTACATCTAAAAAATTGTAATTATTTAGATATGTTTTATTGAAGATGTTTGACAATTGATGTGATTATTTATTTTTATTTTGTAATCAACACAGAAATCATTTTCAAAATACCTTGTTATTTCACATCAAATTTGTTATGATGTTAATTAAAAATTTTATTGATTTTTTTGACGGTTATTAGATTAAATTACCAATAATTTGCAGTAAATCTTGATGTATTTTCTTATGTTATGGAATTTAGAGAAAAGTTAAAAAAACCTCTAAGTCTATAGCTATGTATGAGTTACATAGAATGAAGTGGGAGTGGTTACAATGTAATCTCTCCTCCATGCAGTTTAAAATCATAAAATACTATAGTGTACATGAAATAGTGTTTGAAAAAAAAAGAAGTATGAAGATGAAGAATAAGTTTAGAAATAGATTCTTTTTAATGAGAATTTTTATTTCAATTTAAAATTGAAATTTTATTTTATTCTACTAGTTTGTGATTTATGTTGTGATATATTAATGAATGTTGTTGTAGTGATGTGTGATTGAGAAATAAAAATTGTAATTACTCTTTATTGAAATTAGGAAGATTATTTTTGAGTGAAACAAGGAAAATAAGTTCCATGTATGGATCATATGATGAGAATAAGTATCCTAAAACATTATTTGTCGATGATTTTCTGGATGAATAAAAACTATAGTAACTTGAATGGGAATCTACTAAAAATGAGGATATCTTATTTTATAACCGAAAAAATCATTTATCATTGTAAGTAGTAAATAAGAACTCAAACATAGTTAAGAGAAGCATATTATGTGTACAATGACATTCCCACAAGTTTTTATATACACATTGATACTAGTGGGTCCTAGGATATTCCCTTATTGATTCTTATAACTGAGGTACCTGAAATTATATATTTTCGTTCATGAGTATGAGTATATTAGCATCTTTTTTACATACATGAGTATTATTATATTCTCTTGGACACCCCTATTAGTGGAATTATTACCATGGACGCATGCGAGGAGGGTGGATTGAATAATTTTTTCAATATCTTGGATAGCTGTTGGGGATGAGTCAAGGAGTCATCATTTATTAAAATAAATTTATTGGTTAAATGTATTGCACTTACGTAGGAATCAATGAAGTTTCCCACTCAGGATGATATCATGTATGATATGACCATAGAACCAACGATATTTTTGGGTACTATAATTAAGTCTTATGTGTGGTGATGAAATTTGTTTTATGAAAATAAACTATATAAGAACAATGAGCCATGATGAAAAATCACATGAGATTGAGGCATATGAGATTTATTCTATAGAAACATGGATACATGATTCTTAGTATGTCTAGATATAATTAAATACTTGAGTTTAGGTATTAAATTATGATGGTTAGATGTCAAAAAATCAATTGGTAAGTGACATGAAGAGAGACTCAGAAAACTATATGGTAAAAACATCACATAAATTCTATAAATTGTATCTCACCATTAAAAGATAATTGATTTTGTGATTAAAATATCTTTCATAGTGTATGGATTTTTGAATAGTGCAGTTAGTGTCGTTGAGACCATAATAAAAAAAATTATGTTTCTATTCACATCCTTAATTTTTATTTTTATACAAATTTTAGAATAGTCACCCCACCATTACTTGAATCTAATATATCTATTAATCACAGAATAAAATGTGTATAATATCTATTGTTATTTTTTATAAAAAAAATAATTAATCTTATCCTATTATTTAGATTATATGAGAATTGTTTTTCTCGATGTTGTGTCTATAATCAACAAATTGATTGATTATATATAAGCCATTGATATTTCATAGAAATTCTAATGGTTATTTGATAATGAGAGTAGAATCTCATCTAATATAATTAATTATCATATTTTTGGCCTCTATATTAATATATTATAATATATATGGACAATACATTCATACTTTCACTAGTAAGTAGAAGTCATGAATAATGTTTTTCTTCTATTTGATGAAATATTAGTGTCCGATTTGTTTTATAAAACTACCTATGATCTTTGGATAATTTAATATCATACACATTATTGAACTGATATATTAAAAAGATCTAATCTCATCATGTTTTATAGTATTTTCTAGGAGAAAAAAATGAGGGAAAAATATTTTGTATATAAAATTCTATATTTATTCAAAATCATTTTAAATAGAATGAATTCACATTCCGATGAATTTGATAATATCAATGTGGTAGGTAGTGTTATAAAATCTCTACCAATGAATTTTTATAACAAAAAATAATACATCAGTTAAAACAATAACTTCAATGAATAATGACTTGATATTATTAGTTTACTAATGTCACAACTCATCCCACGGTTCCCAAACGTGATGACCATAAGCCTTCCATCCATAGGGAAGAGGTTCGTGACTACCACACGAATACTTTTCCCAAATGGGGAAGGAATTTACTTATATAACTATACAAATTAAAAAGAGAAAATGAAGTAAAAACCAAAAAAAATACTATGGTACAACCATAAGGGTAAAGTACAACCACAAGTACAACATTAAACTGGAAACAATGCACCAGAATACAAGACCAATAAACTGAAGAAACTTAAACAGCTGTCACATCTTCCCTGGTGCTATAACTAGTGGGTAGTAGCTATATGTATGAAGTCGAAGAAGATCATGTAGACTACTCACATAATACCAAGCCACAAAAATTCATTAACCACCATAGTCTACCTTGGTGTGTCATTAGTCTGCACCAGACAGACATGTGCGGGCGAAGCCCATGCAGGGGTGAGTATAAAAATACCCTATCGGGACCCCAAGACCCTTGAAGGTCTCTTTGTAATCCATAATGGAAAAAATCACAAGAGATACCAAAAAGTTAATATCACAAACCTGATCTAAATCTTGAAGCATAATGAAAACGAGACAACTCACTCTAACGGTAAAACTTGTTGGTTACTGGGATTGGGATGACTAGACATACAACCTGATCATCCTATCCATTAAAACTATACTACTAACTTGTGTAGGTCACTATATGATGACACATATTAGTCACTAGATGATGACTCGTATTGGTCATTGGGGTGATCAATACTGGCCGCTAGATGCAAACCTGTATTGGTCACTGGTGCTGACCCATATTGGTCACTGGTGATGAACCATGTTGATCTCTGGTGCTGACCCACCTTTGTCACTGCTATAGAGGTAGGGATGATTATTTATCAATCTAGATCACCCCCTATGGAGTTTTTGATTGTGATCCTTATTGGTCACTATCCTTCTTCATGTTATAGCCAACCACTAGATTCCTACAAGGAGCACGTCTGATCTTCAAAAACCTCTTCTCCATAATCCATCAGTCTCTTTTCAACTGATATGTAGTCATGAAAAGGCATACCCAAGGGACTACCCCGTCATAGGGCTCCCAATATGACAGATGACGCATAAATCGGATGCTCGGTGTGTGACATATGGGAACTTTTATATAAAGGCCTTGTTGGATTCAATTTTGATCCAACATAGGTTGCATGTCAAATTGAGAAAAAATCAATAGGATTATCTCCGAAGAACATTCATATCACAAGGGTACTTATTCCATAGATGGTGTATCGATCAGAATCCATGTCTATTAGATACACCCATTTCTGTGGAATGGGGGTTATCACATCTTGGCCTAGTCCGGCCCGGCCAGGCATGCCAAAATATATCAAAGAGAACGCTTCCCAAAAGGGGTACAATTCCTCTAACAGTGTGCCAAAAGGACACCCGTTTCGTTAGTTATAGACATTTATTTATTTGGGGGTATGTTGGGTATGGGCCTGGTCTGACTCGGTCAGGCCGCCCTGACACAAGGGGTCCCAGGATCATCCTAACCCCACTCAGGTCTGGACCGTTATGGGTTGGCTCGATTTATTGGGTACAACCCATTGGGGTCAGCCTGGATGGATCGCGGGCCCAGGATGCGGTTTGTCCGACCCTCTTGGTAGGGCTTTTCCCACCCGTATTGGCCCGCTTGGTCGTGAGTCTGGCATGTTCGGCCTGCGGGTGTTTGACCTGGTCTGAGTCCAACCCAGTCCGCCTGGAGGTGGACTGCTTTCCCGCTGGCCCTTTTGATGTGGGGCCATTATTGTCCTGCTGGTGGATAACTGCCCCACCATTTCTCCAACTGGCACGACGTGATGCGGGGATCCACCTTCCCTTCCCGCAGCAGCCCGCTGGTCGCCGCTGTTGTCACCGGGGGGTGCCTGAGGGTGCCGCCCGTTTCCTGAAAAGTCAGCTCGAGCAGGCTGCATTTGGCCACTGCGGCACACAACGGTGCAACACGTCCCCATAGACCGTGACTAGTTTTTTTGGGCCTCCTTTGGGCACCGCTAGCTGCCGTTAGCATGGTGTGCCTGCAGTACTTTTCGAGGGCCACCGCGTGTGCTCTGGTGGTCCTTTCATGGAGTCGTATGCACCTACGACTCTTCCGAGAATCCTCTGTTATAGCATGACCCTCTATTTCATGTTTCCATCGATTTGGAAATTGTCCCACTAGGTTCATATCAAGAACGAAGCGGCGTAGGGTCTATTCCTTGTTCATTTTTCCCACACCCTCCGAGTTATATTATAAAAAGCATGATAGAATTTAATTCATCAATGAAAACATAAAAATAAAACCTCTACCTCGATTATTATTGGTTACCACTACAGATGGTGGTACATGCACGTTTAAGGGTATGATTCTAGAGGAGCATCCTTGTTAGATGGTGTCTTCAGCATTTTGCCGATCCCCAAATGTTTCCGCTTGAGTTTCCATCCTCTGTCGGTGGATGGAGTCACGGTACCTTTCCATAGTTTCCCTACATGGTGTTGTCCTGTCAAAACTCATCCCTGAGCCCCAAATATATAGGAAGGGGAAAAGGTGAGTAACACATGAATGAATTTAATGAGGTTCATTAAATTTGTAATTAATGAACTACATTTAATTCACAATGATGCGGTTACACAATTAATGAGTGAATCCACATAATTTCATGACATGTCATCGTTCGCGCCAATGACACTAATAGAATGTAGAAAAGAAAGAATAAATAATTATTTTATTATTATTTTATTATTCTTTAAAAGGTCCTACAACTATCTTAATTTCCTGACCAACTGCGGTCAAAGTTAAACATTCCTTATATGAATCCTGGTGTCGTGGATTCAACACTGCTCTCGAATTTCAATTCCATGTACCAGTATAAAATATAGAAAACGCCACCCACTAATTTATTGAACATACCTTAAAAAAATATTTTAAATTCATTCCAGGCACACCGGACCTCAGAATCATGCACCATTAGTTTTCACGTACTCATAAAAATCCAAAATAAATAAAAATAAAATTAAATGGAATTTTCCAAGTCTTTACAGCTTACTCTATACAAATTGTAGTTTCAAAACACAAATGTAAAAGAGAAAAAAAATAATTATGGGTACACCATCTAATTATAAAAATTAGGTTTCATCCTTCACATTTGAATATTAGATACATTAATGTTAAAAATACTAATTATCTTAACATGTGAATAGAGTATAAAAGTTCATGAATTAAATGAAATCATTTTAAAAGATATTTACAAATGGAAATTGAAGTGATAATAACAACGTAATTATAAAATGTAATTCAAATCTTAATTACAGTATATTTGATTTAACATATTACAAGTTTCCAAATAAAATGAATATATAAACTATGTTTCAATGATTCATGATTGGAAATAATTTATAATATTTATGAATATTAAAATATTATTTTCTAAAAATTTGGGTCTAACCAATGATTAAAATTCAAGTGATGAATTAAAAAATATATGGAATTATTCATCTTATTATTCACATAATCTACTTTTGATTTCATTTAATTTGGTTAAAATTCATATTTTTATTCAAATAATAAATTATATTATGATAAATTTAATATTTATTTGATAAATAAATATTTTTAAATATTCCAATGTATATTATTATAATAATTATGTTTTATTACGAAGTATATTGACATAATAAGAAATTTAATGGAAAAAATAAAGCTCTTTGTCAGGATTAAAAGATGATAAATCTAACTACATAAAGCATGAATTCATGGTTTTGTAATGATTTATAGATCATTAAAAAGGAAAATGCCATACTGAATAATAAACTAAATATAATAAGGAATTACTTAAAAATTTGAAAAAAAGAATAAAATTTTCTATCAATATGGTTTCAATGGACCAGATGACTGATAAATATTTTTGTATATGATTATAAAATAATATATCTATATGAGAAGATATTTATATAAATAATGAAATTCAATATCTTGAATACTATTTTTCATATATGTGGGATGCATGGATTCTGTCTTAGAAAATAAAATCATAGATTTCACTATCATTGAAAAATATTAAAGCATAAGTCCTTAAAGAATATTATTATAGGATTACTTTAAATACTTTTCCAAAATTTTTGTGGGACATGAAGAATATTCTAACTTATAATATTAGACTGAATATTATATGGGTACCAAAATTGTTTGATATTTTATTTTTGATGAATGATTCCTTGAAATTATCTTGAATGATGTTTGGTTTATTGATTAATAAAACATTTTCCCTATGATGAGAGACCTATAAAAAATCATGATATCAATCACATTAATATTTAATTTATATAGAATGGTAAGTGGTTCTAGTTAGTTTGAGATATTGATTTATATTGTTACCAATATTTTTAATATTGAGAGTTTTTTGTAGAATATGTTTAAAAGTTTCCAATTATTATATAATTTTATTTATGTTAAATTTATGGATGATAATTGTATTATTATTAATGATTATTATTAATCATATTGTTCTTAATATTATGATAACAATAATTTTATTCACCTTATAGAGTTAACATTAAATCATAAATAGTATTTAAATTTTACGTAATCTAATTATATTCATCATAATATGAGTCTGGGGATTGTAAAAAAACATGTTCTTGAAGAACTCACCGAATAAATTATTAAAAAAAATTGCAATACATTATGTGTAAAATATCATTTAGTTATAAAATCATTAATTGAATGTAATAATTGTAGTTGTTTCGCTTGATAAAGATTGTGGGAAATATATGACCATAGTAGTTGGTTCACTAGAACTTGTTGTCACATACAAATACATCCAATCTTTGGAGTAAAGTTTAATTAATTTTTTATTCATGGTAAATAAGGAATGTTTATGTGGGAATATTTTATGTCCCCTAGGATTGATCCTCTATCTATTATTTATATTTATTTCAATTTATTTCTAAATGAGAAATTGTATATGATTATATAAATTATAACTAATCTGGGAAGTAAATTACCAAACATAGTGTTTTATAATAGATGGAATTAATTATAATTCTTATTTTATTTTATGACCTAATAATTCAATAAAATAATAATAACTAATTATAAGAATAATATTCTTCATTAAATAGAACAAAAAATGCTATGTGAGTATTTATTTCTGTGATAATTTTTTTTGAATCTTGATAATGATATTGTTATGTATCAAATATATTTCCTATTAGAACTATTATTTATAGGACTCTTATGGTATTTTATGAAGGTATTAAACCAGCGGTTGGATATTTTAGAGTTTTTATAAATAATATATTTATTTTTCACAACTAAGGATAGCTTGGATAAATTATAAATAATTTATATTTTATATAATTGAAATGAATTTATTTCAGTAATTTATTTCAATATAAGAATTATAAATGACTGTTGAAGAAAAACACTTGCGTACACTCATGTTCAATCACTATAGTCCAGCCCAATGTAGTGAGGTGTTTTGCACCATCCTTGTTTTTTATTTCTTTTGGATGATTCCAAATAAAATAATCTCTGATATTATAAAATAAACATTAATTGTAAATCATCATAATTTTTATTCAAAACAACAAATTTTATTGATAACTAAACTCGATACTATTCTGATAAGGGATCATTTCCCAATATTGTGATGATAGATACCTAATCCTCATATGTATGGCCTCTAAATCCATTCTAACATTATCAACCAATCCACTATATAACTAATTCTTATTTCTAATAGTATATCACCACATTTTAGGAGTTGTGTAGTCTTCATTTCCTCACCATCTATAAAATTATAATGAATCTATCAGAACAATATTAATTCATATAAATACCATAACAATATACCATTATATCTAATGAATTATCTTAGCTATATTCAATCCCAGAATTTATCCTTTACTTCAATTTAGATGTGTTTCAGTATAGTGGCCTGACTAGAATGATGTAAAATTATTTTGAATTCCTTTCCATAAAAGAAAAAAATTAATAGCCTGTATTTTTTAGCATTTTATTGTTATCATTCTACTCAACCGTCAGTTGTGTGTGGAAGTTCCACACATCATGTATGCACATATACCCACATTTCTTAGTGGAAGAACTAATTATGAAGGTAAAAATTATGTTATATCAACGTATATTCTAATGAAAATAAATTATGATCAAAAATACATATTAGAATTCTATAAATATAAACATAAACTAATATAATTATTGGGTGCTACTGGATCATTAGGATCTGAAGGATCAATAACTCTTATTGTATCAGTGGATTTCAATATATGCTCAAGAGGATCATAATGTGCTGGAGTATAATTTGAACGAGCATGGACATAGATGTTTTGGGGGGAAAATGAAAAGAAAAACAAGATTTATTATACATCTATTTAAATGTATAATACAAATGGGGAGTAAATTCCATCATCAAATAAGGGAAAAAATGATGAAGAGGGTTTGATATAAGTGGTGGTGAATGTATAGGCAGCCTAATTATCTTTGGTACCTCTAAAAACACTATTGGATATGATGGTATTATAAATAGTATATGTTATAAAGTGAAAATATCTGATCAGGTATGATGAGTGGTGCGAGTAGTACTAATTCCCCCACCCCCTCGCATCATCTGTTTGAGGATCGTTGACACTAGTATCATTAGTGAATAATTGTATCCAAGGTGGTGGAACCTGATTAATGGTTAAAAAAAATAATTACTTGATATTATCTATTATTTATATACATATTTGTAATAAAATACTAACAACATGCATAAAGGAAGTAATTTTCATCTCTCTCTCATGTGGTGATTGTTGTTGAACATCCAATTCTTTTATTCCACTTCAATGTTTTTCATTTCTTTCATTTTAAAATTAATGTTTACTTTATTATTAATAAATAAATAATGTTTAATATAAATGAGAAATAATATGTGGCATTAATTAATTAATGAATAAAAATTTTCAAAATAAATAATGGTTATATAGTAATATGAAAAATTAAATTATATTTATTTGTATAAAAATGTAACATTTGTTTCATAAAAAATAAACACATTCTAATATGATTTTTTATCATGGGTGTGATATTATTTTCTTCTTTTATTTTCAATTCAATCCAATTTATTTTTTCATAGGTTATATGGTTCATTTTGGTCAATTTATTAGGTTATTTTTCTATATTTTCTGTTAGGTCATTTAATTTATTTTTTGGGATAGGTCAATTTTACAATTTTTTTGTTACGTAATTCTTTTCCATGTTTTTTATTTTCATTCTAATTATAATAATATATTTCATTTTAATTATATTTTTCTTATTCAAAATTAATTATTTCAAGATTTAATGGTTTTTTGGGATCTAATAAAATTCAATTCAGAATTAAAAATTGATTCTAAAAGAAAATGGTAATAAGTGTATAGTGAAAATTCACATGAAGGAAAAGATGGATAAACAATATTTGTAATAAAAAGTAAAACAATTTAAGTTGTACCAACCTGAACACCCCATGTTGAGCTAAATCAAAATATCTGAGAACAAAGATGGATGATTCTATATATTTTCCACCACAACATCATGTTCACAATCATCTTCAACAACTGAACTATTTATGTACTCATATTTAATACAGAGAACAGGGCCAATGTGGGTAGTGATGGTGTCAATTTCATACTCACAATTATCAAAAATATATATTTTCATTAATTCAATAATGACACCAAATTCATCTAATGAATGTGGTTTCACATAAAAAACTTATTTCACTAATGAATCTAATATATATGTCTCTTCAGTAGAAAGATATTGCGTCATGTCAATAACTCAAAATCCACAATCATCAATAAATGTGCCCAGTATCATCATCTATTCAGACAACTTTAATTTCATCATGGTTACTAGGATATTAGAGTAATTATAAAATATTAGTATTTTACAAATGAATCTATAATGAGATACAATTTAAATCGATATAAAATATATGATGCACTGACATAATAGTATGTTGTTGATATTACATAAAACCATCATGTTGTATTCTCATGATCATTCATTTTTTAGTCATAATAAATTTTTACCCATTGATCACAATTGATTTGGATTCACAAACTATTGAATTAGAACTAAAATCCAAGGCTATTATTTCTATAGAGACAGATTTAGCGGGAAATCTCAATATTGTAGATATAAATTAATATTAAAATTAATAAAATATTAATTTTAATAATTAATTCTATTATTACTCATATCTTCAATTTTTAACCAAGAAGAAAAATCTTTTCTATGAAAAGTATCTATCCTTATAAAATATAAAAAACGATGATATCAATGTATAGTTTTTTATGTTCCAAAAAGAAAAAATAGAAACAATTTAACAGATATTTACAATTAAATGAGATGAGATATCACAGACATGTTCAATTTTCATAATTGATGTTGTCATTGAAAAAAATTATAGTTAAATAAAAAAATGTGATGTGTTATCTCCAACTCTTGATGGCTTGTTGTAGTGAATGGATATTATATATGAATTCCTCTTGTTTGGGGAATAGATTTAAAATATGGTTTAATTTTATCATATGACACTTCATCATTTCTTATTGGTAGGTTTGATGTCATAGTCACATTAAAAAAATAAATTGAACTGAAATCCATATAATCAAGAGCCATGTAACTATTCATGATATAACCATCTGAATGATTCATATTCCAGACGTAAGAATTATATGTAAAGATATATATTTTAGTTGGATATGTCCAATAAAAATAACTAGGTCCTCGCAGAATTATTTTGGTTAGAATATGACTAGTTTGATGCAACATGAATGTGTAAAATGTTAGGGTAATTATTTTCTATAACATACAAAAAATTAATGGTCCTCTTCTGGAATTTTTAACATGAATGACTCAGAAAACATTTTATCACAAAGATCTATCTTGAAATGGAACATATGATTAGCTTCCACCATTAAGTTGTTATATTGTAGATGAAGGATATATATTTGAATCTAAACACACATGAGGATATAATAATCATGGGTCATAAAATATTTTAGATTTAACTCTTTTATATTGACCCATTTTGACATGTTTCTTGAATATCCATCAAGAAATTTAATATTCTTTGTTAATTCTAGATATTTATTTTCTTCTACAGTTTTCAATACATTATAAGCACAAAAAAATTTCCAATAATCTTTACTGATACACACTTGATGAAATTATGGTTTGATACAGAAATCCTAAAATTCATGTCAAGATAGTAAATCATCTTTTTTATTTCATTTATCATTTATAAGAATCAATAGAATATTTCAAAAATATTTATTTTTCAATGTTCATTAAATCTAATAAATTATGTAACAAATTGGTTCGGAAATAAATAAACTCAATGAAGATAATTTTCACCTTCCAATTGTAATTGGAATTAGTGGATATATTTTTCCTCTTTCTAAATTTCATCCAACCCTTACTGGATATAAAATTTACATCTTTCAATTAATTTAAAACATTAGTTATAGACATAAGCTGTGGTGGATTTTTTGTCTCCATTGTATTTTCAAACAATTGATGATTATTCATATATGGGTGATACATTCTAACGAATCGCCAATGTCCTATAAAACTAAAACTATAGATTTATTTAAGTCTTATAAATCTTATATTATTTATATAGACAATACATAAAATTGTTTCCACTGTGATCCTTCCAGACATCATTTCATATGTAGGAAAATCATTTATCATCTATATAATCATAATATGCATATGAAATATGTCTTACAAAAAAGAATCATATATTCACACACCCACATTCCAAAAATTCTTCAACTCTTTTACTAAAATATTCTTGTATACATCTATTTCACATTCACGATTAGAAGGTAAATATATGAGTATTACTATTAAAGTGAAACGTTTTTCTACACATACATGGAGTAAGGTTATGAATGTGTATAAAAATTAGCCCTGAGTTTTTTTGAATAAATAATAAGACCAATTGGAATAAAACCATCACATGAAAGACACAACCTCACAATATGAATTTAATCTATAAAATAATGATATCGTGAATCAGATGTTCTCCAGGATTATCCATCTACTGGATAAAAAACTCAATATTATCCTTCTTTCCCTTAATATCATTCCATCACATAGTTATTGATATTTAATATATTTGATAAGATTCTTAAGTCTAGGAATGAATGAAATGATCCACATTACGTACTTTAGCACATGAGATATTGTTCTATCATTATTTAGATTCCATTAGGATGTTCCAAATTTTATACAATCACCTCATTCAATATTTTTCTCCTAGAATAATTTGGAATCATTTGGAAAGCATGAATTATTTTATATAAAATCTTGGATCATCAACTGACATTTATTTCATAAAATAGTTTGAGGGAATATCTTTATAATCTTGATGTTATTCCTTAAGAAGGTATAAATATAATCAATGTCAGTATTAGAAATATCATACACGTTTTTCCCATGAAGGAATCAGATTTAAAATTCAAACTTTTCAATTTTACCACATTTCCAATAAACTAGAGTCATGGAAGAATTAGTCAATTTTTTTACCCTTTTAATATCGTCATTTTCATTACATAAATCATGTGTGGTCATATAAGATTATTATTGGGATGGAATCCTTTATTTATTTTGATGATGAAAAACTGCAAACTGTTTATCTAATAAATTCCCCAATCCAGTCCTCTCATTCAGATTATGAATATTTTAATAATTACTTCTCTCCCTAATATAATACCATATATAGTTAGTAGTATGAAAAAAATATTTGGTAATATGGTATCTATAGAGACTCAAGCTTCACGTACATGGACATTACATTACTTTTGAAAAATACTTAATATATAAACAAATATACACCAAAGGACCATAATAGTTTTGGGTATTTGGAAACTTAAAACATAATCTTCTAATCATTGTGAAATATCTTCAACATATCCCATAAAGATCTTCCCCTTTTGTTTTCATACATAAATCATTTCCTCATATCCTGGTGAAAATAAATCATTTAAAGGGTGAGCTCAAATGCTCAGTAAGGGTAAGCATCGATAAAATAAAACAAATCATATAAATATGAACTTAAAAACATGAACATAATGTTTAAACATCAAAATCTTGAGCAATGACATAAACCAGGGTAGTATGTAAGGCATAGATCATAAAGAAACATTATTCATGATAAAATAGCATGGGAATAAAACATGTAATTGTGGAAAACCTTTATGCACATGTTATGATTTCCATAGTAGCCAAGGCATTATGGCCAATACCATCTTAGCGGACAAAGTCCCTTTCTTGAATCGAGTTCACTCCTCGTTCCAGTCTTGTATCACTGAACTAGATTAACTTACCATTCCAACCATGTCTATCACATGAGATATAAATATTTACTCAATGCATTGGATGGAGATGTATGTCCCACCCATCTCACAATGAAATCATTCTTACTTGTGCCACAAAATAAACATAAATCATTCATCATAACCCAATGAATAAAATGGGTTTCATATACATCATCCCATCATAACATAATCCATATTAAACAAATGGATATCATTTCATCATAAGAATACTCAAACCATGTAAATAATAGAGACATTATACTTGAATCATAATCCTACTAAATAATTTCATCTTATATGGAAAATAGTTTTGACAAAACACATGAAATGAATTATTGAGGAAAATATTCTTTCTTCTTCAAAATCATTTTCTTTTCTCAAAATTCCATGAAACATTAAAAGAAAATGATTTTATAGAAATTAATCCTGAAATTTTGTATAGAAAAATTCATTTAAAAAATTCATTATGAAATTGTAAAAATCCATTCACGCCATATAAGTTAAAAAAACATTCTCCTCATACATTTAACGGAAAAGTCAAAAAGTACCACGTATGGTAAATAAAAGAAATATTCCTTCCATAACACAAAGTAAAAGTCAAAGAGGTGTAAACATGACATTAAACTTACATGAAATAATATTAAACACTTTATGAAAAACATTTTTATAGTCATGAGTGAAAAATATAACCCCAGTAAATACCTAGGTATAAGAAATCTTGGAAAAAATTAGATTTTCAAAATTATCCCTTACCTTATGTATGATATACTTCGTATGTATCAGAACCTCCTCCTCTTCGACGCACCTGTTTTAAGGTTCCTCTTAAGGGTCTATTGTTGGTCTAATTGAGAAGACCAGAACCTTCAGAATGATTCTAGGGAAGTGGAGAAGAGAAATGGGAAGGGTTTGGCCGATCTTGAAGGCTCAAAGTGTTGTGAATAGGAGAGGGAGGAGGGGCCATTTTACAAGGGAGGAGTAGGGCACTTTTATAAACCTCTAAAATATTAATTTATAATAAACTCAAGACCCCCATAGAAACATCCATATAGACTCAAATTAGGATATTAGATAATATAGGGTTGTAATATCATCAACCAATTAAATTTAGACATGTTTTGATTTTAGTTTATACTTTATCATTTTGATTTATCCTTATTTAATTTATTTAATTTTATTTGAGGAAATAATATTAAATATTTTATATGGTTATAAATACTTACTTACGTGTTGTTAAATTTACATATTTTGATATCCTATGACATGTTAGATCATATAAATTTTAATTTGTAATTTTTAAATATATTTTTTATTTTTAAACAATTTAATAATAAAAAATATCATTAGTCTCAATTTTGAAACAATTCATTTATTTGAATTTAACTAAAATCAAAAGAGAATATATTTTAAAAAAAACTATTTTATAGATTACTAACAAGGCATATTCATCTAAAAAATTAGTGGAGTACATTAATTAGTTCATATAATATTTAGTTTAATACTTTTAAAATAATTTATTTGATATTTCTCTTAATAAAATAATTAATACAAATATTTTTAATAATTATTTAATATACATATTTGTTGTATAAAAATAAAAATAAAATACAATGATTAATATAAATAAAATAACCTTAAAAAAATATTTTTACTCGAATTTATCATCTTAAAATCACATCATTTAAATTTTTATATTTGTTAAATTATGAAGGTGACATCGTTTACATCATTTAAAATAAAATAATATAAGTGTCATAATCTATTTTATAAGGCTCCAAATGGTCAAATATTATACCATTGGATGGTTATGATTTACATGTACATGACCAAGAAGTTTTGGTCCGGTTTTTTTGCCTTTCATGGTCACTATTAGTTTAATATAAACTATATTATTGATTTTTCACTAAATAAACAATTTCTACATCACAATTGTGTCACCATTAATGACAATTATTTAATCCATAAAAATATAAATAAATTCACATGATGTAGAAAATTTTATTATATTTTTTCATACTATTTATATTTGAGGTTTTATTATTTTTATAACTAAATTAATATTATTACACTTATAAGATATGAGAGAGTGACATGTTGTCAATTTCTTTGGTTTTAATAATAATTACATCATTTTCATGGTTAAAAGACCATGAAATGAATCTATTTTTACCCTTAGGTGATATGGATCGACTTTTATTCATCCAATAGAAATTTTTAAGGTGTTAGGGTAATATTATAATCTTATTTTTACCCTTAATTACCCGATTTACCTTTAACTATAGTAAATAAACTTTTCCGTAGTTACTATTTTAAATGTCTAAAAATAAAAAGTTGTCTATTAACATAATTTAGACCTAATTATTCCAAATATGGAATCCATTTTTCAAAATTCAAAACACATAATTTTCATTAATTAATTTAAAATTAATCCGGTTGTTAAGAAAACATGTTTTAAAAGATAAAACGTTGCAAAATATTGAAATGTTTTTATATGTGAATTCAGTGTAAAATTAATGATAATGACTCACATTATATTAAATGGTAAAAATATATTCTATTTATACATTAAAACCATTCAATATTATTATTTAACCATATAATTTACTTTGATTAAAAAAGATTTTTTTAATTAAAATTTAGCGTATTTTTACTATTCATCAAAATATGAAGGTTATCAGAAAAGAATCAAAAATCTATCCAATGTAAATTTTTATATCTTGATTCCAAAGAAGAAATTTATTTTGAAAAATTTAACTTATAAACTTTTCAAAAAATTATATTTAAAATGGTTACGCTATCAAAAGGCGTTAAAACTGCATTTTTTAAAAAATACTTCTTTTATCAAAAAAATTGATTTTGTTTTCATATCTAATTCTAAAAAATGTGTAAGATGAATTATAATTTTATTAAATACAAAATTCAGTTAATACTATTCATAATGGCTAGTTCATAATATTATAATAATATATCATTGTTTAGTGAAACTCGGTATTTTGTACTACACATGCTATCGAAGAAGGTCGCGATTGCGTATAATGCAAGCCAAGTCAGGGATGCATGTAGTGAAAGATACCTTTGTTGTTGTATACGACACTAAACATTAATGAAATAAAAAATAATAAATCTCATAAAATTTCGGGTTGTTACATTATACCCCCCTTAAAATGAATTTTGCCCTTGAAATTTTTCGGGGTTATAAATGGTTTATTACTTGAATGTTTCTTTCATAGAAACACACTTTATAAAAATGAATACTAAAACATAATTTTAAATACGGAAGTGTAAAACATATTTGTCACCCAAATTAACTCATCACTGGGTTTCCACATAAGAGAACATAGGTGAAAATATGGATATGGAAGAGAAACCTAACAATCAAGTTCTGATAGATAGTGTTAGATAACATGGCTATGAAAAATCCAACAATCACAAAGCCATAAATTTGTGATGATATATGGTACCATCTGATTTATCGGATATGAAGTCACTAGGACAAATTTTCAGGTTCTCAATATCATTTCCCAAATGTTAAAGAATTTTTAAAAGAAAAATTTACTTGATTTTGGTACAATCTCACCGTTTCTCATGTCTTGAACATTTTACTCTTCATATATTATAGAAATGAAGTTGAATTTGTCTTTCGCAAAGTTTTAGCAGATCATGTGATAGAATGATAGTTCATTCCATCTGTCTCAAACATAAAGTTAGAAAACGTTATATGCATAAGTTAATCTGTTGTGAGATTAATCGTATATGGTTCCAAAATGGACTTATACTTTATCTATCATCCTGATTCATAAAATATAACTAGTTTTTACTAACCAGGGATTTCCTTTAGGCCAGTGGTAGGCGATAATGGCCTGTCGCACTTCAGTTGTGGTTTTGATTCCCATTTCCTTGTCCGATGCGACGGGTTGTCGCCTGTCCTACAGGTTTCTCTTTTTCTAAAACTACATTATTATAACATCCCATAAATAATATCGAAAGAAAGTTATATCCTTAAACAGCACTAACTTATGTCAAACATAACACATTATAATATTTAGAATTATCTAAAATACTTCTGTCCAAACACGTAGTACAAAGAAAACAATTACTAGAAATTCCATCTATCGAGCATGTGAATACCATCATTTATCCCCCATATATCATACGATATATCTTATGGTTCACATTCCCAACATGTGAATACCTTAATCATGTGTTCTCTAGAAAAATTAATACCCATTAAAACATTGTGAAAACATGAATGTTGTCAAAAGTTAACTCCTTCCACATACCAAAATCCCAAAATTTCTATATACTCAAACCATGATATCAGTCCTGAACTCATTTCATTTTATCTTTATCCATTCATTATGTGCATATCATCTTCTTTCCAAAAATATTTCAATCACTTTTTATGGTTACCGATACCATATTCTTATAGAAAACCATAATGGACTAATACACGGATATTTCGATATACAATAAAAGTACCTCAACAACATTATTATTGAATTCCAATACATAAGCCCTTAAATCCAACCTCTTCAATGATTGTCACGGAATAGGTACTTCCTCTATTTAGAAGTAACTTCTTAGGTTAGGGCATTGAGATGGGTAATGCCCATGTTCTCTGCAGATAAGATATTAGACTCCATAGCATTCTGTCCCTCTATGACCCTTTTCTCCACATAGATAACATCTTCCCCTCAATTTGAGGTATTCATCAAGGTTCTTCTTCCATTCTTTTGAAATCTAAATCTTCTTTTTTATATGATCCTCACCATGCGAACATGCATAAAATTCTATCATCCTCTTATTTTATGACATATAAATACAACTAAAGTTCTCATTATTAATCATATATCGAGATGACTGATTCGACATAATCACAATATCTTTCTCTCTAGGCGTTACATAATTTTGATGATAATAGTCACCAATTTGTCCGTTGGAATCAATGTTAACTGAATTCCTTCTCGTTACCTCCATTGAATAAGACCAGAAACTATAATTTAAGAAACAGTTAAAAAAAGGAACCACATAATCATAAAAAGTCACTTATGGGATGTCTAACTTATCAAAAAGTCTTTAATCCATGACACCTTATGTTCAGCCTAGGTTATTCATGATCATCAACATAATTCTAGGACTCTAACCTATACATATACTTAACCTTAGGGACATCCCGAAACATACCTTAGAAATATCTCTAGGGATTTCACTAAAGTTTTCGCATCCTAGTTTCCAAAGTTTAACTAAACCTTTCCTATGATACCAACTGTAGAGACCTAAGATTCATGTACATGGACATTACATTACTTTGGCGTAATACTTAATACATAAAAAATAAGACAAAAAAGGACCGTAATAGTGTAGTTTCTTTGGAAACATGGAACATAATCTTCTAATCATAGTGAAAGATCTTCAACATCTCCCATTAAGATCTTCCCCTTTTGTTTTCATACCTAAAACCTTTCTTTAAATCCTAGGGAAAAGAAAACATTTAAAGGGTGATCTCAAATTCTCAGTAAGGGTATGCATGGATAAAATAAAACAAATCATATACATTTGAACTTAAAAACATGAACATAATTCTTAAACATCCAAATATTGAGCAATGACATAAAACCTGGAAGTACGTAAGGAAAAGATCTTAATGAAACATTAATCATGCTAAAATAGCATGGTATTAAAGCAAGTAATTGTTGAAAAACATTAAGCACATGTTATGATATCCATTGTAGAAAAGTAATTGTTACCAAGACCATCTTTGTAGACAATGTCCCTTTCTGAATTGAGTTCACTCCTCGTTCCAGTCCTGTATCACTGAACCAGATTAACTTACCGTTCTAGCCATGTCTATCTCATGAGATTTAAATCTTTACCCAATGAATTTGAGGGAGATATAGGTACCAACCATCTCATAATGAAATCATTATTACTTGTGCCACAAAATAAACATAAATAATTCATCACAACCAAATGAATAAAATGGGTTTCGTAATCATCATCCCATCATAACATAATCCATATTAGAAAAATGAATATCATTTCATCATATGAATAATAAATCCATGTAAATAATAGAGACATTATACTTGAAACATAACCATACTAAATAATGTCATCTTAGATGGAAAATAGTTTTGACAAAACACTTGAAATGAATTCTTGATGTAAATTTCCATTCTTCTTCAAAATCATTTTATTTTCTCAAAATGCAATGAAATATTAAAAGAAAATGATTTTGTAGAAAATAATAATAAAATTTTGTATAGGAAAATTCATTTAAATATGTTGTTATGAAACCGTAAAAATACATTCATTCCGTATAAGTAAAAAAAAACATCATCCTCATACTTTTAATGGAAAAGTAAAAAAGTACCACATATGGTAAACAAAAGAAATATTCCTTCCATTACAAAAAGTTAAAGTCAAAGAGGGGTAAACATGACATTAAACATACATTAAGGAATATTAAACACTTTATGAAAAACATTTTTATGGTCATCAATGAGAAATATAACCCCAGTAAATACTTACATATAAGAAATCTCGGAAAAAATGAGATTTGTAAAATTATCCCTTACTTTATGTCTGATATATTTCGTATGTATCTGAGCCTCCTCTTCTTCAACGCACCTCTTTTAAGAATCCTCTTAAGGGACTAGAGTTGGTCAAATTGAGAAGACCAGAGACTACAAAATTTTTCTAGGGAAGTGGAGAATAGAAATGTAAATGGGTTGGCCAAGCATGAAGGCTCAAAGTGTTGTGAAGAGGATATGGAGGAGAGGGGATCTTTTGGAAACCTCTAAAATATTAATTTATAATAAACTCAATTCCCACTTAAAAACCATAAAAGTGGCTCAAATTCGGATATTAGATAAGTTAGGGTTGTAATATCATCAAACAATTAAATTTAGATATGTTTTTATTTTATTTTAAACCTTATCATTTTGATTTATCCTTATTTAATCTATTTAATTTTATTTGTGGTAATAATGATATAAATTTTATATGTTTATAAATACATAATTATTTGTTTTCAATTTTACATATTTTGATATCCAATGACATGTTAGATCATATAAATTTTAATGTCTAATTTTAAAATATTTTTGAGATTTTTAAACAATTTAATAATATAAAATATAAATAGTGTCAATTTTGACACAATTAATTTATTTGAATTTAAATAAAATGCACTGAGAATATATTTTAGAAAAAACCTATTTAATAGATTACTAACAATTCATATTCTTCTATAAAATTAGTGGAGTACATTAATTAGTTCATATAATATTTATTTTAATACTTTTAAAAAAATTATTTGATATTTCCCTTAACAAAATAATAATACAACAATATTGTATAATTATTTAATATACTTATATTTTTTATAAAAATTTAAAATAAAATAATATGATAAATATAAATATAATACCTTTTATAATATTAATTTTACTCGAATTTATCATCTTAAAATCACAACATTTAAATTGTTATATTTATTAAATTATGAAGTTGACATCTTTGACATCATTTATTATAAAATAATATAAGTGTCGAAATCCCTTTTATAAGGCTCTAAATGGTAAAATATTCTACCATTGGATGATTATGGTATACATTTACATGAAAAATAATTTTTTGTCTGGTTTTTGTTCCTTTTATGGTCACTATTAGTTTAATAAAAAACTATATTATTGATTTTTCACGAAATAATGAATTTTTGCATCACTATTGTGTCATCATTAATGATATTTATTTAATACCTAATAATTAGAAATAAATTATCATGATGAATATAATTTTATTATATTTCTGGAAACTATTTATATTCTTGGTTTTATGAATTTTATCACCAAATTATAATTATTACACTTATAAGATATAAGAGAGTGACATGTTGTCACTTTCTTTGGTTTTAATAATAATTATGTCATTTTCATGGTCAAAAGTCAATGAAATTAATCTATTTCAACCATTAGGTGATATGGGTCTACTTTTATTCATGAAATATAATTTTTGAAGGTTTTAGGATAATTTTATAATCTTATGTTTACCCTTAATTAACCGTTTTACCTTTAAGTGTAGTAAATAAAATTTACCACAATTACTATTCATAATTTCTAAGAATAAAAAGTAGCCTATTAACATAATTTGGACCTACTGATTCCAAATATGGAATCCATTTTTTAATATATAAAACATATAAGTTTCAGTAATTAATTTAAAATTAATCCTGTTGTTAAGACTACGGATTTTAAAAGTTAAAATTTTGCAAAAGATAGAAATATTTTTACCTATGAATTCATTGTAAAATTAATTCTCATGAATTAAATTATATTAAATGGTAAAAATATATTATATTTATACTTTAAAACCATTTAATATTTTAATTTAACCATATAATTTATTTCGAAGAAAAAAGTTTTTTAAAATTACAATTTAGCGTATTTTTACTATTCATCAAACTATGATGGTTATCAAAAAAGTATCAAAAATTTATCCACTGTTAATTTTTATTTCCTTACTCAATAGAAGAAGTTTATTTTGTAAAATTTAACATATAAACTTGTCAAATATTATATTTAAAATGGGTGCGCTATCAAAAGGCGGTGAGACTGCATTTTTTGAAAAATACTTCTTTTATAGATAATTTTTTTTTTCATATCTCATTATAGAAAATGTGTAAGATGAATTATAATGTTATAAAACTCAAAATTCAATTAATACTATTCCTAACTGCTCGTTCATAATATTATAATAATATATCATTTTTTAGTGAAACCCTGTATTGTGTACTACACATGCTATCGAGGACGGTCATGATTGCGTGTAATGCAAACCAAGTCAGGGATGTGTGTCCTGCAAGCTCCCTTTGGTGTTACGTAGAACACAAAACATCAATGAAATTTAAAAGAATAATTCTCTTAAAATCTTGGGTTGTTACTGTATCTATCTTTTTCATGACATAACCAAGGAATTATAACAAAATTATAACTAGGGTAATAAATAAGTCCTCTATATAAAGCATTGTCAAATGAAAAATCTAAAAAAATCTCAAACATGTTTCAAAAACCTATTTTGATCTGATCAGTTTTATACATCCAATTTATATCATTTATATAAATCATGTTATATCTATTTTCAAAAATTCAATGAAATAAGATTGAATTTAAATCAAAAATATATTTAAGAAAAATAATAATTGTTCATATTATATAATACCAATATTTTACACACTAGGCTATATGAGATTTATTGTATAAAATAAAATAAAATTCTACATATATAAAACTATGATATATAATTTAATTATATCATGGGTAACTTAAAATGCTTTTCCTGATAAATGTTTTTATTATTGGATATCCAAGAATCTTCTAATGTTTTACTGATATCCATCAAGTGTCATCAAAGAATCACTAACTAGCCAATTTATTTACCAAAAAACATTAAAAAATAGTAATAATAATTTATTTTATTTTAAAAGGCCAACTAAATTGTATATTTTCAAATTAAATTATTGTAATTTACTCACTAATGCATTTTTGTTCAATATATAAATTTATTACTCAATAAGAAATCATTATTATTTTTTGAAATAATTATTTTATCAGCCTTCACTTGTTAGAGAAATGTTTAAAATATAAAATTATTAGTGAAAAAATACCCATTTTAGTCAAATTAGGTTCCAATTATCAAAAATGAAAGGGTAGTAATTATAGTGAGAAACCCATCCCTAAAGATGTCCCCTATATGGATTGATCTAATAAAATAAACTAATTAAAATTTTAATTAAATATATAACAGTAGTATATATATAAAACAAGAGAAATAATGAAATTAAATATGAAAAAAATTAAGAAACTATCCTTTAATAGATGTTTGGATATCCCTTATTTTAATAACATGCAAGTATAAAAACATATCCAAAATCAATGTAGAATTCACCAAAAAATTATACCAATCCCAAAAACAATGACCACCATATATAGTGAGTGAAAAATTTACAAATAGAAATATTCTATTCAACCCCACATCATTCATACATAAACTATGTCAAACTATTTCAACCATAACAAACACATAATTATTAAAAATATAAAAACATTTAATCATATCCATGAAAACTCTAATAGTTGTTTAGATGACTATTATAAAAATGCAGGATAAAAATATACTACTATAATCCATCAACACTAGTATTAAACCTTGTTCAAGGAATATTTAAGAATACTGCCATAAAAAATGGTTAGGTCATTGAAAAAAACTAAAATGATTCTTAGACGAATACCTGAAATATTTTGATCCTAGGAATTTTATTTTGAAGAATAACCAAATGAAAAAACAAATTTTAGGGTAGATCATAATATCTGGGGAAGAAAATAGAAGTTACTTGTAGGGTTCAATCTGGATAGTATTCAAATCTATGGAGGGGAGGTCGGGAGGTTGGGATTTTGGTGGAATTATATACCAATGTATTTTTAAAACCATTAGTACAACTTATTTATACAAACTTTTAACTAAAACCATATGTATACCTTTAATTTTTTTCATTCTATACCTATATTTATATGTAATCGTTGGCATAAACTTGCACATAGACTACCCTATAATAATCATATATGAAATCATTGGTATATCCTAGACTAAATATTACTCTCACAATGTTTTACTAAAATTGTTGCTATGGACATCACAAAAACATCTTATACTAATAGTTACTGTAGAATATTATTATTGAGGGACCTATACCAATTATTTCATGAAACCATTTGTATTTGTTTATTGGTATAGATCCCTTTTATACTAGTGACACAATATGGAATTATTATGAAAGGAAACCAATACCCAATAATGTATCACTTACTGTATCAAATGAACCCAACAAAATTATATGAAAATAATTTATACACTATATTTACATTAGTGCATCAATTGTATATGTGGAAGGATATAAAAATAACAAAAAAAAATTTGTAATTCCATTACTAAAAGGTCATCGTGCGAACCTAAAAACTAGCTAACCAATCATTCCCTTCACATTAAACACAACCCACTATCCAGAGGCTATTTCTCTGAACCATATCTGAATCACAAGATTTTCACAAACATCAATGTTCATGTGTAGGGTGTGAGCATGAAACCCATAATGAATCCACCTATGACACCAAAAAAATATACTGAAATTATTATATACGTAATTACCTATATATATATTATCTAAATCAATTAAAATCATCAGGAAATACCTAACTCAATGCATCATCTTCTATCCAAGAAACCATGATTCAGGACCTTACCAGCATTATCCAATTTCGGTATATCATAAATATTTTATTGAAGACCACGCCATGATGGGACCCCAAACACTAATCCATTATACAAAACCATACGTAATATTCAATATTATAAAAATGTATTAATATAACAATATTACGCTAAATAATTCCATTAGGTGGGGTATTATGTCTCATAGATAGCCCCATAGTATAGGAAAAACATTTTGAAGTGTATCTGAATCATAATATTGGAGAAATGTAGCTAACACCGTGAAGATAATATCACAGAGTCAGGCAACAAGCCTCCCAGGAATCCCATGCCACCTTGAAAACCACTAGTAAGCACAAATTAATTATGGGAGGGGTGTAATACAAATATCTATCTTTGAAAAATATCACACAGTGGGGAACCACAATTTAGAGTTATCCCTTAGCATTCAAACAACTTTATGGAAGATAATATAAATTATAAGTGGTTTATATCATAGCCAAATCCTATTATAGAATATCATATTATGGGGTACTATGTTAATGTACCTCGGGGACCTTATAAACCCAATCAATATTGAGTAATCCATGTTTTGGGAACCATAGGACAAACCCTCGACCATATGAATCTAATTTCAATTAGGAGAGAAACACATGGTATAAACTAAAATACATCAGTTTAGTCTATAGTACCCAACACCCATAATTATAGGAAAGAAGATGACATATGTATTACATGACCATAATATAATCCTTGATTTTGTATCAACACATCTCTCATGTCCCAAAACAAATTCCTATCCAAGAACATTACTATCAACATTTCATTTCAAGAACAATGTACACCATACCAATCTAACCTTGTTATCAGTATTTACAATCAAATAAAATATCCAATATGATCATCCATATCAAAATCTATAACCCACCATTTCCATATCTTGAATATAGATTTGAAATATACTATATAAGTTTCCAGCCAATTCCACTCTATTTAATTCATTTACTCTATCATCAAGGACCCAATTAAGAATTCATTTCATATATTCATTCACTAACCAGGTGAGTTTCCATCCCTTTGTCCTCCAATATAAATAATACACTCCTGATTCACTTATATGAACACTTTTTTAGGCATTAAAATTATTGTTTATTCTATGTGGACTACTCTAATTAGTTAATTTAGAACATATTCTTATAATTGGATTTTTTTCTTCAAACCACATTCAACCTTATTATGCCTCCATTGGACCAACCCCTACTATAACATCCAATCAATTATAAAGTGATATTAAATATCCTAGACACGGTATAATCCTTACATGGTAAAATCATTGTTTAACTATCGAACAAATGAACTACTCCATGTAGGGCACCATTTAAGATACCATTTGAGGCCAACCTTTGGAACCTTTATTAAATCTAAGTCATTAATGATGATGTTTTTTTTATTCTTATATGAATCTTGAATATCATGAGGATAGAGGATCACTATGAAGCCCCAAAAATATCCCACCATGTGGTGAATATTTTTTCTACTTCAATCAGGTTTAATCAGTTTTTCATAAAAAACAATCCATATTAATTCCCATTCTGATTCTCAGAATATTATTATCCCCACCTTCATTTCAAAAAACAATAAACACCAAAAATAAATGGATTAATAATTTAGGTACCACCTACCTTGGAAAATTAGTTAACCCTTTGATTTATATTGAATCATTTTAATTTATTATTGTTATGAAAATTTCTAAGAACACATGCACTCTTCTCAAGAAAAAAACATCAATTAAGTAATTATAACAAATATAATTATTTTTATATGATTAACCTACAAAGGAATAATCCATAATAACTCACAAAATGGTGAGTTCATACAAAAACTACTCCTAATGATACAAAAATTATCAAAGGTGATCCCATGGTACTCATACAAGTTAAATCCTCATGTATCAATGTTCAATTAATCATCTATTTAATATTTAATTTAAAAAAAATAATTAAAACTCATAAAACATACTACCTTAATTCAAATAGTGATTATAAGGTCGTTTTTTTATCTCCTGACCCCTCTAATCTCCACACACAAAATCACCATGATAAAAATTGTATTTCACCATGATCTAGAGATATCCATCAGGGAATCCATAACCCAATCAGCGAAATCATATGTATATAAAATAGATTTGAATGATTAAGAGTGTAATATTTACCTCAACTACATAAATAATCATATTATAACCTCCCTTGATCATTAAGAAGGAGGTGAAATTGAATTCTAAAATTGATGGATCCCCTTTCTCCATTAAAAAAAATAATTAAAAAACATAGAGTATTATTTAATAAAAACACATTTTAGTTTCCACTCTTAAAAATAAAAAATATTTTGCACCACCAAGAATATAGTGGGAAATAATCAAGTACTCTATAACCACTAAAAACATACTGAGGATTCTTTAATTGGTTGGTGGACAACCGAGTGGGTTATTTAACCCACTGGGAACTCAATATGACAGCTTTCTCTCACTAATGATTACCCAATGTTGTCACTATAATGTAACACAACACCACCCTCAATATCACCTATAATTTCCACCAACTTCTTCTAAATTATCTGTAAACATCTAAAATCATTCATTTTTTGATGATTTATTGATATAACTCCAAAAAAACTCAAAAATCCAAACCAACTCATTTCTAGTTCTGTACGAGTCTTGCTCTCCGTAGATCAATTGTCAAGTGATGATGCCAATTACAAAAAATTTCTGCTATATAGATTTTTTCTCGCAAGAAGAATCATAATTCATCACCCATTATTAACCTCATTTACTGAAATCTAATGAAATTTATCTTCTCTATATATTGATGTTCATTCCCCCATACCCAATAAATTTAAAATTACATTCTATTGAATTTTCCACTATGATATATTTTTCATAATAATTATTCATTGAATAACATTTCCGACATGAATTCATTTTCAGATTACCCAATCACATGTGAAAATTTTGATTAATATCCTACTATACCAGGAGACTATAAAATATTTCTATTAGATCCAATTTATCTAATAGTTACACAAAGAGGGGATGAATTTGTATATCAAAAAATTTATAATTTCTTTTCTTCATTACAAATTAACCACTCTAGCCTAATTTTCATATGACATTATATCTCCATATAACATAATTTTCCTTACATGATTGATATTGGAAATAAATATGAAAAATAAATGGTTCAATTTTTACAAGACTCATCCTTTTTTTGAGATCCCCCTCATTATTATTGAAAATTATTATTCTAGTGAAATTTGTTTTTACAATAAATATATCCCCAATTTATAGAGCATAGGAAGGTATCATCCTCAACATAGAGATTATAATCTTACTGATAAAATGTTTATACTGGCTCCTAAACGTTCTAATGAAACACAACAACCTTCACATTGAGAATGTTCATTAGCGGCTCAGGTTTTTACCGTAAAATATGATGATCCTTCACTTTAAGATATTAGAAATATTCTTAATAAAATTTACCCAATTTTTCTGAAAAATGACTTTTCATGAAACCCATTTGTTGATTAAACTTAATTCTATTCCTACTCACAATATAAAGATCCTTTAAGATACAGGTCTTATCAATCACTGAATCCTTATACTTATAGGCTTTTAAAAATATCCATCTTACAAGCTTCAGACTCAGCCCACTCTATTATATCACACACAATGATTGCATCTACATCGTAACATTCTGACCCAGATGACAAAAAATAGTGCCCTGATCCAGTGGGTCTCATGGCCCCACACAAGCCTCCCCCTATAATAGAGGATTCTGACTAGCAGTAAGGTCCTAGGTTTAGACTATAGGGATACTATTCCTCAATTTACAAGTGTAAATAATTTATATAGTCATATTAGTCAATGAATGATGTAGTAAATCAATGATAAATGAGATAATTATCCATGATAAGAATATATACACAATGTCAAAAGTAATCTCTCATAAAAAATGATTTTTCATGTAATTTATCTAAAAAGATGAAAAATATGTATACATACATCCAATATAATACATGACTCAAAATTCTAAATTTCTAAAATATGTACCTCCAAATAGAATGAAAAGTGATGCACCTTCTTATGCTCCCCTTCTTATAGGTAATTAATTGTCAAGAATCATACAACATGTACTTTCCCCGATCCCTACCTACATCCATGAAGTCATTCATGTACCCAACAGTTTCCGGAACAAAGTGTGAGAGTGTCTAAAACAAATATAGTATCTATACAATAGGATAGGTAGTGTAAAATATATAACTAGTAAGATAGTAGTATAGGTGAAAAGGCCTTAGAAAAAGTGATAATTGTAATGTGATATTGTCCAGCCTTTCAAATAATCAATCTCTCACACAAAGGTAAACTATAAATAAGCCTACATAATCATAAGATAATTTTAAATTATAAATAAACAAATATAAAAAGGTTTTGTCCTATAATCCATAGTGCACAACATTTACCATGTACTCACCATATTATCTAGTGTATGATATCGATAATAACAACACCGTATTAGAAAGTGTGTATACAATTCACCACAACTGCACCATATAATGAAAATCATCCACATTGTCCATACCGTTTGATCCAAGGTGTTAGACCATGATGGGATATATCCATGGTATAAATGGAAAAGGCATTCACATCAAGTCCTTAGATCATCTTGAAGGAATATATGTAATGACTTGTATTGATTCCATGGATATTATCAGTAGAACATGTTCAACATGAGTCCAAGAAAGAAAAGTCCAAGGGGTAGTAAGGCCATTAGCATCTTATCGTATCATGATACAAGTAGTAAATATGTTTATGGCATCCGCAACCACAATTAAGTCCCATTGAGTGGAAATTTCCATTAAGTCCTATGGAATTGGGATTTGAGGTACACTGACCAAGGAATACACTACAATAATCAATTCATTAACTCATTTATTGATCTATTTACTACAATTCAGATTCCATGAGTTAATCTAACTGTTTTCCACAAATTCCAACAAATCAATTAAATTAACTCATCACATTTTATCATATGTAAATGGAGGAATAAAATCAATTTTAATTATTCATTTCAATTCTCATCAAATTATAAAGGTTCCCTCTAATAAGTAAATCAATCGCCCAACCATCAAGGAGGAATAAATAATGGAAAATACAACGGAACACCCCATGGGTGGCCTAGGATGCAGCAAAAAACCATAAACTAACACAATGGTGCTAGTGGGAATCCAAAATATGTTCCAATTAATGTAAATTATTTATAAAATTACTTTCATGAGAAATTATAGAAATTATATAATAATACACAATGTAAACTAGCTTTATAGAACACTATACCTGTGAGAAAAGTATAGAACACTTACGATAACACAAGAGTAGATAACTCCCCCAGTATGGAGCTTGGTTTCAATCTAGATCAAAAGATAAAATGAAGAAAGGATGAAAAGTCTAAATATATGTCATCTTATATTCCACCTAAATAAATCTAGAAATATAAATTTAAAAAAATAATGTCAGAATATGATCAATGAACTTTCCCTTAAAAATCCAATGATGCAAGAGATGGTTGAATCCATGTCTGAATGGATGATCTTAAGAAAATCCAAATATAGGATTCAAAAGGGAGCTCCCAAGAATTAAGTCTATAAAATAGATGAGTAATTAAAATTTTATTTCAGTTAAAATATAATTTATTGGAAAAATTTTCATTTACATATTTTTAACTGGGTCTCATAGTTTTTCCTCACATTTGTAAAACAATGTTCCAATCGTGCACCCTTCATTAACTTAAGGGTTACCTCACATGGTTCATGGACATGGTTTTATAAACCACACACAAATTTTGTCTTATTCTACTATAAAAATATTAAACAACTCGTATGGTAATGCACCAAAGGATACATGGTTTCCTCAAACTATTCTTCCACTTAAACACCCTATTTAGACCTTCCTTATTACTCCAAATCGTTCATTCTTGGTCTCACAATTTATCTTAACCATGCACCCTAGATATTTTTTTAAAAATCGAGGCTCTAGGATCTGAAATTTCCTTGGAAACCCCCCAAAACTCCAAGGATCTCAAAATTAACTCACATTAGGTCTAAACCAATGAGTTAAACTGAAAAGAAAAAGATATGTACCTCATAGTAAAATTCATGATCCTATAATCTTCCCCCATTGAAGAAATTCATCTCTGAATTACCCTTCCAATGATTTTTATGAAATTTCAAAGAATAACACTAGCCACTTAGTATGTATATTAGCCTCATACTCCCATGGACCATCCTATAAACCATGATACAACCATATCACTCATACTAGAGGAACTCACGAGTCCTATATATCCTTCATGATCATATCATCAATATTAATAGGATGCTTATCAGAGGATTAATCGTCTTATAAATCCATCTCATTTGGATACAATTTGTGATAAAGGGGTGAGTTATATTATGATTTTTGAGATACACGTAATAAATCATTCATGAATCTATATATATGAGGTAACTACAACTGATAGGCAATCGTCCCGACTCTTTAAAATCATGCATGACCCAATGTATCAATGGTTATTGACTACATTATCTCCTAATAAATATGTGTCCCAAACTCGATGATATATGTAAAAAAAATATGATCCCTATCCTTGAACCCTAGAGGTTATTGATGACATTAGGTATAATATTTATATCTCGAATATGTGATAGCCATTAATTTGGAAATTTATTGAAACCAACTCTGAATTATCGTAAAAGAGATGAGGTATGAGTATAGATACATGTCATGAATCTAACCAAAATAGGGATGATCATCATTGTTTGGCCCATGTGGTGTTTTGGTTTAATTTGTTTTCAATTGAGAGGTATGCTGAAGAAAGAATGGATTTTGATGAGTGAGAATTTATAATGGAAGCGATTGGAAAAAGTGTTTCTTTTGGGGGAGATAGGTTTTTCTTGGAAACAAAAAAATTGTATTATGATTTGATTAAATTTTTATTACCTATAAAATTGTGAAACTGGTGATATTGAAAGAAATATGAATCTTTGTGAATATCTATAGTAATAAGAAGACTCATATTTGAAAATAAAAGCATATTGCTGTAAGGAAATGGTCATCAGATTCACTATGAATACAATGAGAAAGATTTGTTTATTTTACTCTAGAATTGGAGTCACTAGGACTGGGTCTGAATCTATTGTGATGATGCCTTTGGGTATTTTATTTCAAATAAATCATCAGTAGTATTGATAACGTATGATGAAATCATGAGAGAATGAAAGTTTAGTGATAGAGATGTCGTCAACCGGAAAATAATTGTATTATGATCATTTTTCTAATAAATTATAAAATAATCGTATTCAGATTATTTTTCAAAACCATCCAAAATGAATCATATTCAGATTTTTTTCAAAACAATCAGAAAATAATCATATTCAGAATTACTATATCTTGATGGAATAAAGAATGAAGTGGTAGTGATTATTTTTCAAATAAATCAGAAATGAATCGTATTTAGATTTTTTGTATTTGGATGGCATAGAGAATGAAGTGGTACAAATTTTTTTTTGAAAAAATCAGAAAATAATCGTATTCAAATTTATCGTATCTACATTACAGTGAGAAATAAGAGGTAACTATTGTTTTTCAAATCAAATCAGAAAAGAATCATATTCAGATTTATTGTATCTAGATGGAAGAGAGAAAAAAGTGGTATAAATTTTTTTTCCAAGAAAAACCAAAAAATTATCATATTCATATTGAAGAGGTGGTGTCGATTGTCTTTCAAATCAATCATATCTAGATTTTATCGTTTTTATTTGTAAAAAATTTTTATTCCAGGTGAATGATAAAAAAAGTGGTTTCGATGAAAGGTGATGACAATGGAAAGTGGTTCTGATCGATGCGGTGTCAGTGGAAGTGGTGATGCTGATGGAAGATAAGACACCAATTGTTCTTCAAAATATTTTTTTCAGGTAGAAAAAAAAAGAAAAGAGATGGTGTCGGTTGAAAATGAATAACATTCAGATTGTTTTCTATCATATCTTGGAAGATCTTCATTTTCATATTGTTTTGTATTGTTTCCATTCAGATTATCCCTATCAGATTTTATTGAATCGTATCTAATAATATAATATTTATCAAATTTTATTGTTTGGCTTCAAGGAAGATAATTGTTTTCAGATTGTATTTGATCATAACCAAAAAAATCATAACTAGAATGATCGTAATTAGATATGATCATATTCATGATGATTGTATCCATACAATTTGTATTTAGAAACGATCATGACTGGGTTAAGATAAAAATAAATGAGTAGTATGTAATAGAAAGTTTCAGTACATTACAATTATTATCAGGTGATGCTATAGCTTATCCTCAACAAATTCAAGGCCATGAATGAAGTCATGATACAACTAAATGTTAGTGAATAACAGTAGTTGCTGGAGATGATGTGTTTTATCATATGGGTAAAGTGAAAATAATATAGAAGAAGACTAATGAATGAAATTTCATAGGGGGAGTCATTCATTCAAAAGAGTGTTTGTGGAGAAATATACTTCCTCATTCTTGTGTTTTAAAATTGTAAATACCATTGTTTTTAAGAAATCAGTATGATATATTTAGACTCAAATGATCAGACGCATGTATTTCTCATCAATTGTAATCGTATTGATGATTGAAGTGGGTGTCTGAAGAAGAAAAGGTGTAGATTGTGGAAATTTTGAGAGGAATCTAGAAGCATCGATGACGACATAATTATTTATAGATTTAAGTAGATATTCAGATTTGGGTAAATTTAAGTGAGTGGGAATGTGGTTTGGGATTCCTGCCTAAGCATGTTTTTGGTCACTTATACAATGTGTGAATTATATTATACTAGTTTTATGAATAAGTATAGTTCATTGTATTATAGATAGATGCTCTGAGTTTTCAGAGATAGAATTTCGTACATTATTGCAATTTATTGAAGACAATTTAATGGGGATGAAGTGAAAGAGTGGAGGCAAGATTGAAACGATTATATTTGAATTATCATTGTATTCAATATTTATTGTCTTCAATGAATCATCTTATTTATATTTTAAATTTTATTCACCATATTTTGGTGTTGGTATTAATTAATCATCTTCGGGATTTCCATAAAAGGTATCTCTATATTTGGTTTCTAGGACTGAAGAATTATGGTATTTTGAATTGAAGGTGGGACAATTCGTTTTTATTACATTCTATTAAGAAAATATGACTTAATGCATTTTATTTAATAAATCCAATTTAGAGAATAGGACTAGGAAAAATGTAAATGGAATTCAAGCTGATTTCTTTATCGATGTCATATGAGGTTCTTACCTTTTTTTTGGGTAAGGAATGGAAGAGTTTTATTACATGGTATTATTGTTATTCATTTGAAAAGAAGGGAACGTAACATGAGTTTTTACAAAACAATTGCATTACTATTTTTTGCTAAGAGGTTTCACATGCACTAGTGGTATTATTTCATTATACTTCACAATTTTGAGGTCACTTCCTACTCGTTGTAATCCCAGATTTTTTTTCATAGTGGAGTTTATGGTATTGGATCATTTCCAAACCATACCAAGGATGTAGATATTCATATTGAATAGTGAACCTTGAAAATATTTTTGTTACTATAAATGTGTGTTGAGGTTTTCATCATTAGGTAATAGAAATATATAATATTAGGTGAAGGTTGTTTGAATTTAAAAGAAACATAAAAGAAAATAATATCACAGATTCACCCCCTCCCCTCTCAGTGATACATTACACTGACTAGAAACATTCAATTGGTATCAGGGGAGGTTCCCTTCGTTATTCTTTACTAATGAATAACATTAACTAAATGAACATTAATGTTTTTATAGTCCTTGATGGAAATTACTAGCATATAGAGAATGATAGAATGTTCTAATATCTTATGTCATTAATTTTTGATGTTCTTGATGTTGCCACAGTTGGGTTTCCACCCATTGATGATAGTGCTCCACTTACACCAATTGACATGAAGTATCATGAAAATAATGTAATGGAGAGCAATTCTATATTATCAACACATTATGAATGTTAATTACTGTGAGAGAAATGTGGTAACAAAGCTAAAGTTATATAGGATAAATTGAAAAACATATACGAAGGAAATCCAAAAGTGAAAAAGGAATAATTACCAATACGAGGAATGAAGTATGAAGATATGAATATGGGTGAACATATATATGTTTGTGATTTATTTATCACGTTAAATGACATTTTTATTTCTCCCATATGTCTTGGTGAAGAGCTAAAAGACTCTATAGTTTTTGAAAGGTTATTGAGAATCCTACCAGACAAATTCAATGGAAACGTTTCCTCATTGGAAGACAGAGTCCCTGAATCCTTATCTCTTGATGAATTACATATCAATATTATCACTTATGAAATGAGTTGATAGAATTATATGATTCTCATCATAAATGGTGATAGATAAATTTGTTTCAAGGCTTCTATGAAAGGAAATAAATATTATTGAAGGAGATGAAACTTGAGATTTTGACTCGGAAATAGTGGTATATAAAAATAATGATTCAATTTTTTCCATGTTTTCATAGAATTTGAAAATAGGTTCATGAAGTTATTAATGGAAACATACCATAATGTTTTATTGATGTGGATGCATTGTGAATTTTGTTTCCAATTTTCTTCAAAGAGTAAATGAAGAAGAAAGTGATGAAGAAGAAAGTGACGATGAAGATAGAAGTCCAAGAAGACCTTGGAAGAAAATGTGTGATAAAGAAAAATTCAATTCCAAATGGGATGATAAGAGGTTCAAAAAATCCAAAATTAGACTCTTTTTTACTAAGTAAGATGATGGGGAGGATGTTACAAATGATGGTGAAGAAAACACATTCATTTCAATAGTTATTGATGAATGTTCTTCCAGTAATGAATGTAGTTGTTGTGAAGAAAAATAAGAAAGTGAAGATTAATATAAAAATTACATTGAACATGTTGAGGAAAATACTTTTATTATAATAATGAATGGTAATGATTTCAAAAGAATCAGTTCTGATGATGAAGATTCTCAACTTGAGATGTATTTGAAAAATGAATTGAAAGAAAGCTTGAGAAAGATCAGAAGTCTTGAAAAGAAAGAAATAAAAAGTTGGATGATGACTCTTATACAAAAATTAATAAATTATTTTATTTCAAAGGGATAGATAATATGAAAAAATATATTTATTATTTTAAGAAATATCTTGATGAAGAAAAAAATCGTTGTGAAAATCTGAAATTGAATCTAAAGGAAAATGAAGAAGAGTTGGGACTTTCCAAAAAAAATTATGAGAAGATGAATTAAGGATTAGATGTTTCCAAATAACTATCACCAAAATTAGTGGATGTTCTATGATTGAGAAACCTATGAAGGATAAAAAAATTAATCTTCAATAGTTGGGTAGTGGAATAGAATTGTCTTTGAAAAGAAGAAAGTTGGGAATGTAATGTATATAGCCATGACCAATAAGGATAGGGATTTAGAAGCCTCAAAGATCCCTGAGTCAGAAAGATTTTTTGAAACATTTATAATCTAGAAATTTTTAAAATACTTATAGTTTCAATATATTATAAATGAAAAGGAATAATCTGATTGATAGCATAAGGGTCGATGGATTGGAAAAGAAAGAGAATAATGTGGCTGAGAAAAACTGTCACAATTTTGGATAGAATTTATGTTTTAGGGGAAAAGACACCATTTAGGTATATTTCTAATATTGTTGGAGATTTGGAAATACATAGAATATTTTTTGGTTCGACGAACAAAACTACTATTTTCATACATGTTGTGGAAGGAATGGTTTGAGGGGGTGACAATTATCTCAAAAGAAGAATCATGAGAAGGTTGTGTGGAAGAAATCTGGGAAGAATAATGTAATGGTGGAAAATAGGTTCCAACCAAGGGAAACTGATTGTGAAAGGTGTTAGAAATATAGAAACCATTCGAAAAGATATCTAGTTTTGTTTTTGAAAAAAAAAATATTCATAACAATTCTATGAAGTTGGATGTTTTAGATGTTAAGAATGATTGATGTGATAAATTTCAAATGATTGATTTCTGTGTTGTTTGGCTAGAAAATATTGAATAGACTATGAAATTAGAGTAATCACAAAAAAAAATTGAATGAACTGAGGAATAATAAGACATTTGATGAAATGAGATATGATGACCAAAAGGTAACAATAGATGTTAAAGATGAGAAAAAAGGGAATGATATTAAAACTTGTTTAACAATCTTTCCAAAACAAAATATAGTAATGAGAAACATTGAACAAACTGATTTTAATAAGGATGTTGTTAATGATGATGAAAATTATTCATCCTCATGACAATATTCGATAGATAAGAAGAAAGAGGATACAAAACTCAAGAAGGATGAAGAAAAATAGGAAAGAACATCCATGAAAAAATACAATAAAAAGAAGAAGAAGGTATAAATGAGAGATGATTCTCAGTTTGATTGTTTTTTCTAATAAAAAATCAAGGTTCCTTCTTATTCCCAATATCTTTGTATACATTTTCTAACATATATGGAATTAAAAGAGTTTAAATAAACAATAAATAATTGATTAGTCTCATAATTTTCATTCAAAATAATGTTATGAGGATGAGAAATGTTTTTTTGATAAGTTTTGTTTTTATATATAGGAGATTTCATATGTGTCTGTTGAGATGGTTACAGGTATCTTTTGTCTTAGAAAAATTACATCAAGTTTTTCCAACAATCACGAGAATATTGAATGGATTGTGGAAATTGTATTACATAAAAGCTGTGTTAAGGAAAACACTGGTCACCATGATTATGCACACTTATTTTATACATGGGGTTCACCCACATAGACATAGGGTTGTTTAGTTAAATGTTATTAGTTTATAGGGTTTTGTAGTTAAATCCTGAGTTGTAAAGAGAACATGTGATGTATGATTTACAGAAGGAAATGGAAGTGAAAGAGATTCTTCCAATCTGAAAATAATCGCATTCATATTTTTTTTCAAAAAAATAATAAAAGAATCATATTTTGATTTTTTTTTCAAATCAAACTGAAAGGAATCATATTCATATTTATCATATATATATATAAGAGAGAAATAAGTGGTCCTGGTTTTTTTACAAAATAATCAGAAATGAATCTTATTCATATTTATCGTATCTAGATGGTAGAGAGAAAGAATTGGTACCAATTGTTTTTTGAAACAATCAGTAACGAATCGTATTCAGATTTATCATATCTAGATGGAAGAGATCAAAAGGGGGTACCAATTGTTTTTTAGAACAATCAGAAAAGAATCATATTTAGATTTACCATATCCAGATGGTATAGGGAAATAAGTGGTATCGATTGTTTTTCGAATTAATCAGAAAACAATCGTATTCATATTGAAGAGGAATTGCCAATTGTTTTTCAAAACAATTATATCTGGATTGTATCAATTTACTTTCAAAACATTTGGATTCAGAGTGAATGTAAAAAATATGAAGCTGATGAACGGTGGTTCCAATGAATGTTGATGCCAATGGAAAGTGGTGACGATCGAAGGGGTTTTAATGGAATAGGTGTTGTTAATTGATGATGAGACACCGATTTTTTTTCAAAACAATCATATTTGGGTATAAGAAAAGGAAAGAGATGGTGTCGATTAAGGATAAATCACATTCTGAATGTTTTGTATCCTATCCAGGTAGATCTTCATTATCATATTTTTTGTATTATATCTGGGCATATTATCCTTACCAAATTGTATTGTATCAAATCTGGGTAGATCATCGTTATAAAATTGTATTGAATCATATAGGGGCAGATTATTGTTTTCAGATTAAATTTGATCGAAAATAGAATAATCGTAATTAGATCGATCATAACCAGAAATGATCGTATTGAAGATAATTGTATCAAGACCATTTGAATTCAGAAAAGATCCTGATTGTGTTGAGATGAAATGAAGAATAAGGATTTAATGGAATGTTACAATACATTACAATTGAAATAAGGTGATTCTAAATCTAATCCTTAATGAGTTGAATGTCATGAATGACGTCATGATTCAATCACATATTGGTGAATGAAGGTATTTTCTAGAGATGATGTTTTTTCACATGTGGGTAATGATAAAAGAAAATAGAATGAGACTAATGAATGAATTTAAATGGGGGGGGGGGGGTGGGTTCTTTCATTCGAATTAGTGTTTTGTGGAAGAATGAATTTATTCATAAATTTGATTCTAAATGGTACAAACTATTGTTTTGAAGAAATCAGCATGAGAAAATCAGACCCATTTATTTCTCATCATTGGTGAGTGTATTGATGATTGAAATGGGAGTCCAAAGAAGAAGAGGTGCATATTTTGGATGTTATGAGAAGAATTGAGAAGTGTTGATGAATTCATAACTTCTCTATGATTTCATGGGAAATTTATATTTGGGTGAATTTTAGTGAGCAAGAAACTATTTTGGGATTCAATCCTCAACATGTTATGGGCCACCCTGAAAAGTTGTCATGTACATTGTACTTGTGTGAAGATGAAGCTCTATTCATTATATTAATTGTAGAAGCTCTGAGTTTTCAATGAGAGAATGTGTTCCATTTTGTTTTTTATTGAAGACAATTAGATGGGGATGGAGTGAATGTGAATAGGAGAGATTGCAACAATTTTATTCAGGTGATCTTTGTATTCATGAATTATCATATTCTGTGAATCATCGTATTTGGACTGTCAATTTTATTCAGATGATTTCGGTATTGGGATGAATTAATCTGTTTCAGGATTTCCCTACTGGGTGTCTCTGTATTGGGTTTTTTCGACTGGGGAAATGTTGTATTCAAAATTGATATAGTTCCAATTCATTTGTATTTCATTCTATTAGGAGAATCAGTCATGATGAATTGTGTTGAATGAATCGTTCTCAGAGAATCAGACTGGGAAAATCAGACTTGGCATTCTGTATAATTTCTTTATAATTGTCTTTTGAGGTTCTAAAAATTCTTACAGGTATGGAATTGAATAGTTTTATGATAATTGAATACATTTGTTGAATTGATAGGAAGTGCAGATAATATGATTTGTAACAAAACAAATATATTGTTCTATTTTTCTAAGTGGGTTCAGACACTGGTGGTATTTTTTCATAGTGATACATGTGTTTAAGGGTACATCCTACTCATTGTATTCCAAGGATTTTTTTTAGTGGATTTTACGATTATTGTATTATTTCCAAACCATACCAAGGACGTAGATATTCTTATTGACTAGTGATCCTTTTAAATCTTGGTGTTCATATGGGTGTGTGTTTAGTTTGTTTTCAGTATGGAATAGAAATAAATATCTAGACGCGAAGGTAGTTTCAATTGAAAAGAAACATAAATGAAAAGAGTATAACTGATTCAACCCCTCCCCCTCTCAGTGAAACATTACTCCAATTGCGATATTCCAGTCATGGCCTACGGTACAAACCATCATATGGTTAAATATGTATAGTTTCCTGATAACTATTATTGTAGAGAAACGTTAATAGGGGTATAAGAATATCCCAAGAGTTCTTGAAATCTATGAAACATTATCATATCATTTCCTCAAGCTCATGAGTCATGAAATTTGAAAGTAAATCAATTTGGGGTGGAATTTTGTGCTCCGGAGCACCAGTGTACCTAACACCCACTACAAACACTTATATAATTGAAATATTAATCGAGAGTTTTTATATAATACCATGGTATAAACAATCCTGTTACATCACCATATCTCATGGATATATAACCTACCCATCTAATTCCCTTTGTGGGTTTCCTTGGTCGGTAGAAAATGAAAGACCTTCATGAACCTGTCGACAAAAAAGTAAACAGCATAACAACCTAGAGGTTACCTCGGTAACCCTATCATGAATGAAATGAAAATATCATCACATCTATACTCTATAATATGTATCTACTATAAAATCCTAGATGGTCAATGGTGCTCTGACATCACCCACAGATAGGTGGAACAACTCATGACCAGACTACCTACCTCACGTTTCATCCCCGTCCAACAGTACTAATGATGTAAATCCTGATATTTCATTGTAATACAGGGATGTACATCCCAAACTGAGTCATGAAACTCTTCAATTATATCCTCTTGTATGTCTTATGAAACCCATATATGTCCATGAATGTTAAAAATCCCAACCATCCTAATACTACTACGAGGAAAAGGGACCTCACCTACGACACTCTCCTATAAGACAAGCTCATCGGTATCTAAAAGCTATCTCATCTTCACTATATCCTAAAGAGTACATGTCACAACTAGATATTAATAGAAAATTCTGGCCACAACTATCATTCACCTCCTAGTACATCTCTAAAAGATATACCATTGGCAACTGCTCACTAATGGCATTCTAAACTGCCTATATCTGAGTCCTCTTGTTTGGTGTATCAACAATTGTATTTTCCTTTATATACATCCAGGTAAGATCAAAATAAGATGATCGTAGGTACTCAAACCACCTTCTTGGCCTCAAATTCATGTCACACCATGTAAATATGTTCCTTAGTCTTTTTTTCATATACACCAATAAAATCTATCCTAATAAATAGTTTATCCAACATCATAAATCTTGAACAACAACTACTATCTCAAGAATAAGGGTTATGTAATTCCACTCATGTGGCCTCAAATGATAGGACTCATACACCACTACACGATATCACTGAATCATAACATCTTATATATCGATACATTAGGCATAAAAATATAGAGTGAATATCCTTCTTAGATCTGGTAGAATCAGGATCACATTTGATGTTAGTCTCCCTTTCAGCTTCTAAAATGCTATATTTCAGGTATGTAACCATACAAGCATCCCACTTTTTATAGTAAAACTTGTATGGGGTGATGATAAGTATGATATGTATTATATGAAACTCCTTTAAAATGTATCCATCCACAAGAAACTCCATATATCAATGATATTATTGGGATTCTCCTCGGAAACTATATTTCTCTCCTTCTCTGGCTTAACTAATACTCATATCTTTGAGATAATATGACCCATTAATTGAATATGATAATAAATAAGTTTTAATTTGTGATCTTATAATATAATTAAGGCTCTCTCATTATATCCAAAATGGTCTAAGGATTTTTGGCATGGTCGAGTTGATTGTGATAATACATAATGATATCAATATGGAATACCATCAGAAACGAATCTAGACAAAGATGGAAAACTTTTTTCACCAGTTCCATGAAAAATGAATGAATGCCCATGAGAAAAAAATAACTAGGTAATCATATATTACATACCTTCTATGAAAGTATAAAAATTTTATTTTTTCATGTGGAAGACGCACCTAATGATTTTGAGATCTCAAATAAGTAATTGATAAATCCCAATCTCCTGAGATCTGATAAAAAATTATATATATTTTCAACAAGGAATGTCGCTTCTTAACATTCAACTGATTCAATTTTGGATGATTCATGAATATCTGAAGGCTATCATCCTGGTTTTTTACAATAGGGGATGGTTAACCACAAAAAGAAGCATTGGGTTGTATAAACCTCTTTTCCTCTAATTCCACTATCTTCCTATTGATCACTTACAACTTCATAGTATCCATCATATAAGTTAGAATGTATACTGAAGTATATCTTAGAACTATATCAATAGAGAACTCTACCTATCTTTTGGGAGATAAACTGGAAAATTATTCTGGGAAAACATCATTGAACTAATCAACCGTTGTAGTGAAATGTTTCTGATGTGATCCCTGATAATCCCAATAAAAACTAGAAGTTGGGGTCTCCATAATTCCCCACCCATGATTCTCCAGTCCAAATCAGCTTTCATGGCAATATAATTGGACTTTATGAATAAAAACATCAACCACTTGTGATTTAAATGCCACCCTGCAAAAATAGAAATCAACATTGGATCGATAAGAATCTATCCAATCTATTCCGATAGTGACGTCAAACCCTGTCATATAGAGGGAAAAAAATCCCAATGTGATACCCAACAAACTCAAGGGGAATTCCCTACACTGGTGTGCACCCACCATAATAATCCCTAATAAAGAATCTATGGTAATATTTTCATTAAAGAACTAAAAAAATAATCTAATAATCTTTATAATATTTATAAATATGAAGCTATGAGAACAACTTGTGTAAAAAAGAGTTGATACTAAAGTAGTAACTAATGAGACCATAACTCTCACCATAGATAATTCACTAATATTATCCAAAATATTATGCTATATATAGTATGTTTGGACTGAAATGTAGCCCTATGACACAACATCACTACCTAGTGTACACTGACTCTGTAGTCTAGGTACAACGGATGCCTTGATACCTCAAGCATGACCACCACCTCATCTTGAATGTCTGACACTACCACATATCACATATGAACATTGGGATGTGAATCCATATGTTGATCCTAGATTCAGATTCAATCCCCTTCCATTTAATTCTGGGGGGAAGGAGTTTAAGAAATGATGTATGTAGCCCATTCTTCAATAATCCCAACTCTCTAATGCATCACAATCACACTAATTATTCATATTCCACTATCTACAACACATTTGATTGAAAACAGATCTATCAACACTAAAATTCTTGCTAGTACTCCCTTGACATGAAGCATCTAAATAGTTATTCAACCCACTTGAAGTTGATCGACTAGGTTAAGAGACAACACTACATTGCTCTATGCCACCATCTTTCCTTATGTTCCCCTATGAAATTAGTTCCTCATTCATTATCTCAATAAAAGTATTCAACATGAACACATTCACCTATAGTCATATGGAATGCCTAAGACCATCCTTGTAGTGTCTCACCCTCGATTCCTCATCAGTAAGATATATCATGGAAAAACATTGAATCTCAATAAATTGTTTGGAATATTACATAACAATAACCACACCCTACTCCAATTCATAAACTCATTAGCCCACCATGACCATAGGGACATAGATTCTTATTTATCATAATAACTGATTTGGAAATCCCTCTAAACCATATTTTTTAGTGAATCACCCATGCTCAAAACAACGCATTAGCGCTTAGCTCCTCCATGAAGAATATAAGTCATGTGCTTCACACTTCACATTGAAGGTGACAGTAGATTCACTAAAATAGAAAAATTAATATCAAGAAAAGAATCCTCATCCTATGAAAGTACATCCCTAAAAAAAGCTGGATCCAACTACTGGAAGATAGTATGATCTACCATATATGAGGTAGGTTGTAGGGATCCTAGAATGGTCTACATAAATCCAAAAAACACTCTCAATATTTGTCCTAAATACCCCCATTGTATACGAAAATTTTTTCTTCAGATGTCACTACATGTGGATTCACTTGTATCCCATGGCCCACCAACATCATAGCATGGTCATCACCACACTCCTAGTATAAAATTGGATGTCTCTGTAATGGAATGCCTTTAACAAGGAAAACACAATCCTACAAAAATATCGAAAATGAGAAGATCATAGATATAAGTGCAGTTAAATATAATGATTTTTTATAACAATATACACCTCTTTTAATACTCTAAAATATACGAATGGTGAAATATAAATTTTCATAAACATCTATAGATATACTTCCTACTTCCCACTCAAAAGCAGGGTCTAGGAAGAGTTCTCTGTTTCATAATTAAATTTCATTTCCATTCACATTTATTTACCAATCTTTTGTAGTGGATAAACCAAATGGGCCACCAATTCTAATATATAAGGGTCCATACCCCCCATGAATAGAAGTGTGGAATTCAATTAATCCAAAAAATAACATGGCCCAGTCCATATGGAAAAAATACTATGACTCAACATTCTACAATTGACAGCTTAGGGTGAATGTTGTATCCAATGTGGGAAAAAATTGTCTATATTATTGAAGTCACTCTAAGTAACAATCATTTTTCTCAATTAAATTCAAAATTATCTAATATAAATAAGTCATAACACATAAGTCACACATATAAATATAATGAAGTCCATAAATTCATCTTCTATGGCCCCTTTTAATGCATGTCATGTGAAATATAATAGGTTCCTAAAATAATGAATTGGATGGAATACCCTCATATCATCGGGAATGACAATATAAAATCCCGAATCATAGAAATAATAACATCAAAATTCATGTTCATTTACCTATTGTTGGATCAAGTTAACATTAATAGGCTCAATCTAGAAAATAAAATTTGTTGTTCTAGGAAACTCGACATTTTCTTTTACATGGGTTAGCTACTCTTAGGCATAACTTATTAACAGACACCAAATCCTACATAGTATCATATATATTATATTTTAATAGCATATTCATAAATATATCTCTAATACCACATTCTAATATCATGAATTATATTCCACTAAACGATTCACTGATCTGGTGGGTCACATGGCCTCAAGCGCATCTCCCCATACACCAAAGTCTGTCAAACTAATAATGAGGGAATAAGGTGAGTCTATGAGAATATTATTTCTTCCTGTCAGAGATAAATGATGTAGTATAATCATATTAGTCAATAGGGGATGCAACGAATCATCCAAACCAAAGATAAACATCCAATATAAAAATATATAAACAATCCTAAAAGTAATCTCATATAAAAAATAATGTAAAATTTCATATCTCAACCAAGATGTAAAATAGGTATATAGGCATCTAATAAATTACATGAATAAAAAGTACGATAATTACAATATGAGTATCTCAATATATCATCATGAGTGATTCTTAGTCCTATGATTCCATGTTTCTATACAATAAACTATCAAGCATCATACAATGGGAGCTTGTCCCGATCCCTTACTATATATATGAAGAAATTATTGAATTTAATCTAATTTATTCAACTGAATTCAAACAAATAACATCACAATATTATTAAAGAACTCATAATCATGAGTACAATTACCAAACAATTCTTGAATCTGAGTCTGGATGGAAGATAGAGAGAAAAAAATTAGTTTAAGCTTCAAAAGGGAGCTCCCAAGCACGAGGTCTGTTCAATGGATGAGAAATGAAAATTATATTTGTGTTATAGTAGCACTTAAGGGAAAAATTTCATTTCCATCTATTTATCTAGGTCACGTGTTTTGGTCATATGGTTGGCCGAATTATACGCCGATAGGGTGACCTTCACTGCCTTAAGGTGGCCTCACACGGTTCATAAGCATGGTATTCCATATCATGTGAAAACCATTACATTTGAAATTATAAAAGAATTGAAATAAATTAAATTGGTGTTAACCTATTGTTAAATGATGTAATTAAACTATATTTCATCCTACAACCCATTGTATATTCTAGCACGGTTACTCTTAACCATGTGTCTTGGGTAGTATGGTTTCTCCTAACCATATAACCTAGTTTTTCCTCTAAAAGATGAGCACTTGGAAATTAAAAACCATAGAACACCCCTAAAACACCTTTGATCTCAAATTTAACTCACATTAGGAAAAAAAACCAGGAGTTTAACATAAAACAAAAGGATTAATACCTCATAAGAAAATTCAGGATCTTACATCCTTGATATTTTGTCTTACATTTCACTCATATATTTCATCTCTATAATTGAATCATTTTTTTACAGGTGGAATATTAATCATAACTTCATTTCCATATTCCCAAAGTGATATATTATAATTTTTATAAATTTTAACACATTAATAATCATTGGAGTAAATCCATTTCAATATCCATTGATCATTCATGAGAAAAGCATTGAAAATTTTCATGTGGGTCAACTCCCCCATATCCTCATACAAATACAAAAAAAATATACTTTTCTTTTTCCTTGAGAAAGTAAAATTTTCAAAATATATTTTAAAATACTTAGAAAAATTAATTTTTAAATATCAAACAAACCACATAATGGTCACTACATCATTTGAACTATAACAACCTTAGAAACTCATTTCATCAAATCTAATCATTGAAGAAATGTATATTTTAGAACCCATATCATTCTATAATTCTTTATATGATCCTTATAGGAATAGAATAAAAATATTATTGAAAATAATATATTACATCCTACATATATTATCATTCGATTGATAAACATAATTATATAAAATCATTATATCATTTAAATCAACGAAATTCTTGAAAATAGATAAAATTTCAAATAAGTTCTCACACATCAAGTAGTTCGCATGGTTGATACAATTCTTCATGTTTAATGATTCAGGGATTCATAATTTCTTTTGAATGAAAATGTAACTATGATGTTTAAATCATTGAAAAAGTTTTCTTGCATCATTTTGTTTAATTTACCTCAAAATATAAATTTTTGAAAATAAATCCATCAGGATGTAAGAAAACTATTATCCTTACATGGATGGAATCTTATATAGATCTCGGGAAGGTTTTTGACCCTTATTTCATTCACATGACTAATAATTTGATACATTTTTATCAACCACTAGAGTGGATTCAATTACATATATTCATATATATAGTGGGAACACCATACATGGTGAATAATCTATTAACATTGATTCAACATACATAGCGTTGAATCCCTTTATGTGAATCAAAATTTGTAAAATACATTATATGGTTAAGCTTATATGGATGAATATTCATGAGGATTACTATAAATTTATGGATTAGTTGGGAATCTCTTTATGCTGTTAATCATCCCTGAATCCCCTTAAATAAATGACTCATACAAGGGTGATTACTTTTTAATTTTTTAGCGTGAACTTAAAAATTATATACATAAATAAATATCATCAGAATCATATCAAAATAAGTTATGAACTCCAAAATCATTACGAATCACCTCAAAAATAATTTAAACATTTTTTTTGAAAATAATTAAATCAATAAAAATGTCATTAATAATTCCCAAAATCCATGGAGTTATTCAAAAATCTATGTGGTAATTTAATCTCCCCCTTATAATTGATATTAACAATTTTTAACTATTAATTTTGATAATAAATTCAATGATTAATTCTTGTAAATACAATAAATATTCATTAAAACAAATCCTATATCAAATGATATGTATCTTGACACCATACCACTAGATAATGTAGCGATTTTAAAATAGTTCAAACCTTACTTACAACAAACTATTGTCCATGTAATTCAAATACGTTTTTTCTTATTTTCACATTCAAATCATGAGAAATTATCCCCCTAAATAAAATAACATTAGTTTTGATAAAAAATAAGTGCACACTTAAGGATTGAAAATTTTCTCCCACTTCATCAAATATGATTCGTATCATTTTTCACTCCCCCATAGAAAACATAGTCCAAATATTTACGTGGGTGGATTCCAAAAATATTTTAAGTGAGATGGGGATGCTGAACATGATGATTTATACTTATTTGAGAGAATATATCATTTGGTAAATATTTATAAAAAATATATATCTGGTTCCTTATTTCCAAAAAATTCATGTTTCACATAACCTTGTGGAACCTTTTCTATAATTTAATGATATATAAGATCAATTTTTTTGAATATTGAAAGAAGAACCAGATTATATGAACGATCTGTAGAACATGTATTTTCATAAACAAATACATTGTTTATTTTAAAAATTAACTCTCAATTAATCAATTTATACCTCTTTCTATATAATATGGGTACATAAAACTGTAACAACAATGTATTCAAATTTAGTGGTGTTTAATTAAAATAAACTGTTCTTCTTGATATTTCGTCCTACACAACATTTACCAAGAAAGAAATAGCCAAAAATAGTGGTCTAATTATCAACACAATCTCCCGCCTAATTAGCATCTATAAACCCATGTATGTCTAAATATAAATTGGTATTGTATAATTTGATGAAAATTATTGCATGTTTAATATATCATAGGATTATTGTAGCTACCAACAAGTTCAAATCCTTCATAGCACATTCAAATATATAATGTAGTGTCACAATAAAAAACAATGTCAGGTTTGAAATTCATCAAGTAGAGAGTAACACAAATATTTTTTCTATATTCCCATTGATTCATATATTTTCCAACCACATATTTATCCTGATTAGTAACAATAGAAATAGAATTAGTGATTCATTTTCATTCAACTATTCCAATTATTTTCAACGATTACACAGTGTATTTATATTGATAATAGAAAACATTATCATATAATTTTATGTTTATTTCCATAGAAGATATAGAATATACATGACCATAGACATCTCAAAATGTATCTTCATTTCCTAAAAAATTTCTTCACAGTGATAATATTTGTCACCAGAAAAGATAATGTCATAAACATAGAAAATAACAATAAATGTTCTTATCGGTATCTCTTTCACATAAATACTACATTCAAATTTTTTCATTGGAAATACCATGCTTCTCATGAATCTAATCAACCTAGAAGTTCCATCTCTCAGGGCCTATTTTAAGACATATAATGAATTTTTAATATTATACAACATTATTCCAAAATTATCATAAGAAACCCTTAGGTTAGGCCATGAAAACCTCTTCTTCAAGATCTGTATTTATGAAGGTTTATTTCATGTTTATTTGTTATAATTTTTACTATTTATGTGTTACCACTTCCAAGGACACCTTTAAGGTTTCAAATAATTACACATTTGAAAAATTTTCTTTAAATTCAACCCCATCCATATGGAAATTCCCTTTATAACCCAATTTTCCTTACTTATTTTACATTACCTTTCTCATTGTGTATATGTCTGAAACCCATGTTCTTCTAATTATGTTTTTTTTAGTCTTGAAACCAGCTCCAATGTGGTGTTATTATTGATTTTATAAAGTTATATATTCAAAGTATAAATCCTTTCTTTGTGGTCTACTACCCTATAAATAGTGTGTTGTTTAACATAATAGATACGATTAGTTTAGTTCTCAAGTATTAACTTCATTCTTGATTGGGAAGGTGCGTGATGTTGTAGAATAATATTCCCTAAATCAATATGTTTTTTTAGTACTATATACATCTACCTTTGATTTTCAATTACTTCTTCATCACTAGTCTCATCTTAATCAATATCAACCATAACCTACTCATTTACATCTTTTTATAAATTATATTTTTCATAATTCTATGTGTTTCTAGCTCTAGTGGTCTCACCATTAATATTAATGAACACATCTATTTTGAACTAACTCTTTATAATTTTTTCAACTGAAAACTCTACTATCTTCTGTTGATTTTTAAATTATAATTTATAACCTATAACATTTAAATTATATCCAATGAATTAACCTTAAATTTTTATTCATAAATTCCAAGGTATTTATTCATTATCCTCATGTAATAAGGGATTATATGAACTCTGAAGTATTTGATAGTATATTTTCTGTTATACCATATCTCATAAGGTGTATTTTCAGTTTAATGTTTAAATAAGAACATGTTTTATATGTGAACAATTGTAAAAATTATTTTATCCAAACGAATTTTGATTGTTTATTTTTTAAAAAACTTATTTCTAACCATCTATACAATAATTCAATTTTTTATTTCAACCACACTTTAATGGTGGGGAATTATGATGTTTTATTTTAATGGTTAATCCCATTATACTCCACATACATCTCAACATTATTGTATGTGTATTCATTTCAATTGTATGACCTTACATTTTAATATAGAAACTAATATCCTTCACAACATGTCCTCTAAATATTTTAGGTATCTAAATATACAAAAATATATGCATTATAAAGATATCATAGGTCAGTAAAATGTATTTATTAATGAATGCAATGAAATAAAGTTTACCGTTGGTAAAATTCTTTCTTACTAGGATATATACATATGAATATATGAATTATAATGGAATATAGGACTAAATATCCAAAATTTTGAGTGTCTGTTACACTTTATTCCCATTTTGGAATGTTTCAAAACAAACAATATTTCTTTTTTGAATCAGAGAAGGTCTCTCACCACATTATGTTTAGAAATATTCATCATGTTTCCCTATCAAATGTTACGTAGTCTAATTTAACATAGACCATTCCCATCCTTTCCACTCATTTAGCATGAGTGTAATGGGTCACCATTTTGAAACGAGTTCCGACATTTTTTTCACCTGCTGTGATGACTTTTCCGTCAATGGTATTTTTGATAGTCCATGAGTTAATCTAAAACAATAATTCCTTTTATTCATAACACAATTAGATAACTCAAAAAAACTCTTTTTCTAACCCTTCTATAAAAAAATATTCTTCCTTTAAAGTCCTTTATAATAAATTTTATCATTTCTATCATCCATGATCTTAAAGTAACAATAATTTTTGAATGTCAAAAAACCACATTCATGTTCTTCTATGTTTTTATAAAAACAATATCTATAATAATTTGTAAATAACAAACACTACCAAGTATCCATGGTATTATTCTATTCTTAGCCTTCAAATACACAACCATAATGACTAATTTTTCTTCTTTATCTCTATTTTTGATTAATTTCTCCTTTTCGTCATAGGATTATTATTCTTGGATATTTTGAAATACATATGTCTGTATAATGTGATTTATTTTCACATATACCAAAAATTTCCAAAGTAATTTAAAATCTATTTTGTTCAAGAAGACTATAAATGTATTTTTCATAATATTATTCATTGGAGACTCATTGTTTTTCATTTTGGGGAAACACTCTAATAATTATTGTTGTCTTATGGGGAGAGACATATTGTAACTTTTTTGTAGGGCTTGTGGACAAAAATTCTACAGCACCAATAATAGAAACTACAACTAAATTATCCATTTCAAATATAATTATATCTCGAAAACTAAATTTCATATTAATACATTTTTTTCCCTAATATCCCCTTATCAAAAATTTTCATCAATAATCTTCTTTAACCATGAAAAAATATTTATTTCTCAATTTTGGATGACTATTTCTCACCATATTTTCCATCCCAACCGTATCTATAATTTAGATTAACACATACACTATTAGACAAACTGTACTTCATAGTTTGCTATTTTTTAGGATTACATTTAATCTGATTTGTTCTGAAAAAATTATCAACAAATGTAGATTATTCATCTCCCACATCAATAGATTTGTTAATTTCTTATCTCATATTATGAAATCATTTTTAGTTGTAACATATTTTTTATTCAAGATTACTATGTTCAACATCATTGATATCATTGTTTACATTATTATCTCAAAATATATATTTATTATCATCAACTTATAACTCAGATTTTATGAGTTCTTAAATATTATTAATATATATATTTATAAAATATTCATTTAAGAATATATTCTTCCCATCAACATTATTTAGAAATTTTATTAACTTTTTTATATTTTCTATTTTCTCAATACAAGTTTCCAATTCTAATCAGATCATTTTATCCATGTATGTATCTTATCAACATTCTTCACCACTAGTTAAGGAAGTTTATTTTTATTATACCTGATTCATAAATTTTTCATCCTTTTAAGGAGATTCATCATTATATTTATTTCCAAATAATGTATATTATTATTCAAATATATTCATTAAAATTATCAAGTTTATTTAAGTAAAACCTTTCTATATGTCACTAAATGTGACAAACAACATCAACAAAGGTTATGAAAATCATGGTAAATTTGAACATTTGGTTTCAAAATTTTTTCATAGGAAAAATAGTAATTTATCATATTATATGTTCTCAAATAATTTTAATAACCACACTATTTGTCCAAGAATATTTTGTTTACCCAATTATAATAGATCAATAAAAATATGATCCAATTGAATTTTAATTGACTAATTATTATATAATATTTAATTAATTAAATATTTGTGTAATATCATGAGAATGTTCAATGCTAAATTTTAAACATATATTCAAATTGAGATAATGACTATGTGATTGAGTTTGGAATGGTGGATTTTATCTAGGCATAGAATAATACCATAGCATGCATCAGGACTCAGCATGGAACCCATTTCTTTTCTTTTTAATTTTATTCCACTTTTTATTTTTTATTTTTCTATTCACTCATTGTTCTTATTGAATATTAACCACCCCCACATTGGGTCATGTATGTTTTGTGGACAAGAGAGGTATTTGGAGCGGGGGGGATTTGGATGGGGGAAGAACCACTAGGAGAGGTCATCTGGAGGAAGAGCGGGCGTCGCTGGGTGTATGACTTATATCTGGGGTAAATCTATAGTGGATTATACTCATAGGAAGACCCATTTTATGTGTTTTTCTCAAAATCGACATATAATAGTTTTTTATTATTTAAAAATCTTTTTTTTTGTTATTAGGGACCCCTTGAGGGTCTCTATAAAGTAATTTTGTGCTAATTGAGGGGTTTAAGCTATTTTGGTGGTTTTCTATTGAAGAAAACATAGGAATACATCATGTAGTTCAGTGAAAACAAGATGTGTGTTGTTTATTTTGGGTTAGGTAAGGAAGAAGGTACTAAATAGTTTTTATTTATCATGTACATTCCATCTAATCATGACTTGGGATGTGGTCAAGTTCTCATATGGACACATTATGTAGGGAGAACAAGGTCAGGTAGGGAACATAGTCAATTCCATTGTGATGTACATGACTAGTGGTCATGTAAAATAGTTGTTAAGACCCCATGAGGGGGGTGTATATGTCCTGGTACCCATATTGATACCCCAAGTGGGGTTCATGTTTTTTTCGAGGTGGAAAAGTTGTGTACTTTAGATAAGGAAACATAGAGTTGGTTGTGGAATGCAATTAGGGAGTACCATTGGTGGTACACACATTGTATCTAAATTAAACACATGGTTTCTGATGGTGAAATCTCTAATTGTATTCACTAAAGTAAACTATTTTTCCCTTGGAATTATAATTGGGCATAATAAGAGTCAATTTTGAGTATTTTCCCACATCGTTTATGATGGAGAAATCCACTCAATGTTTAGAGTTTTTTAGTATGGTGTTTTGGAATGAGAAATTTAAATATGAATATTTATTTTCTGTTTGGATTCAGAATCCTCCAGTGGTTTCGTTGGTGAGATATGGGCCCAAGTGAGGGTTGTGAGCTCAGGGATCGAACTGGATAACGTGTTCTATGGTGATATTTTTTCTGTTCTTTTAGATGTATTCTAGAAGGTGGGATCTAGTACTATCTATATGGAAATCTTGGATTATCCCTATTCATTGGAATTCGTTGATTGTGGTTTGATATACTGAATTTTTTGATCATTTTCTTGAGGACCAAATCTATTAGAGCCTTCGAGAAGGGTTGACAATTCAGGATGTAGGTAATGGTTGGCTACTATTGTGATGTTAAGATGAGTTAAAGGACTCCGGAGTATACACATGGGGGATGATTTATAAATGACTGATTAGTGGATATCATATTCAGATACTAATAATTCCCATGTGTCTTGGAGGTAATTTTTATTCCCTTCTAGGAGGGTTAATACTTGAGGTTGGGTTTTTTTCAGGAATGCCGACTGAGGTTTTATTATGAGGGGATTACCCCCATGGTTTGTCTTATTCGTGGGAACCCCTATAGGGTTTCCAATTTTGATGTGGTTATAAGGATAAAAAAGAATTTTTTTCATGGCATTCTTCTGATTTTGGATTCCCCTTTGGAAATATTTTTGATTTATGATTAGATGGATTCTGTTGAGGGATGCTTTATCACTTCAATTTTCATATTTCATGGATGATCTATAGGAAAAACTTTTAGAGATTCTTTCTTTTTTATGTGGATTCTAAGCCTTTTGAGTATCTTTTGATAGGTTTTATTGATAGCTTAGATGCAATAGGGGAGTCCCTAGTAGGAAATCACATTATGATGTGACCCCGAGGACTTTAGATACATTATTTTTGTTCAAACACTAAAAATGGTTTTTGTGATGATATGGTGGCTGTTTTATGGATGAGGATATCCAAGGGACAAGGAGTGGATTTTTTATTTACTAGTCAAGATATTTTTTATGATGGTAGTCCAAATTTTCTGGATTATGTGTTTTAGATTTGGATCAACCCATGGTTTGGTATCTTTTGGACGAGATGTTCGAGGTGGTTTTTGATCAGGACTTCAATTGAGGGGGAGACTCTTGGGATATCAAAGACTGAGCATTGGCCCTGATTTTTTATATGGTGTTATCCTCCATTTCATAGATTTCGTAAGATGGTATTACAGAGATAATAGTCAATCACAATTATTTCACCCCTCTAATTGAGTATATGACCTAGAAAAAGGTTACCTGTCATGGATGTGAAGTGATCACAGTCGGCCATGGATACTGAGAACTCTTGGTAACTTTTGTGGGTTACCTGGGATAATGTATCTTTTGAGAACATGGATGTATGAATCTAATGGGATAGTTTATTTTTTGGGCCTATAGTGGATCTCGATTTGTTATATATTAATTTCAATAAATGATAATTTCTATGATGTTCACTGTATATTTTTATCGCCAGTTCATTTCATGCAATTAGATTACTAGTAATCGGTAGATGAATTTTTTCATTTGGAAGCCTATGGTAACACCCTAGGGATTGGAATTCCTGAATTTTCATTTTTATTTATTTCAAAACCTATGTATATTTAGAGGATACACCTAATGACATGTGGCAGGATGATCCATCTTCTATAAATCCTATAGAGAGGGCTATAGTGGGGGTAAATTTTACTCATGTGTCATACTAGATCTCAAATTTGGATTTTTTTTCTTTGTGGTTGATTATCCCATTTTTAATTATCTGTATATATTATATACCCATTATTATTAGTTTTTGTTGAGGCCAGGAATATTTGGTTTCCATGCACTTGTTATTATATTAGATTATTGGTTCACTATTGGGGGTGGAAAACTGAGATTTATTTTTAACACATGAATGTGAACCATAGTGCATGGAGACCTTATGTATTATTTTATGTTAGAGAACATGTTTCATAGTTGATGCATTCATGTTTTTGTATTTCTTGATCCAATATATCCACCCATGTAGAGTCTCTATTTTGAACTGCTGATGCTCGGGCATCATATAGATCAGGTAAGTTGTTCATATCATATTTGGTATTTTATCATGATGTATTTATTTTCAATTTTTTTGTGTGGTCATGATAGTGGGAGACCAACAGTTTTCTATATCTCTATATTTTAGCCTATATGACTATTTTGCAGAATTTATTTATTAAGGAATGCTATTATATTACTTTATTTATTATTCATACTATAAATTTTATCCTTTTCGTTTTTTGACAATTTTCACTAATATTTTACTATAACTATATATTATAGTGTCCCCACTATATCTATCAGACCCTAATCACTAGTTGACATCATCTAGTGTATGAGAAGGCATGAATGATGCCCTGTGGAAAGCAAGATCGATTGAAGTGTTAGGTAAACCTTGGATGATTTAGTAAAAATGGTATTAGTATTGTTTGGTTTCATTATTTTGTGTTTTGGTACATCGGTTTTCTTGAAATTTGTGGGAACTTGTGATGGATATCCAATTGTTTTCTTTTGAATACATTAATTGATAACAATTCCATGTTTCTAATTCAAGGAATTTCAATTTTCTGTTTTTGGTTTTATAGTTGTTTGATTTCATCTAGTGTGATACACTTGAGTTTGTGTAATTATGGATTATTCTATTTTTTGGTTTTTTTTATCATGGGAAAAAGGACGATTCTCATTCATCATTACCGGAATGTGGGACTCACATTACATATTTCTGTATGTGTGTGATTTCACTAATGATGGAGTTTCAGTTGTCTAATGTGATTGCCAGAAACTGTATAGTGCATCAAATATAAATCCATGGTGGAGTTATACTCAAAATAATCGCACATATATATTTTATTATAATGAATATTCATGTAAATATTATAGATAGTTGTTTTAAAATAATGGATATTTAATAACTTTATCGAAAGTTTCATGGAGATCGTTGTAGGCTGTTGTGGTCTCTGCATTCCCTTTTGGTTGCTTGTGTTGTACCTCTCGTATCCCCTCGTGGTTTAATTTTCATGATCACAATCACTTCCATGTTTATCTAACATTGTTTTAAGTGTTTTTGTTTTATAGGAAAAAGATTTCGAAGGAAATGGGCCATGAAGCACATCAAGTGGACTGAAATTCAGTCCACCGGCCAACCGGTGTGATAGCACCGGCCAGCCGGTGGAACTGGCAGAGGCATTGCCCACTGCCAGGTTCCACCGGTCGACCGGTGGCTCTGTCACCGATCGACCTGTGGCATCCAGCCAAAATAGTGTTTGCTACTGTCTTGCCACCGGCCAGCCGGTGGCTCCTCCACCGTTCAGCCGGTGGCACCTGCACAGAGTGGCAAGCTACTGTCTTGCCACCGGCCAGCCGGTGGCTCTGGCGCCGGTCAGCCGGTGGCCCCTGGACAAGAATCCTATGCCTTTTTGCACACACCGGCCAGCCGGTGGGACTGTACCGGCCAGCCGGTGGAGCCAGTCAAACTAGCCGTTGCAGTTTGACCAGGCTGGCCCACTTGGCTCCCAACGGCTCTTTTAGCCTCTCCAACGGCTCCGAAGCCTCCCCAAGGGTTCCATGCCTATAAATAAAGGACAAGGAAGCCCTGGACACCCACCGGAACTATTGTGAAGCCAACGGACACTTTTTCCATCATTTGGCAATCCTCCGGCGAGCCACTTCAAAGGAACTCCAAGTGCTCCAACCAACTTCCAATCCAAGGAGCACCTCAAGAAGCTTGGGAGAGCACGCTACATCAACTCCATAATACCTTGGCACCCAAGTCTTCCTCAACTACGGTTTTTCATTCTTTATTTATTTTGAGCTTTAATTTTGGGTTTGTGCCTACAAACCCCAAACCCTTTTCTCATCCACCTTTCTTTTGGGTTTCACACCACCTTTAAGGTGTGAAGAGGTTTCTTCAAGCCTTTCCTTTTAAAAGGCTTGTGTTTCGGTGAGCTAGCCTTCACCCGTTAAAAAGGCTAGTGGGTTCTTGCTAAACCATTAAAAGCAAGTGGGTTCTTGCTAAACCACATAAAAGCAAGCTGTAATAGGTCCTAGTGCTACCTCAAAGCCTAGTGGGTTTCTTGCTAAAACCATTGAAAAGCAAGCGGTAGGAATCTCTCAACGGTTGAGTTGGGAGCGGAGACGTAGGCCGGGTTTTTGGCCGAACTCCGTTATCAAGTTTTGTGTTTTGCCTTATTTATTTCCGCTGCACTTTACTTTGATTTTTAATTTATTAATCATTTTTTTAAAAGGAAATTCACCCCCCCTCTTGCCATCATTCCTCGTTTGTTCCGACCCATCAATTGGTATCAGAGGGAACTTTGAATAATTCCCTAACCCGATTTCAAATTTAAGATCTTTTTTTGATGGCTTCTACCGCTTCTTCCTCTCAATCCCCCGAAGGACATTATTTGGATCGTGCTCCATTCTTTGATGGAGCCGATTATACTTTTTGGAAATCCCGCATGTCAACTTTTTTAAAAAGTATTGGTTATCCAATTTAAAAAATTGTTATGCAAGGATTTTCCCTCTCCTCTCCCGATGAGTCTAAATGGACCCCCGCCGATATTACGAATTTTGAGCTTGATGGCAAAGCCATGAATGCTCTTCATTGCGGGTTAGATAGAAATATTTTTAATTGTATTTCTTCTTGCACTACTTATTACGATCTTTGGAAATTTTTAGAACTAACCTATGAAGGTACTAGCGAGGCTCCAAAGCAAGAATCCGATCAAAAGAAAGAACCCGACGAAAAGATCAAGCCCGTTTGCCCACCTCACAAGAAAAGGGCCAAGAAGAAAAAGAATAAGGCTTTAAAGAAAACATGGAGTGATAGCTCTACCTCTTCATTCTCCTCCTTCTCCTCGAGCGACCAAGGTAAAAAATGCCTAATGGCAAATCATGAGGTATCATCTTCCACATCTCCCGACTCCTCCTCCTCTTGTTCTTCAAATTCAAATTCTTTCAATCATATGTCATATGAAGAACTCTCACACGCTAGAGAACAACTAGAAAATGGTTTTCATAAACTTTCCTCAAAATTTGTTTCTTTGAAAAAGAATTTCAAAAAGCTTTCCTCCAAAAAAGACCAACTTCTCAAAGAGAAGGAGGAACTCTCCCTTAAAATCCAAAATTTTCCCAATGTTGATTCTTTGGAATCAACCATTAAGGACCTTAGGGAATCCCTAGCTAAGTTCACCCAAGGGGAACAAAATCTTTCAAAATTGCTTGGTTCCCAACGAATTTCAAGAACCACTCAAGGGCTAGGATACACCAATATAGCTTCCTCCTCCCATGCACCTACTGTTTTTGTAAGGGGGAGCTCTCAATTTAAATTTTGTAATTATTGTAAAAAACCCGGGCACCTCATTTATGAATGTAATTGCAAAAACGCCCGGTATGGTAGGCCCAAATCGATTTTTTATTCGGATGAATTCTATAGGAGAAGACCCGCCATGAGACAAATTTGGATGGAAAAATCCCTTTTGGCGAGTCTCTCCGGGCCTAAAATTGTCTCTTTTCAAAATCCCTCTCCCCAGTGATTTGTTGTTTTTATTTAGGGGGAGTTAGGATCGTTTAAGCCCTTTTAATTTGAATTTCAAAATTTTCAATTCCAACTTTCAATTTCAACACTTGGTATCAAAATTTTCATTTCAAAGTATTCAATTCAAAAATTTTCATTTCAATTTTTTATTCAAACTTTCAATTCAAACTATTATTCAAATTTTTGATTCAAAACTTTCAATTCAATTTTCAAAAATTTCAATTGGTTTAAAATCTCTCATTTCCCTCAATCAAGTTTTATGCCCCATTCTATTTTGATAATCACAAAGGGGGAGAAATTTCTTGATTGATTGGGGGAGAATCCTTTTCATCGTGCTTAGCATTTCCTTTCAATTTCAGTATTTTACATTAATTGTTTTGGTGATTGTGATCATCAAAATAGGGGGAGATTGTTGTACCTCTCGTATCCCCTCGTGGTTTAATTTTCATGATCACAATCACTTTCATGTTTATCTAACATTGTTTTAAGTGTTTTTGTTTTATAGGCAAAAGATTTCCAAGGAAATGGGCCATGAAGCACATCAAGTGGACTGAAATTCAGTCCACCGGCCAACCTGTGTGATAGCACCGGCCAGCCGGTGGAACTGGCAGAGGCATTGCCCACTGCCAGGTTCCACCGGTGGACCGGTGGCTCTGTCACCGGTCGACCTGTGGCATCCAGCCCAAATAGTGTTTGCTACTGTCTTGCCACCGGCCAGCCGGTGGCTCCTCCACCGGTCAGCCGGTGGCACCTGCACAGAGTGGCAAGCTACTGTCTTGCCACCGGCCAGCCGGTGGCTCTGCCACCGGTCAGCCGGTGGCCCCTGGACAAGAATCCTATGCCTTTTTGCACACACCGGCCAGCCGGTGGGACTGTACCGGCCAGCCGGTGGAGCCAGTCAAACTAGCCGTTGCAGTTTGACCAGGCTGGCCCACTTGGCTCCCAATGGCTCTTTTAGCCTCTCCAACGTCTCCGAAGCCTCCCCAAGGGTTCCATGCCTATAAATAAAGGACAAGGAAGCCCTGGACACCCACCGGAACTATTGTGAAGCCAACAGACACTTTTTCCATCATTCGGCAATCCTCCGGCGAGCCACTTCAAAGGAACTCCAAGTGCTCCAACCAACTTCCAATCCAAGGAGCACCTCAAGAAGCTTGGGAGAGCACGCTACATCAACTCCATAATACCTTGGCACCCAAGTCTTCCTCAACTACGGTTTTTCATTCTTTATTTATTTTGAGCTTTAATTTTGGGTTTGTGCCTACAAACCCCAAACTCTTTTCTCATCCCCCTTTCTTTTGGGTTTCACACCACCTTTAAGGTGTGAAAAGGTTTCTTCAAGCCTTTCCTTTTAAAAGGCTTGTGTTTCGGTGAGCTAGCCTTCACCCGTTAAAAAGGATAGTGGGTTCTTGCTAAACCATAAAAAGCAAGTGGGTTCTTGCTAAACCACATAAAAGAAAGTTGTAATAGGTCCTAGTGCTACCTCAAATCCTAGTGGGTTTCTTGCTAAAACCATTGAAAAGAAAGCGGTAAGAATCTCTCAACGGTTGAGTTGGGAGCGGAGACGTAGGCCGGGTTTTTGGCCGAACTCCGTTATCAAGTTTTGTGTTTTGCCTTATTTATTTCCGCTGCACTTTACTTTGATTTTTAATTTATTAATCATTTTTTTAAAAGGCAATTCACCCCCCCTCTTGCCATCATTCCTCGTTTGTTCCGACCCAACAGCTTGATCAAGGAAATGATGACTGAGAGATGTCTGTATTGGGATGTAGATTATCTATGGATTTTGATCCCATAAATTACCATGATTTAGTTCTTTAAGAGTAAATTATTCTTGTCATGTGTTGTCTAATAGGTCTTTGGGTGAGGATTATATACCTTCTATCATCAATGTATTGGGTGAGCATCGTTGTTCTTCCATGGTGGGGTTATTGAGGTCTGTTATCTCTAGGGTTAGGTTGGTCATGCTGATGTATAATATTTGATATGTGCATAATTGATAGTTCTCTCAGCATCATGGATGTATTAAGAGGGTAGGTTTTTTGTACACCATTCCATATTCATTTTTTGTTTCACTTTGGGGAGTGCGGTGATAATGTGGTTAGGAACATGTGGATGTGGACTGATCCCAAGTATAGGGTGGTTTTTCGATTTATTATAGCATGAGATAGATTCATTTTTTATAGGAAATAGCCTATTTGAAGAGCATGGTCAGTGTTTTTATTCATGTTATACTAACATTACTACGGCTTCGCTCATGTAATCATGATTCTTATAGTGCATTTAGTAGTAGTTTTAGGAAAAAAATTGGTGGAGAGTTCAATATAATCAATTAGTGTTCAAGAACCTCGTTTAAGGTGTTTTATTGAAAATAAATGTTGATATTCCAAGTTATTCTAGAATTGGAATTAGTTGTTGTTGTTTTAGTACTCGATCTCAAGTGTTATTGGTTTATCCATTTATCTCTATTTCATTTGGTTATTTACATAACATGGGTTGTGTGGTTTTCTATTTGGTTTGTGGGGTGATGATAAGGATAATTATATGCTTGGGTGTATCAAAATGGTTATAGATGAATGTATCTCATGTTGGGGGAGAGTTGTGTAAATTGTAAGAATAGTTGTTCGATGGTCTATATTGCACCATATAGTCCAATTCATGGATTGAGTGATTGGTGACCATTTGGAAATGAATGATATTCACTGGTGATAAGTGTGTATAGTCGATATTTTATGACAAACCGTGTCTTCAAGGGTTATGAAAATTAGAAGATATTTGAACTTTCATTCACAAAAGTGTTTCAAGTGTAAAATGGAAATTAATTACATGGGAAGATCTCATGTAATTTCATTGGACACTCTTCTAGTCCCAAAATATGGTGCATAACCCAAAAAATGTTATTATTGTAATCCAACCCATTATAATTTTCAAGGAATATTTAATTTTTAATATTTATATAATAAAATAATAATTTATTTGTCTGATTTTTTTCAGTGCTTTATTTTAATATGGACCATCAGATTGATTTTCTATCTTTTTGGTTGAGTTGGGAATATGGGGTATTCAGGGGCATGTCATAATCTGGTCATGGGTCCCAGGGATGGGATTGTATGCCTTTTCTGTTATTATTTTCATCCATTTTAATTTTCCATTTTTACTTTATATAATTTCATTTGTATTTTTACATTCCCTCCCCTGTGATAACTATTTCATGCAACTGAATGTGGTAGGGGAAGAGAAGAGGTAGATGGAGGAGGAGGCTTCACCCAGGGAGCCCAATCAATGGTAGAATAAACATTAGCATGTGCGAATCTATTATGAATCTATTGTGGTTTCCACCTAATGGTTTCCCCACTTTTATTTTTATTTAAAAATACCCATATAATTGTTTTTTAGTTTTTAAAACTTTATGAGGTTTTGGGGACCCCTTGAGGGTCGATAGAAAGTAATTTTGAAATAATCAAGGGTTTATTCAATTTTTTGGGGTTTTCTATCTATGAAAATTGATGTACACAATGTGTAGATTAGTGAAACTTTGTTATGTGTTCTTTATTTCAGGTTAGGTGAGAAGTAAGGGACTACATCTTGTTTATTCTTAGTGGTAATTTAGTATAGGAGTGACTCAGGGTGTGGTATAGTTTCATCCAGACACCCCATATGAGGACACATGTCTTCATAGGGCTCACGACCTGAGACTATGAAATGTACATGGATAGTTGTCATATACTGTAGTTATCCAGACCTCGTGTGGGTGGTACATGTCATGATACATTGATGGAAACCCAATTTGGTGTACACTACATGTACGAGGAAGTCACTCTATGTACATAAGATAGGTACAAGATGAGTGGGTCATTATGGAAGACTAGAGAGGACCTTTGGGGTTACACACCATGTATATGAAGTACCTACCATGTACAATTCATTCATTAGTGTGTTTATCCTATTTTAAACTATCGTTTCAAAATTTGACATAATAATAGTTCATTCTATGTTTTTTTTCAGATAGTATTTCAACATTAGGAGGTCATCTAGATATATTTTTCTATTAAGTGTGTTCAACCTGAAAATTTATTTGATGATTGGATTTAAAATCATCCAAAGGTTTGTATTGTGAGATGTGACTCTTGGATGCTGGTTGTGATTTTGGTGATCAACCTAGATCAAGTGTTCCATGGAGATCAATTAGAGGTTCTTTTGGATGGGTCATGGAAGGAACGATCAATTAGTATCATTAATGAGATCGTATATTATCCGTAGTTATCAGTACCTGTTTATTGACATTAGATCATTTGAGGTTTTAGAGCCTCTTTTTGAACATCAATGATATTAGAGCCTGCTGACAAGGTTTAATTCAACGGAATATGGTTATGTATGGGTATCATTATGATGATGAAATGGGTCTTTGAGACACCTTTAGATTCCCATGTGGGTTGGTTTTTGATTGTGTGATATTTGTATGTTTTAGTTGGCTATTGATAATTCTTGTTTGGTATGGTGTTTTAATATATATAGTTATGGGAGTTTTAGAACCTTAGGTTGTGTTTTTTTTGGGAAGGATGGATGATGTTTTCTTATAAGGGGATTTTCCTTGAGGTTTCTCTGGTAATGGGGAGACCCCCTTAGGGTTTCCTATTTTTAGGTGGTCATGAGGACCATCAAGAATTCATTGGTAGGTGTGATTGAGATTTTGGATACACCTTTCTACGTGTTTTTGATCGAGGATTAATTTGAGGATAATATGATCTAAATGAGGATGTTTCTACACTATAAATTTTCTATGATTTGGATGAGATAGAGGAATGCTTAATAGTGTATCATACACTTTGTTTGGCCATTTTTTCATTTGAGTATCTTTTGAAAGGTGTTTACCAATATCTTAAGTGCATCAAGGGAGTCTCTAGTAGAACATAGATTTATGTTGTGACACCATGGAAGATGGGAGCCTTTAGTTTTGGTTTAACCCTAAAGAGGGTTGTTTGGAGCCTGTGTTGGATATTTTATGGATTAGGATTCTGGGGAACATGTGAATACCTAGTTCTTTGTTATCAAATATTTGATCGGAGTTTCTAATTCAGATTTTTAGATAATGGGTTTGAGAGTTGGATCGACCATTGTTCTTGTAACACCCCGAGATTTTATGAAAAATATTCTTTTTAATTTCATTAATGTCTTGTGTTATATGCTACACCAAAAGGAGCTTTCACATCACGCATCCTTGACTTGCCTTGTATTACACACAATCGCGACCTTCCTCGATAGCGTGTGTAGTACGCAATACCGAGTTTCACTAAACAAGGATATGCTATTAAAATATTATTAAAACTAGCCGTTATGAATAGTAATAACCACTTTTTAAAATTTTGTAAATTTTATTTATCAAAATGGAATTCATTTTTGGATTCGGAATATCGAAATTAACTTAGGGTGAAATTTTGGTGATTTTCGGATAACTTTCATATTTTGATGAATAGTGAAAATTACTAAATTTTAATTAAAAACAACTTTTTCAATCGAAATAATTAATAGTGATAAATTATTAATTTGAGTGGTTTTAAAGTATATTTAGAATATATTATTACAATTTAATACAATGATGGTTATTGGATGTAATTTCACATTTAAACCAGACATAAACAAGTGTCAATCTTTTGATAGTTATTATCTCTTAAGAACACGCTATTTGTTTTGATGATGGGAATTAATTTTTAAATTAATTAATGAAACTGATATGTTTTGAATTTGGTAAAATAGAAATCATTTTTGAGTTCATAATATCAAATATAGCTAAGGCCTAATTTTTTGTATTTTTCTGAAAACATTCAATTTTTGATGAATAGTGAAACCACTAAGTGGTAGTTAAAAAAACTGAATTGTTCATAAAACATAATTTTACCGCTTCTGTGAGTGGAATTTCAAAAATCCGAGAGACACGGTTGATGTCAGTAAGTAAAATGTGGTTCAATGATATGAAAATAATTTTTTGGTGAATAGTAACTTTTTACTTTTTTTACCACGGTTAAAAGTAAATAGGGTAATTAAGGGTAGAAAAGATATTATTATTACCCTAACACATGTCCTAATTCTATTGGACAAGTGTAACTCGACCGAAAACAAACTTAGGAATAAAATATGACCATTTAGGCCCACTTGAATTAGATTAGGACATTTATTATTATTTAATTCAATGAAGAGTTAATAGAGTTAAAATCAAAGTTTATTTAATAAAACATTTTTAATATAGGGTTATACATAAGATAAATTCGACTATAAATATTAATTAGAAAGCTAAAAATATTTCCTACATAATGGTATTTTATTTGTAATTTTTAGACTTTAAATAATTTAATTTATTTTTGACACAACGATGATGCAGTAATTATCTTATTAATGCAATATTGACATAATTGATGTTATAAATACTCAAATAAATATAATTTGAGACTTTTTATAAATTAAACTAATTTTCTAGGTTAATATGACTTTTTAGTATTGATTTAATTAACTTTTTCCGAACTTATCATTCTGTTAGGAGTTTCACAAAAATCAATTATTAAATAGTGTCAAAATTGACATAAAATAGTTTTTAAAACAAATATTATATTATTAATTGTTATGTTATTCCTAAAAATCTAAGGTTCGGCCAAATGACCTAGTTAAGGTTATATATATTAATAATTAACAATTTGGGGTATGTTTGGCTTCTTATAGTAAGTTTATTAACCTTATAGTGTAAGAACACAAGAAGACACAGTAAAAGTAAAAGTATTTAACTTAACGTTAAATCTAAATGATAAGGTTAAAATAGGAACCTAAACTTGTCTAAATTATATTGGATGAGAGGCTTTCGACCCATCCCAACCTTATCCACGAAATAAATCAATTTGGAGCTATTTAAAACCGAACATGACTTTATAATAAAATAATATTTTTAGTTATTCCAAAGGTGCCCCTCTCCTCCCTTATAAAAGGACACCTCCTCCCTCTCTTCCTCACACAACTTTGAGCCTTAAAGCTCGGCCAACCCCTGACAAAATCTCTTCTCCACTTCCCTAGAAACATCCTAGAGGTTCTGGTCTTCCTCAAAGACCAATTTTAGTGCCCTAAGAGGAGGTCTCAAAGAGGCGCTTCAAAGAAGAGGTAATTTCCGTTACCAATTCTTTCACCTTTATTTCTTCTTCCACTTCTTCTTCTTAGTTTGTTTCATTATGAAGTAATAAAATAAGTATCACTCATATACTGATATGTTATTATAAGTATGAAACAATCCTAATTCACCATCTATCCATCCTACGGAAAATGAAATCACCACGCGTGCGTACGTACGGAATACCGTCTCCACGTCGTGGTGTAATCTGTTTTTCCACCAACACCTTACATGGATGGGTATTATGGTGTAAATAATAACTATACATAGTTATTATAACATCATAATGATTCTGATATATTGTATCATCCACTCCAATTCAATTCAATAATTATGGAAATGATATCATCGCTCGTGCATACGTACGGACTACCGTCTCCACGACGCGATGAGATTCATTCTCCATGTTAACCATTTAAGAATGATTATAAAGTATATATAAGCATTAATAATGAAATATATGACATTATAAAGCTACTGTATTTATGTGTATATATATTTATGTCATCTACTTAATTCCACTCAATTCAATAAGGAAATGAAAACAGTGTTCATGCGTACATACAGCCTACCGTCTCCATGAACGGTGTATTTCTTTCCATTTATTGATCCATTATATATATGTATATTCTGAATATATATAAAATATAAATCATGTTTTATATTATATAATTAAATAATAATGATCTAAGTAATCATATGAATAATTATAAGTTAAAACACAAACGACAAATGAGCTGATTTTACCGAAAACGCTACTTTAACATGAATTTACAAAAGAATGGGTAATATAAAGTCATAAGTGAACCATATATGATATAATAACAATGAATATGATTCATTAATAAGTAAATGAAATTATTTAAATCATTATACAGGAGTTTCGGACACTTACGAAGCAAATAAGACTTATGGTAAGGGAAAATATCACAATCTCATTTTTATCCGAGATTGTTTTTACTTTGGTAATTATTGGGGTGTATTTTATCATCCACATCCATGTTCCCTCAATATGTAATATTATTTCCATTCTTCTACAATAGTTTATATCCAATTTTACCCTTCGGTGTGTTTTTAGTAAAATATATGAAAGGAATCTTTTTTCGTTTTTCGTACGAGGTACTTTTTGACTTTTCCGACAAAAGTACGAAGAATGTTTTTTTTAAATTATACGGAATGAATGGATTTTTAAAACATTATTTCCAAGAAGCTTCCTTTAAAAGTTTTCAAGTTTTTTTTAATCAACTTCTTTTAGTTTAAATTTGTATGACATGTTAAGAAAGTAAAAATGTTTTTGAAGAAGAAAGGATATTTTCCTCAAGAATGGAGTTCAAGTGTTTTATCAAAATTATTTTCCATCTAAGATAATAAAGGGTTCTATTTTTATCCCTATTATTACATTGATTTGATTATGTTTTGAGGGAATTATTTTTATGATGTCATTTACCTTATATGATTTGTTTTATGATGTCATGATGTTTCAAGAATCCCATTTTTATTACATGGGTTATGCAATGATGTATGATTTATGATTTTGTGGCACACATAAGAATGGTATCATTATGAGATGGGTGGGACCTATATATCCCTCTAATGAATTGGGTAAATATTTTATATCTCATTAGATAGACATGGCTGGAATGGTAGGTTATACCGGTTCAGTGAAACAGGACTGAAATGAGGGTGACTCGGTTCAGAAAGGGACTTTGTCCACTAAGATGGTCTTGGAAATGAGTCTTGACGAACAAGAAAGGATTCTCTATGATTATGTGTGTATGCCACAATGTTTCATGTTTTAAGTTATGATTATTGGGATTTCATTTCAGTACTATGATTTATCCCATGTTATGAAATTATGCTCTCTTTTGCAGGTTAAGATTTCCAAAATGTTATGTTCTTATGAATATGATGTGATTGATATTTCTTTTTTTTACCCTTACTGAGCATTTGAGATCACACTTTTATGTTTAATTTTCTCCAGGATATAAAGAAAGGTTTTAGGTATAAAAAAAGGGAAGATCTTTATGGGAGATGTTGAAGATCTTTCACCAGGATTAGAAGATTATACTCCGAGTTTCCAAAGACACTAAACTATTACGATCCTTGTGTGTGTGTTTTTGTTATGTACTAAGTATTCTGCAAAAGTAATGTAATTTCCATGTACGTCAAGCTTCGTGTCTCTACAGTTGGTATCAGAGGAACGGTTTAGTCAACCTTTGGAAACTAGGACACAAAAACGTTAGTGAGATCCCTAGATATATTTCTAAGGTATGTCTAGGGATGTCCCTAAGGACAGGTATACATATAGGATATAGTCCTAGCACTACGGTAACGATCTTAGAATTTAACCTAAGATGTTAGATATTGAAGTTACTCCCCCTTTATTATGATTTTTGAATCTCACACTATTCTTTTTGGGTTTTAGAAAATGGCTGGAAACAAGGTGATTCACGATGATGGAGGATATAATGGACAATGGAATGATATTTATCATGAGCAACCAAATGAAATGGTATTTGGAAGTCCAAACATCATTATTATGCCGAATCAGAAATCTCATAATATGATCAATAAAGTAAAATTTGGTAAGTTTCCTGACTCGGCTAATAAGAGAAAGAAGGAGTTTCATGATGATCATAGAGGAAAGAAAGTTCAATTTCCCCTATGTAAATCATGTGGGAAGAGGCATCAAGGAGAATGTTTTAAAGGAACTGGAAGATTCTTTGGGTGTGGAAAAGAAGGACACAAAGCCAGTAAGTGCAAAGGAAAAGGTTCAGTTAACACTAGGGATGAGGATAATGGTATTGCTACGACATCAACAATGGTTAAATGTTTTAAATGAGGAATGTACGGGCATTATGCAAACCAATGCCCTAAGGGAAAGTCTCATGAAGAGAATCAGTACAGCCGTATGGGTAGTATTTATGTTGATGATGATGAAGAGACTACAAATGATATGTGAGATGAAAGAATTGTTGAAGCTCGATCAATGGTTTAAGAAGGTAGTGGAATGATTACATGTTTATCAAGTGTAAAGAATCTCATGGTACTATGGAATAAAGAGACATCTAAGGATTGTTACATTGTTGTCTTTCCTTGAGTTTTGAAAGTCTGTGATTAATGCTAAAAATATCCATGAAAGGTTATTCAGATATTTTTGGAATGAATATGATATGCGCATAATGAAGGGATAAGGAGAAAATTAAATGTTTGATAGTATTCATGAGCTCATGACTGATATAAGGAGAAGGTTATATCATGGTTTGAGTATATAGAATTTTTGGATTTTGGTAAGTGGTAAGAGTTAACTTTTGAAAGCATTCATGTTTTCACTAAGGTTTAATAAGTATTAATTTTTCAATAGAATACATGATTAAGGTATTCACATGATTGGAATGTGACCAACAAGATATATGGGGTACAAATGATGGTATTCACATGCTTGGTTGATGAAATTTCAAGTAATCGTTTTCTTTATACTATGAGTTTGGACCAAAGTATTTTAGATATGCCTAATGATTGTAATGGATTATGTTGGAAATAAGTTAGTATTGTTTAAGGATAAAACTATTTTGATATTGTTGATGGGATGTTATAGTAATACAGCTTTAGAAAAAGGACAACCTGCAGGACGAGCGACAACCTATCACGTCGGACAAGGCTGTGGGAATCGAACCCACAACCGAAGTGTGAGTGGCCTTTATCACCTACCACTGGCCTACAGGAAGTCCCTGTTTAGTAGAAACTAGTTTTATTATATTAAGCAGTATGATATATGAAGTATCAGTCTATTTTAGGAACCATATATGATTAATCTCACTATAGAATGACTTATGTATATTTAATAACTTTTGCTAACCTTTTGTTTGAGACAGATGGAATGACACGTCATTCTATCACATGATTTGCTAACACATCACGAATAACAAATTCAACTTAATTTATTTAAGAGATGAAGTGGAAATTGTTCAAGGCACGGACAACAGTGAGATTGTACCAAAATAAAGTAAGTATTTTTTCTAATTCAAATTCTTCAACTTTAGGGAAACGATCTTGAAAACCAAAAATGTTGTCCTAGTGCTCTTATATCTGATTAGTCAGATGGTACCTTAGATCGTCACAAATTTATGGATTTGTGATTGTTGGATTTTCCATATCCATGTTCTCTACCACTCTCCATCAGAACATGATGGTTAGATTTTTCTTCCATATCCATATTTTCACCTATGTGGAAACCCAATGATTAGTTTATTTGGGTAACCGTTACGTTTCATACATTTTTTTTGAAGATTGGATTTGGTATTCTTTTTTTACGATGTGAGTTTCTATTAAAGAAACTTTCAAGTAGCAAACCATTTATAACCCCGACGAATTTCGAGGGCGAAATTCATTTTAAGGGTGTTAGAATGTAACACCCTGTGATTTTATGAAAAATATTCTTTTTAATATCATTAATGTCTTGTGTTATACGCTACACCAAAAGGAGCTTTCACAACACGCATCCTTGACTTGCCTTGTATTACACGCAATCACGACCTTCCTCGATAGCGTGTGTGGTACGCAATACCGAGTTTCACTAAACAACGATATGCTATTAAAATATTATTAAAACTAGCCGTTATGAATAGTAATAACCACTTTTTGAAAGTTTGTAAATTTTATTTTTCAAAATGGACTTAATTTTTGGATTCAGAATATCAAAATTAACTTAGGGTGAAATTTTGGTGATTTTCGGATAACTTTCATATTTTGATGAATAGTGAAAATTACTAAATTTTAATTAAAAACAACTTTTTCAATCGAAATAATTAATAGTGATAAATTATTAATTTGAGTTGTTTTAAAGTATATTTAGAATATATTTTTACAATTTAATACAATGTTGGTCATTGGATGTAATTTCACATTTAAACCAGACATAAACAAGTGTCAATCTTTTGGTAGTTATTATCTCTTAAAAACACGCTATTTGTTTTGACGACGGGAATTAATTTTTAAATTAATTAATGAAACTGAAATGTTTTGAATTTGGTAAAATAGAAATCATTTTTTAGTTCATAATATCAAATATATCTTAGGCCTAATTTTTGGTATTTTTCTGAAAACTTTCAATTTTTGATGAATAGTGAAACCACTATGTGGTAGTTAAAAAAACTGAATTATTCCTAAAACATATTTTTACCATTTATGTGAGTGGAATTTCAAAAATCCGAGAGACACGGTTGATGTCAGTAAGTAAAACTTGGTTCAATGAGATGAAAATAATTTTTTGGTGAATAGTAACTTTTTACTTTTTTTACCACGGTTAAAAGTAAATAGGGTAATTAAGGGTAGAAATGATATTATTATTACCCTAACACATGTCCTAATTCTATTGGACAAGATTAATTTGACCAAAAACAAACTTAGGAATAAAATATGACCATTTAGGCCCACTTGAATTAGATTAGGACCTTTATTATTATTTAATTCAAAGAAGAGTTAAAAGAGTTAAAATCAATGTTTATTTAATAAAACATTTTTAATATAGGATTATACATAAGATAAATTCGACTATAAATATTAATTAGAAAGATAAAAAGATTTCCTACATTATTGTATTTTATTTGTAATTTTTAGACATTAGATAATTAAATTTATTTATGACACAACGATGATGCAGTAATTATCTTACTAATAAAATATTGACATAATTGATGTTATAAATACTCAAATAAATATAATTTGAGACTTTTTATGAATTAAACTAATTTTATATGTTAATATGACATGTTAGTATTGAGTTAATTAACTTTTTAGAACTTATCATTCTGTTAGGAGTTTCACAAAAATCAATTACTAAATAGTGTCAAAATTGACATAAAATAGTTTCTAAATCAAATATTATATTATTAATTGTTATGTTATTCCTAAAAATCTAAAGTTCGGCCAAATGACTTAGATAATGTTATCTATATTAATAATAAAAAATTTGGTGTTCGATTGGCTTCTTATAGTATGTTTATTAACCTTATAGTGTAAAAACACAAGAAGACACGGTAAAAGTAAAATTATTTAACTTAACGTTAAATCTAAATGATAAGGTTAAAATAGGAACCTAAACATGTCTAAATTCTATTGGAATAGAGTATTTCGACCCATACCCACCTTAGCCACGAAATAAATCAATTTGGAGCTATTTAAAACCGAACATGACTTTATAATAAAATAATATTTTTAGTTATTCCAAAGGTGCTCCTCTCCTCCCTAATAAAAGGACACCTCCTCCCTCTCTTCCTCACACAACATTGAGCCTTAAAGCTCGTCCAAACCCTACCAAAATCTCTTCTCCACTTCCCTAGAAACATCCTAGAGGTTCTGGTCTTCCTCAAAGACCAATTTTAGTGCCCTAAGAGGAGGTCTCAAAGAGGCGCTTCAAAGAAGAGGTAATTTCCGTTACCAATTCTTTCACCTATATTTCATCTTCCACTTCTTCTTCTTAGGTTGTATCATTATGAAGTAATAACAACAGTATCACTCATATACTGATATGTTATTATAAGTATGAAACAATCCTAATTCACCATCTATCCATCCTACGGAAAATGAAATCACCACGCGTGCGTATGTACGGAATACCGTCTCCACGCCGTGCTGTAATCTGTTTTTCCACCAACACCTTACATGGATGGGTATTATGGTGTAAAGAATAACTATACATAGTTATTATAACATCATAATTATTCTGATATATTCTATCATCCACTCCAATTCAATTCAATAATTATGGAAATGATATCATCGCTCGTGCGTACGTACGGACTACCGTCTCCACGACGCGATGAGATTCATTCTCCATGTTAAACATTTAAGAATGATTATAATGTATATATAAGCAATAATAATGAAATATATGACATTATAAAGCTACTGGATTTATTTGTATATATATTTATGTCATCTACTTAATTCCAGTCAATTCAATAAGGAAACGAAAACAGCGTTCATGCGTACGTACGGCCTACCGTCTCTATGAACGGTGTATTTATTTCCATTTATCGATCCATTATATATATGTATATTCTGAATATATATTAACTATAAATCATGTTTTATTTTACATAATTAAGAAATAATGATCTATGTTATCATATGAATAATTACAAGTTAAAACACGAATGACAAATGAGATGATTTTACCCAAAACGCTACTTTAACATGAATTTACAAAAGAATGGGTAATATAAAGTCATAAGTGAACCATATATGATATAATAACAATGAATATGATTCTTTAATAAGTCAATGACATTATTTAAATCATTATACAGGAGGTTCGGACACTTACGAATCAAATCGGACCTAAGGTAAGGGAAAATATCACAATCTCACTTTTATCCGAGATTGTTTTTACTTTGGTAATTACTGGGGTGTATTTTATCATCCACATCCATGTTACCTCAATATGTAATATTATTTCCATTCTTATACAATAGTTTATATCCAATTTTACCCTTAGGTGTGTTTTTAGTAAAAGATATGAAAGGAATCTTTTGTCGTTTTTCGTACGAGGTACTTTTTGACTTTTCTGACAAAAGTACGAAGAATGCTTTTTTTAACTTATACGGAATGAATGGATTTTTAAAAAATTATTTTCAAGAAGCTTCCTATAAAAGTTTTCAAGTTTATTTTTAATCAACTTATTTTAGTTTAAATTTGTATTCCATGTTAAGAAAGGAAAAATGTTTTTGAAGAAGAGAGGATATTTTCCTCAAGAAAGGAGTTCAAGTGTTTTATCAAAATTATTTTCCATCTAATATAATAAACGTTTCTGTTTTTATCCCTATTATTACATTTATTTGATTATGTTTTGAGGGAATTATTTTTATGAAGTAATTTACCATATATGATTTGTTTTATGATGTCCTGATGTTTCATGAATCCCATTTTTATTACATGGGTTATGAAATGATGTATGATTTATGATTTTGTGGCACACATAAGAATGGTATCCTTATGAGATGGGTGGGACCTATATATCCCTCCAATGCATTAGGTAAAGATTTTATATCTCATGAGATAGACATGGCTGGAATGGAAGGTTATACCGGTTCAGTGAAACAGGACTGACACGAGGGTGACTCGGTTCAGAAAGGGACTTTGTCCACTAAGATAGTCTTGGAAATGAGTCTTGACTAACAAGAAATGATTCTCTATGATTATGTGTGTATGCCAAAATGTTTCATGTTTTATTTTATGATTATTGGGATTTCATTTCACTACTATGATTTATCCCATGTTATGAAATTATGCTCTCTTTTGCAGGTTAAGATTTCAAAAATGTTATGTTCTTATGAATATGATGTGATTGATATTTCTTTTGATTACCCTTAATGAGAATTTGAGCTCACCCTTTTATGTTTACTTTTCCCCAAAATATAAAGAAAGGTTTTAGGTATAAAAAAAGGGAAGATCTTTATGGGAGATGTTGAAGATCTTTCACCAGGATTAGAAGATTATACTCTGAGTTTCTAAAGACACTAAACTATTACGATCCTTGTGTGTTCATTTTTGTTATGTACTAAGTATTCTGAAAAAGTAATGTAATTTCCATGTACGTCAAGCTTCGGGTCTCTACAGTTCTGGTGGTCTTTGTCTGAGATATTTGGCGAAGTTTCTACTCATGAATTGTTTTAAAAAGGAGAGCCTTTGTATTTTATGTAATCATTATTAGACCTATGATTTGTTCTGATTCCATCATCTTTTGTATTATTTTTGTTAGATGGGATTTGGGAGCTCATGGGAGATCAAGAAGAGGGCACCCATCATGTTGAGTATACTCTTGATATATTGGTCACATGATGTGCATGTTGAAATCTCCCAATAGGCCATTGATGTTACGATCTCTTATTCACTTGGTTGGGTTTCCTAGGATAATGAATAATTTGGGTCCATTGATGGATGGATCTTATTGGATATTGTTTCTAACATGTCCATAATAGATCATAATTTGTTCTTTAGGACATTCGAGACATTTTAAATTCTATGGAGTGTGACATAGAGATCTATTTCTAGTTTGTTTTATGACATTTGAGTATGAGATCCTATTAGATTCTTTTTGATTTCATGTATTCCAATAGTGACACCCTATGGTATAGAATCTGTTCCTTTTCATTTTGATGCCCTGCATATCCAGTGTAGATCACGAAAATATGATTCATTTCATGTGGAGGGGTGATCCAGATGATATAATTACTATGGAATGGGTTATAGTAGGGGTAAATTTACCATGTATTTTATACTCAACCCAATGGTTAGGTGTTTTCTTTTATTTAGTCCCTTTTTATTATTGTGTATTTATTTTATGTGAGTATTTTTAATTTTCAGCTAGGATGGGTATATCATGTGTACATGGACTTATTGTGAAAACATATTATCAGTTCACCATTGGGGGTGGCCTACTAATAAGAAATATATGAACCATAGTTTGTGTCTAGACAATATGTTTGCTTTCAGTTTGGAGAACATGTGGTATAGAGGATGTGATTAAATACAACTGTTTCTTTATCCAGTTGAGCTACTCATGTGGACTCTCAGAACCATGCTAGTGAATCTCAAGAGTCGTGTTGTCTAGGATTGTGTTATGGATCTGAGATGACAGTAGAGCATGATTTATTTATTTTCAGTTCATTTTTTTGTTTATGTGGTTATCTAGGTGGGTGACCGACTATATTAGGTTCCACATTCTTTTAGTCTATATGACTGATTTCAACTATTCATTTATCATATAATACTACTATTTTAGAATATTTAGTATTTATACTTTGGTGTTCATCCTTGGAGGTGTTCTGGTAATTTATGTATTTATTTTAATCTATTGGGTGGGTATAGTCTCCCCACTATACTTGACACACCCTCACTACTAGTTATTGGACTCTTGTATTTATCCATGTTTTATTATGGCCATGTGATGGGTTGGATCAGGTGACATGCTAGGTTGACTGAGTCCAATTCACTAAAAAATACCTATTTATAGATTTATATCTTTTCACATGCCTTAATTCAGTGATATTCATTTGATTATTTGGCTCGTAGTCAATATTTTTCTCTTGTGGAAAATTTGTATCAAAATTTTATATTGCACCACACATGAATAAAATTAAAAAATTCTCACATTTATATTTTCCATTTAATTTCAGGAAATTATTTGAAATAAGATACATAATTTTCGTTCCATCTTCATTCATGTTATCATCATCATCATTATCATACATTCTAGATTACTTGATTTATTCTCATTTATCATTTATTTTCCACATGGATTAAAAAGATGTCATTTATTTCATTTTCTTTTTAAATTTATGTTATTTTATTATATAAAAAGTAATGAGAATATTATGAAGTTCATTAAGTTATAGATCCTCTATATCATCTAAATCATAGACCTTGGGATCATATGTATGTGGGAAATTCGTCACGAGTGTCTTCAAGGTAACATAATCATAAAGTTTTCCTCTAAATCCTATTATGTTTCTTAAAATATTGTTTTTAATAGCCCCAAATTTTAATATATGATTATCATTAAATATGTAAATGTGTTTGATAGCTTCCTCCACATGAAACATTAAACTAAAAAGGAACTACTGTATGTTTAGACTGTTAAAACGATGCCATTAAATTCAGAGAAATGGATAATGTTAACAATCTTATGAAATATTTATAAAAAGAAAATAAAGTAACTTTTAATATAAATGAAATTCAAATGGTTCATCTAAAAGGACTAATATAGTAATTTTATGGTTACAAATTCAGTTCTCAAAATAATAAATTTTTATTTGATATAAATTCTATTTCATGTAAATTGAGAATTATTATATTGACATAAAATTTGTATGAATAAATGTTTAATACTAATTTAATTAATAAATAATAGAAAATGTGAATGATAGTGATTAATATTCTAAAAAATATATTTTAATTTTAAATATGTTTTTCATTATATCTCACAAATTTATTTTTAAGTTAAATTTATAAAATTTTTAATATAATGTGAAAAAATGAAAAGAAATATTATTTTCACAATAGTAACATTTATTAAGATGTTCTTTTTTTTAATCTTTATAAACCTTGTGACTTTTAGGGGAATAGTTAAAATACTGTTTTTCAAATAACACGACTTTTATAAAATTATTAGTATATAAGAAAGAATTTGAAATACAAGATACATTTTAATGTGAAAAAATATGTATTTTATTTTTTTATTTTTTTTATTTTTTTAATATAAAAATCTATTTTTGATAATTTAAAACTTGAATAATATTTTTCTCAAATATTAATACATTATACAATTATTTTTTTAAACAAATTATCACTTTTATAAATTGAATAAAATTAAATGGATTTAAAATATAGAATAATTGGGTCAAAATTATCTAATTATGACCCCACTATTTTTAGGTATAATGATTAATAGACCTTATATAAAAACAAGTTACAGCTATAAATGCTAAAATGATAACAATAATAATTCAAGGGTTAAAGAGCTTGAAAAATTATAAATACGTGTATTGAATTGATTGTATCAGGTTTTTCTTGACCTTATCTCTTCCCCCAATCCATAATTTCTAAATTTTGAAACCACTAGACATGATTAACTTGTGATCCCTTAATATTAATTTGAAATTACAACAATAATACCATTCTCACCAATTATAAAATGGGCCTCTCACCATCCCTTCATGGAACACATAAAAATAAGATTCGTCCAGAAACCCTACCATTTCTCATTTTCATAAAATAATATTACACTCTATTGATATTTTTTCCTAAGATATTTTCTTGTGTCATCCATTTCCTAGGAATCTTCCTAGGAAATCTCAATATACTCAAATTGAGTAACCTTTTTAACTGATGTTCATTATTTTCAATGATTTAATTATAATTTTAAAATCCACATACAATGAAATAATTACTGAATTTATAATTAATGGTATTATTCTATGGTATTAATCATTAGTCGGATTTTTATTTTCTATTATGAAAAATGAAACTATAATTCGTGTTTTGTGCGAACTACAACCTCCACGCTGCAACATGTTTTATATTACATCATCTAACTAAACTAAAGGTATGATAGTAAAATTTAAAAAATAATTATGATATTTATATCATTTTTATAATTATGAAAAAAAATTATATTAATTATTCGTACATTTCTATGAAAATTTAATCAGCATACATGCATATGTGAAAACTATAACCACTGAGGAGTGATTGATTTTTGTTCTTTTCTTCACCAGATTATGTGGATGGTCATGATTCATGTATTAAAATATAAATATTTTTTTATGATATAAGAATGATTTTAGTATTTAGAAATTTAAATCCAAAAAATTTTATGATAATCAAACTAGTGTAATTTATTCCATCTTTTAGAATGAGTGAACTAATGGGAAAATGATATCGTCCATACAAGTAATGAATATATATAGTATAATTTCATTGAAATTATTTAAATTTATTATACAAAACACTAATAAGAAGAAAATAATATCATTAGGATTCTTTTATGTCGATATTATATCTAAACCACCTCATAATCATCCATTAATCATTAAAGGATCATGATTGTGTTAGTTTGACAACCTACATGAACTATACGTTGAATTTATATCATAGATCAACATAATAAATTATTTAAAAGTATAATATGATATAAATATATAAATGATGTTTTTATTGTATTTTTATATCATCGTTTAACTAATTAATTAATGAAACAACTTTCATTCATTAAGAATCTGCAAAAAAAATCAATACTATATCATATTAATGGTTTGTAATAAAAAATTATATAGAATGAAATTGAATCTTTCTAAAATTTCATGTAATATAATTAATGAATCCTTATAAGATCTATATATTATGTTCTTTTAAAAAAATAATAGATATCAACACCTCTTTTTCAAAACTAGTTGAAAGTGATAAATATTACTTACACTCAAGGTTTAAAGAAGATAAAAACTAACTTATATATATAATTATTATAAATGAAGAGGGTAAATTGTTATTGTTATGAATAAAGTTTTTTTTGTTAATTTAATGAACATAATTTAATTATTCAGGATTTTTTGTTCCATTCGATAATGAATCAACACTAAGGTATCAGTTTTCATCTCAAATTCTTCTCTTTGAGAAAAGATTTGTATTATGCTCCTAATTTATTTTTTTTGGTGTATATACTTACTATTGGGATATCATATCAAAAATAATATTTTAATAGTTTTATTTTTTGTTCAATTATATTCCATATATTTCAATGTATTTGATTAAAATTTCACTCAATCTGTAAGGGTTTTATTGGTTTTAATTATGATTATTTGATACATGTAACATGTTATGCATGCTATTTACCTTTCGTGATGTTATATAGAATTAATATCCATTAAATATTCTATCAATAATTTATTTTTAATTTTTGATATAAACTATTAAAATTCAAACTATTTTTATCAAATTTATTTGACTCAATTTGTACCCTAGTCGTAGGAGTTTCTGGAAACTCAATTTTTATTCATTGTATTATGATCATTCCCTTAAACATCATTCACATAATGTGTGTACACTAAACCCTTTAATTTTATTATGTTATATTCTAACATTTCATACATTTTACCACATAAATAGCTTTTCAATTGTTTAATTATTCATATATTATGTTTCCCATAAGAGATATTGAAAAATCAAGTCTTATTTATTCGAGTAAAAGAATTACTTCTTGAAATTTTCTTTTCTATTCTTGGTTTCTCCCTCCCAAATATTTTATTATATATTATTTTATAATCCCCATTGTAAAAATTAAATTTTAATACAAATAAATTTTTTGTTACTCTTATTGCAATGTGAGTTTTAAATAGTGTAATTTTGAAAATAAAAAATGGTTTTCATTTCCCTTTAATATGTTTTATCTTCCTCACCTTATTTAACCAATATAAAAGTAATGTATTTTAAAGGATATGTTATTAGAGTTTATTTTTAAACATAAATTTTCCGAAAATATTTCATGTAATTTTTTACATATTGATCATTGAAAGCGACATGTAAATTTGTATTTTGTGTTAATCTCAAAAAAAATTAAAAAAGATCTTTTAGGTTTCCACATCCATTTAAAATGGATTCACTATAATGGGGTTTATGTTTTCTAGTTTAACCTATGATATATATTATAATTGGGGGATTTAAATTTCATTTCCAAATAATTATATTCAGGATCCTATCTTTGGTGGTATTGTTGAAAAATTCAGTTGAAATGATATTTTTCCATCAATGTCAACATATTTCTAGGTTTCCTTTATTATAATAGGGTTATATTAATTTTAAACCAACCAATTTTTTCTGTATGTGATATAATCAAGTTATTCCATTTATTGACATATGAAAAATTATTGTAATCCAATATGTTGTTATTCTAATATAGATATAGTTTTTCATGTTGGATATGTATTATTTGGACGTCAAAATTCTTTATCTAAATGGGTAATAATAATGTAACCTCTTTTTTTGACCTATAGAAAAGTATTGAAGGTATTAATATTGTAATTATAGTACATATGATTACTCTAAACTTTACTATATTTTGTTTTACCATCTATATTGTTTCTCTACATGGGTTATCATATTTTTATCCTCTTTATTGACATGGGTAAAAGTATTTATATTCTTGAGGATTATTGAGTTCTAATTTAGGTTGATTCTAGATTTACATTCAATATTTTTCATTATATAGATATCTGTGCAATTATATATTCATAGGTACCTTAATTAATGGTTTGAAATGTATCATTGACCCTTATAGTGAATTCATATGACATAAACAAGTGAGAGTGGGTCTTAGAATATTTTATCCCTTAATGAATCAAAAAGACTCATGAGAAAGAACAACATCGTTTTTAGTGTTTACCGATCATAATATAAGAATAGTATCTTGGAAAAAGGCCTTGATAACTTGTTTTTTGATGTTTGGCATTATGCATTCCATCATTTTGAGATCAATGTTACTGATATCCATGTTTTCATTTATTATAACAGATATTACATGTAATCAGTTTTAGTTGATTGTGGAATTATTCATATTATTTAATATTTCCATATTATGTATACCAAGAATATGTTTTTGAAAACATTAGTCATTTGTGTCACTTAATGATTTTCTGAGATCACCCCTTTTATGTTTCCATTTCCCCAGGTTTTGAATACAATTATTAAATATGATATGACTATAAAAATAGAATGTGGATGGAATTTTTGGGAGATATAGATAACATATTATGGATTAAGTTGATTCTTATATATTGGAAAACATTAATTAGGTGAAAAACATATGGGGTTAATTACTTTATGGTATATTCTAATTAACTAAGGATATAGACAAAAAAAATACTCTTCGGAGGTAATAGATACAATAATAAATACTGATTTTGTAATTAGGTATAGTTATATCTAGGATTTTATAGCTTGTATCAAATTGATGGTGTAATGTACATGTTTATGACAGAGAATCTTTGATCATGGGTTTTGGGTGACACGATTGGTATCAATGTAAGGTTTAGATAAATTTGTAGTTTATGATGTTTTTAGGACAATTTAGGGGTTGATAGTATATGGTTGATCAAAATTTCAATGATATAGTTATCCTTTTGGGATTTTATATTATATATTGAAAAGGAAATAATGAACTTTTTATTTTCAGATTTGGATATAAGACCTTTAGTGAAACCCCTATGAATATTCTAGGGGAAATTTTTATGTATATGATAACCTAGTTAATTTTTCGGTAAAGTAAATATTGGTTAGTTCAGCAATAAATTTCATCCTTACCTAGAAACTACAAATGGATTCAAGATTTTGAATAGATATACCTAGGGGAAATTACCTCGAAAATTTAATATTGAGTAATAAATCTATCATCATCTCGTGCCCAACAAAGATGCATATTTTCATGTTCGGATTAACCCTATCAGATTATATTCTTTTGTTAATTCATATTCTCATTATGAACCATTATAAGGTAGATTCAATATATTTATGTTACATAGCATAATTGAAGGGTACCAATATATAATATAAATTTAAATGTGGGTATTCATAAAATAAGTTATATATTAATTGAAATTTTCTTCCCATAATAAAGGATAAATAATATTTTAAGAGCATCGATTTCAATTATTTTTTGGCTTAATGTATTTTATAAAAGTTCATGGAAAATTCAGATATCTAGTTTGGGGAATGGGTTTAAAAGTTTATGATATCCCAACTTAAAATAACTTATCATAATCTATAATTTATGTAGGTTGAACTAAAATAATTATATGCTAACATGATCATATGGATAAAATGTTTAAATTTTTAATCCATTTCATGTTATGGGTTAGGATATTTTCCTTTTATTTCCAATTTCTCATCAGTCATGTAAACCCATTTGGCTTTATTAAAATCTAGAGTAAATGGATAAATGAGTGTGATGGAAAATGCGTATATTACCTCAATTGGAACCACGTTATATTTGGTGATGGAGTATGAATAATTGTTATTAATACAAATAATGTATCATGAAATATGATTGAAAATTTGAACATAGTTGAAGTCTCAAATACACCAAATGTTGACTCTCACAAAAGATCTCATGATGAATATGATGAATGAAATAAGATTTAATTTACAAAATGTCAAAAATATTGGATGAAACAAGGGGGATGTTTCATCAAAGAATGGGTAACTTATATAATTGTGGAAATGAATGTCATCTGACTGAAAACTGTATAGAAAATCGATAAGATATAAGAAAATATTTAATTGTAAGAGAGTTCCGAATAACATGAATCAATGTCACAATATAAGGTCCAATGAGGTAAATAGTCACCATAAACCATGTGAATAAGGAAAACCCAATGAAACTACTATAAATATAGAAAATACTCATTTTTACTCTATATTTTATATTGTACATTTCTATGTATGTTTTCACTAATAAATAAATATTGAGTTATAAATAAAAAAACATTAGAGGTGTTATTGTAATATAAGTTATATTAAACGTTAATGTGAATTTATTATATTTTCTATATGATCTCTATCCCACAGTATAATTATTTGAGAAATTATAAAATGGTTATCCCTCTTTATAAATAATTTATAATAATTTTTCGTATAGATTAATCTCATTTCAGATCATAAATAAACAAATGATCATCTAGTGGTATATGGTGAATTATGAGTTCCCTATAAATATATCACTGATATTGTGATTCATGTCGAGAGTATGAAATTTACATAATTGGGGAGAATGGAACAACCAAAAATTTAAATATACACTTTCTTTTATATAAGTAAATGTTTTTGATAACATTTTCCAGACCCAACACTAAACTAAAAAAATGAGATATTTTTCTACCATTAAAACCTACCCACTAAATTAGCATGAATAAATAGGAGTATTTTATTTATTAAATAATCATATAATTAAAATAAAGGATACTATTAATATAAATTAACTCCAATTAAGATATCAAAAATTACTAATACTATCATTTTATGCTTAAATAGTATTTTTCTAAATATTCCCTTTTTATATGATATGATTTCAATTTCAAGAAACAGGTGATTAATGAGGATAATATATATGTTATATGAATAATTGGTTAGTTATAATGTAATTATAATTTAAAAAATATGAATGATAATGGTTAATATTCTAAAAATTCTATTTTCTAATAAAAATGGTTTTTCAGGATATCACACTATTTTATTTAAAATTTAAATATCTAAAATTTAGAATTTTCAATTTGAAGAAATCAAAATTAGTTTTTTATTTATCATAATAATATTTTCTTATGATGATCTTTTGGGGGCTTAATAGAAATAATAATTTTTAGGTGAACTGTGAAAATAGCATTTTTACAAATAACATAACTTTTATGAATTTATTAGTATGTTAATATGAATTGTAACTTCATGAAAAGTTTTTATAAGACCAAATAATTATTTAACATGTGATTTTCAATTTTTTATGAAATTATTTTATTTTAAAATTATACTTTTTAATTTTTGAATAGGAGTAATATTTTCTCAAAACATTATTAATATAGAATGTATTTTCAATCTAAAATTATTTATTATAAAATTTATAAATTTAATAAAATGAAATGGTATTTAAATTTATAATTAGTGGGTAGATATAATCTAATACATACAAATTTATTTATTACCTACTTGAATTAGTTACCTTAGGTAAATACTAGTTACATCCTAAAAATATAAAATGGAAACAATAATAATTCAAGGTTAAAGGGAATGAAACGTGATAATAAAATGTATATAATTCATTAGGTGAAGTTTATATCAACCTTATCTATTAAAAACACCATTATTTATCAATTATGGAACCACCTGACAGGTTTAACAAGTTAACCCTTTATTCTAATTTGAAATATTAACAAAAATGTCACTCTCACAACTTATAAAAGGGGTTTATCACCAACCCTTCAAGGCACTCATAAAAATTTTGTTTCCTCTTATAACCCTACACTTGTTTCTTCGCATATAATACTCTTTGACTCTATTCTTCATCTATTAAAAATATATTAGCCTATTTCATCCATTTAAAAGGGATCATGTAATGAAATCAGAATGTGCTCAACTAGAGTAATCATTTTTACTCCACTTATTACTTTTCTATTTTTATTTTCTATTATAATTTTAAAATCACTATATAATGGAATTAGTATTGGATATATAATAAATTGTATTTTTCTATGAGTGTAATAACTAATAAAAATTTCCTTTCTCTATTATGAAAAATGAAAAAACTATTACGGAATGGTGCATACTACCACCTCCAAGACGAAACATTTTACGTTTTCTTTCATTGTATAACAAGTCTGGAGAATGTAATACCTGAGATGCTACTATAAATGTTATGTGATACATAGTGAAACTATTTATAAAATAGTCCCTTTAAAGAGACTATATTCAAGAACTTATTTTAATTTAAAACAGTAGAAGTTAAAATTTACAAAAATAATCCATTTTCCGAATTTATCATATCGAAAAAAATTTAGTAAATTTTTTTGATCTTCATCTAATAGGTTTGGTTTTTTGACGAGGAAAAAAGATTCCATGAATGATTTAATTTGTATGAAATTTTGTTATTTAATAAATTACTATGTTTTTAGAAATACTTTTATGTAATAAAATATTAATTTAAGGAATAAAATTATACATTTTAAAATCTTATTTGATCAAATAAAACCTATGGAAGGAATTTTTAACACTAATTAAACTATTAAATTATATTTAAAATTGATTTCGCTCATTTTATTAAATAAATTATGGCAAGGTATATTTGGTTTTTATTTTCATGAAAGGCTTATATAATTTATTCATATTATAAAAATTATATATAGTGAATTAAAATCACCTTCCATTTTTATTTTATCTTATATATATTTATTGCTTAAAATGTAATTTCTCTAAAAAAATTACTCAATTAAGAGTATTTATTTAAAAATTATATTTTCATATATTCATCAATAATATTTTATTAAATTATATTAAAATTTAAAATTATAATTATGAAATTAGTTAGAGAGGAAAGTCATTATCGTTTCCATTAGAACTAATTACTATGGATAAAATTAATTACCAATGTAAAATTTAATTATTGTAAATGACAAAAAATTAAAAAAATTTACCTAAAACATTCAAATGTGCATAAAAATGTTTTTTTGATGTATTTTTATAACTAAAATCCTCTTATTTTCCTCGTTGGTTCATTTTATGATCTTTAACACTTGAATATTAAATATACATTATTTAAAATGTATGGGTCAGTCCCAAAACATGCATTCCCTTTAGTTATAAATGGGAAAAAAGTTGGCAACTTCAATACTCACCAATAATTATAATTTGGCATTAAATATATAATTTCATTCGTACCATATATCCCAATAACTTTCCAGAAATTTTTTAACCATTACTTAGTATATGTCCTACACTTCTAAGGGGACTTCCGAGGAAAATTCAAGACCCTGACATTAGTCATATCAACAATGTAGTTTTATTCTTAATTAAATTTGTTAAATATTAATATATACATACTAATATAGTGATATAATTATCATTTATATAATTTAATGTTTATTTGTTATTTTTAATATCAATATTTATTCATAAATCTCATACCTTAATAAAAAAATTATTGTTTGTGCATTGTGCGGACTACAGCCTCCACGACGTAACATGTTTCATTTTCCTTCACCGCCTTACAAGGATGTATATAAGGGTTGTATTAATGGATAAATATGATGTTTATAATTTTATATAAGTTAAATTATGAAAAATTATTGATCCTCTTAATGATATGATCAATAAATAATCATCATTTATTTAATCATTTAGAATAACAGTACTACGAGGAAAACCAATTATTAAAATTGTGTTATATTTTCATAAAAATTTCTTATTTTTAAAATATATTATAATTATGATATATAAATATAAATATAATAAATAATAAATAATATCATTATAATCCTTGTATATTGATATTATAACAAACCCACCTCATAACATTGTATTAAATGAGATTATATTTAGGTTTTGGTTGGTTTGACCACTAACTTGGACAATACTATAAATTTGGGTCATGAAGGACTATGTGAAAATAATTAATAGTATAATATGATATAAATTTTTATATACATGTCTATTTTTTATTATAGATATTTTATATCAAATATTTTATTTATTAATTGAGAGAACACACTTTTGTCATCTAAAATCACTGAAACATGCTTATTGACGATTTCATCATCAAGGATAAAGAATAAAACACTTGTGAAAGGGATTTGAAAAACATATATTTTTATAAGAAATCACTGATATTAAAATTAATTACCTTTTAATAATTGACCTTTCATGAAAAAATAATATAAAAATCTCTATTATGAAATTATTTCAAAAAATAACAACTATAAACATGTGATCTTTAAAATCAGGATAATTCACGAAGAGAATGAATATTTGTAAAGAGTAAGAATAAAAATGAATAAGATTATTGTTTATTATTATTTTAATATGATATATATTTTTATGATATTTTTGTTTAGATTATTTTCATGGAATTCATGAAAAAGGTGTGTTTTTAGTCTCAAGTTCTTCTCTTTGAGACACATTTTGAATTATGTACCTAATTATATTTATGTGGTGTATATATTTTCGTATGATATTTTATATAATTATTTTTATTTATTTCTATAATTTTAAGATCACATTTAGTCTTAATTTTCTAATTGGTTATTATGGTATTTCTAGATTATCCATAAGTGGTGTTTTATTTATCAAATTTTATTCAGAAATAATCATGTTGTAATGACCACCTATTTCCTTTTTTATAATGAATAAAATTACATTGAATACTTTTTTCATTTTTAATAATGATATTTAAATGATTTAAAAGTATTTATTTTCATACTTATATCATATTGATTTAATTCATTAGTTACCTTTTCCATGATGGAAAATCATACTAATTTGTTTTAAAGTAAATGCATGTGTAATATACTAGAAAATACATCTTTGTCTCGATGCTATAAAGATGATGTGGTTTTGGCACAAATGTAACTTATGGTAATAACCCCAAAAATGGTTGGTTGAGGATTAAATCATTCATCTCCCCAATTCACATTGATTGAATCTAAGACTGCACACCTAGTGAAACACTCATGGGAAATATGAATCGGTATCCTGACAGCCCTTAATGAAAAATGATAAAGGATTATTCCTATAATTTTTGTAAGATCTAGGCCCATTAGTAACCTTAGTTTCCCACCATACACATGTTACCACCTTAGGGAACACCCATGTGCCCAAATGAATCATTTTACTTGACTATCCCATATGGAAAACACATGTTCTTTCCTGTATTCTTTTTCGTCACTTACACATAAAATTGGAAACTTTCTAGAAGTTCACCCATTATGCACCCTAATACAGGAAAAAAATTCTTAATTATGGAATTTTATTCATGTAGGCACCCAATAAATGGTAACCATTGTTGATAGGTGTAGTAACATTTATCCTTTAAATTATTTAGAATTATGGGGTGTTATATTCATTCCCTCCAAATTTAGAAAACAATGTCTTTGTTGTAGGCACAATATCTAAACTCTGGAAGTGATATTATAATTTTAGCAGGGTCTATCCTCTGAAACTATTGTAACCACTAGGACATGCTTGCACCCCAACTACCCTATAGATATGTTTTATCCCCCCTTGGTTCCCATCCACATGACTGAATAGGTTATCAAATTAATTATTGTACCTATTGGCCAACACATGTTCGTTCTTGTGTTATTTTTCATCTCTCAAACGCACCCTAAAAAACATCATAGGATGTCAACCATCCTGGCCATTACTTTAGGACAAGAATTATTAACTATGTAATAATAATCTTATAGGATATTTACAACAATGTTTCACATTATAGACATCGGTAGTAGAATTTATCAATTTAACACATTAACATTAATGGGTTTCACAATATCATTGATCTCCCTACAATGTTTTTATTGAGTTCAATTACTATCTTCCATGGATATCAGAGCACATTTTGTATACCCTAGATAATATATTTCATTGATATGTATACATAATGTTACTTTATAACACATTATATATTACAAGTTGATTAAGGGATGTTTATATTGTAATCAAAAAATATATATATTAAATTGCGAATTATTTTCTTTTCATATTTTTTATTTTATAGATATCATTTTTTTCTTTGTGAGAGGTTCCTCAGGGGAGAATATGAAAGTTCTTGACTATTCTTATACTAAATGCATTGTAATTAATCAGGTGACATTTGGGGAATATAATTATATATCCCATTGATGCATTGACATTTATAACGAGAAGAAACAATTTTGGATTTGGTGTATTCCTAATCCTATGGTAGGAAAGTGTCTTGTCCCAAGGCCTTGATGGTATGTTTTTTATTTATATAATTATTAATTACATAGGTATGGTATTAATAATTATTTTTATCAATGTTTTCATTTATTATCATGGATATTGTATAAAATCATTTTTATTTGAATATGGATTCATATTGTTCATTTATTCTTATCATATCACTCATTATATGTTTATTTCATATAATATTTCATTGTATGATACTTTTTATTGATCATCTAATCTCACCGTTATTTTTATTTCTTCCCCCAAGAATCATAGAGGAGTACAATGCGTAATTTTATAGGATACGATGGAACAGATAAAAATGTTCTTGTAATATGTGCATGTTGTATAAAATAATTTCAAGTGTAATTTAGGTATGTGTATTGCTTTCTAAGACTAAAAAATTGATAGATTCATCATGAACTATTTTAATTTGCACCAATATTTCAATATAACAATCACTTCCAGGTTTCTAGAGTTTGTGATGTTATTTTAGATATCAATTTGAGGTTTAGTAGTAATACTCAGGATTAGATTTAGATTAACCGTGTAATATTCTCATGTATTTTGAAAACCCATGATGATTTATAGGGAACACTATGGAAAATTAATTAGTTATTGTATATTACAATTTAATATCATGATATTATTATATCAATGAAATATAAAAAAAATATGGAATCAAATGGGAGTAATGGGTACCATATCAACATTTTTATTCAATTTAGGGATATTCCTTTTAAACAAGTTAATTTATACAGAGACGAGGCTAATTAGTTTATAACCACAATGGGGAATTAGACATGGGTTAAAAAATATTCTTTCCTACATCGAGTGTCTTATTGATCCAAAAAATGCTGTAATTATTCTTTATCTCTACAAGTGACAATAGCCTCTGACATTAGGTGGAATTTAAAATCCATTAGTATTTGAGATATAGATCAAGTCCCCATAGAATATCTTTCTATCTTTGGAAATTATTGAAAAATGAAAAAATAAATATGTAGTTATATCAATTGAAGGGATATATGAGACAATTGTGGTCGATTATTCAAAAAATTAAAGACGAATATGAGATGAAATATATGGAATATGGAAAATTCAAGGGTGTATTTTATAAAAAATATTTTTGTAATGAGAAAATAAGTGTAATGAAAATGATGTTACATAATATTAGAAGATATTAGGTGGATAATTATTTTGAAGACAAGGATATATATACAATTTTATCCATGTAATCTACAGATTATGTATGTATGCTACAAGCAATGATTTATAATTTAATTTATGAGTTAAATAAGAGAAATATCTAGTTATTGGTCACTCAACCCTATTCATTATATGAGGATATAGTCACAAGTTCCATTAAGAATAAAAATGTGTTGTATATTATATATTTATTCAAGGAAAATAAGGATAAGATGAGGTTGTATAAGAATTACGGGAATAACAATGTGGAAAATTTGCAAAAACTAAGGATGGGATTTCTGATGTGTGATAACTATTGGAATAAAAACCATGGGGATTTTAATAAGGGAACATGAGTTTTTCATGAGTGTGGAGAAAAATTCCATCAATATCACCAATCCATGAAGAAAGTATATAATATCCATGATCAATGATTTAAATGTAGGGATAAGGTACAAAATGTTAAACGAATACCCTAACATCAATGGAATTTGCCTCAAAAATGGAAAAGGGGGACGTTCTAATCTTATATGATTACAACAATAGAATTGAAGATACTAATAAAATGGTGAATGGTAATATATCATTGAATCAAATTAAGCTGATTTATTATTTAATTTTGGATATTTTAACTCATTTATATCTTACATGTTTTCTGAAAACATTAGATACTTTTGTAGCACCCTAGTGAGGGAGTCGTCAATTGAGACACCATGTGGGAGTCTTATTAAAACAGAGGGGATTTTGAACGTTCTAATAATGATACATCATTGTACCCTATTTATAAATTTATTTATCATTTCTATGGTTTACTATGATATAATCCTTAGTATGGGTTTGATTTCAAATTATATTGAAAAAAATTATTTCCATGAGAAGGAGATTAAGATTAGACAAGGACACGTGGAATATCGTTACTTTATAGGGGAAAATTCATCATCTAAATCATTTCTAGACCCACCACTAGTATATCTCATTAATAAAATTAATGGTAAATAGTAGTATATATATTGCTATATTGATAGAGAATGTGTCCTACGAATAGATGATGTAGCCATAGTATAAAATCTCTTTTAAGATTTTTCAGAATAAATATTTGTTCATCGACTAGAGCATGAATTTGGTTTGTCAATTGAATATCATAATGATGAATGTTAAATTTATATATCTCATTATAAATTGGTACAATAGGAGTTGGTGGAGTTTAAATAACAACTACAAGGGTTTCGTGACAAGGGATTTATAAACCATACAATTTAACCATGGGGAGCCCCTTTTTTATTTATGAAAAAGTAATGGGTCCCTGAGATTGTGCATTTGTTATAAGCATATAAATTCAATAAATATAAATAGTAATATTTTATTTATATGTATTTATGAATCATTTAATCCACTTCAAAGAGCCAATTAGTTTTCAATGGTCAATCATCACTCTAGTTATCATCAGTTTTGTTTGAAGAAGGTTGATATACTGAAGATGAAATTTAGAACAAGGTATGGACATTATGTATTTATGGTAATACGTTTTGGTATAATAATTTATTTTATCTATTTATATATATGATGAATAAAGTATTCATGGAGTACCATGATAAATCTGTAGTGGTGTTCATTTATGATATCTGGATATATTCTAAGAGCTATAAAGATGATGAGAGTCATTATTAAATATTTATGGAGAACCTCATAATAAAATTCATATGGGAAATATTTGAAGTGTGGATTTTGGATCAATTAATTTTATTTTCTCATCCACAGTATCTCTAAGAATTGAATATCATTTGATTACTCAATGGAAAATGTATTCAAGGAATGTCTTTCACTAATGAACATAAATGACATCAAATGTTGCATTAGATTAGCATATTACTATCAGTGGTTTGTTCAAGATTTTTCCTCTTTGGTCAACCAGTTAACCATGTTAACACATTAAGGGGTTAAATTTACCTGGTCAACATATTGTGTGGAATGGTTTTAAGAGTTTAAGAGGATATATATTAATGCACTAAAATTATCTTTACGATTAGGTAAGGAAGGATTTGTAATTTATAGTGATGCATGAAAGAAAGTACATTGGCTATATCCTTGTATAGAATGATATATTGATTGATTATGAATCCAGATAGTTAATTACACATTGAAAAACTATCCAACTTATTACCTTGAAATGGTAACTATAGTCTTTTATTTTAATAAATAGAGACACTACCTCTATGGTGAAAAATTTGAGATATATATGGACAACTAGATTTTTAAGTATATCTTCTCTCAAGAAGGAACTCAACATGAGTTAAATAATATGGTTGAAACTAATCCAATACTATTATTGATCATTACCCTAGAACCATGGGAATAAAGAAAAGGTAGATGATGCATTAAGTAGTAGATACGATGGAGTTCTGATCCTGATAAGGATTAATAAGGACCCCACATATAGAGATATAGTAATGATGTATATGGTGATTTATAAGAAAGGGGGGAATAATTCTTTTTAAAAGAAATTTGTAACCATCCTTACTAGGAAGGATACCGAAGTCCCATTATGAGGATGATAATATACAAAAGAAGATTATTGCAATTAGTTTTGGGAAATTGATTAAAATAATCTATAGAGATTGAATTTTGATGTTTGGGAAGATATTATTTGTTCTATCGATTATAGAGTTGAAACAAAATCTACAAGATGAGCCAGACATCTTATATTTCCCTATACACCATTGTGGAAAAAATATGAATAGTTCTTTAGAAAACATTTCTTGTGGGATGGTATGAAGTGGAAAATTACCAAGTATGTGTCAAGATTCATAGAATTCTACTTGGTAAAGGCCAAAATATTAAATCCTAAGGGAGAAATGAAAAATTTAACTATACCTATAAGGATGTGGGAAAATGTTACAATGGAAATTTCCACAGGACTCTCAAACACTCTAATGAATAATGATATATATGGGTCACCATCGATTGTCCTATAAATCTTACTCATTTCATATTGATATGTGAACATCTACCCATTGAGAGCCTTGCCCAAATCTATGGTAATAAAATCATATTGATTCATGGGGAACCTTTGTCCATTTTAGATTCCCATGAATCTCAGTCTATATAGAAATCTATGTAGTATCTTCAAAGGTATCTCTACAAGGAGATGGATTTATGCATCATTGATCATTTCCAGATTGATGGGTAGTCTGGAAGAACTATATAGACTTTGGAAGACATGTTTTGAACTAATTCTATTAACTTCCATTGTATTTTAGATTAATATCTTCCTTTATTGGAATTTTATTAAAATAATAGCTTCCATTATAGTATCCATATAAAACCATATAAAGAATTGTATGGGAAGTTTTTTCTTAATCCAACCTATTGGGAAGAAGTTAGAGATTGAATGTTTGTTTCCCCAGATCTTGTAGAGGAGACAACAGTTAACGTACATATTATTGAGGATCACATTAAAAAAGACCAATGTAGGAAAAAGATATATGATGATAATAAAAGGAATGAATTGTAATTTCAAGTAGGGGATCATGAATTCTATAATGTTTCAACATCGAATTGTGTTGTACGATTTGGTATAAAGGTGAAGAACTAGGTACATTGGGCCTTTTAAAAATACTAGAAATATTTGGATATTTAGTTTAACTAATTGGTTATGCAACCCAATATTTATAAATTATAAAATGTATTACATGTATAATTATTTAGGAAATATATGCTAGATCCAACAATGTTTCTCACATATGATGGAATAGATATGGATCCCAATATGTCATATAATGAAGATTTTTTCCACATTCTTGACACTAGAGAGAAAGTATTGTGAAATGAGACCAATAATTTAGTAAAAACTCTTTATAGAAATCATATATTAGAAGATGAATCCATGGATCTGAACAAATCTATAACGAAGGAGGAGTATCAAGATTTTTTCAATCGATGATATTTACCCCAATTTATAGGATGAAAATATTTATGAGGGTAAAATGTAATACCAGATACACGTATATAATAGGTAAATACTACTGATTAAAACAATTGAAAATATAATACAATTAAAAAACCTTTATAGAAATATTAATTTAAAAACATATTTTAGAATATTAAATTAAATAACCTAATTCCATTTTTAATTCATTATATCAAAAATAGTTTATTTTAAATTTTTTCTCTTTTTCTTAAAAGGTCAGATTTTAGTTGTAAAATTTAGTTTTCATGAAACTTGAAATTATTTTGTTTTTATCAATATATTGTTATGACATATAAATTTATAAGAACTCTTAATTAATAATATATAAAATTAATTAATAAAATTATACAATTTAAAATATTAATTTAAATTAGTAAACCTATGTAAAACATTTTTGGAACTAATTAAAATTTTACTTTAATATAAAAATTATTTTTTTTATTTTTATTGAATCTTGTATTTTCATTGTAAATTTGGTTATGTATTGTATAGAAATCCTCATATAATTTATTTTTTTTGTAATAAATATATTCATTTCATTAAAATTAGTGTCAAATATATTTTTATCTTATATATATATATCGTTACATTTTTATTTCTCTAAAAAGTATTTTTAAGTGATCTTGTGTTTTTATTTAAACATTATCATTTCACGCATTTAAAAAATATTTTTGGTTAAATGATATTAAGATTTAAAACTAAAATTATAAAATTAGGTATAAAATTGTCAATCCTGATCATTGTCATGAAAATTAATTATTAAGGTTAGAAATTAAATATAAATCCAAACATTATTTAGTGTGAGAGAAAAAAAAGTTAAAATATAATGACATAAAATAAATAAAGGTTTCTCAAAAAAGAATATTCTAGGAATGTATTGAAAAAAATCCTTTTCCTATCTACTTTTTTTTATTTTACATCTTTTATACATTAATAGTAACCTTGCATTACTAAAAATTTATCAGTTTCTCCCAAAACTACACTTCCCTTCACTTATAAAATAGTTTCATATTAACCTCATCAATTATCACCTATAATTATAATTTATCATTTAAACATAGAATTTTTTATATCCCTATATATTTTTTTAATTTTTAAAAAAATTTCTTCATAATTATATAATATAAGGAATTCATTTAAAAGGATAATCACAAGGAAAATTCATGTCTCCAACATGGGAATTACCGACTACTTAGATTTATTACTAATTATATTCTTTATAAAATATTATATACACCATAATATAATTTAATTATTATAATTTATATATATTAATGTTACTATATTATTGGTATTATCTTTATTTATATACATAACCCATCTATTGAGCAAAAAATCATTGTCTGTGTGTTGTTTAGACAACCGCCTCCACGACATAGCATGTTTCATTTTCCATCACCCATTAAAAGTATGGATATAAGGATGGTATAAGATTATATTGATGCTTTTTATGATATCATTAAGCTTATAGTATGAAAAATTATATAAAATATTAATCATATGATTAAGAAATGGTCTTTATTAATTTAATCGTTAAAAATAAGTGTGATAAGAGGAGAAACATTTATTCAAATAGTGTAATATTTTCACATACACAGATTATTATTATAATTAATTATAATAATTATTTATAATGATTATAAATACTAAAAAATAATTATACTCCCAGTATAGTGAATCTTCAAAAAACTACCTCATAATCATTCATTAAATATAGGTATGTTCATGTTTGGGTATCTTTAACAAACTACATAGAAAATAACAGGAATTCATTTCATGAATTAATATGGATCATAATTAAATATATAATACTATATTAATGTATATATATATATATATTATTTTTCTAGATTCTATGTCAATAACTAATTTATTAATTAATAAAAGACACTCTAATCATCAAGAATCACTTAAACATGCATATTATCATATTCATATTCAAGGATAAAGATTAAAACACCCATTAAAGGGATTTGAGACATCATAAATTATTATTATTCATCCCTAATAGTAACATTAATGACATATTAATGCTGAAATTTGTAATAATAAGATTAAAAAACAACTATAATGATACTAGTACAAGTTATCAAAATTGTAAACACCAAATGTAGAAAATTGGTAGAATTCATGTAGGGAATTACAATTTATGAAGATTCTGAATAAAAATAGATATGGAAACAATTCATAATTATGTTATTATTATATTTATGATTTTGATAAATGATGTTAAAGTACAATTGTGGTGGTTAGGTAAAGAGGTAAGGGGTTTCTACTCAAATTCCACCCTTTGAGACACATTTTGTATTATGGACCTAATATCCTATATGTGTTATATATACTGACCATTTTCGTTTTTTATATATAATTAATTTATTCAGGATATTTTATGATCATGTTTTTCCCTCGTTTTCTAAATGTAATGATTAAATTTTATAAAAATCTATAAGTTGTGTTTTCTATCTCAATTTTCATTCTTTGGGACCCATGTTACAATCACCACATATTTTATTTTTTGTAGTGAATACATTTCAATGGATGACTATTATCCACGTAACTTTTGGAATTAAATTGATTTACTTGTTTGTATTTCTATCACTCTCCCATGTTATTTTGATTAATGATTTTCCTTTTTATATAGTGGAAAAATCAACTTATGTTTTAGTTATGTAAATGTATTTGATATTTTCTATAAAATACATCCCTATATGGATTCTAAAATTTGGATGCGATTTTGGAATAGATAAACCTAGGGTAAATCATTCTAAAAAATGGATGAGTTTTGATTAAATCATCACCCTGATGCATAAAGAGTGGGCCTAATATTGTACACCCAGTTAGACTCTCCTAGTGGATATTATTTGGAATACTTACATGCTCTTATTGAACCATGATGACTAATTTTTAATTCAATTACCTTGTTCTCCTAATAATGAATTTTTTTGAATCTAATTACTATCTTTCACGGATAATGTAACAGAAATTATGCACCCTCATCGATATATTTCTTTGATAATGGTACATTATGTTACTTTGATTATACCACATATCTTTCATGTTTATTAAGGTATTTTCTCCTGAATTTCCATGTTATTATATTCATTGGAGAATTATTTTATTTATTTATTTATAATTATTGATATATCTATTTTTTAGTAATAGGTTCCGCTAGGATTGGTATGAAATGTCTCCATGAATCTTATGTAAAATGCATTGGGAATAATTAGGTTATTGGTGAAGACTATAATTATATATCCCCTTGATGCATCAACAGTACTCATGGGATAAAAATGTATAGGTTTTAGTGTATTATAATTCCAATTCATAGAATTTTTCGTGGCTCAATTACTTGAATACATGTTTTTTCATGTCCAACATTGTTCATGAAATCAGTAAGAGATTAATTATTATTCTTATCCATGTTTTCATTTATTATACTGATAAAATATGTCCATATATTGAATTTATTATGGCTTCATGTTGTTCATTTTTTTCATTACACGTCATATATACCATGTGTATGTTTTGTAATTTTCTGTTGTATTCTATTTTTAATGAGCATCTAAGATTTCCCTTATTTGTATTACATTCATAGGTAAACATGTAGGAGGACTATGTGTAATTATAATGTATATGATTTAAGGGATAATCATGTTTTCACAATATTTTCATGTTATATCTTATTTTTTTAGTGGTAACATATTTATATATTAGGACTTCAATGACTACTAATCTTTTCAATCACACAAGAAATCATGTACTTTTACTAATAATTTAATATAAATACTGTCTCATGGTTTCTAGAATTCGGGATGTTACATGTTTAAAAGTTTAATATAGTAAATAATTATGTTATTTATATCTTTTTTTTTTATTCCAAAATAACAAACCATATTACTCATTCCTATCATTATATGAAAATGAAATAATCATGTATGTGAATGTACGGAAAACTCCCTATAAGGAATGGTTAATTTCTATTTTCCATTTCATCACCACCTTATATAGAAGGTAATGGGGATGGGATTAAAAGATATGTATGATGTTTATTATATCATTATGGTTCTCTTATGTAAAAATTGAGAAACTATTAATAATATGATCAATAAATGATTATCACAAAGGCATTCATTTAACAAGAAAAAACGAAGCGAATAAAGATCTATTCATTATAATAATGAATTTATATAAATTTTATTCTACTGAAAATTCGTTATTTTTATTATATATTACACTAATAAGAACCATATAAGATCATTAAACTTTTGGTTTAATGATATTACAACTAAGACACCTTATAATTTTCCATTGACATGGTTGGTTTATGATTGGATCAGTTTAACTGCAAACATAAGAAATACTATTCATTTATATAATGGATTAGTATGAGAAATTATTTAAATGTATAATATGATATAAATTAATAATAATTTTTTTATATTAATGATATATAAATATTTTACATATTAATTAATTAAATACCTTTCATTCATTAAGAACCACGGAAGCAATATCATCACTGATTTCGTTTTCATTGTTTAAAACCAAAACTATCATGGAAATGAATTATAAATTTATGAAATATCCTGGAAAATATATTAAAATAATATATATGAACTATGAATTATATAATTTTCAATAATAATATATACAAACACCTCATTTGTAAAACTAGATTAAAGTAATATAGAATACTTACACCCGATGTTGAAAATTGGTAAAAAATAAATCATATATGTATATGATTGTATTTATGTATGTATATAATGATTATAAATTAGTACTATATATGGTTAAATTTTTTAATAATGTTGTTTTTTATTAATAAACTTAATTTAATTTTAAATGATGTTTGGTGAAACTGCAGATTGATTTCGGACCTTGGTAAGTGTTTTCATCTCAAATTAATCTACTAAGATGTGTTTGGTATTAAACACATAATTTCATTTATGTTATGTATATAATAACTAATTTAGATTCAATATAATGAATTACATTTAAATCGGGTCATTTTATGTTCAATTACACAATCTTTTTCATGAAATTTCATTAAAATGATACTCAAGCCATAAGAGTTTTCACAGTCTAAAATCTAATTATTTGAGACATGTTACGAGTTATGTACCATGTTTTCCATTCATATGATTCTAATGATTTTAAATCCCATGAATTATATACACTATATTTACTTTTAATTCATGGGATAAAATCGATAAAATCGATTTTATTTCTTCAAATTTATTTTGAATCATGTGTTACCCCACCCTTAAGAATTATTTGTAAATTAGTTTTCATTCATTGATTTATGATCACCCCTTGAACATATTTAATCTAATTTGGGTGAATTCTAGAATCTGATTGTACTATATGTTACTTTCCCAAGGATAACATTTTTACCATATAATTACCTTTCCAATTTTTCAAGCTTCATATATTTTGTTTCAAATAAGGTATACTGACAATTCAAATTTACATTCATTGAGTTATAATGATTCTTCTTGAAATTATCTATTACATGATTGGATTATCTAACCCAAATATTATATGATATGGTATTTTATATTCCTATTTGGTAGAATAATGTTTAAAAAAATTATTTTTTATACACTTCTTATAGAGTGTGTTTTGAAAAAATGTATTTTTAAAATAATAATAAATGTTTTCTTATCACATTCATATGTTCGGTCTTCCACTCCTCATTTCAAAAATAGAAAAATTATATATTTTTAGGCTCTGTTAATGCTTATTTTTTAAAAATTAGTGTTTTCAAAAATCCTTCATGTAACCTTTTCAAATATTAATTTTGAAATAAACCTATAAATTTTTATTTTACTTCAGTGTTAAAAATGTATTCAAAAATATATTTTATGTTTTTTCTTCCTTTCCCAATATAATTTTCCAAATAATTTACCCAAAATGGGTTTATTTTTCATGATTTATTCTCTAATATATATAAATTTATTATTTTTTTGGTGATTTCAATCACGGTTCCAAAAAATACAATTTTGGATCCTTTATTGGTTGGTATCATTCACGAATTCCATTGAAATTTTGTTTTTCATATAGGACAATATCTTACAGTTTTTCTTTATTGCACTAAGGTTAAGATATTTTCAAACTATCCATTAATTATATAGATGGGTTGGTATTATCTTATCCCATTTATTGATATGGGGAAAATAATTGGCATTTATAGTTTTGTTAATCTAATACGAGTGATTATTGGAAAGTTAAATATGTATTATTTGTCCATATATATTATTTCTATCGATGGGTTTTGATATTCTTATCCAATTTATTAAAATACAAAAAATAATCTTAATTTTGTATATAGTTATTTCAATATGGATGATTATTAGAATGTTAAGTTGGTATCTTTTGACTATTTAAATTATTTATCTGGATGCGTTATAATAATTTTGTCCCTTTTATTGACATAGGAAAAAGTATTAATATTATTGATGATTTTTAACTAATCATATAGGTTGATTATTTAATGAAATTTTATAATTTTCATTATATAGATTTCATTGTTTTTATTCATATCGAAGTTCCATAGGGAATGGTATGAAATGTTTTGTTGACTATTATGATGAATTAATTGGATACAAACAAGTTAATATTATGATTGAAATTATATATCCCCTCGATACATTGAAATGTCTTGTGAGATAAAAACATGGGTTTTTTTGTATACCCATAACTGTATTAGTATAATTTCTTAGAACAAGGCCTTCATAGACTGTTTTTTGATGCTCGACATTATAAATTTAATTAGTATGAGATCATTATTATTAATATCCCTGTTTTCATTTATTTTCATTAATATTGAATTCTCTGAATTTATATTGATTATGGAATTATTCAGAATATTTCTCTTTCCATATTATATATTACATGCTTATGTTTTTTACATCATTGGATATATGTTTTACTCACTGAGCATTTGAACTCACCACATTTTCAATTTCCTTTTTTCTAGATTTTGAATAAATGTTTTCCTCATTATATGAGAAGAAGAATATCAACTGTTGGTGATTCTAGAGAGAAGTTGAAGACACTTACTATATAAATTATTTTCTTATATAGCAGAAAATATTTCATAAATTGAGAAAGAACTGGGATTATTAATTTATGTTTAACAGTATAAATCTCTAAAACTAGAAATATCCTTGGTATATAAGTGTTTCAAAAAAAATTATTGATTTTTTAATTAAGGATATTTTTATCCATGATTTCATATCTTATATCATATTTAATTTGTAATGTATATATTTAGGGAATTGTATCCTTGAGTGCATGTGTGGTGTCTCATATCATTAAAAATAATGATAGTCATCAATGTACTCTTATAAACTCATATTTATATATTCAGAATCACTTCTCCAAATCAATATATTTTTCATATTTCCTTTATAACTACTTTTAAATGTATCCAATATGTCATTAGCAGTTTTATGTTCTATTAATTTTATAAAATAGTTTTTAGAAAGGGGTATTAGAACAGAATTCCTAGTCGCACCATGAGGTACCAGATTTCTTATGTCAGTAAAATACATTTGCTCACCACTTTGCATGGTTGGAAATCCCACTATAGTTGTATCAAGAACATGAATACCTAAAGACAATAGGTATGGAAGAATTGAATTATTTCAATAATAATATTTATTTCAATAAAATATAGGATGTCCTTTTCTATTGGAAAAAGTAATTTTATGGATCACACTAAACAAAAAATAGAGATATAGAGGGAAAATTTATCTCGAATACAAATTATTAGTGGCACTAAAATAAATTTTATCAATGAGAAGCAGTGAAACAGTGTAACCCATCCTTTGTAATTTTGTTCTTTAGGAATTTAACTATATGTATGATTAAGATAAAAATGTATCTATTATATTTTAACACACATCCTTTCATGATAAATATTTTAAATAGAGATGAACAAGTAACACACAATTTTTTATAATTTTTGGTCTCAGTGTGAAATACTACTTCATGTTGTAGCCAATTTTTATTCTAGTCCACATATTTACCACAATAAATATATCAATAAAACATTAGTGGTCAGGAAGGTATCATGATTAACCAACAACTCAATATCCCATTGAAACACAATTTATAAAAGATCATGCCAGTTTTAATAAAACACTAGCACCCTCACATTATGAAATATTAACAGTAGTTTGGGTTTCTATATAATTATATGATTATCCTTATCATTGACCCATTATAAATAATCATAAGATATAATACTCACATTTTGATGAATCAAGAATTTCTAAAAACCAATTCAAGATCAATGATAAGTCAGTTTTTTAAAATTTTTACAGATCATTGATATTTTGTTTCTTATTAATCACAAAATTCTTGAGATTATTGATTTTAAAAACAATCCCATGTATATATTAAATCTTATCTCGGTTATTTTTTTCACACATGGGGATTACAAATCATTTACATGCTCTATTCCATTTTCTCATATTTTTTTCTATCTCAAAGATTTAATTTTTTTGTATAGGGGGTATACTAACTTTAATTTAATTTCCATATATATTAAGTGGTATGATATAAGTTCTTTCAAGCCTTCCATCATGAATCATCATAGGAATAATAAAATTTCCATCTTCCCAAATCATTCATGAAAAAATCATTTAAATCTATTACATTGGATTTCCGACCCACATCCTTCTGAAAATATGAAAAAAATAGACAAACAACAACTTTTAAATTGAATTTATAATTCGTTTAAAAATTTATTTTTTAATATAATAATTATCCAGTAGTTATCTTCTCATCATTTTAACAGAAATAGCCTCATATCACATTTTAACAAATATGCTCATAGAATAATTGTATATTTCATATCCCATTTCAATCGTAGTGTCATCATATGATTTTTATAAATAATAATAATAAATAATACTAAATGAAATCATCTTTTATCCTATAATTAATAGTATAAGATTCAGGAACAAAAGAATAGTAAAGCATCATCCTATTTAAATATGTGTTATTCATAAAAACAGATCATATTTCATATATGTTATAACATTTATCATAGTTAACATGGTTTGTTTTATTTTTAATGATTAATAAATCATGGTTAATAATTTTTCATGAATTAAAATTTTATTATGATTTTTTATTAACTGAATATTGTTTCTACCATAACCTAGTTTAATTTTCATCAAAATATTAGATGCTAGAAATTTTATCCAAGAAAAAATGAATAGGTTATCCATACATTGATGAACTCTTACATGGATCCTAGAAATTCTATTTACCCTTACATCATTCAAATAACCCATATGTAAATCCCCTTGTATCATCCACTAGTGTGGATCCCATTTTGTTGATCTGCATGTATAGTATGATCCCCTTATTTGGTGTGAATACCTTTACATCAATTTTGTGTTTGTACTGTCATATTCCATTACATAAATTTCCATTTAGAATTTCATTATATGGTTGAATCTACTTGATGATTCATTTATATAGAAGTATCAGTTGGGAATCCATTTATGGGGTTCTTTATACCTTAATCCCCTTGTGTGAATGAATCATGTGTGGATAGGTATTTTCCCATTTGTTAGATTCACCTCATGAATTCCAAAATTAATTAAATAATATTATAATCATTTAAAAAACCACTATAATTTCTTATTAATTTTGAATCACCTCCAATATAGTTGAAATATTTTTTGACAATAATTACAACATTCAATATGTCATCCATAATTCCTCAAATCTATAGAGTTATTCATACTTCCCTTCGGTTATTTAATTCCAAACCCACATATTATAGTGGAAACCATTAATACATCATTAATAATTAATTAAGATATTAGGAAAACATCTTTTAAATCATGTTATCTACAATACCAAATTTCAATGATCAATATCATTAGTTCAAGAAAGACTGTTATCCATTATGTGATACACTTTCACATTTAAAGATCATACCTACTCAACGTGGAGTCTCCCAGTGGTGTTATGTTCTATCACAAGGAATTAAAATTTCTTCAAGTCTAACATCACATTATTATAAAATTTATTAACAATATGGAAATAAAATTCATACTTGAACAATTTATTTTAATCCACTTCTAATAAACTATCATATACATAAACTCTGAATAAGTGTTAAAGATAAATTTCTAATCTTGTTGTTACATTGGAACCATATAAAATTATATGTCCCACATTAATGTATCCTAAAAAATACCTCAATCACCCACTTTATAGGATCTCTACATAAATCACTCAAAAGTTACAAAAACAAATCACTATCTATAAAGGCCATATGCTATGGTGAATGATAAGGTTCTCCCCACTATAGTATTAATCATACCATCAACTAATTAATGACAACTCACCTAAATTATAACATCATACATGAACTAAAACCCACTAGACTCACTATAAGGCATAAACACAACATGGTGATTCAATCCACCACATATATACATTATAATCCTTAGTTTATTACAATTTCGATCCATATGGACATATGTTATCCATGTTGTATATTAAAAACTAGACCAACAATTAGGAAATCATTCAAAACATCCATATTTACATGAGGATTCCATACACTTTCCAAATAAGTGTTTTTTAAAAGTAAAAAATTAATACCCATTTCATCTCATTTTAGTAGGATTAAATCATTGTATAAATCCCAAAAAAAGTCCTTTAGTATCACAAATCACTTCGGTAAATTAATTCATTCAATTTATAAACATTGTACTTATACAATAATTTTATGTTCTACATTTTTAATCAACATACATGAAATCCATTTCCATTAAATGGGGTACCCACTTAATTATAAATTACCAATTCAATCCCAATTCTTATAATATTTTATTCCTCCAATAAATACATTGTAATATTATAGAATTTATGAAAAACTATAAATACTTCAAATTATCACATTATAGAATTCTTATAAACAATCCCAATGATTCATAGTATGTTTACTATTCAGGGTAGTTTTACTAAGGTACTTCCAATCACAGACTTTTTTTTCACCTCGTATATCAAATTAACATATTCATAAATATTTTAATCATGAGTAATTTTACATGGGTTACTTTTAGGATAAGTTATAGAAGGTTTTAATTATAAAAACATTATAGGTATAAAGTGGAATGTTTGGCTCAAATGTTTTGTGAAACCATGAAAATAGTTCGGCCCAAAAATTTTGTACTCCTCAATCATCTCAAAAATGAATCAGCACTAATATCTGATTTATATATTTGTGTAGTTAACAATTTATAATTTCTAAAGTAATAATAATTTTATTCCATCTTCCCACTTTTTTTATGCATTGTTTCCTTTATTTCAGATTTCTAATTTCAAATTAAATTGTGTTTTAGAGGGAATATAAGTCCATTTATTTGTAAAATTATATTTTGAAATCATAAAAAATCATTTTGATTATATTTTATTATAACCTTAATCTTCAAGTATAACTTTTTCTCATCCCCAAAATATCTTCAAAAATAAGGAGTTCTTCAATTCTAGTTCAAATGTATTTTTCCATGATAAAATATTATAGCTCATCTTCTCCCACCTCTGATCGTGACATTAATAATAATCAGGAATTTAACTTCAATTGTAAGTTTTAAATAGAAAATTTTCATGTAATATGGATTCCTAAAAAGGTATTTCATCGATATTATGGATTTAAAAATGTTCTAGGGTATGTGTAATTCCAAATAATATTTGAATGTAAATGGGGTTTTCAAAATTATTTCTCAATGAAACACATAAAATTACATGAACCCTAACTTATTTGAAAAGGATAAAAATATAAATTTTTTCATCACACAACAAGACCCGAGACTCTCAATAAAAATATAAGTGTAAATTATTTTTCAAACAAATTTAGAAAAATATTTTGATGGGAAATATTTTACATTTAAACAAAACTAGTGCACATGAGATTGAAATGTGTCAAAATTACCTAAATGAAAATATTTGAATTTTGAGAAAATTCTATTTATAAGTAATTTAAATACACAAATATTAAAATAAATTATTGTCCTAACAATACCACAATTTTTTTAATTTTCAAAAGAATTTGATATAACTCATAATTTTAAAAAACATTAAAAATTCAAATAGGAAAAAAATGAAAAATATATATAAATATACTTAGGCCCATATAATTAAGATCAAGTTAACCTTTATTTTATGCCACAAAATTAAAAATACCATGGTATAAAATAAAAAGATATGGAAAGACACGTCCTTAGTTATTTGATGGTGGACATTTTTGAGTTAATATAATTTATAATGCAACATCATAACTATAATAATTAAAGGAAAAAACTTAAAAAAATAGAATGACAAAAATAAGAGGGAAAAACTTGTTTTGGACCACCATGTGGGTGCTAAAATTTTAATGCACCTCATCTGGCCATTCTGCTGGGTTATCCCAAATCTAGAGGAGGTGTGGTTTCTTACCCATGAACCCCAAAATATTATTCCTCCCAATATCAGTTATTTTATACCAAGTGTTTGGACACCCAAAAAAATATCCCAAAAATTAAATGGAGTTGAAATTATTTATTATTTGGATCGATAGAAAAGAATGAATCATTGATCCATGATGATTATTATGGCTTATTCTTCTATATGGTATGAATTTTGATGTACATTAGGTATTCATATCACCACTTTATCCTTGATAATTTCTATTTCTTTAATCACCACCTATTGCGTTGTCTGATTTTTTTCTTTAATTCACGAGGCTTTCTCCATCAATATTGTGTCATATGTTTTAGAAAAGTAAAATTAAGAAAATAGTTTATCTTGAATAAAATTAAAACATTATGGAAAAGTATAAAAATATTCCCCTTTAAGTATGTCATCCATGAAATTTATCTCTTCTAGATGGTCCACTAGGAACTCAACCTCAATAGGAGTATCTACATCATCTTCATATAAATATGTAGTTAGGTTGAGTGGTGATTATTTTTCATTATCATATATGAGAAAATAACATACCAAATTATCTTCAAAAAAATATTTCAAATATTCATCAAAATAATTTTGGATTCCCACAATTATATATTTCTATCTTGTATTGTATTCAAACCTCCTAAAAATGGTTTATAATAGTCAAATGAATCATCATGTAAACCATTATCATCCACATCAGTTTATTCAACAACGAATATTAGTAGAGAAATATCTTCCCGTACTAGTGGTTCGGGTTCTTTCCCGAGTGGTTTCTCTTGGGATGCATAGATATTTCTAGTCAACCATTTCACTTGTTTTCATATATATTTTATGTATTATATAATATTTTCAAACCATCATTTGTTTGTATATTTTTTCTAATGGTGGTATATCCATGCATTATAATTAAAATATTAATACATCATGGACAATATTTTTGGTTTATTTAGTTTTTTAGTTTATATTTAGTTTTATTAGTTTTCTTTAATGAAAAAAAAATTATTTCTCAAATGTGAATAAAAATAGAGAGAAAATAACACTTGGATCTCAAAAAATAGATCAATTTTTTTATGTTCCCATCATAGGTTAATGTTGATGCTCCTTTCATCACAGACTCTAAAGATCGGAAAAGGGGAATATCTGAGCTCAAAGTTATTCATCCTTTGAAGAAAATTTCAAAAATCAACAAAGGCATGAACAAGGGATCAAAAGCACCCATGGCGTGCAAGTTCTATCATTGTCGCGCAAGTCTACTTGCACGACGCCTTATGGTCACACAAGTGACTTGCGCGACCTAAGTGATAACCGCCCGGTAACCACCCGGGGTCTTCTCATACCTATAAATAGACTCTGTGGGCCCCCCATTCGAGAGGATTTTTTCCAGAAACTTTGATTTGAGCTCTCGGTGCCCTAGTCTCTTCTCAAAGCTTCTGAAACATTTCTAAGGTAATTTCCTACCTAGAACGGAAGATCTAAAGAGGGGGAGGAAGGCCTATGTGTTGAAACTCATCAACACTTGCGTGCCTGAGTGGCCAGCCCTTAAGGGAAAAGGGCCACACTTGCATGTCGCCTTACTCCTTCAATAGATCTTGCGCGCCACTCTCCTGGAAGAACCTCAAGAGGATTCTAAAGGCTTTAATGAAGAGTCTCTCAAGTATTACCCTGTTGATTAATCGTCGTGCAAGTACATTATGTGTCACGCAGGCGTATACTTGCGCGACCAAAACATGTGCGCCCACGCAGTACCTGCGCGCCTTCCAGGACTTGCACGCCCCTGCCTTTTTATGGTGCCTTTCTTGCCCATTTCACCTCTCTTAAGCCATTAAACCATTCCTATTCAAGATTCAGTCTTCAAGACACACTTAAAATCCATTTTATGGCATGATTTCTTGATTTGACTTCTTTATCAGAAAGTAATTTTGTGGAATATCTCTCAAAACCTAGTGATTTATACATCTTTATGTCACTAAAGATTGAGATTTCATTCATTCAACCTCATCCTTTAAGATGAGAGAATCCTTAACCGGGGTCTCCTTTTTAGGAATAATCCCCAGTCATAAGTACTCTAATATGAGCATCATATTTAGGAGTAAGCCCCAGTCCCTTAATTTTTTGGGCATCCTCTCAGGAGTAAGCCCAGATCCCCTAACCTGGGCATCCTATTCAGGAGTAAGCCCCAGTCTCAGGCTTGGGCATCTTCCTTAGGAGTAAGCCCCAATTCTTAAAATTCCCAAATCTGGGCATCCTCTTTAGGAGTAAGCCCCTGTCTCCTAATTTGGGCATCCTCATCAAGAGTAATCCCCAAACCATTATCCCTGACTTGGGCCTCTTTTTCAGGAATAAGCCACAGTCTTAATTTCTCTTAACCAGTCCTAATTTATCTTTGATCTAGGATTCCTTTTAGGAGTAAAACCCAATCATAAGTCTTCTCCTAATTTAGGACTCATTTTCAGGAGTACGCCCCAAGTTAGAGTATTAAAAATCTCCATGAAACACATATACCATTATGGACCCTGTTCCTAGATTTCATCCCTAAATAAATCCTAACCTTCATTTATCTGGGTGGTCATACATACATAAGCCCCACATTATTTCTTAAGATTGCATCTTTCATGGCACAATTGTCTAATTTTTACCAATACCTCTTGTTTCTCACACCGAGGATGACTCACGTGAGCTTAGAATGTAAAAGTAATTGTGACATCCTTCTTTGAGCCATCAATCATAATCATCATACTCCCTTACTCGAACTACGTGGGTTCTGATTCCTTTTCTAAACAAAGGATACGTAGGTAGCCCATCTACGGGTTTGATCCCAACTCTAAAATAATCCATGTCCTTATGAATGACAATAAACTTCAAGTGCCCCACTGAGTGGTTTTAAAACCAGTACGGTCATCATAATGACCAAGAGACTTCTGTATAAATGTGTCGAAGGGTACCATTGACCAAGAATCTCTAACAAATACAGATGATTCTCTATTGATGAAGAACCTCGAATACATACAAAATATTCCTTAAATTTATTACATATTTAATCATTGATTGTTAGATCTGAAGGAAAGATCATTTTATACTTGGTAATGTAATAAGGATTCACGAACATAACATAAATCTATTAAGAGAGTCCCGGAGTAGACAATAATTCCCCTCAAAAGGTGTGATGAGTCGGACCTCCCATCCTCTCGACCAATGCAAATTCCTAAGCCTCATCAGTCCACAAACTAATGAGCACCTACCTTTTAAAAGTAGGTCCGAATGGATGTGGAATCATTGGATGTTTCCGGTTCTACGAACAAACCCATTAGAAACGGATTGGAACGTTTGAACCTCCCATCAAGGCGGTCATCCCCAGATTCTGAGGGAAACAAAAATGGTGAACCCGACGTGAATCCTTAACGAAGTTAAAATGATGTTTTACCTATTTGTTAGGCCGCTATTTAAAACTCAATGAGAGGTCCAAAAAACAATCATTGACATATGTTCTCATCAAAAAGATGTATTGGCTGAATTCATCTTGATTACATCTGTTATATCAAATAGGAAGTCTTTTTCCAAGATCTTCTGCATTTCTAGAATGGCTGCTCTCAAGTTCACACCTGTGAATATTGCTGCTGTAAGTGCCACTGCTACTACTCCTGCTGAATCGTCATCCACTCTTAAGACGATATCACCTACTCAGCGTCTTCAACACTGTGTATCAAATGCACTGGTTAAGGAGTACCGTCAATACGGTACCATCCCAACTCTGGAGGCTGCCCGACAAGCCCTCCAAGTAAATAACTCACATCGGTCGTCCGGACAACGACGACCAGTGATCATAAAGTAGGCGATGCTGACGACCGTCTCCAACCGTTTCAGGTCGTTATCCCTGGAACACAATCATAAATCGCTCCCTTATTATAGGGAGGTGAATGAGAAGGTCCCTCAGGACCTTAATTCAAACAGAAAGGAGTCCTTCCTGAGGGCTCCCACCAACAATCGCTGCCAGACTCGTGCGGAAGTGCGCCCTCAACATGATGAGGGTACCGACTCCAGGCGTTTGGCTCAGATTCCTCGAACCCCAGCAAGTAAGACGAACCACCAGAGGCGGAATCCGGTCAACAGTGAGCAGGTTCTCATCTCTACCATCTATGGAGAAGTCCACCAACCTAACTTGGTGGCAAGCAACGAGCTGGCATTGACACCTCCCAGTTGTAATTCCACTATCTAGCAGACTTGTCTGGCATCATCACGCCAATCCCTCCAGGAAATTCCGACGGAGTACTAAAGACAGGAACATACACCTGTTTATAAATCATCATCTTGTCAGCAGGCTCGTCTGACTACATATGATGGATCTCGTCAACCACGTTTGGTGAAGTGCAATCAGCAGGCACATACACCTGCTAGTATTAATCAAGCATACCAAAAGTCTCGCTTGGTAGCATTCAGAGAAGTTAGTCGGAAAGCCCCGACAACAAATAGGAGGAAGACTCAACCCTCTACCCCCACACTTGAGTACTGTTAGGATTCACTAACAGGAAAAGGAGGATAGTAGAAGGTACATACACCTACTCCAAACCCAGAATGGACGTATATTCCCGTTCCGGCAACTGAAGTCATCAAGCATATTCTATCAATGGTGAAAGAGCAGAAGCAGATCCCTGCTCATATTCTGGATGCCTGCCAGGATATTATTACAACTTTAGTTGCATCTCAGGGAAAGACACATAAATCTATCCCTACCAGTGGAGTGATACATCAAAAATTCACTCCGGAACAGACACACACATCTGTTCCAGTCCAAGAAGGTTATGGGGCATACTCCCCCATATCATATGGACGACCAAGTCAGGCACATACACATGATTTGAGAGGAGATCGTTAGCATAACCTGGCCATCTTTCCTGATCAGGCACATACACTTGCTCAGAGCAGCCACATTCATCAACAAGTGGTTTCCAAGGTGAGTAAGAAGGCGTCTAAGAAAAAGACCCGACCAGCACAGTCAGGAGATCAAGGGCCAATCAGTAACAAGGCCTTGCTCGATGCTGGAATTCTTGAAGCTATCAGACAATTATCTGTTGGAATTCAAGATTATACTCCCTCAGTTCCCAATAATGGGAACATTAATTCTGAAGGTCTTCAACAGACACTTCCTCATGAAGTCTTGCTTCATGACAATTCGGTCGATCTCGAAGATTCATTTTTAGATGAGATCCACAGGAACCCTCTGTGTGGTTAGAAGACCAAGGAGCAAGTGATCTCATCTTTTGTTGTAACCCATTATGGTGGTCCTCCCCATGATGATGAATTTTGATGCAAAAGTCCTCTCCATAGTAGTGATGCACATTGCCCGGAAAATGCTCCAGTGGACAACGTAGTGCCGAGAAAGCCCTCTTATCTTGAGGAACTTGCAAATGAAAAACCAGTCATGTATGAAGCTTTATCGCTAGCAGGTGAAATACTTTCTCAATCAGAAGATAGACCAGGGTGTAGTTCATTCTCCGAACCACCCCTATGTCATGTATCTTCTAGTTTGATCAATGATTTCTCTACCAATCCTGTTGAATCCAATGAAGCAACAAGGAAACACCAAATCTGGCCAAATCAGGTAGAATAATCTTCATCAAATGATCAATAGGAAATGCTGAATATGAGAAAACAACTGGAAAAGGTGATGTGCCAGTCATGTTTTGGCCTCTAGCTGACACTCAGTATAATATTCCATAAATGTTGACGGAAGATGAAATTCATGATATTCGTCTCAACATATGGAAAACTCTTTGTCAGTTGAAAAATAAAGTATTATCTTATGATGAATATGAAAATCATCTTAAGATAATAGAAGGGTTACAACATCAGATTGATTTGGCATCTCTATCAGTCTCTCGAAATCTGAAGGCTGAAAAGCAGCAGAGTGCCCTTCAACGTTCATGCCTTGGAGCACTAAGAAGATTGCGTCAGTTAATTTCCAATGCCCCATCTGGTATTCATGTTAGAGGATGGGTTGTTCATGGAGCACTACATTTCACGGTGCTCTCTAGTTAGCAAAGCACGTCGAAAATGGTCTCATGAAATGTTATTTCCCATGGCCGGCCACAGTCAATGGGATTTTTTTTGTAATGAAAAGCTTTCCCAAGAATAGGCTTCAACTAGTTCCTCTAAAAATCAAGAATACAGAGAAATTTTTTTTGAATTACTCTTGCATCCAGCAAACGAGAATATTGAACATGCCTCTCGTTTGGAGCAAGCACATCACCAAATGACAAAAGTATCAGAAATCATCCAACGGTCTGTTGAACCGGGTGATAAAAGAGGATACAGATTAATGCATCCAGCTAATTTCTGGACTAAGGTTCGCAAGATCAGGAGGACTTTCAATAAAGTCTCAGACATAGCATGTCAAGAACCACCCCAGCTCGCTTGAATGGGGACTCTTTTAAACCAACCCTCGGAATCAACAAAAAGGTTTCGGGGAGTTGTGTGAGGACAACAGGAACAACCCCAGTCCACTAGACTGGGGACTTTTTCAAATCATCAATCCCCTCCTCAGAGAATGTCGGTATTTTCTCGATTGGGGAAGAAACCTCAAGAGGAAAGAAGAACCAAATTATCAAGAGATTCCCTCCAAATTACGGTTCATCAAGAAGTTCCTGAGGGATTGAATCAACAAAATTAAATGTCTCATCAAAGACATGGAAGAAGACAATATCACAGAAATGCTGATAGAAGGGATGTGATAAGTTATGCATAAATCAATGTCATCAATTTCGTTTTTGCTGATCCACCAGATGAGGCTCACTCAGGGGACTTAGATGAAAAGGTTCTTGCTCAAGACGATGTACGCACCGACACAAATAAAGAAGGTGTGCATACACGAAGTCAAAGGATTACTCAGAACTTAGGTAATCCTCCAAGTAACCCACCTCCCCCTATCCAAAAAGGATCCAAAAAAGGGAAGGAGAAGAACCGGGTTACATATCCTTCTCTGGAGAAGGTCAATCGCTCTCACTAGAGAAAAGGTTTGCACAACAGGAGGAAGACATGAAGGAATTAAGGAGGTTGAATGTAGAACTATTTCAGGGTAGTCTTCTTCTTAAGAATGCTGGAGTCAGTCAGCCAAAGCAATTTGTTGCAGCTACTGAGATGGATCAGGAATATCCTCCTCTATCAGTACACCCTCACAGGTCTAATCCTATGGGTCAAGTACAACAATAGTTGGCAGTGCTACCATCAGTTTCAGCACCAATCGCCACATCTGTCCAAGCTCCAGTCATTGCACCTACCCAAGTCCATGTTCAACCGGATGATTCTCAAAAGATAATAACTACTGTTGAGTCATTAACAGCTCGGTTAGAAACTATGGAAGGAAAACATGCGCAAGTTCGTCCAGAAATGAAATTTTACCCTGAATGGGTAGAATCAATTTCTCCTCCATCCAGTTTTTGGAATCCTGTATTCCCTATTTTCAATGGATCAGGTGATCCTAAATATCATTTGACGCATTACATGTCTTGTTGCGATCCTATGATGGGAACTTCGGAGTAGCAAGAATCAGCGAAACTCAGATGCTTCGTGCAAACCTTCCAAGGACCATCTTTTGTTTGGTGTACAAGCTTTCAATCCCAGTCAATTACCGGATGGGAGGATCTTTGCCAAAAATTCCTCCTTCATTTCAGCTCAACTTTTCCAATGACAACAATTTTTGATCTTACAAATTTTAAGCAAAGGGAGAATGAAAAAGTCTCTGATTTCATTGCTCCCTGGAAGGGATTAACATATTCCTTGAGTTTAGAACTGCATCAAGAAGAATTGTGTCCAGTCTGTGTGGAAAATCTGCATGATGAATTATGCACGCCATTAATCCCTGTGAAATACATAGAAGGGTTTCGAGAACTTACTTCAATCGCTCAGTAGATTGATGATTCCATTATACAGGCTCAGGTTAAATATCGTGTAATTCCATCTGCTCCAGGAAGGAGAATGGGTAAATTTGAAACTGCTACAGTTATGCTTAAACAAGAACCTGTACCTATTTCTACCTCCAAACCTTCATCTTCTCGAAGGGCTCCACCTTCTGAGCGCCAACAACAAAGGCCTTTTCGTCCAGATGATAAAAAAGATCAAGGAAGAAAATAATTTTGAGGATCTGAAGAGAAATAAATATTCTTTCCGAAATGAACAAGTTCCTGGTTATTTCATTTCGGCTCTGGAAAACAACTTGGTTCAATTACCAATACCCAAGAGGTCAAACAAGAAAGGAGATGAAGACCATCCTAATTATTTCTCATTTTATCAAATATTGGGGCATCCCATCCAGGAGTGTTTTGTCTTTAAAGTCCTCCTGCAAAACATGGTCGACTTGGGATAGGTCACATTGAAAGGCTCCTCAGCCCAGGTAGCATGTGTCACCGCTACAGTTCTAGAGGAGGAAGATGAATGGCAGGAAAAGAAAAGAAAAAATGCACATAAGTATGATGATTGGATGGTCATAAAGACAATCAATCGAACTCATGCTACTTTTCGAACACAATTAATGAAACCAATTGTGTCTTCTTCCATGAATGCTGCGGCAAATCCCTCTTCGTCAGGGGAAAAGTCCTCAAAGATATGGTATGATTCAAAGAACGAAAAGGAATCAGAAGAAGATGGGTATGTGTCAAAGCCTAAGATGTCTTCGACCTTGGTGGACGTCATGCCATATAATTCAAAGCCACAGGCACCTCCCCACCAAACGGCACAGCCTAAAAAGGCTAATCCGACAGAGTCTTCATCAGACGAAGAGTTAATCTTCGGTTCTGTTAAGATGATTCAATTAACAGATCCATATGCCAATCGCAGTTTCAATTTTGAGGAGACCGAATTCCCTGTATCAAATAGAGGAATCAGAGGATGTTCCAGGGGCTCAGGATATGAGGGAAGACGAGGATCTTTCAGAAGCCACTATTCCAATTCTACCCCCTCTAGAACTGTGTACGTAGCAGAAACTCGTGGTAGGGCCCTTCAGCGAGCTCAGCAGAAACAATCAAGTTCTTCTACCAATAGCAAATTCAGTCCTGGAACAGTTATTTTGGAAGACTGTTTGAAGGTTCCATCTTCTTCCTCTCAGCAATTAAATGGATCTAATCGGTCTAATCTCACAAAACTAGGAATATTTCCCACTCCTATCCCAATACATGATGAATCAACTTCCAAAACATCTGCTTCTAAGGTACCTGCTAAACCACATATTCCTATTGGGAAACGCAGACCTCTGGATCAAAAGTATGATATATTGAAACACTTGGCCCAAGTACTAGCCATGTTATCAATTCTGGATGCTTTGAATCTATCAAAAGATCTTCGGGAAGCACTCATCGAGGCTTTGTCAAGTCCTCAAAAGTTTGAAACTGAAAATGCTGCAGCTGAATTCTATCACATAGAAAATAATCCTAAAGAATTCCATGAAATAATATCCTTTACTGATGAAGATGAAGTTGATGTTGTGCATGAAAATATTAGACCATTGTACTTGTTTGGAAATGTCAATGGCATGGATGTTCGAAGAGTTTTCAATGACAATGGTTCAGGAGTCAACCTCATGCCCATTTGTACACTTCGTCGATTGGACCACAAGAAATCTGATTTATCTCCCTCCACTATGATGCTACAGGGATATGATAAAAATGAACAAGAACCACTGGGTGAAGTTACACTCAGAACTCAGTTTGGAGATCTTGTATCCAATTCAGATTTCATGATTGTTGATCAAGACTCATCCTTCAAAATTTTTCTTGGAAGACCTTGGTTACATAAACATGCGGCTATCCCTTCTTCATACCATCAATGTCTCAAATATTGTTTCGATGGTCAAGTTGGGACATTGTATGGTGATAAGGCCTCATTCAAGACATGTGAGTCTCAATACATTGAGGCAGAATTCTATCACATGAAGCAAAGGGAGAAATCCATAACAAAGGAGATTACCAAAGTTAATGCTCCATATGGTTTGGAAAAAAATTCCAGTAAATCCATTTACACATGTGATTATAGATTATGTGTTTCCTATCAGTCAAATTGACAAGATAGACCCAAATCAAAATGCTCTTATGGAAAGATCCATAAGGTCAATTACAGAAATCAAGCCAGACAACATAGGAGAAATTGGTAATCTACCATGCAGTGATGAAACCACAAATGGTGACGTCTTCATTTCATCTGCTGAAATCCAACAAGTCTATGCTTTTCCAATTAGGCAAGAAGAAGTTATAGAAACATCGGAGATGAACCAAAAATGTCAATTCTCAATCCATCATCTTCTCTTTATTACCCAAAGAAGTCCATTTATCAGCAATAGGGTCAAAAATGGAAACTTCCTCTTCAAAATGTGCAAATTTTGACATCTCTTCTGATAATGAAAATTCTGCTTTGTTATCTACTATGAAAGTAGAAACGGAAGAAATAACACGTGATGAAGAAGAAGAGGAAGATCTCATATATGCTCCTCCATCATTTGAAGAGGGTATCTCTACCCCTATGGATGAACTCAGAGAAATAAATCTGGGTACAAAGGACGATCCACGCCCTACTTTAATCAGTGCGGCCATGACCCTTGAAGAGAAAGAGATGTATGATTCTTTTCTAAATAGAAATAGAGATATTTTTTCTTGGAACTATATAGAAATTCCCGGGCATGATCCTGATTTTTCTACTCATCATTTGGGTTTACCAGAAGAACATCGAGGATTTAAGAAAGCCGCAAGGAGAACACACCCAACTTATGCTTCCAAAATTGAAGCTGAAGTGGATAATATTATCAAAGATAGCTTTTTCATAGAAGTTCAATATCCCAAATGGTTGGCTAATATTGTACCTATAAAGAAAAAGAATGGAAAAATTAGAGTTTTCATCGATTTCAGAGATCTTAATCGGCATTGTCCTAAGGATGATTTCCCAGTTCCAATTACATAACTTTTAATTGATGCAAAAGCTGGCTATGAAGCACTTTCCTTCATGGATGGATATTTTGGATATAATCAGATCCGAATAAACCCAGAAGACGAAGAATCTACAGCCTTCAGAGCCCCTCAGGGTGTGTTTTTCTATCAGGTAATTCCCTTTGGCTTAAAGAATGTAGGTGAAACTTATCAGCGTTCCATGTATCATATCTTCAAACCCTTCGTAGGGAAGTTTGTTGAATTATATGTAGAAGATTTGGTAATTAAATCCAAACAACGTTCGAATCACTTGGATGATTTGGAAGGCCTATTCTGCAAGCTTTGACAACATAATTCGAAGATGAACCCCTTAAAATGTGATTTTGGGGTAACCTCAGGAAAATTTCTCGGCTTTGTTGTACGACATCGTGGTATTGAAGTCGATCTTGAGAAGACCAAGTCAATACTTGGTATGTCACCTCCTCAAAATTTGAAAGATTTAAGAGGACTTCAAGGACACTTAACCTATATTCGGCATTTCATCACCTATTTATCAGGTAAAAGTTTTCCCTTCACAAAATTGATGAAGAAGGGAGTCACTTACCAGTGGACAGAAGAATGTCAAGAAGCATTCGATATTCTCAAGAAATACCTCTTGAGTCCACCGGTACTCATGCCACCTGTTGAAGGAAGACCACTAATCCTCTACGTGACAGCTCTAGAGCGATCATTGGGTGCCTTTTTGCTCAAAAGAATGATGCTGGGAATGAAAACAGCCTCTACTATCTCAGTCGAACCATGCTTGAAGTAGAATCCCGGTATTCATGTATTGAGAAGTGCTTCCTGGCATTAATCTTTGCAGTTCAGAAGTTGAGACATTACCTGCAACATCACGAGGTCCAATTGGTATCTCGCAATAACCCGCTCAAATTCATCCTTATTCGTCCAATGCTTACAGAACATCTATCAAGGTGGGCAGTTACATTGCTGCAATTCAACATTCAGTATGTGTCTCAAAAAGCGATAAAGGGCCAAGCTCTGGCCGATTTCCTGGATGAACACCCTTCAGTGGAAGACACATCTTCAGCTATTGAACTCCCTGCTGAGGAAGTCCTATCTATTCAAGAAAGTCCTCAAGCCTGGGAAATGTATGTTTATGGTGCTTCCAGAAGTCCAACAGGGAAGAAAATGGAAAATCTTAAATTCAACAATGTTGGCTTAGGAATTGTGCTCATTTCTCTAGAAAAGGAAGTGTTACCTTATTCCTTCTTATTGTGGGAATGTGGTACCAATAATGAAGCATAATACCAAGCTCTCATCGTAGGTTTGGAATTAGCACTTCAAGAACAAGTGAATCACTTAAAGGTGAAAGGTGATTTAGACCTGGTAATCAAACAAGTAAATGGGGATTATGCCATTAGAAAAGAAGAATTAATCCCTTTGTATGATTACATCAGAGAGTTAATGGCGGAATTACCTTCAGAACCTATATTTTCTTATGTCCCAAGATCACAAAATGCTCAAGATGATTCATTGGCTAATATAGCCACAGATCTGGCAGATCCAAATCGGGACGAGACAACCATCAGTATTGCCCACCGTCGTGCAATTTAACCTTATGTTCGAATCAGGATAGAAGAAATTAATGAAATTTGTCCCATTCCTGAACTGTATGGTCAAACTATAGGATGGATGTCACCTATCAGGGAATACCTTCAAAATGGAACACTTCCACCTGATAGAGCTGAGAAAGAACAAATTCGGCGACGTGTGGTCAATTTTACTCTTTATGATAGCTCAGATCACCTAGAGAAAATTCACTACAAATGTGGTTTTTATGGAGTTCTCTTCTGATGCATTGATGGTGAAGAGACAATGACTTTCATTAAAGAAGTGCATGCAGGAGTCTGTGGTTCCCACCAGTCTGGACATAGACTGTCTGATCAAATTTGAAGGCTTGGATACTTTTGGCCTTCAATGATACGAGATTGTGTTGATTTCACAAATACGTGTCATTCATGCCAAGTGCATGCCAACATCATTCATCAACCTCCAGAGTTGCTTCATACAACTAAATACTCATGGCCATTTTCCACATGGGGAATGGATGTGGTGGGACCTTACCCTTTGGCCACGGCTAAGCAGTTTATGTATATTCTTACTTCTACTTACTTCTTTTCCAAATGTGCAGAGGGAATACCTCCCAAGGAAGTCAGTTCTAAATGCATTTTTATCTTCATCATGTCTAACATCATTTCCAGATTTGGTGTCCCTCATACCATATTAAAGGACAATGGCACCAATTTCTATTCATCTGAGATGAAAAGTTGTATCAAGAATACAACATCAAATCCAACCATTCATCTTGGTATCATGCAGCGGCCAACGGCCAGATAGAAGCCTTTAACAAAATTCTATTAAATATACTAAAAAAGATGGTGGGTAAAGATAAGAGGTAATGGAATGATAAACTCGTTCATGCTTTATGGGCTTATCGGACTACCACCCGCACTGCAACTCGGTCAACTATATAATCATTGGTATATGGAACGGAAGCCGTCTTTCCCATTGAAGTTCAACTACCCTCTCTCTGAGTTCCCATTTGTGATCAATCATCTACAGATGAACAATCTCAAAAGCGATTGAATGAATTGGAATGGTTAGATGAGAAAATATTGTGCACTTTTCACCACTTGGAAGTCTATCAGAATCGAATAGCATGAGATTTTAACAAAAACGTTCGTCTTCGTTCATCCACTTGGGGAGAATTGGTATTAGTTCTCAGAACTCCAATGATTCCCGGAAAGAAACCTCCCATGCTTGAGCCAAAATGGGTAGGACCTTATTCAATACATAGGGTCTTCTCCAATGGAGCTTTTTCATTAATCTTAATGGATGGGGAACTCATCAATACTCCAACCAATGCCAGTTTTTTGAAGATGTATTTTGTATAAACTGAAAAGTCCCTTTTTTTCCCGCAACATGACACTAAACTATGCGGCATCAGATCGTCCTTTCTATATGACGTTAAACTATACAGCAACGGTCCGAGCATATGACCCTAAACTATTTGCACATACATCCAATATGACGTTAAACTGTGTCACCTTCATTGTCCCTACAACATGACACTAAACTGTGCGGCACCAGTTCATCCTTGCTATATGACTTTAAACTATACAGCAACGGTCCAAGCATATGACCCTAAACCATTTTCACATACGTCCAACATGACGGTAAACTGTGTCACCTTCATTGTCCCCGCAACATGACACTAAACTGTGTGGCACCAGTTCGTCCTTGCTATATGACGTTAAACTATACAGAAAAGGTCCAAGCATATGACCCTAAACTATTTCCACATACGTCCAACATGAAGTTAAACTGTTTCACCTTCATCGTCCTAGCTACATGATGCTAAACTGTACAAAAGTCCTTACATTCGTCCTACATGACATTAAACTGTAATTTGTCCCCGCAACGTGACACTAAACTGTGTGGCACCAATTCGTCCTTTCTATATGAAGTTAAACTATACCGCAACGGTCCATACATATGACCTTAAACTATTTTTACTTTCGTCCCACATGACGTTAAACTATGAAAAATTTCCCTAAATGGTCCAGTATGACCTTAAACTGCAACTAGGTCCTGTATGACCTTAAATTTCATCATCAACAGTACATGCATATTACCCTAAACTATTTTCAAGTCCCTTACGTCCAGCAAGACGTTAAACTGTGACGTCCTAACTATATGACGCTAAACTGTATAAAAGTCCCTTACGTCCAGAAAGACTTTAAACTACATAATCATCAAAGGTCCCGTATGAACTTAAACTACACCACCGTCCAACATGACATTAAACCGAACCATCCACAGTCCATGCATATGACCTTAAACTATTCTCACTTTCATCCAACATGATTCTAAACTGTATCATCCCTGTATCATCCTTTTTTCGTCTAACATGACGTTAAACTGTGGAAAAAAATCCCCAATGCGTCCAACATGACATTAAAATGGTGCACTCTTTTGTTTTCACTGCATGACATTAAACTGCACAGTCCCCCCCTTTTCGTCCAACATGACGTTAAACTCTATTGTCCCCATTGTCCTAACTACATGACGCTAAACTGTACAGAATGTTCGTGATACGACCTACATGACATTAAACTGTATTTTGTCCTTGCTACATGACACTAAACAGTGCAACACCAATAGTCCTAACTGCAAGACTTTAGACTACATAGCCCTTTATATATCCTACATGACATTAAACTATGCATCTTTAAGGTTGTTCTTACATCTTGTTTATCACACCGAGTATGACTCACATGATCTTAGAGAAAACCTCAACCATAACACTCTCTCTGGGACGCTAACCATGTGTAAGTCCTAACATCATTTTTTAGGTCATTTTCCCCAAGAACAACTTTATCATTAATTCATTCATTAATTGAACTACACGGACTTTGATTCGTGCCTTCTAGGCTGGGTATGTATGCAACCTCCCACGGTTTAAGCCAAAAACCAATCTCTTCACGTCGGTTCATCTCTATATCATACGATGATAATTCGTGAAACCGCCCTTAGAATCAATATCTTTACATTGGTTCACTTTCATCCATGTTATACAACGTTAAACTATAAAACACTTTTTTCCTGTATGAAAATAAAACTACAAATTTCTTTGATACCCTCACCTGAGAGGGAATCATTATTTTCATTGATTTTTTCAGTCATGTTTCATTTCAAAGACTACGTACATACATGGAAACGCCCAAACCTTTTATCTTGGGTTAAACCATCATTGCACTAAAGTCCCCTTTCACCCTTCACATGTACGAACAGAATTTGTACAAAGGGTATTTCTAGAACTACGTGGGATTGATTCCCATCCTTATGGGATATGTAAGAACTTTCGAGGGTCCCTCGAATTCAGTCCCAAGTCTTTGGGCCAACCCAAAATTCCACTTTCAGTACCATGGCTGAAAAGTCCCCATGAAAACACACACTATGTATTTCTTACAATGGTCCAAGCCTTATGACCGTAAACTAAGATCTCTAATCCTTTTGTCCCACACGACGTTAAATTGTAGTTAAAGAACTATGTATGGCTTGATTATCATCCTCATGGGATACATAGTGAAGTCCAACATTTCAATTCAGGACCCAGCCACAACATGATTATGGTTAACATTGAACTATGTATCTCTGTACACATTGAACAATACCCATCTTTATGTGTTATAATCCTAACCTTAAATATTTTCAGATCCTCATAACCATTTTCATAACATCTAGTCACAAAAATGAAAAACTTCTTAGATTTATTTTGTCTGACTATGCAGCATGTGCCCATAGGCAGCCTTGCATAAACAGTCTATATAACATACATGTTAGCCAAAACATACTATTATTTGACTATGCAGCCAATTCCCTTAGGTGGCCCTGCATAATTCAACCCCCTAATGGGTTTGTCGGATAGTGGTAACTTCATTATTTGGAAGAATTCCTCTTTTTTCCTCATTTGTCTTAAATGATATTATGTAGGGATCCACAAAAATAGCCATCCCTTAACAAATTTGTCCCATATCATTTTTCATGATTTGAAAGTATTCAAATATATGGTTTAGTTTCTCCTTCCCTACGTTTGGGTAAGACCTTCGTAGGAGTGATATTCATCCAGTTCTTCGATAAATTTGTTTGAAAATATTTTCTCCATATTCAAGTACCTCTTTCCATACAGCAAAATATATAATTTGGAAGATTTGAATCACCATAAACTTTCACTGGCTTTTAGCACTAAGAAAGTAAATTTTTGGGAGTTCTTTTGCCAGACTATGCAGCACGTGCCCATAGGTGGCCTTGCATAAACAGTTTACATAAAAGACTTGTTAGCCAAAAGATACAATTTTATTTAACTATACAGCCAATGCCCTTAGGTGGTCCTGCATAAATCAACCCCCTAATGGGTTTGTTAAATAATGGCAACTTCATTCTTGGAAACTACTTCTTCTAATGCCTTTTAGATCTTTTTCATATCATTCTTCAAATTCAAATATTCTTAAGTCATAGCTTACATATTTTCCCTCATACTTGAGTATGATACTATGTTTTCAGATGAGTTGTCAAAGAATTGAGTCAATTCTAATCCATTTCGATCAAAGATATTTCGACCTTAAACATTAGCCTTTTTATGTCTGATGTGCATGACTTTTCATCTTGATGGAGTGCTTTCTTGGCATCCGCAATGGTATTCATACCATTCGTTTGAACTCCCTCTAGTTAATTATTGAGTTGGTTATGTTCCCCAGTAACAACATCCAACTGTTGCTGAAGGTGAATCTGCTGGATGACTTTTTCTCTGATTTTATGCTTCTGCTCCTTCATCTTGGCAGCATAATCAGCCTCAGCTTGGAATACCTCAACCTAAAATTCGCCGATGTTAACTGACAAATTCACTCAGGTCAGATCTTCGTGGAACTTATTCTCTGCTCCCTCCTAAAGATGATCTGTTTCACTGTGGTATGATTCTTTTCATATCCAAAACCGCCAAGTCCTAGTACGACAAATTTGGAGGACAATCGAGTAATTTTCTATGATAACCCATCTAAAGGCATAATAGATATGATGTTCCATATGTTTTTCCATGCCTTCTGTCGTGAAAAGATGAACTCTTTAAGCATCTCTGGGTCTGATTCAACATCATCGTCATAGGGGGGCAGGTAATCTGGGATTAATGCACGTAAGGAAGTGCCATGTTCTGTTATTTCCCCACTGACTTGTGCTTCTTCACTTTCAATTCCCGTGGGGGCATAGGTTGAGGCTTCACCTCCAGACATAGCCACTGTAGTTGACAGCCCTGCATAATTAATTGAAAGCTTTTGTTAGCTTCAAAGGATAACAAAAGAATCGATTGTCTTGAAGTACAACCACAAATATTGTTATCCCTTACCCGACGGTGGGTCAGCAACCAGAGAAGAATCCTCCCCATCATTCCTAGTCTCAAAAGGATCTTCAAGATGGGTCTCAGGATGGTTTACTGGGTTTATCTCTACTTGAGATAATGTTTCTGCAATGGTAGCGTTGACATCAATGTCCACACCCTCTTCAGGCATTGGCAGTTCAGCAGTTTCTATAGATGGAACTACGTATCATTTCCAGTCATGATTATAAGTGTAAATTATAATAAAATTTATTGAGCGAAGGATAACAATCACTCCCAAGGTCTTCTAAATCACAGGACAACTTAGCATGATCATAAAATTCTTTGAAAGACATGCCATGATTCATCATTTCATCAAATGATATTTCAGAATCTTGGTTAGTCTCACCAGTGGGAGCGTTTGGTGCATCTTCTTGATGAATTACGTCCTACAGCCCCTTACCCTGGACAATATCATTGGGTAAAATCACAGCATCAGTTTCAAAAATCGCCAGAATCTCTAATGCAGGAGTTGAACCTGAAGTATCACAGAATGTAAATCAGTCGGTGTTTCATTCATCATTTTTTATGAATCATTGTTGACTTACAAGAAACAGGTTCTTCTCTTCTTGCAACAGCAGCAGGAGGTATACTGGGAATAGATTCTAGCTCTTCTCCAAAAGAATACATGATAGCTTGGATCTATGATTGTTCCACAGCACCCTCTGTGGTCTTTGAAGGAGGATCAGTCCTTTCCCTCAGGGGGAAATTGAAGAAGCCCCTGCAGTCCCCATAAATATGAGTAACCATGTGATCATAGGTATAAACTCATGATTACTCAAAGGATTTACCACTGCTAATGAATCATTTACCTATAGACTTACTCCTTCATTGCCTTTGCTTCTTTGGTTTTTTGGGAGTATCGGTAGTCTCCCTTATTGGCACTTCGACTGGAGAATGGAAGGCTATGTCCAGTGCCTCATTCATGGCCTACTGGCCTGGAGATATCTCAACGGGTTCGCGGGGAGAATCAGCAGTAGCCCCGGTGGCAGTACAACCAGGGCTATACTTTGGCGAAGGAACCACATTTCCTTTATTTTCAAGCTTCAAGATGAAGAATATAACTTCCTTAAGTAGAAAAGCTTCGACTGAAATCAAGTTTCAAAGCAAATAAGGAAATAAAACTTACATCTTCATGAGCCACATACTCATGCCACTCCTCATCTCCAGAACCACCAACCCCCACAGTGGCGCCATGATCAATCATTTCTTTCACCCGCCTGGTGACAGGAACAGACTCATCAGTGGAATATATGATCATTTACAGCTCTCTGATGTAAGCCTGCACTTCATTGGGGTTATCCCCGTATTGATGATTTATAGAAGCCACATGATTCCCTATTCCAGGAAGTTGTAGGCCCACACACAAATCCAGTCGGGCGGTCTCAGTACCACAATATAAACTCTGCCATAGGTGGACAGCCTCCGGTCTTAGATATGAAGGCTGCAAGGAAGGTCCTACAATTTTTGACTTCAATATCTTCCCAGCTCCTGCAACTACAGTTAAAGAATAAGAAATTAAGACATATTTCTTTATAAAGTAGGAGTGATTAAATTACTACAATGAAGTAAATCACCAGGAGATGATGGAGTAGGTGTTTTAATTCTGACCAGAGGATTATATCGGGCACGAAACAGCTTTGCCGTTGGTTGTGACTCATCATCCCCATCATGGGAATCCGGTGAATCAGTTCTAGAGGAGGAGTCTATCGAATCAACATCAGGTGGGGAAGCATTACCTTCATGAGGAAGGGTTTCTTTCTCTACAGTCCTCTTCCTTTTCCCCACCTGATAAACTGGGTGATTCAATATCCCTTTTTGGTATGATGCTATCCAGTGTTCGGCATAATATGTAGGCATATTATGTGTCTCTTTTTCAACTGGTAGATCAAATACTACCCCAGTCTTCTCCCTTGACATCAGTATCCATAGTTTCCAAGCAACCATCAGATGTTTCTCTAACCTGACATGTACTGGAGGAGATACAACAATCTGTTGCAAACATCTGAATTGATGTGAAAATCTATATGGAGCATAGGCCTCGCACATGATTTCTCCGTCAATCCTGGAAACTAGCACACCATCCCTGCAAGCTAGCATGTATGCCCTCAAATCTAAATGGGTTGTTCCATCATCAACAAACAGCCCCGGTTGGTGGAATTCCATAGAGAAAGAAGTTTAATTCCTTAAACATGCTCAGCCTCACTTTCATGTCATATGCATTAACATCTAATGGAGAAACTCCAGAGAATGCTTGCACTGACGGCCTGAAATAACTTCATGGAATTTCTAATCCATTATGTACATTATATGTCCTGAAGTGAGTGGTGATCCATCCCCATAAAAGTTGGAATTGTACCACTATTCTTAAAGGAGATTTACGCATGAAGACATGAAGTAAACTCTTGTGAATCTTTGATAAAATGGGGGTAGCCAACCCAACCATTTTTTCCTCAGCCATCTTTGCCGCAATGACGAACGTCCCTAGCCTGACGCCTCCCTTCGAATCTCTAACTAGCAAGAGATAAACACTGAACCACATTTCTATGAAGCCTTCCACATGAATCTTCTTTGGTATTCTTTGATTCACTTCATATCCCCACTTCTCGAACTCTCCTGCTTCTAGAGTTGGCCAGAATGTTCTAGGAGCACCCCTCTTCTCAGGTTTTGGGAAGGTGGTTGGACGTTGGGTCCTCTTATCCTTGGATTTCTTTTTCTTGTATCCTTTTTCTTTTGGATCCTTCTCCTTTCTCTCCCTCTCTTTCTTCACAATAATAAATACATTCATCCATTCCTCCGGATGAATATCCTTTCTAGAATGAGTAAATGAAGTCTCTGAACTCTTGAGCCTGTGGAAGACCTTAAATAATTCCCGAGCTAAAGCAGGAGTCTTCTCTAACTCATTACATGTCACCTTGGGAGGAATGAATTCATCATACATATCACCCAAAATTGGAGCCCCTGAAATCTTGTGGACATCCCACAAACTGATACCTACATCTCCATGATTCAGATGGATAGAATTAGTTTCTGTGCTCTAGTGGCTGAGTATCTCCGGCACGAAGTTATCATGTCTGTAAACATATGGTTTCCCAACCCAGACAGCTTCGTATATTGCAGCTCTCTTAAAATCCTCGACAAACTCCGCATAGGTTTGTCGCACCCAGTATGCCCACATCCAAGTTGTCTTCACGCCTCCCCTAGGACGAAAGTCCCAACTTTTCTTCCAACCTTTGGATTGATCCATCTGAGCATTTCGGAAGATTGAAGGATGACATGTGGTTGCAGCTCTGGTATATGATTTTTCAGATCTGGTGTGGAAGGGATATGATGCATCATGTAGGCCTTCTCCACTATTCCAGCACTTAGAAATACTCCTCCACCATAGATATTTTATAAATCAAAGTTGGTGTAATTCTGGAACGACGAAAATGGAAGATAGTTCTTTGCTTCTGGAATGCCGACTTCTCGTAGATGACCATAGACATACAAAGGCAGATAACTGCTCTGTGGGAAGTCACGATGATATTTCTTCAGATACTTAACCAAATCCGGAAGAGTGCTATCTTTGACAGTATAATAATCATGGCCAATAATGTCCATCATATCATATATCTGCTTGCTAGCCAGTTCATCAACTATTCCAGGTCTAAGAGCCATTGATTCTGCACAAAGGTTGAATAAATTAAATTCTTAAATGGATTGATTTTTCATAATCATTGTGAAGAAATCCGAAAAAATGGAAATGTCACTAAGGAGAACAAGACTAAACTTGGCGCGCAAGTGTTCTTGTGTCGTGCTAGTTTTTACCACACAAGTCTAAACCACGCAAGTACAGATACCTAGACAGCAGCGCGGCGGCAAGGAAACAGCAGAATGAAGAGCCTTGCGTGGCGAGTGCTCGACAATTCAGAATAAGATGCGAAGCGCGGCCAATAACCGCGTATTTATAGGCCAGGCGGCCTATCAGTGCGCCTACACCCAGTGCGCAAAGGCCCAGCGCGATGCACACTTACGTGCCGCCCTCTGCGCCATCAAGACATGTGCGCCACCTTTCTATTGGATTTCTTCGATTTCCTCATAGTCGAATCCTCATTTCTTTTGGATCCAACTCTGAGGGGGGACTTTTGTTGATGCTCCTTTCGTCACAGAATCTAATGATCAGAAAACGGGAATATCTGAGATCAAAGTGATTCATCCCTTGAAGAAAATATCAAAAATTGACAAAGGCGTGAACAAGGGATCAAAAGCTCCTGTGACGCGCAAGTTCTTTCACTGTCACAGAAGTCCACTTGCGCGACCTAAGTGATAACCACTCGGTAAGCTCCCAGGGTCTTCTCCTTCATATTAATAGACCCTGTGGGCCCCCCATTTGAGAGGATATTTTCTAGAAACTCATATTTGAGCTCCAGATTCGCTAGTCTCTTCTTAATGTATCTGAAACAATTCTAAGGTAATTTATTACCTAGAACGAAAGATCTAAAGAGGGGGGGGGGGAAGGCCTAAGTGTTGAAACTCATCAACACTTGTGTGCCTGAGTGTCCATCCCTTAAGGCTAAAGGGCCACACTTGCGCGCCGCCTTACTCCTTCAATAGATCTTGTGCACCCCTATCCTGGAAGAACCTCAAGAGGATTCTAAAGGATTTAATGAAGAGTCTCTCAAGTATTACCCTGCTAATTATCCATTGTGCAAGTATATCATGTGTCACGCAGGCGTATACCTGCGCGACAAAAACTTGCGCGCCCACGCAGTACCTGCGCGCCTGCCAGGACTTGCGCGCCCCTGCCTTTTTTGGTGCCTTTCTTTCCCATTTCACCTCTATTAAGCCATTACACCTATCCTATTCAAGATTCAATCTTCAAGACACTTTTCAAATCCATTTTATGGCATGATTTATTGATTTTCCTTCCTTATCTTAATGGAATTTTGTGGAATATCTCTCAAAACCTAGTGATTTATACATCTTTATGTCACCAAAGATTGAGATTTCATTCATTCCACCTCATCCATTAAGATGAGAGAATCCTTAACCTGGGTCACCTTTTTAGAAAAAATCCCCAGTCATAAGTCCTCTAATATGGCCATCCTCATTATGAGTAATCCCCAAGTCCCTTAATTTTTTGGGTATCCTCTTAGGAGTAAGCCCCAGATCCCCTAACTTGGGCTTCCTTTTCATGAGTAAGCCCCAGTCTCAAGCTTGGGCATCATCCTTAGGAGTAAGCCCCAATTCTTAAAATTCCCAAATCTGGGCATCCTATTTAGGAGTAAGCCCCAGTATCCTAATTTGGGCATCCTCCTCAGGAGTAAGCCCCAAACCATAATCCCTTACTTGGGCCTCCTTTTCAGGAATAATCTCCAGTCTTAATTTCTCTTAACCAGTCCTAATTTACCTTTGATATGGGATTCCTTTTAAGAGTAAAACCCAATCATAAGTCTTCTCCTAATTTGGGACTCCTTTTCAGGAGTAAGCCCCACGTTAGAGTATTAAAAATCTCCATGAAGCACGTATACCCATGTTCCTAGATTACTTCCCTAAAGTAAATCCTAACCTTCATTGATCTGGGCAGTCATACATACATAAGCCCCACATTATTTCGTATGATTGCATCTTTCATGGCACAATTGTCTAATTTTTACCAAAACCTCTTGTTTCCCACACTGATCTTGACTCACGTGAGCTTAGAGTGTAAAAGTAATTGTGACATCCTTCTTTGAGCCATCAATCAAAAACATCATACTCCCTTACTCAAACTACGTGGGTTCTGATTCCTTTTCTAAACAAAGGATACATAGGTAGCCCATCTACGGGTTCGATCCCAACTCTAAAATAATCCATGTCCTTCTGAATGACAATAAACATCAAGTGCCCCAGTGAGTGGCTTTAAAACCAGCATGGTCATCATAATGACCAAGAGACTTCTATATAAATGTGTCTAAGGGTAACATTGACCATGAATCTCTAACAAATACAGATGATTTGCTATTGATGAAGAACCTCGAATACATATAAAATATTCTATAAATTTCCTACATATTTAATCATTGATTGTTATATCTGAAGGAAAGCTCATTTTATTCTTGGTAATGTAATAAGGATTCACGAACATAAATTAAATCTATAAAGAGAGTCCTCGAGTAGACAATAATTCCCCTCAAAAAGGTGTGATGAGTCCGACCTCCCATCATCACAACCAATGAAAATTCCTAAGCCTTATCAGTCCACAAACTAATGAGCACCTACCTTTGGAAAGTAGGTTTGAATGGATGTGGAATCATTGTATGTTTCCGGTTCTACGAACAAACGCATTAGAAACCGATCGGAACGTTTGAACCTCCCATCAAGGCGGTCATCCCCGGATTCCAAGGGAAATAGTTAATTCAAAAGCTATAATTTATTTTCTACAGTGTAGTGCAGTGGCTGGCCAAGATTATATCTCAAGAGCAGATTCTACTATTCAAACAATCATTATTCATAATTCAATTAATATATATTTGTTTTTTATATTTATTATATAAATATAAAATTTGATTATTTGTGGAATGAAAATATATTACAAGATATTAAGTGCATATGTAAAAAAGAATAATTAGTAGTTAGTGAGAATGGAATTTCTCCTAGGAGAAAACCGAGAGTGATTATTCATCTCCTTATAAATAGTTTCATATTTATATAATGAAAACACTCCATTATATCTGTGAGCATACTATTCTGTTAGGATTTTGAATATGTGCATATCTGCCCCCTAAATTGATTGATAATAAAACAGAATTAAAAGATAAGACTTTTTTGGCAAATGGATATATAAAATCACCTTCCCAGATAGGATCCCAATCATCATAATGGTAAGAAAATATCATAAATTTAGCTTTAAAGTGATATTATAAGGTTATGAATTGAATTTTTCCACTATGCAATTCCTCACGATATTTACTCATGATCATGATTTATGGATATCATAGTAAAAATATAATGGGGATAGAAAATGTGGGGGGGGGGTAAATATTTGAGAAATAGAAAATACTTTTACTAAAAAATTAAATATAGTTATTTAGTGAAAAGAAATGAAAACCCAAAATTAACTATATCTGAACATCATCTAGATCATCCGTATAATAGCTAATCTATTTCAAATTAAGTGATGATATAAATTTCTAATAAAGGTGGTTTCTCATTTTCTCTCTAAATTGTTCCTAAAAAAATTCATGTGGTTTGTAAAATAAATGGTCAAATTTGGAAATAAATTTTTATTGAAATTTTTTTATCTTTTTTATAATGTTTACAAAAAAACATTCACTATGTTATCCACATGTATTATATGATACAAATGAATTACTAGAGAAAATAATTTATTCTTAGAGACTCTTGCTATCCCCATACTTCAATTTCAAAGTCATTAATAACATTGAAGGATTTATAATATCAAGTATTGATGGTTTGATGAATTGTTTAAAATAATTATATATATATCCATCTATAATAGATGATTCATTTATTCGGTTCTTTTTGATATATGGTTTAATATTTTATTGTCTCCAGAACATTAACTTAACTCTAATGCTTAAATAGTTAGTTTATTTTTGGAATATTATGATTTTATTTAATAATGAGAATAGTTGAATGAAATGTAACCGATAAAGCTTTTAAACCTAAAGAAAATATTTTATAATTTAGGTTATTATATTAATACATAGGAATAAAATAAATAATTAATTTGAAATATATAAAATCAATAATTCTTCCATTTTCACAATTATGCTCAAATCATTCCAAGAAAATCAAAAATGTGATAATTACCCTTAAAATATAATATTTTTGGGAAATAAAACATTTAATTATAGTATAAAATCTATTAAATTATGAGCTTCATCAATACCTCAAATGTAAACATTATGCTCCTTGGAAATCATCTATGCTAAGTATAAAAACCTTCTCAATGTATAACTAAAAACACCACTAAACTATCACATCAAAGGAATTATAATTATTAATATAGTGATAAAAACTCTATAGATGCTCCCCAATAATAATATTCAACTTAATAACATGTTACACCACAAATGAATTTCATACATACCTCTATATGAAAGTATTTTTGTCACATATGGATTTCAAATGTGGAGATTTTCTAATTATCAATAGCAGATGTGATATTAATATTTTTACTATACTCTTAGTATGTCCACTTCCCCGAGTAATTAATTTTTCAATAATGAGGTATTTTACATGGGTTTTCTTCCATATAAGGGATGGTAGGATTTAAATATTAAAACACCATTAGAAGAAAGAGAATGGTTAGGTTCTAATGTGAAGTATGTTCTTGATTTTTTTAATAAGAATCATGTTCTCCACAATCTGCAAAAACAATTGTATCACCCACAAACACACATTGACCTATAGGGGTATTTAACACTTTATAATTTCATTAATGTAATTATTTTTCATTAAAATTTTCATATTTTATGATCTTTTTTTCCATTATCTCAGATTTGTAATTTCATATCAAATTATCTTTTTAAGTTAAGAGAAGTTCATTTATTCTTAAAATTGTTGGGTAAGCTAACCAAATTTCTAATGATATTTTGGGCTTCTATCAATCTTCTAGAATTAATTTTTTATCATCACTAAAAAAATTACAATTAGGAATCACTTTTAATTTCATATCAAACATATATTTCCATGATAGAATATTACATCACATCTTCTCCTTCCCTTACACTTGATTTCAATGGTAATCATGCATTTATATTCTTGAGAATATTATAAATGGGTAAATGGACTGTATGTTAGAAACCTAAAAAGGGATTACACTGATGGTAAGGACTTAATAAAGGACAAATTTAAGTATAGAACAAAATAAGAGTTGAATGTAAAAAATGGATTTTAGAATGATGTATCTATCACACTTGATAAGTTCCTTAAACTCAAACTATAAATAACCCAACACCAGTAACCCAAATCTAATGTTGTTATTAAATATTTACTATGAATGACCATTCTTATCCTAAAATATTGAATATATTAGTATATTTCGATAACCAAATACATAAGAAATTGTTAATTATAACATTAAAAGAAACAACATCATTGAAAATATATTGGAAACACCCATAATCTCTTAGATTATCCATATAAGTTACTCATAATATACATTTATGCAACCTGGGGAAAATTATGATAGAATAAAATTGTGATATCAGATGCTCAATAAGAAACAAAATACTATATAATCTATCATAAATAAAAATAAACAATAAAAATGGTGAATAACTAAAAACACATGTATTTAAAATATAATCATGATCATATGAATAGAGGAATAAAATCTGATTAAATATTGACATAAAAATAATCATTGAGAATGAAACATACCTTTGGATATTCTATATGTCAAATAATCACTTGGGCTATCATTTTATAATAACATAATGAGGGGATTCATAATACTTGACATCTTGAACATATTGTCTTGGCCAAGGTAAGGAAATATGAAAAAAATTTGTTAATTATTTTCCCAAATCAATAAATGAAAATAGTAAAGTACTTATCCAAGTCCTTATCTGTTTTGTCTCTTGAGGCCTACCAATGCCTCGAGGGGCTATAACGGTCCTCACCCATCACATACTATGTGAAACACATTCATTATATATTGAATATAAAACCATCTATAAATCAATATGTCTTAAAACACATTGAAATATTTTAATCATAACCATTGATGGATGTTCTATAATAATATGATTGGGTAATACTTGATAGAAATACTGTTTCTCTTTAAAAATAATAGTTATTTAGGAAAATAATTTTCATTTTTCATAAAATAATATTGTAACATGTGTATCCCAAAAATAAAATGGTGTGAAAATTAAATTGTTTCTGAGGCATAAATTACTTCCATTTGAAGTTCAAACATGTAAAAAGAGCATTTCTGAATCATTATAAATTATCCTCTTTTGTGTGGTTTAAGGGAAAATTGCATATTCGTTAAAAAGACCATGATGTAATTTTTATAAAAAATTAGAAATGAAAAAAACGTAATTTTAAATGATAAATTGAGTTATTATATAAAAATAATGTTGGATTAATACATATTATGTATTTCACAAGAAAAAAGGTATGAAATTTTGATGTTCCCTTAAATAGAGCTTGGTTATCGGGAAGAATTTAGAAGGAAACCTTATAAAATTCTGTAGTTCTTGTCAAAGAAGGAATTAATGATCTTGATACATAAATTTGGAACATATAAACAAAATTAAAAATAATTACATAAAATTGGGGAGAATTAAATTGGGGTAAAGAGATAGAAATCGTAACATGAATGAAAAATTGAGGTTCAATAAGCCACTCTTACTACTTTGCAAACAGTCGAACCATAAGCCCCATAGAATTAATGATTATAAAATAATGAATTTAATAACATGAAGATAAATATATTAATTAAATTATGTCAATGGTTATTATAAATATACCAAACACAGTACATAGTGGTAAATAAGGAATACATCATAGAATTAAAAGCGAGACTAGAAAACCCTTAACTTATGTCTAAAAGTGTTCTTAAAATGAACTCAATGTCTGAAATAATTAATTTACATTCATTAATAATTAAATTATGAACTTTTTAAAAATATATTTTATATATAAATAATTTATTATTTTAATATTTATAGTTTTTTATGATTTATAATATTCAATTTCCTTATTTGAATTTGTCCGTTATCATGGTTTTCAAGATCAGTTCACTTATATACTTATACGAAAGATCATGTGAAATCAAATTAGTTTACCAAAATTAAAATTATATGTTATTAATTAACATAATAGATATTTACAGGTCTTATATATATTTTTTTCAAATATTTGTATGATTTATTATAATAAATTTTAATTATAACTGTTAGGGTTCTTTTGGCATTTTTTTCTATCATTAAATACTAGTTTTGTCTTATGAATTCATATTATATATGTAGTTTTTATAGACCATTATATAAGTTTTATTTCGAATATTAATGTGTTTTATAATCATTAATTTTTTTACAACCATTATTGATGGTGAAATACAAAAAACAAAAACTCATCGTCCACTAAGGCGGTAAATCTACACCTCACAGATTATGTATTCATATTTATAATAAAATGGGGAATTGAAGAAAATTGATGGTAGATATACCATTAACATAATAAAGTTATAGAATATAAAATTATATAGAGTTTTCATGTCACATTTTATGGTTACAAATTAATATAATTTGAATGAAAATAAAAAGAACGGTATGGGAATTTATATCTTGAATTCCTCTCCTCGGTAACCTCATTAAAGAAATGTGAAATAGTAGTTTGGAGAGACCAAAAAGACAAGAATTATGGGTAGATGTTTGGGTGGATATATATATGTTATATAAGTAATAATCATGTATTTATAGGTTTTATTAGAAAGGGTGTTGATGGGTGGTATTTATAGTGGAGGAGAGTGGTGTTTTTTGAATATTTTATTCATTTGATTATGATATTGGCTCAAGACTATAAATAGTTTTCATCACTGGGACTATATACATTATATAGTAAAATTGAGTTCAATAAAATCTTCCAAAATTGGTCATACAACATCCACGATTCAATAATTCATGTAGGTAGCTAATACCCTAAATAACGTATTTCACAATTCAAAAAAAATTCAACTATTTTTAAAAAATTCCAAAAAAATTCCATAAATATTTTTTGATGTGCAGATTTCAAAAATATACTCAATGTTCTAAATATAATTTTCTAATTAGTTGAAATTTAATTTTTAAATAATAACATCATTTACACAAAAATTATTGATTTTAGTAATATAAATATATTAATGACACAATAAAAAAATAATTAAGGTCTCATTATATTATATAATTATAATAATAAATCAAAATATTAATTTATAAATATATTTTTTTCTAGTAATTTTTTTTAAGTCATTAAATTAATTATACAGTTGTAAAAAAATATTTAGCTCTAATAACAATAACAATACATAAATTATAATTCTTAGAAACATTTATTTACTTAATCGATGATATAAATATATTATATTTTCACTAATATGTTACATAAATTTTATGTATACATTCATATGTTAGATATAATTCAAATAAAAAAAAAATTAATATAATTACATTGAGATTTTAATAAAAATTTCGATTTTTCATTATTCACGGGAAAATAATTTTTTTCGAAAAAATACCAATATTCCACCCTATAATAATTTTGATATAACAAATTTTTAAATAAATTTTATTTTATTCAATATAATGTATATATTTCGATTTTTTTTAAACAAGTGTGCCATTAAAAGGTGGTAAAACTACTTTTGGACAAAAATACACCTTTTTCATAAAATTAGATCCATTATTGTCTTATGCCTATAAAATAATTTGTTTTAATATAAAAAATTGTTAAATAAATAATATATAAATTTTATAATTTAGTTAATAAAATTTATTCCCACAAATTTAATGTCTAGGATATAACGATTATTTTAAAATAATGTTATTTAATTTAATATCATTGTTTATTTAAGTTTGGTGTTGTGTCCAAACCTATGTTATTGAAGAAATTAAATTTAAAAAGAGACATGCAATAAAATAATGGGATGTTAAATTCTCCCCTTCAAAAAAATTGCAACCAACCAATTTAAAATTTAAATTTTAAAATAAAATATTTATACTTCAAAATTATTTCTTGTGAAACCCACAAATGAAATAAGGTTAATAAAATGAGATTTTAATAAGAGGGAATGGGAAATGAGAAGGTCACCATAAAACTAAGACATCAGGTAAGAAGTAATTAGTGGAATGTGATAAAATTGACAATGAAGAGGGATATAACTATCTTGTTCTGATGGAGATGAATTGAAAACATGGTCACTATAATGATATCTATCACTAAACTATAAATCTGTGATTGGCTAAAATACTATTAATTTCTCAAAAATAAGAGTAAATAGATAACATTATTGTTTTGAAAGCCTTTTCCTAGAGTTGAGGTATTATTTTACATTATATTAAATAACATGAAAAAATAAACTTACTTGACTACATTCCATCTCATAAGTATAATATAATCCTTTGGCTGTGATTCAATCTATTTCCACTTCATTTCATAAATCTGGAGAAGAATATTCTGGAAAATGGTTTATACCTGAAGCACTTTTATAAATCATAAGATCCATAAGTCATTCCATCTTCATTTAAATGTTTACTAAAGCCCTTATGGTTATCATAGGTCATAAAATTTGATAAATCATACTTTAATAATAATAATAATATCCTTAATATATTACATATTTAGTTAATCTTATGAATCGTAAAAAAATGTCTATCCAAATTCAAGGACAAAAAAATTTTAAGGAATGTCATTAAATTTCCAATATCAACATAACATAATATTTCCCCAATAATATAGCACTTATTGTAACATACCAAATATATAAATTCCTTAATCTCATTTAATCATTTATGTAACATCCATGTTTCAATGATTATATTCTCATGTACCTGAATAAAGTCCTTAAATCCAAACAACTTATAAATCTAGCATAATATAAACCATAAGATCACTAACTACCCTCATGTTCACCAATAATATCCCATAAATATATATTTATTATTATCTCAACACCATGCACATATTTAGTGTTATCTTTCCCAATTCATGTGTTTTTATGAAGATTAACATACAATAAAAGAACTTTTATTGATTACTGTTTCTATTCAACACATTATTCAAATTACTTAAAGAATAAGTACCATAGTACAATCCTTATATATCTCATTATTCTTTTAACCATAATGTTATTGATGAAATAATCAAATAAAATCTTTCATGATTCGAAACATAATAATAATAACAATTTATATTCTTCTTTGGTAGTATCATAATATTGACTATGATTCATTATCCAATTTTGGGGTATATCATTTTTATGCTTGAGACAATGATTTTTATAGTCTCCCATATCCTTACAGTTGATGAATTAGATAGATTCATTACTTCCTCTAAAATCAGGAGCCCAGTGCACCATTACTCCACACATGTTGCAAACTCCCTTCCCTTCCAAAATGTACATGGTTGTCTACCAAACGTTCTCATCATATGGGGATATAATATAATTTTATAACAAGATATATAAATAATTCTCCCATATTTATAAATTTGAATGTAATCAATAGAAGAATAGGAAAATATAAGAAATTATGGATAAAGGGATGGGATTTTGGGCCTACGAGCTATGTAATATGCTAAATGCCCACTGGGCCTTCGGGCAATGTAATGGGTTTCCCTATAACCAGTTAAAAGTGGTATTTTATTTTATTTAAATGATAAATGACACTTTTCCCCAAACATTTTATAAAAAGTCATGTTTATTGGAGAGGTTCACATTCCTTCTGTGAGGTTTCATTTCTAAAAAATGGCATACACTGAATTAGGTTATGTTTAATAGTGTATAATTTTGGACTAGAAAAACACATAACATAAATTGATAATTCATGCATATGTAAACACATAATCATAAAAATAAATTATTTGGTATAATATTTAAATTTAAATCTATCATAATGGTTTATAATGAAAATATGAATTATCCTAATAATATCCCTATGTGTGTCAAAGAGGTGTGCAGTAATGGTCGTTTTCATGTACCAGGTTATGCCATGTCAGTACAAATGAATCTTTTTGGGGTTGTTACCCCTAGGTACATCTATGAAAAAAACACATTGACATGTAGTACAATACAAGGATTTATTTATAGGAAGACCCACACAATCTCAACCTTACCGAAATTCTAGGATTGTTTTCTATTCTTATCCTCAACATCTATCTTAGGGTTATTTCCCATAATATTTTTTATTAAAAAACAACTTTCCATGGTTTTTACTAATATATATCTAATACCAACTATAAATACCCAGTATTCAGTAGCCTGGAGTTGGTGCCTTAGTTTATTACCTTGGTTCAATGAACATGAATTTGTATCCCAAATAACTAAATAGTTTATTGTTTTGGAAACATAATTGATACGTTAAAAAATTAATTAAAAAATATAAACCTTTTTGGAACCACCCATAATCACATAGATTATCCATATTTTTTATTTAGAATATACATCCTCGCACCATGTGTAAAAATAAAACATAAATAAAGGTGATCTCAGATGCTCAATAATAGTAAACAAAAAAACATAAGTTGTCGATTATAAATAGATAAAAAGCATGTTGAATAAATAAAAACACATTCCATTATAATATAATATTGATCATAATATGGTATTATTAAAGGATAAAAGATTAATTACATATAAAGAATCACATGAGAATGAATCATAAACATGGATATTCTTATAGTTAAATAATCACATGGGATATTAATTACTAAGATCATAATGATGGATTGCATAATGTTGGAAATTTGAAATACCGTTAAGGAATCGACCATGATATATAAAAATAAATGGATAAGGCCTTAGATAAATCCATATTTGTAACTAGGCAATTATTCTTCTATGTCCATATCTGTTTTTTCTCGTGAGACCTACCAATGCATCGAGGGGTTATTGTGGGACACACCCATCACATTCTAAATCCAATTCATTCCTCATAAGTAAAATAAAAATATATCATAAAATAAACATTTCTAATACCACTTTGAAATATTTAAATAATAATTATAGATGAAAGTACTCTAATAATATCATTTGGAAGTCCATGAGGGAAATACCATTTTATTTGAAAAGAATGTTTCTTTGGAAAAATTATTCCTATTTATTATAAAATATGGTCGAAACATTTATATCGAAAAATGTAAGGGAAGGTACAATGATAGTATATTTTAGGAATAAATGTTTTTCAATTGAAGAGGAAACCATTAAATAGAGCATTTTAGAAACAATATTAATGAGCCTCTTAAGAGTGGTTTGTGGGAAAATAATAAAGAGTCTTTAAAATAGAAAAAGGAATAATTTTATTTATCAAAAAAAGATATAAAAAATATAGATTTTAATGATAAAATGAATAATTTTTTAAAAATAATGGTGGATTAAAATAGATTATTGAGTGCACTTTAAAATGGGTAAGAAATAAAGAATATCCCTTAAATCAGGGTTTCTAATTATGATGAATTGCGATGTGAACCTTATAAAATCATGTATTTATCATAATAAAAGGATGAAATGATTAAAATACATGAATTTGGAACACATAAATAGAATTTTTAATAATTATATAAATATAAGGTGAATTAAATTGGGGTAATGAGAGAGAAACTGTAACCTAAATGAAAAAATGAGGTTCGGGAAAGAAACATTACCTTCTTTGCAAATATTTGAACCATGAGCCCATAAAATTAATGATCATCACATAAGACATTTAATACAATGAATATAAATACATTCATGATATTATACATAAATGGGTAGTGTAAATACACCAAATATAAGAAGTAGTGGTGGATAAGGCATATGTAATTGAAATAAAAGGGAGATGAGAAAACACGTACCTTATGTTAGAAAGTGTTTTACACATTAGCTTAATTTCCCAGATAATAAAATAATGTTTATTAATAACTTAAATAAAAACATCAAAAATATAAATTTTATTTAGTATAGTTAATTATAATTATTTATTGCCTTTTCGATGAGTTATAAGATTCAATTATCTATTCAAAAGTGTTTGTTTCCTTGGTTTTGATGATTGGTTCACTTGTATACATGTTCGAAAGATCATATGAAATAAAAATAGTAATACTAAATTGAAATTATATTTTATTAATGTACATATAGTATAGTTAATGGTCTTATATATCACTTTATTCTACATATTGTGATTATTCATTAGATAAAACATGAAAGATAACCGTTCGGTTTATTTTTTCGTTATTATGATCATCATGAACTAGTTTGGTCTTATTTATTATTATTAAGAATATATAACTGTTATACAACATTAAGTATGTTGTATTATATATATTAATATGTATTTAAACTCAAAAAACGGTTTTATTACTATCCATGATGGAGGAATTGAAAAAACAAAACATATCCTCCATGAAGGCGGTAAATCAACATTTCACGAACGATAAATTATATTTTATAATAATAGGGGGAGATATGAGAATTGATGGTTGATATAACAGTAGCATAATATAATTATAGTTTATAATATATACTAGAGTTATCATGTACCTTTATAAGGATAATAACATAAAATAGATTAAAATAAAATTAAAAGAATGAAAGGGGATTTTTCATCTTGATTTCATCTCCTTGAGAACCCCCATAAAGAAAATTGAAATGGTCTTTTGGTGATCCCAAAGATACTATAACGTGATTTAGAGTTTTAGGAGAGGATATTATTTCAATATAATAATTATTAAAGTATTTGTAGTTGTGAGGGGAAGGGTTGGTGAAGGGTGGTATTTATTGATGAGGAGAGAGGGGTGTTTTTTATTATTTTATGAATTTGTTTATTATATTTAATTAACACTATAAAAAATATTAATTATTGTGAATAAATTATATAAGGAGTTCATGTGAGTTTGAACTAATAGTTCCCACATCAACCATACATCATCAATGAATCAATAGTACATGTATTTAATTAATACTATAAATTAACGTATTTCATTATTCAGAAAGAATTAAACTATTTTAGAAAGATTTCAAAAATTCACAATAAATATTTTAAAACATTTAGAATTAAAAAAATGGACTTGATTTTATCCAAATTATTTTCTAATTATCTGAAATCTAATTTTTAAATGAAATCATCATTTACAGGAAACATAATAATTTTAATATTATAATTATTTTCATGAGACTTTGAAAATTTTAATTGAGGTCTCATTAAATTATACTATAATAATAAAAAAACAAAATATTAATTTATTAATACAATTATGGGAATGATTTTTTTAAAATAATTAAATTATTAATAAAATTGTAAACAAACATTTACTTATACTAAAAATACCAATACTTAATTTACCATTTTTAAAACAATTATTTACTTAATCCATAATATAAATATATTTTAATTTAATTAATAAGATGCCTATATTTTATAAATACTTTTAAAATTTTTACCTAATTCATATCATAAATAGTATTTTAATATAATTAAATTGACAGTTTAATGAAAATTGAGATATTTCAATTTTCATAGTAAAATAAATATTTTTAGAAAAATATCAATATTTCACCTTATGATATTTTTTAAATTATATATTTAAATATTATGTTTAACTATTTCAATATAATTTATAAATGTTTTTTATTTTTTAAGACATGTGCAGCCTTAAAAGTTGGTAAAACTACCTTTACAAAATAGTCTTTTAAATAATAAAATTGGATTCATTTTTTTCTTATTCTAATAACTTCATTTAGAATAATATCTAAACATTTTACAAGATATATAATTTATAAACTTCATAATTTTTTGAACATTATTCTTTCCCTCCAATTTAACATTTATGATATAACGATCATTTTAAAATAATGATATTCACATTAATATCATTGTTCATTTAAGTTTGGTGTTGTGTGAAACCTATGTTGTTGAAGAAATTAAATTAAAAATATACATGAAATAAAATCATGGGGTGATACACTAAAACATTTAAAAAAATTAAAATATAATTTTTTACATTATAAACATGAATTTATAATCTCATGAAAAGGGAAAATGTAATGAATATTTCAAAAAGGATTAAACATTTCTTGGGTACAGAAATAATATAAATTTTAAAAACAATTGTCCACATGATTTTCATAATAAATAAAAAAACTAAAGGAATATATTTGAATTTTTTAATGTAAATACATTTAAAAATCATTTAAATTCTCAGATATTTATGTCAAGTATGGTCCCAGAAATACCAATTTTTTTTTTTGAATTTTTCAAATCATTTGATTTAGAATAAAATCATAAAAAGACACAAAAAATTAAAATAGATAACCAAAATGAAAAAAATTATCTAATAGGTTTTGTATCCTACCATACATAACATTAAACCACATTTCTATTTAGCTTAAGAAATTAAAAAAATAATGGTGGAAAAACCAATTAAATGGAAAGAACAATCTAATTTATTTGATGGTTGAAGTTTTGAGTTATGATTGTAGCTATTTCCACACCAGAACTACAAGAGAGTTAAAAAATATAATAAAATAATGGACAATGGGAAAAAAGTATGAGGGAATAAACTTGGTTTAGACCTCCAATTGGGTGTGTGAATTTTATTTCCCATAGTGAGGCATTTCTAGTTGTTTATTCCCAATTTGAAGGTGGTTGTGGTTTCTTTCTCATGAACCGCCATGTATTTTTTATCATGATATTCACAAATTGTTACCAAGAGTATGAAGCCTCAATGAAATGAAAAAATATATCATCCCCCAAAGAGAATAAAGAGAGATTTATCATTTCATGGGGGGGGGATGTAGTGTTTATCCCAATTAAATGGTGTGGATTCCTTCTCCATGTGATATGAATGTTGATGTATATGTGGTAGTCATATAGTGACATTATTGTCAAGATATTATTATTATTACCAAATCTTATGTGGTTTCTTATTTTACATGAATATATAGGGCATACTCTATTTGTATTGTTTTAAAAAAATTAGAAAAAGGAATAGTTATAAAACAATTTATCTCCAATAATACTTAAACATGAATAATCTATATAATAATAATCCTCTTTATTCATGTCATCAATGAAATTTATCTCTTTTTCAAGATCCACATGAAACACAGACTTGATAGGTGTATCTTCATTGTCCTATTTAAAATCCATAGAGAGGTTTAGAGGTGTTTATTCTTCATTTTCATAGATGGTAGAATCACATGGATTTTCATATTATATAACATTCGACAAATGTTCATCCAAATAATCTTGATCTCCAACAAGAACATCATCTGGAATGACTTATTTATAAAATTATTTATGATATGGTCGACAAACATTGAATGTATTTTCATGTGATTCCTTCTCATCCTCCCCATGTTCTTTGAAAACAAAGATGAGTGTAGGAATCTATTATATTGCTTGTAGTTCTTGTTCATGATCTAGATAATACCATTGGGATATATATTTGTATTCAGAGAGTCATTTCTTTCATTTCATCATCTCTTATTTTTCATCATTATTCCCTTGCTATTGGTCTTATTCACTTTATTTAACCTGATAGTGGTCATTAAATAAATATTAAATATAATTAGAATTCATCATTGAATTTTTTTAAAAGTATTTTTGACTTTATTTTATTAAATAAAAGAAATTTATTTAAATTTTTTAATACAAATAGTGATTAATGAAAACATAGCTCCCTATAAATAGAGCAATGTTTCCATTCACCAATCATCTAGTGGTGAAAAAGATGCAATTTATTTTTACTAGTGTAGTGCATTAGTTGTCTAGTGTTATCTCAATTGAGGGTATACTATAGTTCAATCACTCACTATTCCATATTTTATTAGAATAATTTTTTTGATGTTTAAATTATATGTTTTTTTATGCAATAAAAACCTAAAACTAATTTTTCAATATATATAAAAATATATAAAAAAATTATAGTATAAGTAAATTATCCCAGGAGATAAATAATATTTAAAACTCATCACCTTAAAATTTGTTTCGTATTGACATAACAAACACATTTCATTTTATATTTGAAAATTATCATCTTCCTAGGTTGTGAATATTTAGTGCATGAAATAATCAACCAATACACAACGCATCAACCTCCTTGATTGAGTGAGAATAATATATAATAAAAATAAAATCATTAAGTAAAAGAGAGGACTGAAAGGTGTATTTCCCACTATGACCCCGCTTAATCCAAATATAAGAAAATAAAACACATTAGGAATTAATGTTCAAGTATTGGGTTCACCATGCTATTTATCCCCTAATATGTTTTTGGGATTAGTTACTTATGAAAATGAGAAAAAGATATCATAGTGATGAACATGATGAGAAAAATAAAGAGGGACAAAACAAGAGGTAAATAAGAAAGATTATTACAAAAAAATGAAATGGGAATTTAAAATGAAAACAAAAGAAACAAAAAAACTATATTAAAACATTATTTGGATATTCAATTTACTAGCTTATCCCCTTCAATGGAAGTAGTGAAAAAATTTTATATCCAAAGAGGTCATTTGTTTTATATCTAAAATATTCCACCAAAATTTTTTATGTATTAGTCACTATAAATAGGTGACTTTGGAAAATTCTTCATCTTTATGATTTCCTATAACTTTCATAGGAAGACAAAAATTTTGAACTCCATTGTTTATGGGTTGCTGATGTTTTTATAGAATAACTTAAGAAACTATTTCTATACTATAGACTATTTTTCTTATATTACAACAATTTACCATGAATTTAAGACCCTAAAAATCCATAATATCATGTATAAAATTTTGAATTAGTATTCTTAGGCATTTTCTATATCACTATATAAACATTCACCTCAATTGATTTGATATTTTATGATATATTGGGCCATATTTCAATATCTAGACTGGGGCACTAATTCCATGTCTTAAAATATGATATTATTATTTTTTTCTTATGATTTCATTCGTCTTGGGGTTTAGATGAAAGATATTTAACCCATCAGTTCTTTAACCATTCAAAATAATTATTTCAAAATTTGTCTTAGTTTAGAAAAAGTCATGGATAAAATACATAACAAATTTAAAATATTTGAAAACAAAAAATTAGTCCATTTACAAAATTGAGTTAATCTCATTCCAAAAACCTAAAAATATGATAATTACCCTTAAAATATCTTATTTATGGGATATGAAACATTTAGTTTCAATACCAAGTAATCAAAATAATGATTTTCATAAAAACCACATTCATAAATGACAAAAAATGATGTGGTGTATCTTTATGAAATCCAAATAAATATGTAACACCATCTAATGTTCCACATAAATTAATTTAACACTTTCCATTGATTCCCAATCATTAAAATCATGTTATGTGCGTATAATTTCATAAAATATTATATTTAATGATATTTATAGAAATAAGGATAATGATGTGTTAGTTCATCCTATGGATGTATTATCATGAAATAAATTTGATTCATGATATCCTAACTTCGATGTTGAGGTATATATGTAATTTAATGTGGGGTATATCATATGATTGTTTTAATTTATTGGGTTATATGATTACTTCACAAAACACATGGTAAATTTTGACCTGACCTCCATATTCCAAAAAACTTGTAATCTTATTTCATGGGTCTCCTATAATACATTGGTTTCTAATCCAACAGACCACATGTTATTACCAATTAGGGTCACATATAATACTAATTATTATCCCTAATGGATAACACATATTCTTTCAGTGTACATTATGTTCACTCACACACACCCTGAGAAACATTCCGACAGGTTAGCCATCCTAAAACTACTCCATGCTAATAATGATTAATTATGTTGTTCTAATTATTAAGGATCATAAAAATAAATGTGTACCTTGTTATCATCGATAATTATATTTTTAATTTAAGTCATACATTTCATGGGGAGTTGCACCATCCTCCATTTAAATAATGATTCCATCATTTTGGAACCCAAACCTAAAATGTAGGTAGTGCCATTGCGCTTTTGGATGTTTGTTGACTATGATATTTTTTTTGATGACTTATCATTACTAGGACATGACTAGTTCATATGACCCCATGGGTCTCATATAATACCTTTCTTTCCTTCCTAACACACTATTGGATATTTCCCATCAGGGTCACTTATTATACTAATGAATATTCCCATGGGACAACACGTAATCATTCATTTTTCATTACCATCATGTCCACACAACTTGATAAACTTCCTAAGAAGTCACCCATTTGAAATTTATCTAGAAAAACATGATTATATATGGAGTTATAATCAATTAGGCTCTTGAAAATAAAGGTATTCCTTTTTTACATGGGTAGTTCCATTTAATATTTTAGGTGTCACTATTCTATGGCTGCTAAATTTATAATTTTTCATTCACATTTATATCCTTCCTCAATGTATGTTAATTAAGAACCCCTTTAAATTCATCAGTAATAATATGTGTAACTTTTTATCCTTAAAATGATATAGAAATGTTCTTCTAACAACTAATAAAAGAGTAAAGAAACATTGGAATATGGGTGTGTACACGTAAAATAATTCGTTAAAGGGAAAAATTCATATGTGTGTTATTCTTATGTGAATAATGAATGATTTTTCTAGCTATGGAATGATGTCTTGACAATGCACAAATGGTAACCTATCCTGTCATATTTTTATAATGAATTTAAGAACCCAATGTTTTTAATATCATTCTAGTTTCAGTTTTATAGGGCATCATTTATTTTTTCCAATTAATTGTCCATACAAGAGAAATCATCAAAGGTTTATAAATTCCATTAAGAATGAGAATCGACTATAGTATATGTATATAAATGATTTTATTAATGAATATAATGATGTCATTATTTTACTTATGAAATGATAAATAAAATCTAGAAAGAGGAAGAACATTTCTAAAAAGCCTAATTATAATTGAAGGATTAAATGTATCTTCCTTGATTTTATATGTGGGTCAACAAATTTTATACGCCATTATTTAAACATAATTTACATAATGAAAAATATGGTTGCATTTTTCTTTTTACTCTATATACATTTCAAGGGGATGAACAATGTGTTTTATGATCTCTGCATGACTAGGCGTATTTGGGAATAAAACTAAAATTAAATCATGATTTTATCTGTCAAAATAATTATAAAGTTCTTAATTCTTCTTACATGATGAAATTTTTTGATAAAAAAAATTTCTAGATGTAATTGAGGCTATAAGATTTCATAAATTTTATTTAAGTAATATATTGAAATGGTTCAATGGAAGATTGGTGAAACTCAAATATCTAAAAACTCATTATTATCACATCTTTATTCCTGAATTTAATAAAATATTAATCTTTAATTTAATATATAATAATTTAAGGGTAATAATGATTAAATTTTTATATTTATAATAATTGTTTTTCATTGTTTTGAAAGAAAAAAATTTAAATCAGAACTATTATATATGCATGAGTTAGAGAAAATGTTCTCGCCTCCTTTTTTCAATTACATACAGCTTCTTGTTATCCATCTTCAACATTAAATACTTATCGGAGGGATTTATTTTCAAATTGATGTATGAAACCAAAATAAGTATGTACATAATTAATTATTATGTTAGGATCATGAATCATTCTAAATATTCCATTATGAAAGCTAATTTATCCTAAGAATGTACTTATTTCTATTAAATTTATTTGGATGATGTGAGCATGATATGTAACCAATCTATATGAAATGAACATGATAAGAATAATAAAATTTACCCCACTATTCCATCACTTCCCCAAACTAGGGTGATTCATGGATCATATACATTGGACATATTTATCCTTGAAGAGAATATGATTATACATCACATGTTTATATTTAACTATGATTTTCTCAATGATTAAATCAAGTAATTAATTAGAACATATACATGTTATCACATCCTATACAATTATACATATATAAAATAATTTTACTATGTTTTTTTATAGGTAGAATATAAAAATTATAAGTAGAATTCATTGTTTGTTGACTTAGACAAATGGATATATGTTTCATAGCAAAGATTTTCCTTCCTGGTTGAAATCCATGGTATGACCATTAATTTGAAAAATACAAAATAAATATTCTTTATTAATTTTAATATTCAGGTATATTTTAGGTGTTGACATTACTAGTTGATAATAACTCTAAAAAAATAAGTGTTTTGGATTTTGGTCCTAACAATGTGTCTTATGCATGAAAATCACAAGGGATTAATGGCTATAAATGTTTTATAACTATTAATGTAGTGAACATTGAACCAAAAAAGATATTGTTATGTAAGATTGAATTGTATTCTATTATCTCAGTGCATCAAATAGTTAGGATCAATAGGAAAATGCATCTTATTATGAAATTGCTAAGAAAATTCTTATATTGGATTATAACTCCCAAGGTCGAGTTTCTATGATTAAACAAATGTTGTTTGAATAAATGAAATTATAGGGAAAATTTGTAGATGAATATGGATTTACACATATTCATATTAGTTTCATAATTACTACTAATGAGGCATATATTTTGGGTATTAATAGAGAAACAACTTATTTATGTGAACAATTATTTAAAACCTGAATTTTGTTTCATTATTGAAGTGATACCAACATATATTTTGGACAATGGATGGGTATAAATCAATAAAATTTATGAAACAATTGGTAATGACCAATATTCTTCCAATGTTGGCTCAAATACATCAATTGATAGAGTTAAATAAGAACCTTAAGTAGTGGTGGGTAATATATATAAACCAAGATATGTGGTCTCTCTTACTTCAATTTAGATCGAATTGGATTTTATCAAGTTGGTAATATTGAAATATATTTAATTTTGTTTTGTTTTATTTTTCTAGGGAAGGGTCGTGTTGTTTTGGATTGGTTTAATATAATCTGAATGATTTTGGTATAGTTTAGTTCCATTTCGTTAAACTTTCCTTAACCAAAATTAAGCAAAAAAATTATCATTGAATTGAAGTTACTCAATTTTAACATAATATTAATAAACTAAACTAACCTCACAGTTGAAAATATATGTATAAGTTACTAATATAAATAAATATGAACCAAATTGATGAAAAATTACCAAAACCAACTTATAATGACCTGACTGGGTCAGATGTCATAAAAACTAATCATACATGTCCCAAATCAATCCTAGCTAAACTAGAGAGAATATAATCATCTTGACCTACTCAATCCACATAAAACTGTACCATATAAAACACAATTTAAGAAAATATAAAAAACTAAAATCTTATATAATCCATGAAAATGAAAACAATTGTCCTAACTAAATATATCAAAATAAGACAAAACTATAAAAATAACCAATAGAATCTAAAATTAGTCAAATGGGCCGAAACAGAATCTTATTGAAGAAAAACGACTTATCCAATATAAAAAAAAGTGATCCGAAATGAAAAAAACCACGTTTCAAGCCAAACTCAACTAAAATCACATTAAACCAAACATAACTGAACATGATGAACAAGTACTAACTAGAATATAGATGATATGATACAAAACTATCAAACAAGAATAGAACTACAATGAATTTAACATAAATAAAACAATAAAAACATACTGTAATAAATCTGATCATACATGAAGTGAAAAAAACAAAAGTAAATTTAAAAGATCCAAACAAAAACAAATTGAAAAATCTAAAGTTTATATAATGAAATCAAACCACCAAAAGTTTAACAAAAAACAAAATAGGATTCAAAATGATGAAATGACATAAACATGAACAAAAAAATTAAACATGATAAACATGATAAAAAATATATAATTATTTCTAAATAGAACTCACATGAGTTGAAGAAAATATATATGATAGAAAAATATGTATTTAACCAAATTATTATGGGTATTTAGGGTAATTTTTTTTTGATATGTAAAAGTTCAAACCCTTTACTTGAGTAGTTCAATAGTTTTTTTATATTTTATTTTTCCTTCAAATATGAAAATAATCAACCAATTATTGTAGATATGACTATATTTATCATAAATGTTTAAAGTATACCAAAATGGAAAGCTATAGTTTTAACCCAATAGTTGATGTTTTTTTGGGTCAATTTTTTTATATAAATGGTTAAAAATGGTTTGGTGCATTCGGATGAATTTTTTATAAGTTTTTGAAATTTAAAAATCAAAAAGTATGACCCAATTTTTTCACCTATAACTATATATATCGAAAAAAAAATTAAATATAAGCAAAATGGAAGTGAGTTGTTTTGACCTAATAGTTAATTCGAGTTGTGGTCAAAATTGTAATATATTAAGAGTTAAACTAGGTTCATGCATAGTAGATTTTTTTACATATTGTCTTTATATTTTTAAAATGGTAAGAATCACTTAAATATGGAATATATTACTATATATATCATTTAAAAATAAATTATAAGGAAATATTAAATCATAAGAAGATAACACAACAATGTAAAACATTTTTTATTTCATATTATATGTTGATACTACAATACATCTACTATTAGAATTTATAAATATAAAAATATACCCATAGTAATGGTTTGGAAGATATGGTTGGTATAAGATGATAAACAATGGATTATAACAATTTTTTTTAAAATCTATTGGTAATGAAATATGCCTAAAAAAACTCATGCGATCCTATTTTCCCTCAAAAAATTAGTTCCCCAAGGTCCATGTTTTCATCCGTCAATATTACCATTAGTGTCTATTTATTCTAATTTAATTACACATTGATTAATCCATTTCAAAATTCCTTTTTTAGTTTTATCATTATGGTATGTTGATTTTGAACATGTTTTATCTTATATTATCCTCTTGTTTCACTATTTTCATTCCCTATATTTCAAATGATCTAAAAAAATAATATATTTTTTCAATTTCTATATTGTATTGCAAAACAAAGTGTGAAATCCATAAATACCCAGTTTGAGTGGGATGTAGAAGTATATATAATTCATTGTTTTTCATGTGGGGATGGATTATACTATGTTTATTGAACATGTAATTCCTTGTTACATTTATAGGCATGAAATTAGACCATACAGTTTCATTCAAAATTATTTTTTGATTCTTCTTAATATAGACATTTATCATCAGAATGTTTCACTTCCCTATGGTCAGTTTCCATGACCACTCATGTGTTTTTCTTCTAATTAGATGGATGGGTTACTGTAATATTATATTTTCAGAATTGATTTAAGCATTGTAAAAACATTTCAAATGAGTAATAATATTACCTCTTATTCACATGGGCATTCAATATCTTGTAATCCAATTGTTTGTAATGTTGAGAAATATGGAAAAGAAGATCATGGTGGATTGTTTTTTTAGATACGTTATAGGACATTTATATTTTCCATATAGAATCATACATCAAAATGATTTCTAATTATACAATTATATTTCAGGGAGTAAAATAATTATGGTGTAATAATGATGTGTTAAATACTTGATAACAACTTAATACTAATTGTATTTAATTTAAATTAAGTATTCTATTTTAATGATTTTATAAATATATATCATAATAGTTTTTTAGAATGATAAAAATGTATTCATACCTAATATAAGCATCAACAGATATTTTATATATGTATATTATTAAAGTAATAGAGATAAAATAATAATCTATTACCTTTTATTTCAATCAATTGATAATTTTATTTGAAAATAAATAAAAATGGGTATTAGTTATTTCATATATCATGGTTACAGTTGATAATCATGATAAGAATACATACACATGGTGTTTTATTATTTCATATAGTGCGATATATAATGAATATGTATTTTATGAATAATATTTAAAATGATAGTTCAATTTTTTTTATAAATATCAGTCACTCAATCATGAATCGGGCTTTAACTAATATTTCCCAACATTTAAGGTATATAAGATTCAAAAAATTAAATCTTTTAAGAATTATTTATTTTATCCAATCAAGATTTTGAAATTTTTTAATAATTAAACTACATGTGGAAGGATTGAATTAACAATATTTTATACTTTGATATATCATGTGGTTTAGGAAGTGATACATTTTTATTCTTTTATTCATATAGAATAACATATAGAAGTTATTTATTATGACCTATAGATTCATAACCACTTTCAAAAAAAATTTAATAATATCATAATATTTTGATATTAATAAAAATATTTTTCTGTATCAAAATAGAAAGTACATGGATAAATGATACTAATTGTATCACAACAGATATTCAAAATATTTGAGATTATACTATTGATATTACATTTAAATTATTTTTGGATATAGGACTTATACACTACCGTTGTAATAATTATATTAAAACACATTGTTTTAGTCATGAAGAAGTTAGTTACTATATAAAAAAATGTGGTTTTCAAACAAACTACTAATTATGATATAATAATGGAGAGAAAATGAAACATAACACTATTGATGATTGAAATGAAAGGAGTGAAATAAATAATTTTGTATTTGATTTGTTTTAATTTGTTCCTAATCATGGGAAATAAAATGTATTAATGAACGAAGATAATGATATTAATACACATTATGCAACTAATGAAAATGATAATGTTAAGAGGGTGAAAAAAATGGCAGATGATACTAAGACACCTATATATCAGTAATGTTGTAAGATGACTAAGATGGAATTTTCAATATGGATATATCATATAAAATTAATGTATGAAATTTTTAATATTTATGATGATTATATTGTTACCTTATCAAAATAATTACATCATTATGATGTCAATATTCCCTCAAATCATTATATGGTATGTCTGTTAATTAACCTTCTTGTAATTCTATAAATAAAATTCATGATTGTATAAAACATTGAAGCTTATTTTGGGTGGAAATCACGTGTCAAAATTATTGTAAAGAATGTGGTATATCTTAATAGAAGCGAATTTGAAAATGAAACACCATATCTTGTTACACAAAAAGTATTATTTCACTTTCCATTTATTCCTAAGCTCCAAAATCATTTCTTATCTAATGAAATATAAAGAAATATTTGATGGAATTATGATTTGAGAATTATGGATAAAAATAAATTAGTTCATCTATAAGATATAGAAGCATGGTTCAAATTTGATGCATTGTATCTTTATTTGTCAGTTGTGTTGTATAATGTGTGTTTTTTTCAATCAAGTAGTATTTTTAATCTATTTTTTCATAGGATTACATGACACAACATGTGGTCAATTTTCATTCCCATTTATAACCTTCCTCCTTGGATGTGTTTGAAAAACCATTAAATTTCATAATCATTATCATATATCGGCCTTCTTATCTTAGAAATGACATGGATGTGTCCATGAATCCATTATTAAAATATTTTAAGCGGCTTTTTAATATGGATGGATAAACGTAAAATTCTAATAAAAAATAAGTACTTAGATATGTGATGTTCTTATGTGAACAAAAAATAATTTTTATTAATATACAGTGATTTGTGATTTAAAAAAATAGTAAAAACTATTATATTCTGTTTCTATGAATTATAAATGATATATAAGAGTTATATATTATTATAGTTTTAGTTTCATTGTATGTTGATGATTATTGCTAATAGATGACCCATGTAAGAATAATTGTTGACGTATTAACAATATCATTGAGACTAAGAATGCAACTCAATATATTTTTTTATTTGATGTGACTAATGAATTTCAGGATTTCATTTTTTTCATTTTAGAACGTTCATGTGAATATATAAAGAGTAATAATTTTTCTATTGAATAAAATTATAATTAGAGGCAAAAAAACAACTTCTATGATTTTCTTTATTGTTCAACCAATTTATTATATAAATTTTAGTTGTAATCATATTAAAAAATATATGTGTAAAATATTATTTTCCATTATAGTATTTTTTTAGTTAATGACCATAGATAAATAATGATATCTTTGTGACCTGGGAGATTTGGTAATCAGACCAAAAATGCATCTCACCTGTATTGGTGAAAACAAATAGAATAGTCATTGTGTTTCTTATGTGATGAAACCATCAGTGAAAAATTAATTTTGATAATTATTTTATATTTCTTAGGGTTCATGATTGTTATTCAAGAAACATATCATAATTTTTCAAAATAATATAGTTGAAACTAAAATCTATGAATACTCATGATTATAAAATCCTTTATATTTAATTATTTACAATAGAAATCTATCATAAAGTACCGAATAATTGAAAGTTGATTATGATTTGATTATTCAATTTTTATATTTATATTTTTTCTAAAACATTTTATAATTATTTTTTGAATTTAAAATCCAATAATATGCACCATTAATTATCTATGAGTTATAGAAAAAAATTTCTCTATCTTATTTCTCTTGGAATCTTCATCTAAGTATTCATATTCAAAAAGAAATACTTCTTTAGGGATTGACTTATTTATTTTCGATGTATATAATAAAAATATATATTTACACAATGAAGAATTATTTTGGGAATCTGAATTTTCTTAAAGGTTTTATTATGAATGGTCAGGTGGCTCAAGAATGTTTGATTTTATGTTCAATGTATTTGACTAATGTGATAATGAGACATAACTAGTTAAAGATAATTTAATGTGATTAGTATGATATAAATTGAGACCTATTTTCCATCACATCCCCAAATAGGGGGAATTCTTGGATCACATATATTTTCTACAGTGATCCTTGAACAATAGGAGATGGCACATCACACAATATTATTTAACTTTGATTTATTTGATAGTACGTCAAATATGTTTTTTATAATGTATTTGTTATCTCATACATAAAACATTCTTACGTATCTTAAAAATTTATTGAATTTATATATACAAAACATACACAAATGATTATTTGAAATCATAATTCATTTACTTTGATAAGGAGAGATACATTTCATAGTAAAGAGTTCTCTTCTTGGGTGAAATCAAATGTATGAGAATTAAATTTAAAAAATACCCAAAAAATAATATATTTTTAATATTCATTTATATTTTATTTATTGATTTTATTTTTTAACACTTTATCATAATAAATAAATTTTTTCTTTTGGTATAAATTATTTGTTTTTTGAATGAAATCCACTAGCCATCAATTGAAATAGTTTTTTTTGTAATTGATCAATTAGAGAACACGAGAGCACAATATGTTGTCATTTTATAATAAATAATGATATATTGTTCTTTCAATGCATTGTATAGTAGGAAATGATATAAAAAAGGAATTATTATGAATCTGTTGATAAAACAATAATTTTTTATTATTACTCTCATGGTCGAGTCAATATGATGAAGTGCGAGTGGATGGATTCAATAACGTATCATAGATTATTTAGTGATGAAATTGATATTGTTGTAACCACCATTGGCCTTGATCAATACAATATATATGAAGAATTATTTAGTATAATTGTAAGAGTATATTGAGATCTTGAAGTAGAGGTGAGTAATATATGTAGGACCCCGGAACACCATGAGAGGGGAGGGGTGAAATAGGGTGTCAATTTTTTCTTTATAAAGATAAAAATCTTGCCTTCATGATGGTAGGAACCCGTTCAACCTATCACACAATCACTTATAAATAGAAGACACAAAAATTTTCATGGTTCACCATAAAGGGATAGTCCAATAATCCTACACTAACAAGTATTAAATCATAGAAAATCAACTAATATTAACAAGTTGTAAAGTAAAGATGTTCAAACATAGTATCTCTATATCAAAAATAGTAACATTTTAATGATAGTATTGATATTAAATTGGATCACTATGAAAAAATTGATCGACTCACAGTTTCTCACTACTATGGATGAAGTCTACCTCATTTTATCGACATGAAAGTTTCTTCAATAGATAGGAATTAAAGACATTGTTCCTGACTTAGAATGAATGTATTATTGCACCAAAATCCAGAGTTGATACACACTGAAATCCATGTTCAATTAAAAAGTGATTTTTAATACTACCATTTTTAAGCATACTCTTTATTGAAGCTCCCTTTCCTTTACATAACTATCTACCTTCGGGAATCACATCATCCTTCATAGAATATCCTACCTTAATGAAGCTAACTAAGTCAACATGGAATACCCCATAATCAAAAATCACTCATTAAACAAAATAATTATAATCTATCAATACTAATGAAGTATTTTGTGATGCTCATGATCACATGGAATGTTAGTTTCATAGATCTCCCTTGAATTCATGAAATCAGAGTTATTGCATATATTACATGGAATTTTTCTTATTGAGTGAAGAAGGGTATCCTCCTATTTATAGGGTCAGTCATTTGTAAAGCTCCACCACCTCGAGCATGATTTTCAGATCATCCAAAAACAACTTCATGGAACTCCACCATCAGTGATTATATAATGAAATTCATTATTCTCAATGTTCATCATAGTCACAGAACCTTCCATCAAAACATAGTGTAGTCGCAATACTCCTCATCTTGAAATCTCATAAAAAAACATCTCTATTCATGATGATCTTCATCTATGCAAACATATTCCCAAGATTCAATAATTCTAGGCTTATACAATATTTATGAAATATTTATTCTAGAAAACTACCTTTCATGATTCACGCCAACTTCCAAATTTTTGACCAAAATATTTCAAAACTCTGGGAAACAACACCACCTTAAATACCATTTTCAACTTCAATTGTAAGATCCATTTTAATTCAATTTCCCTAATCTTCCATATACTCCATGATATTCCTTGTTCGGTATAGACAAAAAACACAAACCATACCCCATTTACATCAAGGAACACCCTTGTTCCAAAAACAATTATAGGAAACCATATATGTTCTTAGTTAATTCGGTTTAGATCGACTTATGTATCTTAGTTTGGTACTATTTAAAATAATTTAATTTTTTTTCGATTGAAATGATATATTTGGATTCAGTTTCAAATAGGAAACACATTCCACCAATTTATAGCCCACCCTCATGATTTGTCGCATATGGATGAGCCTAATATTACACTAAAAATTATCCTCAAGCACACGATCACACAAAAGAACCAAAAAATATTTTTAAAAACCTATTTTTTATAGTTTCATAAAATAGATTTCAACTTATTTAATTTTATATAATTTAGTAAACAGGATTTAAAATATTTTTTACATTATATATAAACTATAATATATGTTTACATTTAAAATAAATGTATAGTTCACATGTAAACTGGTCTTAGTTTTCATTTAATATGTAAAATTGGTTTCCATATAGATAGAGTTTTCTGTTTACATGTAAAACATTTTTATTATACCTGTAAATTAATTTATTTTTTTCATTTAAACTATAAAATCACTTCACATGTACACTGTAATCTTAGTTTTCATGTCATAGTTTTTTATGTCACCATTTCTTCATTGTTTGACGTTTCAATTTGTATACAATGATTATTGTCAACCATATCATTTTTTCATTAATTTGATTTCCTATTAGAATTATTTAATTAGTATCATATATATTTCATACCTTATATGCCTTTCTCAGTTGTATTAAAAATCTAAAAAAATTATATTTCATTCCAACATAGAACGTGAACTATATTGAAAAAAATACACATAATGATATTGTTTTAATGTAAACCATATTTAAATGATTAAATATTTTTACATGTAAAAAATATAGTTTACCATACTAATTATTATGCATTGATCATGTTATAAAATTGGTGATTAATTTATAATGAAATATATACTTATTTGAGAATGAATGAAACAAAACATATTGAAGATGTACATGGAAGACAATGTCTAATAATGATCACTGCAAGAGATATGGGAATTCCTTGTAATTTTTTCATTATGAGTATACAATTTCCAATATGTATATATATATCAACTAAAATACATATAATTTCACTTCAATAATTAATTTTTAAATTTTAAGTATCTTCCACCATCCAATATAAAATTATTATTTGAAAAAACAGCTAAAAGTGGTGACCTTCTTACTAGTTCAGTTGGGAGGTAATAGAGATACCCACAATTCTCACCAATACCAATCACACTTATTCCTTCACTAGATATATTATCTTCTATATTTTATTGTTCCATACTTCTCTTATAGGTAGTTACGATATTCATACCACCAATTTTGTTTCCACTGTTACCATATGATAATCGTTTACATCTATTATTACCTCATCCAATGATGTATCCCACTCTCTATACTTGTTTTATTTTTATAGACTTTTATGTCACCAACTTCATTTCATACATTTCTATTCTCTTAAGGATTTTATGTATGTGCTCCTTTGACCTCTACTCATGTGGATTTGGATCATCTTGAGCATACATTAGACACACTTTAACTACATATTTTACCATATATAACATCAAATGGGTCCATATATTCCAACTAATCAACCTATATTAGGTATATATATACGAACCTAGTAAATTTTGTTACCAAAAATTATTTTCATTGTAACATCTATTAATTTAAAATTTTTGTTAAATTCTTTAAAAATTCGATATATCACTATTAGTCAGCATGTGAATACTCGTATATGTGAGGTTTTGAAGAACCAGAAAGTATTAATGGTCATGATTAATGATGGAAATAAAATTATTGGTAAAAATAAAAGAGGATATAGTTGTTCTTTGGCCACTTCTGTCAAATATTCTGACATCATTCCCATGAAATTTGTTTCAAAGAGATTCCTAAAAAATTAAATAATGGATACTACATTAATTAATTTGTGGGTGATAAAATTTATTATATTAAATTTTATATTATTATTGTATTTATATGTATTATTATTTTTATATAAAATTCTCTATAAATTTTTTTGATGGTGATGATGTGATTGTTGCATGAGTGATAAAATTAGGTGATCTATAGAGAGAATATAAGGATGAGGTATATAATGTATGGAAAAGTATATTTGTAATAGAGTTATATGATATACCAACACATTATGTGTGTACAAAAACAAATAATTGCGAAATGGTTTCTTTTTTGAAGAGTTTCAAGTTTGAGGTATTATTTAATATTAATGTTTTTTAATTTAAAATGATTATGATTTGTATTAATACTTCATTTAATATTATTGAACAATAATTTTCATGAATAATCAGTATGACACCCTCTGGGTCATCATTAAATCATAATTAGTGTTTTATTTATAATTTTGTTTTTCATTAGTGGTTACAGGTGTTGGGGGACAAAAACCCCATTTTTGGAGAAAGGTAGATCCAGGTGCAAAGTTCGCGAACAATTTTCCTAGTTGTGATACTAAATGTGTAAGGGGGATTCAAGGTGTGACGATGGGGTTTTCATGGTTTGTGAATGGATTTACTAACCATGTGAAACCCATGGTAATTTATGTAGCCTTATTTTTCTGGTGAAATGGAACACCCATAGTTGGCGTAAGGTTTTCCTTACTATGTGGTGAGACCGTGTGGCATGTTCATGTCACAAAAAAACTAGTGTTCTAAAATTTTACCCTGCTGATTTAATACGCATTTTTCCTTAATTATATCCTCCAATTACATGTATCCCTTCAACTATATTTTTGAATCTTCTCCTCCCTATACTTTTTGTATAAACCTTGGATTCTTAGTGATTTTTTATGAGCTATGTCAAAATATTAATGGATTCATATTCCTTATCACTCCTCCAGGCTTATAGTTTTATTTCCAAGGAGATACCTAATAATAGAACGGATATGGGGTGAATATAGGGTGTTTAATTAGGGTTTTGGTTTTTGTTATTATGTTATAAGAGTGTATGGTCCTCTCCTACCTATTTTGGTTGGTTATCTCCTGAGACGATGAGGTTCGAACTAAACCCAAGTTATTTTTTCCTATTTGATAGATTTTGGCATGTATTGCCTTTAAATTATGAATCTTATTTGGAAAATATTTGTTTAATATCCAATTAAAATATTTATTGTTGATTTATATCACATCTTTTAAGTGATTAATGACTTGGTTTTCCATTTGGATTTTTAAGTATGATTTTAAAAATGGTGGTGGAATATGTGCACACTATGTCTTTAATGAAATGGATCAAATTATTTATATGAATTTAAGTCTATTTCTAAAATGTTTTTATAAATTTATTTTCTTTTTGGAGATATTTTCTTATGAAATTGGAATGTTTATATGTGAAATTAGTTTGTAATGTGGATCTTGATTATGTTGGAATAGAGTAGCACATGAGTTAATAGGGGTGTGAGTGAGGGGGTGTTTGAGGGACGTTGAGAACCTTTAGGTGGAATATCATGAGATATATATTTTTTGTTTTCTAATGGAATAAGATACCCTTTGGGTCTAAAGATTTTGAGAGATTCCATTTGTTTACAGAGAGACTATGATAGCTCTTGGAGTTGGGCCAGAGGAAAACCGTGAGAGCTTCTATTTTTTTTGTCATCTAGCATGAAGGGTTTAGTCAAACTCTCATTTGAAAATTTTTGTTCCATCCATGGGTTCACTTACTCACATTATGTTAGTTCATATTTTATATTTATTTTATTATTTTCATTTTTAATGTGATGAGATATGTTATTCCTATTTTTTATTGAATATATAATTTTTATGATCACCTTTGTTATGTTTCATTTGATATGTTGGGTATGTGGCTATATTTTGAATTGTCTATTAATTTTATTCATGCTGAGAAACTTTTTGTAAGATGTTTTTTTGATGAAATGGAAACCAAATGAATTCCAAATTATTTTTTAATTCAAATGTTTTCAAAATGGTCTGGTTTTGAAAACTGATTTCAAAATAGTTCAATAATTTTCAAATGTAAATTCATTAAAGAGGTTCATAGAAGTATCATACTTGTCTATGTGCCTCAAAACCTATATATTCCTTTTAGTACATGTGGATATTATTTTGAAGGACTCGGGTAATGGAACGGGAACCATGTACGTTGGTGGCTCTTATTGATTACCACCATCCATTATTTTTTGGAGGAGATGTGGACTCATAGAGGTGGCTTGTGAGGAGTCCTTTTTGGATTTTTTACCCATCAAGGTGTACGGATTGGTACTATTGATCCTTTTTTGGTATAGTTTTTATATTTTTTAGTATTAGGTTATGTCTTTAGATATAATTTATATAGGACACAATATGTCATATTTTATATAAGATGATTATTGGTTTTTATGTTATCATAATGACCTTTTATGTGGAATCTAGATGTTGTGTCATGTTTTGACGACTCTGATGATACTATTGTGGTCGTTCCATTTTATGGATGTTTTTTTGTTTTATCTGCAATTAAACTATTTCCTAGAAGTTATAGGTTGTACGTAGTTCTTGTTTCCATCTTTAAGTGATCGAGAATGTAATTTGTAAAGCATGATGTATTAGATCAGATTACATGGTGGATTATTAAAAACTATTACCAATGATATTTTCTATTTAGAATCCAATGGTAGAATGGATCTAGGACCATCGAGCCTTGAGATGTAGGAATGGGGGAGTTCCATGACAAATCTACCTCATATTGAACCTCAAGTTTCCATGGGTGATCTGGGATTTTGGTTACGATTTGAACCCAATTATGGGTTATTTTGATGGTGTTTTGATGTATTTCCCTATCGGTGTGGAATAATAGGTTAATCTTGGGGTTGTATTTATTTTGGTTGTAAAACAGGGGGATTAAAAGAGGAATATGGTTAGTAGTAATTTTCTGTAGCTTGTGTGGCCTTTCCTGTAAACTCTAGTGACACTCACATGGTTGGTTCATGGTATGAAAAACCATGTGGCCCAATAATGAATGGTGGGAAATGATTGATATTTTTTATGTTTGATTATCATTTTTCATTTGGAGTTTCTTATGATCCTAGTGTTTCATTTTGTTACCCACAATTAGGGTTTATATTGTATCTTATGATGTGGGTTGAGATTATATTTTACATGATGAAGCTTGTGTTTTGTGTCTTATAGACAATTCCCCTTAGAAAAATCTCATATGGGAATAGAGAGGGTTAGTTGGAGAACACCCCACAGAGAAAACCTATTGTTGATGAATCTCTAGTGGATTTTGTGATCTATACAATCTAATCCTTGGGCCAAGTGGGTGTTCAGGATAAGACACATGTAGTGGACCATACTTAAGAGTTTATGAGACAAAATCCCATGGTTTTATGTGGTGACAAGGAACCGAATGACTCCACGGAGTGATTTGATCTCATAATGAGGTTCATTGTGTTTTTGAAGACCCCTGATATCGCTAATGTAGGATTCATCACATCCATACTAGAAGGACTAGGTAGGAAGTGGTGAGATTGTACTGTTCTCCCAATGAGGTATGAGGATCTCATGTGGACCACATTCATGGTGGATTCCAACTAGATGTTCTTCTTGGAGAACATTTTAGAGGTTAAAACCCATGATTTCTTGATGATGGACTTGGGGAGGAACATTTTGTGATGGTTTATGTCACTAATTTTATTAAGTTGGTACATGTCTGTCCAAAACTCATCATAACCATTACCTCAAGGATCTACGTTTTGAGATGTATTTGAGGCCAAAGATCATTTATATTATTATTCTCCACTATCTACCAACTTATTCAGATTTGGATTATAAGGAAACTAGTGAAAAGAAAAATATGACAGATTAGATAGGTATCATTGGTGTGATTTCAATGGGTGGAATCCAGATTTCCATTTCATGGAAGCAGAATATATGGGATGTGTCTCATTGGGGAAGTGGAATGTGTGTCCAGTAGTAATCAAATTAAGATCTTATGGATTTATGAGTTCATAATCCAATTTTATATTACTAGTGTTGGAAGGGAAGACATAAAAAAGAACAATTTCTTGTACACTCCAAAGATGTGTCACTAGTGTGGATGGATAGGCCATTTCTATTATTTATGTCAGTTGGAAATGTTGGGGAGAGATACAGTAACCAATTTATTGATCGGCTCTCGGGTGAATTCAAATTCCTAAAATTTAAAAGGTTTCCATCTTCATGATAATAAGGATTCCCATCAGGGGAAGAAGACACTGGGTTGGTCTTAGCTGGGGAACCTCCATACAATATAGTTTATCCCACATGACTCACATTCTGGGATGGCCACCATGAGAGGGATTGTGTTTATTTCATCATCCATGGAATCAATTTTATTTGACAATAGACCATCTCATTCCTCTATTTCACATAAATGTTGTGTAGGCTTTGGATATGTGAGTGGTGTTGATTCCATATTTTTAGTATTTTCCAACCAGATTGAGTGAGAGGAAGGAAGAAAAAATCAAGAGCCCTGAGTGCCTTGTTTTAATATTTGGGGTGGAATTTGTATGGGACTTCCTTGTTTTGATACCCATTGTTTTCATCCTATTCATCATCATGTATTGGATTGTTTTCTTCATGGTTCTAGTCATCTATTATCACTATAGGTTCCATTTTCTTACTTATAACAGGATATCTCACATCTTTTACGGTGAGTGTGATCTATGATTTGGGAGGGTGGGATAATTTTATTTGGAGGTAGGTTTGATCTAGTTCCATATTTATATGTTTTATTTAATGATGTTGGTAAGAGTTTAGTAATAGATCTTCTAGTGTCCATGTATAGGTAACCAGATGTGTTTCCGGATTATTTAATGGGGAACCCTCCATAATGAGTGGTATAATTTTATATTGATATACTCCCTTTGATGATCCAAACTTACTTTTCTTCTTACGAATGTATCTTCATGGAATAAATGTGTTGAAATTCCAATTATAGTATCTCAGGGGAATGGTATTTTTCTATTCCAACAAGCCACTTTCAGCTTCATTGGTTTTATTTTCATAGGATATTGATATAATTCTTCAACTTTCATAGACAATCATAAGATTAACCTGAATACTATAAGGTATATATATATTTTCTTGGATTTAATGATCTTTTTTATCATCTCAAAGGATCAAAATAGTTTGACATATTGAATTGGGATCTGGATTCCACCAGATGAGGTTCTAGGAAGTGGATGATCCAAATAATTCCTTATGAAGCAAGTATGGACATTTTGAGAATTTTTTATGCCATTTGGTATTACTAATGCACATGAGGTTTCCTTGGTATTAATGAATTAGATATTCTAATGCTTTCTAACTCTTACATGGTTACGTTTTTGGAATACATCTTGTTATTGTATAGTATAAATGAGGATCATACTGGCATATGGAGGTTTTTTAGGAGTCTTGATAGATCATTTCAATATCATAAGATTCCCAAGTTTATGTTTCAGATTCAAGAGGTGATGTATTTGGGCCATGAAATATTTGATGTAGGATTTTTAGTAGATCCATATAATGTTTTAGGGTTCATGTATTAGTATAATCCCAAGAATGTGTTTCAGATTATTATCTATATGTTATTGGATGGGTATTGCAGATATTTCATTTAGTACTTCTCAAGATTATCTTCTCCCATTACAACTTCGACCAAGGAAAGGTGAAAACATTCATCTAAACCATTTGAATGGATTATTCTTTCATTATCCTTATGTAATACTACCAAATCTCATCCCCAAGGGATATACATCAATGTAAAGATTAATCATATGGCCTACTAAGGGAAATCATGGAAAACAGTTTATAGGTTATCATAAGAATTGTTAATAAGAATATTAAAAATGTCATAATGGCACAAGAAAAGGAAAAGAGAGAAATATCATAGTAAAAAAGAACAAAAAACATAACATAAATTTTTTTCTAATACTTTTATTTAATTTATTCATAATAATATCACCATGGCTTATCACTGAGGTGTTATAAAAACTACCATGGTTATTCACCATGGTATCGTAAAACATGTCATCTCAATTGATTAAATTTTTTACCAAATGCATTAAAGTGGTATCAAGGTGAAGACTTATAATATATCAATTAATAAGAGCCACATAGATCATAAAATAAAATTATAGAAAAAATCTATGCAGAATAAAATAAATATTTTTCATATAAAAAACACGACGTTTTAAATGTGTTCTTAAAGACTATATCCTTATGTCAATATTAACCCATGATAACGGAAGGCGAGACTATTAATTTTTAATACTGGAATAAAATAGATCATTTTAACATATACTTGATTACCCCTATAAATTTAAGAGGTATGGTTCTTTTGAAATTGAAACAAGATAATTTCGAGAGAGAAAGAGAGAACTTTTGAGATAAAAATTTGACAGCATAACATTTATAAAACATGGATTTAAAAACATTAAAAAGAGGGTAAAAGGGTATCCCATTCTTAATAAAATATTAAAATATTAATTGGATAGAATAATATGTAAATAAGAACAAAATATATAAATATGAAGGACATACAACAGAAAAAAGTAATCTTGAAAGGAAAAAAGAGGTTGAGATTTACCTTCCCATGACGAGAAACTCACTAACAATGAATATTAGGAACTTTTGGGATTGTGTAAAAGTTATGAGGACCTCGAAAACTATTCTATATTTATGTATTCTTAAATGGAAGTGAATGGAAATGAATTAATGGGTTGGTATTTATAGAAAATGTGGAGAATTTGTTTATTAATTTCATGGGTCACTAAGGTAGTGGTAAATGAAAAACCATTGGATTTAAAAAGGCATTTTGAAAAGGAATTGTACAATTTGAAGATATTTTATGTAATTTGGACCCCAATTTTTTTATTTTTTTATATTAATTAAAATTTCCATGTAAATTATAGATTCTAAAAAATTACATTTCAAATAAAATTATTAATATTAATCATATAAAATTGTTTGAGTCTTGGTTTATGTTTAACTAATTATTACATAATTATTTCATAATTATTATTTAATTAAACATATAGAAAAATTCAAACTTTATTTTTACTATTCACCTAAAAACATATTTTTTTAGAAAATTAAAAAAAATTACTCTAACATAATTTTGACATAATGATTTTATAAAAAGATATTTTTTATCATAATAATTATCAACATATGAGAATTTATTCTTTTAAATGTAAAAATACTTATTTATTAACAACCAAAGAGGATAAAAATGCCTCGACAATTTGCACAGTGAAATTTCTAACACAAGAAAAAAATAAAATTATTTTATCAATTATATTTAAATAAGAAAATTTTAATCAAACTATTTCATTAAATTATTTATAATTATTAATATATTTGTTTATTGAAACATTTATATCTCTTTTGAGAAGTACCATTTCTATTTGAAAATTCAATTTATCAAATTCTAATTCAATTTTATTAAGATGAACCATTTTTAAAACAGACTTGATCGAACAAAAATTTGATCTACACAATTTCATTACACATTAAGTAACTCAGGCCTCAAAATAAAAACCTTTATAACACTCTTATATGATTTAAGGATAAACTGTGCGATGGTGATTTATTCTTCTAGTGGCTCAGATAACATCACCCAAGTGGTAATTTCTATTAACTTGAACTTCTCCATATGTGATTTCGTTCAAGCTTCACTTGTTGAAGTTCAGATTTTTATTTTTCAAGAGTGAAGCCCAATGATTCTACCTCCCACCAATTATTTTAAATATGGTCTTCGTATGACATGAACTTACTAGTTGAGGCCATCATTTCTCCTTTCTTCTTTAATTACCCATTATTAGTTCTATTTATTACACTAATTAAACATTGAAATTGCTTTTATGACTATTGTTTGAAATGATCATATTGATATATGGACATATAAAAGATCAATCTTGATGGTCACATTTATATTTATACTCACATAATTATTAATGTGCTTTAATTTTATTGACTATTGTATAACACATATTTTTAGGAAACAATTATCAATCAGAATGTTCAGGTCGTTAAATTCTTATCCCCTAAAGAAATTTTATCCCTGGAAGTTCATCTCATCAACAAAGTTAAAAAAATTGAGGGTACATATGCCTCATAATTTCATCTAGTTCTCATATATATTCCTCAAATTTGTGTTTTATCCAGAATAATTTAACAAGGAGGGTAAAATTGTTTCATAGAACATTATCTCTACTGTAAATGATCTCAATCTGTTGCATCTCATAAGAGTGTTTATGATCTAGTTTCACCACACCCGTATTTAGTACTTGTGAACGTTCAGATATATAATTCCTTAATATAGATACATGGAATAAATCATGAACCTGATCATGCATTAGATGAAGTGTATGTCGATAGGCCACTACTCCTCTGCGGCCAAGGATTTGATAGGGGGAAAAGTATGTTGGGATGAGCTTCCCTTTCTTCCCAAACAACATGAATCTTATCCAAGGTGAAATTTGAAGGAATACTTTATCAAAGACATCAAACATCGATTCCCTTCAACAATTATAAATATATCTATTTCAACAAATCTAAGAATATTTTATTTGTTTTTGGATGGCATAAACCTTTTTTGACATCTCTTATAGAAGATTAGGCCCATAAATCTTTATTTCACCATCCTTGTCCCACCAAGTATTAGTTACACATTACATACCATCTAGATATTCATAGGGTTCCTTTTGAATACTTGAATGGAAGTTGTTTCTATATGTGAACTCAACTAATGGGATATGATGATCTCCTCTACTTTTAAACTCCATTTAGCATATTCTAAGCATTTCCTTAGGTGTTTGAAAAGTCTTTTCAGATTGGCCATTAGTTTTGGGGTGATAGGTCATAGTAAAATTTAATATGTTACTAAGTTCATTTTGATGAATTATCTAGAATTTTGAAATGATCCTTGGATAATGATCTTAAATTATATAAAGTATCACACCATTAAATTTCACCACTTTACATAAATCATGGAATGTTGGTAAGAAGATAAATATTCCCTAATAGTGATGAAATGGGAAGTCTGGGTGAGATGATCTACTATAACCTATATATCATTGTTTATTCATGAGGTTCTCAGGAGACTAGTGAAAAATTACGTAGTGATATAGTCCCACTTCCATGTTGGTTTGGGTAGTGGTTGTAATACCCCATTAGGATGTTTTCACTCTACCTTCACTTGTAGACACACATGGATCCTTGTTGTGTCATAAAAAATCACATTTTTCATTCCATTAGACAAATAATGATCATAAAAGCCCCTGTAAATTTTAGTTATTCTCATACGTATATATAATGTAGAGCTATGATCTTTACCCATCATCTAGTAATTTGTTTCTAGAATAGATGAAAAATGTAGCCTTGTATGAAATTTTAGTATGCCATCTTGATCAATATTAAACATAGGAAACTCCAAATTCTTCACAGTGTAAAACTTATTCGATATCAAAGGATATTCACTTTGTGATTTCATGATCTTATCATGTAATGATGGTTGTGAAATAATATGATATATTGGTTATGATTTCTCATACCATACAATCCCAATTTACTGTTTTACTAGGTCTTTTATCAAAGGATCTCCTTGAAACATCATAACTACCAACACAATAGGGTATTTCCTACATAGTGAATCAGTGAATTTGTTTTCTATTCTGGGATTATATGGAATTGAAAGACCATATTTTATAATAATTTAAAACCATATATAATTTCCCATGTTCAATTCCTTTTTTGTGAAAATATACTTCAAACTTTTATGTTTTGTGTATATATTATATTTATCCCAATTAGAATAGTTCTTCGAAATGATTAGAGACAAAAATCACTGATAACTCCAACTCATGCATGAGATAGTTATGCTCATGAGGATTCAACAATAGAGATTCATAATTAATAACATTGTCATTTTGTGTGAGGACACACCCAACCCTTTCCAATATTCATTTCTGAAAATAATTAATCATTTTTTGATATAGGGTAGAATTCATAAAGGTGTATTAAATGATCAATCATATTTTCATTTAGTGTATTAAGATGTTATGAAATGTTTTTTCAAAAACCTCTTATAATATCATTCTAATAAATGGATACTAAAAATCACAGTGACTATTATAGGAGAAGGACACTCATCCACAAACATTACCTATACAGGATCAACTGAGATTCTTTTATTGTATACAATGTTCTCCTAATATGATTTTTTTGCAACCAAAATTCACTTTTTCTACTGATTTCCAAATATCGTCTCCTTCTATAGAGTTTTCAATATAACCCATATATTATTGTCATGCACCTCATGACATATATAATATATCATAATATCATCTAAAAAATTACAAAAATGTCATCAACGTTGTACTTAAATAATATATTCATAAAATCCATAAAATTTCAAGAGCATTATTCAGGACAGAGGGAATAACAAAAAAAATCAAAATTATCATAACTTGATTGGAAAGTCGTTCATTAAATATCTTAATTATTCTCCCTTAATAGATGAAAATGAGATTGAAGATCTATATTTGAGTGGAATTTAACCCCAAAAGGTAGGTCAGATAAATAATCAATTATTGGAAGAGGGTACTAGTTCTTTATTGTGATCTTATTATGTTTTCTATAAAAAATACATAGCTTCTTTAATATATCTTTCTTCTTCACAAAGGTATTATTTTCTCCCCATGGAAAAACACTTGGTCTGATAATCCCCTTCTCAAAAATATCTTGGTGTTTCTTCTTTAATTCATCCTACTCAAAATTTTCTATTCTATACGAGGTCATTAAAATCATCCTAAAACAACTCATGTTCAAATTGGAGAACTCAACCTATATTTATAGGGTAGGTCTAGGAAAATCCTCAGAAAATACATCAAAGTACCCCTAAATCATGTATACATTCTCTTTTAATCTAATTTCAATTATATCATCATATTCAATAATAACAAAAATAAAAAAATAAGGCTATGTGAGGTGTTTCTAGACAAAGGTTAGGTCTAGATATCTCTCCTATGAAAACAACTATAGGATTTCCATTCAATATTACTGATATTTCCTTACATTGGTAGTTGATATTTTCCTTATACTTTTAGAGTCATTCCATCCATACTATAATGTCGAATTTTATCATGGTAATTTCTATGATATTTGAGATGAGATTATACTCAACGAAGAAAATACTAGAGTTTCTAAACACTGTTTATTCTGGGATAATCCATCTTGGATTCTGGATTAATAATCCTATTTCTAAATTCTTAGGTATTGATTATATATTCTATGAAAACATAGAGCAAATAAAATAATGTGTAAAACCAGAATCAAACAAAGTATATTATTTCTATGATATAACAATGAGTGTAAATACCACCATATAATTTGGATATTCAAATATAGCTATCATGATAACCATTTCATGAACTTCCTCCCTTTTCCAACGATGAGGTTGATGGGGATCCCCCCCCATTGACATTGAATTTGGGAAATTCTTACCAAAGATCCCACGTCTTCCACACATAAATCATCAATCTTTAGGATTTACCAACACTTTATACCATTTTTTATTAGTACTGATAATTTGAGGGTTCACCTCACTATGATAGTTCGGATAAATATGGCCACCTCTTCCCCATTTGTTACATTTATCACTAACAAGAAACAAGTTCTCCAAGTTCTTATTCCCACTTTTTTTCGGTGGAAATTTTCACTTGTTTTACTCATTCTACTTGATCGTATCACCTCCCGAAGTTTAGATACAAATATCTCTTCTTTTCATTTGATCTATGGGACCACTAAATATCTCTTATCTCTAATTCACCATTTATAGCACTCCTCATGATATCATCATAGTTTTCATAGTCTTAGTGGGATAGATTCTTCTATATATGGTGTCTTCATATTCTAAAGAATCTATCAACCTTCCCATTAGGATCCATAATATGGTTAGTGGTGTATCGAAAATATATTATGAAGTTAATATCATAGATTCATGCATATTCATTTTCCTTCTAACTCAGATCTTGTAATTCTATCTCTATTTTCTTTCGCATTGAATGGGGGAAATATTTTTTTTTAAAAGGTTCCCTTGAACTCTTTCTTCTCTTTTTCATCAATATCCCCTCTTGTATTTGTGTTTTTAACTATTTTCCACCACTGATCATCTTCTCCCTCTAAGTGGTACAGAGCCATGATGAATTTTTATTTTTTGAAAAATGGAGTACAAAATATTTCTATTCTATAGAGCTTATCAGTGTTCAATAATCTATAGATCAGTAGATCCACTAATATATGGTGGTCCTTGATTCATAATGGAATCAATTAAAATTTATCGCCTTGAAGTTGAATTTGATCTCTCAAAATGATTCATGTTATTTCTCATAACTCGAATTATTTGTTTCATCATTCTACTAATGTTTTCTATTTCGGCTTCCATCAAATGTTCATCCACACCTATTCCATTATTTTAACTATTTAAATTGTTTGTATTATTTTATTCCTTTTTAAAAAATAACAAAACCTTAGTTAGAATCGTTTTTCATCTAATAATATTATAATTTCGAAGGAATTTTCAGTCATAAAACATAATTCTTAAATATTTTATTCATTTAAAATTATTAAATTTTCCATAAATCCATCTTAATATTTCATAAAAAACATTTTATTAACCAAACATATGCACTGGGAATGTCAAACTAGGTGCATAGTTTGTCATGTTGTTGTGTACTTGGTTATACTGACTTAGGCTCATTGAAACTTGTTTGAGTTGTTTCCCTTTGGTACATATGTTCTAGAACCACTTCCATTTATTTGTTTCAATACATGGATTTAATTTTTTATGAACCACCTACTTAATAGGTCATTTGAATACCTTTATTTTTTCATACATTTAATCATATACCTTGATTGATACCTTTTGTTTTACGATCCTGATATCCATAAATTACTAAAAAGACCTTTTATACCAACTATGGCAGCCCACCTTTTTATTAAATAACATTTTATTACATTGTACAAACATAGGATCTTTTAAAGTTCAGTTTCTTGGAAAAAAGGTACACAATACATGGAAACATTAAGAATTCATTTTATAAATTTTAATGAAATCTTATATGGGTTTTCTAATGTAAATTTACTATATCTCAAATCCTGGGGACATACATCAATGGAACGCGTGAGAATAAGGCCTAGTAATGGTATGTAAGGGAAATAATTTACAAGTGAACACGAGAATTATCAATAAGAACATGAAAAATATCACAAATTAATGAAAAATTATAAAATAAACAATTTATAGTAAAAATAACATGATTAATAACATGGATATGTGAATAAAAAATTTAATTTATTATTTCACAATCATATCACCAAGGTGTATCTCTGAGGTGTCATAAAATTTATTGAGGTATCATAAAAGACGTCATCTTTAGAGATTAAATTCACTACCTAATGCATTGGATAAATATTAGGGATGACCATTAATAGGTATTAAATAATTTGACCAACATATATTGTTACAAAAAATTTCAAAAATAACCCTTGATGAGTACAAGAAAGAAGTTTCATATCAAAATGATTACATTTAAAAAATTTCATAATGAATATATCAGTATGTCATTATTCACCCCATAAAAAAGAAAAAAGATTTCACATATATCAATAATAGAATAAAATTTCAAAAAATTGACATATAGTTTAATACCCCTAGAAGTGAAAAAGGTTTTGGTATTCATAAATGAAAATAAGTAATTTTCTTGAGGAATAAGAGAGAAAATTTGAGAAGAAAATCTCACAGCACAATAGGTATGAAATGTAAGAACACATATCTTCTTTTTCTGGTATGTTTTCCTTTTCTAGTCTTTTTTGTGATAAAGATGAATTTCTTGAAATTTTCAAAGTACATGATGTGTACTTTTTGAGTACACCTCTTGTACTAGGTTACTGTGCATAGCTGTGTGATGGTCATGTGGCGGCCATGCACACGACCATGTGGGGTGACTTGGAGGCTGCCTAAAGAAGAGTATGGAAATAGGATGTTTATGTCATGTACTTCCAATGTGTACGCTATGTTTTTTTCATTTTTCATTAAACGTATTAGGGTCGTGTCTAATCGCTTGAAACCCCTTCCTTTAGGTTTGGTTCAGTCGAGAGCTCTCGTACTGTCGTGATCTTTCTCTGTGCCCCCAACCGAGCATCCAATCTCTGATTTGACCATCGTCGATTGTATTGGGATCACATCTGTATGCTCTTCCATCTACATGTGATGTGTTTCATGATTCAACTTCTTTATTAGGTTATCCTCTGATGAACGTTTAATTTGTTTTTATAGATCTTCGGCGTTATAAGGTGATCCAAGACCTATGACTCAATTATATTGATCTCCCAGTGTCGAGGTAGCTGTTTCGTTCCATTTTATTAAAAGTCATAATGTTATATGTGAACATTTTCCCAATACCCATTAACGGGGTATTGAGCATTTACCATTTTAGCCATATTAGTTTCCTTCTATACTTGTATGCTTTATTAGAGGTTAATTGAATGTGAATAGGGTTAATTTCTATGCTTTGGATGTTTTTTTCCATGCATGATTGCCTGTTTTGACCGTTGGGTCTAGTATTCCTGTTAGGATGTTGTTTACATTCTGATTCTCAGTTGTAGGATGGTGTGATTATTTTGATATGCTGATATGTTGTAGACTGTTATCCAAGTAGTTCTTGAGGTTTACTTTGGCTGATAAGCATTTCTATACCTTCATGACATATACAGGGCTGTGAGAACCTGGTGTAGTAGACCATAGTGAGAATTGATGTAAGGGAATCCCCATAGTGTATGTTATACTTACGATGAGATACCATAGTGGGAATAGGCATAAGTTCTTCCTTAGAGTGTCTGTAATTCCTAGACATGGGCCATAGAGGGAATGTGACATAATTTCTTCCCTAGAGCGCCTTTAGTTACCGATACAAGATTATGGGAGGATTTGACACTGAGTTCATCCAAAGAAAGTCTATGATTATGCTGAACCAGAGGGGTTAGACTGGGTGTACTTCGTATAGGGTTTCTTGTAATTTTTAAGTAGGACCAGAGGGGATAGTATGTGAGTACCTCCCAGAGGGTTACCTGTTGTATTATCGTTTTTTCTTATGTTTCTAGGTAGGACCAGAGGGTATAGGTTGTGGGTACTTCTCAGAGAGTTACCCTTTGGGATTATCCTCTTTTATTAGTTGTCGCATAATATTTGAAACTATGGATTGTTACTGTTGAGTAATTTCTTGTTTCATATTTTTGTACATTACCTTCCATATATTTAGTAACTATTAGGCACAGATCCTGTGGTGGTTGCCTTCTGGGATTTAGACTCACACCCTATTTGGGCCATGCTTTTTGGCCCAAACAGATTATATTATTTCTGGTATAGTTGAGGGTAATAACCCTTATACATCATGTACCTGGTTTGCTATGGAGATGGAACTACTGTAATTGGGACCTATACCAACACTTATTTACCAACAGTTTAAAAAACCATTGGGATAAAGTCCCTTTACAAACAGTTCCAGTAAACTGTTGGTATAAGGTGTTTTATGTTGGGTTTTCCCAACGGGTTTGTTAAACCGTTGGGGAAGAAAACATTTTAACATCCAATTTAGGGCTACTCATCCTGGACCATCCCCGAATTTTGCTACCCTCCCCCTCCCCCCTCCTCGATCTCTATCTCCTCCCAGCCTCCACCTCCGCCTCCCGGCCCCTCCCTCTCCTCCGGCGGTGTTCCCCTTCCCCTCTAAGCTCCCTCTCTAAAAAAGAAGTCCCAATAACCTCTTGGAATCTGGCGATGTTCCCCCCTCCCCACTCATCTCCCACTCTTGGATACATCCCCCTCCCCTCAATCTCCTCCAAAAACGTCCCCCGACCACTTATCTAGTCTCGTGCAATACCCTACATGGTTGAACACCCCGCGGGACGTCCCCCTGCTCGGCTCCCTCTCATCCTACCAGGGTTCTTGATCAGTATATTTCTATTGATATACTCTTCCAACTATTTATCATGGTAAACTAATATTTTTTATCTTGTAATGGATTTCTTTCTCTAACAATTTTTCAGGTACACAGGATTACAGTAGAAAACACCCCCATGGCATACCGATTTTCCCAGGGATCTCTCAATTCCATTTTATTTTCAATTTTCTTGATATCCATTCCCAAAAACATTAAAAATTCCTTCCATACCACTCTCACATTTATTTCATTGACAGTAGGGACACTACCACGTTTTAAGTGGGGGGGGGGGGGTTCTCACAGTTTCACATGTGATGCACTTGGATTTTTTATTATTCTCACTTGTCTATGAGAAATTTTTCAAATTAATAAGAATGATTTAAGCATGAGAAACATTATGCCCTTTTTATTAAAAAAATGTTAAGTGTAAAACTTCCAAAGACAATTTTTTACTCCTACATAGATTTGTTTAGAATGATTGCTATGTTTAGAAAGTTATTTCAAATTCAAAATCTTTGAAATAATGACTAATTGACCTAATACTTAGGATTTATGCCCTTTGTGATTGCCATTTTTTTATTCTAAATAACCGAGAGGACTCTAATCCTTCAATTTCATACTCTTATCTGGGAATATTTCATGATAGATTCCAGGGGCATGTAAACTGACTAGAACTTGCACTGAGATCTTATCTTAGTGATGACCGAACAAGAATACAACTAAAATGATTTAGGACTCTTTCATAGAAAATTTTTCCCTAAGACCAACCTGACATCTATCAATCATTCAACACATTTTTTCCAATAATGTCTTATTAGAATGAAGAAATTTCAATCCTATTTCTCTTCATACCCTACTTATTGTACAATGCGTACAAATATCTTTGAACAAGTGTGGGCGGGACATTCAAATATCATGGGATGCTTCCACTTACATAGATGTATGATATGATCACCTAATTATGTGGTTGCAATCAATTTACCATTTGTTGTGTTTCATTCGTAATTTCTTACTTTTCATAATAAAAAAAGAAATGAAAGGAAAATTTTTATGGGTTGTTTACTAAGAAGGTCAAAAATCACAATTTTCCAGACTGATTAATCCCTCAAAGGATTATCTGTGGTCGGTGATGGATATGATATCTATCCTAAGAATATATTTTTACGTAGATCACTTGTATACTGTAATACGATGAGGTGTGAGTGTGAGGAAACATTGGAAGATAGAGGAGCCTTGGGGTCTTCCATGGGATTGAATCATTTTTCTAAAACATCGTGTGGGAACATTTCTAGAGTATGTTGTAGTCATTAAATAACCCCATGTGTCTCCATGAGATAGGATAAATAACCCCATGTGTCTCCAAGTGTCTCCAAACATCGTATAATCCTCACATGGGTTTTCCACTCACCCAATCCAATCAAACTTATCCAAGTCTATCTTCTCAGTCACATAGTCTCAACTCATCTCTCGAGGATTATCCCATGCTTTGATGCACATATCATCATCCAACTAGACAATGAAGACTATTCACCTTATGATTGTCTTAGTCACAAAAGAACCCCATGTCGAACCCATCTACATTATATTCTCAATAATCTGGTCAAGAACCTCATAAAAATCATTTATTATAACATGGAGCCACTAAACAGGTTCCATCATTAGCTAAATCACGCCAATCCTCTTGGAATTATAATTCCAATATGCCCGACAATACCCAATAACCACACTAGAAACTCATCCATCATCTCTTTAGTTGAACTCATGAATTATTAAATGGAGTAAAACCTTTCATAATACATTTTATATACTCATATGGACCATCCCACTCTAAGAACCTACCAAGATTCCAATCTATCCTCATAAGTGTTTCCTTATCAAACGCTAGATGTACAATTGCAACGCCTATCCCTACAAGGCCCAATCCTCATAGGAATATTTTACTTGATCTAAATACTCAACTTTAGTGACATCAATCACATTAAAGTGCATAAATGTCAACTGAACCGTACATTACATGAATTATTCATGTGGATAGGCCCCATGGAAACATGCTAAGAACTAAAACCATAAATAATAAAGCCAAATACATGCATCATTTAAAAAAAATCTCAAGTGTAAACATAAAAACCAAGAACAATAATACCTCATCCCGTGTATTGAACAAAACCAAATTATGTTGATAATAGGTCCAAATTGATTATATACCATTAATAGGAAGAGTAATTGTTAATTAATAAGAATGTACTATTTGATAGTAAGATTTTGAAACATTGATCTGTTTCCCATTTTCATGCAGTAATATTATTAGATCCATAGGGCGTTGTGGTACTTATATGTTGAGTGGTGACAAGTATAGTCACAGGAGTCATGTGTGTTTTAATTTAGTTTTTATTTTATTTTCTTTATCGCATTTGGTCACATAGATCTTTGACTACTTTCTATGGACAGAGGGTACTTATATTATATGAAGGGGACGAAAAGGAGTTCAGATTGATTCAGTCCACCAGCTTTGATCTGAGAAAAGATTCTATGGTTACTACTTGTCTCACACCTCATGTATTTGGGGATTTAGTGCATTTGACTACATATTATGTTTTTGGTAGGGCATTGGATTGTTTCATGTTGGTTTGGGTGGATTTGGTTCTACGCTACCAATCTAGGTAAGGCTTTAATGACATTTGTTTTTTTCACTAGTTATGTAGTGTCCTTCATTTGTTTTAAGGTTCTTAATATCATTTGTGTAATGACTTGATCCCTTCTCATTGGTTTCGAGTCGCCATGTCAAGGGAGACTCGCCTGCGTGTGCATAGGTAAGTAAGTATATGTATGTGGGTTCCCCCGTTACGTGTATAGTCACCCGTGGTAGTGATTATGAGCGTATGGGGATAGGTGTGCCCATGTATATAAATATATATATATATATATATATATATGCATACACAGGTGAGTGGAGACTGATATATGCATATAATCATATGTACAAGGATCCCCTTCTCATGCTCATGGCCATGTGGGTGCGTGCATAGGGGATATGTGTCCTTCAATGTGTGTGACGGTATGTGTACCCAGTGGAGGAGCAACAACTTTTAGTTAGAAAGCTCCAAGAACCAAAGTGGACGGCTTTGTTCCACCTTGAGGTAGAGTCCCTCTGTGATGGCAGCACCAATATATCAACGACTATAAAAACCTAATCTGTGAGTGCCTCAACACATTATGATGTTAAAGCCACTCTATCCTATGTGATCATTCAACTAGATGGGTGTTTAACTCATCCAGATATCCCATTAGATCACTAAACACATCTATATATAGTCAAACAAATTTAGATAACTAGATCAAAACATTGTTCCAATGCCTGATCCATGATATCATATGTGTCTCCTCCTTGGACAAGAGCCCTGAAAAGAAACATCCTCAAACCTCATGACCAAATTCCAACCAAACGTGGGATGATATAGCCTTCAATCCACTGTCCAAATAGCTGATCTAGAAGCATTGGTCAACTCACATATAACAAATAACATACCCTCTCCATGTTCCCTGTGATATTATCCACTAAAAACAACCACTATTGGCTCTCTTTGACCCACCTTATTGCCAAACCAAAACACTGGGATGCCATGGTCCCCAATGTGACATTATAAAGTTACTTCCAACTATAGATTCCTCAGGTGCACCAAAAACCATGGCCCAAGCCATTAAAAAAACTCAAATGGGAAAAATTCTACAGTAAGAACATACACCCTATGAGGGGTACCTATAGTATATCCAAATGACAAGACAAAACTAGTGCAGAAATATCCCAAAAGCCCATAAATGGCCTCCAACTGATCATCGATCAACAACGTATCCAACTGATCAACTATCAACAACGCACCCAATGGGGTATATAAAATAAATGAATAACCAATGAATTATCAATGGTCCTCATGACCATCATAAAAGTTTTACCTTACAAGGGAACTATAGTACAAGATTGACCACTCCACATGGGCATTATTAATTGACAGCTATAGAAAACACTGGTCACTCAATAAGTAACAAGCCCACTATGGTATCCTCAAGAGTCCCTGTGATGAATATAAATATCTTAAGGAAATCCAACCATAACATCTATCCCAAAACATCATCCCATCCCAATGGTTTCAATTGTTCCAATCATAAAAAAAGGAGGTAATCCTCAACTGTTCTAACCTTGAGGAATTGGTACCAACATGTCAGGATAAAACAAGATCTCTTCATACGTACTACTTGATTATAATATTCAGGATCAATATGAAAGAACATTGAACAAAACTATCTTATATTTCACAATCGATTTCAACTAATGATCTCATAACCCTCACACATGATTCTTATCTCACAACCCAACATGTTGGAGGATTCTGAATCCAATCCTTGAAGAAATACTGATAAATAATTATTTTAGTCCAAAACACCATAAATACCACATTCAAACATAGAAAGTATTCCAACATGGAAATTTATATGAAAAACTGATCAAAATTTAGTAATCATAAGCCGAATTCGGACTCCAGGGTTAAAATAGGGTAAACACGACAAGGAGAAAAAAGTACCCAACATGTACTTTAGGTACCTGATATGTAACCCAAAATGTCCCCTCGTTCCATGTGACAAAGACTACTCTGTGTGTTCTTTTCCAAAGTACTCATCCTGTGTTCCGGTATATGATGTATACCCCCACCTGGGTACATTCACATACAAGGCCCCACTTAGCATGAAAAATTCCCTACTACGTGGAATGTATCACCCCATACACAATCTTTACCCCACATATGGTTCCCATGTATGTACATATCCATATATCCCCCCACACAAGTTCTACCCATGCACAATGCCTATCCATGTACCTCACACTAGATATAGCTTTATATCTTACATGGTCATCTTCCAATAGCACACTACGAGTCACCACAACATGGAATGTAACCCACCCCCTTGTATAAATATTTTAGTTACCAAAACCCATCTTTCCCAAGTACGAAGAACACATGATGTGTGTTCTCAAAACTACACATCATGTACATGAGTTCTCCAAAACTAAACCCCAAAAAATATCCCAAAACACATAATTTATCCAATGTATCCATAAATTAAATCCTGAATGGGACACCAAAAACCCAAAAATACGATTATAACTTAAAATCAACTACCCTATTGTAATTTGTTGGGGAGGAGGGGGTCATGTAGGGGGTTTGGTGGACATGGGGTGGGATGGTTAGGGGGTTGGGGTGGGGCGTAAGCTGGGTAGGGGGGAAAGGGTTGTGCAGGTGTGGGGGTGGCTGTGTAGGTGGGGGTTCTGGGCAGATGGGGGAGGGGCGTTGTGCAGGAGGTTGTGTAGGTGGGGGTGGTGGTTGTGCAGGTGGGGGAGGGGGCTGGGTAGGTGGGGGCGGGGTGGGATGTGCAGGGTTTTGGCTAGGTAGGGGGAGTGGGTTGGGAAGGGGTTTTGTGCAGGTGGGGTAGTGGGGGGAGGGGGTGGGCAGGTGGGGGAGGGGGTGGGATGTGAAGGGGGTTAGGCTCGGCAGGGGGTAGGGTGGCTGGGCAGGGCGGCTGTGCTGGTGGGGTGGTGGCTGTGCAGGTGAGGTAGTGGGGGGTTAGGAAAGTGGATGAGTATGGAGATAAACTTGAGTTCCATGAACCAAATTAGGGAACTGCAGAACGATTTGGTAGGACTCGACTATATCTAATAAGGCACATTTGTTAATGAATCTATAATTCTTTCCATGTCCCTACATAGACTGTCAATGATGTAGAACCCGTGGAATACCCATTTAGTGAGTCTAGTAGGAGAATAAAAATCCCCATTCATAATCCAACCAGGTAAAATTACTATGTAATTTAATAATGTTATATCCATCATAGATCAAGATTATTACGTCATTGTGTTGATAAACATCAGACCCTTGTACTTGTATTTAATAATAAATTTTATCAATATTTTAAAATATTACATTGACTATGATTTTTGATTTAATATCATTCCAATGTTCACACATTCACATATGTAATACGATGAGGACAATATAGAACCTTCCACATAGATACTAAATCTCTGTGTCCAATGCAAGAAATTCCGATAAGTCCAATTCATGCATGGGGATAAATTTGGAGACCTCATTTCTGAATCATAAATTATAGTAATTCAGTAGGATCAATACTTCATTGAATTTTTAGGAAGGACTCTTTAAACTTTTCTGACAACTCAAACATAACTACATTCTTAGTAATCCTAGTCATAGGCACTTCTAAATGGGAAATGATTTAAATGAACCATATATAAAACCCGAATAAACAAAGGAAACCCACAATCTCAAACATGTTTCATATTCCTTCTCATGAAACGACAACATATATATTCTTTGGTTCCACATAAATTCCTGCATTATAGATTGCATTTCTAAGAAAACATACTTTATGGAAGCATAAGGGACACTTCGAGATCTTATAAAACATATAATGTAATCAAAGTGTAAAAAAAATCTATAGGTGTCCAATGCGTATATCAATGGTCGGTAAGTATATAAGGATATCATCAATAATATCCACAATGAAAGAGTTGAAATATGTATAGAAGATCTCATTCATGAGATCCATGAACACCATTGGATTAATTTTAAACATGAAAGGAAAGTCAATATATGTATGGAAGATGCCTTAATAATTTTCATACCATTTGTAATATGAAATCATATATATACATTATTTAAACTAATCAATTAATGACCATAAAAAAGTTCCACAATTTTCATTACTGCTATGTAATAAATGGCATGGACGAATATTTCCCTCATGTACCTCTTTATTACCTCTACACAAGTAGTAATTTACCGCTTTCAAAATAGTAAATTATCTTCACACATTTCTTTTCTAGCCAAATGTATTTACATGTGTCCACTACTTTTTCCATTATCATAGCCTTAGACTAATACTTCTCACTTAATACATCTCATCACTCAACACCCAACATCTTCCATACTACTAATGGTAGTGTCTCATACAACTATATATCACATACCAACCATCTCAGTCGACAAACATCCTTATTAATACATTATGATCAATATAAATCTATTTTCTGAAATAATACCATATTAACCATGGTAGGTATAATATCACATTCCAAACGCTCCATTATCACTCGTGGTTGGGATCATCTAGAACCTTATCACTCAAGGTGAGGCCATTATATTGACCACTACATTATCAATCATGGTAGGGTTAAATATCATGTTATAATATGATAACATCATTACCACTCATGTGAGGGTACTTCTAGAACCTTATCACTCAAGTTGTTGTCATTCCTTATTAATATCACTATACTTGTTAGAATTTCTCACCCAACATGTGTATGAAATAACAACACGAGAATTTGGTCCATATCATAGCTCACCAGATAGGTACAAGGTTCTAGTCACTCGGGACCTATTCTGCCTACGTTATTAATCATGTTAGTGTTAGATATCATTTTATAATGTGATTGCATCATTATCACTCATTTAAGGGTCCTTCAAACACATAATCACTCCAGGTGTTGTCATTCCTTAAGATATTTTACTATACTTTTCAGAATTTGTCACACAACATATGTATGAAATAACAAGGGAATTTTGTCCATATCATATCTCACAATCTAGTGTACCACAATGAGGACCATGATCCCATGTGATAAATGGTTAATTATTATGATTCTCCCTATGGATCGTCCTTCAAATTTCAATGGATACAAAAATCATATATGGAAGGTATATACTAAAATTCATGTAGTAATCTACTAGATTGTCATGGAGGATTATCGGAATGTTTGCATTACAGATTGGGGACAGAATATTACCTTGTAATCTTATCCTCTTACAATATGATTGAAGATTTCCAAAATGATCCCAACAGATGATGTAAATGATTCATAACCACTGACAAACACCATGTTGGATATCAACATAGTAATCTACTAGATTGTCATGGAGGATTATAAGAATTTTTTCATTATAGATTGGGGATAGAATATTACCTTATAATTTTATCCTCTTACAATTTGATAGAAAATTTCTAATGTGAGCCCAAAAGATGATGTAAATGATTCATAAAAAATGAAAAACACCATGTTGGATGTCTTCATAGCAGATCCCCTTGAAAATTAGGCATGTGATATCTCTCATGTATCATGTAAATATCTATCCCTATAAAATCTGTGTGTCACATAAGCCTGACCAATATCCCTCTATTAAACACAAACCAATACCTTGATAAATGAAACAATATAAATAAATCTCTTGACATTATAGAATTCATTTCTCATAGTATATGATTCCCCCATCATTATACTCTAGGAACAAAAGGGTTATAACGGTCATAGTGTAAATATCCTTCTAGGTTAGTATATTGAATGATTCAATTCATCGAAAAAATATCAAATTTATCATGGAGTAATCAAAACCAATAACCCTTATCTGATAGATTAGTATTGAGGTATGTGATTCTTCATATATGAGTTATAAACTTGAATTTCCAATATCCCCACCCTATTTGACCAACAAGACAATATTTTTTTGGTTCTTGGTCTCTCAACCACATCAATATGTGAACCATACAATGGAAAGGGATGTGAGTAAGCCTTAAAAAATTATACGGATATTTCTATGTGTTTCTTTTGTGTTTTTTGTGTTATTACAGGTGATTTAAGTCAGTTTTTGTGATTTTTTTATGTGTGTAGGGTGTTTTCTGTTTTTGCAGGTTGTAGTGTTCCTAAACACAAAGAATGATTATTATTTTGTGATTGCAGTTTATTTTTGTGAGATGGAAGATTTTTCACACAGAGTTTTCATTGCAGCCTGCTGTTGATTGCAGGTTGTTTCATTTTAAATTAATGGGGGTCTAAGACAACGATTTAAAAACCATTGGGTTATACCCTTGTGTGATACTGCATTGTCCAATGGTTCAAAATCATTGGGTTATACACATGTGTGCTGATGCATTTACCAATGGTTCAAAACCGTTGGGTTATACGCCCATATATGATTATGTCAATGGTTTTGAAACTATTGGGTTATACCCTATGTGCACTGATTTTCCCAACAGTTCAGCTGAACCGTTGGTATAACAAGATCTAAATAGCCTTTTCTGAATGGTTCAACGTGAACTGTTGGTATAAGGCATTCCTAACGCCTCACAGACCAATGGTTTTTAAACTGTTGGGATATGATTTCCCAATGGTTTGTGGGCCTTTCCCAAAGGATTAAAACCATCCGGAAAACATGGATTCTCAGTACTGTGGAGAGCATGGGACCAAGCTATAGCTTGCGATGCTAAGGAGTTGTTTACTTTATTTCTTTTATACTTTGGTTTAGTGATGTTGTATTCTATCATTGTGGTTTGTTTGGCTACTTTCCAAGATATATGGGTCATGAATCATTCATATATATATATGTGTGCTCTAGTTTATTATTTCCAGTCTTCCGATGTTTAATTTTGTATGGATTATTTATTCTTCCATTACAACTATTGGTTTTACTTCTGCTATGTTACTTTGTCAATAAGGCCATCGTTTCCACACTATCTCACCCAATGCCCTTGTTCCTAGTCAGCAGCTTCTAGAATTCAAGGAAATGTTCTTGAGACCACGTGACTAACCGAGTATGGGGCACCTCTGGGTGGCTTCTGGAACCAGGACGTTACAAAGTGGAATCATATGTATAAATTTCTTTTGACTTACTGTTTGGATCATATAACCAGGGATCGGAAGGAATAGAAACTTGGTAATAAGATGTGCCCGGGAGTAGCTAACTCATGCACAGGGAAAATCCAATCTACCTCATTATTTTTATATTTCTCGTTTCACCATTATTATAGTTGATTTGATTTCACCTTGAGTGATTCACATGTTTTGTGTTATTATTGTTGATGTTATTGAGGTTCTATTTTTGTTGAAACCCAATGAGATGACGGTATGTCATCTCATGCATCATATATTCACTTTCATGGAATCACATGTCATGCATTCTTTCCAAGCCATTTAGGGTGAATTAGCAATTGCATGTTGTTGTGATAGATGTTATGCTAGATATGAATGTTGTTGTGATATATGCTTTGATTGAATACCTATAGTTTGACAGGGTATTTCTTGTGTATGTATTTGTTTGAATGAATGCCAAACATTGGTTCTTCAGTTGTTATTGGCACTTATGAATCATAATTTTGTGGATCAATCACTTTTTTAACTTTTTTATGACTTCTCTAACATTCCAAGCTTCGATTTGTTGGGAGTATAGGCCCAAATGGATCAGAATTTGGCACTTGAGGTTTGTCCTAGTGTTTTCTGGGTTCCATAGTAGTTTCAGAGGATTACTGTCAGAAAAAACCCAGAATACACGACATGTAATTTTATCAACATGCAATGTGTTCTTCTATTAGATTGAAAATGTTTCTCTTAAGTACACACCGTGTACTGTTTGTACACCCCGTGTAGTCTCTAACCGTTTCTCGGACTGTGTGTGTGGGGAAACAGGGTTTGGAATCAATTTGAAGACACATTGGGTAGATTATGTACATGTCGTGTCATAGAACTATGTAATCAGCCATGTCACTAACAACACATCTCGGAAATTTTTTTTATTACATGTCGTTTTCATCTGGCACACGTTGTGCATTCTAACCAACGTACCCGACCATGTAACTAATAACAGAGGTTAGTGAGGTTTGTCTAGTACAAACCGTGTTTGGCACTCACACGCTGTTTAGTCTCATTATAAGGAGAACCATGTGGCTTTTTTGTGTAAAAGGACTCAGGCAGGGGAAGAGGATTCAAGTAAATTCTATGTGTTACGTGAACACAACGTGTGTATGGGGTGTTACACGACTAGTTCTGGATAGAGTACATGCCCATGTGAATGGTTGAAGGGAACATGCTGGGTAGGGGTCATACACACCATGATGTCCTATTTTGGAAAAAGTTGAATTCTTTCCATCTCTACTTCCCTTCTTATGGTATCGGTTCTCAGTCCTTGGTAATATTGGTCTAAGGTGTGAGTTTTTACTTGAAGAGTCTTTCCATCGGAACGTCCTCCAGTTGTACACCTGTTGCAGGGAGTGATCAGACACCATATATGGATTATTAGGGACTACTTTCAAATCCTCCTGTTGTGCCAGCCTTGGCACCAACCGTTATACCAGACACAGGTGTTGATACATAGTTCATCGACGACTTTATAATGATGATTCATAACTTTAATTTAGCACCACCTATTTCCTCATTGATGGGAGAATTTACACGGGTCTTTCATCATCAATAGCCTCCCACTTTCTCAGGGGATGGAGGACCTCATGCTACAGAGTCATGGATGAAAACCATTCGGAAGATCTTTATTCATCTAGAGGCACCTACATAGATGAGGGTGAGGCTCACTGTGTATATGATTTGGGATTCATCCAGGAGATGGTGGGATGTGATCTAACAAGCAGAATTCCAGTAGTCCATGCCTTGGGGTGAGTTTTAGCATATCTTCTATGAAAACATTTATCCTGAGATCGTGAGGGATTCTCAAGACCGGGTGTTTATCAGTATGGAGAATGGTACTCTTTCGGTTAGGGAGTATTATTATTGATTTACAAAGTTCTAGCATTTCAAACCTATTCAAGGAGGTGATAAATTATTCCGAGCAAGGATGTTTGAGGATTGTTTGAGTCACAACATCCGATCGCAGGTGAACATCTTCTAGATGACTTCTATCACGTCTATCGCCAACCATGTGCTAATAAATGAGTGCAATCTGAGGGATTCTAGAGTTGTGAGCTAAGGTGGCTCGGTATCTGGAGTTACTATCCCTCCTACTGACAGCAGCAAGCTTCACAGAGAGTCTTCATGTGGCGATTGAAGGTGGTGAGATACATCTTCGGGTAGTGAGGTGGTGTGATACTAGTTTGTGAAGAGTTTACATAAAATTCCACACATCCCGAGAGTCCCAGTGGAGTGCCGATCTTGCGGCAAGATGGGTCATCTTTAGCACTTCTATCAGATCTTCTCACTAGCAGCTGGAGACATTGGTTCTCCTATGACTCCATGTTCAAGAGCAACACCACCATTTTCTCACCATTCTTGGAACTGGAGTACTTCCGGCCATTTAGGTCGAGGTTGAGGTCATTTCCATGGTATCCAATCGCCCAGTTTTTAGCGACAATTGGGTGGATCTGCTCAGGGTGGTCAGACAGGGTCACACGGTCATGGAGTAGGTTAGAATTTTGCAGTGGAGCATACCCAACATGATTATGATCCAGGACCATCTACAGTGTGATTTACGATCTTAGTAGCCTCATTTTAGGTTCATCTCTTTTCGTTACAAGTTCTTCCCATACCTTTATATTTGTTGTTGTTGTGAAGGGCCTTGGGCTCTACATCTTTTCTTCTGCTAATATCATGACAGTAGACACTACATTTTGGACTACAATGGTGAGTGTACATTTTTCCATGGATTTTCCTCAAGAGGTTGGTGGGTGTCACCTTTTATTGGATCTCTATGTCCTATAGATGACAGGCTATGATGTCATTCATAGAATGGACTATCTAGTTTCCTTCTAGGCATTCATTGACTATTATTGCCGTATGGTGAGTTTCATATCACCAAAGGATGGATCTTTTCTTCATAAGGGAGAGTGGGATGTCCAGGTGAGTTGAGTGGGACCTGATCATCATGTGTTCAGAGAAGTTACAGCCCAGATTTCTTGTCTATATCTAGATCACTAGGGGATTTCATAGATAGACTTTTCTCCAATGCTGTATCGTTTTAGAGATGTCTTTCCAGAAGACTTTTCAGGTATGTCTCTGTAGTGTGAGGTGGAATTTTCAATTGGGCTTGTTCTAGGAGTGGCACTGGTGTCCATCCCTCCATATAGGATGGCTACACTAGAGTTACATGAGCTCAATAAGCAGTTGGAGGAGTTGTAGGCAAAGGGTTTCATCTAACCCAGTACTTATCAGTGGGGTTCGACTATCCTTTTTGCAATGAAGGTGGACGATAACCTCAGGCATTGTGTGTATTATCGAAAGTTCAACCAGTTGATTGTCAAGAACTGATATCCATTACTAAGGATCGATGACCTCTTTGATCAGGTTCGAGGAGCCCAGGTGTTCTCAAAGATTGACTTGAGGTCCGATTACCATCAGTTTCACATTATACCATCAGATATACCTCTTACTGCCTTTCAGATAAGGTATAGTCTAAACGAGTATATGTTTATAACATTCGGTCTCACGAACGCAGCTGTAGTTTTCATGGCATTGATGAACCAAGTGTTCCATCCATAATTGGATTCCTTCATGGTGTATTTCATTGTTGATATCTTGGTGAACTCTCACACTCTACATGGCCATGACACACATATTTAGAGCATTTTGAGTACACTGAGAGAGAATCAATTATTTTCTATGCTCTCAAAATGCCACTTTTTTATGGATGAGATTCACTTCATGGGTCATGTTATCACTGAGACAGAAGTATCCATTGACCCAGAGAAAGTGAGATAATTTGTTTCCTAGGAGTAGCCGGAGATTTTCTTTTAGGTAAAAAGTATTCTAGGGTTGGCTGGGTACTACAAACAATTCATATAATACTTTTCACGCTTAGCCTCACCACCTATGGTTCAGACTAAGAAGGGTGAAAAGTTATTGTGGTCAGATTCTTGTGAGTCATCATTTGAGGAGCTGAAAGGGAGGTTGACATTAGCACTAATACTACTATTTCTAGAGTTGGGAAAGATCTATACTGTTTAATGTGATGCATCAAGTATTAGGTTGGGATTTTTGCATATGTAGGGGGATGGAGTCATTGTGTACGTGTATCGGCAGTTGAGGCCACATGAGAGAAACAACCCGACGCATGATCTCAAGTTGGCTATTGTTGTTCATGCCTTACGTTGTTGGAGATATTATCTTATGGGATAACATTTTGTGGTTTTCACCGACCACAAGAGTCTCAAGTACATATTCACTCAGTGTGACCTAAATTTGATATACCATAGGTGGGTTGAGTACCTTCAGTATTTTCACATTGATCCACCCTATACTTCTTGGAAAGGCAACACAATGGCTCATGCATTGTGTAGAAGGACTCAAATATTGGCTTTTCAAGAGGCCATCAGTAAGTGATAGCGTATGGATCTATTTTCTAAGAGGCATTTGGAGGTGAAAGATATGCAAGGGAATACATTTCTAACTTCTATAGCAGTTACCTCTACCCTTCTTGATCGAGTAAAAATAAAGAAGCTATTGGATTCTGAAAGACTAGTCCTATAGGAAAGAAAGCAGGAGAGGACCCTATTCCTGGATAGATCATAGCAGAGGATGATATCATGTGTTTTAAGGGGATCATATTCATGCCAAAAAACATACACAAGGATTTGTTGTGGGACATTCATTCCTTAGTTTGGAATGTTCATCCTGGTGTCACCAAGAAGTATCATGATGTACACTGTCAGTATTGGTGGTCAGGTTTGAAGAGAGAGGTTGCTAGTTTTGTCATGAGTTTTTACACCTGTCAATAGGTGAAGGTGGAGCATCAGTGACCATCATTACTTTTACAATACTTAACCATTTCTTGAGTGGATGTGGATTTATGTCACAATGGAATTTGTGATATGTTTAATGAGGTCACCTTGAGGGAATGAGGCTGTTCGTGTTGTCATTGACAGACTAATAAAGGTTTCTCATTTCTTTCCGATCAAGGAGACCCTTAGTGTCGATGAGATGGGATGGTTGTACATCCATGAAATTTTTCACTTATATGGAGTTCCACAATCCATTGTCTCAAATACGGATGTTCGTTTTACATATCGGGTCTGGCAGGGGATTCAGAAGGCTTTGGGTATGCAAACAGTTTTTAGTATAGCTTTCCACCCCCAGATAGATGGTCATTCCGAGTGTATGATTCAGGTGCTAAAGGACATGCTTTGAACTAGAATTCTAGATTTTGGAGGTTCTTAGGAGAAGCACAAACCCCTTTTGGAGTTTTCCTACAACAATAATTTTTGAGCAACTATTCAGTTGCTACCTTATGAAGCTTTGTATGGTAGGCCAAGTCGATCACCTTTATGCTAGCTGGAGGTAGGAGAGGCAGCTATGATCGGACCTCGTCTGGTTCAGGAGACCAAAAAGCAGAGAGAGTTGATCTGAAAAAGGATGGAACCTAAAAATTCTTGACCGAAGTCTAAAGCAGATCAGCGGAGACGACCTCTGGAGTTTCAGGTCAAGGATCAGGTATTCCGGTGTGTCACACCAAGGTTGGGACACAAAAGGTTTAGGATAAAGGGTAATCTTTCGCTGAGGTACGTAGGGCCGTTTGAGGTGTTGGAGAGAGTTGGGCATATTGCCTATCTATTGTAGTTGCCTCAGAGGTACCAGGATATGCACAATGTTTTCACATTTCTCACCTTTGACGTTACTTCTCAGACACGTCTCATGTTTTCCATCCCAAGGAGGTTGAGTTGGAAGTTGATGCATCGTTTGAGGCGCTTCTTATATGACTAGTTGATCATAGTATGAAGGTTATTTATTCCTGTTCTATTCCTCTGTTACGGGTGCTTTGGCAACACTTGAAAGTAAAGGACAAGACATGGGAGAGGGAAGCTGATTTACGATTACAGTGGCTGGAGGTGTTCCAGGGTTATTCTTTTGTGCCGCCTTGCAATGGAAATTTAGGGACATATTTTTTTAAAGGGGGATGTTTGTAAGACCTGAGATCTTAATTTTTAGGTATGTATTCCTTTTATAGTATTTTTTTGAAAAGAGGAATTCTTGGAGATTTTTTAATTACCCACCGTGTACTTTCTGAGTACAGGTCGTGTACTCAGTTTCCGTAGGTATCTGTGTGCTGGCCATGTGGCGACCATGCACACGGCCATGTGGGGGTGACCTTTGGGCCGCCTTAAGTGGAGTACGGAAATGGAAAGTACATGCCGCGTTTTCTATTTTTTTTCATTAAACGTACTAGGGTCTCATCTAAAAGCCAAAAACACATTCTTCTAGGTTTAGTTCAGCTAAGAGCTTTTGTATGGACGCGATCTTCCTCCAAGCCCCCGACTGAGAATACAATCTCTAATTCAACCACCATTGATTTCATTGGGACTTCCTTAGTAAGCTCTTGATTCTGCTTGAGCATCGTCTCATGATTTATCCTCATTCTCAAGTTATCCCCTGTTGAACTTTTTAGACATTTTTATAGATCTTCGGTGTTCTATGGTGATTCAATACCTGTGACTCAAGTATATTGATCTCCCAATGCCAAGGTAGGTGGTTTGTGCCATTCTGTTAAATGTCTTGGAGTTATATTTTCAATTTCTCCCAATACCCATGAAAGAGGTATGGCGAGTTTACCGTTTTATCCCTATTTTTTTTCTACACTTCTTGTATGCTTGAGTAGGTGTTAATAAAATGTGAATAGGGTTAATTTATATGATTTTGATGTCTTTTCCCATTCATGATTGTTTTTTGACCATTGGGTCTAGTCTGCCTATTGGGCTGTTGTTTACGTTCCCATGCCTAGTTGTAGGACAGTGTGATTGTTCTGATATGATGATATGTTGAAGACTGATATCCAAGAAGTTCTTGATGTTTACTTTGGCTAATATGCATTGTTATACCTACCATAATTACATAGGGTTGTGAGAACCTAGTGTAGTAGATCATAGGGAGAATGGACATATGGGATTCATTAGAGTGTTTGTTTTACTTATGATACAAGAACATAGGGGGAATTGACATAAGTGCTTCCTCATAGTGTCTTTAATTCCTCGACGTGGTCCACTGAGGGAATGTGATGTAAGTGCTCTCCTATATTTCCTTTATTTACTGATATGAGAATATAGGAGGAATTGACAGTGAGTGCTTCCTTAGAGAGTCTATGTTTAATCTAAATGAGAGGGTTAGACTAAGTAAACTGCCTAGAGGGTTGCTTATACTATTTATGTAGGACAAGAAGTGATTGGTTGTGAGTACTTCCCAGAGGTTTACCTATTTTTCTATCCATTTTCTTATGTTTTGTGGTATGACTATAGGGGATAAGCTGTTGGTACATCCCAGAGGGTTGCCTTTTGTGATTATCTGCTTTGATTTTCTATTGCTTGATTTTTGAAACTATGGATTGTTACTGTTGAGTTCTTCTTTGTTTATAGTTTTCTGTACATTATCTTCCAGATATTCACTATCTATTAGGCAAAAATCATGTGGTGGTTTCCTACTGGGATTTAGTCGCACTCCCTATTTGGGCCATGATTTTGGTCCCAAATAGATTTTATTGTTGCAGGTATAGACAAGGGTAATCACCCTTCTACATTAGGTAATTGCTTTCTGTGGAGCTGGAGATAATGGGACCAAGATATGGCTTGTGTTGGTGAGGAGTTTTATACTTCCTTTATTTTGTGCATAGGTTTAGTAGTGTTGTATTCCAGCATTGTGATTTGTTTGACTGTTTTCCAAGACATATGTTTCATGCATCATTCATATATGTGTGTGTTCTCAAGTTTATTATTTCCAGTCTTCCACTATTTACTTTTGTATGGATTATTCACACATTCGCTACAGATATTTGTCTTAATTTCGTTGTGTTACTCTACCAATGAGGGCATAGTTTCCCCACTACCACACCCAAGGCTCTCACTTATAGTCAGCAGCCTCTAGAGTTCAGGGAAATTTTCTTGAGGCCATGTGACCAACTAGGTATGGGGCACCTTTGGGTGGCTTCCAGAACCGGGACATTACATGAAACGAGGTTTTAAAAAACTTTAAAAAAATATAGAAAATTGAATTTAATTTTTAAAATAATATTAACTCATTAAAGGTATATAATAACAAGGATAGAAGTACATTTTATGGAAATTTGAAAGATATTGCGCATAAAAATGAAGACTTGTATGGAAATGAAAAGTTGAGACTTCCATTACCATGAAGAGTGATTTATAAAATAAAAGTATCGAGACCTTGGGGACTTAAGGTCACATTGAGAGGACCCGTTGGAATGTAAAACTATTATATTTCCATGTAGGATGAACTAGTAGTGAATGGAAATGATGAAATGTGTGGGTATTTATAGAAAAAGTGGGGGATTCATTTATTAATTTCCTTGAACACATTGGCAGTGGAAAATGAAAAATCATAAGCTGTCCTATGGTATTTTCCCATGGTATTGGACACAAGGATAATATTTTATGTCATTTTATCCCACGTGAATCATCTATAATTTTATATTAATTATTTTTTCCATGAAATGTAGAGTTTCCACAAAATAACATTTTTATGTTAATGTTTCCATTTCAATATTAGGATAGTAAATTATATATTTGTAAATTGATTAAAATAAATTAAAAAACATGATATTAACAAAATAACATAAAATGAGTATTTTATTATGGTTAAATAATTATTATATCATTATTCCATAATTATGTTGTCATTAAACTTACAAAAAACTCAAAATATAATTTTATTATTCACCAAAAACCAAATATTTTAGAAAATTATAATAAATTCACTCGAACCAGATTTTAACATGATTATTTCAATAATTATATTAATTTATTCTAATTATTATATAAATATGATAATATAAACTTTGTAATATAAAAATCGTTATCTATTAAAATTAATAAGAGATAAAAAATGTATGATGTTGTTTCTAACACTTGAAAAAAATAAAATTATTTTATCATAACTATTTATATATGTGTGTTTTAATCATACTATTTCGTAAAAATAATAATTATTCACAATATCTTATTTTATTATAATATTTATATTTTTTCTGAAAAATTCTATTTCGGTCTGGAAAATTAATTTTTCAAATTCTGAGTCAATATATTTCATAAAATAAAATTCTTAAAATAAAATTGATGGAATAATAATTGTATTTGAACAATTTTTTTACACTTTATATAACTGTGGCCTCAAATCATAACCCCTTATAACACCCGTATACAACCATAGTGTAAGGTGTATGATGGATATATATTATTGGGGTGTCTTAGATATCATCTCCTGAGTGGTAATTTCTTCTATCATGAACTTCTCCCATATGTGATTTTGTTGAAGCTTCAATTATAGAATCTTAGCTTGGGCTTAGTCAAGAGCGATGCTTGGTGATGCTACCTCAATCGAAAGCTCTGACAAATGGGATTCATATGACAAGAATCTACTATTTGAGGCCATTGTTTCTCCTTTTTGTATTAATTAACCATTAATATTTTTATTCATAACACTTATTATAACGTCATAATTATTATTAAGAATATTGTTTAAAACTATCATATTGAACAATGGTCGTATAATTGTAAAAACCATATTGTCACATTTTGATTTATATTCACCTCATTTTTAAAGAGATATTATTTTTTTGAGTATAGTATACCAAACATTTTCATCAAACTATTATCATTCAATAATTTCAAGTCGTTACACTCTGAAAAATATGCCGCGTTAAATACCATCAGACTTTTGATTTCGATGTTTCTAATACACATGGGAATGGTAATGTGTTCCCTGAATCATTGAGTTATAATTTTCTAGTGAAATATGTATGATAATCAATGGATGAGAGGGGTCTGATGAGTTTCTTTGTTGATCAGTGTCCAGAAGTGCTTGAGGATGGATATCAATTGTTCTTATCCAATGAATGAATTACACCCCCTCTCATCAATCTGGTTAGGAGTGAGAGTCTATATGACCATGAGTTCTAGTACATTATTTTTTCTTTTAATATTCGGGAGACCTTGAGTGATTGTTCTGGGCCTCTAAATGGTTCCCTCCTCTTTGAATCGTGGCTTGTAGTTCCATTTAGAACGAGTAAGGAGGTGGTACATGTGGTGAAACATTCTACTTGGGTTGTTCACCAAAGGGAAACCAATAAATTTTATACATTTATAAGATATTATTAGTGTCCTAGGATGAGATGTGTGGTGGAAGATTTCATTTACATTTGATTGACACGCTGGTGTATCAAATATGATTATCAAAGACCAAAATAATTATTTCCACTACTTCCCATTACTTTGTGGAAGTGGTTCGAGATATCAACAGATTTCATGATCAGACTACCACATACTCTATGTAGAAAATATTTCATTTTGGTTATTATCAATTGTTTGAAAAAATCATCACACATTCTTCCCATCATGGATTTAACTAAGGTTTAGGGTCTTAGATTCTTTAACATTCGAGAGATTTTTCGACTTCATTGAGTGACATCAGTTATAGTTTTAGTATGGGAAGCTCATTTTACTTATTATTTCAAGAAGTTACTCTAGGAGGAATTGGAAACCATGATGAAATTGAGTGCAACATATCACTGGTAGATGGATGGTCAGTCTAATCAGACACTCCGGACACTTGAGTATATATTGTGATCATGTGTTGATGATTTCAAATGATTATAGGATATAAAACTACATTTGGTTATGTTTTGTTATAATAATAGTTATTATTACTTGAATTGGGTGGCCCCATTTGAATAATTATATAAATATTAATTGTGTTCCCTTTTGTGTTGTGATGTGGTGAGTTAGAAAACCTGGGTTGGACTGAGTCTCATCTTGGATATGAAAGAGATACTTGAGATGATTTAGAAAATGTTAGATATGTATCAAAGTCACCACAAGTATTATATATACCGTCATTATATCTCATTATATATATTTTTAGTGATCAAGTGTTTCTTTATGCCTCCATTTGTCTGGGAAATCATCATTTGGTTATGTAGGAAAAGATAGAACAATGTAACTATTGAAACTCCCTTTTCTAAATAAGAGAATGAAAAAATATTATCAATAGAACATTAGATATATTAATGTGTCAAGGAAATTTAAATGAAGTAGTGAAATTTGGTTAAAGGGACTTACACATCATACCTATGAACATACATAGACCACCTATGGGATCAATTCTTTACTCCCTCTTTTATACCACTCATGTAAGGGACTCTCCTTAATTTTCTCCCTAGCATAAAAGAGATTACATTGAAACCTCCACCAAGACCTCTTTATCTTCCAAAACCATTAGAAATGGCACATCAACATGTCTCCCATTTAGATTTTGATATCTATGGTTGGGGGTTTTTCACACTCATCTTACCATAAGGTAAGGATCCTCGATGTGTCTCAAGATCTAGATATATGTGGTCACATAGACCCTTACCCTAGGAATCGTGTTGTGTAGATCCTGGTTTCACATTCTGGTGGTAGATCATTGTTCATCCCCACTTGTCATTGAGATACAGAGCATCGGTTTCCAAGCATGAAGGATAAGGATTACACATGCTTTTTTCCTTCCATATAGTATATGACCCTACCTTTATAAGTGCCAAATTTTAGGGCATGCATCCTGGAATAATCTACTAGCCTTTTGAGTCAGACCTAATGACCTTCAAATTCATTTCACAATTAAAGGATCATTGATATGCTCCCTCATCCACCATCATCCCAGACTTCTCCACCATAAGACCACCCTCTTCCGTAACCGAAGGAGAATAAATGTGTTTTTTTCTAATCATTCACATCCTATTTCTTCTCACATTTAGCAAGAATTACTTTGGATTACAAGATTTTAATGATTTAAATCCCCTCATAATCTACCTAAATTAATGAATTATGAGAACTATGATTCCCACCATAATTGTGATACGTATAAATTCTTCCCCAAGGTCTTGTGCTCAATCGACATATTACTATGGAGTCCAATACTACCCACTTAATTCGTGACCCCCTTTAGGAATAGGCCCCAAATTAACCCCCACCCCCCCCTAAATCCTAATGAGTTAATATATCTCTTCTTGACCCTGTTATATGGGAATCCACTTTAGAAGTAAGACCAATCATATTTTCCTAAAAGGGTCATACTCCCCTATGAGAGTTAATGAACTACGTGTGCTTTGATTCCCATCAAAATGGGATATATAGGACACCCCACTGTGGTTCAAACCCATCATCTCAAATCATCCCTTTTCTCTTCCGGCCACATTCCAATCACTGTATAATCTAAATTGGAAAATTATATCCTTCTCGAGTACCTTAGGATTCTTCGGTATAAGTCCACCAAAAATTGATAATTCACCTTCCACCTAGTTAATCTTTCCACATGAAATTAAACTATATGGTTTGTTCCTTATCACCTAACCATAAAATCTATGTTGTGTCCCATTCTTTGGTATCAAACTATTTGGGTTATGTTACCTTTCACAAGGATACGTAGAAAGACGAATTATGGGATTGATCCCAAAATCAAAACGACATCCATATCCCTAGATGACGATTAAATCCATAGTAATCACTATCTACCTAGATGTAAATAAACTCCATAGTAATATTCTATCCCCGTGGATGATGATAAATTCTATAGTATCATTCTTCTACTTTGATGATGATGAATTCTAGAGTGACCCACTGAGTGGATTAAAAACCCACATTGTCAGAATAACAGACAAAGAATCTATAAGTTTTATATGATAATATTTTATAGTTGGAGAACCTTAGATACATAAAGATATATACATTAATGATGTTCCCTGAATACATATAGATGATTCTGAATTCCACACATGCTAATAATTTATTGTAAATTTTAATGGAAACCAACATTATTCTTAGTAAATTTATATGGATTAATGAATATATCTTAAATCTACAAGATATTCATAGAGTATGAAATAATTCCCCCCCAAAAGGGTTTGATGAGATCGACCTCCGTTGCACTTGACCAATGCAAGATCATATGTATTGTACGTCAACAAACCTAACAAATGTTTGCCTTTATAATGTAGGTCCCATTGGATACAAGACCGTAAGGTGTTTCTGGTTCCATAAAAAATCTATTCGAAACAATTTGGAAATAGTGATTCCTAACCAGAACACATGATCCAAGGGAAAAAAATGGTGAACCAGACTTGAATCATTAACTAGGATGATAGTGTGACCCTTTTTTCATGGCCCTATCAATTGTTAAAATAAGGCCATACAAGGAAATAAATCATGAATATGTTCATCAAAAAACAATATACTTTATTGGGGTTTATTTTTAATTTTTCATATATATAGGAACCTTCTTTCATGAAATCCCTTCATTTCAAATAGATTTCTTAATTTTTACTCATATGTACACCCCAACTCCATTTATAGTGGATCCCTATCCACCCGATGGATGCCTTTACCAACTCAGTGTCTTCCACATTGGGTCTGCAATGCATGTTTCCAAGATTACCGTCAAAATGGTACTATTATGACCTTCTAGGATTCCCAATAGGTTATACCAATGAATAATAACCCCAATCATACTGCCAATGATGAAAAGTGGTCCATAAGAAGATAGTTCCAATGACTGTCTTCAACCATTTTGGGAGTTTATCCCAAGAACGCAATAACCCATCCATCCCATATACTAGGTAGTTCGACAAGGGGCAACCTTTTTCCTCATCATGAATATGCATGGGTCCTTACCAAGGGATCATGCCAACAATTACCACATCCAATGTTGCATTGTAGAAAATACACATCAAGATGAGGGTGTTATATGTGGCTATCTAGGCTGGGTCCCTCTGAACCAAGAACACAAGATGAACCACTAGGGATAATAGTCGTCTAATATAGGGTAGTTATATATATTTTACATCTCTATAGATGTCCACTAACCATGTTTGGTGGATAATAGAGAATGAGAACATACACCTGTATTCCTTTATTTCATCAGCCAATCGACTTATCTGGAGGTCCCCAACCAATCCTGTCATTCAAATCTGTTGGACATACCAAAGTAGTTATATAATACTTCTTATAATCTGTTATCCAGTTAGTAGATTCATCTAGGTCCATTCATGATTTCCCACAAATGAAATGTGGCATCAAGTTGTAAGCAATAACATACACCATCCTGCAATCACCGTGTCTATGAGAAGTCTCATCTAGATTCACTTAAAGATGTCTACCAACAATTATTTGAATAAAATATATAGAAATAACTTATACCTACCATCATCAACCATTTTTACGAATACTCTCATTTGCAATCACCTGGAGAAGTTAGTTGGAAAGCATCGACAACAAACCTGGGGAAGATCCAACTCTCTTCCCCGACACATGAGTACTTTTAGTATCCACTGATTGGAATGGGAGGACAGGAGTAGGTATATAAATCTAATCTAGATTAAAAATTGAAATATATTCTTGTTCTATCAACTAATTTTACAAAAAACATTTTGGAAATGGTGAATGGGAATACAAATGTTTTTCCCATATCCTAAACGTTTTCTAGGATATCATAACATATACTTCAGTAGTACCATATGGATGGAAACAAAATTTTGTCCCCATAAATGGGATAACTCATCCTCATGACATCCTAGATTTGATAAAAACATATATTCTAGTCTGTAAGGGTTACATGGAACAATCCCCAATATCATATTGACAACCGGATAAGGAACATACACCTATTCCAATTGGATACAAGCTGCCTATTCTAATGTCTACTATTGTCCAGGAACATAAAACTTCTTATGATAACCATTTTTTCCAACAAGTTCCCCAAATAAGTGTAGGAAGGTGTATTAGAAGACGTCTCACCAAAAACAGTTTGAGAATCAAGAGTCGATCTGTGAACTAGATCCTCTTAATTCTAGTGTTCTTGAAACTCTTAGACATATATGTATTAAATCTTTGGATCCTACACTCCCATTACCAAATTATGGGTGTATTAGCAATAATTCTGCAGTTACTCATCAGACACTTCATTATGTGGGATTTCATCTAGAAAATTAGGTCAATCTTGAGAACTTATCTATGGATGAGAGCTATGGTATCCCTCAATGATCCCAAAATACCATGGAAAATAAGGATTTATCCCATTCTATAATCCACCATTGTGGTCCTCCTCAATATGGAATTCATTGGGAAACTTCTCTCCACAGTACTGTTTAAAATTGTCAAGAAAATTATCCAATAGACAATATATTGATGAAAAATGCCTCTAATCTTAAGGGACATTCAAAAATAAGTGCAACAAGTCTAATGTATTGTTACTATAAGGTGAAATACTTTCTCAGCCATAAGACAGTCCAAGGTAACCATCATTATCTAACCCTCCCATGGGTCACTTGACTTCTGATATAGCATAAGAGATATCAATTTTTCCCATTTCTTGTGGTAAAAAAATTAGGAAGCATCCACTATAGTTGGGCCAGGTTGATAAACCTCAAGAAAAATAAAATAAGGATGCATTGTATATGAGGAAACAACATGCAATGGGTGAAATACCCACCTTGTTCTAGCATATTGCCACCTCGAAACAAAACATTCTAGATGTGTTTGCAGAATAGTTTATTGATTATATCCATATCAACATTTAGAATAATCATCATCATCTAAAATCCAATGTATTCATTTAAATTAATATAAAATTCATGTCAATGTAATATAAATTTTGCAACACCAATTTGATTTGGAATATCTGCATGTTTCCCTAACATAAGTGATCGAGAAACAACAGGATTCCCATATACAATAATGAATCAATGCATTAATGAGGTTGTGAAAATTGATCATAGACACCCCATATGGTGTTCAGATAAAATAATGGCGTTGACATGGAGAATATCATTCCAATCCACTCTAAAATCATCATAGCCGGACAAAATTGGTCTCAAGAATTGATTTTCCCCAGGCTGTCTACAGAAAATAGAGTTTTATGATGACTACGGTGATAATCAGTATAAACAGACCTCAAATAGATTTCACCAATGTTAGGCCCAAATAGACGAATCTATTGACAAAATTTTGAATCAATCTTATGAAATCATTTAGAAGGACTAAAAAATAGGGGATGTTAGCCATCAGATAGAAAAAATGTCTGAAATAGAAAAATGGACTTCTGAAACATGTAAATTATGTTGTTGTTTGATAACACACCCTGACAATGTTCAGACTAGTATTTGTAAAACCAAAAAAGTTGATGTGAAGATATAATCCATATTAGTTCATGAGCAACCTAGCTTCTAGGGATAGGGGATTTTTTAACTCAACCCTATAATCCAACTAACAAAGCCCAAAGGGTTGAGGAAGAAGAATAGGAATAACCTCAGATCGATTGGATGGGGACTTTTAAAATTCACAATCCCCTCCGTAGAGGAATTTGGTTTTTCCTGATTAAGGATTAAATTGAATGTAGAAGGAAAAGTTGTACTAGCCATGGATTTCCTTTATGTTACTACTCACCGGAGAATTTCTGGGGAATCATCAAGTTGTAGGAAAATGTCTCATGGAAGATGAAAAAGAATATGATCTCACAAATGTACTAAAATAATTCCATAATTTAATTACACATTAGATAATGTCATTAATTACATCATGGAAGATCGTCTAGAATATGAGTCCATTTCATGGGAGTCATAGGATGATACTATTATTCAAAATGCAGTCTATACTGAAGAAAATTAATGAGGTGTGTATACCCAAAATCACAGGATTACTCAAAATTTAGGTATTCTCTATAATAAGAAACTTCAACCTCATTGAAATTAACCTAATAAGGGAATGGTTTACGGACAAGCCATGTCTCACCTTTCTATTTATGATGTTCAATCCATTTTTCTTGATGAAATATTTTCTCAACAAGAGGAGGATATGAAGGATTTGGGGAGACTCAATGCATAGTAACTCCGAAGTAGCATTCCTACAAGACATGCTCTACAAACAAATCCTCAACATGAAATTTCAATTTGAACATCTCAGGAAAGAGTGTTTTTTACAACTACCAATTTGGATAATGAATTCCATCCATTGTTTAAATATATAGAATAGGTTAAATAACATCCTTATAGTCATTTCCCTGAGGGTGATCCAGGAAAAATACCACCAGCAACACCACCAGTGGTCTTCCCTATCTTTTCACCTATTCGAGCTCCATCGACCGCACATATTTAGGTCCCAACATAGATATATATTCCTCAAATTATTAGCAATACCATCAAGTCATTTATGAATCGATTGGAATCTATAGAAGGATGGTGTGAACCAATACAACTAGGAAAAATATTTATCTTGAATGGGGTGATTCTATCCCTCCAATGCCAAGCATTGGGTATCTAATATTTCAAATAATCAATAGATAAAATTATTTGGAGCAGTAGTTGATGTGTTTCTTATTTCATTGTGATCCAATGATGGGTATGCCTAAGAAACAAGAGCCAGTGAAGCTCATGTGTTTTGTCTAATCACTACAGTGTCTAGTCTTTGTCTGGTATAAAAATACACAGTCTCAATTAATTATTGGATGGGATGATCCCCATCATAAGTTCCTTTTCCTGTTCAGTTCAATTCTCTAGAAGACAACATTCTTCAATCTCAAAAATTACATGCAAAGGGATAATGACAAAGTTTCATATTTCATTGCTCGGTGTAAATGATTAACATTCTCCTTGAATATAACATTCCCTTTGGAAGAGTTGCTGCTAATTAGTGATTCATATCCCTATGATTAGTTGTGTCGACCATTAAACACTGTGAAATATATATGAGAGTTTTGTGATCTAGAATCGATATCTCAAAAAGTGAAAGATTGGATAATAGAGACTAGATCCAATTCCAAAGTAATTCCATTAGCTCTAGGAAGAAGAGCTGGAAAATAAGAGGCCATTATAGTCACAAATAAGTAGTCCCTTGTGCCCGCTCCAACTTAAAATCCCCCATCATGCTCTAGGTATCCACCTCCTGAGCATTAGAAACAATGAATTATTTGTCAAGATGATAAATAAAATCAAACGTAGAGTATATTTAATGAGTTAAAAAACATTGTGTATTCATTTCAAAATGAATATGTCCCTAGATAATTCATCTCATCTTTAAAAAAATACAGTTTAGTGGAAAAGGATGAAGTAACATAACAAACAAGGATACTAAGACCTCCCAAACATTTTACCCTTTCATAAAATGATATAGAACTACATCCAAGAGTTTTCTGTTTTTAAGGACCTCCTACAAAAGGTGGGGGAATCTAGGAATGGGGATCTGAAAAATTCACCATCCCAGGTAGCATTTGTTACTATTACCAGTCTAGATGAGAAAGGTGAATGGATAGAAGTTAAAAGTAAGAATTATAATAAATTCAATGATTTTATGGTTAGGAAAATATTCAAAAAAACTAATTTAATTCTATGAAAACAATTGAATCAACCCATTTTTTCCCCTACCACATCCATTTTGGAAAATTTTTCATCATCAATATCCCAATCATACAAAGGACAATCCTCAATGAACCAGCAAGGATATAAGAATAAGAAGAAATCAGAATAATATGAATTCGTGGAAATGCCAATGTTCTCCACAACCTTAGTGTATTTCATGACATCTATCTCAAGAGCATGGGTAAAACCCAACCAAATTTCACAACAATAATCGACCTATCAGGTAAAATTATCTCAGTTTTGTAGTTGATTTTCTATTCTATTAATGATATTCACATAATTGATCATTTTACAAATGATGATTGTCATTATTTACCTAATTTCCCTATTCGTGATTATGGATCTTGGGTAATATGTCATCAAGTTAGTGGACATAGGGGAATACATGGGTATACTTGGAGACAAAATTTCAATTATACCCCTGCATGAGTGGTTTATGTACCAAAAAATCATGGCAGAGCTCTCCAACAGGCTCAGTATGAACAAGGTAATCATCCCACATATGATAAGGCTTTCCCTTACTTTATCAGATTAGAAAAAATATAAAAATCTATACCACCACCTCCTTAGATAATGTAAGGACCTAGCGAGCCTAACACATTTTGAGAATAATTATTTCCAGCTTCACCTATGAAAAATGGTCTATCCACATCTGGAGAATCGGAATTCAATCCACCTACAAACCAACATTTTCATGGCGGAAAAAGAAGACCTCTTGGTCAAAATTCTGATCTGTTTGTGAAATTATCCTATGTACTAGCCATGATATCAATCCTGGATGCTCTAAATATGTCAAAGGATATCCTGGAATCCCTTATTGAGGTTTTATCATGACCTCAATAGATTGAATCCAAGGTTTAAACCATAGAGGTTTACAATATAGAGAATGACCAATCGTAATGTCATGCATTCATATTTTTCAAAGACTACGAATAGTATGTTGTTGTACAAGGACTCCTCAGGTTTTTATGCATATCTGAGGAGATCATTGATATTGACATCCATCGATCCTACATTGTTAACAAATTAGGGGTCATCCTCATTCCCATCGATACACTTCACAGATTGGGTCTCACTGAATTTGACTTATCTTCCTCCACTCTGATGCTGCAAGGCTATGAGAAGAATGAACAAGAACCTATATCTAAGATTATACACATAACTCAATTTGGGTATGTTTTGTTTGATTCAGATTTCAAGGTTGTCTAATAGGATTCATCTTTCAAAATTCTACCGGGAATACCATGGGTACATCAACATGTGGATATTCCTTCATCGTACCACCAATGTCTCAAATATTACGTCAATTATAAAATTGGGAAATTGTATGGTGATAAGGACCCATTAAAAACTTTTGAATCTCTGTACATTAATTCCAAGATATATCACATGAAGGGAAATAATTTCATGGGAAATAATGTTACTATAATAAATTATATGAATGATCTTGAAAAGATCCCAACTAATACATTCAAGCATCTAGTAAAGATTATATTCTTCCCATTATTCATATATAATTGTTTTACCACGATCCAAGAACATGTTTTGTGGCTTCCAAAAGTTCAGTTGTTGAAATTGATCCTAACAGCACGGCAAAAATCATTGATTCTCCAAGCAGCGATGAAAGCCTAAAAAGATATGTCTTCATTCCATCTAATAAGCTTAAAAAATTCTTTGGTGCATCATCCATGATTTAATAAGCTGTCACACTCATGAAAAACGTTAAGTATATTGATTATCACCCCATTATATTCCCTTTATAACATTACAAAATATTCTTCATCGTCTTTTGGGATGGAGATTTTTGTCTCCATTTTAGGATGACTAAATACTGACTCCTCTCCTAGCTCTGAAGGTATTTATTCATCACATAACCTTTAAATAAAGATATAAGAAGCAACACATGAAGAAAAACAAGAAGAGGAAGACCTCAGGGATTCCCCTCCAACATTTGAGGATGGTGTATCCACCAATGTGGATGGACATAGAGAAACAAATCTGGATACAGAGGAGGATTTACACCCCCACGTTGATTAGTGATTCCATGACTCATGAAGTGAAAGAGGTGTATACTTCCTTTCTAAAGAAATAATAGGATATGTTTTCTTGGAATTTCAAAGACATATTAGATCTTGACCATCAAGTGGCCACCCATTATTTGGTATTACAAGAAAAACATCTGGGATACAAACAAGAAGTAAGAAGAATGCACTAGAATCATACCTTCAAAATTGAGGCTGATGTCGACAAACATATCAAATCTGACTTCATCTGGGATATGAAATATCCAAATTAGATAGATAATATTTCCATGGTCAAAAATAAGATTAATAAAATAATAGTTTCCATTAATTTTAGATATCTAAACTGATGTTGTACCAAATAAGACTTCATGTTTCCAATCATATAACTCTTGATTGATGAAATATCTAGCTATAATGATATTTCATTAATGGATGGATATTTTGGATATAACCAAATCAGCATGGTCCTAGAGATGAGGAATCTATTGCCATTAGAACCCATAAAAGTGTATTTTGTTGTCTTGTAATTCAATTTGACATTAAGAATTCCGGGTGACATATTCACAAGAAATGTACCACATCTTGAAAACATTCTTGGGAAAATTTATTGAAGGTTATGTTGATGATCTAGTGGTTAAATCCAGGTAACATTCTGAATGCCTGGCTGATCTAGAAACCATATTCAGCAAGCTTCAGCAGCATATGATGACGATGAACTACCTGAAGTGTTCATTCAAGGTAACCATAGAAAAATTTCTCAGATTTTTGTATGCCAACATAGCATAAAAGTTTATCTAGAGAAGAAACACTCTATCCATGTCATGTAACCTCCTTGAAACATGAAATATTTGAGAGTACATCCAGGACTCGTGGCTTAAATTCAACACTTCATAGCCAATATTGAAGGGATGTTCATTACATTCACCAAACTGGAAAAGAAGGGGTCACTTATCAATGGACCACTGACTTCCATAAATCATTTTATACCCTCAATAAATACTTATTTATTCCATCATTATTTATTCCACATGTAGAGACAAAACGACTCATCCTTAATGTGATATCCTTGGTGTAATCATTGGTTACCTTACCTAAATAGAATAATGATGATAGGAATGAAAAAACCTTTATTATCTAAGTAAAACTGTAATTCCCTGACTGTAGTTACCCAGAGACATTGCATTATTACATTACATTGTCTTAATCACTTGGAAATCATGTCTCGAAAGACCGATAAATTTATTATTATTGGAAACAAGATTCATACATTACTTCAACATTACAACATTAAAAGAAATAAAACAAAAATTTATTCCATTAGAAAAATCCATTCCTCTAATGTTATGCCTCTAATTCACCCATTACTAACTTCTTCATATCCTATGAAAATAAAACAAAAGAAATGGGTGAGCTCAAACACTCGGTAAGGGTAAAAAATACAGTGGAAGATAACATAAATATTAAGCATGTTGAATAATTGAAACCACATGCCTTTACCAATAATAAACATGAATACTTTTATGGCAGATTATGAACTGATTAAATAATACCATAATAAAACATAATCATGGGTATTCTACTAGTAGAATGACCACTTGAACAATCAATATTATTTTTGTAATGGGGGAATGTATAATGCCGAAAATTAGGAATCATTTTTTCAAGGCCTCGACCAAGACATCTAAAAATTATTACGGCCTCGGGAAAAACCACATATCTAATTGGTAAAGGGCCACATCAAAATCCATGACTAGTTGTCTCATGAGACCTACCAATGCATTGAGGAGCTATAGTAGGCTCCACCCGTCACTTACTAATTCTAATTCATTCATTATATGAAAATGTTTAAACATATCATAAACATTCATATTAAAACTAGGATACGAGATGTCAATAATATAACCATAAACCATGAATGGTATAAAAATAGCACATCCATAGTAAAACATATCACAAAATCTCAAATACAATATGGAAGTTTTGTATCATAAAAAATAAACATCAAATAAACTTAAGATCCGTCAAAATAGGTTGACATTGATGAAATAAAAACCCTTTTTAGAGAAATACCTCTTTCTATTTTGAAATCATGTAAGCGTCACATAAATATAAAGAAAACATTTATTTTGAAAATATTCTTATAAGCTTGTAAGGGAAGATTTGATGATGTTATAACGGTAGAAAATAGCCGCACCCGCGAATAAGTTTAAAAAAACATTCTTACCTTAAATTTACCGAAAAGGTCAAAAAGTACCTTGTTTAGAAAATGACAGAATGATTCCTTTCAAAACACATAATGGTATAAATGACATTAAAAAAGTGTCTAGTAAATATTAAAAATGTTTTGAAATACATTTTTATGAAACATGGTTGTGGATAAAAAGGAGGTCCCAATAGATAATTACGTATTAACAACCTCTGATAAAGAAGAGATTGTAGAATCAACCCTTACCCTGTAATTTTCCATGGTTGGGGGTAAGATAACATCATGTATAATGGTGAAATAATATTTATTAAATTATACAAGAATCATATACATTTATATGATATCATATATGATCTTTTAACATTGCTTTGTTAATAATATCTTAGTATTGTCGTCATTTCGGGTTTTAAATGATTCGTTTTCCTTTATATTATTTGTTATGTGAGTCAAATATGTTATGTATGGGATGTATCTTATTCATATCCCGAGTGATATCAAGTCTTTATACATTATTATTATTCATCAATGAAAATTAGTTATGAATGGATAGGATGGGGAATGAATATCATCGCCTTCATGGAGACGGTAATCCGTATGTACACACGAGCGACAATATCAGTCTTTTGATATTATCATAATATATAATTGGATGGTATATCATATATACAGAAAAATTATCATGTTATATTCATTATTTACATCAATTACACACCATTATTATACCCATCCAAATAAATATGTATTTCATAACAATTACACCACAACGTGGAGATGGTAAGTAGTACGTACACACGTATGGTGACGTGCCATTAAAAGGATGGATTTAATAGTGAAAATGGTTGCACCACATTTATAATAATATCAAACTATATATAAGATAATGGAGTTATTATTTTAGAATGGGAAAAAATAAATATGAAGTGTAAGAAGAAAGGAACTTGAAAGAGTTGATGAAATATTTACCACTTTTTCGGGTTCTTCCTTTTGATTTGATCAAAAAGGATCTTTACACTAATATCCAAGATACCTATTTGGAGTAGCTACTCCCAAGACCTACGTGGACAACCTACCTTTGACTAGGTACCCTCCTTACATATAAATAGGACCCTTGAACTCCCCATTTCAACATCTAATAAAGTCACAAGAACTCTCAATGATATATTTTCATAGCTCTTTCACCCATGCCCCTTTAATTTTATCATCTAGCTCTGTAAAACATGATTGAATAGAGGATTAAAATGGATATACATTATCAAAGTTACTTTATGGTCTAAAATAAAAGATACTTATTTGATAACCCTCATTCCATAAGAATAAGTAAACTATTCAAAGATCTATCATTAGTAAATACATGTGTGGGATTCATCAAAGGACATCATGGGACACCCAAGGTGCTTATGTTAAAACATCACCCAAGGGTTGTTGTCTTAGTAGTGCATTTCCCAATTCATATTATGATCTCACAAGTATATCCTTCCTTTGTTAATCATTTTTCATTTCCTCCTTAGACCTGCACTAAATACCTATGTGGCATATCTACACAACAAACATACAAAGACCACCTATGGGATCTATCCTTTACTCCCTCTTTTATACCACTCATGTAAGGGACTCTCCTTAATTTTATCCCTTGCCTAAAAGATACCACATTGAAACCTCCACCAGGACCTCTTTATCTTCAAAAACCATTAGAAATGGCACATCAACGTGTCTCCCATTTAGATTTTGATATCTATGGTTGGGGGTTTCTCACACTCATCTTACCAGATGGTAAGGATCCTCGATGTGTCTCAAGATCTAGATATATGTGGTCACATAGACCCTTACCCTCGGAATAATGTTGTGTAGATCCTGGTTTCACATTCTGGTGATAGATCATTGTTCATCCCCACTTGTCTCTGAGATACAGAGAATCGGGTTCCAAGCATGAAGGATAAGGATTACACATGATTTTTCCTTCCATATAGTATATGAACCTCCCTTTATAAGTGCCAAATTTTAGGGCATGCCTCCTGGAATAATATTATAGCCTTTTGAGTCTGACCTAATGACCTTAAAATCCATTTCACAATTAAAGGATCATTGATATGCACCATCATCCAGCATTATCCCAGACATCTCCACCATAAGACCGCCCTCTTCTGTAACCAAAGGAGAATAAATGTGTTTTTTTAATCAATAACATCATATTTCTTCTCGCATTTAGCAGGAATCACTTTGGATTACAGGATATTAATGATTTAAATCCCCTAAAAATCTACCTAAATTAATGAACTATGAGAACTATGATTCCCACCATAATTGTGATATGTATAAAGTCATCACCAAGGTATTGTGCGCAATGGACATATTACTATGGAGTCCAATCTGACCCACTTAATTCGTGATCCCCTTTAAGAATAGGCCTCAAATTAACCCCCCCCCCAAATCATAATGAGTTAATATATCTCTTCTTGATCCTGTTATATGGGAATCAACATTAGAAGTAAAACCAATCATATTTTACTAAAATAGTCACACTCCCCTACGAGACTTAATGAACTATGTGTGCTTTGATTCCCATAAAAATGGGATATGTAGGACACCCCACTGTGGTTCAAACCCATCATCTCAAATCATCCATTTTCTCTTCCGGCCACATTCCAATCACTGTCTAATCTAAATTGGAAAATTATATCCTTCCCGAGTACCTTAGGATTCTTTGGTATAAGTACACCAAAAATTCATAATTCACCTTCCACCTAGTCATACTTACCACATGACATTAAACTATATGGTTTTTTCCTTATCACCTAACCATAAAATCTATGTTGTGTCCCATATTGTGGTGTCACACTATTTGGGTTATGATACCATTCACAAGGATACGTAGAAAGACGATTTATGGGTTTGATCCCAAAAATCAAAACGACATCCATATCCCTAGATGACGATTAAATCCATAGTAATCACTATCTACCTAGATGTAAATAAACTCCATAGTAATATTCTATCACCGTGGATGATGATAAATTCTATAGTAACATTCTTCTACTTGGATGATGATGAATTCTAGAGTGACCCACTGAGTGGATTAAAAACCCACATTGTCATAATAACAGACAAAGAATCTATAAGTAGTATATGATAATATTTTATTGTTGGAGAACCTTAGATACATACAGATATATACATTAATGATATTTCTTGAATACATATAGATGATTCTGAATTCCACACATGCTAATAATTTATTTGAAAATTTTAATGGAAACCTACATTATTCTTAGTAAATTAATATGGATTAATGAATATATCTTAAATCTACAAGATATTCATAGAGTAAGAAATAATTCCCCCCCCCCAATAGGGTTTGATGAGATCGACCTCCATTGCTCTCGACCAATGGAAGATCTTATGTATTGTATGTCAACAAACCTAACAAATGTTTGCCTTTTAAATGTAGGTACCATTGGATACAAGACCGTAAGGTGTTTCTGGTTCCATAAAAAATCTATTCGAAACAATTTGGAAATAGTGATTCCTAACCAGAACACATGATCCAAGGAAAACAAAAAATGGTGAACCAGACTTGAATCCTTAACTAGGATGATAGTGTTACCCTTTTTCATTGCCCTATCAATTGATAAAATAATGCCAGACAAGGAAATAAATCATGAATATGTTCATCCAAAAACAATATACTTTATTGGGGTTCATTTTTTTATTTTTCATATATATAGGAACCTTCATTCATGAAATCCATTCATTTCAAAAAGATTTCTTAATTTTTACACATATGTACTCCCCAACTCCATTTATGGTAGATCCAAATCCACCCAAAGGATGCCTTTACCAACTCAGTGTCTTCCACTTTGGGTCTGCAATGCATGTGTCCAAGATTACCATCAAAATGGTACTATTCTGACCTTCTAGGATGCCCAATAGGTTCTCCCAATGAATAATAACCCCAATCATTCTGCCAATGATGAAAAGTGGTCCATAAGAAGACAGTTCCTACGACTGTATTCAACCATTTTGGGAGTTTATCCCAAGAACGCAATAACCCATCCATCCCATATACTAGGTAGTTCGATCAAGGGGAAGCCTTTTTCCTCATCATGAATATTCATGGGTCCTTCCCAAGGGATCATGCCATCAATTACCACAACCAATGTTGCATTGTAGAAAATACTCATCAAGATGAGGGTGTTATAGTTGGCTATCTAGGCCAGGTCCCTCTGAGCTAGGCACACAAGATGAACGACTAGGGATAATATTCGTCTAATATAGAGTAGTTATATATATTATACATCTCTATAGAAGTCCACTAACCATGTTTGGTGACTAATAGAGAATGAGAACATACACCTGTATTCCATTATTTCATCAGCCAATCGACTTATCTAGAGGCCCCCAACCAATCCTGTCATTCAAATAAGTTTTACTTACCAAAGTAGGTATATAATACTTCTTATAATCTGTTATCTAGTTAGTAGATTCATCAAGATGCATTCATGATTTCCCACAAATGAAATGTGGCATCATGTTGTAAGCAAGAACATACACCATCCTGCAATCACCGTGTCTTTGAGCAGTCTCATCTAGATTCACTTAAAGATGTATTCCAACAATTATTTGAAGAAAATATCTAGAAATAACATATACCTACCATTATCAATCATTTTTATGAATAGTCTCATTTGGAAGCACTTGGAGAAGTTATTTGGAATGCTACGACAAAAAACATGCGGAAGATCCAACTCTCTTCCCCGACACATGAGTACTTTTAGTATCCACTGATTGGAATGGGAGGACAGGAGTAGGTATATAAATCTAATCTAGATTGAAAACTGAAATATATTCTTGTTATATCTACTAATGTTACAAAAAACATTTTGGAAATGGTGAATTAAAATACAAATGTTTTTTCCCATATCCTAAATGTTTTCTAGGATATCATAAAATATACATCAGTAGTACCATATGGATGGAAACAAAATTTTTTCCCCATAAATGGGATAAATCATCCTCATGACATTCTAGATTTGATAAAAACATATATTATAGTCCGTGAGGGTTACATGGTATAATCCCCAATATCATATAAACAACCGGATAAGGAAGATACACCTATTCCAATTGGATATAAGCTGCCTATTCTAATGTCTACTATTGTCTAGGAACATAAAACTTCTCATCATAACCATTTCTTCCAACAAGTGGCCCTAAATAAGTGTAGGAAGGTGTATTAGAAGACGTCTCACCAATAACAGTTTAAGAATCAACATTCGATCTGTGAACTAGATCCTCTTAATTCTAGTGTTCTTGAAACGCTTAGACATTTATGTATTGAATATTAGGATCCTACACTCACATTACCAAATTATGGGTGTATTAGCAATAATTCTGTAGTTACTCATCAGAAACTTCATTATATGGGATTTCATCCAGAAAATTAGGTCAATCTTGAGAACCTATCTATGGATGAGAGGCATGGTATTCCTCAATGATCCTAAAATACCATGGAAAATGAGGATTTATCCCATTCTATAATCCACCATGGTGGTCCTCCTCAATACGGAATTCACTGGGAAACTTCTTTGAATAGTAGTGTTTAAAATTCTCAAGACAATTATCCAATTGACAATATATTTATGAAAAATCCCTCTAATATTAAAGGACATTCAAAAATAAGTGCAACACGTCTAATGTCTTGTTACTATAATGTGAAATACTTTCTCAGCCATAAGACAGTTCTAGGTGACCATCATTCTCTAAACCACCCTTGGGTCACTTGACTTCTGATATAGCATAAGAGATGTCAATTTTTCCCATTTCTTGTGGTAAAAAAAATAGGAAGCATCCACTATAGTTGGGCCAGGTTGAGAAACCTCATGAAAAATAAAATAAGGATGCGTTGTATAAAAGGAAACAACATGCAATGGGTGAAATACCAGCCATGTTCTAGCATATGTCCACCTTGAAACAAAACATTCTAGATGTGTTTGCAGAATATTTTATTGATTATATCAATATCAACATATAGAATAATAATCATCATCTAAAATCCAATGTATTCATTTATATTAATATAAAATTCATGTCAATGTAATATAAATTTTTCAACACCAATTTGTTTTGGAATCTCTACATGTTTCCCTAACACAAGTGATCGAGAAACAATAGGATTCCCATAAACAATAATGAATCAATGCATTATAGAGGTTGTGAAAATTGATCATTGACACCCCATATTGTGTTCATATAAAAGAAAGGCGTTGAAATAGAGAATATCATTCCACTCCACTCTGAAATCATCATAGCCAGCCAAAATTGGTCTCATGAATTGATTTTTTCCAAGCTGTCTACAACAAATAGAGGTTTATGATGACTATGGTGATAATCAGTACAAATAGACCTCAAATAGATTTCACCAATGTTAGGCCCAAGGAGAGGAATCTATTGACAGAATTTTGAATCAATCATATGAAATCATTCATAAGGACTCTAAAAAAGGGGATGTCAGCCATCAGATAGAAAAAATGTCTGAAATAGAGAAACGGACTTATGAAACATGTAAATTATGTTGTTATTAGATAACACACCCTGACAATGTTCAGACTAGGATTTGTAAAACCAAAAGAGTTGATGTGAAGCTATCATCCATATTAGTTCATGAGCCATCTAGCTCGCAGGGCTAGGGGATTTTTTAACTCAACCCTCTAATCCAACAAACAATGCCCAATGGGTTGAGGAAGAAGAACAGGAATTGCCTCAGCTCGATTGGATGTGGACTTTTCACATTCAAGATCCCCTCCGTAGAGGAATTTGGTTTTTCCTCATTTAGGATTAAACTGAATGAAGAAGGAAAAACTGTACTATCCATGCATTTCCTTTAGGTTACTGCTCACTGGAGAATTTCAGGGGAATCAACAAGTTGGAGGAAAATGTCTCATGGTGGATAAAAAAGAATATGATCTCATAAATATACTAACATAATTCCATAATTTAATTACACATTAGATAATGTCATTAATTATATCATGGAAGATCATCTAGAATATGAGTCCATTTCATGGGAGTCATAGGATGATGCTATTATTCAAAATACAGTCTATACTGATGAAAATTAATGAGGTGTGTATACCCAAAATCACAGGATTGCTCAAAATTTAGGTATTCTCTCTAATAAGAAACTTCAACCTCATCAAAAGTAACCTAATAAGGGAATGGTTTATGGAAAATCCATGTCTCTCCTTTCTCTTTATGATGTTCAATCCAATTTTCGTGATGAAATATTTTCTCAACAAGAGGAGGATATGAAGGATTTGGGGAGACTTAATGCATAGTAACTCCGAAGTAGCATTCCTTCAAGACATGCTCCACAAACAAATCCTCAACATGAAATTTCAATTTGAACATCTCTGGAAATAGTGTTTTTTACAACAACCAATTTGGATAATGAATTCCATCAATTGTTTAAATAGATATAATAGGTTAAATAACATCCTTATAGTCCTTTCCCGGAGGGTGATCCAAGAAAAATACCACCAGCAGCACCACCAGTGGTCTTCCCTATCCTTGCACCTATTCGGGGTCCATTGATCCCACATATTTAGGTCCCAACATAGATATATATTCCTCAAATTATTAGCAATACAATTAAGTCATTTATGAATTGATTGGAATCTATAGAAGGATGGTGTGAACCAATACAACTAGGAAAAAGATTTATCTTGAATGGGTTGATTCTACCCCTCCAATGCCAAACATTGGGTATCTAATATTTCAAATAATGAATAGACAAAATTCTTTGGAGTAGTAGTTGATGTGTTTCTTATTTCATTGTGATCTGATGATGGGTATGCCTAAGAAACAAGAGCCAGTGAAGCTCATGTGTTTTGTGTAATCACTACAGTGTCTAGTATTTTTCTGGTATAAAAATATATAGTCTCAATTAATTATTGGATGGGATGACCCCCATCATAAGTTCCTTTTCCTGTTCAGTTCAATTCTCTAGAAGATGGCATTCTTCAATCTCAAAAATTACAAGCAAAGGGAAAATGATAGAGTTTCATATTTCATTTCTCGATGTAAATTATTAACATTCTCCTTGAATATAACGTTCCCTTTGGAAGAGTTGCTTCCAATTTGTGATTCATATCCCTATGCTTAGTTGTGCCGACCACTAAACACTGTGAAATATATATTAGAGTTTTGTGATCTAGAATTGATATCTCAAAAAGTGGAAGATTGCATAATAGAGACTAGATCCAATTCCAGAGTAATTCCATTAGCTCTAGGAAGAATAGATGGAAAATAAGAGGTCATTATAGTCACAAATAAGTTGGACCTTGTGCCCGCTCCAACATAAAATCCCCCATCATGCTCTAGGTATCCACCTCCTGAGCATTAGAAATAATGAATTCTTTGTCAAGATGATAAATAAAATCATAGTAGAGTATATTTAATGAGTTAAAAAACAATGTATATTCATTTCAAAATGAATATGTCCCTAGATAATTCATCTCATCTTTAAAAAAATATAGTTTAGTGGAAAAGGCTGATGTATCCTAACAAACAGGGATACTAAGACCTCCCAAACTTTTTACCCTTTTATAAAATGATATAACACTACATCTATGAGTTTTCTGTTTTTATGGACCTCCTACAAAAGGTGGGGGAATCTAGGAATGGGGATCTGAAAAATTCACCATCCTAGGTAGCATTTGTTACTATTACCAGTCCAGATGAAAAAGGTGAATGGATAGAAGTTAAAAGTAAGAATTATAATAAATTCAATTATTTTATGGTTAGGAAAATATTCCAAAAAACTAATTACATTTTATGAAAACAATTGAATCAACCCATTTTTTCCCATACCACATCCATTTTGGAAAATTTGACTTCATCAATATCCCAATCATACAAAGGACAATCCTCAAAGAAGCAGCAAGGATGGAAGAATAAGAAGAAATCAGAATAATATGACTTTGTGGAAATTCCAATGTTGTCCACAACCTTAGTGTATTTCATGACATCTATCTCAAGAGCATGGGTGAAACCCAACCAAATGTCACAACAAGAATCGACCTATCAGGTAAAATTCTCTCAGTTTTGTAGTTGATTTTCTATACTATTAATTATATTCACATAATTGATCCTTTTACAAATGATGATTATGATTATTTACCTAAGTTCCCTATTCGTGATTATGGATCTTGGGTAATAGATCATCAAGTTAGTGGACATAGGGGAATACATGGGTATACTTGGAGCCACTATTTCAATTATACCCCTGTTTGAATGGTTTATGTAGCAAAATATCATGGCAGAGCTCTCCAACAGGCTCAGTATGAACAAAGTAATCATCCCACATATGATAAGGCTTTCCCTTACTTTATCAGATTAGACGAAATATAAAAATATATACCACCACCTCCTAAGATAATGTAAGGACCTAGCTAGCCTAACCCATTATGAGAAGAATTATTTCCAGATTCACCTTTGACAAATGGTCTATCCACATCAGGAGAATCAGCATTCAATCCACCTACAAACCAACATTTTCATGGTGGAAAAATAAGACCTCTTGGCCAAAATTCTGATGTGTTTGTGAAATTATCCTATGTACTAGCCATGATATCAATCATGGATGCTCTAAATATGTCAAAGGATATCCTAGAATCACTTATTGATGTTTTATCAAGACCCCAAGAGATTGAATCCAAGGTTTCAACCATAGAGGTTTACAATATAGAGAATGACCAAATGTAATGTCATGCATTCATATTTTTTAAGGACTACGAATAGTATGTTGTTGTACAAGGAATCCTCAGGTTTTTATGCATATATGATGACATCATTGATATTGAAATCCATAAATCCTACATTATTAACAAATTAGGGGTCATCCTCATTCCCATCGATACACTTCACAGATTGGGTCTCACTGAATTTGACTTATCTTCCTCCACTCTGATGCTGCAAGGCTATGAGAAGAATGAACAAGAACCTATATGTGAGATTATACTCAGAACTCAATTTGGGTATGTTGTATTTGATTCGGATTTCAAGGTTGTCTAATAGGATTCATCTTTCAAAATTCTACTGGGAATACCATGGGTACATCAACATGTGGTAATTCCTTCATCATGCCACCAATGTCTCACATATTATGTCAATTATAAAATTGGGAAATTGTATGGTGATAAGGACCCATTAAAAACTTTTGAATCTCAGTACATTAATTCCAAGATATATCACATGAAGGGAAATCATTTCATGGGAAATAATGTTACTATAATTAATTATATGAATGATCTTGAAAAGATCCCAACTAATACATTCAAGCATCTAGTACAGATTATATGCTTCCCATTATTCATATATAATGGTTTTACCAAGATCCAAGAACATGTTTTGTGGCTTCCAAAAGGTCGGTTGTGGAAATTGATCCTGACAGCACATCAAAAATCATTGATTCTCCAAGAAGCGATGAAATCCTAAAAGGATATGTCTTCATTCCATCCAATAAGCATAAAAAATTCATTGGTGCATCTTCCATGATAGAATAAGCTATCACACTCATGAAAAAAGTTAAGGATATTGATTCTCACCTCATCATATTCCCTTTATAACATTACAAAATATTCTTCATCGTCTTTTGGGATGGAGATTGTTGTCTCCATTTTAGGATGACTAAATACTGACTCCTCTCCTAGCTCTGAAGGTCTTTCTTCATCACACAACCTTTAAATAAAGATATAAGAATCAACACATGATGAAAAACAAGAAGAGGAAGACCTCAGGGATGCCCCTCCATCATTTGAGGATGGTGTATCCACCAATGTGGATGAACATAGAGAAACAAATCTGGATACAGAGGAGGATTTACACCCCACGTTGATTAGTGAGTCCATGACTCATGAAGTGAAAGAGGTGTATACTTCCTTTCTAAAGAAACAATAGGATATGTTTTCTTGGATTTTCAAAGACATATTAGATCTTGACCATCATGTGGCCACCCATTATTTGGTATTGCAAGAACAACATCTGGGATACAAACAAGAAGTAAAAAGAATGCACTAGACTCACACCTTCAAAATTGAGGCTGATGTTAACAAACATATCAAATCTAACTTCATCTAGCATATGAAATATCCAAATTAGATAGATAATATTTCCATAGTCAAAAATAAGATTAATAAAATAATAGTTTCCCTTAATTTTAGAGATCTAAACTGATGTTGTACCAAATAAGACTTCATGTTTCCAATCATAGAACTCTTTATTGATGAAATATCTAGCTATAATGAAATTTCATTAATGGATGGATATTTTGGATATAACCAAATCAGCATGGTCCTAGAGATGAGGAATCTATTGCGATTATAACCCATAAAAGTGTATTTTGTTATCTTGTAATTCAATTTGGCTTTAAGAATTCCAGTGTGACATATTCAAAAGAAATGTACCACATCTTCAAACCCTTATTGGGAAAATTTATTGAATGTTATGTTGATGATCTAGTGGTTAAATCCAGGTAACATTATGAACACCTAGATAATCTAGAAACCTTATTTAGCAAGCTTCAGCAACATAGTATGAAGATGAACTACCTGAAGTGTTCATTCAAGGTAACCATAGAAAAATTTCTCTGTTTTTTGTCTTCCAACATAGCATAAAAGTTTATCCAGAGAAGAAACACTCTATCCATGTCATGTAACCTCCTTTAAACATGAAATATTTGAGAGGACATCCAGGACTCGTGGCTTAAATCCAACACTTCATAGCCAATATTGAAGGGATGTTCATTACATTCACCAAATTGGAAAAGAAGGGGTCTCTTATCAATGGACCACTGACTTCCATAAATAATTTTTTACCCTCAATAAATACTTATTTAATCCATAATTATTTATTCCACATGTAGAGATAAAATGAGTCATCCTTAATGTGATATCCTTGGTGTAATCATTGGATACCTTACCTAAATAGAATAATGACGATAGGAATGAAAAAAACCTTTATTATCTAAGTCAAACTGTAATTCTCTGACTGCAGTTACCCAGAGACAGTGCATTATTTCATAACATTGTCATGATCAAAAGGAAATCATATCTCGAAAGACCAATCAATTTATTATTATTGGAAAGAAGATTCATACATAAGTTCAACATTACAACTTTAAAAGAAATAAAACACAAATTTATTCCATTAGAAACATCCATTCCTCATAAGTTATGCCTGCAATTCACCCATTAATAACTTCTTAATATCCTAGGAAAATAAAACATAAGAAAGGGGTGAGCTCAAACACTCAGTAAGGGTAAAATATACAGTGGAAGATAACATAAATATTAAGCATGTCGAATAATTGAAACCACATGCCTTTACCAATAATAAACATGAATACTTTTATGGCAGATTATGAACTGAGTAAATAATTCAATAATAAAACATAATCATGGGTATTCTACTAGTAGAATGACCACATGAACCATCAATATTATTTTCGTAATGAGGGAATGTATAATGCTGAAAATTAGGAAACATTTTTTCAAGGCCTCGACCAAGAAATCTAAAAATGATTACGACCTCGGACAAAACCACATATCAAATTGGTAAAGGGCCACATCTAATTCCACGACTAGTTATCTCATGAGACCTTACCAATGCATTGAGGAGCTATAACAGGCTCCAACCGTCACTTACTAATTCCAATTAATTCCTTATATGAAAATGTTTAAACATATCATAAACATTCATATTAAAATTAGCATACGAAATGTCAATACTATAACCATAAAACATGAATGGTATAAAAATAGCACATTCATATTCAAACATATCAAAAAACCTTAAATACAATATGGAAGTTTTGTATAATAAAAAATCAACATCAATTAAACATAAGATCCATCAAAAGATGTTGACATTGATGAAATAAAAACCGATTTTAGAGAAATACCTCATTCTATTTTGAAATAATTTAAGAGTCACATAAATATAAAGAAAACAATTATTTTGAAAATATTATTATAATATTGTAAGGGAATATTTGATGATGTTATAATGGTAGAAAATAGCTGCACCCGCGTATAAGTTTAAAAAAACATTCTTACCATAAATTTACCAAAAATGTCATAAAGTACCTTGTTTATAAAACAATGAAATGATTCCTTTCAAAAAATAGAAGGGTATAAATGACTTCAAAAAATTATCTATTATATATTAATTTTTTTTGAAATACATTTTTATGAAACATGGTTGTGGATGAAAAGGAGGTCCAAGTAGATATTTATGTATTAAAAACCTCTGATAATGAAGAGATTGTAGAATCAACCCTTACCCTGTAATTTTCCATGGTTGGGGGTAAGATAACATCATGTATAATGGTGAAATAATATTTATTAAATTATAGAAGAATCATATACATTAATATGATATCATATATGATCTTTTAACATTGATTTGTTAATAATATCTTAGTATTATCGTCATTTTGGGTTTTAAAAGATTCGTTATCCTTTATATTATTTGTTATTTGAGTCATATTTGTTATGTATGGAATGTATCTTATTCATATCCATAGTGATATCAGGTATTTAAACATTATTATTAATCATCAAAGAATATTAGTTATGAATGGATAGGATTGGGAATGAATATCATCGCCTTCGTGGAGACGGTAATCCGTACATACACACGAGCGACAATATCTGTATTTTGATATTTTCATAATATATAATTTGACGGTATATCATATATAAAGAAAAATTATCATTTTATATTCTTTATTTACATCAATTACACACCATTATTATACCCATCCAAATAAAAATGTATTTAATAACAATTACACCACGACGTGGTGATGGTAAGCAGTACGTACGCACGTATGGTGACGTGTCATTAAAAGGATGGATTTAATAGTGAAAATGGTTGCACCATATTTATAATAATATAAAACTATATAGAATATAATGGATTTATTATTTTATAATTGAAAAAATAAATAAATATGAAGTGTAAGATGCAATGAACTTGAAAGAGTTGATGAAATATTTACCACTTTTTCAGGTTCTTTCTTTTGATTTGATCAAAAAGGCTCTTTAGTTCTCCTTTATGACTAAATTAAGGCCTAAAAGATGAAGGGATTACTGCTGATAGGGTCTTTTGGAAGAGATTGGGTGAGAAAAATGGCTTAGAAGGTGTGAATTAGAGAAAGGGGGGGTTCCCTTTTATAAGAGGTGTGAGGGGCACCTTAGAAAAAACTAGAAATATTATTTTATAATATAATCATTTTCGGTTCATAATGGCTAAAAAATGATGTTTTTAATGGATAAGGTGGGGATGGTTCCATAACCAGTCAACGAATAGGTTTTATATAGGTTTGGGTCACTATATTACCCTTATCTTCTAGATTTAACTCTTAGTTAAATAGTTTGACATTTACCATGTATATTTGTATTTTTATATTATATGGTTGGAAAACATACTATATACATCCAAGAGAACCCCAAGTAGTTCATTAATGATACACCTATCATTATATAAGTCCTTTGGTTGATCCTTATATTTTTAAGAGTAGAATATCAATTAATAATATAATTTTTGTTTTAAAAACTATCTTATGTCAATTTTGATATTATTTAATAATTCAATTTTTTAAAGTCATAACACCATTATTACTTCGACATAAATACATTTAATCAACTCTAAAATGTCATAGTAACCTATAAAATTCGTGTATGTCATAAAAACATTCAAATTATATTTTGTTTAGTATTTATAATATCATTTATTTTATTTTTTCATTAATAAGGAAAATACTGCATCATCATTGTTTCATAAATAAATTTACTTATTAAATGTATAAAAATTATAAATAAAATATAATTATTTAGGAAATATTTTTATCTTTCTAATTAATATTTATATCATAAATGATAACATATATAACCCGATTTAAGGTTTCTTTTCTAAAAGATATATACTTATGTCATTTTTGTATTTACTTGAAGATAATTAATATAAAGTGTCATTATCACATACTAGTGGCTCCATTGGGTCCCAAAATCGACCCAATTATGTCCATGGCCTGACATGTATCATAAAATAGGGTTACGACACGTTTTACTGTAATTTAATATTATTATAATATTATTTTTTTACCATTATTTACCGGATTTACCCTTTAACCATGGTAAGTAAAATATTTACCGAAGTAATTATTCAAAATGAGTAAAAATAAAATTTACCTATTTAAACAGTTTGGACCCCTGATTATAAATATGGAATCGATTTTATAAATTCAAAACATATAAATGGAAGAAATTAATTTAAAATTAATTCTCGTTGTCAAAACAAAAGGCGTGCTTTTAAGAAATAATAATTATCAAAAGATTGACACTTGCTTATGTCCAGTTAAAATTTGAAATTATGTCCAATGACCAAAATTGGATAAAATGGTAAAAATATAAGCTAATTATACTTTGAAACCACTCAAATTAATAATTTATCACTATATATTTTTTCGATTAAAAAAGGTTTTTTTAATTAAAATTTAGTAATTTTCAATATTCAGCAAAATATAAAAGTTATCAGAAAAGTACCAAAAATTCACCCTAAGCTAATTTAGATATTCCAAATCCAAAAATGAAGTCCATTTTGAATGATGAAATGTATAAAATTTAAAAAAGTGTGAATTACTATTCATAACGGGTAGTTTGATTGGTTGTGGTGTGTGTTAAAACTCAAAGTTCCGTACAACACACACTACTGTATTATTGAAAGAGAAGCGTACCGTGGATGCTTGTGGTGTTAAATTCTCCCCTCCTTCAAATAATTATTTCCTCGATATTTCTAGAATATTAATGTATAAAAAAACTCGGGAGGTTCTTCATCATAAGTTTATCGGGTTCCCACGTTGCCTCTTCCATCTTTTGGTTTCTCCATAGAAGTTTTACTTGACGAGTCGTCCGGTTTCTCAAAACTTCTTCTCTGGAATCAAGAATCTTAACAGTCTCTTCGAAATAAGACAAATCGGGTTCCAGTTGAAATTCCTCATAGGTGAGTACATGATTTGGGTTAGGAATGTATTTTCTCAACAGGTATACATGGAACAAATCGTGAACTTTAGAAGGACTTGGCAGCTTTTCTAGACGGTAAGCTACAGCCCCAATTCGTTCTAGAATTTCGAAAGGTCTGATGTACTTGGGACTCAATTTTCTCTTCTAACTGAAACGTATAACTCCCATCCAAGGAGATAGTTTCAAGAAAACATGATCTCCTACATGAAATTTCAAATCCTTCCCTTGGTAATCGGTATAGTTCTTCTTTCTACTTCGAGCTGCTTTGAAGTGGGTTTGGATTACCTTCACCTTTTGCATCGTTTCCTCCATAAGTTCTGGGACTACGGGTTTTCATTCCTGAACAGGTTAGTGTGTGACATCTCTTTCTGTATAACGCTTCATATGGTGCCATCTGAAAGTCAAGTGAGCAAGATCTCAACATGTCTTCTAAGGTTTTAATAATCTGTTCTGATTTTCCATCAGTTTTGGGGTGGTAGGAAGTGATTAAATGAAGTTCAGTATCCAGGTATTTCTAAAGACATTTACAAAATCATGATGTAAAACATGGATCACGATCAGAAACAATCTATAGTGGTACTCCATGAAGTCTAACAACTTCATTAATATATAGTCTTTCCAAATGTTCAAGTGGTAAATCTTCTATTATAGTAAGAAAATGTGCTGACTTTGTAATACGATCAACAATGACCGATATTTCATTGTTCCTTCTAGGAGTCTTTGGTAGTTCCATGACAAAGTCCATCGTAATTTTATCCCATTTCCACTTCGGTATGGGAAGATGTTTCATGACTCCTCTAGGCAGTTGTCTTCCAGATTTCACTTGTTTGAAAAACCATACATCTTGAAACAAAATCTGCAATCTCCCTCTTCATGTTGTCCCACCAAAAATGTTCCATCAAATCTCTATACATTTTGGTGGTCCCATGATGTATAGAATAATTGGAACTATGAGCATCATCCAACAATTTTATTTCTAGATCAATTATATTGGGAACAACAAGTCTCTTCACAAATTTCAAAATTCAATCGTCATATAAAAAGTCTCTCATTCTCCCATCAGTCATAGCTTTAATATTCTTTTGAAACTCCTTATCATCAACCTAAGAAATTTTTTCCATTTCTAATAAATATGGGTTAGAATCCATTTGAAGAAGAATTGATGTTTCACCTTCAATGGTTATTCCCATATCTATAATTACTAGATCGATGAAAATCAGATCCCTTTCAACTCTCATTTTTTTCAAAACACCATGATCCTTTCTACTAAAAGCATCTGACAACTTATTTTCCTTCCCTAGGGGTAGTGTATCTTGAAATCATAAGACATGAGTAGATCAAGACATCGCCTTTGCCTCATGTTGAATTCTTTCTATGAGAAAATATAATTCAAACTCTTGTGATTGGTATGTATCTCACATTTTTCACCATTGAGATAATGTCTCTTTATCTTCAATATAAATATTATTGAATCAAATTCAAGATCATGAGTAGTATAGTTTTTCTCATGAATTTTTAGATGTCAGGATGCATAGGCAATTACACTATCAATCTAAATAATGGCACAACCAAGTCCTTTCATTGAAGCATCACTATAAATAACCAACCCGTCATTCCACCATAGTAGATTCAATAAAGGGGAATTGTATAATATTATCTTCAGTTCTTAAAAACATTCTTCACAATCTTTTTTCCAAACAAATTTAAACCTTTTACGTGTGAGCTTCATTAATGGGTTATCCAATTGGGAAAATTTCTGGATGAAACGTCGATAATAACCTGCTAAACCAATAAAACTGTGTACCTCAGTTATACTCGTTGGTGCTGGAAATTCATGGATTTCACTTGTCATAGAAGGATCAGGAGAGATTACATCCTTAGAGATAATATGTCCAGGAAACGAAATCTTATGAATCCAGAATTCACACTTGCTAAACATCCCATAAAATTCATGTCTTCTCATAGTCTCCAAGATAATGCACAAGTGAATTTCATGATCATCATAGCTTTTGGATTATACCAAGATATCATCAATAAATACCACTAAAAAACATCAAGATATTATTTTAAAACACTATTCATTAGATCCATGAAGACAAAGGGTGCATTTGTCAATCCAAAAGGCATTACTGTAAACTCGTAATGCCCGTACCTGGTTCGAAATGCTGTCTTCGGAATGTCTTCCTTCTTCACACACAACTAATGGTATCCATGTCGAATGTCAATCATTGAAATGTATTGAGCTTCATGCAGTTGGTCAAATAAATCATTAATGCGAGATAGGGGATACTTGTTCTTTATTGTTATAGAATCTATCTCCCTATAGTCAATACAGAACCTCATAGATCCATCTTTATTCTTCACAAAAAGGATTGGGGCTCCCCATAGAGAAACACTATGGTGAATAAATCTCTTATTACTCAATTCCACTAGTTTTTTCATTAGTTCAACTAATTCCACAATGGCCATTATATAAGGTGTATTCGATATGGGCCTTGAACTAGGAATTATGTCAATGGAAAAATCAATTTCTCATATTGGAGGATGTCCAGGTAAATCCTTTGGAAAGACATCAACATATTCTTGTACAATAGGTACATCCTCTTTTTGAACATTCCTTTCCTCACCCACAGTTATTTCATTCTCTTCCTACCCATCAATTGAATTTAGTTGAGCTACTAGTGGTGGATCTAGATAAAAATTATGTGGTGACGATTCTGCTCTAAAGAAAAGGTGTTACTTATCATCCACATCAAAAACTATAACCTCATTCTTCTTACAATATAGTTTTGCATCATGGTCTAAAATCCAATCCATACCGAGGATTACATCAAATTTAATCATAGGTTCGATGATGATATCAACAGATAAAGAACGTTTATATTCTCTAATGGGAAAGGATTCACAAAACATTGTTGCGATGATACATTCCTTAAGATATTTAACTGACAAATTCCCTATTAAATCAAATTGGAAATGTCTAATTCTCTTAGAAAACTTGGAAGATTTGAAACAATGAAATGATCCAGAATCAAATAAAGAATTTTCTAAACTCGAGGAAACCATTAAATTACCTACCAGTACGTATTTTGGAGATTCAATCTCTACAGTAGTGATCACATAAGCTTGGCCTTGATCCCTTGTCCTTTTCAGAGATATGTTTCCCTGATGCTAAGGGCATTCATTTGCATAATGTCCTATCTCGCTGAAATTGTATCATTGAACATTGGTAGTGTCTTTTTTTCCCATACAATCACCATCAATATGGCCTTTCTATCCACATTTGTAGCATACTCTTTTTCCTTTTAAACAGGAACTAGGGTGCTTCCTTCCACAATTATCACATAGTGGAAATTCAAATCATCCCTTTTTCTATGAAACCTTATTTCCTTTACAAGAGTGTTCAGCATATCTATTCTTCTCTTTCTTTTCTTTAAAGTCGAAAGACATAGAGAATTAATTTTCTTTCTTGATAGAACATGATATAATATCTTCTTATTACGAGAATGATTTCGATACTAAATCTTGATGGAGAAATTTTTTTAACCCATCAAAGAAACGATCAATATTACATCATGGGTTACGCATTTTAATATGCATCATGCCTTGAATAGATTTTAAAGTTAGCTTCATACTTTTCAACATTCTCATCCTCTATTTTCTTAAGGCTGAGAAATTGTATTTCCATATACGCTCGATGGTCATGAAGAAAGTATTTTTTGAAGAAAATATCTTTAAACTCCCTCCATTCCATACTTGATACTTCTTTATCTTCATTTGTGTTTTGAATCAATGACCACCATTGATCAACATCTCCAGTAAGGTGATAAACACCCATGACAACTTTTTCCCTTTCACAACTCCCCAAAGAGTAAAATAATTTCTCTTGGGAACTTATCCATTTCCCAACTATCAATGTATTTGTATTCTCATTGAATTTTGGTGGTTGTTTCCTCATGAATAGATATAACATTGATCCTCCATGTTGTGGATCAGGGTGCTCCATACGGGTAAGTTTATTATTAATAACCTGAGTGTGTTGTCCTAGTATGGTGATAAGATGATCAACACCAGTTGTATCACAAGCTCCAATATAATTATCTTGAGCAGGAGGGAAATACCTACATGGAGTGCATGCATTGATTTGGTTTCCATTCCATCCATTGGGCACCATTTCTAAACAATGGCATACACTAGATTAGTTTATGGATCTCCATACATAAATACAAACTTGTAAAACACTTAACATTTATTGAAAAGATTATGTATATAATCCATAATCATAAAAATGTTTTCATTGAGGATGTATATACTCAAAAACCCTTTATAATGGATTGTAAAGAAAATGAAAATTATCCTAAGCATATCCACCGGGAGTGTCATAACCAAGAGTGCAGCAAGGCCTGTAGTCATGCACCAGTTCCTATTTGAGTCTAGCTCAAAGCGGTGTTTTTGGGTTTTACCTCTCAGAATATTTAAGCCAGAGCCTCCTCTACCCGCTCACAGGCAGACATGGATGTATTGCTCAGAAAACTCACAAAATATCTACAATAACAAAATTTGAGGATGTTCTTTTATAATAATCCTAAAATTATATCTCAGGTCTATGTTCCCTAATCAATTTTTATCTAAATATAACATCAATGGTTTGTACTAAACTTCCTCTGATACCAAATATAACGCCTCGACCCTAGTTATCCAGAGTCGGTGCATTATTACATAACATTGTGATGATCACAAGGAAATCATGTCTCGAAAGACAGATCAGTTTAGTATTATTGGAAACAAGATTCATACATAAGTTCAACAATACAAGTTGAAAAGAAATAAAAAAAATTATTCCATAAAAAACATTCAATCCTCCAAGATTATTCCATCAAGTCACTCATTACTAACTTCTTCATATCCTGGGAAAATGTAACATAAGAAAGGGGTGATCTCAAATGCTCAGTAAGGGTAAGAAATACAGTGGAAGATAACTTAAATATTAATCATGGTGAATAATTGAAACCACATGACTTTACCATTAATAAACATGCATAATTTTATGGTAGGAATATAAATGAGTAAATAATACCATAATAAAACATAATCATGGGTATTCTATTTGTTGAATGACCACATGAACCATCAATATTATTTTCATAATGAGGGAATGTATAATGCCATACATTCTGAAACATTTTGTCAAGGCCTCAACCAAGACATCTAAAAATTATTAAGACCTCAGCCAAAACCACATTTCAAATTGGTAAAGGGCCTTGGCCAATTCCACGTCTAGTTGTCTCATGAGACCTACCGTTGCATCGAGGAGCTATAGAGGGCTCCACCCATTACATACTAAGTCCAATACATTTCTCATGTGAATAGGTTTACACATAATATAAACAATCATATCAAAACAAGCATAAGAAATATCAATAATTTATCCATAAACCATGAATGGAATAAAAATAGCATATCCAAAGTCAAACATATCACAAAATCTTCAAATAAAATATGGATGTTTTGTATCGTAATAAATCAACTTCAAATAAACATAAGATCCATCAATGGATGTTGACATAGATGAAATCAAAAACCTTTTTAGAGAAATATCTCAAACTATATTGAAATCATTTAAGGGTTACATAATTATAACGAAAATATTAATTTTGAAAATATTTTTATAATCTTGTAAGGGAAGATTTTATGATGTTATAATGGCAGAAAATAGCCGCACCTGTCATATAAGTTAAATAAACATTCTTACATTAAATTTGATGAAAAGGTAAAAAAGTAACTTGTTTGGAAAATGACGGAAAGATTCATTTCAAAACACATAAGGGTATAAATGAATTTAACACATTTTTTATTAAACAGTAAAAATGTTTTGAAATACATTTTTATGAAACATGGATGTGGATGATAAAGAGGTCTTAGTAGATAATTACATATAAACAATCTCAGATAATGAAGAGATTGTAGAATTAACCCTTACCTTGTACTTTTCCTTGGTCGGGGGTAGGTTAAACTCATGTATAATGGGGAAATAAGTATTATTAAATTATACAATAATCATATACATTTATATGATATCATATATGATCTTTTAACATTTATTTGTTAATAATATCTTAGTATTATCATCGTTTCGGGTGTTAACTGATACGTTTTCCATTATATTATTTATTATATGAGTCGTATTTATTAGGGATGGGATGCATATTATTCATATCCAGAATGATATAATGTCTTTGAACTTTATTTTTAATCATTAAATGAAAATTAGTCTTGACTGTATACGATGGGGAATGAATCTCATCGCGTTCGTGGAGACGGTAATCCATACGTACACACGAGCGACAATATCATTCTTTTGATATTAAAATAACATATAATTGGATGGTATATCATATATACAGAATAATTATCATGTTATATTTATTATTTACATCAATTGGACATCATTAAGATACCGATCCAAATAATAATTAATTGAATAAAAATTATACCACGATGTGGAGATGGTAAGCCATACGAACGCAGGTATTGTGGCAAGTCATTCAAAGGATGGATTGAATTGTGAATATGGTTGTACAATATTCATATTAACATAACATTATATAGAATATACTGGCATTATTATTTTATAATATAAATAACAAATAATGAGTAACTGAAAGAAGAAAGGACCTTCAAAGAGGTGATGAAATATTTACCTCTTTTTCGGGTTCTTCCTTTTGAAGATAAAAAGGGATCCTTAATATGGCTTCGTGACTAATGTAAGGACTCTAGGATGAATAGATGAATGTTGAGAAGGTATTTTACTAGTGGTTGTCTAATCCAAATTGATATTAATGTGTGAATTAGGGAGAAGGGGAGTGCCCTTTTATAAGAGGGGTGAGGGGCACCTTATGAAAAGCTAGAAAAATTATTTTATAATAAAATAATTTTCTTTTTATAATGGCTCCAAAATGTATTATATATAGGATAAAGTAGATATGGGTCTAAACCCACTCAACCATTAGGTTTCAGACAGGTTTGGGTCACAATTTTACCCTTATCTTTTAGATTTAACTCTTAGTTGAATTGTTTGATATTTACCTGGCCTCTTTGTATATTTATATTATATGGTAATAAAATTTCTATATAACTCCAAGAAAACCCAAAGTAGTTCATTAATGATACAAATATCATTATATAAGTCATTTTTCCAAACCATAGATTTTTACGAATATAATATCAATTAATAATATAATATTTTTTTTAAAAACACTTTTATGTCAATTTTGAGATTATTTAATAATTGTTTTTCTTAAAGTCCTAAAAAAATTATTACATCGCCCTAAATACATTTTATCAACCCTAAAATGTCATAGTAACCTATATAATTCTTGTATGTCATAAAAAAATTAAAAATATATTTATTTTAGTACTTTTAATATCATTCATTTTATTTTTTCATTAATAAGGTAAATACTGCATCATCATTGTGTCATAAATAAATTTACTTATTCAATGTATAAAAATTATAAATAAAATACTATTATGTAGGAAATTTTTTATATTTCTAATGAATATTTATATTTTAATCGAGATCATATATAAAACAATGTAAATGTTTTTTTTCTAAAAGATATATGCTTATGTCATTTTTGAATTTACTTTAACTTAATTAATATAAAGTGTCATTATCACATACAAGTGGCTCCATATGGTCCCAAAATCGACCAAAAGATGCCCAGTGTCAGAAATGTGTCATCCAATAGAGTTTGGGCACATTTTAGGGTAATTTAATATTATTATAATATTATTTGTTTTCCCTTATTTACTGAATTTACCATTTAACCATGGTAAGTAAAATATTTACCGAAGTAATTATTCAAAATGTCTAAAAATATAATTTACCTTTTTACACAATTTGGTTAACATATTCTAAATATGGAATCCATATTTCTAAATTCAAAACACATAAGTGGAAAAAATTAATTTATAATAAATTCCCGTTGTCAAAACCAAAAGCGTGTTTTTAAGAAATAATAACTATCAAAAGATTGACACTTGCTTATGTCCATTTTAAATGTGAAATTATGTCCAATGACCAAAATTGGATTAAATGGTAAAAATATAACATAATTATACTTTAAAACCACTAAATTTAAAAAACTATCACTATTAATTATTTTGATTAAAAGTTTTTTTTACTTAAAATTTACTAATTTTTACTATTCATCAAAATATAAAAGTTGTTAGAAAAGTACCAAAACATCACCCTCAGTTAATTTTGAAATTAAGAATCCAAAAATGAAGTCCATTTTGAAAGATAAAATGTATAAAATTATAAAAATTGGGTATTACTATTCTTAATGGCTAGTTTGATTGGTTATGGTGTGTGTTAGAACTCGAAGTTGCATACAACACACTACTATATTATTCAAAGAGAAGCATACCATGTAAGCTTGAGGTGTTACACAAACCATCCTCAATGAAGATACTCAATATTTATATATTGAGATGAGATAACTAGAATTAATAATTACAGTTGAAAAGATGAGGCACTACCTACAACATCATGAGGTCCACTTGGTCTTTTGCAATATCAAGCTCAAATATATCCGCAGATACCCTATGCTGATAGGATTATAGTAAATGTGGGAGGTTAATCTAAAATAGATTTATATATAGTTTTCGCCTTGTAAAGTAATGAAATTACAAGATTTGGCAGACATACACGATGAACACCCATCTTCGGAAGAAACAACATTGAATTCTATACTTGCGGAAGAAGAAATATTTTATTGTCAGGATAAACCCTAGAAATGGTAAATGTATTTTGATGATGTTTCTAAAGGTCCAATAGAGATTATAATGGAATAAACCAAGCTTAAATTTGTTTTGTTATGTATTGTTCATATTTCCCTATAAAATGAAATGTTTATGTTTGATTTCCTATTATCAGAAGGTGGTACCAACAATGTGGTAGAATACTAGCCTCTCATTGCAGGATTGGATTTGGCACTAAAATTATCAATGAATCACTTAGATTTGAAAATTGTTTCATAATTGGTAATCAAGATGATCATCATGGATTGTTCTATTAGAAAAGAATAAGTAATTCACCTATGTGGTCATGTCTGATGGTTAATGGTAGAATTTATTTTGGAACAAACATTGTCTTATGTCCCATGATAAAACAATTCCAAAGATAATATATTGGAAAATTCATCCACAACCCCGGTAGATCAAAACTAGGATGATAAAATCATTAGAACTTCCTATCTTCTTGTCGTTTCACATTTTGTTCAAATCAAAAGATAGGAAATCAACAAAATCAATGAAATTAGGCCCATTTACATGCCATATATTCATAATAAGATATGAATGAAACCCATATTGGAATATCAATGAAACAGTTTACATCCACTGGATAGAGTTGAAAGGAAGCTGATTTAGCGAAGATATGTTAATTTCACTCATTCTAAAAGATCAGATCACCCAATGGTCATCGACAAATGAGGACTTGATGGAATCCTCCTCAGATGCATTAATAAAGAAGATACTTTAGATACCATGAAATAAGTACATTAAGGAGCCTATTGTGCCCACTAGTCTGGGTATAGGCTTTCTGATCAAATCCGATGGATTGGATACTTTTGATTTTCAATGATGCGATATTGCACATATTTCACTTTGAAGTTTTACCACTTCCTAGTGAATGAAAACTTCATTCATCAACCAGTAGATTTTCTACGTAAATTTAAATACTATTGTGAATTTTTTATCTATGGAATGGATATCCTAGGATCGTATCCTCCAGCTATGACCAATCATTTCATGTATATCCTTATTGTTACCAATCTCATCTCTAAATTTGTGGAAGAAATGCCTCTCAATGAAGTTGATGCTAAAATCATTTTTAGTTTTATCAAATATAATATAATTAATTTATTTTTTTTCCATCATACAATATTGATGGAAAACAGCACCAATATCAGTTTACTGAGGTATGGTAGTTATATCGGGAATACAATATTAAATCCACCCATTCATCCTGTTATCATGCTGTAGAAAATGGATAGATAGAGTATTTCATTAAAACATCATCCAATATACTTCAAAAATTATTGGTAAAAGATACAGAATAGTGTCCTAATAAACCATTTCATGCCTTTAGGGATTACAGGACTACTACCCAAACATCCACATGGTCAACCCCGTACTCATTGGTATATATGACATAAGCAGTTCATGCCATTGAAGTTCAATTTCCTTCTCTATGAGTTTCTATTTGTGATTTTCTAGATACATATGAGAAGTATAAAAAGATACTAGATGAGTTGGAGTGATTTGATGAAAAATGATTAAATAATTTTCATCAATTGGAAGTCTAGGATAACCAAATAGCACAAGCATTCAACAATAATGTTCCCATCCACTAATTCCTCTAAGGAGAATTTGTATTAGTCTTTAGGACTCCAATGATACCAGGAATAAATCCTCCAAAACATGATCCAAAGTTGGAATGACCTTATTCCAGACATAAAATATTCTCTAATTGAGATTATTCATTAATCTAAATGAAAATAGAACTCACTAAAACTCCAACCATTTATTGGTTCCTGAAGAAATATATTGTGTAATTAGACAATGTTCTTCATAGTTGTCTCACATTAATCTATGTAAAAACTAACATTCTAGGTTCATGATGTTAAATTAAATAGAACAATATACATCTGTGTTTTATAAAATTAAAATGTGTAATATCTTTTTCATTTTCACACAATGTTAAATTGAAAAACATGAGTTCCAAGATTCATGAGTTGAAACTGCAGAAAAAACACAGTTTGTCCTCAACACATGACATTAGACTGTATGGTTAACATCTTCTTCATTTCATGTTAATAAATATCTCAATTTAAAACAAATTTATATTCCTTTTGGTCCCTAAAGAGATGATAATTTCTCATATGTACGAATTACTCACATCATTTCCACTCCTTAGTGGCACATGAACCCAATTTCTCCCTATGAATGAATCAAATATTCATAGGGACCTCATTTCAATAACTACGTGTGAATTGATTCTGAATCCATTGAGATACATAGTGACACCTAGGTCTCATATCATGGGTCCAGCCACACCCATAATAAAAAACACTTTCCTTGTACATGAGTTAATTCAATACTTGGAACCCTTCCATAAAATATAGATTAATTATCCTACCATATTGTATTTTGGCACTGATCATTATTTTTGAATATATTAATGTCCTGGTTTCTCATATTAATAATTTATTTATTTGGGGAACCATACTCAAGAAATACACATGGCTTGATTCATTCTCTAGAAAGATATGTAGTGACACCCAAATCCTATAACCTGGGTCTAACTGCAATGTTGAAAAATTCCATTCACCATGTCCGTATAAAACCTACACATAGAGTACCTCCATGAAAGACATGTGGCCTGATTATTTCTTTTAAATGATATATAGAGATGTACAGATCTCTAGTCCATGGTCTAGTTCTGATTAATCCTTATAACCCTTTACAACTTATGTATGAATCAGATCTACACAGGGACCCTATTAAATTCCACATGAGGTTCAGTTGAGGGCTTGAATTTTATTCTTAGTCTTAGACAAAAGGTTTTATTCATGTGAAGTCATCCACATATATTCTATATGATGACAAAATCCATGGAAGAAACTACATATATCCTGATTCTGATTCCAATGAGATACATAGTGATACTAAGATCGTCTATCTTGGGTCCATCCACAAATAAAATAAAATTCCCCTTTCCCTGTGTGTTTGATTAAAACCTAAATAGGGAACATTTTAAGAATAACATGTAGCTTTTTTCTCATCCCAGTAAGATATGTAGTGATGCTCGAATATCCAAAATAGATCCCATTCGTGATTTTAAAAGGGAAACTCCCTTCCATTTCACTATTGATGACTCATATCTGCATAGGTATATCTTCCATGTCATTTGGAATAATTATTATTATAATAAGATATATGGTGATGCCTCCCAACCATCATCCTTCAAGACCTGTGTGTGGTGTGATTCTTTCTCCAACAAGATACATAGTGACTCCTAAGACTTATACCTTCGATCAACCACTATATAATCATCATTCCCTTATCCTTTACTTATATCACCCTTATGTTGCAAAATAAATTTGTACCACTACTTTTTTATCACACTGAGCATAACACACTTGGACTTAGGAATTGGGTAATGTGAATATTTTCATAAGTAAGGTGTCTCTATTCCTTTTGGGGTTATCAATGGTCATGGATGTAAAAATGTTAAAAATGACAACAGATATCCTAATTGCATGAAAATAAAATTGAATGATTTTCTCAATAACTACGTGTGATTCGATTCTCATTTTCATGAGATACGTAGTTTCAACCATATTCTCACTCTTGGTCCCAAACCACAACTTTTTCATCACATCACGTCAGTTCTTCTTCATCCTTACCACTTAACATTAAAATACAATGAATTTCAAGAACTACATTCTACTTGATTTTCATTTTGATGGGATACGTAGTAACACAAGAAATTATTATCATGGGTCTAGCCGTAATTTTAAAATCCCCCACTTCCCATTTATGGGTCATATCTAAAAATGAACCCCTATCAAGAACTATGTATGGATTGATATTCATCCATGTGGGAAACGTAGTCATGTCCAGACTTTCAATTTTTGACCCAATTGTAACATCATTCAATTGATGCCTCTTTTCTCCCATGTATGAGTCATATCTACATGAGGAGATCCAATATGAGTTATCATACAATGTGTGAACCCATATTCAAGGAACCCTCATTATCCCCCACTTGTGATTTCAATTAGGGTGGGTAAACTATTATTTAATAACTATGTGTGGCTTCATTCATTCCCCATCATGATAGATAGTGACAATTGGGCCATATGCCCTATTCTAGCCGCAATATTACTTTTCACATTGGAATCTCTTCACATCATCATCACATGATAATAAACATAATGGTTCATTATGAAATACATGTGGCTTGATTCTAATCCCTATGAGATATATAGTGATATCTAAATATTCAATCTTAGATCCAGCTTCAACATGATATAAAAAAGAAAATTCTCTCCCATGTTCAAGTCGGATCTACATGAGGGGATCCAATACATGTTTTCACCTTATACATGAAATTTTATCTGATAGAACTACGTGTCTCTTTATTCATTCTAAAAAATTATACGTAGTGAGACTTTTCCCCTATACCCTAGTCTACCTACATTATTCAATGGATCTTCATATAAATGCCCATAATTCCTCTATTTCATGACTTTAAACTACACAACCTAGTGTGTATATCACATGAAATTAAATTAAATGTTACCTAGATAACAACACATATCTTGATTCTCATCCATTTTATCCTTGTCCCAACGATGGGATAAAAGAATATATACCCCCTCCTGCAAACAGTTTAAAAAAATATATTGAAGAGATTTTATTTTGGGTTCTCTCCTTAGAGAGCCGACTAATGAAACAAAATATTTTCCCATTGTACATATGAGTCGGATTCATGAAAGGGACTCCAAACACATTTCCAATATCATTTCAAATACTTCCCTTGGACATTGTGCATTATCCATATCACATTTCACACTCCAAATCTAGAATACTTTCATATATTCATAATATGTCCTCAAATTCTAGTTAATTAATGTCTGATACCTAAGAGAACATTTACCTAAAAATACAGTATGTTCCCCTATGCGACATTTCATAAGCCCCAACAAAATGGGTCTTTAAGCCAAAAGATGCCACTATTTGGATAAGAATCATATTCCCCAATTGGACCAACATAACTTGACCCTCATAATTGGGTTTTCAAATAGTAATAACATCATTATTTAGAGATGCCTCCTATGTGCCCTCTATGATTTGATAACAGTATGTAGGAACACTTATTTTATAGCAGACATCATTAGAATATTTTTTTCATATCCGTTGTCCTGACCTGAATATCATAAAGGCCATGGTTCGCTTCTCTCCGCTATCATTTTTCCATACCATTCTAAACTATCCTTGGGTCATTTGACCACATATCATTCATTTTTCTAAAATATTTTAGTCCTAGTGATATGACATAAAACTACAGACACCATAATATTTACATTTGGATTAGATCATCATAGAAAGCCTATTCCTTCGATTATTTAGAAATCATGACTAGAAACACTCTTCTTGTATTGAAGTAATTTTCTCTATAAACATGACTTTGTATTTGGGAATATCTAAATATCCCTAAAAATACATTGGATTTCAGCAATAGAAGGTCATAATTGTTGAAAACTCCTTACCTGACTATATATTACTTTCCCTAATTGGTCTTCCAGAAAATTCACCAATATATTGGGCCAATCAGAATAAGGATTACACTGTTTGGTTATAAAAAATAATCACTAATTGTCCATGCATAATACATCCCCCATATTGGGGTTTTCAAGCTATTGTAACATTGTTCAATTAAGAGACCTCTTCCAATTCCATTATCCCTTTTCTCAAGTCATTCTCCATAAATGGAAAATCCCCAAATTATTGATTATAATTCTCCATTTCATTACATGAATATGGTAGTGTATGTTTCAAAAAAATTGACAAGAATTGGAGAACCATAAAATCATTGGTCAAAGATAAAGAAAATAAATTAAAGCCCCATACTATCCTTTCTACATGACTTTAAACCGCACATCCCTCTAATGTATTTACTGCATGACTTTAAACTGCATCGAATAATATCAAAAAAGCCCCTTTATGTCGTTTTTTTCTGACTCTAGACTACACAACATAATATCCTTATTGCATGACATGAAACATCATAGAAATATATTATAATTCTCTTTTCTGAAAAAATGTACCTTCCTTTACAGATCAAATTAGTGTCGAAGTGGATTCTCATTGATGGAATATATTGGAATATATGGACCCTATTATTATCAGACATTTTTCCTTGACAATCCCACCCATTGGGGTCTTCAGTTGTCCATATCCAAAATCCCTTTTTTATCAGTAGTAGAAAGTACCAATTCATGGGAATTCCTTTACCTGCCTATGTAGTATGTTCCATAGTAGGTCTTGCATATGTTTTCTACATAATGGGTTTGTCAGCCTATGGATGCCACTGTTTGGTCATGAAGCACCTTCCCTAGTTGGCCCTATATAATAAACCCCCATAACAGGTTTTTGAAATGGTGTTAACTTCATTATCATGATAGACCTCCTCTACTTTTATACTTCATGTATTAGAATTGGTGACCATAAAAATTATGACTCAAGGTTCCTGATGGATGTATATGAATAATATAAGTACCATCATAGCCATTTGGTCTAGTATGGGTTTATAATCTCAAAAATTAGTGGTGAATGTTTTTCAAACTAAAACACAAGCCTTATTAGTTCAACATGCATGAATTTAAAAAACCAACATAAAGAGACATAGTACTCAACAGACTGAGAACCCTCAAAGGTTACACTATATAATAGTTGAGTCTCATCTCACTAGACCAACACTCTATATGTGTTAGGAAATATCAAACAATAAAAAGTAAAAACACACAACGTTTTGAGGGTTATCTATATAAAACTAATAAAAAATTATTACTAAGCCTCCTAGTTTAGGTTAAATTTAGAGCTCACTGATCCCTTTCATTGTAATTATTATTATATGATGTAAAGACACGATGTCATGAAAATATTCTTTAAAATTGAAATTATGGAAAGAATGTAGGGATGAAGACATATATATGATTGGAGAAAAAATCCTTTTCATTTGTATAGAAAAATCAAAGGAACATCAACAGAATTGAGTATCTCTTTCATATGTTAAAAGAATATTTTAATATGACTCTTCATTTAATGAAAACCAACATGAAACCTACCAACTAATTGATGAAGATCAGTTATATGAGTAGCTTCATCCTCCCCATCCTGATAAAGTGCATCTTTGGCAAACAAAAGGGTATTTATCCATTACAATTGGGCTTTTCTCAATGAATGGTTCAATTAATCAAACCTATTTTGATCAGAAACCATTTGTTGGGGATGATATATTATTTACTTCATTGTATCATAAATTTGTTTGATTTAATTACATCAAATTATTACTATTATTATCATCTAACTCAGTTAATGTAGCTCAAATCCCCCAATATTGGTTTCTTGTTTTCCGCTAATGTTCTTTTAGTAGTTTTTGTTATTTCACTTACCGGGGAAAAAATATTTTAAAACAATATATATTGGGTGATAATCAAATCCAAGAAATTATAGTTTTTTAAACATCAATAGAAGTTGGATTAAATGTAAAAAAATCTCATCCAAATTATTTTTATAGATTATCTTCAAAATGGATAACAATGTATTGTTATGCGTGATACTGATATCAACGTACATCTCAATGTTTGAATCTTAATCACTACCATGATATGGATCATATTCCATAATCAAATCACAGAAATATGGTCCTAAATGTACTACATTCAAAGTAGTTGATGCATCATCTTTTTTTGATGATTGATCCAACATAGGGGATCCACCTACAGACCAAATCGTGGGAAATGATAGTCTTAACTGGTGAATTAGAATGTTTGTCATGTCCAAAAGTGTATAAAAAACAAGGCATGATCAAGAAAATCACATAAATTTACCCATTACTATGTTACCAGCTTCAGTAGATTCCCCCTCATTATTCTCATCATCATTACATTGACCTATTACTTCTTGGGAAATGGGTATTCTCCTGAGATTTCCTAGTCTCCAAAACAAGAGGCTGTGAAGCATCTCCCAATACTAGATTCTCAATTGGTACTTCTCTGACATCAACATAAGCAGGATGGAGTAGGATGCCCCATTCTTGAAGGTACATTGAAACGTTCTCTATAGAAAAGTCTTTATAAATTGATATTTGATGTGAATTATAAAATTAATGAAAAATTATGCATGGTAAATTAAAGAAATAGAACATGTGTCCTTTCATCTCCTCATTGAAGTCCCCCAACTCCTTGATGGAAACTAGAATATAAATTTTTGGAAGAAGATATTACATCATTTCTATGTATAAAACATTTTATATCATATAACCTTCACTATTTAATGTATCCAAAAAAATGTTATTCAATGCCAAAATTGGATCTTCTAACATTCTCATTCATCATCTCTTATTATGGGGTAATTTCATCAGGCTTGGATGAATCATGATCTGCAGTAGCACCTATCTCAGGATTCCGAGGATCCTTACTCCTTCCTTCGAGAGAAAAAATAGTATTAGCCTCAATTTTCACATAATCCTTCGACAAATGCAATATATACAATATATTATAGTGAAATTAATGTTAGAAAAAAGTATGATACCCATAAGAAATATATCTGACAATACCATTACCCTCCTCTATCATATTAGAAACAATAGAAGATGTGGGAACATCCCTTAAAATCATAATCAATTAAAGTAATAGATTCCGTAGAATGAATATGTACCTCTCATGGGGTTTCATTCTCAGTTTTTGAGGAACAAATATCAAATCCTTTAAGAGAAGAATGTAATGTAAATCCATCCAAAAAAAACATTATCATAAAAGTATATCAATAAGGTTTTAATAGCACCCAATTGTGAGAATACTCACTTTAGTGTACTTATATGATCAACTTCAATTCTTTCTTTCATTTTTTTCATAATATAACTGAGTGATTATACACATTTTCTTGGCAATAGAAACATAAGGTAATTGATGATGATTTTACATCAAAGTTTACTCTATCATGGTTCTCCCTCCTATATAATATTATGGAGACCCAAGGGTTTCATCCAGTGTATCGATTGGGGTGCATGTAGTCCCATTCATTGGTGATATTGGAACCTTTTATGGTGTTAATCCTACCATGATTTTGTGCTGAAAAATGAAATTCCATCAAAATTAGTGATGGTGGATGAAGAAGTAGAAATGACATTAATGTAAAGTAAAATATATTATCAGTATAATCATAAATTTCCCATTTATCTTTAGGGTGAAAAATTACCCCTTCACATATTCCTCAATCTGGCATGTTAGATACTAATTTTGAGGCTGAGACCTAGAAATTGATTTCATATATAAAAATATCCATATAATTTATGTCCTCCTATACCTCATCCAAATTTCTATTTGGATGATAATCAGAGGGTTCTCTAATATCACCCAGTATAGGTATTCAATGTCCATATTGATGAATCAATCATGTATTCCAAAGATCATGGGTCATCATTTCCCAACACTCGATTGTTAAAGGATGCACCTAATTTGGATTTGATGTGGTGGGTTACAGGGAAAACTCCAATACCTTAGATTGCAATGCCTCTTCAATCCTCCCATCATATTCATAAGAATTAGTAGATTAGATGGAAACCTTTTTTTGATGATGGTGACCAGATTAACATAGTGGTGGAGGTCTTTTCTCTATAATCTTGGACTACTCTGTGTGTGTTTTATGATGATGTTTTGATGTTTCTAAATACTCTACATCATCTTTGGTTTTTTATTTTTTTCCATGATCACTATGAACAATAGTGTAGTTTCCTCTACCAGATATATGCCTTTTGATGTAGAACCATTATGGTATGAAAAAACCCATGCATTAGCATATCCAGCCTCTAATCCAATTGATGCTTTAGATGGATGTTGCATAATATCAATTTTTTACGTATCTAAATCAATTAGAATCCATAATTGTTGGAATGCCATTGGGTGATTCTCGTTCCTAAAAAATGTGGAAGGGAAGGTGCTAAAATTATTAAGACATTTGAACTAGATAACAAACCTATAAAGGGAATAAACCTCAGAGATGATTTCACAATCAATGATGGTCAATAATACATTATCCCTGAATTCCATCATGTATAACCTTAACTCATAATTATTTTTATTACCATCATCAACAAATGTTCGAGATGGAGGGTTACCAAAAGGAAGGAAGTTGAATTCTCTTTATACATTCTATGTCCTCGGCACCTCATAGAGAATCCGGTTCAAAGGCTAAATCCCATATATATTCTAAATGAACAGGGTAAAATGACCACTGGGTACTATAACTGAATTCAACATATAATATAAATTTAAATGTGCTGAAATTTACTGCAACAAACCATTGAATTGTCCTATGAATCTTAATGGATATTTACAATTATATAAATGAAATAGTAAGTGATATATTATAGATAATATTAGGATGGAAGCCCCAATATATATCCCCTATAACAACATTGATGCAATAAAACAATATCATGTCCTTACACCACCAGTATACTCACAGATTAAGATCAAATAAACTCTTAGCCACTTGGAATGGAAGTCAGCTAAGCATAACATTACATAAATCTTGGTCTTAACCTTATAACACCAATTCTTGTAATCTCCCCTCTTCAACGTGGTCCATAAGGTGCCTGAAACACCCCGATTATCTATAGTTAGTAAAATAATTGGACGTCCTGAAGTAGGACCCTTCTCTTTTTCGAATCCTAAAAAATATTACATCAATACTTTTTCATGAACATCCACCCTAGGACAAGGATCATTCCTTTGTTTCTAAAAAATCAATGTTATATTGAATAATTAATTACCCAATAATAGAGTCCTAATAGAATCTCCCCATGTCATTATTGGTGTAATGATTTTAATATACATCTCCAAAATAGTGGGATTCCAAGATATGTGGTATACATCCAACAAATGTATTCTGACCTCATCTTGCATCAAATAAAATGAATTTGTTTACAAACTCCATCTACATAGTAATTTTGGAATTATGTAACAATTGTTAACATATGTCTATTCTATCTAGAATGCTTCATAAATTTGAACATCATGCATCTTCTATTAGAACTCCGCACAAGTCTGGGAGACCCATAATGACCACATACATGCAGGCTTCACTCTCCCAAAGTGATGATCCCGGTCTTCTTTCCATCCATTAGATTGATATATATTTTGATGAAATGTTTAATCATAGAAATGGGTCATTTGATCTATAAAATGATTATTAATAAAACGATTACATCCATTATGATGTATTATAAATCCAATTGGGATGATTTCTTCATGATCATGGACACCGCCACAGTAATATTCAAACAATTATAGTTGGGGTGTTTCACAATCCAAGACATTAGAAAACATTTCGTATATGATGGAATGTGGGTGTCTTATAGAATACCATTCCCATATAATGATAGATAGTTACATCATAGATATTCATGTTGATATAGAATCAATCCCTTCTCTAACTCGGGATTGTTACTCTCAACAATGTCATAATAGTCGGGTCCAACAGATTTTGTCATTTCAGTTTGGAGAATTTTAGCCTCGTCAATTGAAGTCTTCCAAAGATCCAATTCCTAAAAGAGAATCACCCAATTTTTCCCGTTATGTAGGAATATAGACATATGAAAACTCACAATTTTAACTTAACTGAACTCATGAATTTGGAAAAGGAAAATCCTAATGTATGTCCTTTGACGAGGTAACCCACATAGGTCCCTTTACAAGGTACCTAGAATAGGTCCATCACTGAGGTCCTCCTGTTCAGATCCTTTGATAAAATAACCCCATATAGCCCCATTGATCAGGTGGATATACATTGAGAAATTTTCAAAGGACATTCATGAAAACACAATGAAATAGAGATGGAAAAAAAACTACAAAATGAGAGAACAACTCGGAAATACATGTGAAGAAAATGGAAATGCAATGGGGTTATTTATAATAACTACATTCTTACACCACCAAACTACACTGAATGACCCATGCCTATTCTATATGCAACATAGATATGTATAAGACATGTGTTATCATGCATTAATTCTCCATAATCATTTCCACATAATCTTACCTCAGGACAAGACCCTTTGTTCAGTCAGATCTAATCCTGGGGGGGGGGGTTTGGGCACTCCCGTTTTTGAATAGGGTAATACAAAAATGGTTATAAAGAGCACATTAAAAATCTTAATGTGATAACAAAATTTTAATGAATAAAATAAATAAATTTAAAGGGACCAATAATATATACCTACCCACAAGAATTCCAGCACAATGCCTACTATTATATCCTTAAGTTGCAGTCCCTATACAGTCTACCAAAATAAAGGACCAACGTCGGGGGACCTACATGGTTGTATATGCTTTACACCCCTACGTGAGGGACATATATTGGGGAGCTATGTCGATAACCTATGCGGAAAACCTCCCTTTGACCATGTCCCCTACATTACAATTAATATAACCCTTGGGTTCTCCATTTCAAAAAATGAAAAAGTCGGACGACAAATCAAATCTCTCATTGCATAGATCCTTAACCTAGGTTCCCATAATTTTATTAGTTAGCTCTATAAACATGAGATAAGAGTTAATTAAAAGGTAAAAACAAGATCAATTTCCATTTAGGGACTAAAATACAAGATAAATATCTATGGACCATCCTTCCATTAGAATAAATCACATATTCATGGTCCTTCTTTATGTAAAGACCTATATGAGATTCTTCCTATGATACAAAGGGACACCCGTGATGCATAAGATAAAACCATAGCCATGTTTTTTTGTCCTGGTAGTCCATTTCTCATGGAATATCAAGGTTTCAAAGACTTATCCTATTTGTTTTATGAATATTTCAGTTCCTATTAGGAGAATTTTGGAATACCTACAAGTCATACCTATGCAGAACACTTGCACAAACCACCTATTTGAGCTATGCTTTAGGCCTTATTTTAAACCACTCTCGGTAGGACCACTCCTTCCGTATCTCCCATTCCTAAAAGATACTGAGTTAAAACCACCACCAAGACCTCCTAATGTAACAAAACCTATAGAAAAGACACATCATTGTGTCTCCCATTTGAATTTGTATATCTATGATCATGGGTTTCCCACACTCGTATTATCATAGGGTAAGGATCCTTGATGTGTCAATTGATCTGGATATCCATGTTCAAAAAGGACATTACCGCATGGAATGTGTTGTGGGGTTGTCTATTTCAGATTACAGAGATATTATATCTTCTACCCCCTCTCATCTTTGATATTTGGAGCCTTATATTCTTATCAGTGAGGATAAGGATCACCCATTATTTTCCCTTATATATGTGATTAGATCCTCCCTTTTATAGGACACAATTTTAGGGAATCCCTCCAAGATTAATCCTTTATAATTTTGGGCTAGACATAATGAATTTATCTATAATTTCACATTGAATGGTTTATTTCTCCACAACCTCATCTACCATATCTCCTGCCTCATTCACTATAGGCCCAATATTTTCCTATAGCAGAGGAGAAAGAATTTGTGGTTTTTTGAATCGTTCACAACCTCTTATTTCTCACAATGGGCATGAATCATGTGGGCTTAGAGAATTATAATGATTGTATCACCATGAAAATATAAATGAATGAATGAACTATGCAAAGTCTGAGTCCCACCATAATTGGGATATATAGGGTGCCTTTGCCTTGGGACCGAGCTCATTGGACATCCTCCCCAAGATTCCATCACTAATTCGAATAATATAGGCTTCCTCCTAAAGAATAGGCCCTGAATTAGACCCCACCCTAAATCAATATGTTTTAAGATATCTCTTATATTCCCTATTATAAAGAAATTATCTATAGGAGTAATCCCAGTCATATTTCTGTTCGAAGCATGGTCTTCTATGCATGATTTGGAGTATGGTTTGTGTTTTTTGTCAATACTTAGTACAAGTTCAGAATGTGTACCGGCAAAGAGTTCATACAGTTCAAGAAGACAACCGTATTTAAGGTGGCGCCATTTCCCATTGTTTTCCAAATTTTTGGGCTTGAAAATTGACAAATGTAGAAAAGTATTTTTGGGAAAGAGACATGCACGTCGTGTACTTGAAGGAGAGGAAAATTTCACTCCATATTTTTCTCAATATCAGACCATGGGAAAATGGAAAAGGGATAAGGTTCGCGCAAGTTTTGGGCTGGTCGCGCAAGTGACCTGCGCGCCGTGAAGAGACTTGCACACAAATTACTAGGGGGATTGGAAACCTGCACGTCTATTGTTTTTCAAGATTATAACATAAAAATATTGCAATGGAAAGATGGTCGTGCAAGTACTTGTGTGTTCATACAAGTGAGTAGCGCGACAGAGGCTAGGGAGGATGAGCTGTGTGCCAGAACCTGCGTGCTGAGGGAAGACTTGCGCGCCACCGCGCAGGGGGTCTAGTTTTCATATAAATAGAGGAACACCCCTCCTCATTTGAACCAAGTACAATACTTAGAGATTATTCGAGCTCTCTTCATGCAAGTAGTTGAGTCGATCAAGTGGTTTTTGGTTCATGCAAGTAGAGGTTTCACGCCAATTGTTGGCTACACGACCAAGGCGGTTTGGGAGTTAAAGGCGCAACGTCATGCAAGTTCGGAGTTGAAAGAGGTAGTGTCGCACAAGTTGGTTGGTGTCACCTGCACGCTGAATTTGTACCGCACATGTGAATTGTGCGCCAGGATTAAAACCTACGCGCTAGGCTTGAAGAAGCGTGCCAGGGTTATTAATGTACATTTGTCCTTTTGACGCTGCTCGAAAGCTGGAAGATCGCCCGGTTCGCTTAGCGCAATGTGAGATTCGTATTTTGGTGAGAATTGGACTTCAATAGAGCATCTACATACAATATAGGATGCATTATTATGAAATTGTGAAGAGACCTTCATGTCTAGAAGCTGAGTGTGACTTCACCAAGGGCAGTGAGCCAGGGGAGTCAATGGGAGTGACCCGAGGGAAGCAGTGAGCTATCCATGAACCTTTGTAAAGGCAGTGAGCCTAGGACCGAGTGATTGTGCCCGAACCTTTTTAATCCATATATAGTGAAGATTAGTTTATTTTGGTATGATCGAAAACTCATAGGCGTATGCTCCTTGGACGTATCCCTTCGTGGTGAACCAATTAAAAAGTGTTGTGTCTTCTTTGTGCATGTGAATGTTTGCTTTCTAATCATATTCATCATACATGTTCATCAAGTTCCTACCAATGTGTGAACAAGATCCATAACATTAAAAGAAAAAAATTTCACTGTGATTCACTCCTCCCATCTCAGGGTGTCTCGGGGTCCTTCAAGTGGTATCAGAGCGTAAAGGTTGCTGGTGTTGAATCTGTCCTTTATCGTCATGGAGAATGCAGTCAATGTCAGGGGAGTCCCTCACATCGATGGAAGTAATTTCCAAATCTGGATGAAAATAATGAGATCTCATCTAAGATCTCATGGAATGGAATTTCTTTTTTCTAATGTTCAAGTAATACAAGTCACTGATCCAACATGCCTGGCTATGACTGAAACAGATAGGAAAATTCTTCATACAGATGCTAAAGCACAAAATGAACTCACTGCAGCCCTTTCTAATTAGATCAACCTAAAGGTGATGAATTGCACCTCAGAAAAATCCATGTTGGATATACTCGAGAATAATTATGATGGAGATAGAAAAGTGATGGAGGCGAAACTACAAGTGCTGCACAATCGGTTTGATGATCTGAAGATGCATCCAGACGAGAATGCAGACTCATTCATCAATCGAATTACTGAAGTGGTTGGAGAAATTCAGGGTCTAGGAGAAGAAATCAAAGGCATTGATATTGTAATGAGAATATTAAGAAGAATTCCACCTCTGTACAATGAAATGGTGTCATCTCTTGAGGAAAGACATCTTTCCCAACTTTCTCTGGATGATCTACTAAGCAGCTTAGTAGCATATGAAATGTGAGTCAAACCAGAAGATGCTACGACACGTGTGAGCAAGGAAATGGAATTCAAGGCCATAGATAAACTGAAAAACTCAAAAGATAGTAGTGGTGAAGATGACGAAGAAAAATAAATTATTTTATTCATTGAAAAGAACTTCCAGAAGGGAAACGGGTTATTCAAAAGGAAGTTACCACTCGCATGTTTTCGTTGTGGAAAATTTAGGCACATTGCCTCTTAGTTCTCAAGAAAGATCATTGATGAAGATAGTTAAGATGGAAGCTTCGAGAAGCCTCATAGATGGTTATTCGAAAAGGGAGACTTCAAATCTGGAAAGAAAATGCAATGGAAGATTTTTGTCTATGAAGAGGAAGAAGATGATAATGAATTCTGTGATGAAGAAGAACCATAATTCAAAACTTGGAACCATGCTTCCATGATTTCCACTGTTGAAAAGTCAGAAGATATTGGTGTAGAAAAACAACTGAGAACTTTTGTAGATCCCGAGAAGCAACTTAAGGATTCTGTTAATAATCTTAAGAATAAATGTAAGAATTGAAATAAGTAGAAATCAATTGTAGAAGAATCAAATGAATACGTTGATCAACTTGAAGCATAAATTGAATGACTGGAAGAATTTGTGAAGGTAAAATCTAAAATAATTGAAAGCAATGATGATGTAGTAGATCTGAAGCTGATAATTGAAGAGCAGGAAAAGGTCATGAATGACTTCACCTCGAGCCTAGATGAAAAATCAAAGAATGCTGTGGGTCTTGAGGAGGAAGTTGTTACTCTAAGGAGAAAACATGAGACTGAATCTATTCCAAAAAAATAGAGGAAGAAAATATAGTTTGGAAGATTATTAGATGCCTAATTACTAGCAAGAGCCATGTGTGGTTCAGATGGGGTTGGAAAAATCATGAGTGATCAAAGACCCGCTTGTATGGGAAAGAGTGGAATTGGCTGTGAAGCTGAGACATCAACTAGTGGAAGTGAAAAGATCCAAAAGAAAGATAAGATGAAAGTTGAACATGTTAAATCATTTCCTAAAGGGATGAAAAAGGAACCTTCAATCCAAACTAAATGGTGAACTGAAAATTATCATCAAACATTCAAAAATGATAGACAATCTAACTATTCTACCAAGGAAGAAGGTATGAGGAGAAATTCAAGTGAGAAGACATTTCCTCTCATGAAGTGTCAGTTCTGTGGCTATATGGGCCATACCATGTCTTATTTCGAAGAGGCATGAAGCTATCTGAATAGATAAGATATAGAAGTTCAACAAAGGAGAACAAATTCATATCCTAATTCTTATAGAAGAAACAATTTCTATGTATACTGTTATCGTTGTTTTATCTTTGGTCATAAGGCTGCTAATTGCAGGCAGATAAGGGACATGGACACCTCATACCGAAGTTCAAGAGAAGTTAAGTCTCGACAGAAAGACAGTGTTTCTCTTTCAAACTTGTTCTCTCCTCTCAAAGAAGATGTTGACTATGAATAACCTGGGTATGCAGAAGAGATAATTGAAAGTACATCAGTTCTATATACTCAATCCAATTTCTCATGGAAGGAAAGGATGAATATTGAGAAATCCAACCTTGCATAGGTGGCCCTCAAATCTACAAAGAACAACAGTACATGGATTCTGGATAGCGGTTGTTCGTCTCATATGACAGGTAATGCCGACCTCTTAATGGATATCAAAAGGAAGGTTGATGGTAGAGTACGATTTGGTAATGATGGAGCTCAAAAAATAAAAGGGTGTGGAAGTGCTGAATTTGCTAATGGAGAACTAAATAAGACTGATGTCCTTTACGTAGATGGCCTACGTCATAATCTCCTCGGCGTGAGTCAACTCTGTGACTCGGGACTTATAGTTACTTTTAATCAGAAAGGTTGCACTATCAAGGGAAAGACATGTATTTCATTTATGAAGGGATGCAGAACAGAAGGCAACTTGTATCAGGTTGATAGTGAAGAAAATGTCTATTACATGACTGTTGAAGAAGAAAACAATTTGTGGAATTGGAGACTGGGATACATAAATCAACAAGACATGGAGAAAATATAAAAATTGAGAATTTTCATGGACATTCCCAACCTGAATCGTGAGCGTGAAAAATCTTGTGATGCCTGCATTCGTGGGAAGCTGGTCTGCAGTTCATATCGGCCAAAGAAGATAAGTGTATATCAACTTCTTGATCTGATTCATATAGATGTATGTGGGCCAATAAATGTTTCTGGAACCCATGGGGAAATGTACTTTTTCTTTTTCATAGATGATTAGAGTATAATGGCATGTGTGATGGTCATCCACAAGAAACGACAAGTCCTTGACTACATGAAAACATATCGGCGAATCGCCGAGAATGATACTGGATGAACAATCAATGTGTTGCAATATGACAATGGAGGAGCATACACGTCCATTGAATTTGGAAATTATCTGGATAATCATAGGATACAGCATGAGGTAGCTACTGTGAAAACTCCACAAAAAAATGGATTTGTTGAATGTAGGAATCGAAAAGTGAACAACATGGCACGAACTATGCTGATTGAGAGTCGTATTCCACGACATTACTGGAAATAAGATGTTCAAGCTGCAGTGTACATTCAGAATCAAACAATACTTTATATTGGTGAGTCAAAAACACCATATGAATTGTGGGATGGACGGAATCCCCCTTTAAAATACTTTCATGTCTTTTGAAGTAAATTCTTCATCAGTAACAAAGAAGATGATCAAGGGAAGTATGGTCAAAATGCAGATGAAGGGATTTTCCTCAGTTACTCAATGAACAACAAAGCTTAAAAATGTTTCAATAAGTGTTTAGGAAGGATTGTGGAAAGTAGTGATGTTAAGATAATTGAAGATAAAACCCCAAATTCTTCAAAAAAGTCATATGCTGATGTGATAGAAAGTCAGGAAGAAAGTGAACGTGAAGAAAATAAAAATGCAGAAATAGGGGATGTTGTACAAAACACTCAGCAGTCACATCAGGATGTTGACTTAGAAGAAGAATCGGAAGAAGAAACTATAGCTGAAGAGAATGCAACTGAACCTCGCAGGAGAAATCGAAGAGGTGATATTGATGCATCCAACATAATTGGGGATAGGAGTGCACCCACTCAAACAAGAAGGTTGAGGAATAACACGCAATCTACATTTCTGTCAGTTGTAGAGCCATCCTAATTAGAAGAAAATGCAAATGATGAATCTTGGGTGAAATCCATGTATGATGAATTAGATCAGATTGACAAGAATAATACATGGTATCTTGTCCAGATACCCGAAGGTCACAATGTGATTGGTACTAAATTGATCTTCAAAAATATGATTGATGAGAATTGAAGTGTCATCAGAAACAAGGCATGACTGGTATGTAAAGGATACTCCCAGATTGAAGGCATTGATGTCGAAGAAACCATTTCACTAGTGGCTAGACTAGATTTAATCAAGTGTTTCCTTTCCATGGAACTCCTAAGAGGATAGAAAGTATATAAAATTGATGTCAATAAAACATTCTTGAATGGTGTACTCGAAGAAGAAGTCTATATTGAACAACCAGTGGGCTTTGTTTTAGGTACTGATGAAACAAAGGTCTGCAAATTGAAGAATGATCTATATGGTTTGATGTAGGAACCATGGGTGTGGTACTCGCGACTAGATTCATATCTCAATAAGCTAGAATAAAAAAGAGGAGGAGTAGATCACAAATTATTTGTAAAGAATTCTCAAAAAGATCAATTCATGGTTCTAAACTACGTTGATGATATCATATTTAGTGGAAGTAGGAAGAAATCAATGGATGAATTTTCCAACCACATGAAATCAGAATTTGAAATTTCTATGATTGGGGAGCTCACATATTTCTTGGGGCTGTAGGTGATTCAAAAGAAGGAATAATCTTTCATTTATCAGGAAAAGTATGTGAGAGAGCTGCTGAATAAGTTTAATATGAAAGACTCCAAACCAATGTCAAATCTGATTGCAGTTGAAACTAAACAAGGAAAGCATGAGGATGGGGCCTCTGTTGATCCCACCATGTACAGGAGGATCATTGGGAGCCTATTGTACCTGGAAATGACACAAAAAGATATTGTCTTTTCCACATTCCTTGTGGACCACTTTCAGAGTTATCCAATGGAGGAACATATGGCGACAGAAAAAATAATCATGAGGTACATTCAAGGTACACATAACTTTGGGTTATTCTTTTTTGCAGGCAGGTATAGTGAATTGTCAGCATTTTCTGATGCTGACTGGGCTGGTGATGTAATAAACAGAAAGTCCACTAGTGGTGGAGCCTTCTATATTGTGTAGAAATGTGTTGGCTGGTTGAGCAAGAAACAAGAAAGTACTTCTCTTAGTACTGCTGAAGCTGAGTATATCTCTTCCACAAAGGCATGCACTCAATTACTATAGATGAAGCAATAATTAATAGATATTGGTGATGAGGTAAAGCAACCAATGGTGATTTACTGTGATAATAAGAGCGCAATTGATCTTACAAAGAATCCTATTCATCATTCCCGTACAAAACATATTGAAATCAGGTAACACTTTATCAAAGAAAAAGTTGAACAAGGGGTGATTAGAATGGATCATGTGGGAACTGATGAGAAAGTGGCTGATATCGTGACCAAGCCACTGTCAGCGGCTGTGTTTGAGAAACATCGGTTGAACCTCAGTGTTCAGCCACCTCCCAATTCTTAAGGAGGTTACGCAATACCGCTCTCCCCGATTATGATAACTGTTTTTATCTATTTATTGATGTGATGCAGGTTTGTGTGGGAGATACTATCAAGGGGGAGTATGATTTGAGACGAACGTTGAACAAATTACCAGGCATTGAGTTTTTTGTCAATGGGGGAGAAAGGAATAAGTTCATGCATGTTCAAACTTGTAATACTCCGTTGACACAATGTGAATTTTGGCATGTTCAGACTTGTAATACTCTTATGACACAATGCGAATTTAGTGTAAGTGACAGGATGAGAAGGATAAAACCGAATTCATCAGTCATGTAATGATTCCTGGGCATCATTGAAAATTACAAAACACTGGAACCCAATTCAATCTTCCTCTCTTGTTTTCTACACCGAGCATTGCGCACGTAGACATAGAGTGTTGGATGAGTTTATTCTTTCATTTTTGTTTTGCACATGGATGGAGATCTATTGAATTTATTTTCTGATTGACAATAAACCCAAAGGGGGATATTGTTAGAACCATGGTATTCTATGCATGATTTGGAGTATGGATTGTGTTTTTTGTCAATCCTCAGTGGAAGTTCAGAATGTGTACTAGAAAAGAGATCATACAGTTCAAGCAGACAACAGTATTAAATGTGGCACCATTTCCCAATGTTTGCCAAATTTTTGGGCTTGAAAATTGAAAAATGGAGAAATGTGTTTTTGGGAATGATACTTGTGTGGTGTGTACATGAAGTAGATGAATCTTTCGTGCCATATTTTTTTCAAGATCAGAACATGGAAAAATGGCAAAGGGATAAGGGTCGCACATGTTTTGGGCTGGTCGCGCAAGTGACCCACGCGTCGTGAAGAGACTTGCATGCCGATGCCTAGGAGGATTGGAAGCATGCACGTCTATTGTTTTTAAAGCTTATAACTTCAAAATATGGAAATGTAAAGACTATCACACAAGTATTTTTGTGGTCACGAAAGTGAGTAGCACGACAGAGGCTAGAGAGGATGAGCTGCGCACCAGAACCTGCGCGCCGAGGGAAGACCTACGCGCCATCGTGCAGGGGGTTCAGTTTTCATATAAATAGAGGAAAACCCCTCCTCATTTGAACAAAGTACAAGACTAAGATATTTTTTGAGCTCTCATCACACAATTAGTTGAGTCGAGCAAGTTGTTGGTGGGTCACACATGTAGAGGTTGTGTGCCGGTTGTTGGCTACGTGACCAAGGCGGTTGGGGAGTTAAAGGCGCAACGTCAACCATGTTCAGAGTTGAAAGAGGCAGTGTCGCGCCAGTGGGTTGGTGTCACCTATGTACTGAATTTGTACCGCAAAATTGACTTGTGCGCCGGGATTGAAACTTTCGCGTCGGGCTTGGAGTAGCGCGACAGTGTTGTTAATGTACATCTGTCCTTTTGAAGCAGCACGAAAGCTGGAATATCGCCCAGTACCCTCATCGCAATGTGAGATTCATCTTCTGGTGAGAATTGGACTTCAATAGATCATCTACATTCAATGGAGGAAGCATTCTTATGCAATGATGAAGAGACCTTAACGTCTATAAACTGAGTGTGACTTTACCAAGGGAAGTGAGCCAGGGGAGTCAATGGGAGTGACCCGAGGGAAGCAATGAATATCCATGAACCATTGTAAAGGAAGTGAGCCTGGGACAGAGTGACTGTGGATGAACATTTGTAGTCCACACCTAGTGAAGATTAATGGAATTTTGGTATGAACGACAACTCGTCGGCGTATGCTCCTTGGACGTAGCCCTTAGTGGTGAACCAATTAAAAAGTTGTGTGTCTTCTCTGTGCATGTGAATTTTTGATTTTGATCATATTAATCATACAAGTTCAAAAAGTTTCTACCAACATGGGAACAAGATCCATCGCATTAAAAGATATAGTTGTCACAGTGATTCACCCCTCCCATCTCAGGGTGTCCCGGGGTCCTTCAAGTGGTATCAGAGCGTAAAGGTTGCTTGTATTGAATCTGTCCTTTATCTTCATAGAGAATGAAGTCAATGTCAGGGGTGTCCATCACTTCAATGGAAGTAATTTCCAAATCTGGGAAAATAAAATGAGATATCATCTAAGATCTCTTGGAATGGAAGTTCTTTTTTCTACTGTGTAAGGAATACAAGTCACTGATCCAACAGGCCTGGCTATGACTGAAACAGACAGGATAATTCTTGATACAGATGCAAAAGCACAAAATGCACTCACTGCAGCCCTTTCTAATCAGATGTACCTAAATGTGATGAATTTCACCTCAGAAAAATCCATATTGGATAAACTCGAGAATATTTATGAAGGAGATATAAAAGTGAAGGAGGCGAAACTAGAAGTGCTGCACAATTGGTTTGATGATATGAAGATGCATCCAGACGAGAATACAGACTCATTATTCAATCGAATTACTGAAGTGGTTGGAAAAATTCGGGGTCTAGGAGAAGAAATCAAAGGCATTGATATTGTAAAGAAAATATTAAGAAGACTTCCACATCTGTACAATGAAAAGGTGTCAGCTCTTGAGGAAATAGATCTTTCCAAACATTCTCTGGATGATCTACTGAGCATCCTGGTAGAATATGAAATGTGAGTCAAACTAGAAGATTCTATTACTCATGTGAGCAAGGAAATGGAATTCAAGGACATGGATAAACTGAAAATCTCAAAAGATAGTAGTGGTGAAGATGACAAATAAAAAGAAATTATGTCTCTCATTGCAAAGAAGTTCCAGAAGGGAAAAGGAAAATTCAAAGGGAAGTTACCTCTCGCATGTTTTTGTTGTGGAAAAGATAGCCACATTGCATCTCAGTTCTCAAGAAAGATCAATGATGAAGATATTGAAGATGAATTCTTCAAGAATCCTCATAGAAGGTTCTTCAAAAAGGGAGACTTCAAATATGGAAAGAAAATGCAAAGGAATAGTTTTTTCTATGAAGAGGACGAATATGATAATGAATTCTGTGATGAAGAAGAACCAGAATTCAAAACTGGGAACCATGCTTCCATGATGGACACTGTTGAAAAGTCAGAAGATATTGGTGGAGAAAAACAACTGAGAACTTGGGTAGATCCTGAGATGCAACATAAGGATGCAGTTAAAAAGCTTAAGAATAAATGTAAGAGTTACAATAAGTGGAAATCAACTTTAGAAGAATCAACTTAATACGTTGATCAACTTGAAGCTGAAATTGAACAAATGGAATAATTTTTGAAGGTACAGACTAAAATAATTGAAAGCAATGATGATGTAGTGGATCTGATGTTGAGAATTGAAGAGAAGGAAAAGGTCATCAATGACCTCACCTCCAGACTAGATGAAAAATACAAGACTACTGAGGGTCTAGAGGAGGAAGTTGTTACTCTAAGGAGCAAACATGAGACTGAATATATTCCAAAAGAATCGAGGAAGAAAATACAGTTTAGAATATTCTCATATGTAGAATTATTAGCAAGATCCAAGTGTGGTTCAGATGGGGTTGGAAAAATCTTGAGTGATCAAAGACCTTCTTGCATGGGAAAGAGTGGAATTGGCTGTGAAGCTGAGACATAAACTAGTGGAAGTGAAAAGATCTAATATAAAGATAAGATGAAAGTTGAACATGTTGAAATGTTGCCTAAAGTGATTAAAAAGGAACCTTCAATCAAAACTAAATGGAGAAATGAATATTATCCTCAATCATTTAGAAATGAAAGACAATCTAACTATTCTCCTAAGGAAGAAGGTATGAGGGGAAATTCAAGTGAGAAGACATTTCCTCTCACAAAGTGTCAGTTCTGTGGCTATCTCAGCCATACCATGCCTTATTGCGAAGTGGCAAGAAGTTATCTGAATGGTGAAGATATAGAAGTTCAAAAAAGTGGAAAAAATTCATATCCTAATTCTTATAGAAGAAACATTTTCCATGGATATTGTTATCGTTGTTCTATCTTTGGTCTTAAGGCTGCAAATTGCAGGCAGAGAAGGGACATGGACACCTCATACAGAAGTTCAAGACAAGTTAAGTCTCGACAGAGAGACAATGTTTCTCTCTCAAATAGGTTCTCTCCTCTCAAAGGAGATTTTGACTGTGAATTACCTGGGTATACAGAAGAGATAACTGAAAGGCCATCAGTTCTATATACTCAATCCAATGTCTCATGGAAGGAAAGGAAGAAGATTGAGAAATCCAACCTTGCAGAGGTGGCCCTCAAAGCTACAAAGAACAGCAGTACATGGAATCTGGATAGCGGTTGTTCATATCATATGACAGGTAATGCTGGCCTCTTAACAGATATAAAAAGGAATGTTGATGGTACAGTAAGATTTGGTAATTATGGAGCTGTAAAAATCAAAGGGAGGGGAAGTACTGAATTAGATAATGGAGAACTAAAGAATACTGAAGGATTTTACATAGATGGCCTCCGTCATAATCTCCTCAGCGTGAGTCAACTCGGTGAATCGGGACATATAGTTACTTTTAATTAGAAAGGTTGTACTATCAAGGGGAAAATAGGTAATTCACTTATGAAGGGATGCTGAAAAGAAGGCAACTTGTATGAAGTTGATAGTGAAGAAAATGTTAGTTACATGACTGTTGAAGAAGAAAACAATTTGTGGCATCAGAGACTGGGAAACATCAATCAAAAAGACATGGATAAAATATCAAAATTGAGAATTGTCATGGACATTCCCAACCTGAAGTGTGAGCATGAAAAATCTTGTGATGCTTGCATTCGTGGGAAGCTGGTCTGCAGTTCATATCGGCCAAAAAAGAAAAGGGCATCTCACCATCTTGATCTGATTCATACAGATGTATGTGGGCCGATAAATGTTGCTGGAACTCATGGGGAGAGGTACTTTTTCTTTTTCATAGATGATTACAGTATAATGGCATCTGTGATGGTCATTCACAGGAAATAACAAGTCCTTGACTACATGAAAACATATCGGTGAATCACCGAGAATGATAATGGACAAACAATAAAAGTGTTGTGATCTGAAAATGGAAGATAATACATGTCCATTGAATTAGAAAATTATCTGTAGAAGCATAGGATACAACATGAGGTAGCTACTGTGAAAACTCCACAACAAAATGGAGTTGTAGAACGTAGGAATCGACAGGTGAACAACATGGCACGAACTATGCTGATTGAGAGTCGTATTCCACGACATTACTGGAAAGAGGATTTTCAAGCTATAGTGTACATTAAAAATCAAACATGACTTTATATGGGTAGGATGAAATCACTATATGTTTTTCAAGATCAGAACATGGGCCTAAAAATCGACAAATGGAGAAAAGTGTTTTTGGGAAAGAGACTTGTGCGCCGTGTACTTGAAGGAGAGGAAACTTGCAGGCCAAATGTTTTTCAAGACCAGAACATGGGAAAATGGAAAAGGGATAAGGGTCGCACATGTTTTTGTCTGGTCGCGCAAGTGACCTGCGCGCCGTGAAGAGACTTGTGCGCCGATGCCTAGGAGGATTGGAAACTTGCACGTCTATTGTTTTTCAAGCTTATAATATCAAAATATTGCAATGGAAAGAAAGTCACACAAGTATTTGTGTTTTAACACAAGTGAGTAGCGCGACAAAGGCTAGGGAGGATGAGCTGCGCGCCGGAACCAGCGCGCCAAGGGAAGAATGCTTGCCACCGCGCAGGGGGTCCAGTTTTCCTATAAATAGAGGAACACCCCTCCTCATTTGAACCATGTTCAAGACATAGATATTTTTCAATTTATCTTCACACAAGTATTTGAGTCACGCAATTGGTTGTCGGGTCATGAAAGTAGAGGCTGCGTGCCGGTTGTTGGCTGCGTGACTAAGACGGCTGGGGAGTTAAAGGCGCAACTTCGCGCAAGTTGGAGTTGAAAGAGGCAATGTCGCGCAAGTAGTTTGGTGTCACCTGCATGCCTAATTTGTACCACAAAAGTGGCTTGCACTCCATGTTTGAAACTTACACGGCGTGCTTGGAGAAGTGTTCCAGGGTTGTTAAAGTACATCTGTCCTTTTGAAGCTGCACGAAAGTAGGAATATCGCCTGGTACCCTCAATGCAATATGAGATTCATCTTCTGGTGAGAATTCTACTCCAATAGAGCATGTACATAAAACGGAGGATGCATTCTTATGCAATGATGAAGAGACCTTCACGTCTCTAAACTGACTGTGACTTCACCATGGGCAGTGAGCTAGGGGAGTCAATGCGAGTGACTCGTTGGAAGCAGTGAGCTATCCATGAACCTTTGTAAAGGCAATGAGACTAGGACTGAGTGACTGTGCTCGATCCGTTGTAATCCATAGCTAGTGAAGATTAGTGGAATTTGGTATGACTGAAAACTTGTCGGCATATGCTCCTTGGACGTAGCCCTTAGTGGTGAACCAAGTAAAAAGTGTTGTGTCTTCTCTATGCATGTGAATGTTTGCTTTCTGATCATATTTATCATACAGGTTCAACAAGTTCCTACCAACGTGGAAACAAGATCCATCACATTAAAAGAAAAGGTTGTCACCCTGATTCACCCATCCCCTCTCAGGGTGTCCCAGGGTCCTTTAATTTCTTCCAAAGGTCCATACTCTCTTGGGAGACTTACCGAACTACATGGGAATTGATTTCCATCCAAATGGGATATGTAAGAATAACCCTTGAGGATCAAACCCCAAATCACAAATCAACCCTATTCACTCTAGGCCACATTCCAAATATGGTCTAATACAACTTGGAAACATATATCCTTCACCGGTTCATTGGGATTCATCACTATATGTCCCCCAACAGACATCTACTAGGATTCTTCTACCTAGATTTTCTTACCACACGACATTAAACTGTGTTTTTGGGTCCATATCACCCGACCATAAAATTTATGATGTGTCCCATTAAGCGACACCAAACTATGGTGGTTCAGATTAATTTCAAAATGGTACATATGAGTCACTTTTATGGGTTCGATCCCAACATCAAAACAACTTATGTCTCCCAAGATGGAAATAAACTCCAATAAATCTCTATCTACCAAGATGACAAGGAACTCTATAGTAATGTTGTGTCTACATGGATGAAGATAAATTCTATAGTAACATTCATCTAACTTGATGACCATAAATTCAATAGTGTCCCACTAAATTTCTTAAAAATAAGTATTTTCATAATAACGACCAAAAAATATCAATGTAGTATATTACTCGATACCATTGATAGAAAACCTTGAAGACATACAAATATCTCCATTAATGAATATCCCTAAATATATATAGATGATGATAAATTACAAACATGCTAATAATTGATTGAAAATTTAATGGGAAACCTATATTATGCTTTGTAAATTAATAATGATTCATGAACATATCTTAATATAATATCATAGTTCTAGAGTAGGTAATAATTATTCCCAAAAGGGTGTGATGATCCCAAACACCCATCCTCACGACCAATGTGTGTTCTTAATTATCGTAGGTCAAAAAACCTAATTAATGCCAGAATTTTTAATGAAATTCCCTTTAAATATCAAACCATTGTGTGTTTATTTGCTAATTAAAAAATTCAATGGAAACTATTCAAAAATATTTATTCCTAGCTAGAACACACATTTTGATGGAAATAATTCTGTCAGTCTATTTTTTTGTGGATTGTCTTATAAAGTAAAATATTAGATGGAGTTTTCTACATGGATGACCTTGATCCATGTTGTGTTTCATATCCCCCCATTCAAGTGATACCTCATAGACTCATATCATGTGTTATAGTGGGAATATTTGGATATTAATCTTGATACCACCGTAATAAAAAAAACATTTCATGTTTTGGATTCTAATAATTAATGTGGTCTATGGTAAGTCATTCCTATTGGTCTGTGTGATCTGGTAGCATAGTGGCGATATCCATGAGACATGGGAGTGGGTAGGTAAATTTATGCATTAGTGGCCTCACATATTTCATTCATTGATTCCTGGGTAATTTCATGGTGAAGAAAGAGGCATGGTGGGGATTTTGTGACACCATTCAGTTTACTAGTAAATAATATTTTGAATTTTATTTAATATTCATATTTTTGTTAGGTTCCGGGTTCTAAGGTTTGAAGACCCTAGTTTCGAGTAATGCATAACGTGGAACATGGTTAGCACATTGTTTACCTAACTATGTGGCTAACTATGCACTAGGGATGTATGGTGTGAAAGTAATAATTTTTCAGGTATGGTAATAGTTTTCCAAACCATTTGATGCCTTGGAATAACCATGTGTCCTTCTTTTTTTGGGAAGCTACACTCCCATGGTTCGAGCAAAGTTTTCCTAATTTTGGGTCCAATTACTTGGCATGTCTATGTCAATTAAAATTACTATATTAGATTTTTCTCTAGTCAATGTTATAACCCATTAGACCTAATTTTATAATCTTATCATACACAACCCTTCATCGGGGGTTCGAAAGATTCTCTTCTACATCAGTGGAATATTTTTCTTGGATTCTTAATAGTTTGGATTGATTTAAGCACAAATATTCTTGTTTTCTTCTTCCTTCCAACTACATTATGCTTTTTCTTATATTTTCATGAATATGTGTATTTCTAGAATGTTTCTTTTCTGAATCATGGTTGTGTAATTGGGGTTTTGGTTTGTTTTAATGTGGTTTTGGTATGTGAAGTTCATTCCTAACTATTTTGGGTGGATATCATTAGAGTCTATAATGGTGGAACTGAACTCGAGGTAGGTATCTATATTTATGGGAATTTTCCTTGTCTTACCATTAAATTGTGAATCTTATTTGGTTTATATTTTTTTTATTTTCAATTAATAGTATTTTGGATGATGTATATCCCTTTTTTTAAATGATTCATGACTTAGTTTTTCAATTAGGCGTTTAAATAAGGTTTTTAAAATGGGAGTGTCATGCATACACCCCAAATATTTGACGAAATGGCTCAAATGAGTTCTATAGAATTAAATGGATTTAAAAATGATTTTTACTTGTAGAAAGGTGTTTTATAAAATGGGAATGGGAATTTTTCAAATTGTATTTTGATGGAGATTTTCATTATATAGAATTTCATTATGATTATGTTGTCATGGAGTAGAACATGGGTTGACCAGGGTGTGAGAAAGGGGTTTTCCATGGTACCATGAGAGCCTTCAAGGAGGAAAACTATGAGAGTTTCCAGGTTGGTTTCCAAGGGACTATGAGGGCTTTTGGGTAGAATAATGTGAGAGATTATATTTGTTTATAGAGTGACCTTGATAGCTCATGGACTTAAGACTGGGGAACACCATGAGAGCTTCCACATTGTTTTCCAAACTAGAATATATTTATTTATCCACTCACATTAGTCCCTTATAGTTAGATCCCTCGGTGGACTTACTCATGCCGAGTTGGTTTATATGATATATACATTTTATTATTTACATGTTTTATGTAATGATATATGTTATTACCATTTATTTTTATTGATTATATGATGTTTATTCTCACCTTTATTATGTTTTGATGGGAATGTTGATCATGTGGTGTTGTTTTCCCTTGTTAATGTATTTGATCCAAGTTGATAAATGTTTTGGAAAACATGTTTTGTTTGAAATGGAAAATGAAATTGATTTCAAAAGGTTTGTTTTGAATTTATTTTTCTTAATTGTTCTAGTTTTTAAAAGTGATTTTAAAATACATTATTGGGTTTAATGGGTAAAATCCTTAAATTGATACTTGTTGATATCCTAATAGGTTATGTTTCTTACACCCTACATATTCTTTTGGGTGTATATGGATTTTTTTTATATGAATTAGGTAAATAAAATATCATCAGTTATCGAGTTGGATTTTATTGATTACCATCGTTCATTGTTTTGTAGATGAGACATGGTCTAATGAATTTGTATCATGAAGAGTAGTTTTGAGATTTCATACCCATCTGGGTACATTTATTAGTTATGGTGATCTTTTTTTTGTATAGTCTATATACTTTTGAGTTTTGGGTTATGACATGAGAAACCATATTTATATGACCTAATATGGAATGTTTTTTACATGATGTATATTTCTTCATATGGTAGATGTGTGACCTCTTTACACATACTCCTGATGTTATGTTATGTTTTATAGACTCTAATGGTACTGGTGTGGTTGTCACATTTTGTGGATGGTTCATTCCATGTTAATATATGTGAAATGGTTCCTAAGAGATTATATGTTATTCTGAGTGCCTATCATCAGCCAGTGGTGATCGTGATCATGATTCGGGCTATGCGAAGAGATAGATTAGATGATGGTTTGGGTCGACCTAGTTCAGTTTTTTATAGTCAGAGTGAAATAAAAAACCAAGAATTTTATTAAGCTTATTCACACTTTGAGGTGAACTATTATTCTAGACCATGTGTGAAAATGTATGTTTTCTATGTACAATTGATTTTAATTAGGTACCAAAAAAACAAAAAAAAACAAATTAAACCTACCACACTTAGCATGACTGAACATGAATCAATTAAAAGTAAATTGAAAAAATTTTATTTAAAGATAAATAAACCAATGAAAACTGGCACAAACTCATAGTATTATGAAATTATTAACCCTTACCTAAAATATATGATGTAAATAAACCCAAATCAAACTAAACTGAAATGAAATTATGCAAATAGACATAAACTGACCAAAACCAAAATGAAATGGATCAAAACACATAAATGAATCAAACGTAATTGACATAACCTATCATTAATTGAATAAAAAGGAAATAAATTGATCTATACCTAATATAATGAAGTAGAAATGACCAAAAATTAATTAAATGAATAAAAATTTACCTTAAATTACTTGAACTAAGAATAAAATATTTCCAAATTAAACCACAAAACATCAAAATCAAGATTTAATCTGTCATGCGAAAACACCTGATTTATACCCAATTGTCACATTCCATCCCCAAAACATAGAATTCAACATTATCACCACAATATATGTAACTAATTATGAGTATAAACTATAAAAACACAAAATAAATTATATTTTATATATATACCACCAAAAACCACAACAACCATTAGAATTCCTATCAAACTATTCTTCTTCAATACTAAAACCCGTAATTTTCATCCCTAGACTACCAAATAACAACATAATCATCTATTCAAGATAAAATACACATGGTTCAACCCTAAATATCCATTATTAAATAAATATGACCACTAAACTAGTCATACCTCAAATAATACACTTCTCCTTTCTGTTTATACCGCGAACATCCATTAAAATGCGGAATTTATACCTACTTTTTACCTTCTGATCCCAAAACATCTAATTCTAGATTCCAAAATCAATAGATATATTTATTTATTTATTTTCAATAATAAAATCACAAAGTGACTGATTTTTTAAATATTTAAAACCAAAAACCCCAACATCCATTAGAATTCCAATCAAATCTGACAACCACAATACCCAAAACCACAATTATCATCGGTAGGATACCAAAGATCATATCAATAATATATTCAAGATCGAATAAACATGGTTAAAAATTACAAAAATTTAATCAACACGCCAATAAAACTAGTAATCCATCAAATAAGTCATTTCACCTTTTCTTTAATACATTAAACATCCACCAAAAATGGATAAAATCTAAAATAACAACCCAAAGAAAATCACTCCAACCTAATTCCATCCAAGGAAACCATATATAATGGTCTCTCCATAAATAAACCATTATCAACTTCATATCACAAATTATATGCAAAATCAACCCTATCCATCCACTTAACATAAAATTCCGAAATTTCATCTTCAAACCAAAAACAACCTAACTACTCAATAATTCATTAAATCAATAACAAAATACCACCACAACTAAATGAAACCATAGAAACAAAAAAAACATGCAATGGAGAACCATAAAAACCATGGTTCCAATAACACAAACAACCACATATAACATAATCTATATTAATTCAACCAGACAATTCATAAATAACAAGATGAAATAAGTTTTAAAATATAAAAATTGTGAAACACTTCATTTAACGTTTAAATAATGGTTTCTATGTCAGAGAATAATTTATAATTCTATATTTATGAAATGATATCTTTTTAAATTTAAAATAAAATATAACAAGGATTAGATGAAAAATATTTTTTTATCCAAAATAGTTCTCAAAAAACTATTATGAAGCTAAATTTTTGAAATGTAGATAATGTTATTACATTAAAAATAGTTTTATAAAAATAATAGAAACAAATACACACATAAATGAAAATATTAATTTTTAATAATTTATATAACATAAACAAAGAACATTAATGAAAAAATTAAAATTAAATGAAAAAACTCATATCTAATTAAAAATTTATCCTACAATAATAATTTCAAAATTCATAAAATTAATTAATGTGCACTAACTTAAAAAATAAATAATACTTTAAAAATTTAAGCTCATTCATGTCATTAATTAAAACCATTACAGAAAATTAGAAGAATTTACTAAAACAAGTTAAATCCATTTCAAAATAATAACTTTATTGAGAAAAATCATTATATTTTTACAAGTTAATTATATAAAATTAAATCACCTGCAAATTTTGAAAAACATATAACCCAAATCTAGTACATTTTCATAACCAAACAACCAAAATATTAATCTATTAACAAGTAGTTTTTCACAAGTAAATTAAATAATTAGTGAAATATTATTTAATAATTTTTTCTTACATTCAACATCATTTTCATTAGGCAGTATTGAATGTTGTGAGTCATGTGTATTAAGTAATATTTCTTTCTAATGAGAAGAAAGAAGAAGGATGGGTGTTATATAAATGAATAGATATAAGAAAATATTATAAATTTTATCCTAATAAATTCAAATTTCAATAAATATTTTGTAACTAAGTATCTCAATTATATTGTCAACAATGTGCATTATATTTCATTAATGAAAAAGGGGATGGAAACATTGGTCTAGATGACCAGTAGTGATAGATATTGGGTGATGAAAACAATGTGATTGTATGTTGTTGAACTAGGAAGGGAATCACACACACTATGTATTGTACCTCTTTAGGTAATTCTAATAGACATAATATCACTATATTGAATTTGACCCTTAAGGAGTCTCTTATAGATGTAATTAATGTAAAAAATAGCCGTGAAAGAGTGAAAATGAAGTAAAATTACAATGTGTTGTTTCTGAAAGTTGGCATACTTATGTCTTTAACTCTCATCACACACCATTGAGTTTTTTAATATACAGATACCAAATATGAGCTCCATATATGATGCACTCAGTGATGGTGACAATGATAATATGGGTGGGTGGGGTGATGGCATTGTTGGAGTTGGTGGAAATGATGATATAGGAGGTGGTGATGCCAGTGAGGATGCTTGTGATGACAATGATGACAGTGATGATTGTGATGACCATGATAGTATAGGTGTCCATGATTTTTATATTGATCCTCTATATTTCTGACATTATATTTATGACACAACCATGTGGATTGTGTTTTATGGCTACAACTAATTTCATATATGTGTTCTGATTTATTTTTAATGTAATTAACTTATTAAATTTGAAATGTATAATATATGTGATATTTTGAATGTTCAATGAGACTGGGGAGTGTTAGGAGTTATTAGGGGGAGTGTTGGGGGAGTTCTGGGGAGTGTTATCGTTTTTTGGTAGAGGGGGGATATACCGATTGTTTTGATTCATCATTATAGTTGAATTGCCCCGAAAATTAGAATATCCTTTAGAATTAAAAACCCCCAACCTACATATACCAATGATTGTAATAAAATCAATGTAATATGTCTATTACAATTTATCCTTGTCCAATGGTCGTAAAAACACAATATATACCCTATACCAACAATTCTCTGTCTTATAACAATGGTTTAAAACAATTGGTATAAGGTAGTTTTTCTACAGTGTTATTACCACATAAATTTATATTGGAGTGATATAATATTTAAAATAAATACCAAGACTATAATTTTGGAAGTGATCATAGATAAATGTAAACTAAAATTAAACGATATCATTAATTATATAAATATTTTATATTTTTTTATATGGTTGGGAAAGAACATTGTATTGAAAACGAACAATAATGATTTTAATTACTACGTCCAAAATTATATATCTTGATTAGGTTTTGAAAAATCTTATAAAATATTTAACATTCTAATTTTCTTTCATGATTATTATATTCCTTTTTTATGCCTTTTTTGGTTTTCAAATTAGTATTCCTTTATTATGGTATGTAACCTCTTTTTCATTTTTTGTATTTCAAATTAAAATGCCTTAATTTTTTCACGTCCCCTATGCTTCTATATTTTCCATTTACATTGATAATGGATTTCTAAAATAGTATAATTTTTTCCTATACAACATATGGAAAATATTGAAGAAATATATAGGAATAGATTACTCGAGAATCATTGAAGAATGAAAGACATTGGATTAATTACTATTGTTCTAGTAGTGACTATATTAATTATAATATATATATATATATAATACAATATATTAAATTTCATTTTACCATTCATTTTAAAACTTGTTTCAAGAACAACCACATAGGGGAAAATTTTTATCCATTCATACTAGTAAAAATGGATTCTAGCATGGATGATCAATTGGGGGGGCACTATAGGGATTGAAATCACCCACTATACTCAATCACACAAAAACTATCACATCATATCTCATCTACCACAATTTCTCATCCCACTATTCGACATAGGTTATATGGGTTAAGTACCACCTCTAATATAGTTATAATTTTAGATAGTATATTCTTCCCATCTACCACTTCAATATCCAATGATTACTCGTCATACCTTTTATCTTCTTCCATTAACTTTTATGTGGCCTCAATTTCCTAATTCACCCAAATATCTGGAATTTTATATTTTTGCTCCAAAAAATTATGCATCACATCTTTTTTATCATTCAAATAATTATATAGTGACTACCCATCCTTTATAGCCTATCAATCCACCATATCCAATGAATCCATCAAATCCCACTAAATATCCTATATCAGACATATGTTTACTAAGGCACTAAATTTTTTCAGATAAATTTTATTTCAGTTTTAATGTGTATTAATTATTATTTTATTTTTTCAGCTAGATCTTTTAGTAGGAGGTATTATAATACTAATATACATGATGTTTAAAATTTCCCTACAAAAATTACGGAATAGTACAATGTATATAACTGATTGATTGAATGTCATTGTAGAGAATTTATAATTGTTTAGAGATTCCAAAAAATAAAGTGCCTTCATTATCCTATAACCAATATCATAGAGAGACGATGAGGATCAAATATTGCATAATGTATGGAATAAGATATGTATATGAAAATTTGTTAAATTAAAATTAAAATTATAATTTAGTATAAATAAGTTAATTTTTATTTTCATGTTTCAATTTTACTTTCCTAATCTTCAAGTTGTAGGTGTTGCATAGTTGATATAATTAGGGGAACTATGTAGAGTATATTATTATGTTCTACATATTGGATATACCACCTTGACTCAACCTCCATTGTTGATCCTTGTGGAGGAAACCTAAGGTTTTCGAGGCATTGTATTCTCACCAATGTTTGGTTGTCCATATAAATTATACTATGATATTATTTCAAATTTTCAGAATGATGTGTTTAAGGTATTATTAAAATTTAAGAGTATTTTTATTGAAAATGATAATAATTTGTATTAAAAATTTATTTTATATTATTTAATTTATTATTTAGTATTTTTCTAATGAAGTAAAATAATTTGGGTGTTATGAATTATGTGAAAACCTTGAGATGATTGAATATAAAATAACATGAGAGATGCTGGGTATTATTCTTGTACAACAGAGTTTAATTAGGTTTCTAGGAGTTCACTTGAAATGAATTAATAACATTAGGTTATATTTATAAATGAATTTGAATAATATTTCCCGCAAATAGAATATTTTAGAATATTTTTTCGTACATATATTTTCATTTATAGTGGGTATTGTTTAACATCAAAGGGTTTGTTCCACAAGAAAAAATAATCTATTCAATAAAAAATATGTATGATGGGATTGTTATTAATGACGGGATGTAAGAAATTATTATAAGTATTATTATACCACATTAAAAAATCTAATATATAATTTATAACTAAATCAGTAATTTATATTGTCAACAATGTTATTTAGATTCCGTTAATGAGAAATAAGGAAATTAAATTGGGTTAAATTATTTTTTATGATAGGTATTAGGTGATGAGCACCATAGGAGAGTCTATTATTGGCCAAAGAAGTATATTGTTCCCACTGGGTATTGTCCCACATAATTTAATTCAAACACCATTGTAGCAATGAGTTTAAATTAGATCATATAGAAGTATAAGTGGGAAAAATGGTCATATATGAGTGTAAAAAAAGTCAAAAGGATGTAAGTAATTCATGAAAGGTATGATAGATTTTTTATATCACATACACAAAAAATAGTACAAGTTTATGAAACTTGAAAGATGAAAATGTACTCTTTATATGATTCCTTGAGAAATGATGATGATGATACTAGTAGTAGTCTAGGTGACAATTATCATGATGGGGATGGGGATGAATTTGTTTAAGACAATGATATTAATGATGAAATTCGTGATGAGGGACATGATAGTGATGACCATGGTTGTAATGGTGGTCATGAAGATGATTTTTGGAGCATGATAATGAATTTATCCATTTATGACTTCATATTTATTCCACTTTCAACAATGTGAACGGCTTATTATGATTGAAACTAAATGCATGGATGTGTTATCATTTTGTTTTTAACTAATTAACAGGATGAATATAAAATATATAATACATGGAATGTATTAACTTTTTATTGTGTTGGTTATCATGTTTGTAGGTTGTTTGTAGGTGTGAATGATATAAGGAAGTTGCAATGTGTTAGAGGGGTTTTGCCAATATCTCCAAGGAACAATAGATATAAGGAATTTATATCAATGGTTATCTGAACTATTGTTAAAGACCTTTTCCATATAGGATTTTACTAATGGTTTTCGAACCTAAAACAATGATTTGAAACCTTTTTTCATGTAAGGATTTCCAATAGTGACATATAACCAGAATTGAAACATTTTAATTTTAGTTGGTCTCAAACATATTTGAGGATATATTAGAAGATAGGAGCTAACACATGGCTTGGAAATCCAGGGTTGATAAATAAATATGTTTAGTGTACATTCATGAGTCCCACCTATATTTAACAACGTTAATCACTTATTAAAATTTATAACCAAAATGATTTTTAATCCAAAGAACCTCACATAACCTATGGTTAAGAGAGTTATTCAGTGGCGATATGGAGGTTGGGTTTTCTAGGTGGAGATAAGTGATTCGATATGGAATGACTTATGGTTTTAATAAGTAACTGACCACAACACATGAAAACTACTATTGTTCCTATAATATTTTATGATTATTTTATATAAGTAAAAACATCAACTGTGGGTGGAATATAAATTTTGAAACATGAAATTATTCAATTTAAGTTAATTTTATTCCATAAAAATATATCCCTCGTTATAGGCTATTCCTTTTCTCATTTTTTACAAAATCATTACCACTTAGATGACGTTACCTAGAAACTTGTTTGGTTTGTTTACATTTGGTAAAAATTAATATAATGAATGATCCTCTATAATATTTGATACCACCATGGTATATAATAACTGTTTAGTTTATTGTACCTTGTGTTTCATTTTGAATGCCCCATGATGTTTGAATACATGACTTGTTCCACTTCCACACTTGTAACATATATTGGATATTTTTATTTTTGTACACTTTTTTAGTTGGGAATATTTGGCATGAATATAGTTTTACTGGACCAAAATATGGATTCTTATTTGTATTATGTGTCTAGTTGAATGATTCTTCTAAAAAATGACTATAATTTAGTGGAATCGTTTATAGAATATTAAATTAAGTGTTTCTTATTATATTTATATTGAAATTTCTTTATTTATATTATTCTTTTTATTAATGTTTAAACACATTCATGAAAAATTATTCTTCAAATATTAATATTCTCAATTAATATGTTGGACCTATTTTGTGAACTGCGCCACTTAATTATCATATGTGATCATGTATTGGGCCATTTGATCAACCAGCTTGTTCTCTCCATCTACCAAAACTTATTGAATCAATAATTAAACATGTTTGAAATCCTTTTTTTATAACTTTTTATTCTTATTGAATCTAAACCATCTATCTACGTGGGTTTGTTCGAATACATCATTTACTTTTTTGGCATTTCACTATGGAACTCACTATTTGGTTAGTCCATTTTGAGGCATTAGGGTTTTCAAGGGAATTAATTACCCCTATCGCTCGTCGCATCACCTCATTCAATCCACTAATTACATTGTGGGTTTCTATCCCACTATGCTTCTATAAACCCTTTTTATTAGTGTGTTTTCCTTCCACATAGATAATGGTTTTAGTGACTATTTCCCTCTATGCTAACTACTAGTGTAATGTTTGTGGGGGATTTTTGATAGCATCCATCCTAGTTAATAAGTTTGTACATGTTAGAGATCCAAATACATATTTTCCTAACATGGTGATACCTTTCTCTAGTGATTAGAACCATTTTGAATACACCAAGTTGATTTCATGGGTAGAGAAGTTGGATTTTCAAGGACCGATCATGCATGGGAGATTAAAGAGGTTAAATTATATAATGGGAACCCATATCAAATTATTAAAATCTTAATGGATATAATATTAAATGAAAGGATAATATTTTCATATTATCTCATGTATTCTATCCCAAACATGGTTTTTAAATCTTGGTCTATATGGTTGCATAAATTTTGGATTCCTCTTCCACATGATGAAATCTTGATTTTCTTTTTTGGACACAAATATCAAATCCAATAGGCTAGGAACTCAATGTCAAATATTGTGGGTATTGTAATAATGTTATGTGAAAATTTTCCCAAAGGTATTTTTAGACAATATATTTTGGACATTGAGGATACAAGGTATGCTTATCCTTTATGACTATAGGGTATTAGTCCCTTCGCTATTGTATCACCTATAGTCTATAAATAGTATCCCCCATGGAACTTTTAAGGAATTCATGATTATAATATAGAGCCTTTTATTTTTTTCTCATAACTATGTTTTTATATTTACATTTACCCCCTTTCCCATGTGTATTATTTACTCTTCAATCTACATGTAATATTGGTGATCCAAGATACCAAAGCCCCAAATTCATTCCTCAACCAAAGTGTATTTTTTGATTATTGGCCATCACACCCATCCCAAGAGTGTTTTGTCTATATAGTGGTCCACACTCTATATAGGGTTAGTTGATTACATTCTTCCAATATCCGAACACATCATTATCCAGTTATCTTCAAACCATGTCCATCATCATTTTCCCTATGCCATAAATATTGAGGCTAATCGATTGCCTTGCATCAGCTGGTATTAGAACTCCAGTTAACACGGTAGGCATCCATCCCTTAATCTATATTTGTTTTACCCATTGTCTGTCTTTCCATTCCATATTATCCACCCATTCAAAAAATAAATAAAAAACTCTTTTCATTGAAATCATCTATAATTAGCCTATGATGTGAAAGATTGAAATATTTTATAATGATCCAATTATTCATCATTCTTAGTTTTTCACATTTGATTCTCTATTTGTTATTTTTATAAACAAGTGAAGAAACAATTCACCTGATTCATCATTTTTTTTCTTTTCAAAATTAATCACATTATTTTTTTTAGATTTTAAAAATACGTCTTTGTCTCCATCCATCATCATGAGATTTAAAACACAATGACCCAATAATTTTGGGAGATATTACAAAAGAAGAAAATGAAAAGTGGATACAATAACTTATTCTTTATTCTATATATTATGAGCACTTTCCATTTCCAAACGTCACTTTCTCAATAATTTTTCTTCATAACCAAATCATTTTTGGATCATATTTTCATTAATTTTTTTTATCTCACACAATTGGTAAAAACCCACATAAGAAACATTTTTCCCAATTTCCTCCGTTTTAGACATATTTTCTCTCCTATTTTTCAATCATTACCATTTTTAACCCTAGACCACTGAAATGTGTTATGTTAATCAATCCCCCAATGTTATCATTATTTGGGAAGTATTGGTGGCATGTGATTTCCTTAAATGATGTGTTAGATTTCATAAGATCATGGTATTTGAAAAGATTGTATAGAGTTGAGTGAAATAAGTAAAAAAAAATGTGAGTTTGTATCATTTTTTGAATGATTGTTTATATATTTCATGTGTGAGTGGGTAATGTTGTGTGTGTGAGTGTATATATCTTGCATGCATGAGAGTGTATCCTTGTGTGATTGAGTGTGTAAATATTTTGTGTGTAAGTGTTTACATCTTATGTGTTTATGTGTGTGTCTTTACATGTGTGATTGTATATTTCTCATTGTGTTTGTGTCTCCATGTGTGTTTGTAGGCTTGTGATACTTTTCATGGAAGAAGATCACATGAATAGAATCGTTCCTACTATTGATGAAGGAACATAAAGTTGATCCCCCTCACCCGATGTTACGCAACTCCCAATGCAACATTTGGTGATCCATTTTGAGAAACATCTTGATAAGATGTTGGTGGTGCTCTCTGGGATGTCTGAAAAATAAGAAAATAAAACAATACAAATGATGATCCATGTGAACACACAACGTGATCTATCAGGACGTTTCTCCAGCATCAGGGAGAGGGAGATAGATAGATTTGATGATGATTTTGTTGATGTACCAAAAAGGAGTGAGTTGTTTAAACAACTTCTTGAATCCCAAAGGTGTACACCTGATGATGACATCCTTGCAGGTACTAAGGTGACAGTTCTGTATTTTTTAGGAAAAAGTAATTCAGAGGAATACTTTGAATGGGGGATATGGATCAAGAAATTATTCTCTTCTCTTACCTATTCTACAGATAAAAAGGTAAAATTATCATCCCATTATATCATATATTATGAATTTATATGGTGGTTATGAGAACAAAAGGATAGAGAATGATATGGAGGAAATACTATCTATACATGGAAATATATGATGTTTTCCTATGAGGAAGCGATTTGTTCCATAAAACTACAAAACATATCTCCACAAAAAGATTTAACACCTCACATAACGGATTGAGAGTATTTAATACTACTGTAAAGATATAAAAATTTACATGAGAAGAGAAAACATTGAGAAGGATCTAGATGAAAAAATGGAAAGGTTTTGACATGGGCTCAATTTTGGATATTTCTGACTAATTGGAGAAGTACCACCATGTGGAGATACAAGATATGATCCACTAATCCCCAATGATTTGGAACTAAATCTAAATACTGAGCAACATGAGGAAATACACTATCGCATTCTCATCATGGTGGAATTAAATAAATAGATTACAAAATTATCAACGAAAAAATATGTTATTTATTTCAAAAGTCTCTTGGTAATTCTTCCACCTAAAGAACCTTATTTTGAAGAAAACAAAACAAGAAATTTGTATATTTGGTTTTTGAAATGTAATATAATGGGTCTGATCACTAGTTAATTGTCTAACAGGTTTACCCTCACCCTCAACAATTATAGAAATTGAGAGACTGGTATAGAGGGCTCGAATGAGGAAGAATAGGAACCCCCCCAATTAATAATGGGTGATTTTTAGATGATGGCATGATTCTTATCACTATTAATGTTTTATGTATATAAATGACGATTGGATAGAAGGAGCAGCCAGATAAAATTTTTCATACATGTTTCAAGAAAAATGGGAAGGTATGTAGTTTTTTTATTTATGGGGGAATTTGTAGCAATGTGGTGAGCACTGTGTTGGTGGTGAAGTTGGGATTCCATACATTGAAGCACCAACATTCATACCATATTTAGCGGTTGAATAATTTCAAATATGTTAATGTCACCAATCAAGTGAAGGACTTGTTCACAATATTTACGTAAATATTTTGATATTATTAATGACGTTGTTTATATAAAGGCATGTCATTTTATTTTGTGATGGCTATGGACGTATGATAAGAATATTACTCATGACTAATTCTTGAATCATCATTATTAAATACTTGAAGGGGAACATATAAACCTCAACCCCATGTCCCCCAAACAAGTTTTTGATGATCAAATTTTGGAAGAGAATTAAAAACAATAGGGATGAAAAAAATAGTGAAAATGAAAAAGGATAAAATGACAGAAAGGCGGAAAATTATAGGAGATAATAAATAGAGAGGAAATAAAAATCATGAGTAAAAAGAATGTGAAAAGATAAAAGTGTGATGTTGGAAATAATATAGAGATTATAGAAAATTAATTTTCACAGAAAACCCTCTTAGTAATCATTTACAATGAGTTGTATCTAAATACTAACTATATACCCACTTTTCGGAATGTTTTTTTTATTTTTATAAGAGTAAAATGATATCATTCCAGAAGAGGTGCTAGTGGGTTTTCAACCCATTAGAGGTATTATGCTTAAAATTTACCACATACCTGGATCATCACTACCAAACCACCCTTCATATCAGACCAACTCAGAGGATACAAAATAAATTCAAATTTAATGTGTTTTTGGATATGAGATATATCATATAGGGACATAGTCTCTGTGTTGTTTTGGTACATCTAGTACCCTAGAAGGATTAAATATAGAAAGTTTTAATTTTTTTTAGATCCATGAATATTATCAAGTTCTGGTATATTCATCTTATCCCTATGTAGGATGATATTCTAGATGAATTAAATGGTCCAACAATTTCCTAAAAATATTGATATAAGAAGTGGCTACAATTAAATTTGATTGAATGATGTAGAGGAGTGGAAAACTGCATCAAAAACGAAGCATGGACATTATGAAGGGTTATTCATTCACTTTTTTCTCCAAAATTCACTTATAAAATTTATGAGGTTAATGAATCACGTCTTATGTCCATATATTGGAAAAAATCGATAGTTGACATTGATGATATTTTTGTCTATAGAAGAAATTTCCATAAACATGCATATCACTTACGAAAATTCATAGAGGTTTTAAATAAGGATTTTTTTAGAATCATTAATAAGTGTGAATTTATCCTTGATAAATTTTTTCCTTGGATTTTTTTATGAGTGGAATTAGAGTTGAAATCAATACCGAGAAGATCAAAGTGATACAAGAGTGGCGAAATCCAACCCCTTTTTGGAATGTAAGAGGTATTAATGGGATTTATAGATTTTATAAAAGATTTTTTGTGGACTTATGAACACTATAATCACTATTGAATGAGTTTGAAATGAAAAATATTACCTTTAAATGATAAAAAATCATTACAAGGCCTTTTTTCCCTCAAAGAAACACTCACCCATCCCTTTTACATGCACATACAAACATCAGTATGACCTTTGATATTGATTGTTATGAAGGAGGAATTGGAATAGAATGATTACTCATGGAAGATGTTAAGTTTGTTCCTTTCTTTAGTGAAATTTAAAATGGCTCAACTCTAATATATGCTACATATGATATATAGTTATATGCATTGTTTAATGTTCAAGAAACATAGAGACATTATGTTTGGCCTAAATAATTTGTGATACATTCTTATAATGTGGCTCTAAAATAACATAGTATTAAATGTAAACTAAATAAGAGACATTCTAGTGAGTTTAAATTTATATAATTATTTCCATGTGTCATCAAAAATAAAATGGGTAATAAAATACTATAGCTAAATCACATTCACTTAGATATTATCTGTTATCATTGTTTGATTCAAATTTTTTTTGTTTGAATGCATTAAGGATTTATATTCCACTGATAGTGATTTTAGTGAACCTTATTATAAAGAACCAATATTTTTATGAAATAATTTTTTGGACAATTTTATTTCAATGATGTCTTGTGTTACATGTGACAGTGGCATAGCTTATGTTACACGCGACATTGAGTTTCTACAAAACCTGATTTTATAACTATAATTGTTTAAACATGGAAATTATATCCTATCAATTATAATTGTGGGTATGAGTTGGATTAAATTAATTACGAAATTATTATTTACACATTTATAACACTTTTAAAATTAAAAGGGAATCTGTTTTAAAAGAACTATATAAATGTGAAAAAGTGTGTTTTATACAAATAAAATCACTCCTATTAGATTATATTAATGATATATATATATAATATAATATTATTTTTATCATCCCTCGTATATTTTTTCTAGAAATTATATAGAAATAAATCCAGTTTTATGTTTTAAAACTATATTTTTCTAAAAGCATATTTATCGAATTTTAATGGGGAACTTGTTTTAAAACTAAATATTGAGTCTTTTATGAATTATATTTGATAAAATAAAAATATTATTTAAAATAGAAAAATAAATATTTACTCTGGTTTATTTTTTTTGGTATTTTTATGATAAGTTTCATGTTTTGATGAATAATGAAAAATGCTGATTTTTAATTGAAAACATATTTTTTATCTAAAAACATTAGAGTGGTAAATTATATTTTTGAATGGATTAAAAGAATAATTAGTTAAAATTTATGTTATTTAATCTATTTTATGTCATTTTATACATTTTACATTGAATTTGGCTATTAAAACATTAGAATGTTTTGAATGTTTTCACTTTTAAAGCCAGTTTTCTCTCCATGTGTATGGTATAAATTTAAAATTAATTTTGGCCACTTATGTGTTTTCAATTTTTAAAAATGGATTCATAATTTGTAATAATATTGTAATAATTTATAAAATAATTCCCTTTTATTTTTGTCCAATATTAATTTTAACATATTTTATTTTTGTAAAAATGTAAAAGGGTAAATTAAGTAATTAAGGTAAAAAATAAAGTGATAGGGACTATGAAATGACCCTAAAAATTTCCAAACATTATTGGATTATTATAATTAGACACTCAACCAATTTTTTGTAAATTTAATTATTTAAAATACACTTTTTAATGAAAACGACATGCATATTAATAAAATTAAATGGAGTGAGAAAAGGGCACACACTTACTTCTAAGAAGTAAAATATTTTTAATGTGGCATCATATAGAATATATTATCAACTATATATATTATTATAAAATATAATAGATTTATGTAAATCATGAAGATTTATTTTTATATATTTATTTGATAAATAATTATAATAAAAACTACACAATGATGATGTATTAATTATTCGATTGTTGTAGAAAAACAAATAAGTGATATTAAAAAAACCAAATGAAAAATAATATTAATTTATTAAGGTTCTACAAGAATTTTCAACTTGAATATGACATATTATGGGTGTAAAAATTTTATTTTTTAAAAGTTATTTTAGTTTACTAATTTTTTTAATGTCAATGTAATGAATTGTGTCACAATTGATTTTAAGGATATTTTATGAAGAAGATATTTTATTAAATTGTTTAGAAATCATTAAAATACTAAATAATAAAAAAAGGGGTAAATTATGATAAAAAAATATCATAAATTCACAATTTATTATTCAATTGAAACCTTATATTTTGAACTCTCAATATATTAAAAGTTCTTACAGTAGATAAAATTCAATTAGGTTATCTAAGAGTTAATCAAAATTATATGGTTTAAATGTAAAAAAAAACTTCAGAATTATATCGTATTATGTTATTAAAAAATTATACTACATTATATTATATTAACATTACATCTTTATCTATTTAAATTGATAATAAATTTATTAAAAATTAATCATTTGAGAAATTTAAAAAGTTCCCATGACCATCATTAGAAATAGACAAGTCCTCCCTCATCAATTATCTCTAATTTGTGTCCTATTGACAAAAACGACTACCCATAATTCTCTTATACAAGTACCTATCCATATTATAGAGGTTTTATAAATCCCATAGTACTAAATCTATAATCCTTGGGAGAGATCCAAATGATCTGTTTTGAAGAATTGGTAATCGCTCTAACCAGTCACTCTTTATTATACTCTTATATATCTCATATAAATATATGATATATGTCATAAAAATATAACTTAGACAAAATAAATATTCCAAAATGTTATTATTAATTTCAACACATAATTATAGATCCCCATTCCAATAAAAAAAGTAAATGTTTCTCTCATGCATAAGTATGACATTCCATCTCCACATAGCGATGTAATTCATTTTACATCACCATATTTTATAAATGAAAATTATAATGGGTATAATGTTTATATATGATATTAATGACATTATTATAATTATTTAATAAAAATATCATATCTACTTTTTAACAAACTAATATTTTGTGATATAATAATGTCGCCTATGCATATGTATGACTTACCATCTCCACAATGCAATGTGATTTTTTTTATATATTATTCACATGGATAGTAATAAAGATTATTTTTATGAATATATATATGATATTTATAACATACTTATTATTTAATAAACTACTGAAATATGATAAATTTATATTTACCCATACCATCAAACCAAAACATGATTGGAAAATGAAGCAGATATCACCCAAAACAGTTAATTTTCAATATTAATCCACAGGTGATAATATGCTATAAAAAAATAATACATGTTATTATTGATATATTTTTATTGAATACATTCATAATAAACCCATATTTATTATACATTATTTTTAAATGTGAACATGGAAAAGTGAGTCTCGAGGTAATGGATTTTTGTCTACCATTTATTTCAGTAGGAAATATGCATTATACATTACTTGTTTCTTAATTGTGGGGAATATAATAACCATGAATTTATTTTCTGAGTCTTATCCGGAGATTTATGGAATATAAAATTTCATATAATTTTCTTTATTTCATGAGGAATATGATTCAACCTTTTATAAAGTTATACGGTTTTATTTCACAATCCGATCCATAATTAGGGATTATTTAGTTTTATGTATTTATTGGGGAATATTTCTATTCCATGTAAATATTTTCTAAAAATGTTTTCAAAATATTTTTGATATTATAATATTGATATTTAAATTAATTTTTATACATTATTTAATTCTTAAAAACTTTTTGAAAAGAATATTTTTTCCATTTTCCAAACAAGGCTCATTATGAAACATCCGAAAAAATACTAATGGAACATTTTTTCAACTTATATAGAAGGAGCCGATATTCCCGCCATAATGAATCATTAATTACATGAGGAATAAATTACAATAATATGAGTTTATTTTCAATAAAGAATACTTTATAATTGTGCGACTCTTTAAAATATTGATTTCATAAAGGAAAACATATTTTTCGGCAAGAATTATTTCAAGTGATCTTTCAAAAATAATTTTTTCTACACATGATGAAATTATTTGATGTTAATAATGATTTTATATAGATATAACACAATGATACCATTATTATATCTTCTATAAATGGTTTTTGTTTACTATGACATTATTTTTATGAAACCTATTTCCTTTTTATGAGTTATTTTATGATGAAGTGTATATGAAGTTCATTTCTTTACATGGGTTTTGAAGTGATGAATGATTTATAGACTTGTTGGATATATATGTAAATTTTTCATTATGTGAAGGTTGGGACATATATCTCCCTCATATTAATTGGGTAATGAATTATATATCATGTGATAGTTAAGGGAAATAGGTCTATGTTCTTGATATATGATGGAAAACTAGTCGATGTGTTTGATCTGTTAAGGCAAATTGGTGATAAATCCAGATTTGAGAGTCTTGGTAGTAATACATGACATATTAAATGTTATTCTATACATATGATGAATCCAAAAACATTTATTACTTGATCTTATGGTTGATGATTGTGTGATGATAATGTTTCATTACTATGATACATATTTTTTCAAATGTTAATTTTTTATGTTATAACTCGTTTTTATCATCCATTATAATTTGGGTATGATATTTTGATGTTATTATCATGATAACATACCCATATTTCTTATATTACAGTTTTATAAAATAATAAATTGATGTCATTCATGTATACCCTTACTGAGCATCTAAGAAACCCCTTTTCCTATGTTTTTATCCACATGTTATAAAGAAAATTTTTCTGTAGGGTACTAAAGGGAATGATATTTGTGGAAAATATTGAAGATATATCACTAGAAAAGAATTTGTTTACACATTACTGAAGACAATAATATATAATGGTCTTATGCACATGTTTCAGTAATTTAATGAATATTCCGCAAAAAAATGTAATATCAATGTATGAAAATCTAGGGGTTTTATAGATGGTATCAAAGAAGAGGTTTAGTAAACCTTTGGAAACTAACATGATGAAAACCTAGTAAGATCCCTAGAGATAATTCATAGTATATCTAACAATCCTAGAGTTTTCATAATGATCATGAATAATCTAGTTTTAAACATAAGGGGTAATAGATTGAAATTTTATTTGTAATTATTTTTGATTATGTTGTTCTACCACTATGATTAGTGTTTCCCATACTATGATTTATAGTTTTAGTCAATGGATGGATATTGAAAGAACTATGTTAATGATGAATGTGATGGTTAATGTAATTTTTTTCATCCTAATAACCTTATTGTTATAATTGTAGGAATGAAAAGTCTTGGTCATATTCTCACAAAAACCTTTCGAGCTTCGAATCATTATGGACATTAAAATGAGAAAAGGAGGGATCAACACTCTATTGAGTCTATCATCAAGTTAAATATACCTTATTTCAGTGGTTCATCTGATCTAATAGTGGATGAGAAATGGACTAGTAGGAATGAAAATATATTTTCAGTTTTCCAATGTTCAGTACATATAAAAATAATTTTGGTTGTCTATCATTTGGAAGATGAAGTGGATCAATAGTGTAATCCTACCAAAAATTAAATGCAAGGTCGTAAAATTGACTCCATGGATTGGGATGATTTCAAGAAATTATTTTTAAATAAACACTTGCCCTATATTCTTCATATGAATGTAGAGAAAGAGTTTATTGAGCTAATGAAAAGGGGTGAATAATCAATTTGTACTTATAAGAAAAATTTTACAAGACATTCAACGGTATGCAAATACTATTATCATACAACATAAAATTAATGTTGATAGATTCATTAGTGGCATAAAACGACGTCTAGGAAGGGTGTAAAACCTATTATAATTCATTAGTTATGAAGAAATATTTTTATTTGAATGTAATTTATAAATGTAAATTGATTATACACACCATTCCCATGGTTTTAATAAGAATAAAATAGTCAGGTCTCATGAAAATAGAAAAAACCACACAGTGGAATGAAATTTCATCCATTTACATGATTGAAATGTGGGAAGGAAACATAAAAGAATGTTTTTAAAAATAACTAGGAGGTAATTTTAATTTATTAAGGTGGAACATAGTGCCCATGAATGTTGAATAGAAACGAATAGGCTGGTTAATGAAATGGAGGAAAAAATGATTCCATCTAATGCAATCCCACATATTCGTGGATCAAGTGTAAATAAAATGGGCATTATTATAACATATTCTCAAATAAAATCATTAATGATGATAAAATACATCAAAATCATCTTAAAAATAAAAAAGGTAAATCTCATGCACCCACTATTTGATATATGGATGACGACAATGATATGGTGGAATATTTGAGTTTTTATGTCTTGGAATTCAAGAATATTATTGTAGAAGTACATCTATTATATTACAGAATAATGAGACACTTATAGAAATGTCCACAATAGTTTTCGTTAAGGATTTTAGAGAATATATTTAATGGTATAGGTAACCATGAAATGTGATTGAGTTGGTAAGGTGATATTGGAAGGAAACGATAACACTTAATATGTGAATGATGTCGGGGTATTGATATAATGTGATGTTTCGTTATAAAAAAATAAATGGGTTTGAATTTAGGATTTTAGGACTGATAAGATAAACATTGTGGTTTATTATATCATTGATTGAATTTATAGAATTTTTGGATTAATTGTTTGAGTAAATATCCAATTTTTCAATAGATGCATGTTTTTACAATGGTTTTATGTTAATTTTGGTTATTACCATGTTTTAAGAGAATACATGTTAATTATTTTTACAGGTTTGGTATTTTAAAGTTAAGAGCTAAATCATGTTTTTATGGATACATGATATTTTTAGTGTCCATATTTTGAATGTCCTGGATTTAAATCTTTTAGAAGGTTAATAAGGGGACCCATTTATAAATAATTTTACATTGAAATTTTTATGATGATTTAGATATTAGTGTTCCATAATATGAATGTTTATAGATATTCTAAAACACATGAAAACAATTTTTTAGAAGTGATAACTGGAGACAGAAGGAATGATGCATCATCCCATTATTGATATTATGATCCATTAGTTCTTTAGGCATTACAGTTTAAACATAATATTTTAGGGAGTAATAAATGAAGAGAAAAATGATTAAGTCATAACCATATAGAGAGACCGTACTTATAAGATGAAACAAATTAATTATAACTACTCAAAGTTTTTTTATATAAAATTTTAACCTTTTGTCACTATTTTTTATGATATCAATGACCTTTTCTAAAACAATTCGTTCTATGGATTTGTGGTCATTAACAATAGCATGAACATGTTCTATATCACTCTACATCAGAACTAGTTTTTTATTTTTCTCTTACATGTCCATGTTTTCAAATGAAACATATGTTATCCTATGTGGAAAAATTAGTCTTGAGTTATATTGGGTGTCCATTAAGTTTAAAACATTCTTTTTATGTAATTTTTTATATTCATTTTTATGATGTGGGTTTCCATGAAAATAAATTTCCTATTTTAATACATTGATGACCCCATTGAATTTAAACAGAGAGATTAATTTTAAGGGTGGTAGAATATATCACCCAATGATTTTTATGAAATGATTTTTTAAATCTAATTTTATTTTGTTTTTATGTTCTGTGTTACACTCAACAATGACATAACTTGGGTAACATACAACACTGAGTTTATCCGAATCATAATTTTATTATTGAAAATTATTTAAACAAGAATATTATAACATAGACATCATAATTTTGGGTAGGTAAATTATTAATTAAAATTTTAAATTATGTTTTACCCATGTAAAACCATTTATGAATAAAAAATACAATTTTCTAAAAAACTATTTAAATTCCCAAAAGTGTGTTTTATATCAACAAAATAAAACAAATCACTCTTATTGAATTATATTAAATACATATAATATTAAATATAATTTTCAACATTCATCCTATGAGTTTTCATGAAAATATATAATAATAAAAATAGTTTTATGGTTAATACTATATTTTTCTAAAACCTGTTTTATTGCCTTTTAATAGAATTTTTTTTTGAAATCTAAATTTTTAAACTTTTACAAAATATAGTTAAGAATGTAAAATTATTTTTATAAATTGATAAATAGAAATTTACTTTTTTTTTTAAATTTTCAGATAAGTATCTTTTTTTGATGAATAACGAATAATATTGAATTTTAATTGAGAATAGGTTTTACAAATAAATAATATATGGTCATATGTTATATTTTAATTTTTTAAAAAATATAATTAAATCAATATTATATAATTTAATCCCATTTAGGTAATTTGAATCAATTTCACTATGAATTGGGATATAAAAACATTTCAATATTTTGAACGTTTTCACGTTAAAACATGTTTTCTCACCCCATCAATGGGATAAATTTCAAATTAATTTTGGTAAATTATGTGTTTTAAATTTTTAAAAATTAATTACATATTTTTGAACATAAGATTAAAATTTAGGAAATAGTGCTCTTATATTTTTTTCCAATATGAATAGTTACATTGGTCAATTTCTTTTACCATGGTAAAGGGTAAATTGGGAATTTTAGGTTAAAAGTAAAGTGATAAGGACTATAAAATAACCCTAAAACATGTCAAAATTCTATTGTATGATTTTAATTTAACACATTACACATAAAGTTTAAATTTTAATTATTTAATAGGAAATTTTCGTGATTATTACATAGATTTAATTAAGATCAAAGGGAGTAAAAAATGTCTCACTCTTACTTTTAATAAGAATAATATTTTTAATATGATGTTAAATTTATGATATGATAAACAATATATATTATAATAAAATATAAAATCTTTATATATTTCATGGAAATGAATTTTTTATTTTTAGTAAAGAAATAATTATAATAAATAATTACATAATGATGGTGTATTAATTATTCAATTAATGAAAAAAATCGATTAAGAAATACTTAAAATATTAACAGAAATATACTATGAATTAATTAAGATTCTCCAAGAATTTTATAGGTTCATATAAAATATAATTTGTGTATTAAATTAATTAGTTCAATGTTCTCTTAATGTGTTGATTTTCTTAATGTCAATGTGATTAATAGTGTCAAAATTGAAACTAATTATATTTTATGAATATAAATATTTATTAAATTTTAAAAAAAACATAAATAATAAAAAAGTTAATAAATTATGAATAAAATATAATATATTGATCATTTATGGTTCAATTAACACATTATAAGTAAAACTCTTACCATTTTGATATCTACAAATTTGTTACAATGTATAAAATTAAATTAAGTTAACTAAGATTTAATCAAAATGACAAGGATTTAAAATACAAAAGAACCTATCTAAAATATATTGTATGTAGGTATTACCACCCTATCACCAATAATATACAAATACCTTGTCATTTTGTGGTATTTTTATGGAAATATAATTTAATATAAATTAATATTTTTTTAAATTCAAAAGATGACCCCCGCATTATTTATAAAAGGACACCACATCACTCATCACGTTTGACCACAATGTGTCTTATAAATCAACCAAAATTAAATAAATCATATTATATTCTTCTCTAGACACATTCTATATGTGTGGTACATCCCGATGTACCAACTTTAAAGTCCGTTAGAGGTTATCTAAAGAGCTATTTCAAAGAACATGTAATCGCTCTAAACAATGACTCCCTTTTTCTACTATTATAACTCCACTAAATAAATTATATGTACAATTAAATAATAAATCAATCATCATATATATTATTAAATTCTATTATGATTAGTAACACTCAATGATACATCCTCTTTATCAATGAACAAGAAATTAAAGTGTCATTCTACGTACGAACGACTTACCATCTTCACATAGCGATACAATTCATTTTCCATCACCATAGGTTATGAATGAAAACTATAATGGGTTTAATGTTTATATATGATATTTATAATGTAAAACCCCATGCTTCTATGGTACGCTTCTCTTTGAATAATGCGATAGCCTGTGTTGTACGCAACGTCGAGTTCTAACACACCACAACCAATCAAACTAGCCATTATGAATAGTAATACCTACCTTTTGAAATTATATATATTTTATATTTTGAAATGGACTTCATTTTTGGATTCGGAATATCGAAATTATCCTAAGTTGAATTTTTTGTATTTTTCTGAGAACATCCAGTTTTTATGAATAGTGATAAATACTTAAAAACAACTTTTTTTATCAAAATAATTTATAGTGATAAATTATATTATTGAGTGGTTTTAAAGAATAATTAGAATATATTTTTACCATTTTATCCAATTGTGTTAATTATAATTAATTTCACTTTGAAATTGGACATAAACAATTATCAATCTTTTGATATATATTGTTTCTTAAAAACACGCTATTTGTTGTGACAGCGAGAATTAATTATAAAATTAATTAATTCAACTTATATGTTTGGATTTTTTTAAAATAGACATCATTTTTTAATTTGGAATATCAATTATAGCTTAGGGTGAAATTTTGGCATTGTTCTGAAAAACTTAAATTTTTTATGAATAGTGAAACTACTAAGTGGTAGTTAAAAAACTGAATTTTTCATAAAACGTAATTTTACCACTTTTGTGAATGGAATTTCAAAAATCCGAGAGACACGGTTAATATCAAGAAATAAAATGTGGTTTAATGAGATGAAAATAATTTTTGGTGAATAGTAACTTTTTACTTTTATTTACCACGGTTAAAAGTAAATAGGGCAATTAAGGGTAAAAATGATATTAATATTACCCTAACACATGTCCTAATTCTATTGGAAAATTGTATCTAGAACGAAACAGCCTTAGGAATAAAATATTATCATTTAGGTCCACTTGGATTAGATTAGGAAATTTATTATTATTTAATTCAAAGAAGAGTTCAAAGAGTTAAAATCAAAGTTTATTTACTTGAACATTTTTAATATAGGGTTATACATAAGATAAATTCGATTGTAAATATTCATTAGAAATATAAAAAAATTTCCTACATATGGATAGTTTATTTATAATTTTTAGATTTTATATAATTTAATTTACTTATGACACAATGATGATGCAGTAATTACCATAATATTGAAAAATTAAAATAATTGATATTATAAATACACAAATAAATATAATTTGAGATTTTTTACGAATTACACTACTTTTCATGGTTAATATGACATGTTAATATTGATTCAATTAACTTTTTTCAAAGTAATCATTTTGTTATGATTTTTATAAAAATCAATTATTGAATAGTGTCAAAATTGACATAAAAGAGTTTTTAAAACAAATATTATATTATTATTTGATATTAAATTCATAAAAATCTAAGGTTTGGCCAAGAGACTTATATCATAACAGTTTCATCATCAATGGACCACTTGGGGGTATATTAGATGTATATGGTATGTTTATTTACCATATAATATAAAAATACAAATAGACAATGTAAAAGTGAAACTAATTAACTTAGAGTTAATACTTAATGATAAGGTTAATATAATGACCCAAAACTGTCTAAATTCTATTGGTTGAGTGGTTTTCGACCTATCCCCACCTTAAAATTTAAATAATCAACTTTGGAGCCATTATAAACCGAATATGAATTTATTATAAATTAATATTTCTAGATTTTCCAAAGGTTCCCCTCACCCCTCTTATACAAGGGCACTCCTCCTTCTCATTTCTTCACACCTTCAAAGCCTTTTGGATCGGCCAGACTCTTCCCAAATACTCTCCCAACTTCCCTCACTACAACCTATAGGCCTTAGTTTGATAATAAATCCAACCTAAGGAGCCCGTTTGATCAAATCAAAAGGAAGAACTTGAAGAAGAGGTAATGTTTTCACCACCCCTTTTCAAGTTCCTTTCTTCTTCCACTTCTTCTTTCTTTGTTATTACCATTCTAAAATAATAAATCCAGTATCTTATATATACTGTGATGTTATTATAAATATTGTACAACCATATTAAGTATTATATCTACCCTTTGAATAACATGTCTCCATACGTGCGTACGTACGGCTTACCGTCTCCACGTCGTGGTGTAATTGTTATTCAATATATTATTATTTGGATGGGTATAATAATGATGTGTAACTCATGTAAATAATAAATATAACATGTTAATGAATCTGTATATATGATATACCATCTATTTATATATTATTTTAATATCAAAAGAATGATATTGTCGCTTGTGCGTACGTACGGACTACCGTCTCCACGAACGCGATAAGATTCATTCTCCATCGTATCCATTAAAGTATAATTATCATTTGATGATTTAAAAATGTTGTTTAAGGACTTGATATAATTATAGATATGAATAAGATACAACCTATCTATAACAAACACGGCTTATGTAACAAAACATATAAAAGAAAACGAGTAAGTTAACACCTGAAACGATGATAATTCTAAGATATTATTAACAAATCAATGTTAAAAGATCATATATGATATCATATTAATATATATGATTCTTCTATAATTTAATAACAATTATTTCACTATTATACAAGAGGTTAACCTACCCCAACCAAGGAAAAGTACAAGGTAATGGTTATTTCACAATCTCTTCATTATCCGAGGTTGTTTATATGTAATAATCTACTGGGATCTTTTTATCATCCACATCCATGTTTCTTAAAAATGTATTTCAAAACATTTTTTACTATTTACAAGAATATGGGTTAAAGTCATTTATACCCTTGTTTGACTTTTTATAAGAGTTTTATAAAGGAATCTTTCCGTCATTTTCCAAACAAGGTGCTTTTTAACCTTTTCGACAAAATTAAGGTAAGAATGTTTTTTAACTTATACGGCGGGTGGGGCTATTTTCCACCGTTATAAAATCGTCGAAGCATCCCTTACAAGCTTATAAGAATATTTTCAAAGAAAAGGTTTTATTTTATAAATATATTACTCCTAAATGATTTCAAAAATAGAAATAGTTATTTCTCTAAAAAGAGTTTTGATTTCATCTATGTCAACATCCTTTGATGGATTTTACGCTTATTCGAAGTAGATTTATTATGATAAAAAACTTCTATATTTTATTGAAGGTTTTGTGATATTTTTGACCATGGATGTGCTATTTTTATATCATTCATAGTTTATGGTGAAATTATTGACATTTCATATGCTAGTTTTAATACGAATGTTTATGTTATGTTTAAACCTTTTCATATGGAAATTCATTGGACTTAATATGTGACGGGTGGAGCCCGCTATAGCTCCTCGATGCATCGGCAGGTCTCATGAGACAGACTAGTGTCTTGGCACAAGGCCTTGGAAAAATCTTATTTGTAGTCTTAGCACGAGGCCTTGGCTATGTGGTTATGATAGTCTGGCATTATGCATTCCATCATTATGAAAGTGGTTATTGATATTGCATGTGATTATTCGATTAGTAGAATATCCATGTGAATAAGTAAATGGAATTATTTCATTTTACTTTTGCCATACTATGTTGAAGTTAAAGTTTAAAAGGCTTTTGTTTTAGTTATACATTGCCTTAAATGTTTATGCTTATTTTTAAATGTTTCCTCTATATTGTTATCCTTACTGGGAATTTGAGCTCACCCCTTTTCTATGTTTTATTTTTCCCAGGATGTGAAGATGTAAGTTATGAATGACCTGCAGGGATAGTATCTGGGGATATGAGTGTGGATTATGGATACTATGTTGTTGTAGTATTATTTCACTTTATGATGTAATATAAAACTTTATGAATATATCTAGTGTTTCCAAGGCTACTAAACCAATCGGTCTTTCGAGATTTGATCTTTCTTGTGATCATGCCAATGTTATGTAATAATGCACCGTCTCTAGGTAACTGAGGTCGGGGCGTTACAGTTGGTATCAGAGGATGTTTAGTACGAACCTTGGAAGCTAGATTTAGATAAACTCTGATTAGAGCACGTAGACCTAAGATGAACTTTGAGGATTAGTATCCTAAGATGAACATTGAGGATTAGTATAGAAGAACTTCATAGAATTTTGGTATTGTAGAGATTTTGTGAGTTTTCCAAACAATACATCCCTGTCTGGATACGAGCAGGTAGAGGCGGATCTGGCACAGATGTACCTAGGGGTAAAACCCGAAAACACCGCTTTGAGCTAGACTCAAATGGGAACTGGTGAACGACAATGGGCCTTGATGCACTCTTGGTTACGACACTCCCGGGGGATATGCTTAGGATAACTCTCATTTTCTTTACAAATCATTATGAAGGGTTTATGAGTATATACTTCCTCAAAGAAAACATTTTTATGATTATGGATTATATCCATAAATAGTTCAATTTATTTTAAGTGTTTTATAAGTATGAGATTATGTATTTTGATTCATAAACTGATCTAGTTTATGCCATTGATTAGAAATGGCGCCTAGTGGAAGAAATGGAAATCGTATCAATGCACACACTCCATGTAGGGATTTCCCTCCTACTCAAGAAAATTATAGTGGAGCTGGTGATGCAACTGGTGCCGATTAACTAATCACCATACTAGGACAACTCACTCAGGTTATGAATAATAACCTTACCCATATGGAGCACCCTGATCCGCAGCGTAGAGGATCAATGTTAGATCGATTCATGAGGCAAAAATCACCAAATTTCAATGGGAGTACAAATCCCTTAGTATTAGAGCAATGGATATTTTCCCTAGAGAAAATATTTCAGGCTTTGGGGAGTAATGAAAGGGAAAAAGTTATCATGGCAGTTTACCGCCTCACTGGAGATGTTGATCAATGGTGGTCATTGATTAAAAATACGAAGGAAGATGATGAAGTATCAAATATGGAATGGAGGGAGTTCAAAGATCTGTTTTTAGAAAAATACTTTCCTTGCGACCATCGAGCAGATATGGAAAGGCAATTTCTGAGTCTGAGACATAAGGAGGATGAAAATGTCACAAAGTATGAGGCTAAATTTACAAGGATAGCAAGGTATGCTGGTGATTATAAATGTAACACAAGAAGTAATATTGATCGTTTCTTTGATGGGTTAAAACCATTTCTCCGTCGAGCATTTGTCTCACAATCCTTCTCGTCATACGAAGACATTGTCTCATGTGCTATCAAGACCGAAAAGGAATTTTCTAAGTCTTATGACTTTAAAGCAAAGCAAGAGAAGAAGAGGTCTGCTGATCAATCTAGGAATGGAAATAAGGGGAAGAAAGTAATGGTTGAAAATCCCTGCTGTGGTAAATGTGGGAAGAGACACCCCGATACTTGCTTGAAGGGAATGGGCGTCTGTTACAAATGTGGTGAAAAAGGCCACCAAGCTCGTGATTTCAAAGGGAATAAGGAAGCTACCAATTTTCAGTGCAACATTTGCAGAGAGATGGGGCATTATGCAAATGAATTTCCTAAGCATCAGAAGAAATTACCTCAGAAAAGGACAAGGGCTCAAGGCCAAGCTTATGCTATCACTACTGCTCAGGTAGAAGCTACGAAAGACGTGGTGGAAGGTAATTTAATGGTTTCCTCAAGTTTGGAAAATGCATTATTTGATTCTGGATCATTGAATTGTTTCATATCTTCCAAGTTTGCTAAGAAAATTAGATATTTCCAATTTTATTTAACAAGGGATTGTCAGTTAAAACTCCTAAGGGAAGTATCATTGCAACAAAGTTTTGTGAATCAGTCCCCATTAGAGCACATAAATTTTCTTTATCTGTTGATCTCATCGTCATACCTATGATTGAGTTTGATATAATCCTCGGTATGGACTGGCTTTTGGACTATGATGTGAAGATTTATTTTAAGAAGAAAGAGGTTACGATTCTTGATGATAATGATAAGGAACACCTTATCGTTAGAGCAGAATCGTCACCACCTAATTCTTATTTAGATCCACCCCTAGTAGCTCAACTAAATTAAATTATTGGGGAGGAAGAGAATGAAATAACTGTCGGTGAGGAAAGGAATGTTAAAATAGAGGAATTACCTATTGTGAAATAATTTGTAGACGTATTTCCGGAAGATTTACCTAGACATCCTCCAGAATGAGAAGTTGAGTTTTCCATTGATTTAATTCCTGGATCAGGGCCTATATCAAAGACCCCTTATAGAATGGCCACTGTAGAATTAGTTGATCAAAAGAAACAACTAGAGGAATTGAGTAATAAGGGATTTATTTACCCTAGTGTTTCTCCATGGGGAGCCCCTGTTCTTTTTGTTAAAAAGAAAGACAGATCTATGAGGTTATGTATCGACTACAGGGAGATCAATTCTATAAAAATAAAGAACAAGTATCCCCTACCACGCATTGATGATTTTTTTGATCAATTGCATGGAGCTCAAAACTTTTCAAAGATTGAACTTCGATCTGGATACCATCAGTTGTGTGTGAAGATGGAAGACATTCCGAAGATAGCATTTCGAACTAGGTACGGGCATTATGAGATTACTGTAATGCCTTTTGGATTGAATAATGTACCCTCTGTATTCATGGATCTGATGAATAGAGTTTTCAAGGATTATCTTTATGAATTTGGTGTGGTATTTATTGATGATATCTTGGTATACTCCAAAAGCTACGAAGATCATCAAAATCACTTGCACATTATCCTGAAGACTCTGAGAAGACATGAATTATATGGGAAGTTTAGTAAGTGTGAATTCTGGCTTCATGAGATTTCATTTCTTGGACATATTGTCTCTAAAGATGGAATCTCTGTTGATCCTTCTAAGACCAAGGAGATCCAAGAATGACCATCACCTACAAGTATAACTGAGGTACGTAGTTTTATTGGTTTGGCAGGTTATTATCAACGTTTCGTCCAGAATTTTGCCCGATTGGCTAACCCATTAACGAAGCTCACACGTAAAGGGGTTAAATTTTTTTGGACAAAAGAGTGTGAATAATGTTTCGAATAACTGAAGAGAAGATTAGTCAATGCTCTTATATTGAACCTACCATCGAGGAATGATGGGTTCGTTATTTATAGTGATGCATCGAAGAAAGGACTTGGTTGTGTCCTTATGCAGAATGATAGAGTTATTGCCTACGCATCACGACAATTGAAAATTAATGAACAAAACTATCCTACTCATGATCTCGCATTAGCAGCTGTGATCTTTGCTTTGAAGATATGGATGCACTACCTCTATGTTGAAAAATGTGAGATTGATACTGATCACAAGAGTTTGAAGTATATTTTCTCACAAAAAGAACTCAACATGAGGCAAAGGAGATGGCTTGAATTACTCAAGGATTATGATTGTACGATACACTACCACCCGGGGAAAGCAAACAAGGTGGCAGATGCTTTGAGCAGAAAAGACCATGGAGTTTTGAATGTGATGAGAATTGAAAGGGATCCAATTTTGATGGATCTAGTGAAGATGGACATGGGAATAACCAGGGAAGGTGAAACATCAATGATTTTCAAATGGTTTCCAAACCATATTTACTAGAAAGGATTAAGAGTTCTCAGACCGATGATGAAGAATTTCATAAGAAGATTAAAGCTGTGAATGATGGGAGACTGAGAGACATTGTGTATGAAAATGGAATTTTGAAATTTGGGAAGAGACATTGTGTTCCTGATATTCCTGATCTAAAAAGGGTATTGCTGGATGATGCTCATAGTTCCAATTTCTCTATACACCCTGGGAGCACCCAAATGTATAGAGATTTGAAGGAACATTTTTGGTGGGACAACATGAAGAGGGAGATTGCTGATTTTGTGTCAAGATGTATGAATTGTCAACATGTGAAAGATGTAAGGCAACAACCTCGAGGAGTCATGCAACCTCTTCCCATACCGGAGTGGAAATGGGACAATATTACGATGGACTTTGTCATGGGGATACCAAAGACTCTTAGAAGGAATGATGCAATATGGGTTATAGTTGATCGTCTTACCAAGTCAGCAAATTTTCTTGCTATAAGAGAAGATCTACCCCTAGAACGTCTAGCAAGAATATATATTAATGAAGTTGTGAGACTTCATGTAGTACCCCTATCGATTGTTTCTGATCGTGATCCCCATTTTACTTCAAGATTCTGAAAAAGTATTCAGAAATCCCTGGATACTGAACTTCATTTGAGCACTGCTTACCACCCTCAGACAGATGGACAATCAGAACGGACTATTCAAACCTTAGAAGACATGTTGAGATCTTGCTCACTTGACTTTCAGGGTATCTGAGATCAATATTTACCTTTGGTAGAATGTTCCTATAAAAATAGCTTCCATTCGAGTATTCAGATGGCACCATATTAAGAGTTATAGAAAGAGATGTCGTACACCAACCTGTTGGGATGACGTTGGTGAAAGAAAACTTGTAGGTCCAGAACTGGTGGAGGAAATGGTGGAAAAGGTGAAGGTAATCCAAAATCACATCAAACCAGCTCAAAGTAGGCAGAAGAGCTATGCCGATAATCGAAAGAAGGATTTGGAATTTCAAGTCTGTGATCATGTTTTCCTGAAGGTATATCCATGGAAGGGAGTCATACATTTTGTTAAGAAAGGTAAATTGAGTCCCAGGTACATCGGACCCTTCGAAATTCTAGAACAAATTGAGGCGGTGGCTTACCGATTGGAAATGCCGCCAAGTCTCTTCAAAGTTCATGATGTGTTCCACGTATCTCTGTTGAGGAAATACATGCCTGACCCAACGCGTGTACTCACCTATGAGGAATTAGAACTGGAACCTGATCTGTCCTATTATGAAGAGCCTGTCAGGATTCTTGATACGAGAGAACAAGTACTGAGAACTGGATGACGCGTCTGGTAAAAGTTTTGTGGAGAAACCATAAGATGGAAGAGGCAACGTGGGAACCCGATGAACTTATGATGAAGAACCACCCGAGTCTTTTCATTTGATAACTATTCTAGAAATTTCGAGAACGAAATTATTTGAAGGAGGGGAGAATGTAACACCCCAAGCTTCTACGGTACGCTTCACTTTGAATAATGCGATAGCGTGTGTTGTACGCAACGTCGAGTTCTAACACACCACAACCAATCAAACTAGCCGTTATGAATAGTAATACATACCTTTTGAAATTATATATATTTTATATTTTCAAATGGACTTAATTTTTGGATTCGGAATATCGAAATTATCCTATGTTGAATTTTTTGTATTTTTCTGATAACTTCCAATTTTTATGAATAGTGAAAAATACTAAAAAAAATTTTTTTTAATCAAAATAATTAATAGTGATAAATTATATTATTGAGTGGTTTTAAATCATAATTATAATATATTTTTTCCATTTTATCCAATGGTGTTCATTAGAATTAATTTCACTTTGAAATTGGACATAAACAATTATCAATCTTTTGATATATATTATTTCTTAAAAACACGCTATTTGTTTTGACAGCGGGAATTAATTATAAAATTAATTAATTCAACTTATATGTTTGTAATTTTGTAAAATAGACATCATTTTTGAATTCGGAATATCAATTATAGCTTAGGGTGAAATTTTGGCACTGTTCTGAAAAACATAAATTTTTGATGAATAGTGAAACTACTAAGTGGTAGTTAAAAAACTGAATTTTTCATAAAACTTAATTATACCTCTTTTGTGAATGAAATTTCGAAAATCCAAGAGACACAGTTAATATCAAGAAGTAATATGTGGTTCAATGAGATGAAAATAATTTTTGGTGAATAGTAACTTTTTACTTTTATTTACCACGGTTAAAAGTAAATAGGGTAATTAAGGGTAAAAATGATATTAATATTACCCTAACACATGTCCTAATTCTATTGGACAAGTGTGTCTCGACCAAAACAGCCTTATGAATAAAATATTATCATTTAGGTCCACTTGGATTAGATTAGGAAATTTATTATTATTTAATTCAAAGAAGAGTTAAAAGAGTTAAAATCAAAGCTTATTTACTAAAACATTTTTAATCTAGGGTTATACATAAGATGAATTCGATTGTAAATATTAATTAGAAAGCTAAAAATATTTCCTACATAAGGATATTTTATTTATAATTTTTATACATTAAATAATTTAATTTACTTATGAGACAATGATGATGCAGTAATTAACATAATAGTGAAAAATTAAAATAATTGATATTATAAATACACAAATAAATATATTTTGAGATTTTTTAGGAATTACACTAATATTTTAGGTTAATATGACATGTTAGTATTGATTCCATTAAATTTTTTCAAAGTAATCATTCTGTTATGATTTTTACAAAAATCAATTATTGAATAGTGTCAAAATTGACATAAAAGAGTTGTTAAAACAAATATTATATTATTAATTGATATTAAATTCCTAAAAATCTAAGGATTGGAAAAGAGACTAATATCATGATAGGTTCATCATTAATGGACCACTTGGGGGTCTCTTGGATGTATATGGTAAGTTTATTAACCATATAATCTAAAAATACAAAGAGACTTTGTAAAAGTAAAACTAATTAACTTAGAGTTAATACGTAATGATAAGGTTAATATAATGACCCAAACCAGTCTAAATTCTATTGGTTGAGTGGTTTTCGACCTATCCCCGCCTTGAAATTTAAATAATCTACTTTGGAGCAATTATAAACCGAATATTAATTTATTATAAATTAATATTTCTAGCTTTAACAACGGTGCCCCTCACCCCTCTTATAAAAAGGCACTCCTCCTTCTCATTTATTCACACCTTCAAAGCCTTTTGGTTCAGTCAAACTATGCCCAAATACTCTCCCAACTTCCCTCACTACAACCTAGAGGCCTTATTTTGATCAAAAAGCTAACCTATGGATCCCTTTTGATCAAATCAAAAAGAATAACTCGAAGAAGAGGTAATGTTTTCACCACCCCTTTTCAAGTTCCTTTCTTCATACACTTCTTCTTTCTTTGTTATTTCCATTCTAAAATAATAAATCCAGTATCTTATATATACTTTTCTGTTATTATAAATATGGTACAACCATATTCAATATTCTATCCACCCTTTGAATAACATGTCGCCATACGTGCGTACGTACGGCTTACCGTCTCCACGTCGTGGTGTAATTGTTATTCAATATATTATTATTTGGATGGGTATAATAATGATGTGTTACTCATTTAAATAATAAATATAACATGTTAATGATTCTGTATATATGATATACCATCCATTTATATATTATTTTAATATTAAAAGAATGATATTGTCGCTCATGCGTACGTACGGACTACCGACTCCATGAACGCAAAAAGATTCATTCTCCATCGTATCCATTAAAGTATAATTATCATTTGATGATTTAAAAATTATGTCTAAGGACTTGATATCATTCTGGATATGAATAAGATACAACCTATCCATAACAAACAAGACTTATGTAACAAAAAATATATAAGAAAATGAGTAAGTTAACACCCGAAACGACGGTAATTCTAAGATATTATTAACAAATCAATGTTAAAAGATCATATATGATATAATATTAATATATATGATTATTTTATAATTTAATAACAATTATTTCACCATTATACAGGAGGTTAACCTACCCCAACCATGGAAAAGTACAAGGTAAGGGTTATTTAACAATCTCTTCATTATCCGAGGTTGTTTATACATAATAATCTATTGGGATCTCTTTATCTTCCACATCCATGTTTCTTAAAAATGTATTTCAAAACATTTTTTACTATTTACAAGAATATGGGTTAGTGTCATTTATACCCTTTTTTGACTTTTTATAAGAGGATTATAAAGGAATCATTCCGTCATTTTCCAAACAAGGTACTTTTTAACCATTTCGACAAAATTAAGGTAAGAATGTTTTTTAACTTATACGGCGGGTGCGGCTATTTTCCGCTGTTATAAAATAGTCGAAGCTTCCCTTACAATCTTATAAGAATATTTTCAAACAAAATGTTTCATTTTATAAATATATGACTCTTAAATGATTTCAAAAATAGGAAGATATCTTTCTCTAAAAAGAGTTTTGATTTCATCTTTGTCAACATCCTTTGATAGATTTTACGATTATTTGAAGTTGATTTATTATGATACAAAACATCTATATTGTATTGAAGGTTTTGTGATATTTTTGACTATGGATGTGCTATTTTTATACCATTCATATTTTATGGTGAAAGTATTGACATTTCATATGCTAGTTTCAATACTAATGTTTATGTTATGTTTAATCCTTTTCAAATGGGAATGCATTGGACCTAATATGTGATGGGTGGAGCCCGCTATAGCTCCTCGATGCATCGGTAGGTCTCATGAAACAAACTAGTGACTTGGCACAAGGTCTTGGAAAAATCTTATTTGTAGTCTTGGCATGGGGCCTTGGCTATGTGGTTATGATACTCTGGCATTATGCATTCCATTATTATGAAAGTGGTTATTGATATTGCATGTGATTATTCTATTAGTATAATATCCACGTGAATAAGTAAATGGCATTATTTCAATTTACTTTTTCCATAATATGTTGAAGTTCAAGTTTAAAAGGCTTTTGTTTTAGTTATACATTTCCATAAATGTTTATGCTTATTTTTAAAAGTTTCCGCTATATTGTTATCCTTACTGGGAATTTGAGATCACCCCTTTTCTATGTTTTATTTTTCCTAGGTTGTGAAGAAGTATGTTATGAATGACCTGCAAGGATAGTATCTGGGGATATGAATATGGATTATGGAGACTGTGTTGTTGTAGTAGTTTTTCACTTTATGATGTAATGTAAAACTTTATGAATATATCTAGTGTTTCCAAGACTACTAAATCAATCGGTCTTTCGAGATTTGATCTTTCTTGTGATCATGCCAATGTTACATAATAATGCACCGACTCTAGGTAACTGGGGTCGGGGTGTTACAGTTGGTATCAGAGGAAGTTTAGTACAAACCGTGGAAGCTAGATTTAGATAAACTCTGATTAGAGCACATAGACCTAAGATGAACTTTGAGGATTAGTATCCTAAGATGAACTTTGAGGATTAGTATAGAAGAACTTCCTAGAATATTTGTATTGTAGAGATTTTGTGAGTTTTCTGATCAATACATCCCTTTCTGGATACAAGCAGGTAGAGGCGGCTCTGGCGCAGATGTACCTAGTGGTAAAACCCGAAAACACCGCATTGAGCTAGACTCGAAAGAGAACTAGTGCACGACAACGAGCCTTGCTGCACTCTTGGTTACGACACTCCCAGGGGATATGCTTAGGATAACTCTCATTTTCTTCACAAATAATTATGAAGGGTTTATGAGTATATACTTCCAAAAAGAAAAAAATTTTATGATTATGGATTATATCCATAAATAGTTCAATTTATGTTAAGTGTTTTATATGTATGGGATTATGTATTTTGATTCAAAAACTGATCTAGTTTATGCCATTGTTTTGAAATGGAGCCTAGTGGAAGAAATGGAATTCATATCAACGCACGAACTCCATGTAGGGATTACCCTCCTGCTCAAGATATTTATAGTGGAGCTAGTGATGCAACTGGTGCCGATCAGCTAATCACCATACTGGGACAACTCACTCAGGTTATGAATAATAACCTTACCCGTATGGAGCACCCTGATCCGCAGCATGGAGGATCAATGTTAGATCGATTCATGAGGCAACAACCGCCAACATTCAATGGGAGTACAAATCCCTTAGTAGCTGAGCAATGGATGTTTTCCCTAGAGAAAATATTTCAGGCTTTGGGGTGTAATGAAAGGGAAAAAGTTATCATGGCAGTTTACCGCCTCACTGGAGATGCTGATCAATGGTGGTTATTGATTCAAAATACGAAGGAAGATGATGAAGTATCAAATATGGAATGGAGTGAGTTCAAAGATCTGTTTTTAGAAAAATTCATTCCTCGCGACCATCGAGCAGATATGGAAAGGCAATTTCCGAGTCTGAGACAGAAGGAGGATGAGAATTTCACAAAGTATGAGGCTAACTTTACAAGGATAGAAAGGCATGCTGGTGATTATATACGTAACCCAAGAAGTAAGATTTACCATTTCTTTGATGGGTTAAAACCATTTCTCCGTCGAGCATTAGTATCACAATCCTTCTCGTCATACGAAGACATTGTCTCATGTGCTATCAAGACCGAAAATGAATTCTCTAAGTCTTATGGCATTAAAGAAAATCAAGAGAAGAAGAGTCTTGCTGATCAGTCTGGGAATGTAAATAAGGGGAAGAAAGGAATGGTTGAATATCCATCCTGTGGTAAATGTGGGAAGAAACACCCTGGTACTTGATTGAAGGGAATGGGCGTCTGTTACAAATGTTGTGAAAAAGGCCACCAAGCTCGTGATTTCAAAGGGAATAAGGAAGCTACCAATGTTCAGTGCTACAATTGCAAGGAGATGGGGCATTATGCAAATGAATGTCCTAAGCATCAGGAGAACATACCTCAGAAAAGGTCAAGGGATCAAGGACAAGCTTATGCTATCACTACTGCTGAGGTAGAAGCTCCGAAAGATGTGGTGGAAGGTAATTTAATGGTTTCCTCAGGTTTAGAAAATGCATTTTTTGATTCTGGATCATCGCATTGTATCATATCTTCCCAGTTTGCTAAGAAAATTAAATATTTCCAATTTGATTTAACAAGGGAGTTGTCAGTTAAAAATCCTAAGGGAAGTATCATTGCAACAATGTTTTGTGAATCAGTCCCCATTAGAGCACGTAAATGTTCTTTATCTACTAAACTCATCATCATACCTATGATTGAGTTTGATATAATCCTCGGTATGGACTGGCTTTTGGGCTATTATGCAAATATTTATTGTAAGAAGAAAGAGGTTACGATTCTTGATGATAATGATAAGGAACACCTTATCTTTAAAGAAGAATCGTCACCACCTAATTATTATTTAGATCAACCCCCAGTAGCTCAACTAAATTCAATTATTGGGGAGGAAGAGAATGAAATAACTGTCGGTGAGGAAAGGAATGTTCAAATAGAAGATGTACCTGTTGTGAAAGAATTTGTAGATGTATTTTCGGAAGATTTACCTGGACATCCTCCAGAATGAGAAGTTGAGTTTTCCATTGATTTAATTCCTGGATCAAGGCCTATATCAAATACCCCTTATAGAATGGCCACTGTAGAATTAGTTGAACTAAAGAAACAACTAGAGTAATTGAGTAATAAGGGATTTATTCGCCCTAGTGTTTTTCCATGGAAAGCCCCTGTTCTTTTTGTTAAAAAAAAGATAGATCTATGAGGTTATGTATCGACTACAGGGATATCAATGCTATAACAATAAAGAACAAGTATCCCCTACCACGCATTGATGATTTATTTGATCAAGTGCATAGAGCTCAATACTTTTCAAATATTGACCTTCGATCTGGATACCATCAGTTGTGTGTGACGATGGAAGACATTCCGAAGACAGCATTTCGAACCAGGTACGGGCATTACGAGTTTACTGTAATGCCTTTTGGATTGACTAATTCACCCTCTGTATTCATGGATCTGATGAATAGAGTTTTCAAGGAGTATCTTGATGAATTTGTGGTGGTATTTATTGATGATATCTTGGTATACTCCAAAAGCTACAAAGATCATGAAAATCACTTGCAGGTTATCCTGAAGACTCTAAGAAGACATGAATTATATGAGAAGTTTAGTAAGTGTGAATTCTGGATTCATGAGATTTCTTTTCATGGCCATATTTTCTCTAAAGATGGAATCTCTGTTGATCCTTCTAAGACCAAGGCAATCCAAGAATGGCCAGCACCTACGAGTATAACTGAGGTACGTAGTTATATTGGTTTGGCAGGTTATTATCGACGTTTCGTCCAGAATCTTGCCCGATTGGCTAACCCATTAACGAAGCTCACACGTAAAGGGGTTAAATTTGTTTGGAAAAAAGAGTATAAACAATGTTTCGTAGAACTAAATAGAAGATTAGTTAATGCGCCTATATTGACTCTACCATCGGGTAATGATGGGTTCGTTATTTATAGTGATGCATCAAAGAAAGGACTTGGTTGTGTCCTTATGCAGAATGATAGAGTTATTGCCTATGCATCACGACAGTTGGAAATTCCTGAACAAAAATATCCTACTCATGATCTCTAGTGAGCAGCAGTGATCTTTGCTTTGAAGATATGGAGGCACTACCTCTATGGTGAAAATGTGAGATTTATACTGATCCCAAGAGTTTGAAGTATATTTTCTCACAAAAAGAACTCAACATGAGGAAAAGGAGATGGCTTGAATTACTCAAGGATTATGATTGTACGATACACTACCACCCGGGGAAAGCAAACATGGTGGCAGATGCTTTGAGCAGAAAAGACCATGGAGTTTTGAATGCGATGAGAATTGAAAAGGATCCAAATTTAATGGATCTAGTGAAGATGGACATCGGAATAACCAGGGAAGGGGAAACATCAATGCTTTTTCAAATGGTTGCCAAACCATCTTTACTAGAAAGGATTAAGAGTTCTCAGACCGATGATGAATAATTTCAAAAGAAGATTAAAGCTATGAAGGATGGGATACTGAGAGACTTTGTGTATGAAGATGGAATTTTGAAATTTGGGAAGAGACTTTGTGTTCCCGATATACCTGATCAAAAAAGGGAATTGCTGGATGATGCTCATAGATCCAATTTCTCTATACACCCTGGGAGCACCAAAATGTATAGAGAATTGAAGGAACATTTTTGGTGGGACAACATGAAGAGGGATATTTTTGATTTTGTGTCAATATGTATGATTTGTCAACAAGTGAAAGCTGGAAGGAAACAACTTGGAGGAGTCATGCAACCTCTTCCCATACAGGAGTGGAAATGGTACAATATTACGATGGACTTTGTCATGGGGCTACCAAATACTCCTAGAAGGAACGATGCAATATGGGTTATTGTTGATCGTCTTACCAAGTCAGCACATTTTCTTGCTATAAGAGAAGATCTACCCCTGGAACATCTAGCAAGACTATATATTAATGAAGTTGTGAGACTTCATGGAGTACCCCTATCGATTGTTTCTGATCGTGATCCCCATTTTACTTCAAGATTCTGGAAAAGTCTTCAGAAATCCCTGGATACTGAACTTCATTTGAGCACTGCTTACCACCCTCAAACAGACGGACAATCAGAACGGACTATTGAAACCTTAGAAGACATGTTGAGATCTTGCTCACTTGACGTTCAGGGTATGTGGGATCAATATTTACCTCTGGTAAAATTTTCCTATAACAATAGCTTCCATTCGAGTATTCAGATGGCACCATATGAAGCATTATACGGAAAGAGATGTCTTACGCCAACCTGTTGGGATGACGTTGGTGAAAGAAAACTTGTAGGCCCAGAACTGGTGGAGGAAACGGTGGAAAGGTGAAGGTAATCCAAAATCACATCAAAGCAGCTCAAAGTAGGAAGAAGAACTATGCCGATAATCGAAGGAAGGATTTGGAATTTCAAGTCGGTGATCATGTTTTCCTGAAGGTATATCCATGGAAGGGAGTCATACATTTTGGTAAGAAAGGTAAATTGAGTCCCAGGTACATCAGACCCTTCGAAATTCTAGAACGAATTGGGGCGGTGGCTTACCGATTGGCAATGCCGCCAAGTCTCTCCAAAGTTCACGATGTGTTCCACATATCTCTATTGAGGAAATACATGCCTGACCCAACACATGTACTCACCTATGAGGAATTAGAACTGGAACCCGATCTGTCCTATTGTGAAGTGCCCGTCAGGATTCTTGATACAAGAGAACAAGTACTGAGAAACCGGACGACGTGTCTGGTAAAAGTTTAGTGGAGAAACCATAAGATGGAAGAGGCAACGTGGGAACCCGAGGAACTTATGATGAAGAACCACCCGAGTCTTTTCATGTGATAACTATTCTAGAAATTTCAAGGATTAAATTATTTGAAGGACGGGAGAATGTATCACCCCAATCTTCTACGGTACGCTTCTTTTTGAATAATGTGATAGCGTGTGTTGTACGCAACGTCGAGTTCTAACACACCACAACCAATCAAACTAGCCGTTATGAATAGTAATACCTAATTATTGAAATTATATATATTTTATATTTTCAAATGGACTTCATTTTTGGATTCGGAATATCGAAATTATCCGAAGTTGAAATTTTTGTATTTTTTTGAGAACATCCAATTTTTATGAATAGTGAAAAATACTTAAAAACAACTTATTTAATAAAAATAATTTATAGTGATAATTTATATTAATGAGTGGTTTTAAAGCATAATTAGAATATATTTTTACCATTTTATCCATTGGGGTTCAGTAGAATTAATTTCACTTTGAAATTGGACATAAACAATTATCAATCTTTTGATATATATTATTTCTTAAAAACACGCTATTTGTTGTGACAGCAGGAATTAATTATAAAATTAATTAATTCAACTTATATGTTTGTAATTTTGTAAAATAGACATCATTTTTGAATTCGTAATATCAATTATAGCTTAGGGTGAAATTTTGGCATTGTTCTGAAAAACATAAATTTTTCGATGAATAGTGAAACTACTAAGTGGTGGTTAAAGAACTGAATTTTTCATAAAACATAATTTTACCGCTTTTCTGAATGGAATTTCGAAAATCTGAGAGACACGTTTAATATCAAGAAGTAAAATTTGGTTCAATGAGATGAAAATAATTTTTGGTGAAGAGTAACTTTTTACATTTATTTACCACGGTTAAAAGTAAATAGGGTAATTAAGGGTAAAAATGATATTAATATTACCCTAACACATGTCCTAATTCTATTGGACAAGTGTATCTCGACCAAAACAGCCTTAGGAATAAAATATTATCATTTAGGTCCCCTTGGATTAGATTAGGACATTTATTATTATTTAATTCAAAGATGAGTTAAAAGAGTTAAAATAAAAGATTATTTACTAAAACATTTTCAAAATAGGGTTATACATAAGATATATTCGATTGTAAATATTCATTAGAAAGCTAAAAAGATTTCCTACATATGTATAGTTTATTTATAATTTTTAGACTTTAAATAATTTAATTTACTTATGACACAATGATGATGCAGTAATTACCATAATAGTGAAAAATTAAAATAATTGATATTATAAATACACAAATAAATATTATTTGAGATATTTAGGAATTAAACTAATTTTATAGGTTAATATGACATGTTAGGATTGATTAAATTAACTTTTTTCTAAGTAATCATTCTGTTATGATTTTGACAAAAATCAATTATTGACTAGTGTCAAAATTGACATAAAAGTGTTTTTAAAACAAATATTATATTATTAATTGATATTAAATTCCGAAAAATATAATTTTCGGCCAAGAGTCTTATATCATGATATGTTCATCATTAATGGACCACATGAGGGTCGCTTGGATGTATATGGTAAGTTTATTAACCATATAATATAAAAATACAAAGAGACATTGTAAAAGTGAAACTAATTAACATAGAGTTAATACTTAAATATAAGGTTAATATAATGACCCAAACCTTCTAAATTATATTGGTTGAGTGGTTTTCGATCTATCCCCACCTTAAAATTTAAATAATTATCTTTGGAGCCATTATAAACCGAATATTAATTTATTATAAATTAATATTTCTAGCTTTTCCAAAGGTGCCCCTCACCCCTCTTAAAAAAGGGCACTCCTCCTTCTCATTTCTTCACACCTTCAAAGCCTTTTGGTTCGGCCAAACTCTGCCCAAATACCCTCCCAACTTCCCTCACTACAACCTAGAGGCCTTAGTTTGATCATAAATCCAACCTAAGGTGCCCTTTTGATCAAATCAAAAGGAAGAACTCGAAGAAGAGGTAATGTTTTCACCACCCCTTTTCAAGTTCCTTTCTTCTTCCACTTCTTCTTTCTTTGTTATTACCATTCTAAAATAATAAATCAAGTCTCTTATATATACTGTGATTTTATTATAAATGTGGTACAACCATATTCAGTATTCGATCCACCCTTTGAATAACATGTCACCATACATGCGTACGTACGGCTTACTGTCTCCACGTCGGCGTGTAATTGTTATTCAATATATTATTATTTGGATGGGTGTAATAATGATGTGTAACTCATGTAAATAATAAATATAACATGTTAATGATTATTTATATATTATATACCATCCATTTATATATTATTTTAATATCAAAAGAATGATATTGTCGCTCATGCGTACGTACGGACTACCGTCTACACGAACGCGATAAGATTCATTCTCCATCGTATGCATTAAAGTATAATTATCATTTGATGATTTAAAAATGATATTTAAGGACTTGATATCATTCTGGATATGAATAATATACAACCTATCCATAAAAAACACGACTTATGTAACAAAACATATAAAAGAAAATGAGTAAGTTAACACCTTAAACGACGATAATTCTAAGATATTATTAACAAATCAATGTTAAAAGATCATATATGATATCATATTAATATATATTATTCTTGTATAATTTAATAACAATTATTTCACCATTATACATGAGGTTAACCTACCCCATCTAAAGAAAAGTACAAGGTAAGGTTTGTTTCACAATGTCTTCATTATCCGAGGTTGTTTATACGTAATAATCTACTGGGATCTCTTTATCATCCCCATCCATGTTTCTTAAAAATGTATTTCAATTTTTTTTACTATTTACAATAATATGGCTTAAAGTCATGTATACCCTTGTTTGACTTTTTATAAGAGGTTTATAAAGGAATCTTTCCATAGTTTTCCAAACAAGGTTCTTTTTATCCATTTCAACAAAATTAAGGTACGAATGTTTTTTAACTTATACGGAGGGTGCGGCTATTTTCCGCCGTTATAAAATCGTCGAAGCTTCCCTTACAATCTTATTAGAATATTTTCAATGAAAATGTTTTATTTTATAAATATATGACTCTTAAATGATTTCAAAAATAGAAAGAGATATTTATCTAAAATGAGTTTTGATTTCATCTATGTCAACATCCTTTGATAGATTTTACACTTATTTGAAGATGATTTATTATGATACAAAACTTATATATTGTATTGAAGGTTTTGTGATATTTTTACTATGGATGTGCTATTTTTATACCATTCATAGTTTATGGTGAAATTATTGACATTTCATATGCTAGTTTTAATACAATTGTTTATGTTATGTTTATACCTTTTCATATGGGAATGCATTGGAATTAATATGTGACGGGTGGAGCCCGCTATAGCTCCTAGATGAATCAGTAGGTCTCATGAGACAAACTAGTGTCTTGTCACAAGGCCTTGGAAAAATCTTATTTGTAGTCTTGGCATGAGGCCTTGGCTATGTGGTTATGATAGTCTGACATTATGCATTCCATCATTATGAAAGTGGTTATTGATGTTGCATGTGATTATTCGATAAGTAGAATATCCATGTGAATAAGTAAATTGCATTATTTTATTTTACTTTTGCAATACTATGTTGAAGTTCAAGTTTAAAAGGCTTTTGTTTTAGTTATACATTGACTTAAATGTTTATGCTTATTTTTGAATGTTTCCGCTATATTGTTATCCTTTCTAGGAATTTGAGCTCACCCCTTTTCTATGTTTTATTTTTCCCAGGATGTGAAGAAGTAAGTTATGAATGACCTGCGGGGATAGTATCTGGGGATATGAGTGTGGATTATGGAGACTATGTTGTTGTAGTAGTTTTTTACTTTATGATGTAATGTAAAACTTTATGAATATATCTAGTGTTTCTAAGGCTACTAAACCAATCGGTATTTCGAGATTTGATCTTTCTTGTGATCATGACAATGTTATGTAATAATGAACCGACTCTAGGTAACTGGGGTCGGGGCATTACATATAACATAACTATACATATTTAATTATAATATCATATATACCTTTTCTCCACCGAATCTTTTGTGAATAATAATGGCCCACATGATCGTATGGCATACCTTATCCACGATGTGATATGATTCATTATTCATCTATATATCACAAGGACAGTAATAAGGTTATATTTTTTGAAAATATTTGATATATAAGAAACAATAATTATTCTGTAAATTATGGGACTATGATCAATGTATAAGGACCGGGACTACCAAAAGGAAACATGCTTGGAAAACAAAGTTGATATCACCCAGAACAGTGAAATTAAATTATTTATAAAATGATGATAATATGTTATAAAAAAATAATACATGATATTATTTATTTATGGTAATTTAATACATTTATAACAAATATATATTTATTATACTGGAATTTTGAAGGTGAACAAGTAACGTCGAGTCTTGATGTAATGAATTTTAATCTGTCTTTTATTTATGTGGGATACATTCCTTATACGCTACTTGTTTCTTTATTATGGTTAATATATGAACAAAGAATGTATTTTATGATAATTATACAAGATTTAATGGTGCTTAAATATCCAAATAATTTTATTTTATTTAGGGTAATATGAGTCAATTATTTACAAAGTGGTAAGGGATTGTTTTCAAATTTCATAAATACTTGAAATTATTTCATTTTATGTATCTATTTTAATGACATTTTGATCCATTTTTTACTTTTTACAAAAACAGTTTGAAATGAATATATTTTTTCATTTTCTAAACAAGTCCCTTTATTAATTTTCTGAAAAAATAAGTAAGGAATGTTTTATTAACTTATACATCAAATTAATCCTTTCCAACTATTATTATACATTAAATCCATGATTATTCATTTAAAATATTACAAGGTTATTTTGAAACAAAACTTTTTTCTTAAGAATTTCATATCTATATAATAAAATGGTTTTTTATAGGAAAGGATATTTTATTCATAAATTATTTCAATTGATCATTCTAAAATCATTTTTTCATATGAGATGAAATTATTTTATGTTAATAAAAAGTTACTATGAATATGACCCAAGGATAACATTATTATCCTTTCTCTGGATGGTTTATATTTATGATGTCATGATATTTATGAAACCTATTTCTTTTCCCTAAGTTATGTTATGATGAAGTGTATATGAAACTGATTTCTTTACATGGTTTCTAATGTGACGGAGTATTTATAAACCTTTAGGATGCATATGTATAGTTTTAATTAAGTTATTTGTGGGACCTATATCTCACTCTAATTAATTGGGTAATGAATTATATGTCTTAAGATATTTAATGGAAATGGGTGGATGTGCTTGATATGTTATGGGAAACAAGTTGATGTTCTTGATTCATTATGGGAAACATGTGATAAGGCCTGATCTTAGAGTCAAGGTAGTTAACCACGACATATAAAATTGGATTTATATACTTATGAAGATTCCACCCACATTAATGAATTTAAATTATGGATCATGATTTATTTATGATGATATTTTATTTTTATTATACATATATTTTGAAATGATATTTTTTATACTATAAATCATATTTAGGATCCAAGAAATGTTGGGTATAACGTTGAAAGTTATTATCATGATCACGTACCCATATTTCTTATCTTAGGATTTCATAAAATAATAAATTTATATCTTCCTTGTTTACCCTTACAATGAATTTTAATTCACCCTCTTCTAATATTTCTATTCCAAGGGTTATGAACAATGGTTTTTAATTGGTTATTAAAGGGTATGGACATTGTGGAAAAAATTGATGATATTTTAACAAAGTAGATTTTTTTTACCATGTTTCAAAAGGAACTAAAATATTTTGGTCCTCGGGCATGTTTTGGCATCCTGTAATGAATATTCAATAAAAGTTGTTATTTCCAATTATATTAATCCCATGTTGTAATACTTATAGTTATGTAATCCAGGAGTTAGATTGTAAAAGTTTTTTTTACATGATGAATTCATATTATGAATTAATAAGCTTTATATTCAGAATTTCTCAATATGATTACATTTACTAAAGGAGCCACATTCTGGATGGTTAATGGGAAATTTTTGTGTTGCAAAAACATTAATTGTTCTTAGTGATCCTTTTTATTAGTCTAGGATATATAGATATATATAATTTTTTTTTGGGAAAGTGAATTATTTTCCATAAATGCAAATATAAATTGAACCCACATTTATTATATATTTCTCTCTGAACCCCCAATACCCCATGGGAGGAAATATTAGTAGACATTATTATGGGGTTTATGAGGACCACGAGGGATAGAGAGTCTATTTTCTTGGTGGATCAGTTTTAAATAATTTTACATATTATTATTTCTCACAAAAAAAGATAATGTCACTAACATTGCAACAATTATACTTTATTATGTATCAAACTCTATTGAATTATAAGGATGGTTGTGTTGGATAGAGATATAGAATTCCTCAGTTACTTTTGCAATACCTTATAGAGAAAACTGAGAAAAAAGTTACTATTTTTCACTAATGTTCATCTGAAAACCGATGAAAAAATTGATGTAGTGAATTAGACACTATCATCCCTTATGAGAACAATAGTCAACAAGAATCTCAATAATTGGTAGGAGTGTCTTCCACATGTGGAATTTTCATAAAATAGGTCCATGCAATCCCCTACTCAGTATTCTCGGTTTTAAATTGTTTTCAAATTTAACCACCTAGACCATATTGATATAGTACTCTTCCATTGTAAAAGGAAAATATTATGAATGTGAAAGTGTTTTCTTAATTCATCAAGAAACATCATAAAAGGATAGAAAAAATATATATCATATGACTTAGAAATGATTTGATTGTGAAAAAAGGGTCACAAGAAAGTGTTGTTGTATCCCGATGACTTCATCGAAATTCATATGCATATGGAAGTTTTTACCGAAAAAAGGAAATCAAAACTCATTCCATGGATGGATAAACCATTCTGAGTGCATGAAAATATTAATAACAATGCATGGACGATAGTTATGCTCGATGAGTGTGGTTTATGTTTCACTATCAATGATTCTAATCATTATACTTTTATTAGTGTAGAGGATAAATAGTCAAGGATGTATCCATTTAAATAGGAGGAGGATGATAAGAACCATGTTGAAGATAGTAGGTCGATTTCTAGGGTGGATGAGTAGGATTTGAAAGACCCAAATGACATGAGAGTGAAAAAAGAGTTTGAATTCTACAATGGGCACCCATATTTCTTCAATAATGACCCAATAGACAACACCATGAATAGACTGATAAATTGTACCTATTATATTAGTTATTCAATCCAAAAAATGATGTTTAATGATTTTCACACATGGTTTCATGAATTTTTGGAGCCTTTCACTCATGAAGAATTCTAGAAAGGAATCTTTGGACACAAAAGTCAAATCATGTGGGTTAGGCACTGATATTAAAATTTGGTGGGATATATTCTAAAATATATGTTATAATTTTCCCAAAATCCATTGATAGACTTTATCTTTTTTAACTTAGGGGGACAAGGTAGGTTTAGACTTTATGAATTTAGGTTATTTCACCCTTTACTATTGTATCATACTTTGTCTATAAATATCCACCCCATAGAACTTTTAATGAATTAAATATTTTATTAGAGAGGTTACGATATGCTTCTCTCTATTCTACGAGTATCCTTCCAGTTTTCCCTGATATTGTGCATCATCCACTTATCATTCTATAAGTTATATTGGTCACTCAAGATCAAAAATCCCCCAATTTTGCACCTAATATCAATTTCATTGTTTCATGGATTAGTTATCACATCCATCCTTCAAGTGTGATGTCTAATTAGTTGATTATACTCCATATAGTGTTGGTTGAGTCATTTATTAAACTATCCAAGCCCATTATCTACCACCTTGCCCTGAACAATATCTATCATCCACCACTATACACCATGAATATCTTTCCACCATGAGTATCTCATATCATCTAGTGGGATCCAACAATGTAGTAACAATTGAGTTAATATACCATCAAAATTATAGTATGGACAGACCATGACATATGACGTTGTAAGTTCCTTATTCATTCATATTTACAATAAAGAGGAAATAAAAACTCATTCCATGGGGAGACGAACCATTCTATGTTCTTGAGAAGATTAATAACAATTTGTGATAGATAGTTATGCTTGTCGAATGTGGTGTAACTGTCACATTAAATTCTTCTTATCATTATCTTTTTATGGGTGTATAGGATGAATAGTCAAGGATTTATCCCTTTCAAGAGTATGATGATGATAAGAAGTATGTTGAAGACACTGAGTCTATTTCTAGGGTAGAAAAGTTAGATTTGTATGACCCATATGACACGAGAGAGATTAAAGAAGTTGAATTATACAATGATCACCCATCTGGCATCATTAATGGACCAATATCCCCCACCTTGAATAGATGGAAAAATGGTCTTATTATCTCACTTATTCAAGCCCAAAAATAATGTTTAATGATTTTACCACATGGTTTCATGAATTTTCGATGCCTTTCCCACATTAAGAATTATAGAATAGAATCATTGGATACATGAGTCCAATTTGGTGGGAGAGGAACTCAAATTCAAATCCGGAGGGCAATATTCTAAAATATATGTGATACATTTCCCAAAATCCTTTGATAGAATTTATCTTTTTTACCTTAGAGGGACATGGTAGGTTTAGAATTTGTGACTTACGTTACTGTACCCTTCACTATTATATCACCCTTAGGATATAAATAGCCTCCCTCATAACACTTGTAATGAAATCAATATTTTTATAGTGAACTTATGATTTTTTTTATCTCAATTGTTTAAGGATAATTACTATTTCCCCCTACTATTGTGCATCATTTACTTTTCAATATTTAAGTTATATTGGTTATCCAAGATCATAAAGCCCTCAATTTTATGCCGAAACCCATGTGCATTGTTCCATGGATAAGTTATCACATTCATCCTTCATGTGTTATTTCTAATTAGTTATTATCCTCCATATAGTGTTGGTTGATTCATTGCTTCCAATATCCAAGTCCATTATCTGCTACCTATCCCTTAACTGTATCTGTCATCGACCACCCAACACCATGAATATCTGTACACCTTGATTATCCCACATAATCTAGTGGGATCCAACAATGCAGTAACTGATGCATAGTGGTACCATCAAAAGGATATTATGGACGAACCTCCACATACGACATTGTATGTTACTTATTCATTCCTTTTTATTTATTTGGTATCTTTTAATCATAAAAGAATATGTTGTAAGAGATAATTCCTTTGAATCTAATGTTTCTATTATGTGGATTAAATTAGATAAATTTTATAATATAACATTAATTTTTGGTATACTTTATAAAAAAACATCGAATGTTAACATTCAAAATGAAATATGGTATTTCAATTAAATCCCACTTAGATGAATTCAATAAATTTATTGTAGATTTAGATTGTATAAATGTGACTTCTGATGATGGAGATAATTCCCTGATTCTATTAATTTATTTAGAAAATTACTACAGTACACAAGTAGAGACCATGACTTATGGTCCTAATTCTCTAACCTGAGAAGATGTTATGTCATCACTACCCTATATGGAATTTCATTCTAAAACTATTGTTAAAGGTGAGTTAGAGAGTGTTTTTATAATACTTAGACAATAGTTATTGGGTATGGATAATTTGTATAACAAGGATAAAGGGAGAAATAATAAAAACTCTATGTCTAGGTCATAGTATAAGGGAAAAATAATTTTCTTCCACTATAGTAAGCATGGGAACACTAGACCCGAGTGTAATAATCAAGAAGAAAACATTGAGACTAAAGAACATACTGCCTAACCTTTCACTCACCCACTAGTGTGATGGACTCAAGTTTTTCATTCCATATGTGTTCCTTTAAAGAATCATTCCATGATTTGGTAGAAACGGTAGAATAAGACGTTGTTTTAGGAAATAATAGGAGGTGGTAGGTAATGTGATAATGATCTATTTTATTAAAACTATATTATGAGTCTATCATTACATATCTAGATGTTATGTGGGATCATATACCCTATATAACCTTGAAATATTATGATTTATAGACCAATAGGGTTTTACTTTTACGTCTGAATTGTGATTCCTAAAATCATCAATGTTTCTATAACTATCATCATTGGTTACCTTGTTAATGGTATTAATCTCATGAATGGGAAAACTAATTAAAGATATTTGTGTGATTTATATATATCAATTATTGATAACATAGTATTATGGAATAGTATATTGGGGTATGTAATCTCCAAGGGTCTTGGGGAACTTAATAAATGTTGGTTGTTGACTAATATTACACCTAGGAACATTCTCTTTTAGAGAGATTGTGTAATGGGAATATCCAATAGATTATATTTCATTAGATCTAATTTTAATGTTTATGTCCCCTTATATTATATTCATTCTAATTTCTTGGGACCTAAAAGGACAACATATCATGTCAGATGTCCTATTTTGTTAACTTTATTGATGAATTCTCAAGAAAGGGTTGGTGTTACATACTCAAGAACAAATATGACATTTTTAAAATCAATAAAACCTGGAAAAACATTATAATAAATCATGTTAAACATAAAATTATAGGAATAATAATTGATAATGGATTATAGTACCTCTTCATAGATTTTATTAATTCACTTTAATCAGAGGGTATTGTAAGACACCAATATTTAGGGGATCCACCCAACAAAATGGAATTTTTGAATGAATGAATAATACTATTATTGAGAGAGTCTGGAGAATTATTTCATGTTCATTTCTCCCTAAATCTTTATTAGAAGAGTCTTATACTATGGTAGTTTAACTAATAAATAGGTTACCATCCTATTGTAATCATTTTAAATCACCATAACAACATTATAATGATAGAACACCTTCTTATAACCACTTAAGAGTCTTTGGTTGTAAAGTATATAACCATTTCATGACTGATAAACATTAACCCTTAGCTACTAAGTGAATTTTTGGTGCATACATCATGATTTTTAATGTTTATAATTTTTTTTAATCATAGTTAACAAAAACATATAATTATTAGAGATGTGGGTTCTCATGAATCCTGAAATTGTAAAACAAAATTCATCACACCTGATAGTGAGGATGAATCCATTGATTGGGATGTTTAAACATAGTCATCATCCTAATTTGAGGCTATTATGTAGCCTCCACCACTTGATCCTCAACATGTGACCCAAGATGAGTTACGCTTTATTTCGGATTCTGATTTAGACAACGTACCACCTACCAATGATACCGATTACCAGTTGACCCATGATAGAGTCTGGAGGGTCCCTTAACCTCCTTATCAGTTTAGTAAATATTATATGTATTATTCTTCTTATTGATGTTGATGAGGATCTTATTGATGTTCATCATCATAAATATAATCAATCCCTTAATGAAAAGATTCAAAATAGTTTATCTCTACTATGAATGAAGCAACATACTTTTTAAGAAAAATAACACTTGTTCAATCATTGATAAGATATCTAAAGCTAATTTAATTGTTTATCAGAGTATTCATAAATTAAAGGATGATAGAAATTCATATAATAAATAAAATTTTAAAGATAGATTAGTCCCCATGTGTTTCCTCCAAATAGATAGAATTGACTATTTAGAAATCATTTCCACAGTTGCTAATAAATCTTCATTTAGGATGTCGATTTCTCTTAATACCTATAATGATAATCAAATAGAACAACTAAATTTGAGAACTACCTTCTTTCACATTGAACATATTGAGAAGTTATATATGAATCCCATTTATGTTTATTCTAAATAATTAAAATATAACCATGTTTGATATTTAAATAAATAATTTTATGGTTTAAAACAAACCTCGAGGTAGACATATAAAATTTATGATTTTTATGCTTAGTAAAAATTTCATAAGGATAAAAAATGATGTTGGAATTTATTTCATGTCCATCAAAATGAACATGCTTATCCTTCTATTATATGTTGATGACATGCTTATTATATGTAATGGCATTGAGCTTATCATTGATGTTAAATGTAACACCCTAGAAGGATAAAGATTTAAATGAATAAGTGATAGTGTAATACCAGAATCTTCCACGGTATGCCTCTCTTTGAATAATTCAATAGCTTGTGTTGTTTGCAACTTCGAGTTCTAACACACCCCGACCAATCAAACTAGCTATTATTAATAGTAATACCCACTTTTTGAAATTTTATATATTTTATATTTCAAAATGGACATTATTTTGGGATATGGATTATCAAAATTAGCATATGGTAAATTTTTGTTATTTTTCTGAAAACTATAAATTTTTTATGAATAGGGAAAACACTTCGTTATTGTTTCAAGCTGAATTTTTTAAATAGTTAGTTATTTTATTAAAATTTATTATATGTAAAAATAGATAAATAGTACCTATATATTTTCAACGCAATTTATTGGAGTCATTTTATAATAATATTTTATATATAAAATAATATTGATCTTTTTATCATCATTTACACACCTTCTAGGTGCAATTGAAAATTTGCATAAAATGTAATTTTACCACTTCTATGAATTGAATTTAAAAAATACAAGAGACACGGTTGACATGAGTAATAAAAATTTGGTTCAATATGATGAAACTAATATTTAGTAAATACTAACTTTTAACTTTTATTTACCACGGTTAAATGTAAATATTGTAGTTAAGGGTAAAAATGATATTATAATTACCCTAACACATGTAGTAATTCTATTGGACATGCATCTTTTTTTAGAAAAATCATTATTATGAATAAAATATGATCCTTTTGGTCCACTAGGATTAGATTAGGACATTTATTATTATTTTTATTTATAGAAGAGTTAAAAGTGTTCAATTCAATGTTTAAAAATTAAAATATTTTTAATATAGGGTTATACATAAGATAAATTCGACTATAAATATTCACTAAAAATATAAAAGCCTTTTTAATTAATGGTATTTTATTTAAAGTCTTTATACATTAAATAATAAAATTTATTTATCACACAATGATGATGCAATAATTACAATATTATTGAATGAATAAAATAATTGATATTATAAATATCAAAATAAATGTTAATTGAGACATTGGATGAATTCAAATAATCATATAGAATAAAATATATGTTATGGTAGATTAAAGAAATTGTATTCAATGTGATAAATTTTTTATGACTTTCACAAAAACCATATACCAAATAGTGTCAAAATTGACATAAATAAGTTTTTGAAACAAATACTATATTATTAATTAATATAATATTTTTAGAAATATATGGATCAACCGTAGTGTTAGATAAGATTTTATATATCAATAATTAACCACTTTTGGTATTCATGGATTTTTATAATATGTGTATTAACCATTTATTATAATAATATAATAATACATGGTAAAAGATAAAATATTTAACTAAGAGTTAAATCTGAAAGATAAGGTTAATATGGCCACCTAAACCCATCTAAAACCTACTGGATGACAGGTTTTTGGACCATACACCCCATATACTCTAAATAAATTGTTTTGGAGCCATTATAAAATAAATATGACTGTATAATAAAATTATATTTCACGATTTTCCTAAAGTGACCCTAACCTCTCTTATAAAAGGGTACTTAACAATCTCTCAAAATAGCACCTCGAAAGCCATTTGTATCAGCCACATCCTGCTCAAATATCCTACCAAATACCCTCAATTCGACCTAGTGGCCTTAGATTTATAAAAAATCCACCCTAAGTAGCCCTTTTGACCAAATCAAAATGAAACACTGGAAAAAGAGGTAATAATTTCACCACATCTTTCAAAGTTATTTTCTTCTTCCACATGCAATTTCATTATGTTTCCATACAAAAATAATAACTCTAGTAAATTATATATACTGTTGTGTTGTTATAAATATGGTAAAACTATATTCATTATTCTATATATCCTATGAATGACAATTCACCATACGTGCGTACATACAGCTCACCATCTCCACGTCGTGGTATAGTTTGTTATTCAGACACATCATTATTTAGAGAGGTATAAAAATGAGTATAAATTATGTAATTAATAAATATAACACATTAATGATACTGTAAATATGATATACCATCCAATTATATAATATTTCACCATCAATAGAATGATATTGTCCCTCGTGTCTATGTACGTATTAACGTCTCCACGAATGTGATGAAATTCATTCCTGATCATAACCATTCAAAGATAATTTTCAATTTATGAATAAAAATAATTTTTAAGAAATTATATTCTTTTAGGATATAAATAAAATAGATCATGTATATAACAACCATGACTTACATAACCATACATATAAAGGAAAATGAATCAGTTAACACCTGAAACAATGATACTACTGGATTATTATTAAAAAATGAATTTTAGAAGATCATATATGATATCATATTTATGTATAAGGTTATTGTATAAATTAATAACATTTATTTAACTATTATACATTATTTTAACATACCCTTGATCAAGGAAAAATTCAAGGTAAGGGTTAATTCTACAATCTCTTCATTATCTGAGGTTGTTTACACATGAGTATTTACATGGACCTCTTTATCATCCACATCCGTGTTTCTTAAAAATGTATTTCCAAACATTTTTACAAATTCATTCATACCCTTGTTTTACTTTTTATAAAATATTTATGAATGAATATTTCTGTCATTTTCCAAACTAGGTCCTTTATGAACTTTTCAAAAAAATCCATGTAAGAATGTTTTTTAACTTATAAGGAGTTTGAAGCAATTTTCCACCAATATAACACCTTCTTAGCTCCCCATACAAAGTTATAAGAATATTTTCAAAATAAATGTTTTATTTTATAATTATTTGACTTTTAAAAGACTTTAAAATTGAAAGATATTGTTCTCTAAAATATTTTTGATTTCATGTAGGTCCATATTATATGTCTGATTTTACAATTTTTTGAAGTTGATTTATTATGATTCAATCTTCCATATTGTATTGAATTTTTTGTGATCTATTTGACTGTGGATGTGTTATTTTTATACCATTAATCATTTTTGTATTATGTATTAACATTTCTTATGGTAGTTTTAATACTCATGTTATGTTATGTTTCAACCATTTCATATAAGTAATGAATTGGACAAAGTAAATGATGGGTGGAGCCTATAATAGCTCTTTCATGCATCGGTAGGCCACATGAGACAAACTAGTGTCTTTGAACAAGGCCCTACAAAAAATCTTATTTGTAGTCTTGGAATGAAGCCTTGACTATGTGGTTATGATGTCTGTCATTATGCATTACATTATTTTGAAATTGGCTATTGATATTACATGTGATTATTCTACTAGTATAATATCAATGTGAATAAGTAAATGGAATTATTTTATTTATATTTTCAATATTATGCGGATGTTTAAGTTTAAAAGACTTTTGTTTTAGTCTTATACATTTCCTTAAATTTTTATGATTATTTATTAATGTTTTCACTATATTGTTATCCTTACTGTGCACCTAATCTCACACCTTTCTATGTATTATGCTTCTTAGGATGTGAAGAATAATATTTAGATTGAAATTTAGGGATTGTATAAGGGAGATGAATTTGTTAAAAATAGGCACAATGTTTTTGTTTTTCATTTCATAATGTAATGTAAAACATAGTTTTTAATCTAGTACATCCAAGGCTACTAAACAGATCAGTCATTCGGGATTTGATCCTTTATGTTTAGGCCAATGTTATAAAATAATGCACTGACTCTAAAAAACTAGGGTCGGGGTATTACAGTTGGTATTAGAGATGTTTAGTACAAACCATGGAATCTATATTTAGAATAACTCTGATTAGGGAACGTTACCCAAAGATAGACTTTGAATATTAGTATAGAAGAACTTCTTATAATTTTGGTAATGGTGAGATTTTGTGTATTTTCCATGAAATATATCCCTATCTCGATACGAGCTGATAAAGGAGGATCTGGTAAAAATTTACCTAGGTGTGAATACTCCTATAAAGAGTTTCAAGCTTGACTCAGGGTATCCTCGTACACAACAACATGCTTTGCTGCACTCTTGGTTATGACACTCCTAAGGGATATTCTTAGGATAATTCACATTATCATTAAAAACTGTTATGAAGGATTTATAAGTAAATATATCCTAAAGGAAATTTTTTTTATGATTATGGATTATATCCATAAAATGTTCAATTTATGTTAAGTGTTTTACAATATTGGAATTGTCTATTGGGATTCATAAACTAATCTAGTGTATGCCTCTGGTTTGAAATGGTTCATAGTGGAAGAATTTGAAAAAGTATGAAAACACATAATCCATGTATTTATTTCCATATTACTCAAGATAATTATAGTGGATATTGTGATTCAACTTGTGCGGATCATCATATCACTATATTGGGACAACTCACTAAGGTTATGAATAATATCATTACCCTTATAAAGAACCTTGATCCACAATGTGGAGGATCAATGTTAGAACGATTTGTGAGGCAACAACCACCATCATTAAATCAGACTACAAATCCATATGTTGCTTAGAAATGGATACGTTCATCAGAGAAATTATTTCATTCTTTGGGGAGTAGTGAAAGGGAAAAAAATTTCATGGAAGTTTATCACCTCATGGGAGATGAAGATCAATGGTGGTCATTAATTCAATACACAATGGAAGATCAAGAAGTATCAAATATGGATTGGATAGAGATTAACGAGGCTTTCTTAGAAAAATACATTCTTCTTGACCATCGAGTGAATATGGAAAGAAAATGTATGAGTCCGAGGAAAAAGGAGGATGAGAATTTCGCAAAGTATGAGGCTAACTTTACCTGGTTAGCAAGGCATGCAGCATATTATATATTTAACCCAAGGAGTAATATTGGACGATTCTTTTATAATGTAAAACCATTTATATTTCAAGCATTAGTCCCACAATCATTTTCATAGTATGAAGATATTTCCTCATATTCAATCAAGACAGAAAAGGAATTCTCTATTTCTTATGACATTAATGAAAAGTAAGAGAAGAAGAGATCTACTGAACACTCTAGAAATGTAAATAATTGGATGATGGTAAAGTTGAATTTACACCCTACATTAAATGTGAGAAGAAACAACTTGGTACTTTCCTGATGGAATGTGAGTCTATTACATGTGTGGTGAAAAGGCCACCATTCTTGTGATTGCAAGGGAAAGAAAGTGGTTATCAATGTTGTTTTCTAAAATTGTAGAGAAATGGGGAATTATACAAATGAATTTCATAAGAGCCAAAAAAATATACCTCCGAAAAGGGTAAGGGAGAAAAACCAAGTTTAGACATTCACTACTAATAAAGGTGACTCTCTGAATAATGTGGTGGATGGTAATTTAATGGTTTCCTTATGTTTATCCAATACTTTATTTGATTTTAGATTATCACATTGTTTCATATCATCGCAGTTTTTTATGAAAATTAGATATTTCCAATTTGATTTAACAAGGGAGTTGTCTGTCAAAACTCCTAAGGGAAGTATCATGGCAGTAAATTTTTGTGAATCAGTTCCCATTAGGGAATATAAATTTTCTTTATCTACTGATCTTATCATCATACTCATGATTTAATTTGATATAATCCTTGGTATGGATTGTATTTTAGACCGTGATGTGAAAATAAATTGCATTAAAAAGGAGGTTAAAACATTCGATGATGATAATGAGTATGTTATCTTTAGAGCAGAAATGTCACCACTCGATTCTTATCTAGATCAAGCCCTTGTAGCTTTATTAAATTCAAATATTCTAGAGAATGACAATAAAATCTCTATGGGTGAGGAATAGAATTTACAAATAGAAGATGTACCTATTGTGAAAGAATATGTGGATTTGTTTCTAGAGGATCTACCTAAACATCATCCAAAATAAGAAATTGTGTTTTCCATTGATTTAATTCATGGTTCAAGGACCATATTGAAGAAACCTTATAGAATGGAAACTGTTTAATTAGTGGAAATAAAGAATAAAATAGAGGAACTGAGTAAAAAATTATTTATTCACCCAAGTGTCTCTTTGGGGGTTTCCCCTATTCATCTGGTTATTAAGAAAGATGGATCTATGAGGTTGTTCATGGACTACAAGGAGATCAATTATAAAACAATAAATAACATGTATCCCCTACCTTTCATTGAGGATTCTTTTGACCAACTTTTTGGAGCTCAAATTATTCGAATATTGACCTTCGATCTGGATATCATTAGTAGTGTGTTAAGAATGAATACATTTCAAAAACAACATTTCTAACTATGTATGAGAATTACAAGTTTATATTAATTCCATTTGTACTGAGTAATGCACTCTTTATTTTTATGGATATAATGAATAGAGTTTTTAGGGAATATTTTGATGAATTTGTAGTGGTATTAATTGATGTTATATTGGTATAATAAAAAATTTACGAATATCATCAAAACTACTTGTCTGATATTTTAAAAACCCTTAGATGAAATGAATTATATGGGTAGTTTAGCAAGTGTGAATTCTGGATTCCGGGAATTTAATTTCTTGGCCGTATTATCTCAAAGGATGAAATCTATGTCAATCCTTCAACGACCAAGGCAATAAAATAATGGCCAGCACCAGAAATTATAAATGAGGTTTTCATTTTAACTAGTTTAGCAGGTTATTATCACTGTTTTGTCCAAAATTTTTCCAGATTTACTATCCCATTAACCAAGATCACACGTAAAGGGGTTGAATTTTTTTGAAAAAAAGAGTGTAAAGAATGAATTGAACAACCTTAGAGAATATTACTCAATGCTCCTATCTTGAATCTACCATCAGGGAATGATGGGTTTGTTAGTTATAGTGATTCTTCAAAAATGGACTGGGTTGTGTCCTTATGATGAATGATAAGGTTGTTTCATATGCATCACGACTACTTAAAATTCATGACCAAAACTATCCCACTCATGATCTTGAGTTTGAAACTGTAATATTTGCTTTGAAGATACGGAGACACAATATATATGGTGAAAATGTGAGATATATAGTGATCACAAGAGGTTGAAGTATATTTTCTCACAAAAAATACTCAACATGATGCAAAGACAATGGCTTGGACTTATCTAAGATTATGATTTCACTATACACTACCACCTGGGAAGGCCAACAAGGAGGAAAATGCATTGATTATAAATGATCAGGGATTTTTGAATAATATTAGAGTTGAAAGGGATCATATATTCATGGATCTAGTAATGATGGATATTGGAATAATCATGGAAGGTGAAACATCAATAATTTTTTAAATCGTTTCCCAAAAATCCTTACTAGAAAGGATAAAATGTTCTCAAACTGATGATGGGGGTTTTAAAAAAAATTAATGCAATGAATGATGAGTGATTGATTGACTTCGTATTTGAATATAGAATTTTGAAATTTGGGGAGAGACTTCGTGTTCTTGATAAACCTGATCTAAAAATGGAATTATTAGATAATTCTCATAGCTCACATTTCCCTATACACCCTCGTAAAAATAATATTTATTGATATTTGAAGGATAATTTTTGGTGGGACAACATGAAGAGGGGTATTTCTGATTATGAGTCAATATGAGTGGTTTTTCAATAGGTGAATACTGGAAGAAAACATCATAGAGGATTCGTGAATCCTCTTCCCATACCTGAGTGGAAATGGGACGATATTATGATAGAATATTTCATGGGGATACCATAGACTCCAAGAAGGGATGATGAAATATGGTTCATTGTTGATTCTCTTACCAAGTCATCACATTTTATTGTTATAAGAGAATATTTACCGCTTGAAAGTGTAGCAAGAATATATATTTATGATGTTGTAAAAATTCATGGAGTTCCCCTATCGATTGTTTCTGATTGAGACACTATTTTATATCAAGATTGTGAAAATGTCTTCAGAAGGCCTTGGATACTAAACTTCATTTGAGAACTTCCTACCACCCCCAAAATGATGGACAATCAGAACAGATTGTTCAATATTGTTAATACATGTTGTGATCTTTCTCGCTTGACTTTAAAGGTATGTGGGATAAATATTTACCTATAGAAAGAAATTCCTATAACAATAGCTTCCATTCAAGTATTCATATGGAACCATATGAAGCATTATATGAAAAGATATGTCATACACCAACTTTATGGGATGATGTTGGTGAAATAAAACTCATAGTCCTAGAACATGTTGAGGAAACAATGGAAATGGTGATTGTTATCCAAACCCACATCAAACCAACTCAATGTAGGAAAAATATCAATACTGACAACAAAATGAAAGATTTGAATTTCATGTAGGATATCATGTTTTCTTGATGGTATCTCCATGGAAGGGCGTTATATGATTTAGTAAGAGGGGAAAATTAAGTCCCATGTACATTGGAACTTTCGATATTCTAGAACAAATTGGAGTTGTAGCTTGTCATTTGGAAATTCCGACAAGCCTCTCAAAAGTTTTAGATGTGTTTCACATATCACTATTGAAAGAATACATGCCTAACACAACTCATGTACTCACATATGAATATATAGAACTGGAACCTGATCTGTCTTATTGTGAAGATTTTTCAAGATACTAGATACCAGAGAACAAGTGTTGTGAAATTGGATGACTCATCTGGTAAAAGTTATATGGAGAAACCATAAGATGGAAGAGGCAATGTTGGAACCCCAGGAACATATTGTAATGAACCGCCAAAAAATTTTATGCATTAATATTCTAGAAATTTCTAGGAAAAAACTATTTGAAGGAAGGAAGAATTTAACACCCCAAGCTTCCACTGTACGCTTCACATTAAATAATAAAATATATTGCACTTTACGCAACATATAGTTCTAACACACCACAACCAATCAAACTAGCCATTATGAATTGTAATACCCACTTTTTTAAATTATATAAATATTATTTTTCATATTGGACATGATTTTTTTATTTAGATATCAAAATTAGCTTAGGGTGATTTTTGGTAATTTTTGAAAACATTCAATTTTTTGATGAATAGTGAAAGCACTGTGTTATTGTTTAAAACCGACGTTTTATTTAAATAATTAGATTTTGATTTAAATATATTTTAGGAAAAAATAGATAAACAATACCTATATATTTTCAATGTAATTCAATGGGGTCATTTTATAATAATATTTGATATATAAAATTTTATTGAACTTTTTACCATCTTTTACCCACCTTCTTGTCGTATTTGAAAATTTTCATAAAACATAATTTTACTGCTTATGTGAATTGAATTTCAAAAATCAGAGATATACTGTTGACATTAGTATGAAAAATTTTGTTCAATAAGAATTTTTTTTTTTGAAATATAACTTTTTGAATTTTATTTATCACAGTTAAAAGTAAATAGGGTATTTAAAGGTAAAAATTATATTATAATTATACTAACACATCTCCTAATTCTATTGGATTAGTGTTTTTCGGCCAAAATCAACCTTTGAAATAATAGATGATCCTTTTGGTCCACATGTATTATATTAGGACATTTATAATTATTTTATTTAGAGAATAGTTTAAAGTGTTAACTTCAATGTTTAATAGCTAAAACATTTTTAATATTGAGATATACATAAGATAAATTTGATTATAAGGAATCATTATATATATAAAAATATTTCCTATATAATGGTATTTTATATATTTTTTTATAAATGTTAAAAAAGTAAATTTTGTTTTGACACAATGATGATGAAATAATTACCTTATTAATGAAGGATTAAAATAATTGAAATCATAAATATCCAAATAAAGATAAATTCAGAATTTTGATGAATTAAACTAATTTTATTAGTTAATATGACTTTTTTTGGTTTAGGAAAAAAAGTCATTCGATGTGATAAAGTTGTTATTACTTTCAAAAAAACAAAAACCAAATAGTGTCAAAATTGACATTAATGAGTTTTTAAAACAATTACCATGTTATTAATTGATATATATTCCAAAAAGCTAATTTTCAGAAAAAAGACTTAGATAAGGTTATATATTTCAATAATTAACCACATTGGGTTCGTTTGGCTTCTTATTTTATGTTTATTACCCATTTATTATAAAAATACATGAATATAAGGTAAAAGTTAAACTATTTAACAAAGTTAAATTTAGATGATAAGGGTAATATGATGATCTAAACCAGTATGAAACATATTTTTTGAGATTTTTTCAACCCATACCCACCTTAAACTCGAAATAAATTCTTTTGGGGCCATTATAAACTGAGTATGATTTTATAATGAAATTATATTTCAATATTTTCCTAAGGCGACCCTCGCCTCTCTTACAAAAGGGTAATACCCCTTTTCTCAAAGTCACACCTCCAAAGCCATTTGGCTCGGCCAACCCCTACTCAAATATCCTCCAAAATACCCTCACTTTGACCTATATTCCTTACTATTATCATAAATAAAACCTATGGATCCCTTTTGATCAACTCAAAAGGAAACACCCGAATAAGAGGTAATAATTTCACTACCTCTTTCAATGTTATTTTCTTCTTCCACATCCCCATTCTTGATTATTTTCATAAAAAAATAATTACTCCAATATCTTATAAATAAATTTATTTTATTATAAATATTTTACAACCATATTCATTATTCTATCCATCCTATGTGTCACAAGTCACCTTACGTGCGTACGTACGACTTTCCCTCTCCACATTGTGGTGTAGTTTTTTATTCAAACACTATATTATTTGGATATGTATAATATTAGGTATAGATGATGTATATAATAAATATAACATGTTAATGATTCTTTATACATGATATACCATACAGTTACATATGATTTCCCCATCAATAGAATGATATTGTCGCTCGTGCGTACGTATGGATTACCGTCTCCATGAACGCGATAAAATTCATTCCCCATCATAAACATTAAAAAATAATTTTCCTTTTAAGATTAAAAATAATGGATAAAAACTTAATATCATTTTTTATCCGAACAAAATACATTCTATCCATAAAAAACATGGCTTACATAACCAATCATATAAAGGAAAACGAATCAGTTAACTCCCAAAACAATGATACTACTAAAATATTGTTAACAATGAAATATTATAAGTTCATATATGATATCATATTTATGTATTTGTTTCTTTTATAATTTAAAAACTAGTATCTGACTATTATAAAGGAGGTTAACATGCCCTCAATATAGAAAAAGTACAATGTAAGGGTACACTCTACAATCTATTCACTATCTGAGGTTGTTTATACCTGAGTATCTACTGGGACATCATTAGTATCAATATCGATGTTTCTTAAAAATATTTTTCTAAACAATTTCTCAATTTACTAGACTATGGGTTAATGCCAATTTTAAACTTGTTTGAATTATTATAAATTTTCTATAAATATATCTTTCCATAGTTTTCCAAGCAAGGTCCTTTACGACCTTTTCGACAAAATTAAAGAAAGAATACTTGCTAACATATACGGTGAGTATAGCTATTTTCCTCCATTATAACACTTTAAGGTATCCCATACAAGATTATAAGAATATTTTCAAAATAAATGTTTTCTTTTATAATTATGTGACTATTAAATGATTTCAAAATATAATGATAAATTTCTCTCAAATAGTTTGGATTTAATCTATGTCAACATAAAATGATGGATTTTACACTGGTTTTATGATGATTAATTATTATAAAATCTTCCATATGGTATTGAAGGTTTTGTCATCTATTTGACTGTTGATGTGTTATTTTTAAAAAATTCAGTGTTTTTTGATAAAGTATTGACATTTCGTATGCTAGTTTCAATACAAATGTTTTTGATAGGTTTCGACCTCTTTATATGAGGAATGCATTCGACTTTGTTTGTGATAGGTGGAGACCACTATATCTCCTCAACAAATCAGTAGGTCTCACGGGAAAAAACTATTTTTTTTGAACAATACCTTGAAAAAATATTATTTCTAGTCTTGGAATGAGGCCTTGACTACGTAGTTATGATATCTAGAATTATGAATTCTATCATTATTAAATTTGTTATTGATATTACATGTGATTATTCAAATAGTAGATTATCCATGTCAATATGTAAGTGGAATTATTTGATTTATCACTCCCATATTATGCTGATGTTTATGTTTAAAAGGAATGTGTATTATTCTTATACATTGACATAAATATTTATGATTATTTTGGAAAATTCTCTCTATATTGTTATACTTACTGAGCAGCTGAGCTCAACCAATTATATATTTTATTTTTACAATGATTGAGAAACGTATATTATGACTGATCTGCAGAGATAGTCTATAGGAGATGATTGTGTTAAAAAGAGACACAACGTTGATTTTTTATTTCATAATGTAATGTAAAACTTTTGTTTGTATCTAGTATGTCCAAGGATACTTAACTGATTGGTATTTCGGGATTTGATCCATTGTGATCATACCAATGTTATGTAATAATGAATAGACTCTGTGTAACCGGGGTTGGGGATTTACAGATAAGACCCATGTCTGAAAGACGTCTATTTATTTTTGAGATTCTACCTAATTAGATCTCCCTAATTAAGCCTGATTGCCTTGGAGTAGTGAACATGATGAGTAATCATAAAGGATGTCTATTAGGTTGTGTGCAAGGGAGGAAAAATCATTGTACAGAACATGCACTAGCATGTGGGTACAATCATTAATCAGATGACTCATTCAGGCACATCGGTGGGCCCTAGGGAGGGGTCACATGTTTTGGGGGAAATAGGGGGTACCTGGAAGACTATGACCTAATGGCCATGCTAATGAGGGGTTCTTGTATGATTATTGGGGTGTAGTTATTACATTGGTATCAAAGCCTGAACATAGAATTAAGTTTGGTGGCACTTAATTGGTTGATAATGTTCAATGAAAAAACATGTGTGGGTATATGGCGATATTTATTAGATGGAAAACCCATTCAGCCATGTGGATGACCCCTAGGGAGGTGTTCATGTGTCCACAGGGCAAATGGTGGTACCTCCCAGGCAAGGACCCGGTGACCATTTTAAGGCGGGGTGTCTGTGGGGTGTATGTGCTATCAGTGGGCCATAATTGATACATATCTATTATAAGATATTTTTTGAATCAAGAAATATAGTCATCTAACAAATTATTGGTGTTTAAATTTTTAGGGGTATACCCAATAAACAATTGTATCTCTCCTTTCATGGTTATGTTTTTAATGATATAAAATTAAACTTGTTTGAATCTCTCAAACCTATTAGTTTACCTTTTGGATAACAATATAAACATTCAAACACACAACCTCTCACTGATGTTGTTGATGTAGAGATTATGTCTAGAATTATCTATGACATCATTGTTTGTTGGAAATATCATGTATTCAATGATTATCATCAGACCAGATATATATTTTTTAATCTACACCCTTAGAATATTTATTACATGTATAGGGAATAAATATTGGAATGACATGAAGTGGATGTTGTGGTACATATCATGTGGATAAACTTATCTATGTATTATGGTAAAAATGTTTATGTTGTTGTAATAATTGTTGGATGTGTAGATTTTATCATTGTAAGAAATATTGACCCAATAAAGTCAATAACTAAGTATGTTTTCACTACTTATAGAGGTTATATATCTTGGAATTTTAATATGAAATTTATGGTTTCCCTTTCAATCACCGAATCATAATACATTCCATTGATTATGGTTTTCATGAATTCCATATAGATTAGGGGTTTGGGTTCTGAACTCAAGCTTTACAATTATGTTATTAATGTTTATATTAATAGTCAATTTTATCTTCATTAATCTAAAAAATTTGTATTTCATGGTAAATCCAAGAATTGAGATATTAGATTACACGTCATTAGAGATGATGAATTTATAATTGTATGTGTCAATAAGAAACATACTGGTAATAATCTACTTGATAATTTTACTAAAACAATTGTATTATCTAAATTTTAAAAAAAAAATTCTAATTTAATTTAGTTCCCATTCAATGAACGTAGGTGAAAATGAGTCACCAATTTCAATATAAAATGGAATATATTTATGCATTTAGTGTTTGATATTATTTATATTATCAAATTACATGATTTATAATTTTCCATTTAAATTATTTTTTATCTACAAGAAAGAATAATTATTTTGGAAGAATTATTAATCTCAATTCATATGATGGATATATTATTTTCACTTGGCCACTTAATTATTGTGTTGGATCTTGTACTGGGCCATTGGCTCAGACTTCTTTTTCTTTATATAATCCTAAACCCACAGACTCATTAATCTGACTGGGGTGAATTCCTGGCTACTGATTAATGTTGTAATTTGTTGCATCTTAATCATCAATATGGGTGGGTTTAATTAAGTGAATCATTTCCTTTTTTCAGAATTTTACCACAGAACTTGCTGGGAGGATGGTTCATTTCAAAGTACTATCTTTTTCAGGGGAATTGATCAGAAGTTATTCTTGTGGTTTTGGCTCTCGCTCTGGTTCTAGAAAGCATTACTATCGATCTGTTTGTCTTCAACATTTAATAAATTGTCCATTAATTAATGAAAACTGTCAGAAATTATTGTCTAATAAAATATATTATATAAATTTTAATAAAATACATTTTAATAAATATGATATATTATTATATATGTTTTTAATATGTTAAATTCATTAGACTAAGTTATTTATTACATTGATGAAAATCAATCTCCCTACTTTAATACTCCATTTCAATGGAGTTAATTATGGTGGGTTCTTAATGGTAGAACCTAATATAAATATTATCCCCTACCCTCAGAATATTAAGGAAGAAACACAACATCTACATCCCTATAGGGAGTATAGAAGGCATTAAGGTTTTTAATTCCATCGTTCCCTATTTTTACAATGGTTGTAGTTAAGTATAATATTCCTTTTATTAATGAAATTTTCCGATCATAAAATCATACATTATTGAAAATTAATTACATTTGGTATTAGACCGAGGTTTATACCTATATCTTATAATAAATGTTCTTAAATATTATTTTGAAAAAAATACACATATAATTTCATATTTGTAAATGACATATTTCTTTTTCTACCTACATCCTCTATATTTCATCATTCATTATTTTTATTGTTGTCTTACACATCCTTAATTCATTTATCGATAACTTTTTTGAACATTTTATTAAATTATACTTTTCCACAAAATTCATTATTAAATCAAATTTATGTATTCAGTAAAATCACACAAAATAATACATTCACTTAATGTATTTTTAGTAAATAAAAGATATTAAAATATAATAATTTTCATTAGAATATTATTAAATTTTATTTTCATATTTTTCCCAATTGTATGATGAAAATTTGAATTTTAATATTTTGAGATGTGGTTGAATTATCAAATTATAAATCAATAATTTATTTACTAAACTATCAATTGATAACTATGTCATTTTTTTAACATTTATTACATTGAGTTTTCACACATCATTCCTGATTATATAAAAATTATGTATTCATTAAATCAAATTAAATAATATAATAACTCTTATCCAAGAAGAATTTTTATTGTATTTCATTAGATGAAATACTAAATTTAATTTGGAAAAAATTTCCATAGGTATTAAGAATATTAGAAAAATAAATATTTTTTCATATTTTTTGTTGAATTATAATATAATAATTAATTTATTTAAATAAAATATTACATGATAATTCTTGTTTTATTTCATGAATATAATAAATTAAAATTTTTCCCTTATGAAATATTATAATTTTTAGGCTAATGTTGATAGAATTTAATATTAAAATTATGTGATTTGGACAAACAAGCATGTATTTAATTTGTAGTTATGCCGTCAGGATTTTTTGATACTCATTCTGAAATTCTTGAATTACAGGGTGATAACTATAAAACATGGAAGGATATTTTTAGTATTCATCTGGGATGGATGGGCATTGATTATGTAATTCAGAAAGACGAACCGCATGTTGTAAATAATGATAACACACTAAATGTTATATCACTTTATGAACATTGGGAGTGATCGAACAATCTTAGTTAGATGTTTATAAAAACTAAATTTTGTGCTAGAATTTTCTGTTCAGTCAATGGAAAAAATAATCATCGTAACTTGAAAAAAGTTATATATGACCAGTTCATCTTTTCAGATAAATCATTATCAAGAACATTAATAATGATGATCTCATCTATAAGACTCACCACTATGATAGGTGTGCATGAGAATTACATGAAGGTGTGGGATTTTTTAATTCAACTTAATAATCTATAGGTTGATATATCTAGGAAAATTCTAGCGACTTACATTCTCAACCCTCTGCCAAATCAATATGGGATATTTAAAATATCGTATAACAAAAATAATAATAAACGGTTAATTAATTAATTAATTACTATGTTTGTTCAAGAGGAGGAAAGTATTGTGGTGGATATGGGAGAAACCAATATGCATACAATGAAACATAAATAACTGGGTCATTAATTTGAAGTCAATGAAAAGTCGGAAGAGAAATTGCTTCCTCAACAAAATATTAAGAGGGAATTCATTGGTTTATTGTGTGAAGAAAATAGTCATGTTATGAAAAGTTACCCTAACCATAAGAAATGGATTGAAATGTAAGGTATTTCAATCTCATTGGTTTTTTATGAATACAATATGGTTGATACAATTTATAACAATTAATGGATTGATTCTAGTTCTAAAATCAATATTTTAAATACCTTTTATGGTATATAAAATCTATGGAAACTGGTGGACATTGAACTTGGTGTGTATTGATGAAACAAGATGTGTTCACATATAGAAGTCATGGGGACATGATTTTTATTGTTAACCACTGGGTTTTAATTGCTTTGGGAAAATACTTTTTATATTTCCCATTTCTCTGAAAACATAATTTTTGTTTCATGTCTTGTACCATTGGGTTTTACATGCAGTTTTTGAAAAATTATTTTTTCTTTGATATATGTAAATAACATCATTGGTTATGGTACATTAATTGATTGTATTTTCCCTATAGATTTGATAATTAATATTTATAATGATAATATGCATGTTCATACTTGAATTAAAAGAACTGTTATAAATGAAAAGTATTATATGTTATGGAACCGAATATTACATCATACCTCAAAATAAAGTGTTCATATATTAGATAGGAATGAGGTACATATTACTCCTGATTTTACAGAATTTGAAACATGTGTGGATTTCATTAAGGGAAACCAAACAAATGAATCAGTGAAACATGAAAATTGAATTTAATCCATATTATAAATCATACATATATACATATTTTTCTTATATTTGGATTTCATAAACAATAAATTTTTCATTTCATTCATTGAGGAATATTCACGATATATATATTTCAATTTCCTTCTCAATAGAAATGAAGCACTTGAAGGCTATATATTTATTATGGCTGAAACCTGAAAACAATGTGGTAGAAAAAATAAAATCATGAGGTCAGATCCAGGTGGATAGTTTTTTGGGGGATAAACTGTGGATGTAAAATTTCCTATCCCATTTGCAATGTATCTTCAACAAAATGGAATATTTTCACAATACACTATTCCAGGATCACCAGACCAAAATGGTGTGTCTGAATGAAAAAACTGAATATTAATATTCATGGTATGATTTATGCTTAGAACTCTATGCTACCTAAATTCTTGTGGACGGATGCACGTAAAGTGACATCATACATTTTGAATCGGGTTCAAAAAAAGTCATCTTTAAAAACACAATTTGAATTTTTTAACAGTTGGAAACCATGTTCGTCGCATGTATCAACATGCCTAATGACCATCATCACAATTTTACCCTTACCTGATGCCTCACCCACGATGACCAATCTCACAAGAAGATTGTACCATCTCACTCATGTTCTTCCTCATGCCACATGTTAAGTAAAACCATAAAATTCATAACTAACTTATATTATCATGTGAACCCAACCATCATAAAATAACAAAACTCTATGGGATAAAGTGAAAACACTATCTATGACCTTTTTCCACTTACCAAGGTCATTCTATCCCTTCATGTTCCCAAACAACACATTCTATGTCTATTTTTCTAAGTGGAAAACCCTAGAATAAATTTCTATACAATGATCATGTCCACTAGATCCAGGGTTTACACATATGGGGATTCACTAACTAAACCCATACATCTCTTACCGAAGTACCATCATCCTTAATTAAGCATGAACATCTCAATATGTGCCCAAAATAACTAGAGGATAACCATAATTGAATCCCTTATATTTGACTTCCTTTCACTACTTTCCAGGATCAAACATCACATTGCCCTTCAAAGGAGAATATCACTTCAATATGAACCTCACAAACTCATGGAAACATCAAAAGTAGTGGTATTATAGAGATACACACACATTCACCTTTAATCACGGTACACAACATTATATTAATGTCATATCATGTTATGGACTTCCTACATCATGACCCAAAGATCAAACTCACCACGAATCACCACCTGAATCAAGCCAGACAAACCAAATATATAAAACCTTTTCCAAATACAGATTAGGGTTTTTGGAAGAAAAAACAAAGAGACACAATTATTGGAGGGTTTTATAAGTTTAAACATTCCAAGTGGATTCCATAGCAATTGATGAATCTTCAAACAACGAACAGTTGACCAAGAGGGAGTAATAACTATCCAATAAGGGAGCCTCTATAAGAACCAAAATCATATGGGGTAAAGGGTGAAAAGGGAGGTAAGATATTGTGGGCCTATGGGGTAAATTACCCCCTTTTCCTGTTCAAAAAAACTATTTGGGACTCAATTGGCCAGTGAATGGCCACCAATGATTAGCCCAAAACCCATGCATGGCTTCCATTTTGGCCATCATATAGCTGTTGGAACCTCACCTGTTAGCCGATTAGCCTGAAAACATTAAAAAAAGTTTTTTTTCTCTCATATCCTTTTCAAATTCACTCATAAACAACCTTGAAACCTGCATCAACTAAAAAATAATCCATTTACACATTTCTAGGTCAATAACACAAATATTAACGCCCCATATAAATGATAGGGTGTTATAACCCATGCTAAAGACTTCCCATCCTCGACATGTTTCTGTAAGGGTCTCTCTAAAACAGACTGTTCTATTGGTCTAAACATCTAACTCCCACTCCTAGATCATTTCCTAAATATATTCACACAATCACACACCCATAATAGAGTTTATACCTATCCTTTATTCCCTTCCTCATCTAATTTAAAACACATGTTGGGTTCTCCTCAAAAGAACAAATAACCACCAAGATGAAAGTTTTCCCAATGAGCCCACACATTGGGACCCACTCATATCTACAAGCCACAAGAACAACGTTCCTTGCCTCCATAAGAGTTTATTCCTCTAAATGATTTTTCATTAAATTTCCTCACATGATTATCCCCTTGAATTATCTCATGAATCAACTTAAAAATACATTAGTGATCGATGAAATCATTCCCAAAATACCCATACCTCACACCATTGGTTAATGCCATCAATTTTCCCAACAAAGCCAGTGGTACATACCCACACATGAGTATCACTCTTTCATATGTACCCATTTTCTTCTCACATGTTTGTGCATTTAGAGCCTTTACCTACCCATGAGTTAGGTTTACCTAAACATCAATCCCAACGTGCACCAAGGAATTCCCATTACTATGGATCAATTGGAACAAAACCAGAATTTGTCAGTTGAACAATGACACACATGAAAATAAAAACATTGTCAAAAGGATTACCTTTCCAAAATCCCAACATATTCATCTCAAGGGATACACCCTCTACCACTACCTTGAGATTCTTGAACTCCAACAAACTAAAAGACCAATGGTTCCTACCAAAATCTTCATGTTTCCATAAACACCATACTAGACTCATTGTTCTCCACCACAAATGTCACCAAATCATCAACCCTTCCATAGTTATGAAACCAAATGAAAAGCACTATATTTTTACTCAACCTTAAAATGACACAATTCAATGTTTATTATTTCCATTTTTAAAAAATCCACAATTCTTTCACTATGTTACACTGATTAAACCCTACTACATGAGTTCATCATTCCACAAGGGATAACCGCACAAGAGGATTTACCACCAAACATGAAAACATCAACCCTAGTTGCTAATATTGGGTTTTATAATGTCATTAGATTAACATCCCTCTCTTACCATTCCTATCCTCTATGTTAACTGATCACTAACACACTACATTTAATCTCAAAAATCCCAACATGTTCCTACTACATAATGAAAAACACTAATCCCTAACACACAATCATTTCTTTAAATAAAAATTTCAATCCCTAAACCTTGTCATCCAACCCTGAATTATTTTCAATATGTGGTCTCCATCTTATCATATCAATTTCTACCCAACAATACTAGTCAGTTCGTCCAAGAATGAAGTCTCCAAAAGACACTCAACCTCACCCTATAATGCACCATCATCTCCTAACCACAATGACTTAACACGTGGGTTATCATGAAAAATATCAATTCCCACATCAAGTTTCAACCTAAATCTCGGTTTACCTCCATCGTTAGATCCTTGAGTAAATTTTACTATCACGATACACTCATTAGAATTGAAACATCTTCAATTTTAATAACCCTCAAATCATACCACCACTCTCCTCTATGTGAATGAAAAAAAGGTATAAACATTCACTACACTCAGACTCCATGAGTATTTCGATAAGTCACTTCCCATTGAAGGAACTTCCCACTTCACCCATTAACTTTTACGAAATTTTCCACTAAAATCAAACGTCAAATCCAACTATTCATTGAATAGTCAATCTCCGAAGACCATTTGAAAAAACAGATGTTCCATGAAACTTGTTACCAAATACACTAATGGATTTCATCCTGATTATCCAAGAACATAACCTCTTATCTATTCTCTGGTTCACCACATCATGCATGGTCATTATTTCTCCAAAGAACAACTAATGGCTTTACCTCACACTATGTCCGAAATTTGGTTTTCAATCGAAACCCACGAGGTAAACCTTGTACCGTACCCAAAAATCATAATTAATAACTTTACAAGAATCCCTTTTATGAATTGAACACATGTTTCCCAGCCTGAAACGCTGAAGGATGTTACAACTCAACTACTTTCTTGTCCATATTTTAGAAAATAGCTTAAGAGATACTCTAAAGGTTCTAAAAATCAAAAAAATACAAAACTTTGACTCAACATTGACTAAGAATTTAAAATTATGGTCTCTTCAACCTATGTGATGCACTACCACACACAAAACAACACAACATATAATCACTTACTGATAAAGGAAAATAGAATGACCCTCTCACATGCCCCTCAATTATTATGAAACACAATCATCCCACTAATAAGTATTGGATTATCAAAAAACTACTCAACCATTTTATTATACATCTATGATCCATGAATCTCACACTAAGAATCATATCCTAATGGTCTAGGGAAACACCATTCAACAACCCATCTAGCTCATGGGATTCTTCCCAAAATAGAACCATAATATCCATACAACTAGAGGGTTCACATAGTACTCCAACCCTCACAATTCTATATTCAATAATAAATCATCTTTGGTGACTCTAGAATAAACCACACAACCTCCACACATTACAACAAAATCTATCCACCACTTTGATGGGTCCATCATAACCAATGATTCAAACAACACTAACCAACCACGTCTACCTTTTACCGCTCAAGGTGGATATTTACCAATCCACGTAACATAATCAAGTCCCCTAAGACATACTCAAACCCAAAAATATCAAACAAGAGTCTCCAAAAGGTTCTCACACACAAAACATAAAAACCTTGTAGTAAAAGTACCAAAAAAGCCTAAAAAATCACATACCAATGATCCAAACCATTAACACATTTTTGATATTCCATTTCATACCAATTTTGTAAAATAACTATTTAAATAAAACTTTTTTGAAACCATTTCCAACCCATTTAAACCCCATTAAAATAAAAACCCACTTTTATCCTAAACAACAATGAAAAAGAAACGATATTTCAAACATAAATAAATTAAAAAAAACCAAATAATATAATCTACAAAGAACATAAAAGGAATAAAAAATTTAAAATTTCAATTCAATATCAAAATGAAACATAATAAAATTTTCACCGTCACTTTTCATATCAAAAATCCATTTTCAAAATAAAATTCCTTGAAAGACCAGTTGGCACATTTTATACCAATAAAAATTACCTTTTTAATACACATTGAATGTTTTAGAAAAAAACATGGTAAGGGTATACACACAAGATACTTACCTTCCTTCAAAATGTAGCACTCTGATGTAGTTTTCCACGTAATGTTTCCTTCAGACCTATGAGTCACTAGGCCTCAAGCACACCTCGCTATATGAAAAAGTTTTTCGAATATGATAGAGGGTCCAATTGGTGGATTGTGTGGAGACTATACTCTCTAGATATGATAATATTAATGATATATATATATATATATATATATATATATTTATATATAACATAGTGGAAGAAGGACCATATTGAGTGGAATTTATATCTACTGATGAATCTTTAATTGGAGCTTAGATTTAGATGGAGACTCAAATCATATTGGAGGGGAAGAGGAGAGCTCCAAGGATTATAGATGGAAGCACACACATGGGATGAGAAAATAGGAGATGGATTCTAAAATATCCGGAGGGAAAATATGATTTTTTCCCTTAAAAATGAAGCATGATTATCGAATGGTTTGGAAAATTGTGTACCAACCATGTAGTTCTAAATATCTAAAGGGATAGAAATCTTGAATTATCTAGACACACAGTTTTGAAAACCATGTCCCAACATTGATGATGAATCTGTACACACTCACTCCGAAAAACACATTATTGGTAGGGTCTGAACCATTTATGGAAACTGGGCCACTTCTAAAAATATGTCGCACGATTTAGGATACACAATTAGACAAACCGCACACCAACCTTGTGTCTCTATATATCATTATTAAAAATAGTATTTCAGAGCTCAATTCTCCTAAAAAGAAATAAAACTCTCATATATCTCACTAATATCTAAAAACCATCTAAAAATGAAATAAAAATGAATTTAAACTATTTTTATTAGGTCCCAAATCCAATAAATAATGTTGGTCCACCCACTAAAACTACAATTCATATTTACATGAGAAAATGACCAACTCAAAAGCCAGAGATTTTACAACTTCCCCACCATAATATATCTCATATACAAGCTATGTGGATTTAACTAGATATGGAACCAAACATACCCATATTATTTACATTAATATGGTCTACCCTTGTTATTACTCATGGTCAATTCCACTTATGGTGCTCCCCGCCTTTGTAATTACCTACACTGTCGTTTCATAACCCAAAAAAAATTATGATGGTTCTACTGACCATACCTGGATACTAAATTCGTCCAGAATCATTATATCATTTCTATACCTCATCAGGTGATCAATTATACCTACATCAGTCCAGACACCCATCAATTCCAATATCTGATTTGATGCTCATTAGTACCCTTGTGCTACACGAAACACATCAAAACCTATATATCATTGATGGAGAAAGGTCCAACATTACAATTGATGATCAAAATTATTCCAAAATGATATATATATTCCCATATAGTCTTGATTATTTCACACTTCAAATAATACGCACATAATACCAGATGCCCACAATAAGTCTGGATGCCTACAAACCTCATAAATATTAAACATCATAACCAATTCCTACATATTACCCATCACCTGCTATATTTAGATATCAAATTTACACCACACGAAAAAATAGCCAGGATATACAAGAAATATCACACCACAATCAAGGAATACCATTAACCATCATTGGCCCCCTAACCTACTCTGGCCCTAATATGTAAAAAACATGCCCCTGGACTGAAGCATGACTACCTGGGGCCTAACCTCCCAATAAATCTTTACTATATTGCAACTATTGTCCCCATAACAAGGTCTATATCCTTATATCACTCATATCTCTATCTCTATGACACGAAATGAATATCAAGTATAAACATAGCTATCATATCGTAGTACCGCCCCTTGTCCCACCTTATATCCTTTAGTTTGTCCCAATCCCTAGATCCCAATTACCTAAAAAGGCTTCATGTATAAACTATCTAGATAACTCATCAAACCACATTCCTAAAAATACATTATATTCCACACACACTGAGTTCATACATGCCCCAACTACCCACATAGGAAGCACACTATTGAATAAACACACCTCAATGTTCTATCCGAGTCTCTGGACTGACTTACCAATTGAGAATCCACACGACCTCTCTTATGGAATCATGTAGCATCACCACTATTCTCTCCTAATGCCTTCAACTACATCAAATAATACCATTTAATCAACATTACATAACATATCAAATCTTGATTTACTGGCTTTATGAATAATGCAAACCAGAAAATATTTACTATCAACCTGATATAGTGTCCTAAACCAACCTTGAAATGCCTCACCCTTGAGTTTCCATCTCCCACCATATAAAATGGAAACCAGTAATGGTCTGTGAAATTTTACCAATAATCAATAACAGATGTATAAGTTCATCAAACCATGAGCTCAATCTACCATCAAGGTCTCCAGAAATAAATTCTTGAAGAACCTGAACTCAAAATCCTTCCATACTTGTCCCTCGTGTCAACTAACCTGCACCTATATATTCCAATATTTAATTATTGGAACTATAATAATATAAGTCGCCAACTGACCCTTTGACCTAGGGGTGTCTCAGTTTGATGAAATATCATCTGCACAGACTTGATCCAGTTCTCATATTTTTATTGTCCACCCTGACCATGAAATAAGGGTAGGTGCTGATACTAGAAATCATGAGTCAAACAATCCATGGATGGATCAACTCCCAATGATACCCTATAAATACCTTGTATAACGCTCACCTTTCTCTATCTGAGCAATTTATCTAGAAATTTCTCAAAATATGGAATCTATTACTTCTTACTCACTTATACTAGAGCATGCATCTATATATTGTGATCAACCCAAACCTTAGAGGAATCATCTCGACCCTTAGGGGCCTCATCCTAATCATGCTCTAGCGTCACCACATCTCTACCTTCCTAAAGATCCATAAACATAAATATAGGTGGCATCACCATGATGATTAAATACCATGGTCAATATAGCCTTAACAATAATTTATTTCAAAAATATGAAAAATTGTAAAATGAATCACATATCACCACCCTAACACTCTCATACCGCACCAATGTCACATGAAATCCATCCTCATGGCCCCTTTCCTACCCATAAAAGGGTTAAGAATCACTTATCATCTTACCTAATATCCCATACAAATTCAATTTAGATTTAGGTATCACATGTCTTGTATATCAGTTATCATTAATTAGGGATAATAATTTATAATCCTACTAAAATTATATATAAGAAATCGCTAATTGTTTTGGACATTTTAAATGACACACCCCATTATATTATCCCTACCCACCCAAAAGATGGTCATAACCATATATAACATTCCTGCATAACATCACAAAGTATTCTCATTATGAACAATAGACATGGACCATCATAGTATGATGACACCAAAAAATTTAAGCAAGAAAACACTTTTTTAAAACATTAAATATCCCAACCCCACATAGTGAGGTAAATTCTCCCAATGACAATCAAACGTATAATAACATATCATATGAGCCGATGTACCTATCATGATGTTTAAACACTCCCCCTCTTTTATATCAGCCAATTGATAAAAATATAATAATCTGATAACATCACACCCAATTGCACCACTGGAGATAGATATCAATAAACTATAAAATCACCGAGCATAACATCAATTTCCTACCCTCAAAAACTTGGCATGTCCCCTGTACATGGGGATTCAGTCTCCCAAACACAACTTCTTTACCTAGTTTTGACTATATTGTTGTATTTGGTATACCATATCCAAAATAGTATGGAAAAAAGGAAAATAAATTCTAATGATAAAATTTTGATTTCCCTAACCTATTTTCCCACTTTATATGTGCTCAGTGATGGAGGGACACTAAGACATAGGTTCAGATTTCTGTATACCAAAGACTGATGACTAGTAGTGAGGGTATGATTATGTTATATTGCGGAAAATATAACATTCAATGATGATAATAATAATGGTCCATATATATATGAAACTTTGTTAAAGCAGGAACATACTGATAGGAATCCATATCTATTGAATGATAATGAATCAGAGCTTAGATGGAGTATGAGGTTCAAATCCTAGAGGAGGGGAAGATGAGAGATCCCCGACTAAAAGAGGTTAGTCCATTCATAGGAGGAGAAAAGAGTATAATTCCACTTCACGTAACATAGGATAAATTTTTTATTTTGGAATCTTTAAATTTTCACATGGTTTGGGAAATTATTCTCCAACCATGTTGTGCTTGCTATCCAAAAGAAAAAACACCCAATACAGTATGGTTGTATAGTTTGAAAAATCATTCTCCAACCGTGTGGGTGACTTTAAACAGATGCAATATATCACATAAATTATTATAAATGGATACACATCTTTAGAAAACCATGTCCTTTTGAAGTATGTAATTCATATTATAGTCCGCAAGGTTAGACAAACAGCATGCCAAATGTGGGCCTTTTTTTGCCTTTCCCAAAACTGGGAATTTAGAAAATGATGCTCCTGAAACCCATACAATCACTTGAGGAACACACCAAGACCTAAAAAACATATAAAATGAAAAAAATTCATTCAAACTCTCTTTATTAGGTCCAAAATTATAAAAATAATGTTGTCCCATCCACCAAACATAAAATTCAAATTTATCTGGGAAAATGGTCCAGTCAATAAACCAGGTTGTCACACTTGAGGATCATGTCCATTCTGTTAACACCTATATGTTAGTAATAGTAATGCCTATAAATTACCAATAAAACATCCCCAAACAAATTTCATTAATTTTCATCAAGAACTTATTTGTCATAACACTGAACATATTTTTACTAGAATTTAATTGATTTAAGCCTCTAACAATCACATTGAACCATGAACATGACATGTGAAACTACATGACTATCCATGAACCATAAAATAACCTAATCATACCAATCGTGACAAAAAATAATATCCCATAAATCCTGACACCAAAACAATGTGCATCACTCGAGGTGAAATCATTCAACAAGAAAAAAACTATCCAAAACAACAATTTTACCCCTAGAAATATTGATTTCCCTCATACATGGTTCAGGTACACTTATGAATGGGTTCAAAAATAAATCTTGACAATTCCCCATTTAATTTCTACCATGTAAAAAATAGTAATGAAAAATAAAAAGGACTCTAATAACATATTTTTATTCCCCGCCCTAGATCACCATGCCTAGTCTAAGGGGAACCATAATGGCCTCATGCATACGTCCCCATACTCAAGAAGTTTCCTACTAGTGGTGAGGTCCTATAAAGATTCACGAGTATACTTTTCCCTCCAAAATATATTTAAAATCAATGTAAACATTCATAGAATCTATAAATATTGTAAATAATAGAAATAAAATGTGCAATAAATGAACAATAGCATCCCTTACTATAATAGAATACATATAATATCCATTACAACATATAAAGTGATCCTGACATGAGACAGATATGCATACAATGATAGAAGGTAAAATAAATAAATAATGAGGAATATGTACCATATAACCCTACAATATATTTGAACATCACATTAACCACTCTACTTCTCCAATAGAATAACCCAACATAGATCTCATTCCCTCTTCTAAATCCTCAACCAAAAGATTCTACATGAAATCTGAGATTCCTATGTTGGGTGTGAGTATAAACCCAATATGAAACAACCAATGTATCCATAGAATAAGTTATTCTGGTTTATATAACTGAAAATGATGATATATAAATAAATACATAAACAAATATATAACCACTTGTTCATAATGCACTAACTAGTCTACCATGAACCCTAACCCTACCTGTATTGGATCACTGCTGTAAAGAACATCTATTAGTACAACAAGCCTGATCCTCCCATGAATTGAGCTTAGGAAAAATTTACCAACCATGTGAAGTAAACTAACTAATCACTCATGTTCATAAGGTCAATCAAATTACCCGATATAATAATTTCAAATAATAGATAAGCCTAATAATTCAACATGACACATACCATAGACTCTAGGGAGGCGGTTAACATGTTGAGCTATCCCCTCAGGTTCTGGGGATGTCAATGAATTCATCAAACCATCTCCAATGATTTTAGTGAATCTAATCATATAATAGGATCAATAAAAATCCTCAACATGCCCAAGCACAATCCTCACAATTGATCAGTTTCTTGGCATTTCACTCATGACGACCATCCTCATAGCTGAACCAAATCTTATTGGTCATGGTCGTCCTTATGTCAGACATCCAACAACACCATAAAACTCATAACTAACCTACATTATCACAAGAACCAGATCATCATATAACACAAAACTTTATTAATTTAAGCTAACACACACACTAAGACCCTTTAACACTTACACAAGTCATTATAGCCCTTATCAAGCCAAAATGTCACTTTCCGAAGTTGTTAATCAAAAATTAAACCCATTTCCTCAATTAACATATAAGACTCTCGTCCACTAGTTCCATGTCACTTTATAAAAGAGACAAACTTCCCAATCACATACATTACTCAACCAATTTTTTATAGGATCAACCTGTCATGAATAACTCAAACTGCCCAAAAATTCATTAGTGGTCAACCCAAAAGGTATTAAAAAGATGTAGATTCCTTTCATAATTTTTAGGTTCACACATCACACCCAGCTCTAAGAATACCACCAAGTCAATAAATACCAAACATGATCAGAGAAACATCAAAATAAGAGGTCTCATAAGGATATGTGCACACACACACATGCAAATTTATGTCATAAAATTGATATAAAAGTCATTCAAAGGTAAGGACTTTCTACATCAATCCCAAATAAGACAACACTTCAATAATAACATCCAAAATGATGTCTAACATTCCAAATCTATAAAACAAACCCAGAATTCATTAGATAAGGGTTACAAGAAGAAAAAAAATGATATATAGTAAGTGGATGGATTGATTTAGTTATAATTACTGAAAAGAGTCCATCACTACTGAATACACTTTAAATGATGTTGAAATGTTATAGAGGGAGCCAAAAATCACTAATTAGGGAGACTTCATAGGTTCTTGGTTCGTATATGATAGGGAGAGAATAGTGGATGTGAATTTAGGTTTTCTTTGAGTGATATTACAAATTGATCTAATTTATAAACACTACACAAAACAACATCATCTAGCCACTGGCCACCACCCCCATCTTGGTGAGCCCGAAACCCCTAGATGCTTCTATTTTAGTCACTAAAAGGCTAGTGGAACCACACATGCTTATTTATGGCCCTTTTAAATTTCATAAAAGCAGTAGGTCCTTCCCAACTTTCTCAATGTCGCACTCAAACCACCCCAATATCAACATTATCCATAATAGAACTTGTTTACACACATCCATACTAAAAACATAAATAGTAACACACCTTATAAATTTCAAGGGTGTTGCACTATGGATATGAAGATTTAAAAAAAACAAGTAAATATATTTTTACTATGTTGTGTGCATAAATAAGGTGGTGAAATTCCACTGTGATATTTTAAATTATGTGTAACATGGAGATATCACAAAAATGAAAATAATTTTTTATATAATATATTTTGGGACATTTATTAGTTTTAATAGATATATTTTAAGGCATTAAATTATGAAAAGAATTAAATTATGGATTTTATGATGGCATTTATGAAAAAATAATTCTCCTTGTATGATTTTCCAATCTTTTATACAATTACCCATTGGAAAAATCAAAGGAATGATTCCTCTCTCAGTATATCCCTCCTAGAACAACGATGAATAAGTTATTTTTATTTTTCGTGATAGAGAAGATAATAAAAATTGGGGGTCATGTTGTGATCATGAAACATTGAGAAATGAACAACATGGTAGATAATCTTATTGAATTATTTTCCACAAATCTTGCAACATATCATGCTTTTCTAAAAATGATGAAAAAGTATATTCCACTAAAAAATATCAAGATCAAATTAAAATGGGAATGATTGACCAAATAAATATAAAATAGTGATATAAAATATATTTCTCTTCATTTCATATGATAAATGAAATAAGGGAAATTTTCTTAGCACTAATTTCTGGTCACATGACATAATTTATTATGTGTACACTAAAAAACACCAAAAGAATGATATATATTCTCTTTAAAATAGAAAAGTTTCACACATATTTTTTATTTGTTTTTCCACATTATACATGATGAATTTATTTTAAATATTTAATAAGTATTCATATCTGATAATGGGTATGTGAATATATGGTAATATTGTTTTTCTATATTGCAATATATATGTGTTTTAATCCACAATCTTTATCTAGAAATTTATTTAAGGTATTTCACTTAGTATTAATTTCCTAGTAGAAACATTTCTTATTGAATTTTTTTATATATTTATTATTATTTATATATTCATTGATAAATTGAAAAAATATTCATTATTAATATCCCATTGAAGAAATTATATATTTTTTTATCATTGTATCATACTCGTGTGTTTCAATTAACTAAAATGAAAATTTATTTTTCGGTGGTCTTATATTCCTCCCACCACAACATTCTTGATTATAATTCCGCATTCTTCCAATTAAAGTTTAATAGTGGTTTCTGAATTATACAATGAATGAAACCTGGAGAATCATGGATTTCAGAACATAATAGTAATGAAATGACACGTGTGGGTGATGTTTAATGAATGAGTAGAGAATGATGAAAAATTATTAATCATTCCTAAAAATGACAAGGATGAGCTATAGTGGAAAGCTAGATAAAGATGGAGTAAGCCAACAATGGAGGTCCAATGAGAGGAGAATATGAATGTGGTTCTCATGATATGAAAATACTATTGTATTGTCAAATCTATGACTATACTGTGTGTATTTCTCGGTCACAATCCTTTTAAAAAATCATCCTTAGTTTCGATGTGAAATTCCTCTCATGCAACTTGTATCATTGAGAAGTGCAGTGTAGCAACCCCAGACCTGTTCTCTTGGACCTCGTTCCAAATAACACATAACATACAGTACTAGATTTGAAAAAAATATATTATTATGATATATCTCTCATATTTATAATCCAAGGACCTTTTAATTTATATTTTTAGATAATTATTATAAATTACTAACAAATAAATCTCATTCATTCTCATCATATAGAGTCTTTTTTCCACTATATAAGAATATAATAAATCCAAAACATATTTTCAAGACTACCAAAAAATATTTCACAAATGATAATATTCTAGGATTTCCATACATAATTTCTTCTTTCATAACATGGAGAAAAGTAAATATAAAAAGGGGTGATCTAACATTCTTAGTAATCGCATAATCAATGTAGAGCATAATGTTGAGACAATGTATTCATGTCAGGGGACATAACATGAAATCATAAGGAGAATGATCATAGGCATGAAGGATTATAATAAAACTTTGATATCATATGAACATGTATTAAACAATGACCATAACATAAGCACATGGAATCATAGGAATTTGGAAACAACATTAACATGACATCACAAGTCACGGTTCTTTTTCTTGTTAGCATAGAATAGTTGGCTAGGAAAATTAACAATGTGCCATTATATCTCAAGCTCACTTCCCACACAATTTGATATCTCATGAGAAGAAACAATACCCAATTCATTAGAGGGATATATATTTCCAAGCCCACCCATCACATAGTGAAAATTATATATATGTGTGCCACACGGTTTTAATTAGCATGTCATAAAATCCAATAGAAATAAAATGGGTTTATAAGACATTTCATATGTTTCACTAAGGAATCATTCATGGGTTTAACAATACACATTACATGATAAACCAATAGAAAATAAATGCCCATACAATGAATTTAAACATAATTTTATTTAAATAACACTCAATAATGTTGAATACCCATATGATATTTAAACCATATAGGAATGGATATATGGTTTAGATAATAATTTCCCCAATTAATCGATGTATTGGGAATATAGGTGAAGACCCTACATCAATGTTGTGGAAGATATGGTATTCATATAGGCATGTATTATATAGTAAATCACTCCTATAAAAGATTATGAATAAGTAATAAAAATTCCATTTTGTATCACAACATATATATACAAGTAAATATTATATGAAATCAAAACAAAGAAAGTGGATGGAATCATTTTATTATTACCCTTGATCAAGAACACAACATAGATCAAGATTACTCTTATTAGAATTTGATAGCATTCTTAAAAATAAATAATTTCCCTTATCATTTTAGTTTTTTATAACAAATAGTATATTATTAAACCATGAACATATACATTTCATTTTTTCTTGAAAAGATGAATGCATTGAGAGGAATTATCATTGAAAATGACAATGGAGGTAGGACGATATGATCACATGGAAATATATAGAAGATATTTCTCTTCATAGAAAAAAACCATAGAGAAAAATTTAAAATATTTTTTATGAATTCAAGGTAGTTGAATATTCCACTTCAAAACACGTTTTAAAGTAAAAATTTTAGAACATTTTAAAATGTAAATTTATAATAAAAATTTTTTTAAAAAAATTCATTTATAAAATGATTAATGTTATTTAAAATGATTCAGTGGATCCCACATTGAAAAAAAGGATGCTAAAAAATTTCCTTTATAAGATGAAAATAGAATTACTAAGTTCACTTTCAATATTATATAAAATATGTGCAATAGGTGAAACATGGGTATGGAAGAAACAGAGTCATGTGTATAGGTTGGGGATCATTCCTTCCAGTGTTTCATTTTTAAAGTGAATGTTATCCTAAAAGGGAGAATGTATAATTAAATATTATAATTTTATAAAATATAAAGGAAGTAAAATATATTTAAATTTAAATTTTTGGATATATAAGAAATTAATGAAGATAATTCATGACTTCGGGAAGAAAAAATTTATTCAATAATGTATTTTTGACTTTGGTAACATGTTCTCAAAAATCATTATAAGAGAATGATCTTCAAAATTCACCATAAATACCATTAATAAAATATATTTCATGATAACATAAAAATTTGATAACATATAAATCATATAAAGTTAAATTAGTGTATAAAAAATTCTATCTCAACGAATGGAGTTTGCGACAAAACTCCCTTATAGCATTAGATGAATATAATGAAAACCCCTTGAAAGAATGATAGATTGAATTTTACATTAATATACCTTGAATAAGGATAATAATTGATATTAAATATCCAATAATCTTATATAAACCATTTATAAATTATTAGGTGTATAAAATAACATGTGTCTCAAAGAAGGATTTTTGGAGATAAAACACTTAATTATGTATGAAAGCAATCATAACATGAAATTATATTCCTGAATAAACAAATTAATTTTATTAAAAACATTAACAAAGAAATATTTCATTTATAATTATTTTCTTAAGGTAAAATTTTCTATATAAATTTCCAAATTTATTATATCATTTCTTCTCAAATAAGTTACTTGATGTGGTTTAGTTGATTTTTACATGATCCTTTTGGCATGTTGAACATGGTTAAGTTTATATATAAAATATATTTAAAAACTAAAATATATAAATAGTGATTTAAATATTGTTTTTACACATAAAAATAATTTTAAATTCACCCATGTGTGGAAGTGATGGACAAACCCATCGATATGTGGATGCTGTAATATGCACATACATAGGGCAACCAGTTTTATTTTCCATTAAATTGGAGGGAGGTAGAAACTAAAATGATTTATAATTTATTAATTATAATAATTTTATTAAAATAATATTTATTAATTTAAAACAATTTTTAACCAGACATGATATTCTTTGATGAAAAATATGTCACATCATTCAGGGAGGCAGTAGTATAAACCTACATATGACGACATTTTTATTTTCCGAATGTTTTTAGGGGAAGGCATGAATATGATATTAAATTATTATAATAACATACCAGTATATACCAAATTCTTATTTTATCATACTCTAATTTATATAAGAGAGTATATTTGGTAGAATAAATAATGAATAAGAATGAAAGGTTATGAAAAATGTGATAACTTACTCGATACATTAGACATTCTGTTGAAATAGTTATTTCAAATGGGGAAGATTGGATATATTATATTGAATATAGGATATAGTTAGTGTATGTTACATATATGATAGATAATTAGGAATTTTTTTCATGTGTAATTTTAAAGATAGGTTAACTATAGAAGGGGTGGAAGTGGTATCCTTTTATAAGTGAAGAAAATGGAACATTCAATGGAAAAGAAAGTAATGTTAGAGGTAATAAAGGGATGATCATGAATATTAGGTGAGATATGTGTGGTATAATAATTAATAAAATGTGTTTATGAAATTAAAAAATAACAAAGGGTTTCTAGAAATTATAGAGTTCAATTAAAATTTTGAAAATTTTTCCATTTTTAGACTAGTAATTTAATCACTTATTTCTATAAATTAACTATTAATCGGATCAATTAATTTATTAAAAATAATATAATTATACCATTATAATAAAGTTTAAACATAATTATAATAATTTTTTATATATTTGACTTAAATAAATAAATAAATATGAGGAACTGTCATTTTAAATTAAACACACAAAACACATACAATTTGTTTTAAAGTAAATGAGTGTTTTTTAATGCTAAATATGTGTATAATATATATTTCGAATGGTTACTAATTTGTATGATAGTATTTTATATATTATAAAAACAATTATGATTATGTGACCTTAAAAAAATCCACAAATGAATTTTAACATAATGTAATTAATTAAAAGAAAATATATAAGGATATTATATTTATTTAATTAAAATTTTTCTTAAGTTCTAAAAATGTTTGATATGGGTTTTTCTAAGCTAAAATAATATTTCATAATTCATATTTTTATTAAATAGTTCCATAATTGACTCCCTAATTATTTTTATGAATTTTTGGTTCATTTTTATATATTGATAAAGTAATGGAACTTATCATTTTTATAAAAACTGCATTTTTAGATAAGAAATTGATATATTCCAAAAATTATAAAAATAATACTATGTAAATTTTAAAATTATATATTGAAAAAGAACTATTCTTAACTAATTATATTATGAAATTTTATATATTTAACTACTGATATAAAATACATAATACAAAGATAAATTAATATTATTTAAAAATGAACTTGTTAAACATTATGTGTTTTTAATATTATTTTATAACAATTTTATAAATTAAATATTTTTAATTTATTAAATAATATATAAGAATATTTTATGTTATAATAATTTTATATAAAATATGATTAATTTAATTTTATAATTTACAATGACCATCATTTTAGTGTGCCTCAAAAAATATATCGAACTCAACATTATCTAAAGGAAAAATGTATACTAAAATATTGATATGTTACAAACATAATCAGAATCTCAATTTTAATTTAATTAAGAGAACTAATTTTTTAAATTTCACACACTACGTGAATTTGTATCACAGACTATGTAATGAACAATAATTTTTCTCAACATGTAACTCATATACACGCTCAGTTTATATGGAAGGAGTCACATGTTGTGTTAACTACCCAAACACACTCTATATTCTGTATAAATGTTATGTATGGATATAACATGTAACATGTTTGATAAAGGAAGCATTATTTAAAAAAACACAAGCCCATGTTTCCTAGAAGACATAAACACCAGGTACAAATACTATACACGCTATGTAACCTATACTAACATGATCCAAGTGATAGCAGAATATGACAAGAATAATTGAGTGCACCAACACATCATGTAGCAGACTGGACTCATTGTTTTCTAGTAAAATTGTAGTACTATTTATATATTTTCACAAAAATATATACTTTTAGACATATCGGTTTTCTATTCAATGTTATTTTCCTTGAAGTGAACACATATCACTGTCACTTGGGGTTTATATTTGACATGTCTGAGAATCATAAATTCCATATAATCATATATAAAACCATAAGGTGAAGGGGGGATAACTAGATCAACAACATGATCGTTAATACTCTTAGAGAATATATGTCTCCAGAGCACAATCCCTCCATATATATAGTGACGTTGGTTAACATATCATAGTTATGGGGTATGAGTCTTCCACTCATGTAATTGGTTACTATCTTATCATTTATACACCACACACACTATGGTATGAGTCCTATATATAGGATGGTAACCCTCTTGATTTAGGTTTATTCCTACGTGATATGGGTCCTCTATTAATACTACTAGAAAGGGATATTGTGGATTAGAAATGTGGGAGAATATTTAGGTGATTTGGTCACTATAATGAATTTGGGTTTTGAAGATCCTTCTGGAATAAACGTTAGTGGAGTCAAGCTATGGAAAGAGACACTCTTTTATTGTTACATGAAATTTATATACGGTTATATTTATTCTATTTAACATAGTTTTTTTACTAATTTATTTTTATTATTTTTGGGAATCTTATTGGGAATTTTTATACTCACCCCTACATGGGATTCATTCCCAAACATGTATTGTTTGTATAGGAAACACGTGGTTTAGTGGTTATCAAACTAGTGGATATGGTGGTGATGGTTCATAAGTGAGCATTCTGGTTTTTTCAAGTGGTTCTTATTTTGGTTTTAACAGGATATGGGATTGATCTAGTATGTTTCTCTAGATTATCCTTTTACATAGGATGTTGGGATTTGTACTTTGAAATATGTATGTATTTTTTTCAATTATTTAGTCTTTTGATATTATTTTTGGTTTTATATATTATGTACTCTAATTGAATTATTGATTTATGAATTTTCATTATTATATATATTACTTCTCGGAGATATGTTTGTTTGATAGGTCATAGGATAAAGGATCTTAGATAAGTGATAGTTCTTATTTAATCATTTCACTAGCCCATGAGCTATAGGTGTTAGGATTGGTGTGGTACACTTAATGTACTTCCATCCGAGGAAGGGTTCTAATGGGTCGCGTTGTGTTAGAATAGTAATATTGTGGTTCAAGTCAGTGGGGTAATGTTTGGAGTTATTATTTTCTGAGTATTGTTTTGGGACACTTAGGGAATCAACATTAAGGGTCTTGATTTAACTAACCATGGAACCTAGTGATTGGCGCATGAATCCACCGTAAACATTCACCAGGACTCTAATAACCAGTTAGTCAACTTAAGACATTGATTCACCAATTTTAGAGATTTAATGGATAATATATACATTATGTAGAATGTTAATGGGGGTATTAATTCATGGTTTATTTGAGTCATGTCTTCTATATATTATTTAATAATCATGGGTTCATATTTTCAAATATAGAACGCCACGTGATAGGCCACCATCACATCTTAAATAGTAGTCACATATGGCATGTTCTAGTGAATCAACCTCCATTAACTAACTACTTAGATAATGAGGATTCTATTTAGGGACTCTATAGAGAGTTTCATCCCACATTGGTTTCTTAATTAGTTTCTCTATCTGGTTAAATAGATATCATACCCACAATAGTGTATGTGGTAGTTTTCATAGAGTAAGACTAGACTTACCATATATTGTGCGTACTTCATGGGTTCTAGAGTCATCAACTCTTTAGGATTTCTAAAATGATGGATCCTTAGCTAGTAGAGGGATAATTGGAGATAGTTTCTTAAGTATTCTATTTGTTTAGGATATCTACATACCAGATGATGGTTCATGCAATGAATCTTATTTATGAAATAGTAGGTTGATGGCGGTCATTTATTTTAAAGACTCATGAAGTGGATACCCTACTCTGTATAGAGTTCAACATTCTATTATGATAGGAGTATTATGTAATGAAATTGTGGATAATTCAAGATCAAGATATTCTTGAGTTAAACTTGGGTAGTATGAAAAAATCCCAATATAAAAAGAGGTTTTATGGCCTCATAAGGTATTCATGGGACATTATTTATAATGGATATCTTCAAGGTTCAAATTAAGATCATAGAATTATGTTTGAGAATCATGATAGGACTAAAATATTATGTACTCCCACTAATTTAAGAGTTGTTAAGAATGATTTGGTGATTAATATTTTCCAATCAATGTCATAGACAAGAACATGAGAAGTGTTTTTAGCATTAGTTAGTAAGAGACCAATGATAGTATCATGTCATAAAAGGAGACCAACATTTCAATTATGTTATTAGGGATAAGTAATCAAGATATCCTAATCTGGTTATTCCTAAAACATATATTCAGTTTGTTACACTTATTTTTTGCATAGGACATCTGACTTGACATTTCTCTACAATGGGAGTATTATATAGTATAAATGGAGACAAGTTGATATACCTCTTCAACAGAGTCAGCACATAGACTAGGGACCTTCCCAAGGTGCATATGCTATCTATAACAACCCAAACATTATTAATGATATTATTTTACTGAATAATTGGGTGATATGATTTATTATATAGTATTATATGTATAGAAGTCGTAGAAACACCATAAAATCATTATTTCATTAATAAATAAAATTATATTGTTAGTAAATAATCCCATGATAATTAAAATATTAAATTAAGGAAATATATTAAAAAGAAAAACTAAAATAGGAAAACATGGATCATTCCAATCTACTAGAATTATCTCCCATAAAAACAACACTACAAAAAAGAGAATATTAGTAAACTGGTAAACATTCTATAAAATATAAATGTAAAACCAGGATATAAATTGACATGAATGTTTAATGAAGTAATGAATTGGAATTTATATGCAGTAATAGGACTCTTGTAATAGTAATATGATCATTTAAATAGAATCATATCTATTGAGAATAGTGCAATGACCATTAATAATAACAATAAGAATATTAATATAAATAATATTTATCATGATTACATTATCAAAATATAAATAATATAATTCTATAAAATGAATATAAAAACAATGAACTCAAATAAACTAAAAGAAAATTTTTAATAAACTATTTTTAATGTATTTAATAAAAATTATAATTTATTATATAAAAACATTTACCTATATTATAATATTATTTTGATAAAATGAATTTATTTTTTATAATAAACATGTTCAAATTTCTAAGAGAGATTTTTTTGGTTATTTTCTTAAATACATCAATTTTTAGGTGAGTAATAATAATACATTTTTTATAACTAATGTATTTTAAAATACATTATCCATGATGTAATAATGACCTAATCAGTTCTTGAAACATTATCTCTAACAAAATACTATTAAATTTGAATAATTTATCTTTTAAAATCATTAAACATAAACTCTAAACCGAAAAATCATTTTCCAATGTCAACAGTCAAAAGTATTCACTTAAAATAATTGTTTTTCCATTTTTTTACTATCCATTTTAATAAATAAGTGAATTAGATTTATATATTTTTTGAAAGTCCCAAATCCATTTTTTTTATTGATATAGGATTTATAATGCCAAAAATATCACTATTAAATGGTTTACCTTGAATATAATAATTTTTTAATATTTTATCATTAACATAACTCTCTCCTTGTGTATAAATAATCCCCCCATACTCCCCTAGAAATCCACATACCATCTACATTACAATGCCAAGGAGCTACCCAAATAACCCTATATTTATCCACTTTCAAAATTTATGGGTTTTCTGTAACATCTTAATTTCAAAAACATTAGGGGTTTTGTGCTATTGAAAAGAAGAGACACTATGAAGAGGGTAAGATTTCGTCAAACTCTCTTAGCATTTTACCTTTATCATCCACTTTGTCACAATTAACTTCAATCTCAAATCTTAAAATAATAATTTATTTGTATTATAACATTATATTAATTATTTTCAGCTATTATAATTACTCATTTTATGACATAATATTATGTAATGATTCTCATTCCTCCTATTTCGACAATGTCTTGTTGACGGTCGGTTAACTGCCTACAATGATATTTCCAATTCAATACTTATAAAAACATTTATGGACGGATAGTATAAATTAAATAGATTATATAAATATGTATTTTAATAACTATTAATCTTCTATAATTAATATTAATATTGTATAAATGACTTTGAAAAAAATAGAGAAACTGAAACAGATATATTATAAGAAAAATATGATATCAAAAAAGGTTCGCCTTTAACAACGAGAATTAAAGAATAAAATAATATGATTTTAATTGATAAATAGTAATAATATTAAATATATTTATTATTTTCCCATGATTTAATAAGAATAATTTTATTATTCAGGAGCTAGAAAGCGATGAAATAAATTTGTATTTAAGGTAAATGGATTGTCAAACCCAAATTGTTTCTTTTTTGGGTTATCTGCTCATTCAATTTTTTATGGATTTTATTATAATGTCTTTAAAAATTTTTACAATTTCTATTACCTTTTATTTACTTGTATACAATTTTTATACAATTTTGAAATGTTTTTTAAGAAATTTATAAATCTTTTTAAGAAATACGTTAATTTCCAAAACATTGAATGGAATCCTCTTGAGTGGTTTATTCTACAATTAAAAATGATTTCTTATACAAATGTATGATCAAGATTATTCATTTTGAAGACCTAATGTTAATTTCATGAATTATGAGACCAGAAATAATATATTAAATCCACTAATTTCCATGGGGTATTTCATGACTATGATTATTTGATGTTCAATATAGTGTGCATGATTATGAGCATTTTATATTATGAATGTTGGGACTGAAATTATATATCAATACAATACATTTATTAATGTGATATATCTCCAGATATTATGTGCAATATGCATTAACATGATGTTATCTTCTCTTATAATTAAGATGGTAAGATTTATGCATGTATTTTATGCATGAACAAGATGCTACCTTTGTTCAAAACTACATGTGGTGTTTGACCACTATATTTTGATGTTTCATTATTGGGCCTCTGAAATGATAATATTTTCTTTTAAATGTATTAATCATGATTATGATGATAATACCATGATTATTATATGATAATTATTGTTATAATCATCCATATACTATCGATTCATGTCTTTTATTCTATCAATGTTATCCCTTCCATTATTTGTATTTAAGGTCAACCATTTATTTTATGTATATCCTCATGTGATTACATATAATAAAGAGAATATTAGTGATTTTATGTGGATAAATATTAATTATTTAAATAATTTTTTTTGGTTTATGTACAAGTGAAGTATAAGATTAATTTACCAAAATTACTAAACATTAAAACCTTGATTGTATTAACATTATTTAATTTTTATAAAAAAATAATTTAAGTCATAAAATAAATTATCGTCCCGCTATTATTGGAATAAATAGATTGTTATGTTAATTTCATAATTAGGATTAAATTTTTTTTGAGAACTATTTGGATAACTCTATGTATAGGAAATATTCCCATGTTATGGTAAAGTATAAGAGTGTGTAGTTTTCGAGCAATGAAATACCTATTTTAATAATACAAGTGGATATGGATCTATAATAGTAATACCTAGGGGTAATAAAAATAAATTGGTCACACTATTCATTAACTCAATTATCACATGATTCAAATAAAGAGTATTTGTTGAACACCTTTTTTGAAACTCCCGAGTTATATGATTTAGTAAATCGAAAACACTATACAAACTAATATAAATGATATATAGAAAATGTAATTATTTATTTTACTGTTAGGAGTCAAATAATGTAAATTATTATATAATAATTCTTTGAGGAAAATGATACTCATAGTTATTACACAATATATGAATTTTTAATTAATTTACACATAATAATAAATTACTAATTCTTGATTTGCTTACTTACATATTGTTTAAACCATTTATATTTTTAAAAATAGTTGGAACTAAGTGTAACCATAAAAAAACTCATGTGAGGGATATTTTAATGATTATCTAAATTACATTACCAATTCAATGTAAAGTAGAGTTCAAAATATCATGGTGATTCTTAACCAGTTTTCGTAGGCTATGAACAATAAAATAAACTATCTAGAATGTTTTCATTTACCCAAGAAGGATAAACAGTCCATTAATTCTATTATGTGGTAACAACCACCAATGTTTAATTGGTCTTCTAATCCAATTTTTATATAATAGTGGGTCAATATAACGGAGAATAACTTTTCTGTTCACCTCTATTTTTAGATGGAGAAGGTGAATTTCTCTTTTTAATATTTATAAGGGGAGATTGATCAATGGTGGGAGATATTGAAGAATATTAAGTCAAAGTTCAAAATGGGTGAAATAGATTTGGAATAAATTAATATGTTATTTATTAACAAGTATTTCCCTTGAACTCCACAGACAAATATAGATAGATAATTCATAGAGATCCATCAAAAGTAGATTGAATATGTCCCAACTTATGAGAATACACTCACAAGTCTTACAAGATATTCCTATGGTTTTTCTATCAACAATGATAAAAAAAATAAATGCATTCTTCAATTGCTTAAAACCAAACATAGGAAAGGATCTAGCTATCTGATACTTTGGGAGATATGATGAAGTAATTCAATGTTCTCTCAAATTTCAGATAGATTTTGCAGATTGGTACAATGATTATAATGATAAGAAATGAAAGATGGAGTTTAATGATATAAGATCTAATGAAAAAAGTGGAATGAATAGCCAACCACCCACATATCAAAAATCCAGGAAGAAGTATCTAGGGAATTTCTTTAAAGGTATAGGGAAATGCTAGTTGGGTGAGAGATATGGCCACCAAGATCAAGAATTTCCAAGAGACACGAAGAATCTTCCCATCATGATAGATGAAAAGATATCAACAACCATTGTTTAATGCTGAAACCATAGGGATCAAGGTCTCTATTATTGCCTGTGTAGTAAATCATAGGTCATTGAGGGTAATCAGTGTCTGTAATCACTAAATCTGAAGGAATATTGTAAATATTATACAATCACTATTGTAGAGGGGGAATATAAAAATAAATCCATAGAAGGTAATATTCTTTTCAATCAATAATTGAAACAGTTATATCTGATACTAATACTAAAAATTATTTTGTATCATGCATGTTTTTTAGAATTCTCTAATCACAACATCGATATTTTTAAGCATAAGTATCTGTAAAAACATGTAGTAATGAGATTTATGTAACCAAAGTTTTGTAATATTCTCTTATTAGAATGTTTTGGAATATTATTCTAATGAATAATGTAATCCATCCCTTGGAAGAGTTTTATTCTATACTAGGAATGTATTAGCTCTCATTATATAGTTCTTAAATCAACCATTAGAAAAAATAAATATTTTTCTATATTCTAAACTACCCAATGCCCTTGTAAATATTCGAGGAAGATCATGAATATCCTTTAAAAATCATTCATTTCTGTGGGTGTTGATACCAATTGAAGAATAATATCTTTTTTAAATGGTTGAATCATAGGAAAAACCCCACCTAGATGATATTTCAATTATGATGTAATAAAATTATATATTTATTGAAGAGTATCCCAATCTTCCCCCAAATCAGAAGGTATATTTCTTAATAGAGATCTTACCTTGATCCACATATATGTACAAATTCATCTATAGGATATCAATAATATAATTATTGTATTTAAATAAGTGGATGTAAGAGAAAATGGAAGGAGGATTCATCCACACTAGTGCATCACCTTAGGGTACACTAGTGCCCTTTTTCATGAATAAGTACAGATCAATGTGGCATTGTATCAATTACATGGAGCTCAAAAATACCACAATAAAGAACAACTATCCTCTTCCAAGGATTTATGAATTTTTCAATAAAATTTGAAATGCTCAGTACTCCTCAATGATGGATTATAATTATAGATATCATCAATTGAAGGTTACAAAAATATACATTAATAAGAAAACATTTAATTCAAGTTATGGACACTATGCATATATATTTATTCCCTTTAGTATTACTAAGGAGCCTAAAATATTCTTGGACTTGGTTAATATATTATTTATAGACTACATTAAAAAATATGTGGTAATGTTTATTAATAACATTATAATATACTCTATAGTAAAGGAGGAAAATGAAGAATATCTAATGATTTTTTTAAAGAAATTACTAAAGTAGAAAATTTATACTATGTTTAGAAAGTGTGATTTTTGGATGAAGTAAGACACATTCATTTGGAATGTGATCATAAATGAGGAAATGTATATGGAACCCTAAATGAAAATATAAATTGAGGAATGTCCCAAACCTTCATGTGTCCAAAAATACGTATTATTATTTTATTAGTGGGGTACTACAAGATATTTTGTGAGAAATTTCCTAGGATTATCTGTCCCACTAACAATGATATCATGCCAAGTGGTAATGTATGTCTGGATAAAAGATTATGAGCAATGGATTATGGATCCCAAAAATTGGATAATCCCTGATTTTAGACTCATACTACCCTAAAGTGGAGAAGGTTTTGTGAAATCTAGTGATTATTTAAAGAACATATTAGGTGGTTTACTCATTTATAATGAATAAATTATAGCCTATTCCACATTATAATTTAATATCCATGAGTAGAATTTACAAACACATGAACTGGAGTTAGAATCCATGTTCTTCACATTAAAGATTTATCAGAAATACATATATGGTGATAAGTGTTACATATATACATTTCCAAAGATATTAAAGAATATATTCAATCAATAAGTGTTAAACATGAATCAATAAATATGGTTAGATTAGTTCTAGGACTGTGATTTCTCTATTCACTAAAATTTGGGAAAATAAAAAAATGCAGCTGATACTATTAGTGGAAATAATGGACTAAAAAATCCATGAAATGAATTGAGAAAGGCTATATCATTATTAATATTAATATTATGGAACAAGAAATCTAAAACGCAAGGAATAAATCCTACCTTACAAAAATGATTACCCATCCATATATTTGAGAGAAGACCAGTGAGGAACAAAGGGAAGGTTTGTAGATTCAAATAAATTTGAAAAACCTAAATGAAGGAAATATTAATGAAATATATGTAGATAAAGTTGTTTTATTAGGTATGGAGCCATATTTTTTCTTCCCACATCACTTGAGAGAAATAAAATGCTATTGGAAAATTCACATCGATCTTCTTTCTCTATTAATATGGAAAGTACCATGACGTAACGTGATCTGTGTGTGAACTTATGGTGGGAAATTATGAATAGGTAGATCACTGAGTACATGTTAATGTTCTTGGTATGTTAACATGTTAAATAAGAGTTACAAAAGTATAAGGGGGTGATGCAATAAATTCCAATACCCACATTTAAATGGGAGAATATCACTATGGACTTTGTTATATGACTCCCAAATACATCCAAAGGAAGAAATTCCAGGGATCAACTCACTAAGACAACATAATTATTCACTATTGGAGAATATTTATCTCTTGAAAACTAATATAATATATAGGTCATGGATGTTTTTAAGATTCTTTTGGAATTAATTTTTGTGATATCAGATCATGATCCATGGGTCACATAATATTTTGGAGAATTCTCAAACATGCTTTGAATTCAGAAATGAATTTTTGTACAGTCTATCACCACCAAGCTTATGAAGAATATGAAAGGACCATTTAAACACTGGAGGTAATTTAGATATCCTACTCAATGTAATTTAATTTTGGAAGAGATAAATATCTTCCACTAATTATGGTCTCACACAACAATAACATCATCTCATGTATTCAAAGGGATATATATGAACCTCTATATAAGATGTGATGTAGTTGTCTTTATTACTGGTATTAATTTTAAGAAAAAATATAATTTTAAATGATCTTATAAAATAAATGATATACAAGTTTCATTCCATTCAACAATATATAACATCTACCTACATTAAATAGAAGAAAATGAAAATTATTAAAGAGACATGGATTTTGAAGTTGGAGACAAATTTTCCTTTGAATATAACCATGGAATATATTCATAAAGATTGAAATGATATGAAATATTATCCCTAGGTAAACCTTCCCCATTGATATTGTTGATCACATATGAGTAGCGGCCTATTAACTAGAACATCTACTAAAATGGCTCATGTTTTTGATGTGATTCATGCATCACTCTTGAAGAAGTAACTACATTATCCCTCACATGTACTAAATTATGATTGGGTTTATGAAATATCATATGAGGGGACTCTAATGAATATATTGGATTTTAGTGACAATGTTATACAAAAAAAGACAACACAACACATCAATGTGTGGTGGAAAATTCAGAAATATGAAGAGGCGACATGGGAAACTAATGAAATGATGAAACATAAGTACCATAATCTATTATCAACTAATAATAAGAGTTGAAATTTTTATGATGAAATTTATAAATGGGGATTAATGTAATAACCTAGAATTTATTAATTATATTTTATTCCTCATCAAATGTTCTTTACATTAGATTAGATAGTATTATACACATAAAACACATAAAAACACCAAAAAATGATATTTCATTAATAAATATAATTACAATAGTTATTAAATAAACCTTGTAAATTTAAATATACTATAATGGGGGAAAATATTAAATATAAAAAGTATAATTTGAGGGCATGTATAAATCCAATTAGCTAGAATTATCACCAAATGAACAACATAATAGAAAATAAATACAATATTAATAAACTAATACACATATTATAAAACGAAAATGTAGACCCTTGAGAGGAATTGAAGTTAAAATTGATTTAATGAATGAAGTTATATTTCTAGGAGAAAATATTGTTGTTATAATAATAATATGACTATCGGTATAGTAACCAGACTATTGGGAATAATAAAATGAACATTGAGAATAATAAATTGATTTATGGAATAATTATTTTATATAAAAATAATAAAATATAATATGAATAATTTTATCCAGGAGTAATTTATGATAATATAAAAATCATAAATCTATAAAACAATTATCTCATTTGAAAATGAAATAAATTATAACTACTTTTTAATAAATTGTATTTTAATATATCTCATAAAAATTTAGAGTTTTTTATATTAAAATATAAAATTACATATGATAAAAATCATTTTGATAAAATGAATTAAATTTTTAGAATCATAACATCAATATTTTCAAAGAGAGAATTTTTGGTCATATTAAAAAGAACTTCAATTTTTTGGAGAATATTAAAAATATAGTTTTTTAAGTCGATGTAGTTTAATTTAAATCATTCATGACATAATAATGAACTACTATATTATATAAACATTGGATCAACCAAAAACATATTTTATTTGATAAATTGTTTATTTAAAATCATTAATTATAATTTCAAAACCTAAATCTTATTTTCTAATGTTTTAAGTCAAAAGTATTCCATTAATACAACAATATTTTTATTCGTTTATAGTTTTTTTAATATACTAGTTAATTTACATTATAAATGGGTTTAAAGACGAAAATTAATTTTATTTTATTTATATATGAGTCATTAATTTAAAAAGAATAACTCTTGAATTGTTTAATATGGATATAATAATTTAGTCAATATTTTATCCTTTATGTACCATCTCCTCATTTATTAATAACCCCTCAACCCTCCCTTGGAAAATCAAATAACATACACCTTTCAAAATAATATTATCTATATATATACCATCTCTTAATCACCTTATAATATCTTGGTATGTTTTAGTTCCACTCAACTCCAACCACTCAAGGAGTTTAGTCCTCTCAAAATGAAGCAATACCAGGAAATGTGTATGTTTTCATTAAAATCACAACTTATTTTCCTCTTCACATCCCCATTGTCTCTATTACATTAAAACCAAACTATTATAAGATCAAATTAATATTTTATTAAAATTATATTAGTTATTTTAAAGAATTATAATTATTATATTTATGAAATTTATATGTCTTGCTTCTCTTTCCTCAACATTCGACAATGTCATGTCAATGGTCAGTTAACCTCCTATGATGACATATCAAACTCAGTACTTATCACCATTTTCATGTATGGATAGGTTCAATTATACATAATATATAAATTTTTAATTACATGTATTATAATAATCTATATTTAAATTTATATATTTATAGATGATCTTGAATAAAAATATAAAAACCAAAATAAAAGAGTATATTTTAAAGAAAGCATTATATCAAAACATCTCACCTTTAAAAATGGGAATTGAGTAATAAAAACCATTTATTATAATTGATCATTAGTTGAAGAAAACAGAATTCACTTCTACTTAAATATTTTTATAAATGTATTTTTACTATTTAGGAGGAGTAAAATCATTGAAATAAAGAGGGGCTTAAAGTAAGAAGAATCTTGAACCCAATATATTTCTTTTGATTTATCTTATATTTAAATTTTTTTATGGATATTATTATAATGTTATAAAAATTTATTTATAAAATACAATACCTTTTATTTTCCGGGATATACATGTTTTTACTATTTTGAAATGTTTTCTATATCATTTAAAAAACTTTGTCAAAAACACATTAATTTCAAAAACATGGCATTCAATAAACTTAAATTTTTTATTCATTATAGAAAAATGATATTTTATTCCAAATATTGATCACAATTATTCATTTGGGAACCCCAATGGTAATTCTTTGAATTTGATATGTGAAATTATTTATTAAACTCATTCCTTTCTAGAGGTTTATTTCATGATTATAATTATTTTACATTCTATGTGGCATTCACGATTATGAGAATTTTATGATGTGACTAGTGAGGCCATAATTACATGTCTCTCTAATTGATTAGGTAATGTAATATATCTTATGATATTATGTGTAATATTCATGAAAATTATTCTATATTTGTTCGAAATTATGATTTTATGATTGATGCACATCTATTATGCTTGAACATGATGCTCGAATTGTTCATAACTATGTATGGTATTTGAACAATATGTTATGATGTTTCATAATCATGTATATGCCACATTCCATATTTTTTAAAAATTTTCCCCGACTTTATTAGGATTATACTATTATTATAACATGATTATGATTATTCTTCTCACCCATGTACTATTAATTTCTGTCTCCTATTACTTCTTGGTTTTCCCTCCCCTTACTGAGATTTTATATCATCCCTTTAATTGATTTATATCCTCAAATTATTACAAGTACTATGTTGAAAATAATAGATTTTAAGAGTACAAAAATAAGTATTTAATTAACTTTTTAATTTTACTATATATACATTATGTATGATACTAATTTTCCCAGTATATAAAACCCTTCGAACCTTGAATCCATTACTATGATGTTATTTTTATTAAAAATAAAGTAATATTCATGTATGAAAAATTCTAGTTAATATATTGTCCCTCCATGAGGTGGTAAAAGAAGATGAGTATTTAGAGGTATAGAAAAAATTGATAATTATCCAATACTTCATGGAGGACCACATCATTCTCATGTTGTTGGTGGTTATGGCATGGGTTAGATACGTTCAATGAAGGGATTCTTATAGAAGGTGCTTGACATGGTTCAAGGTATAATATTAATCTCTAATTCCTTAGACATTTTACTCATCTATACCAATTTGATTCATTCATTTCTGGATTTATCTTTTGTTCATCAGAAATGGGTCATGGTAGAACTCCTAGAGAGATCCCTTTATCTATAGACTCTTACAGGAGGTGATCATCATATCTCTTATATCTTCTTTCAGTTTGATCATATACTCAGTAGATAGATGATCACTTTGGGAATTATCAAAGCAGTGACGTGAACTTATGAAATCATACCTGACCTAGTACGATTATATATATGTTATTCCAAGGAAAATTTATATATATGTAGAGTTGTAAGTCATCCTAAAGATGGTTTAAAACTCACCCTTAATGGAGAATGAGCCCCCCCAAGTTGGACAATTTGGGACATCCCATGGTAGATTCTAGTCTATTTCTCTTTAATGATATATTTTGGCACAATTTTATATCAATGATATAGAGGACCAGTTACATAAAATGGTCGAGGATTACAAGGACATTTTCAAAAAAAAATATTCCATGGTTTCTCTTTCACCACAATGACAATTTCAGTAACAAAATTCACCTCATGATAACAATGACATCATTAGAGACATATCATATGTCATCAACCAATATTAGAGAGATAATTTTTTTAAAAAAAACTTATATATTACAATTACTGGAACATAAAAATTATATATTCTAGTGTATTAAACAAAAATTATCATTCTTTAATTCTCCAAAATTGTCATAGTTTACAGTTTTAGAGTGTTAGGTCATAATAATTACATAATAAACCAATATATTAAAAATTTTAAAATCAATTTAGTATCCATTTTCCCACAAAACAAAACTTTAAAAAAACATGTTTTGTTTTCTTGAAAATTATTCATGACTTTAAACTTGAATTATTCCACGTTCACATCCATCCATAAACCCAATGAAAAAAATTTAAAACACATGGTTTATATATTTACCTCAGTAAGGGACATATAAATGAATAAATACACTTGATAGTCCATTTCAAATCCATGAGATCAATGAGTATGTTTTCATTAAACAATGATATAAAATAATAATTTACTTACATGTGAATCCAACATTTATAGAAAATGTTTTTTATAAAAAAAAATTTAATAAAACATAATGAGAAAATAATAATCATGAGGTTTTTTTAGAAAACACTGGAACACATGAAAAACAAATTATTGAAAGTATACATTTTAACCCTAAAAGGAAATAAACATTATGTTAAATAAATTATTATCATATTACCCATTGAAATAAAATTATTTGAATGAAAAACAATTATAAATAATTTAAAATTCATGTAGGTGTCTTGTAATATCATCTTCATAGAACCCTTATAGAAACCTTACCTTTGGAATAACAATATGATCGAATTCCAATATATTTCTCTAGAGAAAAAAACATCACCCAATACGTTGGAGGGATATCTAGGTTAACCCATTTTGTAAGATATATTGATATCAAACATTAAAATAAACAATATCCAATTACCATATCATGAATAATACATTTTAATTCAACACATTTCCATCATAAAAACCATGAATAACTCTTTTGATCCCATATGTAAAACAAATTCTATTATCAAAATATATATTAATTTTAAAAATCTATATTCAATACAAAAATGACTATAACAAAAGGGAAGGATGGGTTTTATTTGAAGAATATATATAAGTTTATAATGTAATGAAAATATCATATAATGTTTATGGTGGGGGGGGATTCATTGTAATGATATATTTTAAAATATATTATTCCCACGATCATTTGTAAAGAATGTAAAAACATTCCATAAAATGATTTATTTTTTAAAAAATTAAAGGATGAAAAATGTCACATAAGATATCATATATAATTTATTTTTATCCATGAAAAATATCCCTTAAATAATTTTTAAGAATATTGTAACATTAGAAAAATCCTGAAAATATCTAAACTGAGGTTTTAATGTATAATGTCCCTTATTGAAAACCATTAGAAGATACATTTATAAAAAATTATAAATAATGTTAAATATGGTAAACCAAATTAACTTTATATAAAATTTAATTATAAATAATAATTTTATTAAAACATTTAGATGATCCTACACATGGAAGAAGAAGGGTTTAAAGGAAATATTTAAAAAGGGTTTTTAAAATAAAGTCATCTTTCTTGAATCTGAATCAACATGCATGTTCTTTGTATTAATTCATAATAAAAATAAATTAATTTTTTACATTATTTAGAATATTTTTCATTTTAATTATTCCATTTAACCTATTATAGTAAATTATTTAATTAATTAAGTTCATGTAACTCGTTCTAATGATATTCCACTGATTTTTCCATAATGAATTCGGTAGGAAAAAATGGTTATGTAAGGAATTATTAAATCATATATAGAATAATAATCATGAAATAATTATAATTTTTATAAATTAATTAGACTTTTAAATCCAATCATCAATTATAGTTTTGAAAATTGAATTATGTTATAATCATGGGGATGACAAGCCGTACTTGCAGACGAGTAACATTTCCAATTTTCTGTAGTCAGAAAGGAAAACATGTATGTATTGTTATGTTTTTCATGATTTGAAAATATATCATAAATATTATATTATATATTTAAATATAATTATATATATATATCATTCGTGTGGTTTTGTGATCGAAAACAAATTACATCATTTTGTGTAGGTGGTAGTCTGCATGTCCACAAGAACTACATCATCATTTTTCAATAGATGGAAATGTAGGAATGTATATAATATATATTATCATTCAGTAAGGATAAATATATTATTAATATAATATATAAACATTAATTCCAATATAATTACTAGACGTGATATGCATTTATAGAAAATAAATTACATTGGTTCGTGTGGTGGTAGTATGTCATACACAAAAAACAATGGTTTCATTTTCCATTTGATGGAAGAGGAGATGGATATAGGTAGAGAGTTTAAAATAAAACCACCTAGGTATATTATATAATTTTTTTAATTACTTATTTAATTTTATATTACATTTTATTGCGCTAGAAAAAAAGAAATAAAACTAAAACATTGGGTTTAATGTTATACCTCTTATTGGGAGAGCCTCCTTTTCTTTTAACATTAAGCCCACTAAGGTGTATATTGTACAAAAAAAATAGTACATATATCATGTGTTAATGTATTATAGTAGGTTATTTGGGTATTTGTTTGTTTAAATTTTTTTTTATTTGTGATGAAATTTGGAGAGGATATTCCCTTTTATAAATAAGAGAGGGCCACTCGTTGAATTTCACAAAGTATTAAATTAATATAAATTAATTTTCACATTGAAATTTATCCAAATTTATAATTGTTTAAGATAATATTATTATGATTCTGAATAATCTTATAAAATAAAAAATATATATGTTTAGGTGATATTTTTATCATTATCCATATGTTTCAAACACGTGTTAACCATTTATGAAAAATATCATGACAAAAATGTTTTTACTCTTCAGGGGGAAATATAGTTACTATAAATGGAAAATTATACATTAATAAAACATGGTTATTTTTCAAACAGAATCCCAATAAAGTGTCTTTAAATAAGTTTTGTTTGGAATTTATTAATCATTTTATTAAATTTTATTTATATAAAATATCATTAATGCAAATTTTGGAATTATTCATATAATTTAAACTTTAAAAATAAAATGAAACAAAGGTATTAAAATATAATTATTTAAAACATCTATAATATTCCATTTTCATATACATAGACCATGGAACACAACAATTCATTCATATAATATTACTTTTAACATTTTTGGGATAATTTATTTTATTTTTCTATTAATTGATTATATACTATATCGGTGTTGTGTAGACACTAAGGGTAATTATTTCATCAATATAATTTATAAATAAATTATTAAGAAAAAAATTAATATTTAAATTGGTATTTATAACTGAACATACCATCTTTCTATCCTTATGTCCAAAATTTAATATTAATAAAATAACTAGATTTACATTTCTTGACTTCTCCATACATAAAATAATTAAATGGTAATAATCATGGTCATATGGAAAATATGAAATTTATTATATATTTGTATACATAGGGATGAAATAAAATCACAATGTAAGATTAATTCAAGTGTTATTGTTACTTTCCAATATTAATCATATTATTTTTATCAATAATTAACACATTTTACCATTACATCGGTAACAAAATTTATTATGATTACTATTTGAAATAAATATATAAAAAATGGACATATTTACCAAATTTTGAACAAATTATTTCAAATAATGTATCAAATATTAAATATTATCAATACATATGTGGCCAGATTTAATTTAAAATTAAACTAAAAAAATGTGATGAAAAACAAATTTAGAAAAAAAAATGTATTTTTAAGCACAAAAACGTTATTATACTAAATTAAATTATAAAATTCATTTAAAATAATATAATTGGAAAAAATTTATTCAAAACTAACTAATTAAATTATATAAAAAATAAAAAATAGAAGATGACTATGTAAATACTTTAAAAAATAATTTCTTTTTAAAATTAGTATATTAAACTATTACCCAAAAAATAATTATTTTTTAATAAAAACCCACAAATCTACACTATTTAAATTCTAAAATAATGGTTTTAAAAATTATTTCCTTTTCATAAAAGAAAATTTCAAAAAAATTCAAGAATTAATTATAATTTTACACAAAAAAAAATTAATACAATTATTGAAGTAAATGAATTTTTTAAGAATGAAATGTCTTTACTAAAAAAATTAATTCTAAATTCCAAGATGAATTAATCAATATATTTTAATTTATAATTACCATATTTATTTTTTATTGTTGTTCAATACTATTATAACCTGCTAATTCCAAGAATAGGTTATAACAGTCACATTTAAATTAAAATATTTTGTTGTTTGTTTAGTGTTGTTGTATATAATACACATTATAAAACATAATATATGTTTAAAATATCAGGTTATTACATTCTCCCGACATAAAAAATTAAAACATAAATATTTAATTTGATATCCATAATCAACAGGTTTTAAAATCATTATACCTTTATTAAAACCTTACATTGTAAAAAATGGTTAATAAAATATTCTCTATAATATCAGGAAAGGGGAATATTATGGCTATCTAGAATAATTAAGTTTTAAATTATAAAAGATTAATGGGAAGTTAAAATATATACATTAAAATTCATAATTTCCAAATAATTATAGAGAGTGACTGAGATCATTGATCACAATCAACTGAATGATCATGAGAATTTTGATGACTAAAAATCATAAATTAAGGAGGTGTGAATAAGTCTATGGATTCACTATAAGAATTACTTTTCAATACCCATTCCTTGTATTGTTTAACTATACTATGATATATACTAAAAACATAATGAAATATTCAAAGATCTAATTTCATCCTTTAATCAATATCCAACACAATCTCTTCTCTTTCTCCAAATGATGTTTATTAAAGATGATTTTTTCTATCTGACACACGAAAATCAACTTACATCAAATCCATACTTCAAAAAAGTATAAAAAGATATTTTCAATACATTTATACATTACTAAAAACTAAAATAGTTATAAAATGGTATGATAATTGAAAATATGAATAATCTTTCATAAAAGATGTAACGGCCCGACCCCAGCTACCTAGAGTTGGTGCATTACTTCGTAACATTGGCATGATCAGAAAAGATCAAGTCTTGAAAGACAAATTAGTTTAGTAGCCTTGGAAACACTACATACATTTATAAACTTTACATTACATCATAAAGTGAAAAACTACAATAACAAAGTCTCCATAGTCCACACTCATATCCTCTTCTGGCTATCCCTGCAGGTCATTAATAAACTACTTCTTCACATCCTGGAAAATATTAAAACATTGAAAGGGGTGAGCTCAGATGCTCAGTAAGGATAACAATATATCGGAAGCTTTCTTAAATAAACATAACATTTAAGGCAATGTATAACAATTACAAAAGACTTTTAAACTTGAACTTTAGCATAATATGGAAAAAGTAAAATGAAATAATGCCATTTACTAATTCACATGGATATTCTACTGGTCGAATAATCACATGCAATATCAATAACCATTTTCATAATGATGGAATGCATAATGACAGACTATCATAACCACGTAGGCAAGGCCTCGTGCCAAGTCTACATTAATATTTTGTCAAGGCCTCGTGCCAAGACACTAGTTTGTCTAATGAGACCTACTGATGCATCAAGGAGATGTAGTGGGCTCCACCCGTCACTTATTAAGTCCAATGGATTCCTCATATGAATAGGCTTAAACATATCATAAACCATAACATAATCGTATCACATAAAACATGCATAAAGGAAACATAACATTTCCACATTTCAATCACAGTATATCAGTACAACACATTGATATAATAAAAACACTTTCAAAACCATTTTCAATTCCAAAATAAAAGAAAGTTAAAACTTTGTATTTATTTTTCATTAAAAAAAGTTATGGATTGTAGAGGAAGACGAAACACAAATAATGGTCACGGCGGCAGAGAAGTCATTATCGCCGCATACGTAAGAAAAAAACATTCCTTTTGACGTTTAGTAAAATGCTTTGTAAAAAAAGATTCCTTTTTGAATAAAAGTCAAATTCAAAGGGGGTTATACACCGTATAAAAGAAATTTGTGTATAAAACAAAATATGCCTCAATGAAAGGAGATTGAGACGAAGACCCTTACAAAGATCATTTTTTTAAATAAAGTAGATCTATTATGTGTATTCACTATAAGTAAACATAAATAAATTACAAATACAAGATAGGACCTAATAATATCATAACATAATTTGAAAGTATGAGATTAACCCAAAGAATAGAAATTGGGTTAAGAAGTTCCCTTACCTCGTGTCCGAATTCACTCGACCGCTCTTTAACCTCCTGAATAATAAAATAGAGTTAATCTCTACCTGTTTAAGAACATTTTTCAAGTTCATTATTCATTTTATATCACTTATTACCATGTTATGAACATTATGTATTTATTTATGTTAATAATGGTCGTTTTGTCGATCTTAGGTACTTGAGTCAAAAATAAACTTCTTATAATTACACTTTGTTCATGTGGTAAAATATCCATTATCTCAAGAATTACATTCATGATGTAGATATCATATATAACATATATATCCAGTGTATAATGCATTTATAATATTACATTACATTTTGAGGTAAGAAATGAAATGCATTGTTCATGGAGACGGTAAGCCGTACGTACGCATGAACGCTACTTTCATTTCTATTTCGTATTTAATGGGATGAAGTTATAATTATATAAAGGTATAATATAATTACAATATAATATAATTTATAATACTATTTACTCCATCCTTTATACATCCCACATATGGCATTAACGATTCAAATCACTTTGAGGAGGCGGTAGTCCGCACTTCCTAAAATAAAAATATCGCATTTACCCATAATGGAAACCATAAAGGTATGAAATAAATGTAAAATACAGAAGCTTATGAAAAAAATAAACATATTATATATCATATATAAATATAGTTACATCTTAATGTCCACCTTTGAAGGTGTTATATGAGTGTTGAACAATCATCGTTTCGTGAGGCAGAAATTCGTCATCCACAGAAACAGTATGTTCTTTAACCATTAGATGTGGGTGTGTGTAAGTGTAGCTCGAATATTTCTTATAAAAACAACCTAGTATATTTAGGATACTGTTTTTGTTACAAAATAAATGAATAAAAAGATCTTAGGGGGTTGGAGAAGAAAAATAAAATAAAAGAACACAAGAGAAGGCATTACCTTAAAATCGGGTAACTCTTCTTGATTTGAGACAAAGGCTTCCTTGGGAAGAGTTCTACCCAATGTGTGGCTTCTAGGAGTAATAGAGGGATGTTTGGAGAGTATTTGGGTAGAGTTTGGCCGAGCCAAAAGGCTTTGATAGTGTGAGTAAGGTGGTAGTGGTGGGGGCCTTTTATAAGAGGAGAGGAGGGCACTCTTGGAAAGTAATGAAATGTTACTTTATTGTACAATGATTTTCGGATTCTAAAGGTCCCACACTTATATAATTCGAGGATAAGGTGATAAGGGTTCTAAATATTCTCATACAATAGTCTTTGGTCAAGTGTAATGCTTAGATTTTACGTTATCCTTCCATTTTGTTAATATCATTAATTAATGAGGTAATCGCTGCATCATTATGGTGTCATAAATAATTTAATTTATTTAATGTCTAAAAATTATAAAAAAATATAATTATGTAGTAATGATTTTTATATTTCTAATTAATATTTATTTTAAAAAATATGAGATGTATAACCCCACTTAAAAATTGTTTTGGTAAAACAACTCTTGTTTGTGACATTTTTATTTTAACATTAAATAAAACGTTTTTAATGTCATATTCCTACCAAAGTGGATCCATGGGGTCCACAAGTTGACTCATGTATTTTCTTGGTCGTCCATGACTCATCCAATAGGTTTAGGACAAGTTTCAAGGTCATTTCATATTTTTATAATATAATTTTTACCTTAAATTTCACTAATTACCTTTAATCGCGATTAATTAAACTTAAAAGTTACTATTCACCAAAAAAATATTTTAATCCCATTGAACAACATTTTACTTCCTAATGACAACCATGTATGTCGGATTTTTTAAAATCAAATCACAGAAGTGGTAATATTTAATTTAAATGAAAAATCAGTTATTTAACTACCACTTAGTGGTTTCACTATTTATCAAAAATTGAAGTTTTTCAGAACAATGCCAAAATTTCACCCTAAGCTATAATTGATATTCCAAATTCAAAAATTATTTATATTTTACAAAATTCGAAACATATAAGTTTCATTAATTAATTTTATAATTAATTTCCGCTGTCACAACAAATAGCGTGTTTTTAAGAAACAATATATATCAAAATATTGACAATTGTTTATGTACAATTTCAATGTGAAATTAATTCTAATTTCCACCATTGGATAAAATGGTAAATATATATTCTAATTAAACTTTAAAACCACTCAATAGTATAATTTGTCACTATAAATTATTTTGATTAAAAAAGTTATTTTACGTATTTTTCATTATTCATTAAAAAAGTGGAAGTTCTCAGAAAAATACCAAAAATTCATCATAGGCTAATTTTGATATTTCGAATCCAAAAATGAAGTTCATTTTGAAGTATAAGACATATATAATTTCAAAAGGTGGGTATTAATATTCATAATGGCTATTTTGATTGGTCGCAGTGCGTTAGAATCTCAAAATTGCGTACAATGCAAGCTATTGCATTATTGAAAGAGAGATGTATCGTGGAAGCTCGGGGTGTTACAAAAAACATAATGTATTTATCTCTAAAATTCTATAATTTCATTAAAGGATCATCACATATCATTTAAAAAATAACAAACCATGAATTTCATTGAAAAATATCTGACTAATACCGAATCTTAAATATTATTTAATAAGATAATCATCCAAGATAAATTAAACATTTATCTCCTAAAGTCATCAATCACTCTTAAAGACTCTTACTAAAAATGTATATGTAATTGTTATATAATATCACAAATATGCTAATTATTTCCATAAATTACCTGAATCATCAATATTATTTCAAAATATATTTTATCTTTTTCCCCTCTAATAAAATCCCATATTATCCAAAAACATTTCAATTTAAATTATTCATTTATGGTTCCCAAAATATCAAAATTCATCCGAAATAATATAAATCACTTTATCAACCAATCAATTTTTAATCCCATCATCTTCTATATGATAAAAAACATGTTCCCAAAATTAACATAATCATTCTTTTTAATGTATTTTAGGTAATTTAAAACAAACTTGGACATAAATTACGATAGTGGTATTAATTGAACTCTTGTCTCTCTTTGGTTGGGGGTCCATGCCCCATGGACATTTTAGATGTAATGGGTTGTTACCTAGACCATGATTTTTCCTCTAACTAAAACTATTTTATTATAAATCTTATAAAATTCATAAAAGTATGATGAACAACCTCAATAATATCATTAATAATAAATTCAAAATTTAAACTATATGGTTTTTTATATAGATCATTATTCCATAAATTTATATAATATTAACTGATTATAATTTCTATAACATCAAGAAAATTTTATACCAAAGGATTATTTACCCATTTTTCATATATCCTTAAATGAATATCTGTAAAAAAATTTCTTATTTTTATTACATAAATTTTTAAATGTATAGATTCTATCATACATATGTTTCAAATTTTTTAAAATACAACCAACTATAGAATAATACTTATGTGTTTCATTATTTTGATAATATTTATAATATATCAAATATCATTAATAAACACATCCTTCATTTGAATTTCTTCTTAAACAATTTTCTATGCTTTATCCTCTAATTCCTTAATAAATTATTCCTAAAAATCAATTATATCAAATATGTCTATATGATTTCTCAATATCAAATTAATAATGATTTATACTTATAAGAAAAAATAATAATTCATACCTTTAATCAATACATCAAGGTTTTATTTTATGTTGTTGATGTCACCTTTACTTTCCATCATGATGTCCACAACTCCAAAAAAGAAATAATCAAGTCCTTGGTGGTATTTATGTTTCTAAATGATATAAATGAGTAGAGATTTTTAAATAAAATAAAATAACAATAAATACCCATATAAATTGTAGAGATATAAAAATGTTTTGAATATGTCAATTAGATTCGTAGAGGTGATTTAGATGTTGAAATGTTTTTCACAATTATTTAAGTAATCTTCTTCCACAATAGTGATGATCAAATCATACATAATAGAAAAAAAAGATGTTTGGGAACATTTTTCATTAATATTGATGAAATTTTATTTAATCTATAAAAAATCATCTTTAAATCATGAATTGAATTATTTCATTCCAAAATTAAAATAGTCCTTGTAAGTAAAATTCCCATAAAAATTATATATCTCTTTATCCTTAAAATCAATAAAAATAAAAATAATAAATTCAATATTAAATAATGTTTTAATCTCATGGGTTTCCTTATACAATTTTCATTAAATAAAAATAATGTAGAAATATTTTTTAAAAAATAATCCATTACATTAAACATAAGGGTTACACATGCCATAATATAATAAAATGTCTCCAAAAATAAAATTAATTACCTTAAAATACAATTACATAAAACCTTAAAATGGATTTATAATAATTTTAAATTATTAGAAAAATTAAACTAACAAACCCTTTTTGGTATCCATAACTCATATGAGAACCTATCATAAAGATATAATAAACTATATAGTTGACTAAACCTTTTCTCTATTATGATTTATAAGGAACCAACCTTAAAAATTACATATTCTAGTTTTTTTCTACTAGAATCAACCTGTTCTTATTCCCAAATGCATTTATTGTTTATACTTTATGAGTGTAAAATCATAAAACCTTCATAATAAACCCATATATTATAAAGTTGAAACACTATTTAGTTTTCATTTCTCCACAAAACAAAAATTTTATAAAGGAACACATTTTATTTTAATGAAAAATCATATTGACATTCTACATGATTTTTTCATTATTCTATACCATCCTTAAAATATATGAAAAACATTTCAAAATGTGTGTTTACCATAAAAATATTAGTAAGTGATATAAAAAAGAAAAATGTAACTCATCAAACCATATAAAAACTTAGAGATTAACAAAGGAATTTTCATTAAACCTTTATCTCAAATAATTATTTAATAACACATGAAAATACGATTTCTTCACAATATTGTTCAAAACTTATATTATATGAAAACATAATGGATAAATCATAATCACTATGAGTTCTTATAAAACATGTGAACCCATGAAAAACATATTCTTAAAACATGCATTTTTACCCTAAAATGGAATAATCATTCCATTTAAAAAATGATTTTATTTTACCTTTTTATATAAAATTATTTTCATAAATATTCATTAGAAATAATAGAAAAGTCACATATGTTCCTTTGTACATCAACTAGTTAGATCCATTAAAGAACCCATAAAATTGTAATAACCATACAATTGACTTCCTAGATAATTATTTTAAGAAAAAAATAATTATACAATGATATGGGGCACAATAATTTTACACCGATATTAAAATCTATATTGGTGTCACCTGTCAAAATCAATAATTTCTGAGTACCATATCAGGAATAAAACACTTTTATCTACTCCATTTTTATCATAAAACCATTAAAACTCTTTCAAAAACCCATTCAAAGAACTTTCAGATTTTGAAATGTTATTTTCATTTAAAAAACCTTTTTCATTACATATATATACAGAGAAAAAGGGAAAGGTGCTTTTTATTTAAGGAAAAAATATAATATAGAAAATTAATCCAACCACAATATAATAATATTGTGGTGGTAAAATTCATTGTAATTGTACACATTAAAATATATCATTCATTTTTCTTTTGTAACGGAAATAATATCATTCCATAAAATGAATATTTTTAATAAAAATGCATGAAATTAACAACTATCATAAAATTTACTTTATAACACATTTATGTACATATAAAAATATACATAATATAATTTTATTTAATAGGGACATAGAAGAAAAATATTTAGAATGTAAATCTTGAAAACATTTAAAATTAATTTTTAATGTACTGTTTGCAATATAGAAATCATTAAAAATATTCATTTTTGAAACTTTGAAAATAATTTCAAATGTGGTAAAAAATTAAATTTACATACCCTTTATTCTTAATTAATAGTTTTCATAAAACATTTATTATAACATGGACATGGAAGAAAATGAGTTGGAATGAAAACATTAAAAGTGGGTTTGTAAAAGAAAGTCCCTTTCTTCATCTTCAAATAAACATGTATGTTTTTTATAATCATGATTAAAAAAATAAATTAATTATTTAATTTATTAAGAACCTTTTTCAATTTAGTTATTTCTTTTATCGTAATATAATCAGTTACTTAATATATTATGATGACGATAGTTGTTTGGATGATATTCGACTCATTTGTACAAAATAACATCGGTAGATAGACAATGGTCAAAGTGGTCCCCATTACATTATCTAAATAATAAAAATAGAAAAATATTATAATTTTAAAAACAAATTAAACATTATAAACCAATAATGAAATATTTTTATGAAAAAATATCCACATTAAAATCATGGAGATAATAATCCATACACATAATTGAGTAAGGATTCTATTTTTCCATGATCATGATGTAAAGATGTTAATTATTGTTTTATATTTCCAAAATTATAATTATACATAAATATAATATAATTTATTTAAATAAACTTAATATATATCATCAATTTGGCGTTGTGATGGATAGTAAATCACATTGCTTCGTGGAGGTGGTAGTCCATATGCACTCATGAACAACATTATATTTTTTCAATGGATGGAAAATTAAGAATGTATATAATATTTTATATTTTTAGAATTTTAAATATTTCATTAATAACTTTTATAAAAATTAATTCCATCATTATAACCATATGAGAGATGTGTTTATGGAAAAAAATTACATATGTTCGTGAGGTTGTAGTACACCATACACACAAATGACAATTTATTTTACGATTTCATGGAAGTGTAGATGTATATACGTAGTTATTTTTTATAAGAATAAATAATTATATAAAATATATTCCTTTTTATTTCATAATTTTTGAATAATATTTGAAGGAGGTAGAAGAATAAATAAAACTAAAAAATTTGGTTTATAATTATACCTCTTCTTTTGACAATCTTTTTTTCTTTAAACCATAATCCTTCAGAAATATGTATTATAACAAAAATAAGACCTATATAATGTGTTAATAGTTTACAAGAAGTTATTTTGGTATTTACCTCCCAATCCAATTTATTTTTTAACTGTTAATAAAAGTTAAGAGGATGCTTCCCTTTATAAGAGAGGGGATGAGGGGCTATTAAAATTTATTAATTTATTAAATTAATATAAATCAATTTAAATCATAAAATGGATCCAAAATGATAATATTAAAATATATTATAAGGTTAAGTCAAATAATCCCATATTATAAAAATTGGTCAAGATCAGGAGATGTTTTAACCCTAATCTTTTTTTATTTCAACCCGTGCTAACCCTTCTTGACAATTACCAAGATAAAAATGTTTTTACTATTTAATAGTATATATAGTTATTATAAAAGATAAATTGGAAAATAAACTGACCCTGATTGATATTTTACACTGTATTCCAACTAGGTGTCATATAATTTAAATTTTTTGTGTTTTTTAATCATTTAATAACATATTATTTATTATAAAATAACATTAATGTCAATTTTGGAACTATTAAATTAATTATACTTTTAAAACTACAACAAAATAATGGAATTTAAATATAATAAATTAAAACATATCAATTATATAATTTCTATTTATATAAAACATGGTACATAATAATTCATTCAGATATTATTACTTTTAATATTTTCAAAGAATTTTTTCAAATTATTGAATAATTATTGTATTTGTGTTACATAAAAATTTAAGGTAATAATTTCATCACTTAAAATTAAAAAAATTACCATGATACATAAATAAAATTGAAAATTGATATTAATATTTATAACTGAACATAATTGTTTTGTACTAATGTCAAAAATTTAATGTTAACAAAACAAAAACAATAAAATTTCTGTAACATTTTTTCACATAAAAAAATATAAAGTTCCAAATCACAGACATTTAAAAAATTACATATATTATAATTTTGGATGGTTATGAAGAAATTATACTCATATAATTAAATTAAATAATGTGTTAGTGTCACATACCTGTCTTAATCATATTATGTTTACCCTTAATTAACCTATTTTTCCTTTACCATGGTATAAAAAATTACTATAATTGTTATTCATAATGGATGGAAATAAATATGAAATACTTACCAAATCTATACCTCCAAGATAAAAATATTCTATCCCTTTTTTAATATTAAAAACTCTTAATTGGTATAATTAAAGTTTATATTAATTCTACAAAATGTTATGAAAAATAGTTTTCATAAGAATTCCTTTTTATGTAAATGATATTTTATAAACAAATTAGGTTTAATTTTTTTAGAAAGTCAGTAATTGAATTATATTTAAAAAATAATATTTAATTAATTTTTTTAACTAATAAATAAATAGAATATATAATTTTAAATAATATAATAGAAAATAAAGTTTCTTGAAAAATCTATCATTTTCACTATTATCTAACAAATGAATATTTTTATAAAAATATAAATACATTACTCTAAGATATTTTTAATGGGATGATTTATAAATAATTATCATTTATATGGAATTATATTTCTAATATTTTTCAAAACTAATTATAATGTTTTTTCACAAAAAGAAATAATTTTTTTATGAAAACTTAATTTTGAAGAATAAAATGTCATTTCTAAATAATTGTGTACTAATTTACAATGAATAAATCAATACATTTGTATTGTTTAGAAATTATATGTATATTTCATGATGTGTTTAATCCAACTCATACCCACCAATTCAATGGCTAGATTATAACAATCATATTTAAAAAATAGCATTTTATGTTTTATTTAATCTTTATGTAGCATGTCATACAAAATTTTGACAATAATGTACTTATTTTAATATATAAAGGTGTTACTTGTATAAAGGTATTATTAAATATAGTGTGTCCCCTTTAAATGCTTTGTAATATTTAAAAAGAAATTATACAAGTGATTGAGGCTCTTCATAGACCATTACCTCTTAAATTAGGTGAAAATCAAGATAAGATACCCTCTAATTATGATTAATGATATATTGGAAATATTTAAAGGAGTAATATAGTAATAGTATATTGATCTAATGTCCACGTATCACTATCTTTGGGTTCATGAGAAGGATATCCTAAAGATGGTGTTCAGGTGTTACTATAGACATTATGTGTTCTTATTGATGGTGTTTGGAAGTATACACCCCCAAAAATGTTTGTATGCCTCATGAATTGGATTTTACATCCATACATGGTCTATTTATTGTTTATTTTCAATAAATAAATACCTCTTTACTCATTAAAATAGGAGGAATATACTAATCATCAATTTGTTACCCTAGATGTACTTTTTGATCATTAGTTGAATGAAAATCCCTTAAAGAAAATGTTTTGGATTTGAAATTATCATTTACTTATGTACATCATTTTAGATGGAGATGTTGTAGTAGATCCCATGATGATTTAGGTGGTGTTTGATTCAGATATTCCCAAGATGAATTTTAAGGTGTTTATCTTCCTTAGTATATCAAAATACTACTATAGATTCATGGTGAAATTCTCTCATATTTCATCCCTTATGATGCTCCTAACATGAAAAGAAAATAAATTCATCTATCATAAACGATGTTTGGTTGATTTCAAGGAGTTGAAATAAATATTGACAAGTGTACTAGGGTTACTGTTACAAAAAAATGAGTAAAGTACACGGTTTTTTATGATGCATCTAGGGTTGGGTTGGTAATGTTCTAATCCAGTAGAAATATATGGCTTTTTATGGGTCTCTACTTTTATGAACACCTAAAAAAATATATTCAACCCAGGATATGAAGTAGATGGATGTTTTGTTTTCCCTTATATGGATTCATTATCTTATCAAAAACATATTTTTGGATTAGTTAAATCAAAAAATCCTTAATAATATATTTTAATAGAGGGAACTCAATATCATCTGGAGGCTATGTTTAGAGTTCCTACAGGACTGTGATTTAAGAATATTATATACTCTAAGAAAGTGTAATGTTGTAGCTGAGTATATTAGTATTAAATTTCTTTCATAGATGATAGAGGTTGTTTCTAAGTAGTTAAATTCATTATGATTCTATTTCATAATGGAAGGATATGTTTTCAACCTTTAGTAACTGGTAATTTGACATATACTTCTTTACCAGCTGAAGGAGAGATATATTTTAGATTTGGATTATAAGGTTCTATGATATCCACTACTCTAAAGAGATGAACTTGAGGTATTTTTTGATGATAGAGATCTTGTTATCATTTTTGAGAGGAGAAAAATGGTTCATGTATATATATGTGAGGAGGTATTGATATTGTTCTATATCCATGCCCCCTTTAGAATCTAATCCATGTATAGTGAAGATGTATTATCATCATATGCCTTAATTCTATTGTCTAGGTATAAAGTATAATTATCCCAATTTAATTTCTAGGTGCATCATCTGTCAATTGGTAAACGCCAAGAACCAGGTTTTCATAGGTTTCATCCAACCCCTATTAGATCTAAAGCGAAAATAATATAATATAATGATGGATTTTTTTACAAGGATTTCATGATTGGAAAAGGATATTGATACTGTATATGTGGTTAATAACATTTTAAAAAACATAATACTAATCCTTCTTACTGATTGTTAAAGTTCAATTGATATCATAGAACATCTGTTTGAAGATGAGATTGTGTGACTGTAATAAGTACCTTTAAAATTTTCCTTCATCTGTGATTCATGTTTCACATTCCTGTTATGGAAAAATCTGTAGACAGATTTCATTACCTATTTATATCTGAGTATAACATTCCACTCCCATATAGTCAAATAGATTAATAAGAACATCAAGGTTCTTAGGATATTCTACAATAATAGATGTTATATTTCTATAGGATTTGGGATGATCACCTATACTTAGTAGATTTTTTTAATGAAAACAACCATCACACTACTATTTGTATGAAACCTCCCAATTAATTGTATAAAATACCTTTTAGTTCCCCCATTAATAGATAGAGATTTTCCAATCATCTCTTATGGGGCCAAATATGTAATGGATTATGTTATAGGAGAATCATATGATCCATTAACACCTCAGGGAGTTCAAATCCTATAAAATTCCTATGTGGTTAAAATATAATGAACATGAAAATATTATGGTGGATACAATTTGTTCATATAGGTATCTCTTTTTATGGATTGAGATGTTATAATGGGGTTGTAATATTCCCCTAATATTTATTAGACCCTTCCATATTTTGATCATGGAATATGAGGTCACTTATTTCTTAACAGTGCCTCCTATAGACCAGGTACATAATGTTTTCAACATGCCATGGATGGGGGGGGGGGGGGTTATTCATGACCCATCATAAATTATCGATTGTTGTGATCTAGATTATGAGGATTACTCTACCATTATAGAGTACTTTGGGGCCATTAAGGATCTATTGATGAATATTCTTCATGGGTGTGTGTCAGGACCCATCCTAGAGGAGCCTTTTTTGTGACTCTCTAATGTGCACCTCCAATAGTCTAGGGGATGGTGACTATAAATGAGAATTAATATATACTAAAATGGAGGAATTAGCATAAATTACATGTATGCACATACACATGTCCATGAAACAACTGCTGTAATGTAAAAATTCTAAGTAAACAATGCATGAAATCCCTATATCCGTAACCAGAGTACAACGATGAAAGTAACAAAAATAAAATAGAGCCAAAACAAGACAAGAAAAAATATTATACAACAAAAGACCATCCTATAAGAAAAGACGTACCAGGACTGATGTTTTAACCTCTAGAACACACCTTGTATGTCTGTCCTCACAAAGCACCACCTGACCATGTCCCACCTAGGACTTCGTCAAAGGGACCGTCTTCTTCAATTGACATGAAATATATGGGTAATTAGTTTTGACATACCCCTAGATCATTTCATTACCTCACCAGACCATTGTCCTGGACTCACACCAGTGGTCCCTTTCTAAGACCAAAAATCCATATCTGATGCCTCAAAATCAGAGTGATCAAAGATTTAAGCTCCTTAGGTCTCGATCTACCTAGATTTATCCTCTAACATTGGTTTCCCTCCAATATAGGGTTCTAATCTTATTCGGATCCACTCAGTATTTCTAACCATGTCTATAATGGTCTAATGGTAAAGAACACAAAGAACAGGGGATATAAAAGAACAAATGGAACCCTAAGGAACAAAACTAGCCCTTTGATCATGTTACCATCAATCTATTTCCATTAGAAAGAAAAAATAATATGAATTAAAACAAATCTCTGGATAATCCCCAAATAATATCAAAATCATAAAAAAACTGTTGAATCATTAGATAATCTATTTATGAATTGATCCATGTTCGTCGTGGAAATAAATAATGGTAAACATCACAAAGAAACAACCATGTTACCTCAATTCAGACCAGTACCTAATGAAGGATGATTGTTTTGTAATCTTTGTGGGTGGGGTTCCTTATAATCAATTGGACATTCAACATTGATCCACAATCCATCGACATTGGTTCAAGAGTTTTCTTTCTCGATATCTCAAAGGAAATCAAGGGTCATGGTGAAAACTCTGAATTTTGGAAAAAGGCTAAATAAAAAATAAATAGTCTAAGTGTTATAAAATATTTTTTAAAAAATTATTTTATTTATAGTTTAATCATACATGAAATTTTCTACATAAGACCCACTATAACAAAAAAAAATTCTATCATTAGGTAAACAAGACATTATGAAGGAAACAGTGGTATCATATTTCTAATCTGAGTCATATCTTAAGAGATATTAGGATTTAAAAAAATAATTTAATTTTATTTTATTATTTTATTTATAGTTACATCCTTGGTGACATTTTCTACAAAATGGAAAATTCTGATCAATGTTAGGTCATTCCATAGGATAGACTAATATTTTCAGTTGAATAATGCCCTTATATTTATGATATAGGAACCCACATAAGAGTTATTACATTTATTCAAGAAAACATCATGCGTATTCTATAAAGAATATTAATATTTTGTTTAAATGATTCTAGAGCACAGAGGGCCTCATAATTGCATGTCTTCTCAGTTCCTAGAGTAAAAATAATTTCATATAAAATATGAAAATAGTACATGTAAAATCAGAGACATTAAATTCTCCCCACATTGGGGATTTACGTCCCTAAAATACAAAATAAGGGCCACTTAAATAGATGAGGGTTCTGATAATGAAATTGAGCCTCCCACTTCTAGGTTTGTCCTAGAGATTCTTGTGTCACCACTGAATGCACACTAAAGGAATCCATCACTAACAATGAATTCTACCAAAAATATCCAAATTCTAACAAGTATGTCTGCAACATGTCATCCAGAACCCACATGCTCTACTTAGTTTGGATGTCATATGTTGGTGGAATGTTGTGCTCAAGCATAGCTATCTCCCCAAATCCTCATGAAATCCACTCCACCACTAGGATGTAAATAGTGAATCATGATTTGAAACCATCATTGATGGAACTCTATGGAATCTAACTATCTCCTATATATAGAAGCATACCAAGCTCTCCACTGAACTCTTCTCTCGAATAGCTAGGATGTGTGTTGATTTAGTGAGTAATTCAATGATCACCTAAATAGTATCATGTACCATAGAATTAAGTGGTATTTTCTTCATAAAATAAATCAATATCTCATCCCTCTTCTACTCTGGAACCTCAATGGGTTACTCCAAACGTGATGGAACTTGGTGCTAAACCGTCACTCTCTAACAAGAGAGGCATCGAGGGACAAACTCTACAACTCCCATCTTCACCACTAGGCACCAAAATTGATTTCTTGGTATGAGTACATCTTTTCCACTCATGGTCGTACCACCAAAATGGCATGTATTAAACTCTATTATAAGTTCATTCTCCAATGTCATTGGTACTACAGTATGTCCCCTGAAAAGAACAACCCGCACCATACCTTTCAAAAAGTAAATTTGGAGAATGTACTGTGGAAAACTGAGCATGTAGGGTCTCTTATTTAGTATCCCCAAGAGAGCCTCTGTGAATTACTGTAACAGTAGAGGGGTGAAAACCATCGACAAGATGTTATATGCTTCTTCACCATCCAAAAAGTATATCAGCTACAAGGACAACTTCTCTGATGCCAGATTTTGTAATTTCAAGATAGATCTCCTATTGACATAATATGTTACCATGATCCCCTTCATAAGAGTACAGAAAATATAAAATTCGTAGTCTTGGAAGAACTCTAGACATCTCCTTTCGCTCATGTTGAGATTTTTCTAAGAGAAGATATACACGAGACTCTTATGTCAGATTAGACAATAAATTGCTCACCCAATAGGTAGTGTAACCAAATCATCAATGTGATGACTACCACTTCTAGCTCAAGATCATGGGTCACATAGTTCTTCTCATGTAGTATCAAATGGAATGAACAATAGGCAATCAACGATTGCCCCTACATCAGGAAACAACCATTCCGAGTCCCTAATGTTTCATATAATACGATGTACTCGACACCTTCCTCTGGTAACTATTGGATATGAGTGCTCATCAACCTCTGCCTCTTCTCCTAAATGCAATCTTGGCACTTATCATTCCATATAAAAGTCTTCCCTTATAATGTCAATTTTTACAAATTTTATTCTACTATTAAGAATTCAGGTACAAACCTATGATAGTAACCAACCAAACTATGTAAACATCGCTCTTATGTGTCACTCTTAGGTGGATCCCATGAAAGCACGACATCAACATTTGATGGATCCAATACCACTTCATCCCATAAGATGACATTTCCTTAAAATGGACCCCCTTAATCTAGAACTGGAACTTTGAGAGATTCTGGAAGTATTGGAGATCCCATAATGTGTCCATGACCATCCTAAAGTGTCTCAAATTCTCCTCATCAAACACCGAGTACACTAGGATGTCATCGATGAAGATCATAATGTACCATCCTATGTAAGGCTGAAAAATCTTGTTCATTAGTCCCATGAAAACTGATAGGGTGTTCGTCATGCTAGAAGACATCACCAAGTACTCATAGTGACTTTAATGAAATTTGAAATCTGTCTATGATATATCCTCATCCTGTACTAACAACTGGTGACAGAATGACCTATGATCAACCTTCGAGAACCACCATTCCCCACTCTGCTAATCAAAGAGATCATTGATTCTAGGTAGTGGATAATGATTCTTTACGATCACCTGGTTCAAGCACTTGTAATCCATACATTACCTGAAGCTCCCTTATTTCTTCTTGGAAAACGAAACTAGAGCTACCCAAGGTGAAACACTGGGTCTCACAAGGCCATTCATATGCATATCCTCCAACTACACCATCACTCGTGAAGCACTACAAAATCCATCTGATATGTAGGAGTAGATATTAGTTCCTTCATGGGGTGTAGATTAATGAATATATCTTTCTCCCTATTTAGAGGTAAACCATGATCATATTTAGGAAAGACATCCTCATACCCCACCACCTATATAGAAAATTGAGGGCTAATATCATCCACCACATGAAGGGTACGACAATCTATCTAATGAGTAATTAGTTGCACCCTTATACGTGAGATTCTATCATGCACGTCCTGTGTTTGTTTATTTTTCCAACAAAGGGAAAAATGGTTCTATCATTGTGGATACATAACACATTTCACCTAAAAAATTCAATCTGATCATGAACTAAACGATTAATGACATAATCAGTCCCCAATGCCTGTACCATGAGATCCCAACAAAAACTCTCACATCCAAGAGTCAGGTCACAGTGTCAGAACTAGGGAGTGATCATCCAATCTTCTACTATAAGTGTCTCGAAGAGAAATTTTTTATTCTGTGGATTAACCAGAATATTTGTGTCTCGAAAAAGTTTTGTGGAAAGAAATAATGACTATAAATTGTGTCTATCAAACCTGTAGATAAGATAGAAAAGACACAGATTGTAACTGGTATCATCCCAAGAGGATCAGGGTCATATGAATCCATTGCCTAAAACTATCCTTATCCCTATCCAGCAGCTCCCTCAGCCTGGTGTGGAACTCCTAGGGGTGGTGGTGGTAACACATAGAAACATTTACAACCTTTTGTTTCTCCCAGGATACTCTACCTGGTTTTATACAATGTAAATATTCCTTCTCTTATTTGTGTATCAACCTCAGCAGTCTCTCAACTATATCTTGATCAGCTGTATGATGGGTAAGTAAAACTTATTCTAAATATCCCCATCTATCATAAGAGTAACATTGTCTATCCCTTGGCTATATTGAGTCACCCTGAGAAAGCCCCCTAAAGCTCATGAACTGCATGGATCCATATGACTACCGTTGGAAAAAAATTTATGAGGTTTATACTCCTACCTTCCCGTTTCTGACTAAAATTGGTTGTATCTGATTATCCAACAAACTATCAATGGCCCAGGAATTATCTATCACCCTAGCATCGGTAGGAATGCATAGTGGTGTTACACTATCTCATATTTTCCTATGTAGAACATGCTCGATGTTTTGAGCCCTGATTTACTGGTTATGTATGATATCCATATAGTACCTAGAGGAGTTATTATGCCTTGACGGATACAAAGATATGGACATGTCATCCTGTTGGAGCTACAAATACACCTTGAAATATATAGCCCTTAGCTTTTAAGGTGATAACTCCACTCCAAAAATGTTATAAAACTCTATTAATGGAAGAGATATCTCATCATAAGATCATGTAACCAATATCAACCATCTCCATGTTAAGCCATGTAGAAGGGTCAATGCCAGGACAACTATTTAATCTTCTTGTTTCCTTAATATATAGAAAACATAGATCACTGCCTCATCCCAGACATCAGACTTCTATTTGTCAGTCTCACCTCTAATCTTGGGGTGTTTTAACTAGTAAATCTTATGAAGCATTCCAAACCTACAACCCTAATCCACTAGAACTGTGTGTATCGTGTTTTCCCTATAAGTGATGGTATGGATAGTTAAAAACCTAGACAAGGTATCCCTTGTAAAAATACAAGTACCATATTCTCATCACAAGATAGATCATCCTTGTGATAACGCAATGGAATCATGGAAGGCTATCTATGTGGATGCATCATGTAATAAAACAAGTTATACCACAGTCAACAGATTATATATGGAGAGATGACTCAAGAGGTACGTGAGAAACAAACCCCTTTCTATATGATACACATTCCATTGTTTTTCTTTCAAACCAGTGTTTTCATGTACCTAGAGGAAAGGCAGGTAATCAGAGTCATGGTGTTTAGATATATTAGACACCACATCATCATTGTAGTCCCTTTCCAAAAATCTAAACGAGAAACAGTTAACATAGTTTCCCTAAACCAACCACATAGACTCCTTGTCCAAATATAGAACTGACCTCCCCAGATACCACACTATCATGACCCATTCCAGAGGGTCTCATTTCATGACTAACCCAATATCACCTCCAATAGGATAGTGGCTGGTGACTAGTACAGAGTAGGAATATCCCAGAAATGGTAGGCATTAGACTAAAGTACCTAGATAGACACACACACACACACACACACAGAGATCTCCAAGATACACCAACTAAAATGTAAAAAAACTATGTAAAAAATGATAAAAATATCTATATACAACAACTAGAGTATAATAGTGAAAGTACTAGAAAGTAAATAGGTAGAAAACAAGACCAATAAAAAAGTATGCATCCAAATGTCCAAAATGTATGAAATGAGGTACTGGGACTACTTTTCGATCTATCGGAACATATCACATCTATTTGGCTTCACTTATCATTGCCTGGTCCTGGTCAACCTTAGATTCTATTAAAGGGTCAATCATCTACACAAGACAGGACATGTATGGGATAAACCCATGCATGGGTGAGTATAACTATACCCAGTAAGAAACCCAAAATCTAGTAAAGAAATACCACAATGGAAACACCATGAATATAATAACAAATGGGAGATACCAAAAAGTAAATATAGTCAGCCACACATAGGTATATGTCGACAACACATATATAAAAAACATCCATATATTTTTAATCAATGACACCATTGTAGAGGTATGTCGCAACTAATTACCGACCATATTAATCTTTTTGATGGAGGCTCATTCCATGAGTACTCACTCCTCGGGCCATTTTATCTTCACAGACACTCATGAAGAGTCTAGATCATTTGGACCCTAACCTAATAAGAACATATTGTTTAAAAAACATTATGAAACATAGATAGGGGATCATTCCCAACACACTAGGGAATACTAAGATCCCAATCTACAACAATTCAAAAAATAGAGGATCCTTCCCAATCAAACTAGGAAATACCACAAACCCTGCTGATGTAGCCCACTAGAATGAGGGCCAATTCACCGCTCTCGGTGGTTATGTCAATTCCAAAAAAATTCACTAAGCATAATAGTTGATCATGCTCCAGTCCCACATAGAAATACCATAACTCTATTGTGTACTTGGACTCCATAGGGGACTACAATCTAGTAATGTGGATGTAATGATGTACTAAAACCTCAAATAAAAGACCAATGGAATGCTATTAAAATATAATGGTCAATGATAAAAACATACCAAATTATCTTAAAAAGATAATCTCAACGTCAGGGACCCAATGACATAGACCACTCATCCAACGAACATATCATTTGAAAGCTATAACCATTTCAAAATTTAACAGGGAGTTAACTTGGCATGTGGACTGACCGGACAGTCAGTCCACTGACCGAGGAGGTAAATTATGATGGTAGACCACTCGGACTAGCCACCTCGATGCTGCTGCAGCCAACCGCTTCCTGGAATCTCTGACCACCTAGAAGCTAAATCCACCATGTCTCATGGTCGACCACTATGGTTGATTGTGGCTACATTCTAACCAAGTGAGCCTTGGTCTGACTCACCCACTAGGCCCGGCCTGGAATGTTGGGTCTGACCTGCCCTACTATGCATGAACAATTCGTTAGGAACATCTTGCTCGTTCCTGGGATTCCTATCCAATCCCACTCCATGTGGTCTCTAGAAACATCCCACACACCCACCAACTCTTTTTCATCCCACGACTCTAATCCATGTAGTCGCTTACATATTCTTCTCATGTTGGCTTGCACATGGCCACCTACCATGCTTCATACTTCCAACTCTGATCACTGATACCTTACCTCACCAGACCGCCACCATGCCTCACTTGACTGCCACATTGAACCCATTCCGGTGGTCCCTTCCACAATCCATTGTGCCCCCTCCAATGCTCAGAACATAATGTAGTTCCATATCTATGCTCCTCAGGTATCTATCATCCCATATCATTACTAAAATGTCATCATACATCCAATTCAGTGGTCCGATCACGTTTGGAACAACTCGAAAAGTTGAACCATGGCTCTAGGCGTCCAATGGTGAAGAACACAATGTATGGGGGGAGAAAATCATAAATAAAACCCAACATAATAGTCCTCAACCATTGTTCATTTTGGCCTCAATCTGTTTCCATAATATGGAAAAATAGATTCATTAAAATAAATCACCATATAATCTCATAGATAATATTCCATCACGCAAAAATGGTCAAACATCGGATCAATCTATTGATGGATTTACCCACCTTCATCGTCGAAATCATGAACAGAGAAAAATAACAATGAAACAACAACCATACCTCAATTCTGATCAGTTATTGATGAAGGATGGTTATTGTGTCATCGTTGTTGGTGAGATTACATTGAATCTGTTGTGTGTTGACCATTCATACATGATCCATTTCTATTTTTTGAGAGTGTTCATTCCCCGTTTCTTAGTGGAATTCCATGGTTATGGTGATAACATTGAATTCATGAAAATGGTTAAATAAAAATAAAAAGTCCCCCCAATATAAAATAATGATTATAATATAATTTTAATTACAAGTTCATCCTCATTTAATTTTTTAATAGATGACCGCTAATAAAATATATGTCACACAAAGGGTAAACACCACATTATATACACAATGGTTGTCTCATATTTCCAATCTAAGTAACTGTTAATGTTTATTGGGATTAAAATTATAAAATAATTTTATTTAATAAATTTATTTATGGTTATGTCCTTGTTTATTTTTTCTATTGATGGCCAGCACCGACCAAGGTTATGTTTTAGCTAGAGTAAGTCTATCAATTTGAGCTCAACTGTTACGACATATTTCTGATCCAAGTACCCATTTAATAGTTATTTTACATTTTCATGAAAACCATGCATTTGAGCTATTAAAAAGTTTAATATTTTCAAACAATTGTTTCATGAACTTTGGGCCTCGAAATCGCACTACGTCTAAGCACCTAGTCTCGAAATTAGTGCATATAATATCTAAAAATAATACTAGGAAATTCAGAGATATTGTAGTTTTTGTGATCTCTATAGTTCATGTAATGTGGTATAATGTGAGTATCCAAGAGAGATTAGTGGAAAAGGATAAATAAATTTGGTTTTTGTAACCTCACCACCCTACACGACTTTTTCATTTAGGGATAAAAATAATTGACATTGGGGAAAATTTAACAACATTTATTTTATAAAAAAAATCATTTATTATTCTATAACATTTCCAATGGTATTCATGATGTTAGTTCATTTTTTTAATAGGCCATAAAATATTAAATAATATATTTAATATATTATTTTTTATAGTGCACCTGTGAATATTTTATAAATTATAAATGGATTCCCATAATTATATTCCAAGAGCACAATAATGTTTAGAATATGACTATTTTCATAAGAGTTATATAATTTTTTTTGTAAGTCTTCAAACTCATAGACCAATGATTTTGTGGTTTAAAATAAAAAAATCAATATATTTTTATTATTTTTTGTTTGACTGTGTGATGGTGATATGTCACTATGAATTGGAAAATTATATTCCACATGAAGATGTCATGGAAAGTTATATATTTTGGTGGAGTGAATCTATTTATGGTAATTTAATAACCTTAATGCAAGAAATCTTATTTCATGAAATAATGAGGGAAATTAATTCAATGAATTTATGATGAATGTTATGAAAAAATAACTCTTTTTTATTACTATTATCTACATAGAAAATAATTTCTATATTGGAATAATCATAGGTCTGATTACACTCCACCTATATGTGGCATCGCACAATAAAAAATAATTTATTTGTGTTCATAGAAATCCTCATGATGAAGGTGACAATGAAAAGTTAGAATTGACATGTGATCATCATGTTTCATAAAATAAACTATAGGGTTAGTATTATTATTCATTTATTCATCTTTTACCTAAATACCTTGAATTCTCTTCTTAAATAAATAAATAAATTATGTTCCCATGATGATGGGGATGATAATATTTCAAGGGGAAAAATTAACTGTAAAAACGTGAAGGAATAATATAATATATATTACATTTCATTTCTCATGAAACAGGAAAAAATAAAAATTTTATTAACTATACATTCTTATTGTTAATAATTATTTAATTTCTTTTGTAAAATAAATATTAGTATTTTATTTAAAAAATATGAGTTACACATAGAATTTTAATTTGGAATTTTCCCCCATTATGCATGAAAATATAATTTTTAATATATAATAACTCCTTTTCTTAGATTATGATTATGTGATTATATATGAATACTTAATTTTTCTATCATGGAATAATCACAGGGATAAATCCATCTTGTTTATTTGGAAATTTATTTATAATTTTTCCCTTGGTTCAGATTTCCTAAAATAGTTTTTACTTGTAAAAAAGTAAATTTTTATATTTTTTATCATTAATATATAAATCTTTTATAAATTTTAATCATATTTGTTGTGACATTAACTAGATACATGTTTCCAACATATAATATATTAAATAATTGTGTTTGTAATGTTTAAATGTTCTTGAATTGGTGAATCATTGGATATTGATAATTTGGTTTTGGAAACAATTGTTCCTCAATTTTTTTGTGCCAAAATAAGAAATTTGGGTCTGAAATTATTTAAAAGATTATTTTTTATCCATATTTTTATGAATAAATTTTTTTTTCATTCAAATTTATTTTTAAGTGTTTTTTAGGCATATGGAATTAATATTTTCAATGTACCATGTTTTTATTTTTAATATCATGTGTTGGGACCATTTTAATTTTGAAGTCATTGTTTTATTGTTTTGTGATGGTTTATTTTTAATTTTGAATTTGAAAATATAATATTTTATTAATGGTGGGTGTTTTTTGGAAATATATAATGGTATATTATATATTACAAGATCTACATAAAGGTAGTTATGCTACTATAAAAAGGTGGAAGCATAATGGTAGTGTTTAAATTTCAATAGAGATATGTCAGGGTAGATCCAAAAGTTCAAAAGATATGTAAGGGTAACTGTATGGTGAATCAATATTATAAGGGTATATACAACACATCTCAAGATGTATCAATACATTACCACAGATTAATGGAGTTATGTAAAGGTCAACATCCAACCTATATAAATGTGATTTCATTGTTGGACACCAGTAGAATGGTGAATTTCATTTCCCATGTAAGGGAACCTTCAAATCATAGATACCTCCATAAGTGTACCTCCATATCTAGTAATTAACTAAATTTATTCAATACATTTCATGTAACGGGAATATGAATTACTAGTAGGTATGAGCAAAGCTATTGTAAAAGGAATATAATCATGAGGTACCCTAATCATCAACTCTCAAATCAAAGTAAAATCATGGAGGCGCTCAACACCATTAGGATAAGTGCTTGGGAAGCTAAAAAAGGTGAAGGTATTGAATATTGAATCGTTCTCTGAAATGAATCCATGTAACGAATACTTAAACCCCAATACATTACCTTGTCAGAGAGTATATTTATTTAATCTACTTTTACAAGAGTCGCAGGAAGAAAATCATAAACAGTAACAACATCCATATGGACACCAAAGAATCAATATTGGAGAAGTTTTACATGATGCACAATTATTATTGTATTCTAATAAATGTGAAATTATTCTTTTAAAGAATGGAAGTAATTTTAAAAATAATTTTTCAAGGGATAATAACATTTCAAACCGAGAATGAAGATTTAGATAAGGTTGAGAGAAGTAGTTTGTAGCATGAGCTACACTATATGACGAATGGTTGCTCGGGACTCATGAGGGAGTATGATCAATGCTTAAAGAGAATGATTCATTCACCCCTTCTCATTCCCTACATATTTTCTATAAATGTTTTCTCATGATATCCTCTTCTTTTACAAAAATGCAATATAGCTAAAATTTATGAGTAAAGGGAAATAATTTTTGTATATTTTCAACTTCTATTATAGATTTATATTCTTGATATATAAATTCATTCATCATTTTATTTTTTCATTCATACCAGTTCTTGGTCTTGGTTGATGAATTGATAGATTAAAAAATTATCAATAATGTTTGCAATATTTATTCCATTCTAATAAACTAACATGTTGATCAATTGGCAGTAGATATAATTAACATTCAATATAAAATGATAGTTCACATATTGAATGAATCCTATTATTTTAAATCAGTTTCTAGAATATTAATTATTCTATATATCATATTATTTAATTTTTTTATCAATTATATTTCTTATATCATTCCATCCATTACTTTAGGTGCTAACATTAATAACACATTTTACACCTCACACTTACATTGTTTTCTTCTTTTTCACATTTTTGTTTTCTATTTTATCACTTCACTTTAATATTTTTTGCAGTATATGGTTTTGATAATATATTTTCTTGTCATCATTATTACATTAATTTTAACCCTTCATGACATTAAAATATTAAGAGTAAGAGAATATAAATTTTTATTTTGATATCTATAGTGGCATGTAAAAATATTCATTATTAATATATCATTGATGAAATTCCAAAAAGATAAATATTATGTCCTTGATTTCTTCATATGTTTTTCAATAAACCTTATAAAAACCCATTCTTTGGTTGTTGGGTAATCATTTGACAACTTTTTCTCTATTACCAATCTCTCTTGTTCCTCCTTGAGTTCAATGATTGTTTCTAAATGTTACCATATAGAACATATATGGATTAATAGGTTTGGGAATGTATTGATGATGATTTAATGGGTTTGAGGAATGGTTTAATGATCAATTATAAGATGATAAAAATTGTGAATGATGATGATAAATACACCTAAAAGGTGTGATCATAAGTTCAATAAAATTAAAATTGGACAAAAATGGATGAATGATTGGAGGTGGGGATTGTAACATCCTAACCCAACCCATTGGATAGGGAAGGCGTGAATGTACTAATATCTTTTAGTGACTTACCCAAGACACCAACAGCTAGAAATAAATTCTAAGGGCTAGATAAAATGTGATGGGTGAGATTTTCCCTCTCTCTATCTCCCTCACAAAAAACATACAAAAAAATAATAACAAGAATTCTTGACACAATTTGATGCATGAAGATAAATAGTAAAATAAACTATCCGAAATAAATATAAAAAAATACAAGAGAAATTGTAAAACATAAATTATACAATCAAGCCATAAATCAAAGGAAAATTAGATGTAGCAGCACCAATGTGAAATAACTCTCAATACTCAACACGAAGAACTCCATGCAGCATCCTCCATTTTCAAAACTAAATAATGAAGCTCTATTAGTAAAATATAATTCCTTACCATTTCCAATATCATAATAAACAATGTTTTCTTACGCTCTAAGGTAAATATGTAGGGAGTGAGTATACAAATTAGCAGGAAAACCACATAATTCCAACAAATTCCACTGGAATAAAACTAGTTAACTCATAGTTTTATATAAATTTAATGGAAATAACAATACAATTTTTTTAAAAAATATTAATATTAAAAAAAGAAAGTAAATACCAAATATATTTGAACGGAATACAAAATATATCACACACCCATGTATGCATAAATCCTTTTTAGGGTCCTAAGTATTCATTTCAAAACATATACATCCCATATATGTTAAAAAATAGACATCAACCACTATACCCTATGGGAACCATCCCCATGCACGAACTAAAATGGAATAATTTAATGTTGATGTGCCCAGATCAGTGTGAATCACTGAGAGGGGGAGGGGGTGAATCAGTGATCCTTTGAAACTTTTTACTAATTGATTCTTAATCAATTAAACCTCTATGGCTTGTTAAGGCCTCGATCCACTCTTATTATGTCTCTCAACCTTTCCCGGATAATGTAGTAATGAAAAGGCACAGGACACAAGGATTTACAAGGTTCGACACCAAAGGCCTACATCCTTGCCATGCTCTCCCAGCATGGATTCTCCCATTATAATCTGTTAGTATTACAATGGTCGATACATCTTCCCAACGTATCTCTCCTGAGTCCCACAGGAGGGTCTTTATACTGCGTCCCACAGTGTTACCAGAGTCCCACTGGCCTGCTCCAGAATCCCACTGGAGACTTTCTCCACCCTGAGTCTCACAGGGGTCTTCTCCTGGCTGCTCGAGTCGCACGAGTAGCTCTTCTCCTCTTTAAGCTCTTCAAGTAACTTCAGCAGCCTGGGATAGAGGCTGTTGGCCTTGCTCTTCTTCTGATCAATTGTGGTGATCAGGTCTTCTCGTCTTGCTCAGGATTTATCTCCTTCTTCTCAGGATGACCTGGCTTCTCTCCAACTACTGAATACTCAGACAACTGATATCTTTAAACTTCAGTCTGGTCCAGTCTCACTCACTTCAACTTCATGCACTGAGTGCATGGCAGCTCTCCTTCCTCATGCACTGACTGCATGGCCTTCTCAAATTCTTCAAGAACCTCCTGGTCTTGGACAACTCAAATGCACACCACTGATTTAACTTTCTTCACGTGTGCACGTGCATGCATGCATGCATGCACTCCTCCTTTCCTCTTCTTGGTGCAGTAGACCCACAAAGGGTGTAGTCACTTTAAGCACACACACCTTCTTCCTCCTTCACACACTTTATCCAATTTGTTTACACACTTAGAGTGTGTTCTACTTTAGTGTGGGTCACTCCTTATTTTACTTCTAGGTGTTTACACTTTTAGTGCACACACTAGGTTCGGCCTTTTAGTTCTTTTGCCCACACAAATGCATATGGCCTTCTTCCCTTCTTGTGCAAACACCTAGGCTTCGGCCAACTTCTTGCTCACTTTGCACACACACTTAATGAGTGTGGTCTTCTAACCACTTGGCACACAATTGGCCTTCCACTTTATCTTGCACACAAAAGGCACTATGCCTCGGGTCTTCTTGCTTTGCACACCTACTGCCCGTAGGGTGTTCTTCCTTCACTTTGCACACAAGCACAAGGCTCGGCCTTCTTCTTCTATTCCACCTGAATGCCAAAGGAGGCGCGCATGGGTCTTCTTGAGCCGCGGGGTGCACAGGCACTCGGGTGTGCAGGATGCAATACCACGAGGCGCGCAAGCCACAATGGTGAGGACACCTTGGGCGCGCAAGCTACTCCTGCCGCGCAAGTATGCGGGCAGGGAGAGCTCTTCCTGTCGCACAAATAATGCGCGCAGGGGACCTTCGAAGCCTCGGGTGGCTCCGGAACCTTCAGCCGCGCAAGTTCTTTGCGCGGGGCTTCTACTTCGCAAGGCACAAAGTGCTCCGCGGGACTCCGGGTCTTCTACAAAACTTCAGCAAGCTGCAGAGAGCCTCGGCCTCTCTTTTTATAGGCAGAGGAATGCTTAAAACTTCCGCGTGGTTATAAATTCAAAATCCCGAAGATTTCGGATCTTTAAAAATCATTCAAATCTGGTTTCTATCCTCGGTTCACACGGGCTCCCTTTTTCTTCGGTTTCCTCCACGTGCATGCGACTTAGAACGCATGCACGGCCTTCGTTTAGGCTTATGCATGCAAAGCATGCTCTCCACGTGGCCTCGGCACCTTCGGTTGCTTCGGTCGAACTTCAAATTCCCCATCAAACGTTTGCATGCATATTTTATTGCATGTATATGTTCATTAGGGCCAGATGATCACAATGGAGGTCTTACTTTGATTGGAGGTGGCTGGAATCTCAAATGCCGTCGTCGGGTGGCCTCTGGTTCAGCGGGAGACGTCGGGTGGCTTCGGGGTGGCTCGACGAAGGAGATGAGCCGGGAGCCATTGGATCGGGCGATCGAAATACATCGGACGGCCTGGATCAGATCATCTCGCCGCGGATCAGATGTGCGGCCGAGATCTGGCGCGCGATCGATCGGGCGGCCAGGATCACTCCCGCAGAAAAATTCGCCGTCCCACATCGAAATGCCGCGGGATTTTCTCACGGTTTAACAAACAAGCGCTCCCCCAGCCTCCTCAATTGAATCTCCTCCCTCCACGGTGCCGCCCCGCACCGCGTTCTCCCTGCAGGGGCGCTCTGCGCCCACTCTCGCCTCTGCGGGCGCGCACCTAGCGCCCACTATGCACACTCGGGTGCGCGGGTTTCACCACCGCGTGCCCTCGGGGGCTTACACATGGCCCCCTGTCGCCTTGTGCTTGCACCATGGGATCCCCCATGGGCGTGGCGCCTTCGGCCCACAAGTGCCTTGGGGATGAACCCGTGGGCTGGCCTTGGCTGGCCTAATTTTTGGGAAAGGCAAATATAATGACTTTGTTAAAAACAAAGTATTCAATGAGTTCAAGCCATATCAAATACCAAATGCCAAGCCACTCCAAGCCTTCTTCCTTTCTTCTTCTTCTTAAGAATTCCATCATTTCTCCTCTCATATGATCTCTACTTAGAATATGGAATTCCCATGGTTTCTTTTTAATCTTCAACATTCTTCAATGATCCAATCAGAGATCAAGTTGGAACTTCTTCAAATTCACATGCACTAAGAGTTAGTGCATGGACTTCATTAAAACCACTTCATCCACTTAGAACTTATGGATGGTTCACTTCTTCAACTCCTCATGCATTGTCACTACAATTCATGGTCTTCTATCATTGTTGTGACTTTGTATCCAGTTGATACAAGTTCTTGGAACTTAATGAACAACTCAACAATCGTCTGATTTCCATGGAGAATGTTTCAACCACAACATCCTATGTCACTTAGTGAATCTCCTAAGTTACATCCCTCTAAGTACCATGGCCATTCTCCTTCACCACCATCACCACCACATCCTTTGTCATTCACATATTGAACTTCCTTGACATCCATCCATTCATTCCTTGCCAACAACATACCTCATTGACAACAAATGAAACACAGTGCACTTCAATCTCCCCCTTTGTATTTGTTGTCAATACACCATTTCAGCACATATGAATGGGTCAATATGTGTGCCAATATTTTCTCCCCCTTATTGGCAATCAAATGCAAAGGTGTGGTGTGGTTCTCTTTCAAAAATCTCTTCCTCCCTTCGAATAGCATCTTCTTGAAAAACACTAGGAGAGGGATGATGTCACATGTTCTTCTTTAGCAAAGAACCTTTAGTTGATCAACTCTAAGTCTACTTGGGCTAACCCGGTGTAGAAAACAAGAGTGATGTAACCAAGGAATTCAAAGCTGTCCATAATTCTCTACACATGTGAGATCATGCTTAGGGGTTTGAAATTTTTCAGATATAACAATGAATTTGCTAAATCCTGCACAACTTCACAAAACTCATTAGAAAGTTCAGGTGCAAAGATAAAGCACCCCCTTTAATCCATTTGTCTTCAATCCATACTCCCCCTTAATTGACAAGATAAACTCAATTAAGAAACAAGGGATGAAAGTATGATTGGAATACCTTAACTTTTCAAAAGATGGTATTAATCTCAGAATCCCATCTTCTTCAGATTGGCTCCCCCTCAAGGGGTGCACTCCATTCTGTCCAAACCATCCTCCAGTTGAGAATGATCATCATCTTCAATTCCCTGCAATGTTAGCCCATGTATATACCAGGAGTATAAGGGAATAAGATGGAACCTCCTTGGTTCATCAATGTGAACAACAAGGTTGAGAAGATTCTCTCAACCGAGATGCCCCATTTTCACCAGTCTTCACACTTGCACATTTGATCTTCAATGATGTTTGTGCTGGTGTGGATCTCAACACATCTTCATGTGAAATCTTCTTCTTCCCTTTTTCCTTAGCAATTGCCAGAACTTCATCTTCAGCTCTCTGCAGATCTTTGGAAAGTTGCAACTGATTTGGCCATATGACTAACGAGTCATTTGGAAGTGTGGCCTCAGTTCTGGAAGTTTCACATGGTTCCTATGATGCTGTCAAGCTACCTCTCTTAGGCAACTTGTTTTCAATCAATCCCTTCTTCTTCTTTTGGATTGATTGTCTGTTTGAGTTCAGTTGGCTTCTATTTATTTCCATGGCTTGTTTGCAAAGATCCATGGTATGACCTTTCTTTCCACAGTAGAAGCATATTTTCTTGGTGGTCCTTCTGGATGCATCACCCTTCTTGGAATCAGACTCCAATGACATCTCTTCATTTCTCAAACATTTCTTGGGAGCATCTTCCACATTCTTATGCTTTCTTCCCAAGGATTCTTTCTGAGCCAGGTTCTGTGATCTTTTCTTCTTTCCATATTTGGATACATCTGGAGATTGACATGTATCATTATTTTGACCACTTTTGCAACCATCCCAGATGTTGTCAAGTAATCCAAATCTGTTAGCAGTAAACAGATGTCTCTGGACCTGTGGATGCTGCTTCTTTTCTTCTGGCTTGCTCCCCCTAGGCATGGGCTTCCTCTGTGCTTTCGCATTCAGTGGATTGTACCAACAATCCTTTGCACAATTCCCATACTTGTTACAACACCAACATTGACCCACAAATCTTGACCTCTTGTGTACTTCTGATTGATGGGTACTTTTCTTGACAAGTTGTGTTGTTTCAGGAGAGCCCTGCTTCTTCACCTTCCTCATCCAGATGGATGGAACCTTCTTCTTAGAAGATGTTGCACTTTCACTAGAGGATGACCTTATTTAAGAATCATCCTTCTCAATGCTCACTTGAGTGGCAACATTTCTTCTACCAGCTGACTGGGAGGTTTTGGCTTTGGGTGATTGCTGATTTTTCAATATCACCTCCAGTTCTAAGCATTTCATGTTGAGGGAGTACTTCTCATCCTCAACCAATCTTAGCCTACCTTCCCAATTCTATTTCAGCTGTTCCATCTGGTCATCATGCACCTTCATTATTTCATGCAATGAGTTGTCAAGCTCCTTTACCATTTTGACTTTGTCTTTGAGTTGAGAATCTCTGACATTCATTGACACTTTATGCCTCTTTTCCAGTGCATGGAAAACATCTTTGACCAATATCATAAAGAATTCTTTCTCAGAAAGGCTCCTTTGCAATTCTTCAGCAGTGTCTTCATATCTTTCATTGCAAAGAGAAACTGTTTCATCTTTAGCCTTCACCAGCTTTCTGAGAGTGTTGGTTATGCCAACCCTTTTAGCCAACTGATCTTCCATTGCATTGGCTTCTTCTTCTAGCTGTAATTTTTCTTCTTGAAGATCAAGGATTCCAGTAGTAATACACATTGCCACTTCCTTGGGGACTTTCTTATGAAGATATTTGATTGCACTTTGAAGATCATTCATTGTTCCAACTTCATCACAACTAGGACATGCTTTCTTAGAAGAGTGATAAAAGGAATTGTCAGGTGTTTCTCTATCAGCAAAAATCTTCTTCTTCATCTTCTTGGCCTGTTTCTTCATCCTGTTTTTCTGAGTCTTGGCAGATATCTCCATTTGAGGCTGGTCGCTCATTTCCTCAAATCTGCACTTCATAAAGACTCCCTTGGATCTTTTAGAGGGAACCTCCCTCTGATACCAATTGAAGTGCCCAGATCAGTGTGAATCACTGAGAGGGGGAGGGGGTGAATCAGTGATCCTTTAAAACTTTTTACTAATTGATTCTTAATCAATTAAACCTCTATGGCTTGTTAAGGCCTCGATCCACTCTTCTTATGTCTCTCAACCTTTCCCGGATAATGCAGTAATGAAAAGGCACAGGACACAAGGATTTACAAGGTTCGGCACCAAAGGCCTACATCCTTGCCATGCTCTCCCAGCATGGATTCTCCCATTATAATCTGTTAGTATTACAATGGTAGATACAGCTTCCCACCGTATCTCTCCTGAGTCCCACATGAGGGTCTTTATACTGCGTCCCACAGTGTTACCAGAGTCCCACTGGCCTGCTCCAGAATCCCACTGGAAACTTCCTCCACCCTGAGTCTCACAGGGGTCTTCTCCTGGCTGCTCGAGTCGCACGAGTAGCTCTTCTCCTCTTTAAGCTCTTCAAGTAACTTCAGCAGCCTGGGATAGAGGCTGCTGGCCTTGCTCTTCTTCTGATCACTTGTGGTGATCAGGTCTTCTCGTCTTGCTCAGGATTTATCTCCTTCTTCTGAGGATGACCTGGCTTCTCTCCAACTACTGAATACTCAGACAACTGATATCTTTAAACTTCAGTCTGGTCCAGTCTCACTCACTTCAACTTCATGCACTGAGTGCATGGCAGCTCTCCTTCCTCATGCACTGACTGCATGGCCTTCTCAAATTCTTCAAGAACCTCCTGGTCTTGGACAACTCAAATGCACACCACTGATTTAACATTCTTCACGTGTGCACGTGCATGCATGCATGCATGCACTCCTCCTTTCCTCTTCTTGGTGCAGTAGACCCACAAAGGGTGTAGTCACTTTAAGCACACACACCTTCTTCCTCCTTCACACACTTTATCCAATTTGTTTACACACTTAGAGTGTGTTCTACTTTAGTGTGGGTCACTCCTTATTTTACTTCTAGGTGTTTACACTTTTAGTGCACACACTAGGTTCGGCCTTTTAGTTCTTTTGCCCACACAAATGCCTATGGCCTTCTTCCCTTCTTGTGCACACACCTAGGCTTCGGCCAACTTCTTGCTCACTTTGCACACACACTTAATGAGTGTGGTCTTCTAACCACTTGGCACACACTTGGCCTTCCACTTTATCTTGCACACAAAAGGCACTATGCCTCGGGTCTTCTTGCTTTGCACACCTACTGCCCGTAGGGTGTTCTTCCTTCACATTGCACACAAGCACAAGGCTCAGCCTTCTTCTTCTATTCCACCTGAATGCCAAAGGAGGCGTGCAAGGGTCTGCTTGAGCCGCGGGGTGCACAGGCACTCGGGTGTGTAGGATGCAATACCACGAGGCGCACAAGCCACAAGGGTGAGGACACCTTGGGCGCGCAAGCTACTCCTGCCGCGCAAGTATGCGGGCAGGGAGAGCTCTTCCTGTCGCACAAATAATGCGCGCAGGGGACCTTCGAAGCCTCGGGTGGCTCCGGAACCTTCAGCCGCGCAAGTTCTTTGCGCGGGGCTTCTACTTCGCGAGGCACAAAGTGCTCCGCGGGACTCCGGATCTTCAACAAAACTTCAGCAAGCTGCAGAGAGCCTCGACCTCTCTTTTTATGGGATGAGGAATGCTTAAAACTTCCGCGTGGTTATAAATTCAAAATCCCGAAGATTTGGGATCTTTAAAAATCTTTCAAATCTGGTTTCTATCCTCGGTTCACGCGGGCTCCCTTTTTCTTCGGTTTCCTCCACGTGCATGCGACTTAGAACGCATGCATGGCCTTCGTTTAGGCTTATGCATGCAAAGCATGCTCTCCACGTGGCCTCGGCACCTTCGGTTGCTTCGGCTGAACTTCAAATTCCCCATCCAACATTTGCATGCATATTTTATTGCATGTATATGTTCAGTAGGGACAGACGATCAAAATGGAGGTCTTACTTTGATCGGAGGTGGCCGGAATCTCGAATGCCGTCGTCGGGTGGCCTCTGGTTCAGCGGGAGACGTCGGGTGGCTTCGGGGTGGCTCAACGAAAGAGATGAGCCGGGAGCCATTGGATCGGGCGATCGAAATACATCGGACGGCCTGGATCAGATCATCTCACAGTGGATCAGATGTGCGGCCGAGATCTGGCGCGCGATCGATCGTGCGGCCAGGATCGCTCCCGTGGAAAAATTCACCTTCCCACATCGAAACGCCGCGGGATTTTCTCACGGTTTAACAAACAAGCGCTCCCCCAGCCTCCTCAATTGAATCTCCTCCCTCCACGGTGCCGCCCCGCACTGTGTTCTCCCTGCAGGCGCGCTCTGCGCCCACTCTCGCCTCTGTGGGCGCGCACCTAGCGCCCACTATGCACACTCGGGTGTGCGGGCTTCACCACAGCGTGCCCTCGGGGGCTTACACACGGCCCCCTGCCGCCTTGTGCTTGCACCATGGGATCCCCCATGGGCGTGGCGCCTTCGGCCCACAAGTGCCTTGGGGTTGAACCCGTGGGCTGGCCTTGGCTGGCCTAATTTTTGGCAAAGGCAAATATAATGACTTTGTTAAAAACAAAGTATTCAATGAGTTCAAGCCATATCAAATACCAAATTCCAAGCCACTCCAAGCCTTCTTCCTTTCTTCTTCTTCTCAATAATTCCATCATTTCTCCTCTCATATGATCTCTACTTAGAATATGGAATTCCCAAGGTTTCTTCTTAATCTTCAACATTCTTCAATGATCCAATCAGAGATCAAGTTGGAACTTCTTCAAATTCACATGCACTAAGAGTTAGTGCATGGACTTCATTAAAACCACTTCATCCGCTTAGAACTTATGGATGGTTCACTTCTTCAACTCCTCATGCATTGTCACTACAATGCATGGTCTTCTATCATTGTTGTGACTTTGTATCCAGTTGATACATGTTCTTGGAACTTAATGAACAGCTCAACAATCGTCTGATTTCCATGGAGAATGTTTCAACCACAACATCCTATGTCACTTAGTGAATCTCCTAAGTGACATGCCTCTAAGTACCATGGCCATTCTCCTTCATCACCATCACCATCACATCCTTTGTCATTCACATATTGAACTTCCTTGACATCCATCCATTCATTCCTTGCCAACAACATACCTCATTGACAACAAATGCAACACAGTGCACTTCAAATGTAATATTAACTCATTCAGAATGAAGTGTATTCCATGTAATCACGCTAGTTAATTTTAATTAAACATGATTTTCTATTTTATAAATTAATCAATCCTGTTGTGAGTGTTACCCACAACCCGTCTTTTTATTCCACAAAATATTTTCTTTTTCAATAAATAAATAAAAATGATTAATTACATTAAAAAATAATATAAATTTAAAAATATAATCCTTCATTTTATATAGAGATTGGAGGGATTGATAATCCACAAATTTAAAAATGGTAATCGAATTTGAAGAAATGCAAAATGATCTAGACAGATCCAAGATCTTATTTCCATTCTATTAATGGTTACTAGAGAGATATTATTATATCAAGACAAAACCCATATATCTGATCAATGAATCCATGATATATGGGTCTAATAATGATATAGTGGCAAGATTGGAATGAACTATAAAGGGAGACATAAATAGGGTTTTTATATTTGATTTCTTAGATCTAAATATCTATGATCCATAAAAATTTATCTCAGAAGGGTAGAATAGGTCCAAAACACCTACGTAAATGTTGAAGTTTGTGATAATAGGTCAAAGGAAAAAGGATGAAATGTTTTATCGATTTTTTTCTCGTTTAATAAATTTTCTATATTCAATCAATCATCTCTCATAGTTTGGAAAAACAATGCGCCAGCTATAAAAATCAAAATTTTCTAAAAAAATTCAAAGTCTCACCATTACCTAAAGTTTTATGAAATTAAGGTTTCAATAATTTGAAAACCTATAATACCTCTCTATAATTCACATGTTTACATGGGTAAATCACTGGGTCCCCTAACTCTACTCAATACATTAACCCTCAAAAACAACTCAAAAAGACTCCAAATCTAGAAAAAAAATCTCAATCCCAAACCTAAATTTCGAATAGCTCAAAAATTTAAATAAATAAAAAATTACCTCAAAATTTGGATGTTACATTTTCTACACTATTTTTCATTCCATACTTAGAAAAAAGGATATTTACAGTGCTTTCAAAGATCTCTGGTCTCTAAAAAGATTTTTTCACATTCCCATGTCTCCTCCTATATCTGACTATACATCCATAGTACCTACACGAAAAGAATATATATTCCAGGAAATATATTTTCTAATCTATCCAAAATACATATTGGTTCCAAAATAAATGTATCATTAGGATCAATACAAACATGATCCCATCAAATCACATGATTAGTATTAGGATAATACATATTCAATTGAGATACATGAAAAACATTATAAATTGATAATTATATTACTGGTAAAGATAAACAACATGGAAAATATTTAATGAATTAATGTACCTAAAATGGTATAATATACCAAGGAGAAGGCATACCTTATTTCCCAAAATAATGATGCAGTATCCTAGGATATACTTTTAGAAATACATGTTCACCCATGATAAAATATATCAGGAATAGATGATGATAAATATAAGATTTATGTTGAATCTAGGATATAAAAATTAAATTCATAATTATATGTATATTTTTTATCATCTCATGAACAAGTCTAGGTCTAGTTATTGATGTCTCTAATGAATCTAATGAATAATGTGGAGAATGATACGAAGTACCATATAATACTATGAATGGATCCATATGTATCATCACCAGATATCTGTTGTTATATGATTACTCTCTTAAAGGTAAATGATCCTCCTATGAACAACAAAAATATATCACACAAGCTCAGAGAAGTTATTTAATTTTTTGAATAATCTGTTACAAATTTCATTCCATTTGAGGATGAGACACTATTCTCATGGTCCACTGGGTTCCAATAGATTATTTTAATGATTTCCAAAATCATGTGTAAAATAAGGGATCTCTATATAAGATAATAAAAAAAATGTAAAATATGTATTTTTAAATCTTATTGGATATATATATTTCTTTTTTATCAATCGTATTATATTCTAAGATTAGAATTATGTTTGATGAAATTTTGAGTGGGTACATAATCACACATATGGAATCACATTTCTAAATAATTCTTAGTAAAATAGCAACAGTTTCTGTAGAATACTATTACTATTTCCAAAATGGTATGGGTGATGATTGTAATACTATTTTTGGTTGTTTATTATCATCTGTAAACATATGACATGCAGAATATTTCATTACATACTAATTACTCTAATTTTAATATCTTACCACCAAGAATATTTTCTCGGATCCTTATATATATTTAAGATACATGAATGTATTTACCACATATAATGGTGGTAAAATTAAAGGGGATTCACTTTAAAATTGGTGGATCCACAATATGATTTTGAAATAGAAACACTATATTGTGATTTTGTTTCCATCAAAAAAGTGTCTTTGTGCAATTGAGTATTGATATAATGGAAAAGAAATAAGGGTAAAAACTGTGATAATTTTTCTTTTTTATCAACCAAATCATGAACATACGTCACTATAAAAAACTGTAGCATTGTTCCGTATAGTGTAATCCAATGTTATTTCAAAAATCAGGCACCTCAGTTAACATTTTTCAGGAGATAGTCTAGATAATTTGTAAAATAATCCTAGGATTAAAGAATCGACCATTCAATTACTTTTTCTATGTGTATAAACCAAATAAAATTCAACTATTTGGAATTACCCCCTCCATATTCAATTTATGAGGTTCAAATATCTTTATGTGAAACATTTGTTTCGAGATTATATGGTCAGTGAAAACAATGCACTTCTTACTAAAGTAATAATGACAACAATTTTTCAGAGCGTGGAATATTGATTCTAGCTCTAGATCATGCTTGGATAATTATTTTCACGCACTTAAAACTATATCAATATATAAGTTATGATATGATCCACTTACATAAAGACATAACCCATTCTATATCCATACACATCATAGTAGACGACATAAGCTTCCTCTAGTTCAGGAAACATTAGGATAAGTGTTGAAGTGATAATGAGATTAAGATCCAAAATTTTTTTTTAAAATAATCACTTCATAGAAATGAAGTATCATTTTTATTTAATTACATCATTAGAGTAATGAGAAAGGAGGAATCATAAACAAAGTGTAGATTGTAACCATCCAATCCTAGAATGATGTGTATCTTAAAATTGATCTTCTTTGATTACAAATAATTAAAAAATTATATATTTTAGTGTCTACTGATATTCCCTTCTATGTGATTACATTACCACAAATGAAAAATTATCTTATCCATAATTCACTATTTGATATTTTTTCATAATGTTAGTGTTCCTACTAGATGTTCAACATTATCTATGATAACCATAGTCTATTACCTTTCATTTAATGATTTATTACGTAATAATAGATATCATAAAAACAATTATATCATGATTAATTGTGTATTAGGGAAATTAAATACATTACATAACAACATAAAATATGGGGTACATCGATATTATTGAAAACCTCCATAATATACCCATAATATTACAATGTTCTAAAAATTACATGAGATAACCTGGGGATATACATAAGAAATGGGTGAGAGATAAATCTCAATAAGTGAAAAAATAAATCATATCATAAATAAAGTGTTACATGTTAGAAAATTTTCATTTCAATGGTATATAAAAATAGTTAGAATAATAACAATGAAAAGGGAAGAATGATGTTACATGTTAACATTAAGGCAACATGAGAATGTGTAAACTACTTTAAAAGAGACATCCTAACCATATGTCAATGTTGATCACCCATAAATCAAAGCATTATGTTAATAGAAAAACCTATCATGTACCATAAATTTAATATCATGAGACTAAAACATTACACAATGCATTGTACTGTTATCTGGGTGCCCCCATCATAATCATATCACGTACATGTTTAACTGTGCTACATAGATCATATAACATAAGAACATATTTAATCAAATTTAAAACAAAAATTAAGGATTATGTGTAAAATAAATTTAACTACTCAATAAATTATGTATAGTTATAAATAGGGGAATACCCCTGAGTAGAAATGGGTACGTGTATACACCTCACAAATGTTCGGAATGGATAATCGTAGTGACACTTTAACAGAGTAACAACAGTACACGAAAATTCAAAAAAATGGTTCAATGAGAGATAAAGGGATATCTCATCACACATATGTATAAATCAAAGTATGATGGATATTTAAAAACATAATACGACAAGAATATTTTGGAATTAAGAGGCATAATATCAGTAGGATTCTTGAATAAAAACATTACATGTAAAATGGAGGATAATTTCGAAAGCGTAAAGGGGTTACAAAATTAATCATCGGTGTGATTAATGATAGTGAAAGGGGATTTTCATAACTTTTAAATAATAAGGTAATTAATAGGTATTTTTCAGATCATATATCATTAATATTAATTAGAATACATAGTAAATTACATAAATAATGCGCATGAATAAGGAGAAGAAAAAGATGAAACATTACTATTTTTTGACACAGTAACATCTTAGATAAATTCTATAATGAAGGGGGATATATAATAAATCATTATTATAATATATATTATAATAAAAATTAATATTTTTATATTCATTAAAAAAATTACCAATTTTTATTCAAAAGGTTAAATACAAATAAAGTACTTAAATTGAAATGAAGAGAGGGGGATCTCTTACCGTGAGAGGGTGATTCCAAAATATTTGGTAGAGCCTCTCGAGTAATTTGGGGGATCATTGGAGGAATATATATAAGGTGGGATAGATTAAAGAAATTAATCAAGTTTTTAGTGAAAGGGAATGGGATCTTTTGTGGGTTTATATATAAAATATAGGGGAGTTCTTCAATATTTCCAAAACATAGATTTTAGACACTATATTATACTTTAATCAATTCCAAAAACAATCTTATAGTTTTTTTAACATTTTTTATAATAAATATGATTCGTTGTAATTATTTTATTATTCCATGGAATTGAACCAATAAAAAATTACCCATGGTGATGTAGATGTGAGTCATATTTAGAATGAATTTATTTTAAAAGCATAAAATATAATAGAGGTTTTGGAAGATTCGTAATGGATTTATATATTTTTTAAAATAATTTTAGAAATGTGTTATTTTAAATTTTAAACATATATTTGGTCATAGATGCCCATTATATAATTTATAACATCACTTTTGGGTCATTATTAAGTTATAATACACATTATATATTTATATCATATTTAATTTTTACGCAAAAATTTTAATATCTCAAAAAAATTATGAATATTAATTTATATATAAATTTAATGTGATGATTCCAAAAAAATATTTATTTTTTCAATATATTTGAAAACATGTGACTTTTTACTAATAAAAAATAAATTTCCATTTATTGAGATATGATGGGTTTTTATATAAATAGTTTTCGAACTTTTATAAAAATTACATTTGAATTAATAAAACGTATATTAAAAATTGTTTTAATAAAAATTATTCAATTATATTATTTATTAATATATCTTTAATTTTTCAAATTTGAGAATTCATCAAAAAGAAATATCTATTTGAAACATTTTATTACATAAAAAATATAATTTTGGTTTTATCATTTCAAAATCCATATCATTTACTAATTAAAGATGGTAAAAAGTTAATATATTTTTCATTATATAAAATATATAGTAATATTATTACAGATTTGATACATACAAATTTATTTCACAAAATAATTCCTTGAGGGTAAGATGCATGATGCTGATATTTTTATGGGGGTGGTTTGGCCTAAATGGTTAGGGTTGTGATATTGATGATCTTGGACATCTAATCTAAATGGTTTCACTCATGCTTTAGTTGTCGGATCTCATCTCGGGCTTCATTGAGGTAAAATACCAGTGTTTATATCTCTCTTGGAAGCACTAATAAATGGGCTTCATAGGATATAATAATACTTCTTGTGTCCATTAATACTTTGGCTTATGTTAACTGGATTTATCATAACACTATATTTATAATAATAAAATGATAAATATTAAAAACTATCTTTTCAAGGGTTATGATGATTAAAAATATTTTAAATAGGATAGGATATAATGAAACCATGTATGGATATGTTTATTCAATAATAATAATTAACCACTTAATTCAATCACAAATGAAATTTTATTTATAAAAGTTCATGTCATTACAATATTCCCCCATTTAAAAATTTCACTATAATAATTTTCATTTCATAATATTAAAGAGATATGGGTAATTCTATTTCATCACATCCTATAGTTCCAACAATACATCATCATACTTTTGGTTTCTCCATATCCCTTTGACCTAGTGTATTGTTTTATTTCATATAAATTTGTAATTATGATCCAAGGTCTTCACTAGATGTTCATCATATGAAATATTATTCACCAATTATACCACAAATGGATTTAATACATGTAAGGGATCTCAATGTGAATGTTGTATCGTGGATTAAGCATTACATTCTCCACAAATTTCATGACATTCTTCCATACAGATTTGAATAGGAATACCATATCAAAAATCTATAGACACGAAGTCTCATCAATTTTTATTATCATAAATGTTCTTTCAAATCCAAACATATCTGATTTTCTACCGAATGGACTTGACACTTTCAACTATTTTCTCAACCATTTCCAGACCCAACAGTTTTCATTTACTAACTTCATCCTTGGATTAGAGGGTTCTACATCTCTTAACATAATGGGATTCATAGGGACCCATTTGTATGATTGATTGGCTACTATTATTGTATGAGAAATTGACGAGAAGAAGATGTTGATCCCATCTTCCTATGAATTTACTTAACAATGCTGTCAACATGACCTAAATTGTATGGATAATTATCTCATATTGAACATCATTTTGAGGATTAAAGTCCATGATAATGTTTAGCACATTATTTAGATCATATTGGATTCTATTTCAAAACTTATATTGAAATATTGGGTCTTGATCAGATACAATCAATAACAATGTTCCATAAAACATCACCACATCTCTAGTGATCAAGTTATATGTCCTCTTAGAATGAAATGAAGTGATCAGTCATGGTATGATGATCCACCATAACCCATATAACATTATTTACTCTTTATGTATTTATAAGACCAATGTAAAATCCACGGTTATCTTTATTCATTTCAATATATGTATGGGTAATGGTTGCATCATCCCCTTGGATTTTTTCATTTCATCAATCACTTTCTATCATACAAGAGACCCTGATGTATTTTATGTGATATCCTTCTTCATATTGTCCAACCTATAGTGATATTTTATATCATTATACATATTTATTATCCGTATATATATGGATAAGTTTGAGTTATGTGCAGCATCCATGAACTCCTCCTTTAACTATGGATTTGATGGTACACATAGTTGTGACCCAAATATTATGACTCTTTATTCATTAAATATTAACTCCAAGTTTTTCCATTTTATTAGAGCTTCCACATTCTTCATAATTTACGCATCATCTCTATTAGAATACATTATCTTATAAAGAATGTATGGATGAGAAATGATTTTTAATGGATTTATGATGTTCCTTTCATTATGATTCCCATGTCCGTCATTTTCAATTCCAACAATATTGAATCCTTCTCAATTATCATTAATGATAAAATTTATGGATCCTTTCTAATTAAATAATATTCAATTTTATTTTATTTCCAAGGATGGTAGTGGATTGATCAAGCATAGTATTTAATTTAATCTAACCATATTTTTGGGTGCATATTCAACTATTTATGTGTAAATATATACATGAGGATATTATGTTACCTATATATTTCATAATTCAACCCCAAGTGATAATGATTCAATATTTTAAATAGAAATATCACTAAAACCAACCATTAATTAGGAATTTGGTAGTTCTATTCATGAGAATTTAATTACCCTAAAGCGTAGGCTATCACATTGTCTTTCTTCATGGGTAAACAGCCCAATCCATTGTTTAAAGAATAACTATATCCCATGAAAAGTTTCCCACTTGTAAGTATCATAAGTATAGGTACAACTATAAGACACATTTTCAACTCCATCATGATATCTTCACATTCATTATTCCAGATATAATATGACACCCTTAAATGTTAGCTTGGTTATAGGATTTGAAAATCCTGATGAATTTCCTAAAAATCATCAATAATACAAAAACAGTCCATGAAAAATACAAATATCTATCTCAGATGTTGGCCTCATACATCAATTAATTTCATTTATCTTTTATTGGTTGATAGATATCCCATTTCTATTGAAAATATTCCCCATCAATGAGACATACATTTACTATAACTCACATTTTCTATACTTTTCATAATTCTTCTCCTTTCATAACTTCATTACAATATATCTCATATTTTCCTTATGTTAACCCATGATTTTAGAGTATATAAAAATATTATTTATAATGATGAAAATAATTTTTTCAAGGTAGTCTATAAATACTATATTTTTCATGTCCATAATGATTAATGGAGAATTACTGAGTCTGAATGGAGTTAAAATGAACAAATATTGCATGCACTTTATATGGAAAGAATTTTTGGGGATATCATCATTCTTCAACCATACATGATAATACCATGAAATATTATCCACCTTGGAGAATTATTGAGCTCTACATAGTTGATAGAACAAGTAATAAATCCATAGAAGAGGATAATTGTTCTTTATCATGATTTTTTGAACTCATGATAATCAATTGAAAGTCTCATTGACTAATACATTTTCATGATGAAGAGGACTGGTGCACCCCATGGTAAAGAAACATGGCTTCCTATGTATTGACTCGGTTCTGGACCTGTTAGAATTAGGATTATTCTTAAAAAGGATTCCAGAGTTAGGGGCAAAGACGACGTGTGATTTTGAGGCCCGATGTTCCTGAAATAATTATTATAAAAATATTAAGTAATTATATAAAATTTACATTGTAGGGGTGTGATATCTCCTAAATGGTAGCTCATAACGGGAATCCGAGGGCACAATTTTTCCAGGAACGTAACGTTTACCCTAGGCGGGGTATAAATTTTGCGATTGCGGGCCCGCTATGAGAAAACCCACAATTGGCGTTTTTGTAAATAAATGGAAAAGTTTATTTTTTAACATCGGCTCGAATAAATTCTGAACAGATTCTCATATTGAAAATCTGAGTCCGACGTTGCGTTCAGAACGATGTGTTTACCCTAGGGGCGACCTCATTTTCTACCGGGTGTCCGTTTTGGATGAACGAGTAGTCGATCTCGTGCGTTCTTCCGAGGGGATATCAATGGTGTGATCTTCTTGAAGAGTGTCAGGTTTTTGGTGTGGTTCACACCCGAGATGGCTTCGGTGAATAGTAACTTTGTTAGTAGATGTCCGTTTGGGATGATCGAGTATTCGATCCCGTGTGTCTTTTTCGAGGAGATCGCAGTAGTATGATCTGCTTGATGAGTTTCAGAATCTTATTGTGGGCCCCACATGGGTGAGCTATGATGAATAGTGCCTTTTTTCCGGTTGTCTGTTTTGGGTGAGTAAACAGCCTATCCTGCATGCTTTTTCGCATGGATCGTGATGGTGGCCTCTGTATCATCCATGCAGATGGGGCGGTGTGGTGTTGTGGATGGTCACTCGGGTTAGCGACGTTTGGACCAACATTGGAAGAGGTTACTCCCATGGTTTGTTCTTATGAGTGTTCGCATAGAATCAAAACCTTAGTATACGTTTTTTATCCACTTGATGGGATAGTCAATTTGTTAGAGTTACGGCATCCCTCTGGTGGTCCCTGATCGGTATGCTCAAGCATCATTTCCCTAGATCGAGTTCTTGGTATCGATGTGACCACATATCCATGGGCGGCGATCCCCTATCTAGCAGGTTAACCCCATAGATTTTTTGGCATCATCGAGAATATGATCCCATATGCAGTAGGCCATACTCATTAGGGTTGTGGCATCGTCGGGTATATGATCCCCTACTCAGCATGAGGATTATAGTAGGGTTGCGGTATCATTGGTTATACGATCCCATACTCAGTGCATGGTTTCATAAGGTTTGTAGAATCATAAGGTCGATCCCCTACAACGTGAGATGTACCAGATAGGGTTTCGGTATCGCCGTGACCGTTGTAACAAGGGTGATGATCCTCAATCAGAGTGACGTGTTTCCGACAAGCACCATATCGGGTTGTGGTATACCCCAGCGTATCCTGGGAGTGATCCCCTATCTGTGAGATCTACGAATTCCATATTGATTTGTGGTATCCCCCAGCGGACCCTGGGAGTGATCCCTTATCTATTGGATATTCGTATACCAGTATGGGTTCTGGTAACCCCTACCAGACCCTAAGAGAGATCCCATATCTAAGAAGTTTGGTGTTTATGTTTTTTCGGCAAGGTGTTCTCAATGACGATATTCCAGTACTGTGATCTCTTATTTGAGCATTTGATATGTTTTTGTGGGACCTGGTGGAGTGTATCTCTCGGAAGAGTGTCATCTGAAATGATAGTGATCGTGGATTGTGCTCTCTTGGTTGTGAACAATTGCTGGTGATGAGGTTGGTACATCTTGTGTCTTGGTGCATGAGGTGTGTATATCTGGATGTTCATGGTATATGTATGGACACACACCTGATTTGATCTGATTAGTTGTGTTTATCTGAGGATGGTCACTAGAATGATTTTCTCTCTCGTCTGGGTTCCCTCTGGATGGGATGAGTGGACTGTTGCCTTTTACTAACTCTCTTTTATTTTGGGTTTTTCGGGTGCCTATTGAGTATTATTATACTCACCCATGCACGAGCTTTGCCTACACATGTTTGTGTCTTGTGCAGACCACATGCATTTCGATGGTGTCCCAGGAGGACCCTGAGGAGGTGGAGCTGAGTGAGCAGGACTGACCATGGAGTCTTCCCAGAGCTGTGTCGAGGTGCTTTCTGGTGGTGCTTTTGGCAGCGTACCACTTCTTCCGAGCACATTGGACGCTTATGTGGTTATCCATTGGTGGCCCCTGTTTTTCCCTTTTGTTCTTCTGTTGCACTCTAGTTTGGGATATTTGTATGCATGAATTTACTTTTTAGTTATAAATATCTATGCACTGTTTCATGGAGGTGTATGTGGGTGCGTGTGTACAGGTACCTTAGGCTAATGCCTCCCATTTGTGTGATAGCCTACTCAGCGCTAGTCGCCAGCCCCTGGCCTATTGGAGGTGGGCTCGGGGAGTCATGGATTGAGCCCCGTTGGGTCGGGTTGTGATAGAGTGGTATCATAGTAGGTTCCACCTTTGGGATCTCAAAGCATAACTGGTCTAGCTGTGAGTTTGGTTTGGGTTGCATAACGGCAGTGTCAAGATTTTTCGAGTTCGGATCTGAGGACAGGTACTCCATTGTTGGTGCTGCGGCCAATGTATCCATTCACTAGGACTCTGATAACCTGTCTTTTGACTATGGATGTTTGGACACTAGTTGGAGGGACATAACGGCACAAGAAAAATATATGATTGAGTTTTTTGGGTTTCCCATGTTCTTATAGAATTAGCTATACAGATATACTCTTTTACTATGGTGAGTCTTGATTGTATTTCAGGATGCCTTCACGATGACAACTAGCAAGAGTTCCACAACGGGATTTTGGTGACGATCTTCCTTGTGTATAGGCTCTGAACCGGGGCGTAGCTTCTGAGGCTGTACCTCTAGGTGGTCCACCAATTGATCCATCACCTGTTGAGCAGTTGGTTGTGCTGATTGTGCAGGATGAGGTTGTGCGCTAGCTGACTGTACTGCATGAGTTTCAGAGGCAGCGAACCCTGAGTTTTTGGGGTGATCTAGACCCTCAGGCAGCTAATGACTGGCTCGAAGAAGTCACCCGAGTTTTCTACCTGGTGAGGACACCCCCAGATCAAATTGTGGTCCTAATAGAGAGCATTCTTCATTATTTGATTGGGAGATGGTGGAGCCTAGTGACATAATACCATGACGTGGAGACCCTCACATGGTAAGAGTTTGAGCGGCTATTTAGGGAAGAGTTTTATCCAGTGTCGGTGAGGTCAGTGCATATTTAGGAGCTCCTGCAGCTTTGGCAGGAAGGCATGATTGTGTCAGATTACTCATTGAGGTTTATAAACCTGTCATGCTACTCCATGGATATGGTTCAAGACCTGTGATTTAGTGCTCGGACCGTTGAGCAGGGTCTATGCAGAGACATCAGGGAAGGTGTGGTTTCCTTGTGTCTTCCCACTAATGCTGGAGTGCTGGAGCGAGCCTTGGTGGTGGAGAGATTTTTCAATGAGAAATTTCATCCCGTAAGTGTTGGGTGCGTGGCAGCTGAGACGTCAACAACTATAAGCCAACATCCAGTTTAAGGGTCTGTACATGGCTGATGTTTCAGGAGCCACCCCCTGGATGGAGGATCTAAGGCTCAGGGATCACAGGGCTTGTAGGGATGTTTTGGTCAGCCGTAGGAGAAGCGGTGTTATGCTTGCGATGGATAAGGACATCTTGCTAGATATTTCCTGACCTATTGATCTACATATAGGGAGCCGGTCGACAGGCCCCCTTAGCAGCAACAACATCTAGAGTTTGGAGTTCCATAGGGCGGCAGACGTGGCGACGAAGCAGGTGTAGCAGTAGGAAGTGGTAGGCGGTGCCAGATTCCACCTCCACCACCCCCAGGTGGTCCACACCAAGCTCAAGGAGCTGGAGGATGTGGGTGAGGACTGCTGCATGCCCTAGAGGCTGTTAACCCAGAGGCTTCATAGATAGATATAGGTAAACCTTATTTCCTTTCTACTTTCATCAGTAGTTTTGATAGACTCTGTTTAGAGGTACAGTTACCATTCTGTTACATGATCGAGTTTTGTTCTAGGCTTTGGTAATACCTTGTTTTGGTGTTTTTTGGAGTACTTAGAATGTGTGAGGAAGAGGGATCCTTCCCCTACCAAGAAGAATTTTTGTGACGTGATCAAACCATGCATGAGATTCACTGCCGCCCAAAGCAGATAGTGTTTAGGTGTGGTGGGTGAGTCCCTTTGACTTATCTGTTCATGCATGGGTGTTTGTTGGTGGACTCACTAGTGTGGGAATTCCAGTGCGGAATCCAGTTTCATTCCCTCATACTTATGTATTTTCAGGGATTAAAATTCCTAAGGTGGGGAGGATGTAGTGACTTGGGTTTGGACCTATTAGACATTGAAATTTGCCTATGAATGATTCCATAGATAGACATGAAGAAGATGTGTGATTTCGAGGACCATTGTGCCCAGAATAATGTTTATAAAAATATAATGTATTTTTATACTATACAGGTGGAAGGGGTGTGATATCTCCTAAAATGTATCTCAAAATAGGAATCTGAGGGCACAGTTATGTTTAGACCATGTCATTTTCCCTAGGCAGGGTGTAAACATTGCGGGCGTGGGCCCGCTGCGAGAAAGGCCACTAGGGGCGTTTTTATAAACAAATGGGAAAGTTTAATTATGAGTGACGACTCAAATATATTCTTAATGGAGTATCATATCGAAAATATGATTCTTCCATTGCATTTAGAATGGTTCCTTTACCCTAGGGGAGACCTCATGTTCTCTATGCCGGGAGAATTGGTCCGAGGCGGGGTCGTGTGACTGATTTAATTGTTTAAAAAAACAATAAAAAATAATCATCTCTCCCCCAACCCCTTGTATGTGAATGATTCCACCTCCCACATTTCTCCTCTTCGATGATAAATGAACGACCCATGAAGGAGACGACATCAGCTATTATTGACGCTGATCATCGACAGATCGAGCTCCAGCGCATCGCAACCATCGTTTTGTACCCGAAGTTTCGGCGTTTCGCATGCAACACAGGGGATTTGAGTTTTATCCCGTGATCCCATTTCTGCATAATTTTTCTTTATTGTGAATTTTTATCAGTTTAGATAGAGTTTTGAGGGTCATGAAGACACCTCCGGATCGAAATAATGATTGATGGGGTGGTCTCGATGATCCGTGGAAGTCTCGCAAGCGCGGCGATGCTGGTGTCGGTGAGGGGCGGCCGACCATGGAGGGCCGACGTAGCGATGTGGTGGCAGCCACCTAAGGCACAGTAGAGTGCTTCCCAGCACGGTAGTGGGCCGCTGGCCGAGGCGGACCGAAGGAGGCGGCCGGGTCGGCTGGCGCGGGATGGCCCAGTACGGCCTGTTTCGGCTGGTCAGGCCCTCTCTTGGTACACGAGGGTTTTAAAACCCCCATACTTTTCTCCTTGTAGGTCGGAATCATGTGTAGTATTCGGCGAAATGACTCTGGAGACAATGAAAACCCTTTTTGGTGGGTTTGGGAGTTTAACGTTTCAGGATCGTGGCCCTGGAGCTTGAAACGTCGAATAAAATAATAATATTTTAGTATAATTCGACATCATGCTGTTGTATCATCTACCTAGAGCGTCTGATTTACGTGCCATAAGTGGCATTGAGACCCTGATTGTACGGCATAATTTTCTTTTTGGTTTTTGGGTGTTCTAACTGAGAATACTGTGTGGGCCCCATGAGGCCGGGTTTTGGCGTTTTTGGAGAAACACAACTTTTCTGTCGGGTGTCCGTTTTGGACGAACGAGTAGTCGATCCCATAGGTTTTTTCGAGGGGATCGCAATGGTGCAATCATTTTGATGAGTTTCTGGAGCATTATGTGGGCCCCACCAAATCTGGCTTCAGTGAATATTACCTTTTTCACCGGGTGTCTGTTTGGGACGATCAAGTATTTGATCCCACATATTTTTCTGATGGGATCATAGTGGAATGATCTGGTTGATGGGTTTTGGGATCGTAGTGTGGGCCCCACATGGATAACTATAGTGAATAGTGCATTTATTCACATGTTTTCTATTTAGGGAGAGTGAAAATAATATCCTACATGTTTTCCCATGTGGATCATGATGGTGGCCTCAGTATCTTCCTTGGATATCTGCGGTGTGGTGTTGTGGTGAATCACTCAGGTTAGGAATGTTCGGACCAACAGTTGTTGAAGGCACTCCCGTAGTTCATTCCTACGAGGGTTCAAATGAATTTTCATCCATAGTATACTTATTTGATCCTCTAGATGGTATGTTTAATTTGTTAGAGTTGTGGCATCCCTCTGGTGGGCATGTTGCAAGATCCTCCAGCATCGTTTCCCTAGATTGGGTTCTTGGTATCACGGTAACTGATTAGCCACGGGCGATGATCGCCTATCTAGCAGGTTAAGCACATAGGGTTTGTGGAATCTTGGGGAATATGATCCCCTATAGAGTGGGATGTGCTCAGTAAGGTTGTGGCATCGTCAGGTATATGATCCCCTACTAAGCATTGGGATTATAGTGGGGTTGTAGTATCATTGGTTATACGATTCCCTACTCATCGCTTGGATTCTGTAGGGTTGCGACATCTTCAGTTCAATCCCCTACAGCATGAGATGTACCAGATAGGAATTTAGTATCATCATGACCATCGTGACATGGGTGACGATCCTCTATCTGAGTGACATGTTTCTGATGAGCGGCAGATTGGGTTGTGGTATCCCCCAGTGAATCCTGGGAGTGATCCCCTATCTATGAGATATACGAATGACAGATCCGGTTGTGGTATCCCCTAGCGCACCCTGGGAGTGGTCCACTATCTATAAGATATTCGTATACTGGTGTGGGTTCGGGTATCCCCTAGAATACACTAGGAGCGATCCCCTGTCAGAGGAGTATGGTGTTTATATTGTTTTAGGGAGGATTCCTCAGTGACGATATCATAAGAGTGTGATCTCATAGGTGATCTTCTGAGATGATTGTGCGTGACTTGATGGAGTGTATCTATCAGAGGAGTTTTATCTATGATGATAGTGATCCTAGAGTGTTCTCTCTTGGTTGTGAACCATTGCTGGTGATGAGGTTGGTACCTCATGTGGCGTGGTGCGTGAGTTGAGTATATACGGATGTTCATGGTATATGTATTGGAATACACCTAATTTGAGCTGACTAGTGTTGTTTAGGTGAGGATGGCCACGAGATGGAGTTTCTCTCTCGTCTGGGTTCCCTCTGGCTAGGATGAGTGGATTGTTTCCTTTTTTGTTTCTCTCTTTTGTTTCGGGTTTTGGGGTGCCTACTGAGTATCGTAATACTCACCCCTAAATGGGTTTTTCCAGCACATGTTTGTGTCTTGTGCAGACCACATGCCTATCCATGGTGTTCCAGGAGGACCTATCACAGGCGGAGCTGAGTGAGCGGGAGTAACTGTGGAGTCTTACTGGAGCTGTGCTGAGGTGCTTTCCAGTGGTGGTTTTGACTACATACCCCTTCTTCTGAGAATTTTGGATGCTTTTGGGGTTTTCCTTTGGTGGGCCCTGGTTTTCCATTTATTACTATTTTTGCACTCTAGTTTGGGATAGATGTCTGCATGCATTTACTTTTTAGTTTTATATATCTCAGCACTATTTCATGGAGGGGTATGTGGGTGTGTGTGTACAGTTACCTTAGGCTAATGCCTCCCATGTGTGTGATAGCCTACTTGGCACTATTCGCCAGCCCCTGGCCTATTAGAGTCGGGCTTGGGGAGTCACAGCTCGAGCCCCATTAGGTAGGGTTGTGATAGTCTGGAACCTTATTATAATGTTTCTATAGTTTCATAGTCAACTCCTCATGTTCTGTAATAGCCATTGTATATGGATTATTGGATACTGATAAAGCACCAAGTATATTCTCTATTGATTATTAAACCAATCAGCGAGGGGAATTTCCGAGAAATTCTCCCAGAAACACATCATCATATTCACTCACATTGGGAGAGTCTTCAAGGATGATATTTTCCTTATAATCAATCATTTGAGCAATATACACTTCCTTGTAGGGAAATAATATTCATTATTGAGATGATGGTGAAAAGGAATATTCATCCACCTCCCAGCACTTGGACAGAATCAGAGGATGATTGATGATATAATGATATATTGCATTCTCGTGGAATTTTTTATTAGATCCAGATAGGGAGATACAATTCATACCCATAATAAAATCAAATTCAACTAAATCTATAATCACAAGGTTTATTGGGAATTATATCCAATTAATTTAGACATGGGAGGAGATTTATAATTGAGATTTGATAGTTTTCTTAATTTCCCATTTTCACCAACATATCTACTTCCATCCTCAGTAGTGGTTTTTGAATAGTTATACTAAACATGAATAATATGATAGAATTTATAGAACCAGAATCAAAATGTATATTCTCTATTATTAAATGAACAACTACTTTTCCCATCTCTACTTCATTATTGGGATATAATAGAGCAATTGTGGTGGAATAATCTCTCCCTTACTACAATATAGGTTATTAGCATTGATTTTCACCAACCACGATTATCTTACTACATTGGTTTGAAAAGTGACCTTGTTCCTTGTAGTTGAAAAAATGAGTTATACCCCATGGATTGACAAAATAATTATATTTATACATCAATTATTGGGTTTCTCATATCATAAATTTATAGCTATGTTCCCTTCCTACACCTAAAACATTAATCATCCCCTTTAAGAAATTTCATGGGGGATTTGTTCCACACTTTTGACAAGTGGGATGTGGAATTTTGATACCAATATTATATTTTCCCATCATACATCTAGAATTAGAAAACAATTTATAATTATTATCCCCATGAAACACTTGATATTTACTAACCATCATTTATTCATTGAGGCTACATCAGAAAATTTCATCATAGTATTCAATTTTTTGAATCACAATGGATTATCATAGACTTGGTTTTATTCCAACAAAAAAAGCAGCCATCTTTGAATTCGAGGGTAATGAAAATGATGGATGTGTATCATGAAATTATTGTGATGTATTCCTTATATATCTTGATAGATTCAACATATTTTTTCATTATTTAATGGAAATAACATTGTACTTTACATTAATGGGAATGAGGAAAATATTTTTTGAAAAACAATTTTTCGAATTCTTTTCACCTCATTTCAATGATTTTTTCCTCATGATTTGTATTCATGATCTATGTCCTAAAATGATTAGATTCCCCGTCTGTATGTTAAAAAATTAGTATAACATTCTTTTTATTGGAACATTGAAAGATGAATAAGATATTTTCAATGTAGTTGACCCTTTTTTTCATGATTAATAGTATGATGATAACATTGAACGTAGGGTTACGTTGTCACATAAAGGATACAATTTTTGCATGTTATTTGTTAGGGGTGTTGGGAATTACTCTTGATTCATGCTTATATTTATAATTATATTCAACTAAGTGAGTGTCATTTTGAATTTCATGTTTATTTGTCATATCAGGTTGAGAAACTCATTTGGGAAGCCATCAAATTGCACATCACATTGGATGTTTACTCAATTCCTCCTATTTTAGGAAATTGGGTAGAATAAAGAGAATATTATGGATGAGTAATCTGAAAATATTAAACACACAAATGACAATCCTATAACATTAATGGGATGAATTATAAATCACATTTTTTCCATAACATATGAATTTATAGTCTTCAACATATGTTATCCTGGATATATTCCCTAACATAGACTCTTATGGGATTTTCATTTAATTTATATTGTTTAATAATGATATTTTCAATTTACAAAAGCTTATACTCCATGATTTTCAAACCAGGAAAGTATAAACGCCTATTTTCGTGCACTAGGTGATGATTGAGTTCAAATTATTGCACCCTTTTTGGGATTATAACCTTTAAGAACCTATTTCCAGAGCCTCATCCACCTATATTATCCAGAATTTGATGTATATTCTTGGAAACAATTTACTCTATTTACCTTACTAAAATTAAGGGATGTTTCCTTATGATTACTCTTATCCCTATAGTTTTCCCTATAGTCTCGTAATCATAATCCAAAAATAAATTGACTTTCCTATGATACCAACAATAATAACCCTGGTTATTGAAACATTATTTCATGAGTTATTACATTAAAATATAGAAAATAAACCCTAAATAATGATAAGTGTAATGTACTTGGAAAATTAGGTATATTACATAACAACATAAAATGGAGGGGTGGGGGTATATCAGGGATATTGAAAACGACATTAACATTCTCATAATATTACATCGTTATTTGAACAACATAAGATAATTTGGGGACATATATAAGAATGGGTTAAGCTATAAAGACTACTAAAGAAATAAAAAATCATAACATGAAGAAATTAATACATATTATGGGATAATAATTTTAATGGGACAAAAAAGGGTTAGTAATCGTAAACCTAATCAATGAGGCATGATGTAGCATGATTACACAATGTCCTCAAGGGAATGTGGAAACAAATCTAAACATGAAATCACAAGAATATGTAAATGATATACACAAATACATCATAACATATTATGATCAGGATAAATAATCATTCACCATACATGGAATCTCATGAGACTAAAACATTACCTATTGCTTTGGAGCACTATTTGAGAGCACCCATAATAATCATATCTTGTACATGCGTAAGTATGACACATATACCATATAAAATAAAAACATACATAATCACATTAAATATGATGATTCAAGATTTTGGGTTTCATACATGGAAGTACTGAATCAATTATGTATAAGTTTAACTAGGTGAACACCCTTGAGTTAAAATATGTATGGATATACACCTCAAAAATGTTCGGTATGGAAAATCATAATGACATTTCAGCATTGTAATGACTATACATGAAGAACCATAAAATATTTCAATGAGACAGAAAGGGGTACCTCATAACTTTTATGTCAAAATGACAGTATTAGGGATATTTACTAACATAATAAAACATAAAAATTTAATAATTAATACGCATAATATATGGATGGTGATTGAATAAAAACATGGTAGGAAAAAGTTATAGGATAATTTGGGCATCGTAATGGGGGTACATAATGAATCATGGAAGGGATTAATGAGAGTTAAAGAGATCTATAATCACTTTTAAATATTAAGGTAATAAATAGGTATGTTTAAGGGAATATCCATTAAATATAAACTGGAGAAAAACATGCATTCCATAAATAAGGTTCTTGAATTATGATGAGTAAGAAATGACCCCATGCTAAATTATAGTATAGTAATTAATCAGGTAAATGCAATAATGAGTGGGGATACATGATATATAATTATTATTGAATAAATTAGATAGTAGTGGAATCATTATATTTTCATCAAAACATAATAAATTGACATAAAAAAGGATAAATATATTTAAGGTGCATGAATTAAAAATTAGGGGGAGAGAGAGAGGTACCTTACCTTGAGTAGGAGATTCCAAATGATTGGGAGGAGATTATTGATATCTTGGGGCACCTTGAAAGGACTATATAGATTTTATAGTAGAGTAAGGACCGTATTAGAGGTTTTTCGGTGATTATTATTTTGATATTGGAGGAGATTATATATAAAAAGAGAGGAGAGACCTTTGTTATTCCACAAACATATAATTTGGACACTATATAATAATGCAATGACAAAAAATACCTTCTGATGGATTTCCAATGGTTTCTTCCACATAGTATTGGTTTTAGTTATTATATAAGGAAAAGTTCCAAACCCAATTAAATATTACCCCTGGTGATGTAGAAGTGAGTCAACTTTATAAATAATTGATTTTAAAACAATAAAATATAATATTGATTTTAGAGGATAAATAATGAATTTATAATATTAAAAAAATATCCTCTATTTTTTAAAATGTAAAAAATATATTTGTTATTTGATACCCTTTATATCATTTATCAAATCAATTCGGGGACATTATCATGTCAAAATACACATCGTACTTTTATACCATAATTAATTTTTACACAGAAAGTCTACCATCTCATAAAATTATAAAAAAACTCACTGAGAGACAATTTAAATATTATGACTCCAATAATAATAATTTTTTATCAAAATAATTTTCAATTTTTTTTAATTTTGACTTTTATAACAATAATCTTCATTTATTGATAAATGTTGATTTTTGATAATAATAGTTTTTGAACCCTCATAACAATTAAAAAAGATGTCCTCAAAATCACATTATCAGTTATATTTAATAAATATTTTTTAATTTAATTGTTTTATTGATATATCAATTATTTTTAAATTTCATTAATCCACAAAATAAGAATATCTTATTTGAAATTTCATTTTAGACAAAAAATAAAATTTATATTTTATCATATCAAAATAAAAATATATTACAAACTATAATAAGAAGTAAATATATTCATTTTTAAATAAAATATATATATTATTATTATTATGTTATTGATACATATATCATTATTACGCCATGTAATGTCACGAGGGTAAGGTTTGTGATGGTGATATTTTCATGGGGTTGTTCAACATAAATTATTTGGACCGTGATTTCACAGTGATTGAAATTATCTCATAAATTGTTTTGATCAGGCTTTAGTTATTGGATATTGGATTGAGATTGTTAAAAAGAAAATATCCATAATTATATCCCCCAGATATGCACTGATAAATAGAATTATTAGGGTATGATTGTACTGGTAGAGACAATACTTATTTTTTTTTGTGTTAATTGGATTTATCATATCCCTATATTTATAATAATCATATGATCACTATTCAATGTATATTTAATGAATATTTATTATTACTAATATTATATTAAATAAATAAGTATATAATAAACCAACGAAGTTCATGTGTGTTCTATAACCATAATGGGGTATTTAATTCAATCACAATAGGAATTTTAGTTATAAAATTTTGGGTCCTTGCACAGTCTTCATGTAAATTTCATGATCATTTATAGTTTGTGAATTTATCAAGATGTTATCGAAATATATAATAATAATGGAATCTAGATACTTGTGAATGATGTGATTCATTAAAGGTCATAATGTCTATTGGCGCATTCATGTGACCAATAGGCATGGCTAAGTATTTATAATGACTTTTTCTACATAGAAAATAGATATTCAGAATTTCCAACCTCAAAAATCTATATTGATAATACCCTAATGACATTTCATTTTTTTATGACCACATAGATCCATTCAATTAGAAAAACATATAACTATTTTTTTGAAAGAGGATATTTATTTTAGATTATAACTTGATATAATTTTCATAATAAATAAAAAGCTAATGAAAACAATTTTCTTTATTTACCAAGATATCTAGAGCAACCCAAAGTGTTGTAATTAGTTTTTGGAGTCCCTTACTTATATAATGATTACAAGTGGACCATATTTTATCTAAATTTAATTTGAGCCATCCTATACTTTTGATGTGAAATAAGATTCAGTCTTAGATGTAAGATAATAGAATATTAAACAACCCTTTGATGTGGAAATAAAAATAATTTTTTTGGTAAAAAATCATGTTATTAATATAAAATGACATCTAATTATCTACTCTCAACTAAATAAATTTCCCCTAAGGTTACAAAATCTAATTAATAAATGAAATTTCCGACCATTATTTATAACAACCATCTAATTCATAATTTCATATACCAATCCTCATTAAATATTTGTACCAATCCATTAAGATGTGTAAATATAACTTCTCAAGTATAAAAATCATTATGAGCGCTGAAGGATACCAAAAAGTATATTCCAAGGATTAAATCAAAGATATAAATTTCTATAGTTAAAAATTCCAAAAAAAACTAGATTCTATTAATGGTTATCAAAAGAGCTACAGACCTAAATCCCAAACAATCTCATTATTTCAGAGGTGTCTGGATTCATATTACATGTGGCATAATTTCCACATTCAATCCAATTTCTTTTACTAAGTGATATATAATGAATTAATTGGATGCACCAATATAAATCAAATATTTTAATGAGAGTTGATTTTATAAGGATGGTACCACACACCTTTAAGGGTTTTGATTTTTCATTCATCATAGCTTGATTCACACCATACAACTAATTTATAGTTCATCTCGAGTAATCCTTTCTTCCCTGCTGAGGATTAATCATCTGGGTTGTTTTGTTATTTTTTGAATTACCTTTACATACATTGTTCTATGGTCTAGAACTATTCAATTATGATATATCAATGTCAGAATGAGATGACCATGTCACATTAGAATCATTTTCAGAAGATTTATTCAAATCATTAACACAGTAATTCCAAAGGTTCTTATCTGATCACATTTGGAACATTCTCATAGTGGTTCCATTATATATTTATTCATATTCTCTATTGAATTTAATTGGAAAAATCATAACATATTCATATAATAAGGATGAAAAAACTAATAAATTTGGCTGATTATATAGTCTCTCGCTACCTTGTTAATATAACCCTATCTTCATTTTCTTTCCAATACTATACTTACCACCTCTGTCTATATAAATAGAAATGGTTTCTCTACTATAATGACCAACTAGGTACCTTTTCTCCACTGATTCTCTATTAACTATTTTTTATAATAATTAATCTATAGATTGGTGATATTTGAGATAATTTCTAGACATATTACCTCCTAAAATGTACATTACATTAGGTAATAACTAAAAAAACTTATGGTGGTAACTAAACTATGTTCTTAAAAATATATCAATACTATACCATAGACTACTTTTCTTACATCAAACTGATGAACACTAGATTTTTAAATGGCATTAATATATAAAAATACAATGGTTTTTAAAAAAAATTAAAAAAACATTGAATGGTCTGATATTTGATTAATATAGTTTAAACAACTAAATCCCACTCTTATCATGTGAGATCCTCTAGTATCTATTCTTCTAGTCTAACCTTGGTATCAAACATTGTTCTAAGGAAATTGAAAATTATATTCATACGAGCATGCTAGCCCTATTTTTATTCTAATTCAAAATACACATGAAACATCCTTGATTTCCTCTTCTAATAAACGTTTTAATGATCCACAAAGAATAGTTCTTCATTTAGATTTCCTCTTTCCACATCATGAAATTTTTTACATTGATTTTTACAATTTATTAGTAAGCCTATGGTGCAGGTAAAACTACATTCATTATGGTGTATTTGAGGTGATTATGATGTATTTCAACTATTTTTATCTCTATATATCTTTTAAAAAATATTTTTCTTTTTCTACACATAAAAGGTATCCTAAGACATAGGATTTTTCAAGTCGTAAAAAGAAAAATAATTATAAAAATTTCCTAGAAAATAATCAAGAATAATAAGCATAATGTAGTCCCAGAGGGATATCTCATAGAAAATTCATGATAATATACACTCATTATTTGAACACATGATGAGGAGTTTATGGAACTTATATATGTTTTTAATATGATACCCCAAAAAATAAACAACTAATAATTACATGATTTTTAAAATGGGTTTCACTTTGATAATTTTTGAAGATGATTTTGGTTCAGAGTTTTAGAAAAATCGAAAAACCTCTTACAAAAAAATTAGAAACATCCACCCCAATTCCATTTTTCAAAAAAAATGGGATTCTTAAATTAATATGCCTATTTCATTCATGAAACAATTTCTTAGTTCATGGAAAATTTATTTTTTTCATGGATTGACTTCAAAAATGTTTATAGCGATCCTTAGGCCCTATGAAAAGTATTTGAAAACTTATTATAAACACATTAATATTAGTAATGGATAGAAAAATAATTGAAACCGTTTAATAAATTTTAATTTAATATAATCACTTATAGATGTTTAAATTTTTACATAATGAACTTTTGAGCACAAAATAATCCTTTACGTATTCTGAAATAAAATATAAACATCAATCATTCATTAAATTTTTAATAAGAAAACATAAATTAAATATTATTGTTCATGGAAAATTTATCATGAAAACAATCCGTCTACATTTATAAGATCATAAACTTTCCTTCTATTCAAAAACTCGTATTTTATATTATAAAACCAAAATAATTCAATAAAAATCCATTTTCAAGAATATAGAATGCATGTAGGTAACTTTAGGCATCACACAATTATTATGGAATCACCTAACAGGATAATTACAACATAATATTTGGAGAAACATTAATCATTTAAATCTATAAATTAATATGATTAATTAAATCCATCCACAACTCTCATTGGATTAAATTTCATTAGCTAACTCCATTGCTTTACCCATTTAATTGGAGGGATTTAATGAACCTAGTTTTCACATAATATATATCTTCCAATATGTTTTTGACTTCACTCTTTATTACAATATTCACTAATAATTTCCATGTTTTACATTTTTAAATTAAAATATTTAATAACATCTAGTTTTCATTATAAAAAATATAAAATTGGGATTTCACTCCATGAGAAAACCCATTTTCAGTTAGCTATTAAAAATATAAAGAATCATCCTATTCGTTTTAAAATATTTAAAATGAATAATTACATCTAAGGAAATGATTATGATCTTCCTTAAAAACCACGGAAAATTGTAGAGGAGTATTAATTGAGAATAAAGTACATAATGGAGGAAAAATTAGTTACTGCTGTACGATTTTAAAAAATTCTTTTTATGAAATGATCAAAAGTGTCAAAATTAACTCATATGGAATACATTAAAAACATTCCTTTTTAAATATTTATAAATAAGGTAAAAAATTAGTAAATAATTAAATTTATCACCCTTAAAATTAAAAATAAATAAATTCATGAAAATATGAAAATCACATGGTTGAAAATGGTTTTAATAATTTAAAACAACCAATTAGTGAAAAATCCCTACCACTTTTGAAATTTTTGAATAAAAGGGTCATTGAATTAAATAACTTTAAAAAGAGTAGTATACCACATGAATTTTAGTAAATTAATGATCGAAGACATAAATATGGATTCATATACAAATAAATATATAAAACATGTGTTGGAAATGGAATGAGTCTTAATGAAATGATATTGAGAAGAGAAATCAGCTTACCATGACATCAACTATTCATATACTTAAAATTAATCCTTTTATTTAGAAAACCTCCCTTAAACTACAACTTATGCATTTATAAGTTGGAATTTTGGTAAGACCAAAACCTCTATGAAATATAAATAAATATTTGTAAGGTAATTTGGAATGTCTTTTATTTTATTTAAATGGATCAATTGATGAGAGTAATAGATGAGTGGATAAATTCTTTTTATAAGTGAGGTGGATGTAAAAATTGTAAATACAAGAAATATTAAAATATAATGTGTCTAACCTAAGAAAAATATATCAAAACTAACATATCAACGAATATATAGAATTTATGTTAGAAATAAAATCCTATAATAAATTTTAGAAGTTATTAGGTGTCATTTTTAAACATATCTTTCTGTTTGATCCCTCATTAAACATGTTTATCCATTACTATTATATCAAATTTTTCACTCTTTTGATGTAATTATTATAATTATAAAAATTCAAATTAGCACCTAAATAAACCATTTATGAAATTATTGAAACTTTACCTTAAAATTTATTAAATATAGGATTTTTAAAATTTTCTAATTATTTTAATAAGTAATTTTAAAACATTATAAACCATTTCAGGTCATTTTTTGGGACTGTTGTTATATCATTTCTTTAATTGAATAAATATTACAATGTAATTATAATATAAAATATATCTCCATAACTTCTAATTTCTAATTATCCAATAAATTTTTTTGGAAACCACAATTCATCCAAAATAAATTTCTTTTCATGTTTATAAAATCATTTATTTACTTTTTCTATTGTTTGTACAAGGGTTGTTCAAAAATGTGTAACTATTCATAGAAATTACATTATCTCTAAAAATTAATTTAAATAAAAAATTATTCATATTAAAAATTTCCATATATATTCATTCATATAATCTTTTATCCCTATGATAACATATTAGAGATATTGATAGAGGGAGAGTGGCATTTTGTAATTTTTATAAATAGAAAAGAATAAAAAGTTCATAATCAAATTCATGAGGTAAAAAAATGAAATATTTTCAAATTTGGAATTCTTATGGTCGAATAGAACAAATACATTGAAATAAAGTCCAATGTTTGGTTAATTTGGAGACCTTATCCAATAGTTTAAACCATAATTAACCTATTTACCCATTACCATAGTGATAAAATTTTACCATGGTCTCAATTAATTTAAGATAATATTTAAATTGACTTATTCTTTCAAAACATAACCCCATAATTTTAAATGTTAAAAAAATTTCAAGATAAAATTATTATAAGTGGAAGAAACTACTTTTAATATATGTGCGTAAAACACAATTAAAATTAATTTTTAAGAACGTTGAATTTTATGCATAAAAAACGACCTCATACAGAAATATAATATAATGTTTATTCATAGAGAATTATTAAGATAATGTTTAGTAAAATGTTTCTTATTTTACTTTATATATAAATTAAAAATATAATAGTACATTATAATTAGTTTATTCAAACAAAAGAAATGAGTGTTTTTAAAAAATAGTCACTTTTTACTCTTCACATAAAAATCAATCCATTCATAGAAATAAAAAAATTTATTCCAAAAACTATTATTAATTGATGATTTGAAAAATTATTCCCATTTTTTCAAATAATATTTCTCATATTTTTAGAAATTAATTATAATACCTGCAAACAAAAATTAAATTAAATCCATTTTTATAGAAAATGTATTTTTAATTTATAAAACAAATTTATTATGATTCATTTTCAAATTACCATAAATAAATTAATTTTAATTAAATAAAATAAATATTTTTTATAATTATTTCATTATACTCATTTATCAATAGTGATCAATTTAATATATTATGATAAAAATACATTGCACACATAAAAAAATTATTATGAAAAATATCACTTTTAGCTTCAAAATATTTTATCATCATTTTCATCTAATTAATAATAAATATAATACTGATTATTTAATTTATTAAGGAAAATTTATTTATATATATTGAATAATATTTTTATTCCTATTAGTACCTACAAAATGAAATTCTAGGTTATAACCATCAAATTGAAAATATATTATTTCAAAGTTTGTATAATCTTTGTGTTGCATATACCATAAACTAATGAATACATTTTTAATGAAAATAAATTCTATAATTTTCTATTTTACAATACACCCCATTAATGAAATTTCTTCCTTACAATTTTATCTCCTTCCCAATAAAAATGTTTAATATAATTAAAGATATAATTCAAAGGATTGGATGTTAAAATATTTGATCATGAAGGGAAAAACATTTTTAATATATAAAATTACCTTTTTGAAATCATAAAATCGGATAATAAAAATCATTGTAAAAATAATTGAATAGAAATAATAACATAACCTGGAGTTACTCGTAATAAGGTTCCTATATAAAGATAAATTATTTAGGAAGTGAAAATATGGACATGGGGAAGAAAAATAACATATATGTTATAATAGAGAGTGACATGATCATGAGAAAGATAATGATCAAAAAAACCATAATGTAGTAATGGATAAAAAAAATAAATTCGTAAAGAATGAAGGTATAAATATAATTTTTTTATTTCAAGAATCATTTCCTTGAGTTGAGGGAATCATTTACTATTATAATAGATAACACGAGATAATATATGCGATTTCATTCCATTTTATAAGAAAAAAATTATCCTTTGGTTGTGCATTGATCAATTTCCACTATATAATATTTTAATCTAAGAAATAAATGTTAATGTTTGAAATTTTCATGCTTGAAGAACTAAAATTAACTTTTAATGGATCAAAATATCCAAAAAAGGATAAAACTTTATACCTTATATCATTATACATTAACCAAAATCAAAATGGTTTGAATAAGATATTATAATAACCAATATGAATAAAACATCATATGAATAAATAAAAAATTAATCACCAAAGACTGAACTATAACACCTAGTGTTCAACATAAATAATTAGACAAATAACTATGCTTAGAAATATTCAAAATATACTTAGAAAAGTTGAAAAAAAATCAAAAAGATTTTATCAGGTAGTATTCCATGATAAACATAACAAGTGTCTCTAAATAACATCAATAAATCATAAAGTCACAAACCCAAAATAAATATTGCCTAATCATATAATCTCCAAATTATACAAATATTTTCCATAAATACCCTGAATCTTTATAAAGATATCATAAAATCATATATTTTTTCAAAAGAAAATTCACCCTTTATCCCTTAAAACATCCATCTTATTCAAAAAATAATTTAATTTACCATAATCATATAACTTACCCAATATTTAAATAAGGACTATTTTTTTAATTTTCAAGTCTTGTTCAACCATAATACAATTAGCTCACATATGCTTTTTTTAATAAGCAAATGCCAGACCTTCTTGGTATTTCTAAACAAGGGAGGTGTTTTTATAAGATTACTATTCCTGACAAGATATGATACTTATTTTTTTGTACTAATAAGTCCAAACATGACACAAAAAGGCATTGGGTTTTTTCCATATAATAATGTATGGTTTCTCTCTTATAATCTCTACTAATAAGATGGTTACTCTGAGATATACTTGTTTTGGAGTGACTCATTTATGTTTTTTCATTTTTTTTCTTACAATTCCTATAAATAAATAAAAATATTTCTCTTAGTATTCATTCCTTATGCTTCACAGTGAAGGATCCTTGGATAATTCTTGTATATTTGAATGTTATTCATAACCTAGATGAGAAAGTAATCATGGTGAGTTTTTCATGTTCATCCATAGAATTCAAGGCATGCATTGATGATAGTTACTTACATGAAATAAATATTGTGGGTGATAAATATACATTGAATATTAAGAACATAAATAAAGTGGTTTCATAAGATTAGATACGGATTTTGTTAATGTGATGGCCCTTGAAATTTGGGTCTCTATTTCTTGCTCGAAACCTGCAAGAATATATTCTTATCACCATTCAATCTTGGTAAATCTCATTAATAGAAATTTAAATCAAAATTTTCCATTAAGATTTAATATTTCTTGAATGTTTCGTCCAGAATATTAAAAAGTGGTCTATGACATGAGAAACACCTAAACTAAAGAGATCATTTCATTTATTATTTTCTTATTCTCTATGTTATTGCGTAAATATTAAAAATTTGGAGGCGTGGTTACATTATCCATGTGGTGGAAAATATAACCCAGCTTGAATCATTGGTTTTTTTATTCTAAAGAGTGAAACTATTGATGAATTTCACTAGGTATTGAAGAGGAGAATAAGACCATAAATGATCTCAATAATCTCTTAAACATCAAGCAGTTCTTTCAAATAGAAGATTTTAAATTTATGGGCTCAATGAAGGTGATAAAAACACCAAATTGTTAAACCCTCTTCAAAGAATCATGAGTATTAATAGACACGTGGATATTATCAATTTTAATGGGGGTGTTTTATGAAAAAATAGATGACATAGATACCCATGATTTTTATTTCTTTTTGAATATTTTCAATGGGATTGTTGGATATATTTATCATATGGAATATTTAATTCCCAAACTATTAAATGCTGAGGAAAAATCAAATCTTAATAATACTCCACTTGATTATGATATTAGGGACGATAATTTTGGTTTAAATTGTTGATATTCTCCTGGAAGAAATGAATTAACTAATTAATTATTGTAGGATTAGTAGGATATTATTCACTATGACGTTTGTAGACATTTTACTCATTTTTATTAGTGGGAATATTATATATGAAACCAATTATTAATTTATTCCACTGATTACTAATGTAGACAATGAAAATGAGATCCACCATTTCAATCCTACGACACTTGTTAACCCCATTTATTAAAACCTTGGTAATATTCACTATAATTGGCTTTGTATTATTTCAAAAATAGTTTTTTCTCCAAATCAGTTTGGTTTCATCAAAGGTATATCTATTTATGATTTCCTTATTACTATATCTGATTGAATCCATATTATTAAGAATCCTACTTGAGGTGGTAAAATTTCACTCAATATTGATGTTAAAAAATAATTTTACACTTTAGACTGGGGTTTCATCTATAAGGTCTTAAGAAATATTGGCATTGAGGACATATTTATTAATTAGGTAATAAATCTCATAGGTTCAACACATATATCAGTTCTTATCAACGATCCTCCTAAGGGTTAATTTACATGTAACTGATGTTTCGGTTAAGGTGATCCACTATCTACCACCATATTCTATACATTTAAAGATTTCCTATGTATGCCCCTTCTCAATATATGAAATAATAATAGGCTCAAATCGATTAGAGATGCTAGAAGGCATATAGTGCAATTAACTTATTATATGTTAATGACATCATTATTTTCACTCAAGTTGAAAAACATATCAATAAAATTAAATACACCCTCCTTTAATGTGAGAATGTTTTGGGTGAGGAGATATGTTCATGTAATTTTTTCCTATATTTTAGAAAAAATATTACTTCTATAATAAAAATTGGCATCATTGGTAAGCTAGGAAATAGAGAAGGTGTGTATTATTTCATGTATCTTGGTTTTCACATCCTTTTTTTGGAAACCCCCATTTTGGGAATGTCTAACCAACTGTTATCCAAGTCAAAAATTAGCTAGATGCTTAATAGGGTAATTCTCTCCTAATAGCAGGTAGGATTAGCCTTATCAAACTTGTGATTCTAACAAAACATTTCTATACCATTATGGTTTAAATATGGTAGGCTGATCTTATTAAGAGTTTTAAAATCTATATTAAAAAAATTGTTTTTAGTTGAATCAATCTTTTGAAGATACTTATTATGGTCCCGTGGAATCAATGTTGTAACCTAATTGATTATAGAAAGACTGGTAATAAAATTTTACCAAATTCAATGAAGCCGTATATGATAATTTTATGTGGTTTATTGCTACATAAAAGATAAATTCTCATTCCATGTTAAGGTATTGATTTTTAGGAAGGCACAAATATTGGAGTTTAAATTACCTGGATTCTTCTATTTAGCCTACTCTCGAGAAATCATTTTCCAACATCACTTTTAATTCTCACTAGTTTTCCATTAAAGACTCATTATTAAATTTTTTGGTTGGATAACTAGACATTTAAACTTATTTTCAATTATTTGTGCTCTAACGATACATCTTTTAATACATGTGTGTCACTCATAATGTTAATATAAACTCCCACAAATATTTTTCATATTTATGTCAAAGAGATGGGTTTAGACATCAATTTCATCAATGGTGATGATACACTTATTTGGGAACCTTCCACCAATCGGAGGCATTCATCCAATGTTTTTAATATTGATACTTTTCATGGGAATTCTAACAACTAGACTAAGACTTTGGTAAAAATCATTATTCAATAATCTAGATTATTTATTGCATGGAGACTCATGAATTACAGGTTTTCTACTAATGACTTTTAATAGGGTGTTGGTATTACCCTTTGTTTTTATTGCTCACTATGTACCTAGAATAGAGAGTAAATTGAACATATCTTTATATAATGTGCTACTACCTCTTTCCAATATAACACAATTATAGATTGTTTTGAAGATTGTATTCTGGCAACATGCAATATTCACGATCATCTACTTTCTTGTATCTCTATATCAGTTTGTCAAAAGACTCACAACATTTTTCTTATAGGAAACCCAGAGATCACTTATTATATTTGAGTATTATATAAAATAATGATATAGGGGTTTATTTTTTTAGTATTCAGTTTACATTGGATCATAAGTTTTATGCTGTGAATATGAAAATGATGGCCAAATGGGTATTGTGATAATTCATTTAATGACTTTTCTGTAATTATGAATCTTTGTATCACTGGGAACTATCACCCTACTCTTGTAACAATGTAATTCGTTTGAATTACAAAATTCTTGGATTTCATTAAATGTAACATAGATGTTTCCACAAGAGGAAATCCATGTCTATATGGAAATGAAGCTATTTTAAGGAATATTGTGATGACATGGAGGGATACTTTTATAATAATTTCATTTTAACCACATTACATGTTGATGAAATGATCCTACCATCAAGGTGGTGGAATTTTAAAATTAGTGAGGATACCACAATCTGTGGCATGAATGTGACTCCACTACTATTGTTCAGGCTATTAGAAATGGTATCATTCACTTGTCATGGAAGATATTGCTAGATGATGTAATTTCATAGATGTTAATTATTTAACGAATTCCCATATCATGAACAAATATCCTGAGGTAAATAATTGTGCTAATGGGAAATATGGTAAATGTGTTACTAATATTCTGTTGATATGGGAAAACAAGCTTCCAGATGAGCTTCTTCGTTTTTTGAAGAATGAATTTTGTAAAAAATAATCTTTTGGACTTTTGTAATCATTTTTTATTCAATAAATGAGACTTTTATTTTAGGAAGGCTATCATTCTATAAAATAATAATGTACCAACATATTGGACTCATTCAAAAAAAACATTAATAAATTAGTAAAAGAAACAACTTTTGATCCCATGTAATCAACATGATAAATAAGATGTACCGAAAATGTGATAACCCATTTATACCAATTAACCATAATTTTCTCAACATCAAATATAATCTTAAAACTAATGTTTCTAATTCCCTTCATCTTATATATACAAAACATAAAAGTATTTTTCTTCAAATAAAAATTTAACTACAACAAAAGTAAAATATAAGAGGAATATATATCTCAAACATTAATTAAAACTCAATAAATATCACCAAATGTACTCTAATTATATTAATACACCTATAGAAAATCTATGTTTTTAAACTTTTTATCATACATAGAATTATTAACCCATGATGACATCTATTTTTTTTTAAAATATCCTGATATAAATAATCCTAACCTACAAAGTTTCCTAAACTATTCCTTTTATACCGTCTAAGATTCCTCATAACATAAATGATATATAATTACATGATTTATAATAAGGGTTTCACTTTCTTACATTTTTTGGATATTTTTTAGGTGAGAGTTTTAGTAAATTATGAAAAAAAAATTACATAAAAAGTAGAAACTAAAAAAAGTTATTTTTTACTTTAAAATTGGTTTCTTAATTTCATAGTACCATTTCATTCATGACACACTTTCTTCGTTCAAGGAAAATATTATTTCTTCAGAGCTGTCCTTCACAATATCCACTTCTAATCCATAAGCCCTGTAAATAACATTTAAAAACATAGAATGAGTATATACAGATTTCATAGGTATATTAAATGAAATGAAACTTGTTAATCCAATATAAAGTCATGAAAACTCATAAAAAATTTCCCTTTTTACATAATAAAATTGTTGTCTCAAAATAATCATTTAACTACTCATAAAATAAAACTTAATGTAAAAAGATTCCAAAAAACATTATTAAATCATTATTAATTAAAAAATAATAATTCATCAATTAATTACCATAAAATTATACCTTCTACCTTTTGAAGATCATAATATTTACATTAAATCAGAAAATAGTTTTTTACCTTTTGAAACAAAAGTATTTCTATAAAACCCATTTTTTATCAAAGATAACACATTTACTAATATTGGGGCATCAAATTTTCATCATTTAATACCTAAAAAGATAGTTAGAAAATTCTATTAGGTGTAACATCCATATGTTAACAATTCCACTTCATATGATAAATTAACTAATTCCATATTCTCTTATTTATAATATACACTAGTTAACTCCATCACTTAACCCAATGCATTGAAGGAATTTAACGAAGCCACCCATCATATAATGGATATACACCTATAAGGGATTGGGTTTACTATACATTCACACCATCATCAATAGTTCGCAATGAACATGTTTTAAAAATAATATTTGACAACATTCCCTTATCCATATAAAAACTATAACAATAAAATTTCAATCTATAAATAGATTTTCAGTTATCTCAAAAAAATGTGAAAAAATATTGTTTTGTTAGGAAAAATCATAAAAATGAATAATTCCCCATAAGAGAAGTAATATGATATTCTTTTAAAGGGCATGGAAGATTGTATAGGAAGCATGTTATTGATGATTTGAAATTATGATAGGAAAATATGTTCATTCCATATACATTAAAAAATATTCTTCTCGTGCTTTATTAAGAAGAGTAAAAAGTGACCTATAAAAAAACATCAAAATGTTCCTTTTTAATGATTATTAATGAACGTAAAAAGTAGCTGAAAATGATACGTAAGACTATTTGAATTATAAATAATATAATTCTTGAAACGTTTAAAAGAACATGGAGTAAAAATATTTTAACACATTAAAAATAACATTTTAAATAAAAATTCCTTACCACTGTGGTAATTTTTTAATCAAAGGATCATTTAAAAGAAAACATGAAAAGGATTTGAAAACAACTGTAATATCTATTAATGAATGAATAAATAAATCCATATTGTCACGACCCATCCACGGGGCCCGTGCCGTGACTACCCCATGCCAGCCTTCCATAGGCCAGGGGCTGACGACTAGCACCAAAGTCGTAAATCTCGATAAATGGGAAGGCATTGCCTTTCTAAAAGTAAACAAAACACCATAGAGTACAAGTGGAAGTAATACACTAAGTACAAAAGAAGTGGTGAAAAGTAAATGGGCCAGAATAAAAACCCAACCGAAAGTACAACTACAACTGAACAAAATTACAATGGGAAAGACAAGCAGCTGGAAGAATAGAAGCAGCTCCTAGGTTGTCCACCTTGGATCCTACCTGAAGGGTATGTACAGATAGCGTAACTCCTGGATCATCCACCACAGATCCTACTGGAAGGGTAGGTACAGATAGCCTCCATAATGCTCTCACCCATCAACCTCCTCCGTGTATCGTCTCTTCATGAAGTCCACCTCCAGATACTGGCTCGTCGTGAGTTCCACCTCCAGGTACCATCCAGTCCTCGAACACTCGGCCTCTGTCAGCACTGCCCGTCGTCTGCAACAAACAGAACAAGGTGCAGGAATAGCCTGTACAGGGGTGAGTATACGATGCTCAGTAGGGACCCCGAGACCCTCAAGGTCTCACTAAATCCAACAAGGATAACCACAAAGAGGGATCTCAGTAGATAACCCTTACTTAGGTATAAGCCCATTCATATACCTATGTTATCAAGTAAACCATCTCAATCATGAGAAAATACAAAGGTTATGAAATAAATGGACAAACACTACCTAGTTATATGCTCATACATATACCTAAGTTATCAAGTGACCCATCTCAATCATGAGGTAAACACAAAGGTCATTAACTCAGCTCAAACCAGGATTTTCATTATTGAAACCGTAACTGCTGAAGAGCTCCGTCTCTGACGAGTACAATGATCCTGTCACGACTCCGAGGTAGTTCTCACTAACCTAAGACTGATGAGGTACTCCTCCTATTGAGTACCGCGGGGTTTCCACCTCACAAAGTAGTGATCCTTCGCCATGGGTCTACCACCTCACACAGTAGTGCTCCCCCTCATAGCCTACAGAGGTACTCCTTCTATCGAGTATCGTGGGTCTTCCACCTCATAAAGTAGTTCTCCTCCGCCATGGGTCTTCCACCTCATAAAGTAGTGCTCCCCACTAGGCTATGCAAGTCACTCAAAATCGAATCGGACAAGCAGTCACCAGGTCTCACCCAGCTACACGGTCTCCGTACTCCAGACACTCGTCTACGGGAGGGTCCGCTCCACGAGCAACAGGTCGACACTCCAAGTATCACAAAATCCCACGAAAAAGTATCTCAAAGGACCGCCTCGTCATAGGGGTCTCAACGCAACAGACGACGCGTCAATCGGACACCCGGTCTGTGAGTTATTAGCCTTTTCGTCCCAAGGGCCCGGTTGGTTTCGTGTACAAACCAACCTGACTTTATCTCAACTATACCACGAACTCTCATAGGGTATAATCATCGGGACCGTTTCACAACGTGATCACCATCGCCGCTGACGGTTCGTCAAACGAACGTCCGATCTGAAAGTTATCAGCTTTTCCGTTCCAGGGGATAGGTTGGATTTTGGGTTCAATCCAACCCGGCCACGACCCAACTACATCCAAACCTCAGGAGAATTATGTCAAAAGTTCTGTCTCATCAAGTTGAATCTAACAAAGTCGACGACACGTTAACCGGACGTCCAGAGATCAAGTTATATGCGTTTTCTCTCCGTGGGCCTGGTTGGATTCGGTTCGGAACCACCCTGGCCATACCCAAAGTTCTTTTAAACCTTGAGTGTAATATACCGAAACGACCGTCTCAATCCAAGGATCGTATCGCAACTGACGGTCCGTCGATCGGAGGTCCGTAGCCCACATTATGGGCATTTGAACGGATCTGTCTGAAAGTAGGGGGTTCGGGCCCGGTACGACCCGACCCGATACCCCCCCCCCCCCCGGGTCGGCCCAAACGGGGTTGACCCGACCCAGGTCCGGGTCCGGCCCAATAGGGTGCGGCCTGGGCCGGTGGGTGTGGCCCGACCCGATGGGCGTGGCCCGGCCCGGCCGGCGCAGCCCGGCCCGCGTGGCCGGACTGCTCGGCTCGGCCGCGTTGTCGCGGAAAGGGGGGGGGGCTGATTGACAACTGCGGCCACCCATGTGGGAGCCGCTCTTCCTTCTAGCCGGGGGTTACGACCCTCGGTCTCCCCCCGATCCCGCGCGGCCACCGGACCGGATGCCTGCCGCCGCGGCTTAAGGCGCGGCGGTCCCTCCTGGCGGCGTGCCGGGACGCCACCGCCTCTGGGGGGCCGGCTGGTGCCGGCCACCGCCGCGCCGGCGCCCAGGCTGGCAGGGTCTTCCGTGGACCACCGTACATGCTCCGGTGGTCCGTTTTACCTGCGGTCTTTTCCAGGGGTCTTCTCGGGACCTGCTCTTCACTGTGAAGTCTTCAAAACTCCCATGCAGCCCGTTCCGTCATCGATCGTCGATCCGCACGTCAAACAAACAAAACATCGCCTCTTCGTGGTTTTCTGGCACAGCGCAATGGTGCCACGACATTTTTCGGCCTCCACGGCGGAGCGCGGCGGTCCAGCGCTCCTTCGCCCATTCTTTTTGTTTCCACGTCGTGATGTTGCACTGTGCTACCTTTTTTCGTGTCGCGACAAACACATCTTCAAAAAGGGGAGGATAGTCGGCTGTGTTCGTGCGGTCCGACCTCCTCCCGTTATACTGATAACAGGCAGAGCAAGAATAATATGATGAACGGAAAGGAAAATATTCATGAACAAGAAATAAACCCCTACCTCAAGGTGTTGTCGAACGAAGGATCGTCGTGAAAAAAAGACATCGCGGAAAATAATCATCGCGGGAGACGGCGTTGCGGGACAAGGTTCCATAAGCAGCATCGGCATCTCAGAGAAGAGAACCGCCGGTGTCGCGGTACACGGCTTCGCGTTGTCAGTCTCCGAGTATTCAGCGTTATTCTTTGTCCTTCATTTCATGTTTTCGTTCTTCGTCGGCGGCGGTGCGTTCTTCACATTCTTGAAGGAGGAAGAACGGTCTTCAAGACTTAGAGCAAAACCTCTCCCAATCCATCTCGCACAACGAAACTAAAACATAAAGAAATAAGACCTTGTCTTATTTAATTAATACACACAAGACAACTTTAAAATTGAAACTTAAAATGAATTCCCGAATTAATTACATTGAATAAGTTATATAATTAATGAGTTGACATTTCATTTATGGGGGGTGGTGCGGGTGAGCTAAAAAATAAAAGGGGTTAAGGGGGTTAGTGAATATGATGGGGTGGGGTTCGTGTGGGCCCCACCTCACCTTAATTCTCATGTTGGTTATCTAGGAACTAGTGGGTCCCACCCCAACTCCCTTACATAAGATAACCACTTCGAAATAAAACTAAAATTGGTTGCACAAATTTTATTTTTATTCATTACTTAACCAATTATTTTAATAACCACACCCAAGAAAACACAACTCCGGAATAGGTGTTCCTAAGAAATTAACAGCGCTGCGGTTTCATCGGTGCCCTTGGATTTCGATTCCGAGCACCCGTTCAAAAGTTAGAAAAACCCGCTCGTTCGTTCACTGAACGTACCCAAGCTAGACATTGGAAAATGATTTCGGGCACACTGGGTCTCGGAATCAGGTGCTGTTAGAAATTGCATTCTTGTAAAATTTCAAAGAAATTAAGAAAAAAATTTCCTTGAAATTCGTGGGTCTTTACATTACTCCCACCTCAGGGCTTTAAGTCCCCGTAAAGTTTAAAGACAAACTAGGGATACAAAAGTGGTACTGATCACACATTTTAGCCTTATGCTCCCTTGTTCTCTCCTGGAGGTTCCCATGCCACCAACGAAAGAACACAAGAGGAATCGACCGTTCTCATAGGACCCACTCCTGTCAACCCTCAACCTCTACTGGAACCCCGAAAAAGTCACCCCATCGCCAAAGTCTAGCTCCACATGGTCGATGACAAGCGTCGGGTCGTGCTCGTATCTCATCAGCTGAGATACGTGGAAGACGTCGTGCACCCGGTGCAACTGAGTTGGATGGGTCAAGCGGTAACCCACCTCGCCTACCCTACTCAGGACCTTGAAGGTTCCAATGAAGTGCGGAGATAATTTGCCGCCTTAGCCAAATCTTCTTAATTCCACGTCAATGTGAGACCCATAAGAAAACGTGGTCACCATTCTCGAACTCTAGTGGTCTATGCCTCCTATCAGCATAAGACATCTGTCGGCTCTGAGCTGCCCTCATCCGCTCCTAGATGACCTGGACCTTCTCTATCATGGCCTAGACCATCTATGGTCCCACAAGATCTGTTATGATTTCTTATTTTCCAATACGATAAATCAGGTCTCATCCCCTGGATGAACCATGTTCTTTTCCTAATACAGTCAATCAGGACATGAATGATGCATTCATGCCATGGACATTGTCGTAAGGCCTCGATGTTACTACCAAGATATCCAACTATCACTCTCGCCTCTAATGGTCGAGTCACACTGTCGGCATCAGCATGAGGTAATTGGGTCTCCTCCAGTAGGATTCTCGAAAGTGAGGGACAAGTCAACAGTTTTAACTGGGACCTCTCAGTACACAAAAAGGAAGGAAGAAATTGTCACAAGGACAAGTGTCTTTTATTACTGCAGCTCGAAGTACAAAGACACACAATAATGAAACGAAGGAAACTAGAAGCACCAAGACCAAAGGTCCCATGCATGGAACTAGTCTCTCTCTTGTTCGCCAGCTTTCGGAGCTCCGTAGTCGTATGCTTCTGCTGCCTGAAGCTAAGCTCTCCCATGTCCACCTGTTCCCTGCGGTCGGGGTGGACCTCCTGGTGGTGGTGGTGGCAACACCTCGAAGCATCTTCCACCTCTATCTGCACGACTGGATCCCTTGTCTCTGTCTCCTATTCCTTGCAGTCCGCCTCGATCGAACCTCTGCCTCTTTCTGGGTGGTCCTTCGTTTATCTACTGGTCATCTGTATGGAGGGTTGGACAGTCACGTGCCATGTGATCAATCCCGCCACCGGAGTAACACTGCATGGCAGGTCTGGATCATTCATTCCCCTTGGTGCCTCTCACTACTGACCCTGAGTCATGCGGTCGAATACCTGTAGGTCTGGTCTTCTTGGACCTCTACGTCATCTGTCTACTGCCCGCTATAGAAGACTCTGCTGCATGCTGGCTAGTGGTGGGTCCTTCTGCTGGAGACTGCTCAGAAAGGAAAATATCCACTAGGAGGGCTCTCTACAACACCCATGTCTGCGTCAGGATGCTGTGAGAAACAACAGAAGCTCTAATCTCTCGCCTGATCCCCTACACGAAGGATCGGGCCCTCAAGAACGGGTCTCGTAACATATCTGTGGAGTAGCGCGAGAGATCTGTGAACCTCGCTGAGTACTAAGCCACCGTCATGCTACCCTACTGTTGATGCATCAGCTCCTGTATACGCACCGCTCGAAGGGTGGTTGGTACAAACTCTGCCCAGAATAGGCTCCCAATGTCTTCTCACAGAAGTGTCGCCTCGTCATGCATCTGGAGCATTAGGCTCCACCATCTGCCTGCTACTTCCTGAAGGAGGATAGCAGCATGGATCACCATGAAGTTTGATAGTGTCTCTACTATCCTGAATAATCTCACCACATCCTCCATCCGATCCTCATCCGCATGTAGGTCCCTCTCTCCCCTGAACCTGGGTGGCCTCTGGCGCTGAAACTCATGCAGTGCGCTCAAGCGACATGCACTCTCTGCTGCTGGGGCTGGTGGCATCGATGTCCCAACGGGTGGTAGTACTGTTGGTGCCTCCTCTAGTGCCTCAACTGGGATAGGGCCCTATACTGAGGCCTCATTGCTCGGCGGGCTGTCAGTACATACAACACTCAAGACTCTAGCTGGTCATCCACGGGGAGGCATCCTGAAAGAAACAAACGTGACATGGTCAAACGATTATACCTGGTGAGCTGACCTTGTTTGTGCTGTCTTTTTTTTTAAAAAAGTTTTTGGAAGCACACATGCAATCATTTTTTTCATGCACAAAGTCAGAAATCAGTTGTCAGGGTCCTGGTGTGTGGATACGTCGGCCACCCGCACCAACACTGGACTCCCTGAACTGAAAACCATACTCGGTACCCTTAACACTATTGCTTCATAGAATGAAAATATCAGAGTTATATGTTTTTCGGTATAACTGACTCCACTAATACCAATTTTTCACGACCCGTCCTCGGGTCCCATGTCGTGACTACCCCAAAACCACCTTCCATAGGCTAGGGGCTGGCGACTAGAACCAAAGGCATAAATCTCAATAACTGGGAAGACATTGCCTATATAAAAGTAAAAAAAACACCACCTAGTACAAGCGGAAGTAATACACTAAGTACAAAAGAAGTGATGAAAATTAAATGGGCCAGAATACAATCCCAACCAAAAGTACCGCTACAACTGAACGAAAGTACAACAGGAAAGACAAGCAGTTAGAAGAATAGAAGCAGCTCCTAGGTCGTCCACCTCAGATCCTACCTGAAGGGTAGGTACAGATAGCCTCCAGAACGCTCTCGCCTGTCAACCTCCTCTGAGTATCATCTCATCATGAAGTCCACCTCTAGATACTGGATCATCATGAGGTCCACCTCCGGGTACCGTCCAGTCCTCGAACACTCTTCCTCTGTTAGCGCTGCCCATCATCTGCAACCAACACAACGATGTGTGGGCATAGCCCATGCTGGGGTGAGTATACGATACTCGGTAGGGACCCCGAGACCCTCAAGGTCTCACTAAATCCAACAAGGATACCCACAAAGAAGGAACTCAACAGATAACCCTTACTTAGGTATAATCTCATACTTATACCTAAGTTATCAAGTAACCCATATCAATCATGAGGAAACACAAAGGTTATGAAATCAATGGATAAACACTCTCTAGGTATATGACCATACATATACCTAAGTTTTCAAGTGACCCATCTCAATCATAAGGTAAACACAAAGGTCATTGACTCAGCTCAAACCAAGATTTTCATTATCGAAACCATAACTGCTGAAGAGCTCCATCTCTGATGAGTACAGTGATCATGTCATGACTCCGAGGTACTGCTCACTAACCTAAGACTGCTGAGGTACTCCTCCTGTTGACTACCGCAGGTCTACCCCCTCACAAAGTAGTACTCCTCCGCCATTGGTCTGGCACCTCACACAGTAGTGCTACCCCTCATAGCTTACAGAGGTACTGCTCCTTTCGAGTATCACGGGTCTGCCACCTCACAAAGTAGTGCTCCCCACTGGGCAATGCAAGTCACTCTAAATCGAATCGAACAAGCAGTCATCAGGTCTCAGCTAGCTACATGGTCTCCATACTCCGTACACTCGTCACTAGGAGGGTCCGATCCACAAGCTACAGGTTGATACTCCAAGTATCACAAATTCCCATGAAGAAGTATCTCAAAGGACCGCCTCATCATAGGGGTCTCAATGCAACATACGGTGTGTCAATCAGATGCCCGATCTGTGAGTTAATAGTCTTTTCGTCCCAGGGCCCGGTTGGTTTCGTGTACGAACCAACCTGACCGTATCTCAATTGTACCTCGAACTGTCATATGGTATACTCATAGGGACCGTTTCTAAACATGATCACCATCGTCGCTGACGGTTCGTCAAACGGACGTCCGGTCTGAAAGTTATCAGCTTTTCCGTTCTAGGGTCCCGGTTGGATTTCGGGTTCAATCCAACCCGGCCACTATCCAACTGCAACCAAACCTCAAGTGAAGTATGCCAACAGTTCCGTCTCATCGAGATTAATCTAACAATGTCGATTACATGTCAACCGGACGTCCGGTGCTCAAGTTATAAGCGTTTCCGCTCCGCGGGTCCGGTTGGTTTCGGGTCGGAACCAATTCGGACATAACCAAAGTTCCCCTAAACCATGACTGTAATATACAGAAACGACCGTATCGATCCAAGGATCGCATCGCCACTAACGGTGCATCGATTGGAGGTATATATCCCATTTTATGGGAGTTTGAACGGATCTATCCGAAAGTAGGGGGTTCGGGCCCGGCCCGACCCGGCCCGATACCCCCCCCCCCACCCAGGGTCGGCCCGACCAGGGTCGAACCGACCCGGTTCTGGGTTCATACCAATAGGGCGCGGCCCGGCCCGGCCTGGGAGGGCACGGCCCGCGTAGCCAGACAACTCGGCTTGACCGAGTTGTCACGTAAAGGGGGGGGGCAGCCCCCCTGATTGACAACCGCGGCTCCCCCACGTTGGGGTCACTCTTCCTTCCAGCCAGGGGTTACGACCCCCAGTCTCCCCCAGGTCCCGCACGGCTGCAGGACCGAATGCCTACCGCTACGGCGGTCCCTCCTGGCAGCGCGCCGGGACGCCGCCGCCTCCGGTCGCCGGCGCCGGTAGGGTCTTCCGCGGACCCGCGGACGCGCTCCTGTGGTCAGTTTTTCCTGCGGTCTTCGCCAGCGGTCCTCCCGGGACCAAATCTTCACAGTTAAGTCTTTAAAATGCCCATGAGGCCCGTTACATCATCGCCGGTTGATCCACACGTCAAATATACAAACCGCGGCCTCTTCGTGTTTTTCTGGCACAGCACAACGGCGTCGCAGCTTTGTTTGGCCTCCACGGTGCGGCGTGACGGCGCCGTGCTTCTTCACCCGTTCTTCATTGTTTCTGCGTGGTTCCGTTGCACCGCGCTACCTTTGTTCATGCCGTGACAAACACATCATCAAAAGGGGGAGGAGATTCGGTCGCGTTCGTGCGGTCCGACCTCCTCCCGTTACAATGATAACAGGCGGCGCAAGAATAATACGATGAACGGCATGAAAAATATTCACGAATAAGAAACAAACCCCTACCTCAAAGTGTTGTTGAATGATGTTTCTTCGTGGAAAAAGGACGTCACGGAAAATAATCGTCGCGGGAGACGGCGTTGCAGGACAAGGTTCCGTAAGCATCGTCGGTGTTTTGAAGAAGAGAATCGTCAGCATCGCAGTACACGACATCGCGTCATCGATCTCTGAGGATTCAGCATTCTCTGTCATGCTTCATTGGAGGCCGGAGTTCTTCATCGGCGACGGTGCGTTCTTCAAGGAGGAAGAACGTTCTTCCAGACTTAGAGAAAAACCTCTCCCAATCCTTCTCGCACGGCGGAACTAAAACTTAAAGAAATAAGACCTTGTCTTATTTAATTGGTACACACAAGCTAACATTAAAATTGAAACTAAAAATTAATTCCCGAATTAATTACATTGAATAAGTTAAATAATTAATGAGATTATTTTTCATTTAAGGGTGGTGGTGCGGGTGAGTTACAAAATAAAAGGTGTTAAAGGGGTTAAAGAATATGAAGGGGTGGGGTTCGTGTGGGACCCACCTCACCTTAATTATCCTCTTGGTTAGCTATGAACTAGTGGGTCTCACCCCAACTCCCTTACATAGGATAACCACATAGATTTAAAAATAAAATTTCTTTTAAAAATTTTATTTTTATTCATTACTTAACCCATTACTTTAATAACCACACCCTAGCAAACACATCTCCGAAATAAGTGTTCCTAAGAAATTACCAGTGCTGTCGTTTAATCGGTGCCCTCGTATTTCGATTCCGAGCATCGGTTCAAAAGTGAGAAAAACCCGCTCGTTCGTTCACTGAACGTACCCGAGCTAGACTTTGGAAAATGATTCCGAGCCCCCCGGGCCTTGGAATTAGGTGCTGTCAGAAACTGCATTCTTGTAAAATCCCAAAGAAATTAAGAACATAATTTCCTTGAAATTTTCGGGCCTTTACACATATGGAAGTACATACACCACAAAAAAATAAATCATATTCTATTTATGGCATGGGTCTCTATGAAAAGATATTTAGAGTATAAATCCCCTTACCTTATGTTTGACGCACCATGTACATTCTTTAACTCCTCTTTTTTAGAAGACATACCTTGGATTAATAAATAGTCAATATTAGAAGATATTTTAGTGAGACTGGAACCTGTAGTACATTGAGATTTAGTTTAAAATAGTATTTTGTAGGGATTGAGAAAGAATGATTGGTCAATGGGTGTTAGGTAGTGAGGAGTGGATACAACTTATTGTATGGTAAGTGGGTGACAAACTTTCTAATACATGATATATTAAAATATAATATAGGTTTAACTCATTAACAATAAAAAGAAACTAACTTATAATTGAATATATTGATAATATGTTCTAAATAAAATCAAACAATAAATTTTAGATAGGTTTATGTGTCATTTCAAACCTTATCTTTTGGTTTAACCTCTTACTAACACTATTTATCCTTAATCATTGTTACACATTTATCATAATTTAAGGTTCATAAAAGTAATTTTAAAAATTAAAATTTTCACATATATGAACAATTAGTGAATGTATCAAACATATTCAATCCAATTTAATCATTATAATATTTTTTATAATTTTATAATGATATTAAAAAAGAATTTCTAATCATTAATTACCATTTATGGTCATTTTCGTAACTATTAATATATCATGACATTAATGTAATAAAGATTACAATTTAATTTGATGAAAAAAATCTTTAAAAATATATTATTAATTATAATTATCTAATAAATTCGTGTGAAATGATAATTCATCCAAAATACATTACTTTAAATGTCTTAAAATTATTTATTCAATTTTTCTAATGCTTTCACAAATTTTACATCAGCTTTGTGTAAGTATTAATTTTTTTTAATATATATTAAAATTAAAATAAATTTCCATCATAAAAAAATTATTAATCTTAAAAACAACAATTTATAATCATTCATACGTTTTCTTTTCTCTATAAATCATGTTTCATATATTAAAACTGAGAGAGTGATATTTTGTAATTTTTAATATCATAAATTTATATAATGGTCATAATAAAAATTAGGTAAAAGAATTACAAATTTTATAATTTAGGATTCTTATTGTAGGATTATACCCATAAAAAGAAAAAAAATACAAATTTTGGGTTGATTTTGATTACATTTCACGACATTTTAACCAGATTAACACATTTTACCCATTGTTGTGGAGATAAAATTCTACCATAGTTACTTTTCATTATGATTAAAAATGAAATTTACCTATTTATAAAATTTTAATCTCCTGATTCCAAATATGAAATCGTTTTTTATATTTTTAATGTTTATATGTTGATGAAATTACATTAAATATATGTGTGAAAAATGTAACAAAATTAATGGTTTAGGAAATATTATTTTTAAGCATGAAAACAAAATTTTACCAATATAAAATATAATGTATATTCCAATGGAATTAAATAGACTATTTTTAATAAAATGTATCAAGTTAATCTTTAAATCTATAACAAAACTATTTTTATAATTATAAATTAGTTGAATTATGGAAAACATTTAACATTTTTCTGAAAAATCTATATTTCCACTATTCAAACAAAAATCAATCCTTTCAGAAAAATACAAAAAATTAAACCTAAGTATATTACCCAAAATTTTATTTACAAAATTATATCCATTTTTTCCAATAATATTTTAAAGTGGCAGAAACTTATTAGAATATCCGTGCATAAAGGGAAATAAAAACAATTTGGGATTAAAATAGTTTTTTAAGCATAAAATGTATTTATTCACATTACATTCCTAAAAATCATAATTAAATGAATTTTAATTTATTTATATGAATATAGAAACTAATTTTTAAATTTTAATAAATTAAAAATGATGAATAATTGTATATATTATGATAAAAATAATTTTCACACACAAAATTAGTTATAAGGAAAATATATCTTTTAACTTGATTATATTTTATCATTATTTCTATCCAATTAATAATCTATAAAAGATTGACTATTGATTTTTTTAATGAGAAAATTTCTACAAATATTTCATAATATGGTTAGTCCATTTCATACCTTCCAACCTAATGGCTAGGTTATAAGAATCATATTTAAATAAAAGTATTTTGTGGTTCATTTACTCTTGGGGTTTCATATACCAAAAACTATCACATTAATTTTTTAAATATAATTAATTTTAAAATTAATTTCTATAACATTATACCCCTTTAAGAAATAATGTCTCTGATATTTTATCTATTGGTATATAAAAGTGTTGAAAATATTTTTTATAAAAATTTGAAGGTATGGAAGATAAAACAGACGATCATCATAGGACATTTGTAAATATTTTAAAATAAATTCATTGGAAACCCACATAATAAAATTGGATAATATAATATACTTATAAAAAGAATATATGGGAAATATGAAGTTAACATGAAATAACACATAATATGGTTCCCCCGAAAAGATATCTTAAGCAGGAAGTTAAAATAGGGATTTAGAAGAGAAAAATAACATCTGAAGATTAATAGATATCGATAAAGAATATGATCAAGATAAAGTTAATGACTATAACATCATAGATATTTAAGGGATAAATAAGACCATCAATTCATTCGAAATTATGTTAAAAGGATATAATGTTTATTTTATAATGATTTTCATAGATTTTAAGGGTTTCATTACTATCCTGATAGAGAACAAATGAATATATAAATACATGTGTTTTTTTCATTTAAGAAGAAAATGTTAATAACATTTTTGTCATTTGATCAATTTATACTTATATCTAATCTCCTACTACTATAAATGAATATTGAATTATAATTTCTAATGTATGAATCACCAAACTAAAATTTTAATAGATAACAAGATCCCAAAAAGGATAATGGGTTATTACTCTCTTCCTTTTAAATTTACCAAAACCATATTGGTTAGTATAATCGAATATAATATCCAATATGAATAAACCATAATATAGAAAAATAAAACATTAATCTACAATGAACCAACAATAAATACACAATTTTATCTTAAATAATTTCATAAATAAAAAACCATAAAACTCATTATATTATGTTATACCATGTTCAAAACAAAAAAAAATTAAAAAGATATTATCACATATTCTTCAATGATAAACATAAAATTTATCTCCAAATAACACCAATAACTCCAAAATTCACATACCAAATATGAATATTTCTTAATCATAAAATCTACACAATATTCTAATATTTACACAAATATTCCATACCACCATAATTATATAATAAAATCATATATTATTATAATATGTAATTCAACATTTTTCCCCCAAATAAACTACCATATTAGCCAGAAAATATTTGTATTTTCATTAATCATATAATATGGAAAATATAGATAACTAATTCCAAAATTAATTTAATAAATTATTCACCAAATAAATTTTCAGACATAGTGTTATATATACGATAATTAATATATTCTCGAAATTTGATAGCCCTTTTATCTCAATTAATAATAATTACCTCAACATCAAAGAATATATTAACCCTAATGTTATCAATGAATTTTAACTCATATCCTGATAATATAAAATCAATATTCCTAATAAAACCTTCTAAGTAAAACATAAGTTAATTATAATTTTTATATATACTTCAAACATTTGTTAAAACTCAATAAATGTCTCCCAATGTTTTCAAATCACATAAAACCACAAAAAGTATATCTATGGATTCAAACTTATGATCATCTTTAAAAAAATTAACCCATTATGGTATCTACTTTTTTTAAATATCATCATCTAATTCATTATAATGTCTAAATTTATCTAAAACATTCCTCTAATACCAACTAAGACAACCTATTACTTAAACAACCCATAATTAAATGATTTATTACAATGGATGCACCTTCTTACATTCCAGGGACCATTTTTGTTAAGTGATTTAAATAATTTGGGAAATATTAAACAAAAAAAACGAAATATCCACTAAAATTCCATATTTTACCCAAAAAATAGGACTCCTAAGTTCAAATCACATTTCATTCAAGAAACACTTTGTTTGTTCAATGAAAATTTATTTTATTCATATTTAAACATAATAATAGTTCCTAATCATCATTAGAACCTGTGATTTTTTTAAACATTTTATGATTAAAAAAATTATAGAGATAGAAAAATAATGGAAAATCGTGAAACCATTTTTAATTCATTTAAACCCATAAGGAAGTCATCCTTTTCACAAAATAAGAAGTTACGTTCAAAATAATAAATTTTCTACTCATGAATGAAACATCAAATCCAAATGGATTTATAAAACATTATGTAACATAGAATAAAGAGAAAATAATTATTATAGAAATAGATACCAAAAAATTTATCTTTTCACCTTTACATGATCAAACATATTCCATTAAATCATAAAACTAGTGTTAACCTTTTTAAATGAAAAATATTTCCATTATCACCCCTTCACAACCATTTATATAGCATCTAAGAAACTTCATCCTCATATTTTTATCTTCGAATCACGTAATAGGATAATTATAACCTTATGATAGATGTAAGATTCTGTATTTAACTCTATAACATCATTTCAATAATAAAATATGTCCAAATTATCTTAGGAGTGACCTAAAGTAGTAAACTGCTTTTATTTACCCAATGCGTTCAATGGATTTAACAGATCCACCTGTTATATGGTAGACATAGTCTGAGAACAGTTATTGAAACTCCACATTACCACACTCATAAATAATTCTCATGTATCATGTTTCAAAATAAGAACATTTAATAAAATAAAATTTTTATAATAAAGAATTAAATTTATAATATTATCCTATAATTGAAACAATTTTTAGTTATCTCATAAAAATGAGAAAAAATATCAAATTCCTTTGAAAACACGAGAATATTAATAACTCCCTATAAGATAATGAATAAGATATTCTTTGAAACCCCATGTATAGTTAGAGATTAATATTGATAATTGATAATTTATATTATGGTGGGAAAATATATTAATAATATATATGTAAAAAATATTCTTTTTAAACTATGGTAAATAGAGTCAATATGACCCGTATTAGGAAATTTTGAAAACATTCTTTTTAAACATTTTTAAAGAAAGTATAATTTTTTTAGAAATAAATTTAAAACCCTTTTATGTATAAATCAGAATATTATTGAAAACATTATACAAATAATGAGTTAAAAGAGTCTAAATCATTTAAAAATATATTTTAAATAAAAATCCCATACCAAATTGGTATTTTTTGAATCAAAAGATTATTGATGGAGAGAACATGAAATGGATTTTTAAACCACATTAATTAATGTAATATAATTATAAAAACATACATAGGTAAGTATATAAACAAAAAAATAAAATACATCACAACAATGTAATGAGTCTTAATAAAAAAAATTGAAATGTGAAACCCCCTCACCTAAAGTCTAACTTTCCACATAAATTCTTTAACTCATCTTATTTCGAAGAAAACCCAATAATTACACATTCAACCATATTAGGATGGTATTTCGGTGAGATATAAAACAATATTACATGTATATAAATGTTGGTAAGGTATTTTTATAGGTGTCTTTTATCTTAATGGATCAGGAGATATGAGGAATATAGGAGAAGAAATACCAATTTATAATTGAGGTGGGTGGAAACCCTATAACATTGATATATTAATATATAATATGTGAATAATTTATGTAGAATACCTCCATAATTCCTTTGAATATTAAATATGGAGTACGAGTTCTATATATAGTCATCCAATCATTTTTTGATAGGTTTAGGTTTCATATTGAACCTTTTTATTTGGTTTAAGCCCATCATTAACCATGTTTAAACATAAACATTGAAAACAAAATTAACCCTTTATGGGTTATGGAAGTAATTTATATATTAAAAGTTTAATATAACATAACCATTAATTATAGGTTCCAAAATTTAACTTCTACTTGAGAAATATAGGATTTTTATAATTGTATAATGATTTTAAATAATAATTTTTAAAAATTTAATACCAATTAAGGCCATTTTTTGGACTATTCATATATCTCAAAATATAAAAAATAAAAAAAATAATGTAACCTGAATGTAATAAATTACAAAATATATTGTACATTTTAATTATCAATTAATTCACATGTCACCATAATTCATTAAAAATACTTTTCATTTAATGTTTATAAAATCTTTTATTTATTTATTTTTCTTGCACAAGTGCTGCGTCGACATTGCTTAATCATTCATGTAAATTATACGATCATAATATTTTTAACAATAATTTAAAATATTAAAAATAACTTATTCAAATTAAAAATAATAAGTTTGGATTGATCATATATTCTTTTTTTCTTTATGACATTATATTATAGATATCATAAGAGAGAGAATTACATTTTGTAATTTTTATTAAATTAAAAAAAAATATAAAGGTAATAATCAATGTCATGCAGAAAAATCTATATTTTCAAATATATGATGTTTTTTGTTGAATTACACACCTACAATGAAATAAAGGAATGTTTTGGATTGATTGTGAGACCTTATCTAATATTATTAAATATAATTAAAATGTCTTACCCATTAACATAGTGAAAATATTTTACCATAGTTAATATTCATAATGACTAATTTTTAAATTTAACTACTTACCATATTTTAAATTCTATTATTCGGGATTAATATTTTAGATTTGGAAGAAATTACGTTTAATATATGTTCATAAAATGTAATGAAGAATGATTTTTTAGAAAGTTCTATTTTTAGCATAAATATGAACTTATACCAAAAGGTATTTAAATTTTCATTGCTAAATAATTATTTATATTATTTAAAGATTATATTATGTTACAATAAAACCAAATAAAAAATATAATGTTACTTATTTTTTTTTTATTTAAAAAAATTCAGTTTTGTAAAAATTGTAATTTTTCAATATTCACTAAAAAATCCATTATTGCAGAAAAAACCAAAATTTAATCCAAATAATCTAATGATCTGAAGATTAAAAAAATTATTTCTATTTTTTTAATTAAAAAAAAGTAAATTATAATATCCATGCACAAAATACAATGAAAACCATTTTTGAAGAAAATATATTTTAGAAGCATAAAATGAATAAATTTTCAATCCATTCCATGTAAAAATAAATAAATAAATGTTATTCTATTAAATATAATATATAAAATAATTATTTCATTATAATAATTGATTAATAAGATTAATTAAATATATTATGATAGAAAAACATTGGGCATATAAAATAAGTTTTATGAAAAATATCCCTTTTATGTTTAAAAGATTTTATCTTCATTTATAGCTAATTAATTATCAATTTTAGATTAATTATTACTCTAATTAAAGAAACATTTATATATATTTATTTCATAATATGTTTATTCCTATTCATATCTTTCAACATAATAACTAAGTCCTAATTTTAATATTTAAATAATATTATTTCATGGTTTGTTTAAGCTCAGTCTTGCGTATTCCCCAAACCATTGAATATTTTTTAAGAAAATAAAATATATCATCTTATAGTGTTACATTATACCCCTATAATAAATTTATTCCTCATAATATTCTCCCATTTCCTTTGAAAAGGATTTTATTTTAAAAAAAAATAATTCCCATGAGTGGAAGATAAAATATATGATTATGAAAGTGAAAAAATTTAAAATATGTAAAAATACCTTTTTCAAAAATGAACATCATAATATGGGATAATAAAAAATATTTTTAAAAATAGTTGAAAGGAAATATGAACGGAACTAGAAATGAAACATAATATTATTCCCACAAAATGTAAAAATTTATAGGAACTGAAAAATGGAATGGAGAGAAAAATAATGCTTAAGTAATAATAGAGAGTGATAGAAAAGATGAAAATGATAAAGTTAATGAAAAAAAATTATAATAGAAAAGAGAGAAATAAGACCATATTTTTTCATAAATAAATTTAATAGAATGAATTTTTTTAATGATTCATTTATTAGAGTAAAGAGATTATTTTCTTATCAAGATAATGAACAAGATAAAATACACATCCTTGATTTGTACCATTTTATAATACATGATTATTCCTTTGGTTATGATTTAATCAAATTAAAAATTTAACTGATCTATTAATCCTAGATTTTAAAATTCAATATGAATATTTTAGGATTGAAACACACTATTTAACTTTTAACAGATCAAAAGATCGATAAAAATATAATAAATTATTCCTCATGTCATTAGAAGTTAACAAGAAATGATTTCATAATATATGATAATATCTTATACAAATAAAACATCATATTAATAAATAAAACATTAATCTATAAGGAATACATAATAACACAAAAAGTTAATCATAAATCCTTTGATATATAACTTAGCTCAAAACTCTTCGAAATAAACTCGATCAAGCATAAAACCTAAAAGTCAAATAGATTTATCACATGTTATTCCAAGACAGACACACCATTTATCATTAAATAAAATATATCCCTCCTAAAAACATATTGAAAAAATTTTATGCCCTAATAATAAAATCTATAAAATCTGCTAATCTATTAAATATAAATCCCGAATCACCCTAAATCCATAGTAAAAGCAGATATGACCTCGAATGAAAATTCACCATTTTTTCTCAAATAAACACTCATATTATCCTAGAAATAATTCCACTGGCCTTAATCATATAATGTTCCTAATAATTAACATGTTAAAATATAACATTAATCAATGATTCACTAAATCAATTTCCAAACCCATAGTTATCTACATGATAAATCACATGTTAAAAAAATGCAATAACACTTTTTATCATAATTAAACATAATTTACTCAATATAAATGTTAATATGAACACAAAATGATATAAAAAACACTACAGTTATATAAAAAAAATATAAATTCATTCTTATTTAAGTAAAAATTTTATAATAATCCATGTTAATTAAAAGGATTACATATACTTTAAAAATTTATTAAAACCAAATAAATGTTTCCAAATGGACTTGAGTACCATACAACTTCAAAATGGGTAACATTACATTAAAATTATCATACACCTTAAACATATTAATTGAAGATGGTATCTAGTACAATTAAAATACCCTTTTAATTCATAATTCATCTAAAAATTTCATCACATACCAACTAATATTCCATGTAACATAAACAACATATAATGACATGATTTATAAAAAGTGGTTAACTTTCATACATTTTGAGGATATTTTTGGTTTAGAGATTCAGATAATTAGAAAACACTCTTAAATAATAGAGTTTACATTTCCACTCAAATTCCATTTCTCATAAAAAAATATTCTTAATTTTTCAGTTACATTTCATTCATTACATACATTCTTCATTCGAGGAAAATTTATTTCTCAACAAGATAATAGTTTCTAATCATCATTAGCTACAAAAAAATCATTTCAAAACAAAGTATGAGAACAAAAAATCAGTGAGTGTTATGAAATAAATTTAAACCCACTAATCCATATGAAATTCAGGAAAACAAATAATGAAGATTGAATTTTTTACATAATAAAATTTCAATGTCAAAATAATCATTTACCAACTCATGGAATAAACATTAAATAACAATGATTTTATAAAAATTTTGTAAGAAACCATAAAAGAATAATCATAATTTATGAAAGCATTAACATGATATAAAATGAATTCTTTGAAGATTATAAAACATCCATTAAAACACAAATTCTTTTTTCACCTATTAAAACCAAAACAATTCAATGAAAACCCATTTGAATGAATCGAGAATAGATGTATCAAACATGGGGAATCATAATTTCATCCTAGAATCACCAAATAGTATAATTAATAAATTATTTTTACATTAACATACATTAGTTCACTCTATCATTTCATATGGTTAATTAAATACATCCACATTCTCTTAGGACTAAATTACAATAGTTAATCTTGTCTCTTTTCCAAATGCAATAATGGGATTTAACAGAACCACTAAACACATAATATAAATCGTCTCATAAGGGTTTGGATTATCTAACCATTCCAAAATTCATCAATAATATCCAAGTATCATTTTTTAATATAAAAAAAATTATTAACAATATCTTTTCATCGTAAAAAAAATAAAATTGAAATTTTATTGTGTAACACCCCGAGATGTTATGAAAAATATTCTTTTTAATTCCATTGATGTCTTGTGTTGTAAACTACACCAAAAGGAGATTACACTACACGCATCCATGACTTGTCCTGCATTACACGCAATCACGACCTTCCACGATAGTGTGTGTTGTACACAATACCGAATATCACTAAACAACGATATGTTATATAAACTAGCCGTTATGAATAGTAATACCCACATTTTAAAATTTTATAAATTTTATATTTTTAAATGGACTCCATTTTTGGATTTGGAATATCTAAATTAGGCTAGGGTGAATTTTTGTTATTTTTCTAAAAAGAGTCAATTGTTTTTGAATAGTGAAAACACTAGGTTCCTATTAAAAACCAACTTTTTATTTAAATAATTATTTACTTTATTTAAATTTATTATAGGTAAAAATTGATAAATAATACCTATATATGTTCAATTTAATTCATTGGAGTCATTTTATAATAATTTTAGATATATAAATATTTTATTGAACTTTTCACCGTCTTTTACCCCCCTCCTAGGAGAGTTTGAAAATTTACATAAAACTTAATTTTACCACTTCTCTGTGTGGAAATTTCAAAATCCGAGAGACATAGTTAATATCAAGGACTGAAATGTTGTTCAATGAGATAAAAATAATTTTTTCTAAATAGTAACTTTTTTCTTTTATTTACCATGGTTAAAAGTAAATAGTGTAATTAATGGTAAAAGTGATATTATTATTACCCTAACACATGTCCTAATTCTATTTTATAAGTTTAATTCGACCCAAAACAACCTTAGGAATAAAATATTACCCTTTAGGTCCACTTGGATTAGATTAGGACATTTATTATTATTTTATTTAAAGAAGAATTAAAATAGTTAAAATCAAAGTTTAATAACTAAAACATTTTTAATATAGGGTTATTCATAAGATATATTAGACTATAAATATACATTATAAATCTAAAACTATTTCCTATGTAATGGTATTTTATTTATATTTTTCATAAATTATATAATTTAATTTATTTATGACACAATGATGATGCAGTAATTACCTTATTAATGAAATATTAACATAATTGATGTTATAAATACCCAAATAAATGTAATTGTATACTTTTTATGAATTACACTAATTTTATAGGTTAATATGATATTCTATTATTGATTTAATTATCGTTGTTCGAACTAATCATGATGTTATGATTTTCACAAAAATCAAGTACCAAATAGTGTCAAAATTGACATAAACTAGTTTCTAAAACAAATATTATATTATTAATTGTTTTTTAATTCATAAATATATAAAATTGGGCCAAATGACAAATATAAGGATATATATATTAATAATGAACCACTTGGGGTTCCTTTTTCTTGTTATAGTATATTTATTAACCATATAGTGTAAGAAAACAAAAAGACACGGTAAAAGGTAAATTATTTAACATAGAGTTAAATCTAAATGATAAGGATAAAATAGTAACCTAAACATGTCTAAAACCTATTAGTTGAGTGGATTTTGACCCATAACCACTTTAGAGTCGAAATAAATCAATTTTTAGATATTATAAACCGAATATGACTTTATTATAAAATAATATTTTAAGTTTTTCCTAAAGTGCCCCTCTAATCCCTTATAAAAAGAGCACCCCTTCCCTCTTCTCTTCACATCCTCTTGAGCCTTGAAGTTCGGCCAAACCCTGACCAATTCTCTTATCCACTTCCCAATAAAAATTCTGGAGGTTCTGGTCTTCTCGAAACACCAACTCTACTTCCTTAAGAGGAAGCTTAAAGGAGGTGCGTCGAAGAAGAGGTAATCTCTTCTTCTGATTCTCTCAAGTTTCATTCTTCTTATACTTCATCTTCCTTAGTTGTCCCATTATAAAGTAATAACATCAGTATTACTTATATACTGATATGTTATTATAAATATGAAACAACTCTATTTCACCTTCTATCTATCCTACTAAAATCGAAATCACTGCGCGTGCGTACGTACGGAATACCGTCTCCACGCCGTGGTGTAATCTGTTTTCGACCACCACCTTACATGGATGGGTATAATGGTGTAAATAAATAACTATATATTTTTATTGTAAAGTGATATTGATTCTAAAATATTATTCATACGCTTCAATATAATTCCACGATCATGGAAATGATATCATCGCTCGTGCGTACGTACGGACTACCGTCTCCACCATGCGATGAGATTCATTCTCCTTGTTTACCATTAATGAATGATTATAAAGTATATATAATGAATAATAATGATATACATGGCATGAAAATGATACTGGATTTATTTATATATATATGTATGTCATCTACTTAATTCTATTCAATTCAGTATGCAAACGAAAACAGTGTTCATTCGTACGTACGACCTACCGTCTCCATGAACGGTTTATTTCATTCCATTTATCGATCTATCATATATATATGTATATGATGAATATAATATATATATATATATATATCATGTTTTAAATTCTGGAATTAAGTAAATCAGGATATAAGGTATAATATGAAGAACAACAAGTCAAAACACATACAATAAATGAAATGATTTTACCTAAATCGTTGCTTTTACATCGAATTTACAAAAGAACGGGTAATATAAATCATAATTAAACTATATATGATATCATAAAATTGAATATTATTCTATAATAATTCAATTACATTATTTAAATCATTATATAGGAGGTTTATATACATACGAAGCATATCAGACATAAGGTAAGGGATAACTATTCCAATCTCATTCTTATCCGAGTTTGTTTATTCGTAAGTATTTACTGGGGTTATTGTTATCATCCATGCCCATGTTTCATAAAAATGGTTTCATGTATGTTTAAAGTCCTTTTTAACCATTTTTGACTTTTACTACATGGTATGTAAGGAATATTTTTTTTTACCATACAAGGTACTTTTTGACTTTTCCAACAAATGTATGAGAAAAATGTTTTTTTTAACTTATACGGCATGAATGGAATTTTACTATTTTATAACGCCTCATTTTCATGAAGATTAATCTAAAAGATTTCATGATTATTTTCAACAAAACACTTTTCATTTAAAATTTCATGGAATTTTTTTAAAATAAAATGATTTTGAAGAAGAAAGGATATTTTCCTCAAGAATTCATTTCAAGTGTTTTGTCAAAACTGTTTTTCATCTAAAACTAAATTATTTAATATTTTTATGATTCAAGTATAATTTCTCCATTATTAACATGGTTTGATTCTTATTATGATAAAATTATATCCATTTTTATGGATTTTTTTATTATGGCATGACGTTTAAGATTTTCATTCTATTACATGGGTTATTCTATGATGTATGATTAATGATTTTGTGGCACATGAAAGAATGATTTCATTATGAGGTGGGTGGGACCTATATCTTCCTCCAATTCATTGGGTGAAGATTTATATCTCATCAGATATACATGTATGGAATGGTATGTTACTCCGGTTTATTAATACAGGACTAGAACGAGGAGTGAACTCAATTCAAAAAGGGACTTTGTCCAATAAGAAGGTCTTGGTAGCAATGCCTTGGCTACTATGGAAATCATATCATGTGCTTATTGGTTTCCACAATCACCTGTTTTATTCCGAGGCTATTTTATCATGAATGATGTTTCTTTTATGATATATTCCTTACGTACTTCCAAGATTCCTGTCTTTGCTCATGATTTTGATGTTTAGATTTTCTGTTCGAGTTTTAGCATTCAAATGTTTATGGATTGTTTTATGTTCTCTATTTTTACCCTTACAGGGCATTTGAGATCACCCTTTTTTTATGTTTTCTTTTCTCCAGGATGTAAAGAAAGGTTTTTGGTATGAAAATAAAAGTGGAAGATCTTTATGGGAGATTTTGAAGATCTATAACCAAGATTTGAAGATTATATTCCGAGTTTCCAAAGACACTAAACTATTATGGTCATTTGGTGTATATTTTTGTTATGTATTAAGTATTCTGCAAAAGTAATGTAATGTCCATGTACGTCACGCTTTGGGCCTCTACTGTTGGTATCAAAGGAAAGGTTTAGTTAAAATTTGGAAACTAGGATCTGAAAAATTTAGTGAGATCCCTAGAGATACTTCTAAGGTATGTCTAGGGATGTCCCTATGGTTAAGTACACAAATAGGTTAGAGTCCTAGAATTATGTTTAAGATCATGAATATCCTAGGGTGAACCTAAGGTGTCATGGATTAAATAATTTTTGATAAGTTAGACATCCCAGAAGTTAATTTTTATGATTATGTGGTTCCTCGTTATTTTAACTGTTTCTTACACTACTGTTTCTGGTCTTAGTCAATGGAGGGAACGAGAAGGAATTCAGTTAACATTGATACCAATGGACATATTGGTGACTACAATCAACAAAATTATGTAATTCCTATTGAGATTGATATTGTTATTATGAAAAATCAGTCATCTCGATATATGATTAACAATGTAAACTTTAGTTTGATTCCTAAGTCATCAAATAAGAGGAATATTGAATATTATGCATGTTCGCATGGTGAGGAGCATAGAGAAAGGAAGATTGAGATTTCTAAAGAAGCGAATAAGAACCTTGATTAATACCTCAATTGGAAGGGAAGATGTTATCTATGTGGAGAAAAAGGTCATAGAGTGACATACTGTTATGGAGTCTGATGTCTTATCTACAGAGAACATGGGAATTACCCAACTCAATGCCATGACCTAACAAGTTACTTCAAAATCGAGGATGGACCTATTCCAAGACAATCATCGAAGAGGATTGATTGAAGGGCTTAAGTATTGGAATTCAATAATAATGTGGTTGAGGTAATTTTATAGTATATTGAAATATCTGTGTATTGGTTCATTATGGTTTTCTATAAGAATATGGAACCGGTAACCATGAAAAGTGATTCAAATATTTTGGAAATCAGATGATATGCGCATAATGAGGGGATAAGGAGAAAATAAATTGTTTGATAGTATTCATGAGCTCATTAATGATATAAGGACTAATTTATATCATGGTTGGAGTATATAGAATTTTCTGGGATTTTGGTGTGTGGAAAGAGTTAACTTTTGACAGCACTCATGTTTTCACTAAGGTTCTATGGTAATTCATGTTTAAAAAGAATACATGATTAAGGTATTCACATGTTTGGAATGTGATCAAAAATATATATCTTATGTTATATGGGGGATAAATGATGGAATTCACGTGATTATTATGTGACATTTCAAGAAATCGTTTTCTTTATACTATGAGATTGGACATATGTATTTTGGATAAGCCAAAAGATTATAATAGATTATGTTTGACATCAGATAGTATTGTTTAAGGATAGAAACATTTGTTATAATAGTATTGTTTTAGAAAAATGATAACCCATAGGATGGGCGAGAAACCATCTCATCAGACAAGGGTGTGAGAATCGGAAACACAACCGAAGTGTGACATGCCTTTATCTCCTACCACTAGTCTACAAGAAGTCCCTGGTTAGTAGAAACTAGTTTTATTTTGTTAAGTGGTGTGATAGATGAAGTATAAGTTTGTTTTTGGAATCATATATGAATAACCTCACCAAAAATGGACTTATGTATATTTGATAACTTTTGGTAACCTTTTGATTGAGACATATGGAATGACCCATCATTCTATCACATGATCTACTAACACCCCACGAATGAAAAAATCAACTTCGTTTCATTAAGAGATTAAGTGTAAATTGTTCAAGGCACAGACAATAGTGAGATTATACCGAAATAAAGTAAGTGTTTCTTCTAATTCAAATTCTTCAACTTTAGGGAAATGATCTTGAAACCCAAAAATGCTGTCCTAGTGCCCTTATATCTGATGAATCAAATGATACCATAGATCATCACAAATTTATGGCTTTGTGATTGTTGGATTTTTCATTGCCATGTTCTATACCACTCCCCATTAGAACATGATGGTTAGATTTCTCATCCATATCCTTATTTTAACATATATTCTCCTATGTGGAAACCCAATGATTAGTTAATGTGGGTAACCATTAAATTTCATACATTAGTCTTTAAGGATAAGTATTGGTATTCCATTTTACGATGTGAGTTTCTATTAAAAAACTTTCGAGTTGTAAGCCATTTATAACCCCGACGAATTTCAAGGGAGAAATTTATTTTAAGGGGGGAAGAATGTAACAACCCAATATTTTATGAAAAATATTCTTTTTAATTTCATTGATGTCTTGTGTTGTACGCTACACCAAAAGGAGCTTGCACTACACACATACTTGGCTTGGCTTTCATTACACGCAATCACAACCTTCCACGATAACGTGTGTTGTACGCAATACCGAGTTTCACTAAACAACGATATGTTATATAAACTAGCCGTTATGGATAGTAATACCCACTTTTTGAAATTTTATAAATTTTATCTTTCCAAATGGACTGCATTTTTGGATTTGGAATATCGAAATTATCCTAGGGTGAATTTTTGGTATTTTTCTGAAAACTTTCAATTTTTGATGAATAGTGAAAACACTAGGTTACTATTTAAAAACGGACTTTTTATATAAATAATTATTTAAATTACATAAATTTATTTTTGGTCAAAATTGATACATAATACCTATATAAGTTCAATTTAATTCATTGGAGTCATTTTATAATAATTTTAGACAGATAAAAATTATATTGAAATTTTCACCGTCTTTTACCCACCTCCTATGAGAGTTAGAAAATTTAATAAAACTTAACTTTACCGCTTCTATGAGTGGAATTTTGAAAATCTAAGAGACACTGTTAATATCAAAAAGTAAAATGTGGTTCAATAAAATAAATTTTTTTGGGTGAATAGTAACTTTTTACTCTTATTTACCACAGTTAAAAGTAAATAGGGTAATTAAGGGTAAAAATGATATTATTATTACCATAACATATGTACTAATTCAATTGGATAAGTGTAATTCGACCAAAAATAACCTTAGGAAAAGAAATATTACCCTTTAGGTCCACTTGGATTAGATTAGGACATTTATTATTATTTTATTTAAAGAAGAATTGAAATAGTTAAAATCAATGTTAAATAACTAGAACATTTTTAATATAGGGTTATAAATTAGATAAATTCGACTATAAATATTAATTATAAAGATAAAATGATTTCATACATAGTGGTATTTTATTTATAATTTTTAGACATTAAATAATTTAATTTATTTATGAAATAATGATGATGCAGTAATTACCTTATTAATGAAATATTAACGTAATTGATATTAAAAATACCCAAATAAATATAATTTTAGACTTTTTATGAATTAAAATAATTTTATAGGTTAATATGACATGTTAGTATTTATTTAATTAAATTTTTTCGAACTAATCATGATGTTATGATTTTCACAGAAATCATGTACCAAATAGTGTCAAATTTGACATAAAATAGTTTTTAAAACAAATATTATATTATTAAATGTTATTTTATTCCTAAAAATATATGGTTTGTCCAAATGACATAGATAAGGATATATATTAATAATTAATCACTTTTTGTTCGTTTGGCTTGTTATAGTAAGTTTATTAACCATATAGTGTAAGAAAACAAAAAGACACGGTAAAAGTTAAATTATTTAACATAGAGTTAAATCTAAATGATAAGGATAAAATAGGAACCTAAACCTGTCTAAAACCTATTTGTTGAGAGTATTTCGACCCATACCCACTTTAGCTTATAAATAAATTAATTTGGAGATATTATAAACCAAATATGACTTTATTATAAAATAATATTTTAAGTTTTTTCTAATGTGCCCCTCTCCTCTGTTATAAAAGGGAACCCGTTCTCAATTCTCTTCACACCCTTTAAAACCATGAAGTTCGGAAAAACACTGGCCATTTATCTTCTCCACTTCCTTAGTAACATTATGGAGGTTCTGGTCTTCTCAAAAGGCCAACTCTACTTCCTTAAGAGGAAGTTTAAAGGAGGTGCATCGAATAATAGGTAATGTCTTCTTCCGATTCATTCAAGTTTCTTTCTTATTATAATTATTCTTATTTAGTTGTCTCATTATAAAGTAATAAAATCAGTATTTCTTATATACTGATATTTTATTATAAAAATGAAACAACCCTATTTCACTTTCTATCCATCCTATGAAAAATGAAATCACCGCGCGTGCGTACGTACGAAATACCATCTCCACGCCGTGTTGTAATCCATTTTCGACCACCACCTTAGTTGGATGGGTATAATGGTGTAAATAAATAACTATATTTGATTCTTGTAAAGTGATATTGATTCTGAAATATTATACATATGCTTCAATACAATTCCACGATCATGGGAATGATATCACCGCTCGCACGAACGTACGGACTACAGTCTCCACGGCGCGATGAGATTCATTCTCCATGTTTACCATTCATGAATGATTATAAAGTATATATAATTAATAATAATGATATATATGAAATAATAATGATACTGGATTTATTTATATATATATATATTTATGTCATCTACTTAATTCCATTCAATTCAATAAGGAAACGAAAATAGCGTTCATGCGTACGTACGGCCTACTATCTCCATGAACGATGTATTTTATTTCATTTATCAATATATCATATATATATATATATGTATATTCTGAATATATATTATATATAAATAATGTTTTACATTATGGAATTATTTTAAATTAGGATATAAGTAATAATATCTAGAAAAACAAGTCGAAACACATAGAATAAATGAAACGATTTTACCCAAATTGCTGCTTTTACATCGAATTTACAAAAGAACAGGTAATATAAATCATAAGTAATCTATATATGATATCATAACAATGAATATGACTCTATAATAAGTAAATGAAATTATTTAAATCATTATACAGGAGGTTTTGATGCATACAAAGCATATTGGACAAAAGGTAAGGGATAACTATTCCAATCACATTCTTATCTGAGATTGTTTATTCGTAAGTATTTACTGGGGTTATTGTTATCATTCATGTCCATGTTTCCTAAAAAGGGTTTCATGTATGTTTAAAGTCCTTTCTAACCGTTTTTTACTTTTACTACCTGGTTTTTAAGGAATCTTTCATTTTTTACCATATGAGGCACTTTTTGACTTTTCCGACAAAAGTACGAGGAGAATGTTATTTTTAACTTATACGGCGTGAACGGATTTTTATGGTTACACAACGCCTCATTTTCATGAATATTACTCTAAAATATTTCATGATTATTTTCAAAAAAAACCCATTTCATTTAATATTTCATGGAATTTTGTGAATAGAAAATGATTTTGAGAAATAAATGATATTTTTTCCTCAAGAATTCATTTCAAGTGTTTTATCAATACTATTTTCCATCTAAAATGACATTATTTAATATATTTTTTTGTTTCAAGTATAATCTCTCAATTATTTACATGGTTTGATTAATCTTATGATAATATTATATCCATTTTTTATGGATTATGTTATGATGGAATGATGTTTAAGAATCTCATTCTATTATATGGGTTATGCTATGATGTATGATTCATGATTTTGTGGCACACGAAAGAATGATTTCATTATGATATAGGTGGGACCTATATAACTCTTTAATGCATTGGATAAAGATTTATATCTCATTAGATAGACATGGCTAGATCTGTTTGTTAATCTGGTTCAGTAATACAGGACTAGAACGAGGAGTGAACTCGATTTAGAAAGGGAATTTGTCCACTAGGATGGTCTTGGCAGCAATGCCTTGGCTACTATAGAAATCATATCATGTTCTTAATGGTTTCCCCAATAACATGTTTTATTCCCATGCTATTTTATCAGGATTGATGTTCCTTTATTATATATTCCTTACGTACTTCTAGGATTCATGTCTTTGCTCAAGATTTTGAAGTTCAGATTTTATGTTCAAGTTTATGCATTTAAATTTTTATGGACTGTCTTATGTTCTCTATGTTAACCCTTACTGGGAATTTGATCTCACCCTTTTTTTATGTTTTCTTTTCCCCAGGATTTAAAGAATGGTTTTATGTAAGAAAATAAAAGGGGATGATATTTATGGGAGATGTTGAAGATCTTTCACCAAGATTTGAAGATTATATTCCGAGTTTCCAAGGACACTGTACTATTACGGTCCTTTGGTGTCTATTTTTGTTATGTATTAATTATTCCTCAAAATTAATGTATTTTCCATGTACGTCAATATTTGCGTCTCTACATAGTGTATACATAACAATTTTTAGTTATCTCATAAAAATTATAACAGATGTAATTTTATTTAAAAAAAATCAAATGAATAATTACTTATTATATTAGGAATAATATATTGTTTAAAAAATAATAGACACATATAAATGAAAAATTATAATTAAATAAAGACATGATGCCTTGAAAATATGTTCATTCCATATGTATTGAAAACCAGACTCGGTGCACTTTGGTAAAAATATATAAAAGTGTCCCGTATGGAAAACATTAAAGACATTCCTTTTTAAACATTTACAAATAATGTAAAAATTAGTTTAAAATTAAATTTAATTCACATATAAGTATAAATAATAATATTCCTTAAAAATGTAAACTAAAATAGAGGAATAGTTGCTTAAAATAATTAAAACAACATTTTAAAGAAAAATCCCTCCCCACTTCTGTAATTTATGGATTAAAAGATCATTGAGGGAGAGAACATAAAAAGGATTTCTAAGAAACAATAATTTCACTATATGAACTAAAACAATACATACATATGGATTTATATATACAAAATAATATCAGATGTGGTTACCATGGAATGGGTCTCAATGAACGAAAATCGAGATGACTCACCACGTACATTCTTTAGCTCCTCTTCTTTGGAAAACATCCATTAAATTACATCTTAAGCCTTCATAGGATATTATTTTAGTAATTAAATAACCTATATGGAATGGTTATTTTGTTTTATATGGTACTTGGATAGTTCTGGGTCGATATAAATGACTCAAGAGGTGTGAGGAAGGGAAAAGTGGAGATACCCTTTTATTACGGTGTTGAGTGGGAAACCTAAAAATACCTTAAATATTAATATATAATTTTGTCTAAATCATTAAAATAAATAAAAAAAAATGTTTTAATATGAATATATATATAGTATAAGGTATAAATTAAATCAACCAATAAATTTTATATATGTATTATTTTCATTTTAAACCTTTTCTTTTGGTTTAATCCCCTTGTTAACCATGTTTAACCATTACCACTATAACTTATTTTTACTCATTAAAGGTCATGAGAGTGATTTTAAAAAGGAAAATATGCACATAAATAAACCATTAAAGACATAATAAATAATTTACCATTCAATTTATTCAATATTGGATTATTATAATTTAATAAATAATTTTAAATATAAATTTTAAACATTATTTGCCATAGAAGGTCATATTTAGGGCTATTCATATATCTTGTCATTATAGGCTTCATGATAAAAAATTAACATGATTATAAACTCTATAAACTTACGTAATTCATTATAATTATCCAATAAATTTTTGATAAATCTTAATTAATAATAAATACATTAATTTTAATATTATTAAAATAAATTGTTTAATTTTTCAATAGCTTGAACAAGTGCTGTGTCGGCACTGCATAAGAATTCCATTAAATATGAAAATTTAAATAAACAAAAAATAAATTAAAATAATAAAAAAATTATTCATATTCAAAATACCCATTTTTAATAAATCTTATCTAATTTTTATCCCTATGGAAAAATATTAGAGATATTAAAAGAGATAGAGAGAATGATATTTTGTAATTTTTCCTAACATAAAATTTTATAATGGTCATAATAAATGATTATTCTCAAAATAATGAAATATTTTCCAATTTATGATTTTTTGGCCAATTCTAACTCTTATAATTAAATAATTTCATGTTTTAGGTTGATTTTGAGACCATATCCCATAATTGTAAGCTGAATTAACCTATTTTACCTAATATTGTGAGGACAAACGATGGTTACTATTATTTATGGATAATAATTAAATTAAACTATATAAAAAATTTAAACCTCATGATTAACTATATTAAATCCATTTTAAAAGATTCAATTATTATATCTTTCAATTTATGTTCACAAAATGAAATGAAAAAAAGTTATTTAAGAAATGTTACTTTTTATCCATCAAAATGAAGTTATATAAAAATAAAATATAATGTTAATTAATATTGTTATTATTAATATTATGTTTAATAAAATTTATCTTATGTTATATTAAAACAAAATAAAAAACCAATTGGGACTTGTAAATTTTTTGATTTCAAAAAATGAAATGATTGTTTTGCAAAAATCGGTATTATCACTATTTAGTCAGACATTAATATTTTCAGAAATATCACAAAAAATTAAAATAAAACTATTTTTACATGATTATATAAATAATTTTATCAAACTTTTCAATAAATTTTCCATAATGTGTATAAATTAAAAATAATATGTACGTGAAAAATGCAATAAAATCAATTTTTTTAGAAAATATATTTTTCAAGTATAAAATGAAATAATTCCCATCACATTCCAAATAACCATAATAAAACGAATTTTATTTCATTATATTTATTTTATAATAAAAAACTTTCATTAGAATCGTTTTCAACAATTATTAATTTAATATACTGTTTTAAAAATACAATGCACACAAAAAATAGTTTTCTATAAAATATATCTTTTTCCTTCAAATGATTTCTTATTTATTTCCAAACAACTGATTGTATATATAATATTTATTATTAATTTTATTATGTAAATAAAATTTCACATATTTCATAAAATGGTTATTTCAATTCATACTCACTAATAAAATTGCAATGTTTTAATATGTATATTTAAATAATATTTCAATGTCGTAATATTAATATGAGGGTAAATATAACACATCATCTTAAATATATTTTTTAATGAAAATAAATTTTAAATTCATGGGGTGTTTCATTTTAGAACACCTTTTTATACCCATACTTCCCTAGTAACGTTAATTCTAGAATAAAAATTGTATCAATATATTTTTGTTCTACACATTTCACATTCTGACACATTATATATCCTTTCTACCATACCAACTAAAGGACATACCAACCTAATGCCATTTATAACATCCAGAACTAACCCATTGACTTGGGAAGAGACATAGGAGATACTAACCATAGGTGACATCCCATGAAACAAATTTATAACTATAAATTCCATGGTAATGATAAAAATAAGTGGGATTAATTTACCTTACACTCCCACAAAACTTCTATGAAATAATAATAACTACAATCCATGGAATTATATGATTCATGGGGACAACTAGTACAACACAAATTACAAATGAAACACTGGGAAATATTAGAGTAACAACATATGTAAATGTATATAATTCAACCATAAATCAAATAAAAACTAGATCAAATAAACCCAATGTGAAATAACTCTGAACACCCAACATGATAAACTCGAAGATATAACCTATATTGAATCAAACCATCCCAGGTAAACAAGATACATCACCCATGTTGATCCTCCGTAATATAAAGAACAAAAACAACCATGAAAAGGTTTCATGAATAATAAAAAACACGAAAAGTGAAAGAGTACAATGTGGAAGAAGAGTACACATCCACGATATATACAATGTTATGCCACAAAGATAAACATGAAAAATAAAACATGACAAGGAAAACTCATGGAATCCATGTGACCATCCATCACCAATAAATCATCTCACAATGATAGTAAGAATAACCAGAATAATCTATCTATCTATATGATAACCTTCTCTTTACCTGAGTCATATAAAACTGAATATAAAAATGGCCAAAGGTAATGGTATGGTGTGAGCATAAGGATCAGTTGGATACCACCAAGAATCTCTAAAAAGTATAACACCATGAAACCATTAGTTTTAAATTTAAAGAAGAATCAATTTATAAATCAATTTCAAAAGAGTGATAACATTTCAAAATTACATTTTTTTCTTTTGAAATATTACATATTCGCATGAACCCAGAATACAAAAATTTCCTGATTAAAAATATAAAGGTATAAATAAATATACACAAGGAAGTGCATATGATAAAAATATGATTAATCAGACAATTAATAACACCAACATGTATAATAAAATCACAAATTGTGATCTTTAATATGGAAATACATAATTGGATACATGGAGGATCACTAATTCACTATAATGTGAACCTATCGATATTTATACCTACCAAAGTCTATCACTATCAACAATATAACCCCTAGTTTACCATAGTCACTATGGTTTTGGTATGTAGATACCTGAGGCACCTAAGGTTACCATTGTGGTTGGTTTTCAAACATCATTAGATACACCATACTCATAATTTATCAAACATTTTCATAGTGATGTATCATAACATCCCTGATTAAAAATCACATTTTGAGTCAAAAGAACCATTAATGTATTACATCAAAAACATGAATTGAGTAAATATGTTTTTAAAGAAATTTTTTTATAAACATTTAAAAGACTTTAAGTAATATATTATTACATTTTATTCCCAAATAAGTGAATTTTATAAGAACCATGAGATATTATTTTGTTAGAACCAATGTATAGATATATTTTCCTCGCAAATTATTGTAATACAGATCTCCTTTGACAATAGATATTTGAAATGATTATATTCTGTACGTAAATGTTTAGATATTTAAGAAAAATAAAAGATTATTCATCAATATACTTTGATCAAGAAATAATATCTTCTTGAAGATCTAATAATATGAGGATAGAGGATATGGAGTTAAGAGCTATGATGAGGATATAAACTAGATAAAAAATGGAACATAATTTGTAGAGAACCACAAATAATTAATGGATATCATCAAGAATCCAAGGGGATCGACCTATAAGGAATTTGGGAATGTTTATTTTTAGACTAATAGGGATTAGTGGGTTATTAACTACAAAAAACCATGTGAAATTAGTTAAATTAAATCTTTTCGGTGGTATGGATTTTGGAAATCAATTAGGCCACATGTTTTTGTAAAAAATGAACCAACCATGTGTGGAATCTATCATTTGAAAAGTATAGATGCACGGTTTTCAATGGGTGAGACAAAAGGTTTAAGAAACCATTAAAAAGACATGTGACACTTATATACAACCACCCTTACACCCACATAGGTTTCATTGGGAATGTAAATTTTGAAAAATCATGCAGACTCTAGTAGACACCAACCACCAAACCTGCATGGTTACCACACAAGTTTAATAACTATAAACCTATAATATTTTCCCTTAAAAACCAATTTCTCAACCTATGGCACCTATAAGCATCCCAAACTTCAAAATAGAAATTCCAAGGATCAGGATTATTCATACATGTGACCTATAGGATTCAACAATTATCCTCAACATGAATAATTTTATTACAATAATGAGCTCAAGGTTATGGACTTGAAAAAAATAAATAATAACGCCACCCCATCTATGATTCCCACTACAATAATTTTTGTAAACACCATCAACACATACTCAATACAAAAATCAAGTGAATTATTTTACTATATAGTACTTTATCTTAGAAATCCATAATCTAATGTGGTTGATAAACTATTGAGGTGTTAATATCAAGATTAAAATAATCCCATATATTTCCATTTGATCACAATGGAATGATATGTGAATTACCTCTCCATCTAAGAAACATGAAACAATTAATGAATTGACATCATGTGAGAAAATATTCAAATAGATACATTACCATTTCTAGTCTTTTTAAAAGCTCAGAGGGGACAATGATCCGATGTTATAACATTCCCTACATACCCCACTAATAATTTCCCACATAAGGTGAAACATTGGGAAAGGTATGAACACCGACCTCAAACTCTAGTCGGCGATGATGATGGTCTTAATAGGATTTTAAATTATTTTTTGTAGTAACTAATATCTGGTATATTAGAATCACATTTTCTATCATATATTGATCAAGGCATAGACTAACCAAGGAATAGTCTTCCAACTATATCCATCATATTGGAGTTATACATTGAAAATAATAAATTTGCCAAAGGATTCCATTTTAATCCATGTATGATTACTATTATGATAGGAAAATTCCTCTATATTAAGATTCATTTACCATGAACAACCAAAATCAAGGATAAATTCCCAAATAATATCCTTAAGGATATGAATAACATTCCCAATTTTCCATCAATCTATTGATGATATTTTTTGGTTAGCTTCAAAAAGGAACCAATGGTATGTTATAAAATTTTCCAAAACATGGATGTATACTATAAGTCCCTATCATAAAAAAACTCTAGAAGGAACTCCATAAAGATTCATAACCTCTCAGACATAGATGTCCCTTGATCTACTAGACCTTTACCATCTTTTTGATAGGGAAAAATGATTTGATTTTATAAGTCGATCAATAATCACCCAAATAGGGTTCTTTCATAGATTTAATGGTAAAATATTAATTAATTACATAGATATATCATCACACTTCCATACTGTAATGGGAAAAGGTTGAAAAAAATCCCATAGGTCTATGGTTCTCTGCCTTATTTCTCTGATTATTGAAGCACCATGACAATAATCATACAATGGACATCCTCATTCATAACTACAAGTACAAATGAATCTGATCATGATACATCTATGTAGTCCTATGGGGTAGGAACTAATAAGACTGTTTCCATTGTCCATTTATTCCTACCTCATAGATATATCAAGGACCAAACATCCATGGAAAATAAAAGCATCTATGGGAGATCAGGACCAATCTCCCACAATCTCCCTACAATTTTGTATTTTACTAAAGAATTTGAAATAAATATTTTTACCGATTTATGCTATTACAAATCATCAATTGAGGAGTAATACTTCATATAAGATAACAAAATATTCCCACCACCATCTTCCAATACCAAAGTCATTTTAGTCAACAAACCCATTAGTAACATTCCTCCACTGATTCCTTCAAGGCTTGAGGTGGTAAATTTTTCAATGTATTAGAAACCAATTTTAATTTCCTGGGATTATAAGAATATAAAAATCAAATGTATGAGTATACACAACATAGAGTGTTTGTATCATATTTCAGACACCCGTACGAAAATAAATACTCTGGGCTCTTATGATTTGAATATATTATAAACAACCCCCCCCCCCCAAAGAGATAGTGGTGAAATAATATGAGACTGTGCATAAAAACAACAAGATCAAGTTCATAGGAAAGTTAGTTCTTATTATGAGAGTGTAATTGGAGCGATCCATAGTGTAACAATTTTTTTAGTATCAAGACAACCCTTAATACCATACTTGAATCATCATAGAAACAACACAACTTGAAATCAGATCTATAAGATTTAGAACTTGGGACAAAGTCAACCTATTCATTAGTTTCTAAAAATACCTCTGAAATTTCTTTCTTCTCAAATATAACACCCTTTTGTGTTAAAAATATCATCTAAGATGCAATCCTGATGAAGTCTAGAAAAAACATCCTATAGTAACCAGTTAATCCTAAGATGATTTGAATATGAAATACATTTCTATGATTTTCCCATGTCATTACCTCCATATTAGTTTTAGGATCCTCATTTATTCCCTTGTCATATATAAAATTCCCTTGAAAAATAACTTCCTGGATTAAAAATTCACATTTAAAAATCATATCATACAAGCAATGTATCATTATTATTATAAAAAAGTTATCCACATTATCAATTCTCTCCTTGTTTGATGTATAGTGCACCAAAATATTATCAGCTAACATTATGATGAAAGATTCAATAAATTGATGAACTATCCACTTTTCAAATTCCATCAATACCAAAATAGAATTTTTGAGACCAAGTGGCATAACCGTAAACAGAAAATACATATATCGACTACTAAACATGATTTTTGGTTTATCCTATTCCCATACTATCAACTAATGGTTCCCCAGATGTAATTATAATTTATAAAACCTATAATCCCCTATGAATTTATCAATGAAATCATATGTTCTTTGTAAGGGTTATTTTTTCTTAATGATCGCCCAATTTGTCTTTCAAAAATGTACCATAATAATGAGTCATCTATCTATCTTCGTGGAAAACTAAATAGGTGAAGCCCTAGGTGAGATAATATGAAGAATGAATCTATGAGTGTTATGTTCCATGGGATATAAATTAATCTAAATTAACACATTTTGTTCAGTGAAATAAGATTTAATATAAATATAATTCATCTTATTGAGTAGATCAACAGTGAACATGACCTCTCTCTATAGTGGCAGCCCCGAAAAATAATTAGGATTTACTTAAGGGTATTCCCTCAACACTACAATAATTGGGTTACTAAAATCCGGATTAATATAATCATGAAAAATCTCTAAAAATGGAAATGATCTCATTCCATCATAAGGAACAACCGGTCCCTCCCTCGCTGATATAGAATTCCACTAACCCTAAAAGACATGATAGACTCTATTGACAGATGGGAACTAAAATAACTGATTTAAATAGATGTATTGGGGTTTAATTTTGGTCATTCAGTTCATACCAATAATGTGGTTAAAGATATCAATATTATGAACAAAGATATCCCACACAAAATTGATGTTGGTAACTATCCCCCAACATGTAATACATTTAAAATCTTATTCAGATATCTTTTCCATGGGAGTGGAATGATTCACCATGAATGGAATAAGATTGAAATGTAATACTGTAACAAAAATAAAATTTTATGATATAAAATAATGAGTATCACCTCTATAAAATAATTCTAGAACCATAGAGGGAAAAATAAACATCATACCTTTAATAGTAGCCTGCCGTTCTTTCGATTCCTCAAGTTCATACTATACTGCCTAAATACATCTTGCCTCAAATTCTCTATAATAGTTTTTTGTTTACTAGTTTTCTCTCTGAATATGAAAACATTATTTACCACCCCTTTATAATGAACATGTGATCATTTAGTAAGGTTGGATCCCACTATCCTACCATGGGACATTATCCCACAAAAATGATTAAGGTGACCAGGTTACCCACATTGATGACAATTCCATAGACCTTAAATATAGCTAGGTTTGGTATAACGAAGACATCCACATTTATATAAAACAACCTTCTACTTCCCAAAAGAATCCCCTTAAACTCGTCCTCAAGTAAACTGGTTAACATTAAATTTCCTTTTTTATCATGAAAACACACCAGAACTACCTTCCATAATAACATATGATCCACCTAAACCAATTTTTATAGATATGTTTAACTCATTCATAGAAACATAATCAATTTTGTTAAAAAAATGTTAGTATAAATAAGATAATGATCATCGATCGAATAATATCTATTGGACCCATCTCGAACCTATCAACTTAAACGTAGTTATCAGTAACAATATCAGGTACTAGGTGAACCAAATATGTGAAATTAGTGGAATAATCCATGATAAAATACTCTAATTAATATAATATTTGAGATACCAATTTATTTTCTGTACATTATGTTTTAGGATTAAACTATACGTTCATAATCCTATTGAAATATAACTGTGTAATATCCTTAGGAAACATAGCTTTAACAATGCATTCCCATTACCTCCTCCTTGTTCCTTCAAGCATGTAAGTGAAAAAATCCACCTTATTGTCCTATGATGTTTTTAAAAAATTGAATATCCTTTCAATTAGCTCTATCCACATTTTTGGATTCATGAATTTCATTTTTACTAGAGAATATTGGGGGATTATGCTTGGTGAATTCTGGTCTATGATCCACCATTTATCATTGGTTTCCAACACCCGACTAACATAGAGTGTGAATAGTGTGGATAACTGCTTCCACTAGGCATTCTATAATAGACTTAAAATTTTATTTCCCAGCTGTTTAAGAAAAAAATTCTAAAATAAAAATACCAATAACAAGAATCCATTAAATATTTTAAATAATAATAACTTAATGAAAATAAGGATTATATAATTGATTTAAATATCATAAAATATATCTACTTATTTAAATGAACCCCAAATTAATGCCATTTAATTAACCCCAAACACTAAGTCTCAATCTTGAAGAAATCACTAACAACCCATGGTAACTTGATTTTAGACATACAAGTAAGCTAGAGAAGAACCCTCCAGCACATACAACCTGAATTATGATTATACTAACTCATGTATATCATAGACCATGAACCAAACCCATAAAATTTTATCTCCCTTCCATATAGGTTATGGAACTGATACCATTTTATAATGGACCAACAAGCATAAACCAGACACATAACCCAATTCATCACACCAAATGATAAAGAACAAATATTAAAATGGTAAAATATTATGAATTACATAATAGAGATAAATTAATATATTATACCGTGTAATAAGAATAAACGTCAATGATACATATAATTTCAGGCCATAAGGATTAATATAAAAAAATAAAATAGGAAAATAACATCCAAGTCTTCGTGTGACCCTCAGTAACCACTAATCTATATCACTAAGAAGGAAACAACAACCAAGAGAACCTGATAAAAAATATGATTCCATTCTATTTACTCAATCCTACAAAAACACATTTTCAAATTCCCAAATTTAAAGGTAATGTGTGATCATAATTCCATATAGGAAACAAACAATAATCTATAAATTGTTTTACACCATGAAATTGTTAATTATGGATTTAATACCAAACTAGCTTATAATGAAATTTCAACAGATAAATAATTTTGTAAAACATTATCAAGGATCATTTCAAACATGAAATATTCATAACATAATGTAATATAAAAAGTACATGATAGATAATATGAGGGAACAAATTTAATTATTCATATAAACAATACATAATAAACATATGAGCAATTAGATAGGTAATTCCAACATGTATAAAACAAAAACAAGAAGTAGGATCTTTCCAATGAGAATATGTACCAAAACAAGTGAAGTAAAAGTAAAAAAGGAATAATTTGAACATACTAATATATATTTCTTCCATAATATATCGTTATAATGAAGATAATCCATAGTGTTTCTTCACTCTATACGGTTAACATATGTTCATACCCAATAGGCCCAAGGTCTGTATTATGCAATGTTTTTTAATGAATTAAATAAAGCATGATTATGATTTATAAAACATTTTCAAAGAAAATCATGACATCTTCCATGCTTTAAAATCCATTTCTTGAGTTAAAAGCATCATTGAGACAATTCATCCAACACACTAAAGACATAAATGTATTTTTACTGAACCCCCACCCCCCCCCACATCAAAGTATTAAATCAATAAATCAACCAATTTCATACAAAAAACAAAGGAATTATATAAGAGTGATGGGTAATTATTAGGTTAACACAAATTTAAGGGACATCAACCACACCAATTGAGGGAAAAAAATTTCATTCGATAATAAAGATGAGAATCTCTTGATCCAGTCCTCAAATCCTAGATATATATCAGAAACATATAAAATTATATTTCAAACTCCTTAGATCTAGTAATCACACTATATAGTGTTCTAGATATGTGTGTAGGAAGGAGATAAATTGAATATCTAGGAATATGAGAGAAAATCGTATAAAAAAATATACCTTGAATTGATACACCATGATTGATGGAATGCTATCAATAATCCTTGGGGAAAGAACTCTAGAGCATTGGGGGAAGATTAATTTAATCTTGAGTGGGTTTAGAGGTGATTAGTTATAAAAATACAAAATGAATTAGGTGAATTTTATATTTTAGGTGGTTTGGATCAGGGTTCATGGTTGGTCCGCATGATTTTTTAAAGTATACATCAACCATGCGTGGATATGGTATATTAAAAAGGATAGGCACATGATTTTATATAGGTGAGATTCATGAATTGATAAACCTTGATCAACCTTCTTGACACCTTTGGAAAATGACCTAAACACCTAAATAATATTCATTGTGCGTGTACAAATTGAAAAAACATATCAAAATATAAAGAATATATTAAGAACCAACCACCTAAGGTGCATTATTAACACATAGTTTGACTAAACATGCACCCTAACATTTCTCATCACTTGTAACCTATAGAAATCCAAATTTTTGACCTCTAACACCCAAAAACATCCTAGAACATAAAAGATAAAGAAAATGACTCACACGAAAGAATATCTTTGTCCCGGAACTGACTAGACATATTGAATGTATAGAATAGATTCTTAAATATAGTCGATAGGTATTATCCCATTAGAAACCATCATCCTCCCCATAGACACATGGTCCCATACCCGGGGCCCACCCACATCCCATAATAGATCACCAGACTAATGACTATCCCCATAGGCTAACACATGTTCTTTCAAGAGTTATTTGTTATCACATTTACAAACCCGTGAAATAATTTCAGGAGGTCACACATCTTGATCAATAATCAAAGACAACCCTTTTTAACTGTGGATTTCTACTCATGTATAATATTGAAAGGAAAGGTGCACTATGTTGAATTTGGTTATAAAATATAGTATTTAAAATCTTTTATATTTTGCGATGTTATATCTACCCCCATTTAGAGAACATTATCCTTATGGTGGTCCCTGCCTCTCAATCTAGGTAGTGCCACCAAAATTTTGACAGGGCTCCTCCTTCGACATCATTTTAACTACTAAGCCCTAGTGAAAACCTAGATAGTTCACCTTAATATAGAAAATGGGTCGTGGCCCTCCAAGAAACACGAATTTCTCTATAATCATGTGATCCCCATCATGTCCCTTCCAATATTCCCAATCAGATTATCAGATGATTGACTATCCCCAGATGCCAACAATTTTTTTTCCTAATGTGCACTTCCCTCAGTCTCACGCACCCAATGAAATTTCATAGGAGGTCATCGATCTTAATAAATAATCAATGGAAAACCAAATAATATATGGACTTAAAATCAGGTAGGATCTCAAAAAGAACTTTTTACATTGTTTACATGGGTAGTATCATTTATTCATTTAACCCTTTATCTTTTTGGGGCATTACATCAATTTTCATGAACAAATCATCAAGATCCACTCATAAAATATCTGATCTTACAGATTACTAAGTCATGGTAAAATTCATCTGTATATAAACTATTTTTAATATTCTAGGGGTGATTATACAACCTTGTATGGATACAAAAAAGGTCACACAAACACCACTATTATAAGAAGAAGATAGCTCTCCATTTTATATAAAAAAATATGGTAATAAAATTAAAATGGTTTTAAAAAAATATTCCATTTAAAAAAATTTGTAAATAAAATATCTCTGCATGGAATACCAAATATAACACACCCACCCATGCCTGCATCTATACTTTTATAAATATTGAATTATGAGTGAAAATTCAATCCTTCCCATATAAGTCAACAATTTGTTATTTATCACCATTCCATACTCTATATTTCTCATCATCATCACTATTTTATTTTAAAGTGAAGGTACATAAATAGAAATATAGGAACAAAAGTACCAAGAAATAAATTATAGAGGTATGAAATATTGAATTCCATGTGAATCCCCTCTCACATGGTTTACCCCCTCGGGTGTCATGGAAATCATGCTTGGGAAACAAGTAATGATTTTCCCCTGAAACCCCACAGATGCAATGAAGTCCCTGACTTTGATACCCACCCTCCATGTGTTAAGGATTTTAATATGATTGTCAATAAGACCCTTTAACCATATGATGATATATGATATCAACCAAGCGATGTTACCTAATCCATGTGTGGAATTATATTGTGTTTTGGAGTCTGTTTCAACCACCAGCGAGCCAAATTATTCGGACTGTATAAGATATGACCTATTAAAATCATATTGTCTTCAACTAAACGGGAGTTGATGCTGGCAGAAAATTTATTAAATTAAAATATTATATAACCCTTAGGATCAAAAACCACACCACCTCTCATATAATGTCCATACTACACGATCTATCTGTGTTGAGCATAGGATCAGAGTAGTTTGTGTTCCAAAGAACCCAACAACCCTATGTGGCTCTAAGTATAGAATGGTGGGATGTTATACTATCTAGGAGTGGTTATAGAGTGTATTCTTATTTCCAATTAATCAAGATCTGAATCATGTTCATGAGTAAGTTCTTGGTTCTAATAACCATGTCATTTCCCATCCATGCGATCCCATCATGACGGTCTATGTTCATCTCTATCCAGATACACCAATAGCCTACTTAAAATACCATGGAACAAGAATTTTTGCAAGATTCATTAGTTATATCCCCTAGATATAGAGATAAAAAAAGAATATAAATATATATATCATTGTATTTAATATGAATAAATTATCTGAATGAGTTCCACAACATGCATGCCCTATCAACATCGAGTATTTGAAGGAGACCACAATTCCCAACTAGCACTGACCCCTTGTACCAACCAATATGGATTCATTAAATGATATAAATACTCATAAAAAATAAATTATGTAAAAAAATTATCTCTCCAATTCATTTTTTTATTAACCCTTTTATACTTTTAGAAACTTTTCAAACATGTTGTCAGTATCACCAACAATCCATTATTTTGAGCCACAAAATAGAGGGTTTTATGAAACGAATTCAAAAAGAGTGGTTTTATTAAAAAAACCAAAATCAATTTTTAATTATAATACTTGATGTTCTAAAGAATTTTTAGATATATAGAATACATCTAAATCCAAACATAATCTAATTTTGATGAATCACACAATAATATAGATAGATAGTGGTTACTCCTTCCTTTTATTCAATGGTTTCTAAAGTTTTATCATTAGATAAATCCAAGAACCATATTTTTTAACAAATAATAATTGATATTGTGTTCTTCCCAATATAATGTGTGAGGAAAAAAAAGATCTAAAAGGAGACACAAAAACAATGTTTTGACCACTGATTTCCCAGATGAAACGGTCTAAAATCAATATTTATATCCATAAAGAGTAAATCTTTTGACTTAAATAACTATTGGAATGCTAAAATTCCAGATACCATTTCATAAGAGAAATAATTAGGGTAATAGATGATGTTTTATATTTATATTAAATTTTATGATTTAATTAATATCCTCACATGGTTAAGACCCATAGTTTGGAAAACCATGTGCCATCCATTTTAATTGTATCTTTCCCAAAAATTTCATATTCTCATTCTCACAATATTGACTCCATAAATCATTTTCAGACCATGTGAATCCTTATAATACCTATCCATATTTTACACGGTTACCTAGGGAACCAGCACTCCTGCAACTAACTATGCCCAAACCTTGAGGTCTCAAAAAAACATTTTTAAAAAACTATTAAACTAAAAAAATATTTCAAGACCAATCCCAAATGTTTTATAGATGATAATAAAAATAAATAGGTCATTAACTCAAACTAGGGGTTCTATAGATATGAAAATACTTCTTGTGGAAAGAAAAATATAGTTTTTTAAAAATATTTAACTACACAGAATGTACTCTTTGATATTTTGAAGTGATTGAGCTAGTTTGGTAGGATTAATTTATGGTTTGGGTATTATTATATGATAATAAAGTTGGAGGATATCCTAAATATTTAATTCCTTTTTCATTATAGACACATATATTAATTTTTTATTTTATTCAATGTGATCAATTCCCCATCCATTTTAATGGGACTCTTGAATTCAATATTATAGGAGTTCCACAATCAGTTCATTGTGATGTTTAACAAGTAAAAACATATGTATTTAAAATAAATGGAGGATCATATAATGAATCATAGAGGTATTATAATAGGTCTCTATCCCAACCATATTTAAGGAATGTTTTCCAACTAAAATTTATGGATGATTGGGGGAATTTTCTAGGTCCTATGGTGTCTCAATATGGACTTATAGTTGACCACTAAAAGATAAAGGTTCTTTTTTCTTTGAGAGAATCTACAAAATTGGTAGAGGAATATAGTGTCCTTGGTCTGATGTTCTATTAATCATGTGTTTCTGTTTAATGTACCCTTGATCATAACCCTTTTCGTAACCCTGACCAGGAAAGTGCCATATTTTTTTTATGGAATGATCAGTGTCAAGAAAAATATTACTACCTAAAAAAGAAGCTGATCAGTGTCCCTATTAATCGATTTCCATAGGATGAAGTTAATATTGAGGTTTTATATAATTCTTGCAAAAACATTTTGGGTTGATTCTTGATTTAGTAGTGAAGGGTAAAATCATATGGTTCTAGTAATATACATCCCCATGAGCATAATTATTTCACCCATAAAACTGAGTTATAATTAGAGATGTTTTTTCTATATATATGGTGAAATTAACTCATTATTGAATTAATTATGACCCTCATATATCATAATATCATAAAGTATATTTTCTATTAGAGGAATTTTAATCTGTATTAATTGAGATTGATGGTGTTCTTCATAGAATATTAATTTTAAGTACCTTACAACATGGGGATAAATAATGAAATTATTTATGTGCTATGTAGGAATTCATGGGGATATGGTATTTTGGACTCTAAAAACCATTTTGTGTGATAAGGGAGCTTGCGGCAATGCATCTAAAAAATCAAGAGTTTAGTGGTATACTTTTCCTATAGTATATGATCATGTAGTTTTCCTTGTTATAGTAGGTAATGGAGTCTTAGTGAAAATAATATAGTATATATGTGATAGGGGATAAAGTCTTCCATGGTGATGCTATTGATGAATATTCAATTAATGAATGAAATAATATATTGATTTCATAGAGACTGTTAATTTTATTAGTGATATTTGAGTAAATTATTCCCGAGTTTCATAGAACACCCTTGGTAGTGTATCATACTATATAAATGACACATAATTCATTGAGGATTCAGTTTTAGTGGTTGGGGAGGAAGTTGTATGTGGCCCTGTTTTTATTCAGATGCTTTATCTTTTAGTAGCCAAAGCTAAATCACTGTGTTCATGGATCTTTTTTTGTACCCAATGGATGTCCCCAAGTGGAAGTTGGAGGAAACATTGATATGTTTCATCATTAGGTTACATTGATATAAATTATGTTTTAAATCTCTTTGTATGATTGAATAATTTAACTCACTTCTTAGTGATACTACAGTTTATTTCTGGGGATTTATTTGGGAGGTTGTATGGGGTTGATATAACAAAGCTGCATAGTGTACCAAGAACATTCATCTCTGACCAGGATCCTTGTTGTAAATTGTGATACCAGAAATATCTTCAATGTAATTTATGATCTTAGCTTTGCATTAACACTTCATTACATTCTTAGATGGATGGTCAGATAGATTAAACTGTCTATACATTATGTGATATGTTTCATTTTTTTGTTTGATTTTTTTATGTATTGTGGGTGAAGCACCTAACCTTGGTGTAGTTTTCCAATAATAATAGTTTTCACTCCTTATTTTTCATGGATATGTTTGAGTAATTGTATTGGAGACCTTGAATATCTCCATTATTCTAGAACAATTTTGGGGAGTTTTCAGTTCTTGGGATAAATGTTTTTTAAATCATGGATTAGACGGTTTAAATGATTTTGGAATAGATGAAGGTTGTGTATAACCATAAAAATTATTGTATATATAAATGGAGGAGGCCTCTGGTGTTTAAGATTAGAGATATTGTGTTCTTATGGATTTCCCCTCATCATGTTTAACACACCTAAGTTGTGTTATTCATATTTTTTATTGTGAATTTTTATGTATGGAATGGTTTTATTTTGTGTCAAGATGATTATATGGTTTATAATTTAGAAAAGGAGGGTTTTGGATCTATAGGATTCAACATTACTTGTTGCAATCCATAGTTTAGGTCATGGTCATGAATGTGTTGATGCTATTGGCATGGTGATATTTCAAGTTGGAAAGTTTAACCAATACATGGGGATCACCTTGTTCTGGGACATGGTTCATGGGGATGTCTACAAATACGATATAGGGAGAGTAGCATAAGAATAGTGGTGACCATGGGGTATAGAGTCAGGGAAGGTTGGTCATGTAAAATTGAGAATGAAATGGGAATGGAGGCTTCTCTACCTCATAAAGGTAGTCATGGTCTTTAGAAGAATGTAAATGGGACATCCATATACCATGGTGGGGTTTTATGGTGGTTGGGTCGATGTGAGATCAACGTTTTGTATGTGATTTGAAAATGGATTGAGAGGATCCACCAAACCATTTTATAATCCATATTGGTGTTGAAACTCATTTTGAATGGACCAAATGACCAGTGAATTTTGTTGGAAGATGTGCTCCATGAGGGTAAATGGTGTGATGTATTTTTTGGGATATTAATTCAATTTTGAGCTCAATTATTCCCAAAGCAATTATTTTTATTACTCTCATTGGTAAGGATTTCTAAATAGTTGATTCTATCAGTTATTTGGGGAAAATATCTTCCTTTTGAAACTATTTATTTATGAATTATGATAAAAATAATTCAATGGTAGATGGATTCAATATGACCATCCTTAATCAAAGAACTATATTTTTTTTTATTTTTTAATTTAAAAATACTTTATTTAATATTTATTAAGACTTTTTCACAAATCTATGTTAATATGTACTTTATCATGTGTCTAGAAAACAATATTTTGGTATGGTTAAACATGGAATAGAAATTGGTTGGATGTGTGTTGCATGATAATGACAAAAGATGTAGTGTGTTGATAAGGAATATGTGTGGGTCTATATTGGTTTAGACATGGTTTCCAATGATTAAAATGGAGGCATATTTATTTATCCTGGTTTAGGGTGTCCTCGGGATTTCAATTTAGGTGATTATTGGTTTAGAATTCGATTCAAAAGTTAAATTTAAGGGTATGTTGGGTTACTCCACCATGTGGTGATTTTTGTCCAGAGGTACCGGTTTTTTCTTGTGAGTTTGGGTGTATTTTGCGAGTTAATTATGCAAGGGGGTGAATTGGGTGTATGACACTGTTTCCTTGTAGAAGGTTTTGGTTCATTACATGGGTGTTTTTAATTGCGGCATGCGTGTGTGTATTGGGTTGGGATTAACTTTTTGAAAATAATTTATTTAAAAGGAATTGTTGATTTTTGTGTGAGTTATTTATATTATTTTTCTTTTATTTCTTACGATTTTCGGATTATTTTATGTTTTATATAAAATTTGAGCTAACATGTTCTTTTTTAAGGTGCATGTGTAACATGTATTTGACATATTTTAAATAGGATTGTATACAAAACCCTTGAATATGAATATTGGTACATATTTTTATGTTTTCTAACTTGATATATGTAAGGAGATACCTATTATATTTCTAGATGAGTACATTTATATTATGGGCATGGGTGATCATGATGTGAGGATAGTGGTATCAGTCTTGTGGAATATTGTAGTGTTCCATGTTAACAAATTTATATTCTATTGTGTCTTATTCCTATAGTATTACATGTTCATATTCTTTTTATATATGACATGACTGTAATTTTTTTATATTATATGTATGAGATTTTGGAATTTTTCTACTCATTCATTGGATTTATATATTTTCATGTAGTGAATGATTATAGGATGTATACTATTTGAGGGTAACCCATCCCAAATGGTATTTTATACCATTGGAATTTATTTCCATACAATGGTGTCTACGTGATTCACTTATGTTTTGTGTAATTTCGGTCCTACCCAATCTAATGGGAAAGGTTCAGTTTTTCAGAAATTGTTCTAGTTTTGTATGATCCACTGGTTGGGATGGTTGGGGTAGAGATAGCTTGGGCCTTGACTTGAACATTAGAGTATAAAATGTATTTTTAACTTTTTTATATTTAACATCATGTTCCAACGGTTGTTTGGGTTGTAAAAGTGATATTATATAATTCAGACTTGTCATAACCAAATCATTATGGGTTTATCTATTGGTAGTCCAGCATCATAAATTATTAAAGAGACTTACCACCTTGATTCTAGTATTCAAATTGAGTTTTATTTATTTATTATTTTTATATTAGGAAATTATAATTTTGATTACTAGAAATGGTTGGTTCTAATTGTGGAAAAAATAGAGATTTTATATTAAATTTATTCCAGATGTAGGTAAAAAAGGGTTTGGCATTATGTAGTTTTGTTATTCATTTTAACATTGAGTTCTTTTTATGACTTCCATGCATTTTGTTGACTAAAGGAACATAAGTATGGTATGGAACTAAAAAATAAATAATTATTGACTCTAATAAGTTGTAATTGATAAATTTTTTATTATAATATCTTATATTTAAAAATTATTATAAAAAAATGAGAATGTTTACTCAAAATCACATTTACATGTTTATTATCTCTCCTTATTAATAAATGATGAGATTTATATACCATAGAGAAACATTACACCTGATTGTATGGATTTTTCCAGATTATATATTTCTTATATTCTATGCATTAATTTAAATTTATTGATTTTAATGTTTGGTGAATGATAAATAAAAATTGGAAAAACCATGATAGAGGGTTAACTATTTGTTTTTGTTTAATTTTAAGATATAATAAGCTATAGTATATTTTTTTATTCCATATTATATATGAAATTTTTGAATCATATCTAATAAAATTAGTAACATATCATTTAAAATGGTTTTATGATAAATAATATAACATGCTATAATATTTAATTTGTTTTTTCATTCTTATGATTGTTTTGTTACTAGTTATGAAATAAGGCTAAAATCTATGACATATTTATCTTGGTGATTGACTTTTTTTAATTTGGAATGATTGGGCTGTAGTAGAACATTTTCTATAAATCATTTAATTTTTATCATCATGCAATGAAATATGTATATAAATTATGAGTAATAATATATATTTTTATTTCTTGTTGAAAATAAATGGAAAAACATCAGATTTTATGGATCATGATGTTACAATTCTTTATATTAAATTTGTTTGTTGATCATGATTTGGTAATGAATTTTTAAACCTTTTCATGTACATAAAATGAAAAATTTATATCTTTATGAGTTTATTATTATCATTACATGATTTTTTATGGTGTTTAGGGGACATGGTTGACAAAGGAATATTTTGTTAACAAATAAATAATTCCCTTAAATTTTGGGTTTATTTCCAGTAGATTCATTATGTGTTGGGTTTTTTAAAATATTTTGAAAAATTATTTTATGAATGGTTTTACTAGTTTTTCAATTATAGAAAGGATTTTAAGATATTTTTTAACAGGATTTTTTGAAGGAAAAATGGGTCATGGAAAAATATAATTGTTTTGGAAACAATATTATATTGAGGGTGGTTTTATAGAAAAGTGTTAACAGGGTAAATTAGTGGGTGGAATGCTTATGGCATCCTGATATATTGGGAAGTAGTGAGTTACAAGACTTTGGAATGATGTGTCTGGATGTTGTTTTGGGGGACTAGTCATATTGAATGTGTTTTTTAAGATAGATATGCTTGTTATTCGTATTATTATTGTTGTGTTTGAAGGATTATTAACTTCATTATGATTTTATTATATTTAATGTCATTTTATAATTTATGTAATGTATATAAGGGATATAATATTTTCTTTTAAATAATGTACAATGGGATGAGGGTCATGATATATCATGGGTAACATGATATTTTGGTATATTAATTGGTGACCACATTCAGCTATAATTGCCATGATTAGGTATTTGTGAGTAATTTTTTCATTACAATTTAAAATCATGAATATAACCTTGGGGATGTAGTGGAATCTAGAATTAAATTTTAAATTGATTGCTTCTTCATAATATGTAATGCTCACATCTTTATAAGGAGTGGTTTATATTTTCCATAATGATGGGACATGACCTGGGTAATAGTACTTTAGATAGCTTGGAAGCCACCTTTTTCTTATCCAAACTGAGTAATGGATTTTGAAGGTTAATTTTTTAAAATTCGGATACAGTTTTTAATTTTTTTGGGAACCAAATGGGATTAATCTTTAGTTATGTGTGGTTGGTCAGATTTGTTCCCTAATGAGTAACATACAGAGAATTGTTTTAGGGTGTGGGTGAGTTAATGATCATGTTGTTTATCCATATAATCATGTGAATTCCCTTATTTCAAATAGGGGATGGAATCATTTTCAGATACCTCAAAGACCTCTATGATTTGTGTTTATTTGTTAGTTTTTAGTATATTATTCATGTTTAGAATCATGAGTGTTTCATTTTTTCCCACTCAGGGATAGAATCATTTTTAGATATCTTAATAACCCTTATACTTTGTGGTTGTTAGGTTGTTTTTACTGTTTTATTAATGTTTTTACACATATAGTCTCAATAATGAATGATTTTTTAATGAAAGAACATTCATGATCAAATAGATTCTGGATAACTTAACTTATATGTCGCTGGGTTTAATGTTATTGATGTGTTGGATCATTGATGATTCATGAGATACATCATAGAAATACACTTGGGATATATATATCTGGATTATTTAATAGTTTCTCATCGAGTGAGTATAATTCTTAACTGGGGTGACCATGTACATGGTATTTTAGTGGATGTGTTTTCATAATCATACCATTGGTTTTGTAAAGACCTGAAAAATTCAAAGAAATTTTTTCATTCTTAATTTTCTTGGAAATTTTACAAGAACGCAGTTTCTAACGGCACCTGATTCTAAGGCCTGGTGTGCCCGGAATCATTTTCCAAAGATTAGCTCAGGTACGTTCAGTGAACGAACGAGCGGGTTTTTCTAACTTTTTAAATGGTGCTCAGAATCGAATTCTGAGGGAACCGATGGAATCGCAGCACCGGTAATTGCTTAGGAACACCTTGTCTTGAGTTCTGTTTTCTCGGGTGTGGTTTTTTTTTGTGGTTTAGTTAAGAAATAAAATAAAATTGGTGCAACCGGTTTTTATTTTATTTTGCTTAACTTATGTTAAGTGGATGATATGGGACCCACAATATCCTACCCACTTGGTAGGATTTTTGTGAGGTGGGGCCCACACGATCCCCACCGTTTCTTTTCATCTTAAGTAACGCACCCGTACCCCCTTTTTTAATGAAGTCAACTCTTACATTTAATCTAGATATTAAACGCCTCATTAATTGGGCAGTTTTAAACTCCTCAATTAATTGTTCGTTTCTTTTCTTTTTAAATTTCAAAGAGTTGGTTTGAGTGTTAATAAAATAAGACAACACTTATTTTATTTGGGTTGGAACTTGTTGCGTGGAGAGGATTTGGAGAATAGCCTTCTTCTTCGATGAAGAACGCGAAGAACGCGAAGAACACACCAATCTCCGACGAAGAATTCCAAATCCACGGAGATCGACTACGCGACGCCATGTACCGCGACGCCAACGACGCTTCTTCCGCGATGTTTTTTCTGCGACGCTTCTTCCGTGACGTTCTTTCTCCGCGACGCGACGATCCCCCTTCCGCGACGCCTTCTTCCGCGACGTGCTTTTCCACGAAGAATCATCTCTCATCGAATTCGACGAGGTAGGGATTTATTTTTAATTGTTGTTCGTGAATTCTTCCGTTGCGTTTCTTCATCTCTATTGGAGCCGCCTGAAAATGAAATAATGGGAGGGAGTCAGACCTCACGAACACAGCCGACCCTCCTCTCCCCTTTGGTTGTTTGAAGTTGTTTGCGGCACGAACAAGGAAACACGGTGCCGAAGCACCACGCGGAAATATTTAAGAAAGTGGGAGAAGTGGCACTGTCGCGCCACGCCGTTGATGACGAACCAAAGACGTGCCATCGTCGCGCCCCGCCAGAGAACTACAAAAGCGTCGTGGCACCGTCGCGCTGCGCTGGATAGACCTAGGCCGCGGCTGAGGTCATAGCGGAGCGGGAAGAACGGCGGCCGGTTCCGGGCCGCCGGCGTCGGAGCAGGGGGACCGACCATCACCGGTCCCATGGCGGCAGCAACTGGCCGACCAGAGCGGGCCGACCGGTCAGGGGAAAACCGAGGGTTCGTACCCCCGGTCGGCTAGCAGGTGCGGCCCCCCACATGGGGGTCGCGGGTTCTCAATGCGGGGGGTAGCCCCCCCCCCTTCACCGCTCGGCCACTGGCCGCACCACCGCGCCGGGCCGGGCTTCCCAAGCCGGTCTGGGCCACCCAGGCCAGGCCATGCCGCACCAGCCGGGCCGGGAGGTTCCCAAGCTGGCCGGACTCAGACCCGGGTCGGGTCGACCCAGTTCAGTCCGACCCAGGGGTTACCGGACCGGGTTTGGACTGGGCTTGAACCCCCTAATACGAGACTTTTTCGGTATGTTGCCCATAACATGGGCTACAGACCTCTGATCAACGCACTGTCAGTTGAATAGTGATCCTTGGATCGGGATGGTCCTTTCAATATATTATACTCATGTTTTAGGAGAACTTTGGGTTCAGCCGGGTTGGTTCGTACACGAAACCAACCAGGCCCCCAGAGGGGAAACACTCATAACTTGGACTCCGAACGTCAGATTGACGTGCCGTCAATTTTGTGGGATTCCTCTTACTAATACAGACCTTTTTTCTTACTCCTCTCAAGGTTTGGATGCAGTTGGGGAATAGTCGGATTTGTTTTGACTTAAAAAAAAGAAACCGGGCCTCGGGGACGAAAAAGCCAATAACTCTCAGACCGGGCGTCCGATTGACGCACCGTCTATGACGTTGAGTTCCTGCTGACGATACGAATCTTTAGGATACATCAACACTAGACTATGTGTCATTTGATGTATTATCCCCTCGGCTCGTGGAGCGGACCCTCCGAACGAGCTTGCTGTGTTCGGTAACCCTAGAGCTGGCTGCGACTGCGACGACGACGACGACTGTACAAAAATCCTCCGTGGATTCGATGGCGACGACTACAGCTCTCAGAGATCCAACGTGGATCAGTGCTACCGATCTTATGTGGGCCAGCGCTCAGCGGTCCTATGTGGGCCCGCGCCTACAGATCCTGTGTGGGTCAGATCCTATGTGGGTCATTGCGAGGGTTAGTTTCCTATCGATCCTTTGTGGGTCATTGCGGGGGTTAGTACCTATCGATCATGTGTGGGTCCGACGGCTTAGATGAATTAGTGGCTATATCTGATCATCTATATCATCATACGAAGAAGTATACCTGTGTGAGAAGAATCTCGACTTTAAATCGTTATCTTCGACAAGATTTACTTGATATCCTGTGTTGATTATGTTATGCTTTCCTGTGTGGATTGGGTTGTGATTTTCCTGTGTGGACTGGGTTATACTTGAGCTCGGACGTTGGAGCCGATCGAGAATTGACAACTTAGGTATATGTATGGGCATATACCTAAGTAGTGTTGGATGTTACTTCGTGATTGTATCTTTCCTTTTTGGATTCTCCTTTGTGGATTCTGGGAGACCTTCGGGGGTCTCGGGGTCCCTACTAAGTAGCTTGTACTCACCCCTGCACGGGCTTTTCCCGTACTACGTTGTGTTGGTTGCAGACAAAAAATAGCACTGATCATGGTAGAGGCATGAGGAGCAGGTCGGGACCCAGAGGTGGACCACTAGGCAGGGCGTACTCAGAGCAGACAGCTGGACCCGAGGAGCTGTGGAGGCTATCTATACCCACCCTTCAGGTGGGACTACCAGTGGACGGCTCGACGCTACGACTATACTTTTCAATTTCTATACTCTCTTTTCAGTTGTACTTTGCTTTCAGTTTGGGTTTGTATTCTGGCCCACTTACTTTACCACACTTTCTATTGTACCCAGTTTTTACTTAGTGTTTACTTCTTCTTGCTTGCTCTCTAGTGTTTGTTTACTTTACAAAGGCAATGCCTTCCCTTTTTACCATGAATTAAGACTTGGTGCTAGTCTCCAGCCCCTGGCCTATGGAAGGCGGGCTTGGCGGTAGTCACGGAACGGGCCCCAAGGATGGGTCGTGACAAATTGGTATCAGAGGAGTTTGGTTCTACCGCAGTACTCAGGACTCTGATATTTTTCTATGTGAAGCTATAGTGTTAAGAGTTTTGAGTGTGTTTATCAATCCAGGGAGACCAGTGTTGGTGCGGCGGCTGACGTATCCGTACACCAGGACCCTGACTTCTAATTTCCGACATAATTCATGAAAACATTGATTGCATGTGTGTTTCAAGATTTCTTTGTGATTACTTTGTGTCAGCTCACCAGGTATACTGTTCTGACCGTGGCACACATGTCTCGTTTTAGGATGGCCCCACGACGGCAGCCAGTTAGGGTTCCGAGCATTGTGCATGTTGTCAGCCCACTGAGCGACGAGGCCTCGGTACATGGCCCTTTGACAGTAGAGGCACAGGCGGTACCTCTACCCGCCAAGCCACCGATGCTACCAGCCCTAGCTGCTGATGATGCATGTCGCCTTAGTGCACTGCACGCGTTTCATCACCAGTTACCGCCCAGGTTCCGTGGGGAGACGGACCCCCAGGCAGCCGAGGATTTGATGGAGGCAGTTGTATGGGTTTTTAGGTTAGTGAGGACACCAGCAGACCTCATGGTGATCTCGCAGCGAGCCTACTGCACGCGGCAGTAGGCAGATGGTGGAGCTTGATGCTCCAGGTGCATGACGAGGCGTCTCTCCACTGGACGGACATTGAGAGCCTCTTTTACTCGGAGTTCATCCCAGCCACCCTCTGTGCGGTGCGCATCCAGGATCTTCTACAGCTGCGGTAGGGCAGCTTGACGGTCGGCCAGTACTCGAAGAGATTTACCGATCTCTCGTGCTACTCGACATACATGGTACGAGACCCATCCTTCTGGGACCGGACCTTTGAGCAGGGATTGAGGCATGAGATCAGGGCATCGTTGATATCCCTCATCATTCCGACTTAGGAAGGGGTACTGGAGTGATCCCTTCTGATCGAGAGCTTCCTTGCTGAGCCTACATCAGCAGCGAGACCTACCGCATGGCGGCACGTAGCAGAGTCTTCTGCAGTAGGTAGTCGACAGATGACTCATGGGTCCAGGCAGACCAGACCCTCAGGAAGACGACCTCATGACACTGGCTCAGTAGTGTGGGGCACACATCGCGGAGCCAGTCTTTTGAGAGGCAGACAGTGCTACGCATGCGGCGGGCAGGGCCACATGGCTCGGGACTGCCTGACCCGCTGTACCGAGAAGCAGCAGATGGTTGAAGGGCCACCTAGGCAGAGGCAGAGGGTCGACTGTAGCGGTCTGTAGGGGGCATGCGGATGAGGCAGAAGAGCTAGACAAGCAGTATGTGGTGGGAGACTCTTTGAGGCTCTACCACCACCACCACCATGAGGTCCACCCTGACCATAGGGAGCTGGCGGGCAGAGACAGGCACAACTTCAGTCAGCGGAGGCCTACGACAACGGAACGCCCGAGATGATTCGAGGTACTATCTGTGTCTATTCCACCCTTGATTCAGATCTTATAGACACAAGGGTGAGTCATTCATTCATAAACTCTTCCCTTGTTCGGAGCTCAGAGATTCTGAGAGAGTCGTTGGTTCGATCCTTACGGCTAGAGACTCCTACGGGATCAGACTCGATGATTACGCACTGGTGCCGGCAGTGTGATCTTACTCTAGGAGGTGAGAGCTTTGGCTGGGATCTTCTTGTAGCGGTGTCCAGGCCTTACGACGTCATCTTGGGCATGGATTGGTTACCTACAGTCCATGCTCAGATTTACTGCATTATGCGCAAGGTACGATGTGTACGCACTGACGGGAGCATGTTCACCTTCACCGCCGAGAAGGGAGCCTTCGCAGCACAGGATGGACTTTCGTAGAGGAGAGGATAGCCCATCATTCATCAGTTGTCTAGCCTAATCCTAGGAGCAGTTGACATGCGAAGTCCTTGTTTTCTTGTAGTGGTGGATCAGTATGTAGACGTTTTCCCCGACGACGTTTCAGGACTACCTCCTCTGAGAGAGGTAGACTTTTATATTGTTCTGTACCCCGGGACAGACCCGATATCCACCCCAGCATATCAGATGGCTCCAGCCGAGCTTCGAGAGCTACTGGTACAGTTGGAGGACTTGCAGGGTAAGGGATTCATCCAACCCAGTGTTTCACCCTGGTCATCCCCGATATTGTTTGCCAAGAAGGCGGACGAGAGCTTGCGACTTTGTGTTGACTATCGTCGCCTGAACCAGGTGACAGTGAGGAACAAGTATCAGCTACCGAGGACTGATGACCTCTTCGATCACCTCAAGGGAGCACGGTGGATCTCAAAGATAGACCTCAGGTCAGGTTATCATCAGCTTAGAGTTTGGGACGAGGACGTGCAGAAGACGCCCTTCAGATGTCGGTATAGACACTATGAGTTCTTGGTTATGTCATTCGGCATAACCAGTTCTCCAGCAGTGTTCATGGGCCTCATGAACATGATCTTTTAGCCATACCTCGATCGATTTTTCATGGTCTTCATTGACGAAATTTTGATATAGTCGAACACTGAGGAGGAGCACGCCTACCACTTGCGGGTAGTACTTGACACACTCCAAGAGAACCAGGTTTTTGGAAAGCTCTCGAAGTGTTCGTTCTGGATACGTGAGGTCCACTTCTTGGGACACGTCATCTCTGAGGTGGGATTTGTAGTGGATCCCGCAATGATCGAGGCAGTGCCAGCTTGGGAGCCACCCAGGAGCATGATAGAGTTGCGAAGTTTCTTGGGACTAGCTAGATAATATCGGAGATTTGTTCCAGACTTCTCGAGAGTTGCGGCGCCACTCTCATCTTTGATGAAGAAGGGGAAATCCTTTGTGTGGTCAGACAGATGTCAGTAGAGCTTCCAGAAGCTGAGACAGAGATTGACCAACGCCCCTATCTTGAGGTTACCGGAGGAGGGAGTAGGGTACGTAGTCTACTGCGACGCATCAGGGACTGGACTCGGATGTGTCCTGATGCAGGAGGGGGCAGTGATCACCTATGGATCAGGTTAGTTGAGGCCGCATGTGTAGAACTACACTACCCATGACCTAGAGCTAGCAGCAGTGTTCTTTGCCTTAATAATGTGGCGACACTATCTGATGGGCGAGCGCTTTACAGTCTATTCTGACAATCAGTGTCTCAGGTAAATCTTCTCTCAGAATGAAATGAACCTGAGATAGTGGCGATGGCTCAAGTTCCTCCTGTACTATGACATTGAGATAGTTTATACTCCTGGGAAGGGTAACGTAGTAGCTGATGCTCTCAGCAGGAGGACAGGCATTCAACTACTTGGGGAGGCGATTGAGCAGCTAGCCGCTTTGCAGATATCCTTCGTGGATAGAGATAGAGAAGCCTTCCTTCAGTCACTCACAATCACTCCTCTACTACTGCAGTGAGTCAGAGAGGCACAACGTGGGGACGACGACTTTGAGACGCGGCGTGCGCAGATATCCTCAGGACAAGAACCTGATGGTTTCACTTTTGGAGGAGATCACGGTGTCCTCTTCAGAGGATGTACTTTGGTACTAGTTGCTTTATGGGAGGAGGTGCTGGGAGAGTTTCACACTTCCCCTTCGGCAGAACATCCTGGAGTGGAGAAGATGTACTTGGATCTCAGGCGACATCACTGGTGGCCAGGCATAAAGAAGGATGTGGCAGAGTTCGTTTCTCGATGCCTCACCTGCCAGCAGGTGAAGGCAGAGCACCAGGTACCAGCAGGCTTGGTACAACCCTTGGAGGTCCCAGAGTGGAAGTGGGATGACATATCTATGGAATTCGTGACTGGAATTCCACGCACTTCCAGAGGTCACGACTCTATTTGGGTGATTTTCGACTGACTCACCATGTCAGCTCACTTCTTACCCATCAGAGAGCATGGCTTAGTGGAGAGCTTGGGACACCTCTACGTTCAGGAGATTGTACGGCTTCATGGTGTTCCATCATCTATCGTCTCTGATCGAGATGATCACTTTACTTACCGACTTTGGTAGGGGTTGCAGGAGGAATTCGGGATGCAGATATGTCTTAGCACCACCTTTCACCCTCACATAGATGGTCAGATGGAAGGGAACATACATAATCTAGAGGACATTCTCCGCACATGTGTCCTTGACTTTGGTCACAGCTGGGAGGACCACCTACCCTTGGTGGAGTTTTCGTACAACAACAGCTACAACTCCACCATCGGGATGGAACCATACGAGGCGTTGTACGACCGACCGTGCAGATCACCGTTGTGCTGGACAAACCCTGGGGAGTCAGCACTTGTGGGACCGGAGATGGTCCAGGCCACGACAGAGAAGGTCCGGGTCATCCAGGAGCGGATGAGGACATATCAGAGCCGGTATAAGTCTTATGCTGACAGGAGGCGGGGGCCACATGAGTTTGAGGATGGCGACCACGTCTTCTTGCGGGTCTCACCTCAACGTGGATTACATAGATTTGGACGGGGCAGCAAGTTGTCTTCATGCTTCATCGGACCATTCCAGGTCCTCATCAGGATTGGCGAGGTGGATTATCACCTGGATCTACCACCTCAGTTGCACCAGGGGCACGACGTCCTCCACGTATCTCAGCTGAGGAGATACATGCACGAACCGACACATATCATTGACCATGGGGAGATTTACATTTATGAAGGGGTGAATTTTGCGGAGGTCCCGGAGGAGATCAAGGATCGACAGGAGCGGGTCCTATGTGGATGGTTGATTCCTCTAATGCGCATCAAATGGCAGCACGGGAACCTCCAAGAGAGCACTTGGAAGCGGAAGGCTCAGATACGTGCTCAGTACCCACATTTGTTTCCCTAGTTTTTGAGATATCTTTATGGGGACGTAAAGCCCTGAGGTGGGAGTGATGTAAAGACCTGAAAAATTAAAGGAAATTTTTTTTCTTAATTTTCGTGGGAATTCTACAAGAACTCAGTTTCTGACGGCACCTGATTTTGAGACCCGGTGTGCCCGGAATCATTTTCCAAAGTTTAGCATGGGTACGTTCAGTGAACGAACGAGCGAGTTTTTCTAACTTTTGAACCAGTGCTCGGAATCGAATTCTGAGGGAACCGATGGAATCACAGCACTGGTAATTGCTTAGGAACACCTATTTCGGAGTTGTGTTTGCTCGGGTGTGGTTATTATTTTTTTTGGGGGTTAAGTTAAGAAATAAAATAAAAGTGGTGCAATCGGTTTTTATTTTATTTTGCTTTACTTATGTTAAGTGGATGATGTGGGACACACAATATCCTACCCACATGGTAGGATATTTGTGAGGTGGGGCCCACACGATCCCCACTGTTTCTTTTCTTCTTAATTAACGCACCCGCACCCCCCTTTTTATTAAAGTCAACTCTTGCGTTGAATCTGGATATTAAACGCCTCATTAATTTGGCGGTTTTAAACTCCTCAATTAATTGTTCGTTTCTTTTCTTTTTGAATTTCAAAGAGTTTGTTTGAGTGTTAATAAAATAAGACAAAACTTATTTTATTTGGGTTGGAACTTGTTGCGTGGAGAGGATTTGGAGAAAAGCCTTCTTCTTCGATGAAGAATGCGAAGAACGCGAAGAACACACCGATCTCCGACGAAGAATGCCAAATCCACGGAGATCGACTACGCGACGCCATGTACCGTGACGCCAACGACGCTACTTTCATGACGCTTCTTATGCGACGCTTCTTCAGTGACATTCCTTATCCACGACGCGATGATCCCCCTTCCGCGACGGCTTCTTCCGCGACGTGCTTTCCCGCGATGAATCCTCGCTCATCGAATTCGATGAGGTAGGTATTTATTTTTAATTGTTGTTCATGAATTCTTTCGTTGCCTTTCTTCATCTCTATTGGAGCCGCCTGATACCGCAATAATGGGAGGGGGTCAGACCGCATGAACACGGCCGACCCACCTCTCCCCTTTGGTTGTTTGATGTTGTTTGCGGCACGAACAAGGCAACGCGGTGCCGAAGCACCGCGTGGAAATATTTAAGAAAGGAGGAGAAGTCGTGCCATCGCGTCGTGCTGTTGATGATGAACCAAAGATGCGGCATGGTCGCGCCGCACTGGAGAACTAAAAAAGAGTCGTGGCGGAGGGGCACGGCGCCGTCGCGCCGCGCCGGACGGACCAAGGCCACGACTGAGGCCGCGGCGGAGTGGGGAGACCGACGGCCGGTTCCGGGCCACTGGTGTCGGAGCTGGGGGACCGGCTAGTGCCGGTCCCGTGGCGGCAGCAGCTGGTCGGCCAGAGTGGGTCGCCCGGTCTGGTAAAAACCCAGGGATCGTAACCCCCGGTCAGCTAGCAGGTGCGGCCCCCATATGGGGGTCGCGGGTTCTCAATGTGGGGGGCAGCGCCCCCCCCCCCCCCCCCTTCACCGCTCTGCCGTTACGGCCAAGCCGCCGGGCCGCTGGCCGCACCAGCGCACCGGGACGCCCAGGACGAGCCGGTCCGGGCCCAAGTAGGCCGGACCTGGACCCGGGTCGGGCCGACCCAGGGGGTACCGGGCCAGGTCAGACCGGGTCCGAACCCCCTAATACCGGACATTTTCGGTCTGTTGCCCATAACATGGGCTATTTACCTTTGATCGACGCACCATCAGTTGCGTAGCGATTCATGGATCGAGACGGTCGTTTCAATATATTATACTCAAGGTTTTGGAGAACTTTGGGTTCGGCCGGGTTGGTTCGTACATGAAACCAACCGGGCCCTCGGAGCGGAAACACTCATAACTTGGACTCCGGACGTCAGATTGACATGTCGTCGACTTTGTGGGATTCCGCTTAGTGAGACGGACATTGTGGCTTACTCCTCTCAATGATTGGACACAGTTGGAGTATGGTTGGGTTGGTTTTGACTTAAAAAAATCAACCGGGCCCCTAGGACAAAAAATCCAATAACTCTCAGACCGGGCGTCCGATTGACGCGCCGTCTATGAGGTTGAGTTCCTATTGATGATACGTAACTTTTGGATACATCAACACTGTAATATGTGTCAGTTGATGTATCATCCCCTTGGCTCATGGAGCGGACGCTCCGAACGAGCTTGCTGTGTGCGGGAACCCTAGAGCTAGCTACGACTGCGACGCCGACGCCGAATGTACAGAAATCCTCTGGGGATTCGATGGTGACGACTACAGCACTCAGAGATCTTACATGGATCACTGCTACCGATCCTGTGTGGGTCTGCGCTCAGCGGTCCTGTGTGGTCCAGTGCCTACAGATCCTATGTGGGTCATTGCGGGGATTTTTTACCTATCGATCTTTTGTGGGTCATTGAGGGTTTAGTACCTATCGATCATGTGTGGGTCCGATGACTTAGATGAATCAGTGGCCATATCTGATCATCTCTATCGTCATACGAAGAAGTATACATGTGTGAGCTGAATCTTGACTTTCAATCCTTATCTTAGATAATATTGACTTGATATCCTGTGTGGATTAAGTTATGATTTCCTGTGTGGATTGGGTTGTGATTTTCATGTGTGTACTGGGTTGTACTTGAGCTCGGACGTTGGAGCCAATCGAGAATTGATGACTTAGGTATATGTATGGGCATATACCTGATTAGTGTCTGATGTTACTTCGTGATTGTATATTTCCTTTTTGGATTTTCCTTTGTTGATTCTGGGAGAACTTCGGGGGTCTCGGGGTCCCTACTGAGTAGCTTATACTCACCCCTGCATGGGCTATGCCTGCACTATGTTGTGTTGGTTGCAGACGACGAATAGGGAAGATCGTGGTAGAGGCACGAGGAGCAGGTCGGCACCTAGAGGTGGACCACTGGGCGGGGCGTACTCGGAGTGGACGACTGGACATGAGGAGTTGTGGAGGCTATCTATACCCACCCTTTATGTGGGACTACCAGTAGATGGATCGACACTGCGGCTTTACTTTTCAGTTTCTATACTCTCTTTTCAGTTGTAATTTGCTTTCAGTTTGGGTTTATATTCTGGCCCACTTACGTTACCATACATTATATTGTACCCAGTTTTTACTTAGTTTTTACTTCTTCTTGCTTGCTATGTGGTGTTTGTTTACTTTACAAAGGCAATGACTTCCCTTTTTACAGGGAATTATGCCTTTGTGCTAGTCTCCAGCCCATGGCCTATGGAAGGCGGGCATGTGGTAGTCACAACATGGGCCCCGAGGACGGGTCGTGACAAGTTTAAACCATAGTGGAAGTGTTTTTTCTGGTTGGTAAAGGAATGAAAATTATTTATTTTATTTTAAGTTCTAATTCTGGTTATTGTTTCTTTATATTCCATGATAATTTCTCCAAATCTATAAATTTAATATAATGGGAAGAATTTGTTCTATGATTTTATATTATAATTAATTATATGTATTAGGAGAATGATATAAATGGGGTGGTATTTTACTTCCTCATAAATTCAGTTCATTTTCTTCCAATTTAGGCTTTGAGATATGTTACATTTGAGGGATATAATTATTTATGAAGGAGGTTCTTAAAGAACATGTTCTGAACTTAGATAGTTAATGGTTGGCACATTTACCTTCATTGGAGATTAAATATGTCTCTAATTACCCCAAAATTATTTATATTGAAATATTTAGAGAATTTTATTGTCCTCTATATCAAAAACCATTTATATTATCATGTTTTGGATAATATTTTTCCTTTTACCATGTTTGTGAATGAGAAATCTGAATAGATTCACTAGTGTGAAGAATCATTTCAATAAATATGTAGTGTTTAGTGTTTTATTAGGATCATTTTAGTATTCCATTACCATAGGCAGTGAGGGATCATGTATCATTATGTGAATTTCACAGAATTCAGATTTATAGTCTAGGTATCCAAGGGTAGTTTGAACCTAATGCATTTGGAAGTTTGAGATTGTTGAGAATACAAGTCGCATTGTTTATCTAGAAGAATTACCCTTTTAATTTTGAAACATGTGACTGTTTCACCAATCTTAGTCCCAAAGGTTCACGATTGTCTCTATTTTATATGTTTTCCAATATTATTTCTCTTGGTTATGATGTTACATTGGGTTAGTACTATAGTTTTCTAACTTGGTATAAATAATAGAATCTCTTTTGAGGCTGATGAATACCTTTATTATATCTATTATAGTTGTATACTTTGGTATATGAGGAGTCCTGTGTATGATACACTATTATAGAGAACCATGGGGGATGATCTTTTTCCTTATCACTAATAACATTAATCTTTTTGTAGATGAAAATACCATTAGTGGGGAGAGTGTGACACTCACAATTTTTGATAAATCTATTTTTTTATAAACATTTATGTTCTAGGTTGTTTTTAATTGGTTTTAGGTTGTTTTTAGGTGAGCTCAATTGGGAAATTATTATTTTTGGATTTTTGGGATTCACTATTCTTAAATATAACCATGGTTTTGCATGTGATGGTGTTATGGGTGTGTTGATAAGACTTATTTTAAAAAATTCACCATGGCATGGCGTTCACTATTTTGTTGGGAATGGTTATTAATAGAGTATACATGTGGGAAATATAGAGAGAATCACAAGTGTGTTGGAGGTTACGAGGTGGAGATTTGGGGAGAGTTAGTCTTATAAATCTGATATTGAAATTAATATGGAAGATTTTCTATGCCATAAACTAATCCACAACCTTTTCAAATGAAAAATGGGATTTCACAATTCTATATTTGGTTCTCATGTTGGGTGGGTCGATGAATTGTGGACCTTGTGTATGGATTTTTTAAAATATCAGAAAGGGATAAACCATATCCCAGCCCAGGCCATGGTTATAGTAAAATAATTTTGAATTGAAGAGTTTAAGAAAATGATTTGGGGAAGATACATTCCATGAAGAGAAACTACATGTATGATTTTTGGGGTTCACTAATTTAATTTTCGATTATATTATTCTAGGAATAATCCACTTTGTTCCTATCCTTGGTAGGGATTTTATAGTATATGATTTTATAAGAAATTTTGTTTGACTTTCTTATTTCTAATGAATTTTTATTATGGATTTTTTTGTATGAATGTGTTAAAGGTAGGTGGCTTCTATATCCCTCTCTATCATCAAATAACTAAACGTCCTATAATTTTTGAAATTCAAAATAAATTTTTTGGACTCTGTTATATTTTTTTTGACAAATATGGGTTAACTTGAAATTTTAAAAGGTTAATGGGAAGAAATTGTTTTTGTACATGTAAAAGTTTCATGTACATGGGTTATATGTGTGTATAATTTTAATTTGGAAAGATAATATATGTTTATAAGAATTATGTGCAAGGTATTTTTTGTTTAGACACTACTTATAGTGTTGAAATTGGGTGAACATTGAATTTCTCTAGGTTAGTGTGTGTTTGAGAAGAATATTATTGTCCATATTTTTTCAGACTTGGATATTGGTACCGAATATTGGTGAATGTTGGGTTAATCAACCATGGTATGTCTTGGGTCAAGAGGGAAAAGTTTTTTCTTATGATATTAGGTTTATTATAGGAGCCCCACATGGTGGTGGATATATTGGGCGCACGAAATGGTTTCCATGGGGAATGTATTTGTTAATTACATGGGTGTGTGTGAACATGGTCTGGTTGTGTGTTTTGTGTTTTCAGTTATTCTATGAAAATAATGCATAAAAAATGAAAGGCTGGTTTTTATGTTATCTATATGGTTTTTTCAATTTTTTTTACATTACACATATATTGAATCTTATATGATATTTTAGTTAACATGTTATTTATTAAGTGGAATGCGTGGGATGTTTTGGTCGATTTCCAACTTGGTTTAAATACCGACATGCATGTATATGCATCTTAGTTTATCTGAATATTTTGATTGGAATGATATAGATAAGGGGAGACCTATTTGCATTCTAGAGGAGTGCACTGCTGTTATGGTCTTAGTTGATGGATTTCGGAGACTATAGGTATTTTTAATATGGATTTATAGAGTGCATAATGTTATCACTTTTTATATTAATTTTTGGACATGTAGTGTCAGTAAGATTTACAATTTATTTGTATATACTTCCAATTAGACCAGTTAAAGTTGTATGTATGGAGGTATGGTATTGTCTTATTCATGAATTTTATTTATAAAACATATTATTTTTCAACACTACATGTTTTGTTTATAGAGACCAACACATTTCATTCATTAACAATAGAATTTTTTTTATAATACTTAATAAATTATACCAACAAATTCCCCTAGATTATACAAATATTGTTCACCTAGAAATATAGAAATATAAAAACTGGTACATAATTGAGATATAACATCTCCCACATGGTTGTTCTCAATTATTATCCCTTTTAGACACATAAAACATAATAAATATCTTTATAACATTGGGAAAAAGAAATATAAAAGGGGATGAGATAAAATTATTAATAAGGGTATAAAAGGGAGATGTGTTAGCATAAACATAATCACAGGGGTATGAGAACATGATCATTACATTTGAAAATCAATCCATAAATATCAGAATATCTTGAACATGAATCATTTCATACATCATGGAAGACTATAAGACATGAATCATAAGGAAATAAATAACATAATACAAGGAATCATAACAAAGGAATAAAAAATGGAATTGTGGAAAACAGAAGAATATAATATAATTTCAATAGTATTCATGATATATTTTCCAAATCCATCTTAGTATCATGGGTTCACTCCATATACAATATTGGTTGTCAATTTTAATTCCCATGTCCATCTTAGTATCATGATTTCTCTCATAATACAATAGTGTTAGTCATGGTTCACTCCCATGGCCATCTTATTAGTGAAGGTTCACTCATGATACTATAATACACTATCTCATGAGATATAAATATATAACCAATGCATAGGAGGTAGGGGTTGGGGGCACAGGTCGTAGGGTGGATTCCCCATGACTGTTTATTTTATAGGTTTCTTTGTATCCTCATGTGTTTCTGTTAGTAGCTGTAAACAACATTAAATCTTTATCCAATGAATTTTATAGATATAGAGGTCCCACACATCTCATAATTAAATCATACATACATGTGCCACAAAATCATAGAAAAATCATATCATAACTGATGAAATGAAATGGGTATCATTAACATGTAATAATATCATAATCTATAGACGATGACACATGTTTCATAATCATTTCATCAAATACCAAACTGGTCTGAAAAGGTGGGTTTCAAAAGAAAATAAACTATGAAATAGAAATCAGTTTCATACATATCAGTCCATCAAAACATAAACCATTCCAAGAAAGAATTTGAAAGGAAACATTGAATAATTTCCCTATAATAGAATGAGTAACACTAATAAATTTAGCTTATATGGGAATTAATTATGAAATATCTTCTCATTACATTTCTTGAGGAAAATATCCTTTCTTCTTTGATTTTTTTAAACATAAAACTATTTCCAATATTTTTCATTTTTAAATATATTCGAAAAAATATATGGGAATATTAAAAACCATAAAATAATTTAATACCGATTTTCTATGAAACTTTTCTTCAAATATAATTTTAATTGTTTTGGAAAAAATTTTGAAAACATGATTTTTAAAATATAAAATATTTCCAACTAAAGATAAATAAACGGGCAGTTATTTATTAATTTTTTTTGTTAATTATATTATGTAAAATAGAGTGTAAAATGATACTAATACATGAGGATATCATGGAAAACCTGATTAGAATATTAGTCATGAGTTTTGATGAGAGATGGATCATAATATTTCAAAAAAGGCATAATAATCATAAACATTATCAAAAAAGGATTAGTCATTATTTCAATAATCTATTATCACATGGTATCATTAAACCATACAACCTATATACGAAAATGATATTACATGAAGATAAATATATACTAAAATTTATTAAAATCATGATATAATAATTTAAATTTATCTATATACACCTCTAAAAAGAATTTAGTTGGAAAACAAAACATGAGTCTTAAAGAATGAAAATTGAGACAAAACTATCTTACTGATTTGGTAACTTTTTAGAAATATAACCCATGAAAAAAATATCATAGAATATATATTTAAATATACATAAACTTAAAAATAATACACATATAATAAATCCATTGGTAGTATATAGACTATAGAAAATAAATTTTTGTCGATTAAGGTATTTATCTCATGAAAATAAAAAGTGAGATGAAATTACCTTACCTTGTATATTAAATCTCATTGTACTAATTAAGAATAGAGTTATAATAAATATTATTTTATTATTCAAATTTCAATGAACCATATTATTACATATAATATCATATAATGTTTGATTATGGATTTATATTAACAGCTTGTTATGAATTATATTTTAAGGTTTCACTTTAGTTTATATCCACATTGTTCGTTCCATGTTCCTTAATTTGTTATATCATTTTTACGTATATTTATATCAAGAAATCAAAAATTTAAACCATTATTTAAATATAAATTATATCCATTAGTTAGGTATTATAATAATCCATAGAACATAGAAGTATGAAAGTGAATACACTGTATATGGAGACAGTAGAACATAAGTATGCATTAATGTTATTTCTATTTAATTTTCAAATTGAAAGAAAGTAAGTAATATATATATATATATTAAATTATTTTTATTATATCATATATATCATATATATTTACTAAACCCATCTTTAATACATTTTATGGAGTGTATGAACTATTCATCTCGCTTTGAGGGGGAGAAAGTCCACACTTCCTCTAATGAAATTATCATATTTATTCAAAAGAGAAATTATATATATGTGTTGTTAAAGGATTAAATATTAATAAAGATGTAATAAATATAATATATAACATGTATAAATATATTTTTCCACCATAATTTCCACCATTAGAGGTGGTAGAGGAAAAATGAAAAATCATTGTCTAGTGAGGCTGTAGTTCACCATAAACATAAACAATATGTTTGTAACACATTATATAGAAGTTTGTGTTCTACATATATACATTAGCATAAAAACATATAAGTATATTTATTATACTGAGTTTTTGTATAATAATATAATAACGATAGTGGAGGTGGTGGAGAAAGAACATAAAATAATGGAGCTTGAGCGATGGTGTTACCGTTTAATTAGGTAAATGCTTTTGGTATGAACAAGATTGATTCCTTGGAAGGCTTCCTACCAAAAGGGATGATTCAAGGAGGAAGGGAGGTATGTTAAGATGTTTATTGGGATAATATTTACTGAAACTATGTTTTTTGATAGGTGTGAAGAATAAGGATAGGTGGTGGCCATTTATAGAGAAGGGAAAGGACTTATATATTATTATTTAAAAAAAGTTAGGTGTATAAACGTTTTTACCTAAAAATAGTCCTGAAAAACATAAAAAATAAATAATAGAAGATTATAGACCAAAATATGTGCCACTAATGGTATTTTGACAACTCTCATTGTCATTTGGTCCCTTAAGATTTTGGTTATTTCCCTTGTTAACCTTAATCACTGTAATTAATTATAATAGCATTGATTAATAATTCTAATCAAAAAATAAGTGTAAATTATTAAAATTATATAATATTATAACTAAAAATATGGATTTGAGTTTTTAATATTCAAAATTTAAAATTAGAAGAAATTAATTTAAATTTAATCCCGTAGACGGGACAACAATGACGGTTTTAATGTTAAAACGTCCAAAATATTGCTACGTTTGTATACCACATTTCAATGTTAAATTGATTAAAATGACTTAAATTAGCTAATTAATAAAAAATATTATCTAATAATAAATTTAATCCAAATTAAAACATAATTTAACACTCTAAATAAATTAGACAAAAAATCAAATTTTAATTAAAATTCAATATTTTTCACTATGCATCCAAAAATGAACTTTCTCAGAAAAAACAAAAATATTCATAATAATATAATTTATAAATATTAAATTCAAAAAATGGAATTTATTTAATCGAATTATATTTTAAAATGTGTAAAAAATAATTTTACTATTATTCAACAATGAATATGAAATACAGTTTAAATGAGAAATTATTGTTTTAAAACATATAAATAATTCACCAAAAATTATATTTTTCATTGTCAATATCATCTAGTTATATAAAATATTAAAGACAATATTTTAAATTTAGTCATTACAATTAATATTACTATGTTTTATGGGTAGATTATAATTGTATCATTAAAATTATTATTACAATAAAATGATGTTTCACAGAATCATAGTGTTTCATATTACGTATGCCAAGTTGATGCTGCATGTAGCATAAGTCTAGTCAGTTCCATTTGAGAGGAATGTTTGACATAGTACAATGCAAGATACTAATTAACTAATTTGAAAAAAATACATAGAAACTTAGGGTATTACTTTTTACCCCCTTGAAATGATTTTCACCATCGAAATTTGTCATTCAGTTAAAAAATGAGGATTTGATTTATTCATAATATCCCAATGTTCTCATATAGCTTCATTTAATGGGTCATTTTTTCACAAAACATTGACCATGTGAGTGTTCTTATTTCATATAAATATCTCTTTACGATGTCGAATTTCAACTGGTTGTTCCTCATTAGAAAGATCCAGCTCCAGTGGTATGACTTCTGAGATCAATACATCTGTAGGGTTAGGTATATAATTTATTAGGAGAGATACATGGAACCCATGATTAACTATATAGTTATTTTTAGTAAGTTCCAAGTGATAAGCTATCATCCCAATATGATAGATAATTTCAAAGGGACTGATATACATCAGGTTTAGTTTCCATTTCTTCCAAAATCTCATAACCTTCATCCAGGGTGAGATTCAAATATAAAAAATTTCACCTACTTCAAATAATACATCATAAAAATTGTTATTAACATAAATTATTTGATGAATTTAAGCTTACTTGATATTCTATTAAATATATTCATCATTCTCTTTCATTTCCTTATAAATCTCAGGTCCCAATAGCTTCCATTTCCTAACATCATCCCAACACATTGGAGCTCAAATTTTCTTTACATATTTATATTCATATGGTTCCATCTTAATTCATGAGTGAAATAAAATCTTGTATTAAAAATAAATTATATTAATGTGTTTATTCCAACCACCTTTTAAATATAGAGAAAAAGATCTCAACATATCCTCTAGGGTTTTATTTCTCCTTTCAGACTGATAATCTATTAGAGGATGATAAGCAGTGATGAGACACATTTTCGTATCAAGTTCTTAATAAAGACATTATAAATAAATATTGGTAAGCCTTAGATCATAATCTGATACAATGGAATGTTTAACTCCATGAATCGTCATGACATCCTTTATATGTATCTGGGAAATCCAATACATACTTAATTATTCTTCGATAGAGATTCAGTGTACTGAATTTGTAAGGTGATCAGCGACCACCAATATTGCGTTAATCCATGTATTGGTTTCAATGATTCAAATTACAAAATACATACTGATTTTCTACCATTTCTATTCTAGTATGGGTAATGGATTCAACACATCCTTTGACATTTTTGTATTACCCTCAACTTGCTGAAATAGAAAACACTACAATAGAAACTCCATGATATCCCTCTTCATTCCATCCCACCATAATTATTCATTGAGGCCTCTATACATCTTAATACTTATAGGAGAATAGATAATGAAGAAATATCCACCTCCTTAAATAGCTCCTTCTTCAAATATGGTATGGAATGAACAAATAGATGGTTCATTAACCTTATCATTCCATCATGATTGAGGTTAAACTAAGGAAAACATATAATGTTATTGTTTAGTAATAAATCTTCCTTTCAAATATCCATAATCATCACATTGATAGAGGCTTTAATGTTCATTTGAGAACGATCAAACTTTTCCATTTTATTTAGGATTTATAGATCCATCCTTTGAAAATCCATAAATATTTGATCATTTATGATCCTCATCATGAATAATCTAGAATGATCTGTTCTACTCAAATAAATGGACACCTTGTTTTCTTTCCTAGGGTGGTGATGTATTTAGTTGACATAATCCTTTGTCAACTCCATCAATATTATATGGTTAATGTTCAACTCAATCATTGTGAATATATATTTCATAATTTTATTCTTGGTATATATATCACACTTTTATCCATAAAAATAATTCATTCATATCATTAATTCAAAAAACTAACAATTCTATCTCCAAATCATGAGTTGAGTAATTTTTCTCATGAATACTTAACTGTCACAAGGTATAAGCAATAACTATGTTATTTATCATGAAACCACATCCCAATCCCTTCTTGGATGCATTACTACATTTTAAAAACCCTTCTCCCCAAAAAGGTAATGTATGTATAGGTGTGAAGACCAACCATCTCTTTAGTTCCATTAAATTTTAACCATATTCATCAATCCTTTGAATATTGAAACTCTTTTTAGATTACATTATTATACAATTAGAAAGTCATGAAAAATTTGAAAAAACCATCAATAATATCCAGATAATCCAAGAAAACTATGGATCCCATATACCATGGTTAGTTTAGGATGATACTTAATAGACTACATCTTTGATGGATCTACTACAATTCCATCTAATGAGACTATGTGACCAAAAAATTAAACCTTTTTCAACCAAAATTCAAAATTTTCAATTTTTTCATACAATGTATCCTTCCATTGGGTCATTAGAACAATTCTCATGTGATATTCATGATATTAATTACACTTTTAATAGATAAGATTATAATCTATAATGACTACCAAAATCATATCAAGGTAATATCTAAAGACTATATTCATCAAATTCAGGAATATAGTAGGGTAATTAGTAAGAAAAAAAGTGTTTCTATATATTCATAGAGTCCATACCTTGTAGAAAATGTTGTCTTGGGAATATCATCTTTCCTGAACCTCAATTGATGATATCCATAACAAAGATAAATCAAGGAAAATTATATAAATATTCATATTTGAACAGAAAAATCATAATCATGGGGAATACGATTAATTTTCTTGATTGTGGTCCTTATCAACTCCCAATAATCAATGTAGAGTTGCATTGACCCATCATTATTTTTCACAAAAAAAAGTGGTTCTGCCCAAGGTTACATACATGGCTGAATGAATCCCCTATCAAGGTTTTTTCTGGAGTTCATTATTATATAACTAAAATCAATAAGGGTCACTCTATAAATATTAATTGATAATGGTGTGGAACTAGGTATGAGATCTTTTGAGAACTCAACTTCTCGTTTTGGAGGGAGGATTAGAAATTATTTCACAAGGACATCCAAAATTTTCCAAACGAATGACATATCATCGAAGTTGATTTTCCCTAACCATTTGTCATAAAAACCACTTTTGAATTCTAATTAAGACCTATACATTGGATATAATCTCCATAGGATGTTCTTACATATCGTCATATTGATGGAAAATAATAGGAGGGTTTGAAATATAAAACATTACATCCATTCCTTTACAATTGATATGGGATTTATGCAGAGAAAGTCATTCCATGCTTATGATGGCATCGAATTGAACTAAAGGAAGAGTGGAATTATTTTTACGAATCACATTCCCATTAAATTACACTAGGGATGATAAATATAATCTGGATTCAATCATTATACCATTAGGTATTTCCACTACTAATTTCTCATCTAATTATTTTGGTGGAATAATAACACCCTTAGAAAATTCATTAGATATGAATTGGTTGGTTGATTGAGAATAAAATATGACATTAGAATTTCTAGATTACATGGTGTATTTACCTTTCATCACAGTGTAATCCCATCCCTTGTCATAAATAGTGATTTTGGAGATTTCCCCTTGTCCATTGGATTAAGAGGTTTCTAATGTTTTTCATCTGCATCAGCCCATGGGTTTGATAATTGCTTATAATAATGACCATTAAACATAAACTTGTAAAACTAAAATGTACGATTTCCATTATGTGGTGCTTTTTCTCAATTGACACCAATAGATAGCGTCATCTAATCACTTCAGCAATCAAATGAATGATGTCCTTCACTTATAAACTGAAAACATTTATTATACCCGTTAAGTCAATTTTCTCTATGAATATTCCCACATATAGATCATAAATGAATGATTATTTTCTTCTATTCATGGTTTTTATATTTTCATTTAAACACCATATATTTTTCTTATCAAAACTAGGATATTGATTCGTGAATCTATCCTCTATTTCACCCATGGTTGTACAATTCACAACCACTCCATATGTACTAATGGATCTTATAGCCAACTCCCCTTTGTGTTTTGTATTTACGCCACTAAAGATCCTATCAACATAAAATTCATGTTAGATGATATTTTTTGATGCCTACCTCACAAGTCTTATTAAATCATCCTTATAGGTACTGATAGATTCACCATACATTTTCTTAAACTCAAGGAAACATTCTCTATCATGGTGTGAAGAATATATGGAAATTACATATTGAAAAATAGGTTCATGAAATTATTAGAATACATATATTCAATTTCAACTTGATTAATCAAATTATTTATTAGTGTCCACCACTTTTCCACTTCACCTTCTAAATGATAAATAACCAGAATAACATTCTTATGCTCAAAAAACTAAAGGACAGGAAATATCAATTTAGTGGTACCAATACATTGTTCATTAATAAGTGGATCAAAGACCCTATGAAATAAGGTGTAAATTTCCTCAGGAAGGATTCAACAGAATATTATTCCTAACTTTTCTCATTTGGAAATCCCCTATGATTCATAGATTTAAAAATATGTTTGAGCATAGTAATGGTTTATTAAAATACAGCACCCTTATACTTTGGGTTCATAGGATAAAAACGTCTCATTCTCTATTTAAATCACTATTAACTTGATTTCTTGGAGTTCTATCCATTCACTATACTAAAAACCATGGAGTACGAAACAATTATCATAATGAAGAACCACATAATCACGAAAAATCGCTTATAGGATGTCTATATTATGACACCTCTCTTAATAAATGAAAATGTAAGTTTATCATAAGTTATTCATATGCCTCATATAATTAAATATTTCATAATGGTTTGTGAATAGTTTGTGAATTCCCAAAGCATATCCCATGGGAGTCTCAAACTAGGTGTGCAGCAGGACCCATTGTTGTGAACAAAATTACCCCATGTTAGCCTAAGACATATTTCTTAAGTTGTAACCCCTAGGTACATATATTCTAAAGAAAAATCCACTTGTATTATCTAGAAATATATTTACATTTAAAAAACTACTCACGCTATCATATAAATAAATTTCTTGACATTTATCTATACTTTTAATTATCTTTACACATACACTTATAAATGTCATTAGGGACATTACTAAGGTTTTCTCATCCTTGAATCCAAACGGTACCTAATCCCTTTATCTAATACCAACTATAGAGACCCTCTCTTTTAATACATTATAAATACATAACTTTTGTAGAATACTTAAAACTTTATACAAACAGATTCCCAATCATTGTTCAAGTCCAGTGCCTTTGGAAACATGAAAACATATACACGAGTACATATTTGAGAAACATTATCTCCCAATATGTTCTCCATGACTAGAACGCTTATTAGGCCCATCAAATATAATACATATATTCATTACGTGGGGAAATGGAAAAAATGGGTAGATAAAATGCTCAGTAAGGGAAGAAAATGGAGACATTTAGTCATAACCATGAGCATAGGGGTATTATAATGAGATCATAAAATTAAAATACCATACCCTTTATATCATAATATAACAAACATGAATAATGGCGCAAATATTGGAAGTTCATAAGCTATGATTCATTAGAAAATAAATAACATATGCTATGAAATCATAATATTGAAATAAACAAAGGAATTGTGCCATACACATCAGCATATAATATGATTTATATTGTAGTCAATGCATTTCTAACAAAACGATCTTAGTAGCATGGGTTCACTCCCCACACCATCATTGTTATAATGGTTTACTCACATAACTATCTTAGTAGCATGAGTTCACTCTGTATACAATCTTGTTAGTCATGGTTCAATCCAGCAACCATGTTATTTTTCTTGTTTCACTCCCAAAAACATATTAGTCTATCTCGTTAGATATAATTCATTAACCAATGCATTGAACGAAGATATTGGTTCCACCCTTATAATATTGAGATCATACATACATATTCCAAAAAATCATAAAAATATAATATCTTAACCCATGAATTGAAATGGGTATCATAAAAATGTAATCATATCATAAACTATGAAAAAATAGGTTGCATAATCATTTCATCAAATTCATAACCCATGAGAAAAAATAGGTGTTATAAGCATAAAACCCCTGATTGAAAACAAGTTTCAGAAACATCATTTCAAAAAAATATAAAACATTTCAAGAAAGGTTATGAATTTAAAAATTGAATCATTACCCTATAAAATAATTAATAACACCAATGGATGTCATCCTATATAATAAATAATTTTAAAATATCTTGTAAAAACATTTCATATGGATAATATCTTATCTTCTTTGAGAAAATATTTTTAAATCACAAAACCTTTTATATAATTTTGGACTCATCATGCAGTAATAATATTTTAATGATCATAAATCACGTTATACCCATTTAATTTGTCTCAAATAATGTGTATAGATGGTTGGTTTCCCTATGCTTTAAATAGACATTCAAAAGATCCTAAGTCATATAAATCGTGTTTGATTATTGTAAGTTATATTTAATTTTTTTCTATAATTCATTCTTCTATGAATGATTAAGTCTAATTCATTCTGTGAATATTATTACATAAGGCAACTTACATATTTTTTGGTAAGGGTGAGAAAAATAGAGTCTTCCACCTATTCTAGTCTTCTTGAAAAGGACCAGACTACATGACCCAGACACCATGAACTAGAAACCAGGACCTTGACACCGTGACCCGAACATAGTGAACCTCACACTATGACTCAAACAATATATCCCAGACAAAGTGACACAGTCATCGTGACCCAAACACCGCGACCCAGATGACGTGACCCAAAAAACGTGACCCAAATACCATAACCATTTTCAAATCTCATGAATTATGTGACACCAGTTCCTTTCTGCTGTCCCAAGACATTGTTCAATGTTTGGAATATAAGTATACATTTTTATCATAACACCACATTTGCACTACCGAGTCCTCATCTCAATGAAACTATAGCATCACAACATTCTCACTACTCAAAGGAAATGAATAACACACAATTTCATGGTGAAACTATTTCTAGGTGATACTGTTTCAAGACAAATTGTAACACCGTTCATTAATCTGTTTGGTTATTTTCAATTTAATTTCTAACTGTTATATTTTAGTAATTTAAAATCACTATCATAATTAATGTTTCGTTGTAGACATGTTTCATGACAATACGTGGTACGAGGTGCATATTACTTGTGTCATTTTGGCCCCAACAAATACACTCTGTAAAAAATTAAAATGTGTGGAATTGTAACAAGAAGTAAAAGAGTGAGTGTCTTATAAGAAAACTGATACATGAAAAAAGATACAACTTAAGAACACACGATTCACTCTCGATTCCTAAAGTCTAGGATATCACAGATTAGAACAAAACACATCTTCACACAACCGCCTCCAAGAAAAACATGAGATAGACCGCTTACACCGTAAAACTGGAAACTAGAGAAGCAAACTTGTGATACTCTATTTTTTAGAAGAGGACTCGATACTTATATCTTCTTCATCCTAAAAGTCCAAAACTGCACAGAATAACACTCAGAGCACTTATAACACTTTCTCATCATCTTCTCTCTGTTGTGTACATTTTTTATCTTTTTAGTAGTGTGTGTGTCTGTATTAAAAAGACACAATGTCTCCCCTACTAAATTGGGGGATACAAGATATAAATCCTCACAAAACTTCTTACATCTGTTAACTCCCATAGATATGTTTGGAGGAGTTCCTTGTGTTACCAGATTGTTTAAACCGACAAAGAACAATAGATGAGGTCGTGTGACCTAGACTATCTTGTGCACTATTATTGTAACAACCCTAGATCTTTTGAGAAATAATCTTTTTAATTTCATCGATGTCTTATGTCCTATGCTACACCAATATTATCTTGTGCTATACATAACACTGTATTAGCTTTTAATATATACAAACACTATTATTGACTTTTGTTGCACACAAGATCAACATTCCCCAATAGTGTGTGTTGTACGCAATACCGAGTTTTTGTAAACAACGATATGTTGTTATAAAAATATTATGAAATAGACATTATGAATATTATTAACCCCATTTTTAATTTTATAAAAATTTTATTCATCTTACACATATTCGAAAACATGTTATGAGAACAAAATAAATTTTTCAGGTAAAATTAGTATAATTAAAAAAATGCAGTTTCACCACCTTTTGATGGTGAACCCACATTAAATATAGTTTTTACAGGTTTATAAGTTCAATTTGAATAAATAAAGTTATCCCTTTCAAAAATGATATAAAAATTAACTTTGGATAATTTTTTAATATTTTTCTGTTAAATTTCATATTTTGATGTATAGTAAATATAAGTTAAATTTTAATTAAATTTTTTTTCATCAAGATAATTAATATGTTTAAATTATAATATTGAATGGTTTTAAAGTATAAATAGAATATATTTTTAGAATTTATTATTATTTATTTCATTATAATTAAATTTACATTGAGTTCATATGTACAAACATTTCAATCTTTTACAATGTTTTAACTTTTAGAACATGTTTTCTAAACAGTGGGATTAATATTAAATTATATACTGCAACTTTTATGTTTTGAATTTAGCAAAATGGATTTCATATTTGTAATCATTAGGATCAAATAATGTTAATTGGATATTTTTTATTTTTTTCCTTATGAATAGTAACTACGGTAAATTTTATTTACCACTATTAAAGGTAAATCAGGTAATTAGGGGTAAATATAATATAATAAAATTATCCTAACACATGACATAATTTAATTAATTGATTTTATTTCTTTTCAAACACACTTTGGTCAAAAAGAAATCTATTGTAACCCAATTGGATGAGATTAAGACCTTTAATTTATTTTATTAAATGGAAAGTGAAATATGTGTCATTCAAAATATAATAATTAATACATTTTTAATATAAGGTTATACAGAATAAAAATACAATTATAAATACTCATTTAAAATATAAAATGTTTTTCTTCATCATGGTAATTTATTTGATATTTTTAAGAAATATATAATTACTTTAATAGTATATACATTACTGATGTCGAAATTATTTATTTATTAAAAAATAAATAATAGGGTTTTTATTAAAATTATAATACCCATAAAACAGACCAGAAACTTGACCAAACATTATTGGTAGTGTATCTTAATACCCTAACCGTCCAAGGATCTACTTGTGGACCATTTGGATCGTAATAAAATAGATTATAACATTTATATTATATTATTTTAAATTATGTCAAAGTTGTCATCTTCATAATTAAATAAACATATCTTTTTAACAGTTGGGTATTTTAGAGGATAAATTTGACTAAAATTATTCTTATTAAATATAATAGATTTACCTTCATCATTGTATTTTATTTTAAATTTTTATTAAACAAAAAAGTATGTTAAATAATTATACGAAAATTTTGTAATAATTATTTTATTAAGAGAAATCAAATAAATGGTTTTATAAATATTACAATAAATTTTATATGAACTAATTAATGTTCTACAATAATTTTATAGATAACTATGAAATTTTAGGAATATATTAAATATTTTTTACAAACATATCTTATGTTTGGACTTTATTTAAATTCAAATAAACGAATAGTGTCAAAATTGAAACTATTGATATTTTATAAAAATAAAATATTATTAAAATGTTTAAAAATCACAAAAATATTTACAAATTATAAATTGAAATTTATATGGTCGAAAATTTCATAAATTACACAATTATGAACAATTCAAAACACATAAATAAGTATTTATAACCATTTATAATTTATAATATTATTACCACTAATAAAATTAAATAGATTAAATAAGGATAAATAAAAATGATAATGTTTAAAAGAAAATAAAACATGTCTAAATTGTATTGGATGATGTGATTACAACCATATCCTACCTCATATCCGAATTTGAGTCACATTGGAAGTTTAAATGAGGGGTTTGAGTTTATCATAAATTAATATTTTGGAGGTTTTCAAAAGAGCCCCTCTCCTCTCTTATAAAAGGGAATCTCCTCCCTCTTCTCTTCACATCGTTTTAAGCCTTTAAGCTCGGACTACCCATGCCTATTACTTTTTTCATCCTCTCTAGTTATATTATAGAGGTTCTGGTTATCTTAGTAGACTAACTCTAGTTCCATAAGAAAAAGTTTAAAACAGGCATGTCAAGGAAGAGGTAATCTATTCAACCGATTCATTCTTGTTTCATTCATCTTCTACTTACTCTTCCTTAGTTGTTTCATTATAAAGTAATAACATCAGTATCACTAATATTATAATATGGTATTATAAATATGAAACAACAATATTTAACCTTATATACATCCTATGTAAAATGAAATCACTGCGTGTGCGTACGTACGACTTACCGTCTCCACGTCGTGGTGTAATCTATTTTTCCACCACAACCATACATAGAAGGATATAATTGTTCAAATAAAAACTATATATTATTATTATAAAATCATTATTATTCTGAGATATTATATCATCCACTCCAATTCCATTCAATAATTATGGGAACGATATCATCCCTCGTGATTACGTACAGATTACCGTCTCCACGATGCGATGAGATTAATTCTCCATATTAACCATTGAAGATTGATTATAAAATATATATAATAAATAATCAAGAAATATATGACATAATAATGATATTGGGTTTATGTATATTTTATTTACTTACATCCTTTCAATTTAATAAGGAAATGAAAACTGCATTCATGCATACGTACGACCTACCATCCCCATTAACGGTGTCTTTCATTCCAGTTATTGATCTATTATATAGAAATATATATATATATATATATATATATATTATTCAGAATATATAATATATAAATCATATTTTAAATTCTATAAGTAAGTAATCATGATCTAATTAATCATATAAATAATTATAAGTCAAAACACTTATGAAAAAATATACAATTTTACCCAAAACACTGCTTTAACATGGAATTGACAAATGAACAGGTAAAACAAAGTCTTAAGTGAATAATATATAATAACATAAATATTATTAAGGTTCTATTAAAAGTTAATAATATTTTTAAACCCACTATATTGGAGTTTCCGACACATACGAAATCAATTGGACATAAGGTAAAGGATAATTATTCCAATCTCGTTCTTATCCGAGATTGTTTATTCGTAAGTATTTAATAGGGGTATGTTTATCATCCATTTACTTGTCTTATAAAATAGTTTTTCATAAAATATTAAATATTCGTCCATGTATTATTAATGTAATTTTTAACTTTTTTAACTTTTACCAAATGATTTGGAATGAATCATTCTTTTATTTAACAAACGAGGTACTTTTTGACTTTTCCAGCAAAAGTAAGAGGAGAACGTTTTATTAACTTATAGGGCTTGAACAGATTTGTACAGTTTCATAAAGCCTTATTTCCATGAAGAATCCTCTATAATATTTTATTATTATTTTCCACAAAATGATTTTCTTTTTAAATTTCATGTCATTTTGATAAAATCAAATGATTTGATAGAAGAATGGATATTTTCATCAATAATTCATTTCATGTGTTTTATCAAAACTATTTTCCATCTATAATGAAATTCTTTAATGTGCTTATGTTTCAATTATAATGTCTGTATTATTTATATTGTTTATTTTTTTTATAATTAAATGATATCAATTTTTTTTATATGGATTGTGTTATGATGGTATGATGTTCATGGAACCCATATTATTCGTTGGGTTATGATGAATAATTTTTTTTCATTTTGTGGCACACGAATGAATGATTTCATTATGAGATGGGTGGGACCTCTATCTCCCTCCAATGAATTAGGTAAATATTTGTATCTCATGAGATAGACATGGATGAAATGGAAGGTGAATCTGGTTTAGTAATAAAGGGCTGGAAACGCATGTAAACCCGGTTCAGTGATGGACTTTGTCCACTATGATTGCCTTCACAGCAATGCCTTGGAAACTATAGAAATAAAAACATGTGCTTAATGGTTTCCACAATTAAATATTTTATTACAATGATATTTTATCACGATTAATGTTCCTTTATTATCTATGCCTTACGTACTGCCAATATTTATTTCACAACTCAAGATTTTTTTGTTTAATCATTATGTTCATGTTTTATGTTCAAATGTATTTGGTCTGTTTTATTTTCCCCATGCATACCCTTAATATGAATTTTACCTCACCCTTCTTATGTTTTCATTTCCCTATGATATAAATAATGGTTTTATGTATGAAACCGAAAATGGGATGATCTTTAAGAGAGATGTTGAAGATATTTCACCATGATTAGAAGATTATGTTCCGAGTTCCAATGACACTAAAATAATATGGTCCTAGGGATTTTTTTGTAATGTATTAAATATTCCACATAAGTAATGTAATTTCCATGTATGTCATGTTTGGGACTCTACATTTGGTATTAGAGCAAAGGTTTAGTTAACCTTTGAAAGTAGTATGAGAAAACTAGAGTGTGATCTCTAAATATATTTCTATGGTATCACTAGGGATGTCTATTGGGTTAAATATAATGTATAGGTTACAATCTATGAATTATGGAAACAATTATGAATAACCTATGATTAAATCTATGATTTCAGGGATTAGAAGTACTCCCCTTTGTTATGTTGTTTTCCAAGCATGATGTTTTCCTCTCATGCTATTCTTTTTGGGTTTTAGACGATGGCTAGAACCCGAAGAAACAGTGTTGATCAATGTAATGGAAAATGCAATGATTTTTAACCTCAACAAACCAATGTTATGGGAAATGGAGTGAAAAATTTTATTGCTATACTTAGACAAGATATGAATCACTCTGTACATCTAGATTATTATAGAAGGGAACAATATTCTATTGAGTCCTTCATGACGCAACTTCCACCTTCTTTCGATGATTCTTCTGATCCACTTATTTATGAACAAGGGATCAATAACAATGAAAAGATATTTTCCATACTTCACTGTTCAGAAAATGAAAAAGCCAATTTAGTTTTTTACAATTTAGAAGGTGAAGCAGACCAGTGGTGGGATCTAATTAAGAATACAAGGCCCCAAGTTGAAAATGAGTCTATGGGATTGGATGAGCTCAAGAACATGTTTTTCAATAAGTACATCCCTCACATTCTTAGATCAAAATGGAAAAGGAGTTCCTTGAGATTAAGGAAAAATATAATGACTCTGTGGGTATTTACGAGGCGAATTTAACAAGGCTTGCAAGGTATGTCGAAATACTTTTTTTTATTATTTACCAAATACTTTTAGAAAAATTGAGGAAAAAAATTTACTTTAAAGCCCACAAAACACATCTAGAACCGAACATGAAAACAAACACCCAGAGCAACAAATAAAAACTAAAAACCACAATCTCCATACCCATTGTCACATCCAAAACAAGAGTCATCCTCCACGGTGGCCATTCCCTATTCAGAATCAGGATTAAAATGCCTCATGAAATCACCATTATAGTCCCGCCTCACATCATCCAATGTGATTTTCCAAAGACTATCTTTCATGGACATTCATCCTTTTTTTAAATCCAGGGTCACCCCATGATCTTGCATAAAGGAGGCTATGGCGCACAACAGTCAATGACGATAGGTGTAATCCTACATGCCATTTCTTTTTTGGAGTAGAAGAATCCATGCCTCCATCCTTTGTCCAGGTTCTGTCTCCACCTTGCTCTATATCACTGAAGAAGCGATTGAACATACCACATATATTCTCTATGTCGCAACTGGGAAGAATCCCCTTCCTCCCATGGAAGCTATCAGAGGTTGATTCCTTTCCCTCCTCATCTCTTTCTCTCCTCTGATTAGGCACGTTGCAGTCAATCACAGACAGATAGTTTCTTGTGGCACCATCATCATTAAATGCTCCTTTCCCTTTCCCCTCAATAAAATTTCCCATGTCAGAAGATTTTCACTAATGATAAATGGTATTAAACACAGTGGATTCCTCCACAACCTTATAAGAATCCTCATGGTCAACTTCTCCTACCACGAAATCCCTCATAATGTTCTCAAAAGATTCATCCTGCTCCACTGGAATAGAATTCAAACCATCCTCAGCAAGTCCCTAGAACCTGTTACTCAAAGAAATCAAAGGGATAGATGAGATACCTGGTCCCCCACTATTCTAGTATCTCAAAAATCTGCCCATTTCCACTATTAAAAAACCTTTTTCACTATCCTCCCTCTATTCCCTCATCTCCATAGCATCAATCAAATGATGATCCCCCAAATTCTCTTAAATTATGGGTCACCATTCTTCTGAGAGCACCGATTGTTATAATTATCCTATCTTTGTCTCTTCCCTGCATCAGGAACCTTAGGATTTCGTTGAGTTGTCATAACATCCATCAAGAATGTGCTACAACCATTCCTATCAAAAACCTTGCCAACCCCTTCTGTCAGCTTATAGACCAAAGGTTCCAACGATGGGGGACTCCCATTTTCCCCCTCAACATCGGTTGTCCTCAACTCCAGACTCACCATCGGCTGGGTCATAGGGCTTTTCCCAACAACATCCTCCCATCTAACTGAAGCCTGGTACTCCCGATGTTGAGGCTTTAGCACTTGTGTTGATGAATCTCTTCAACATCTCTCCAGAAGATGACCAAAACAATTACAAGTCAAGAAAAATCATGGCAGTTCTCATAAATAACCTGTTGTTTACACTTGTATTCCTCTCCAATTGTAATCCAAATAAACTCAAACGGAACCCTAGAAGCATCCACCTCAACACATACATGAGGGTTAATCGGATAACACAGCACGTCACTGAGGCTATCCACACAAAGAAATCTAAACAAAAGATTACCCAACATTCATATAATAGAGGGATTCTGAAATGGTACGGAAAGATTAGGGAAACTGACCCAAACCGCTGCTGAAGGAAAATCGTGTTTCATAGGAAAATAAAACGACCATCGAAGAAGGAAGAACCGAATACCATTGCAACTGCAAGGAGATCTGTACCAAGCATTGATGAAGTCCTCTTCCGACTCAAAATGAATCATAATATGCTGCCTGTCCAGCAACCTAACAGTTTCCCTTTCTTGAATATCCCAGTAAGAGAAAACAAATCGGTGGAACATATCATAAGATGGTATACTTTGTCTAAACCGAGCAACTAGAGAATGATTCAACAGAAAATTGGGATTTCGTGAACTCGTATGTTGAAATATGAAGACAGATAGCAAGGTATTCATCTAGCTTTACCATCATACCAGAAAGTAATGTTGATCGATTCTTTGGTGGCTTAAAACCAAGTCATCGAAGGGCATTACATATAAGAGACTTCAGTAGCTATGAAGAAATTGTGTGTTGTGCTATCAAGGTAGAATGAGAAGTTAGTGTTTCATATCCATCTCATGGTTTTGACAAGAAATAATAGATGGAGTTCAACAAAAAAACACGAAACAATGGTGAAAAGATGAATACTGTTTCTTTATTCTAAATGTGTGGAAGTAATCATGGTGGAGATTGTCTTAAAGGGATATGAAAATGTTTTTAGTGTGTAAAAGAAGGTCATCGAGTAGCTGAGTATCAAAGTAATGGGAAAAAGGAAGCTAATGATGTAAATAAAGAAAAGACTATAGGGAACGCACCACCAACACTTCAATGATACAAGTGCAAGGAAATAGGGGCATTATGATAACCAATGCACTAATCCAAGTGTTAATGTTGATTGACATCAAAAACCTCTAAAGTAAATATACCAAGTGATGTCACATGCGATCAGTATTGGCGATGTTTAGTACGACAACGAATTGGTGGAATAAATAAGTGTTTATGTAACGTGATTCCAAAATAGTGTTGTGGAATCTCATTTTATGTATAATGGAATATTGGAATATCTATATATTAGTTAATTGTGATTTTCAATAGTTTTATGGTACCGGTAACCATGAAAAATGATTGAAATATTTTTTGAACGTATATGATATGTGCATAATATAGGGATAGGAGAAAATAATAAGTTTGATAGTATTAATGATCTCATTATTTATATAAGGACATAGTGATATCATGGTTTGAGTAGATAGAATTTTTGGGATTTTGGTATGTGGAAAGAGTAAAATTTTGACAACATTCATGTTGTCACTAAGGTTCTATAGTAAATTATGTTATTATCTTATTTCAAGAGAATAAATGACAAATGTATTCAAATGTTTGGAATGTGACCAACATGATATAACTTATGATATATGGGGGATAATTTATGATATTTACATGCTTGTTATATTAACTTTTCAGTAATCATTTTGTTTATACTTTGAGATTGGATAGAAGTATTTTGGAAAAGCCTAAAGATTGTAATGGATATAGTTATACATTAGATATTGTTTTTTATGGCTACAACTTTTTTATATTATTTCTGAAATGTTATAATAGTATTGTTTTAGAACAAGGACAATCCTTAGGACGGGTGACAACCCGTCCCATCAGACAAGGATGCAGGAATCGAACCCACAACCGATGTACAAAATACCTTTATCACCTACCACTGGCCTACAAAAAGTCCCTGGTTAGTATAAATTGGTTTTATTTTATTAAGAGGTATGATATATGTAGTATAAGTCCATTATTGGAATCTTATATAGTTAATCTCACAATATATGGACTTATGTATATTTAATAATTTATGCTATACTTTTTTGTGATAAAGACCTATAATTATATCGCATGATCTTCTAGTACTTCAAGAATGAAAAATTCAACGTCATTTCTTTAAATAAGAGATTAATTGGAAATTGTTCATGGATTGACCAATGATGATTTTACACTGAAATCGTGTATGTATTTATCCTTATGCAAAACAACAGAAACTTTAGGGAAATTATCTTGAAAAACAAATATGTTGTCCTTGTACCCTTATATACGATAAATCAGACGGTACATTAAATCATCACATATTTATGGCGTTGTGAATGTTTTCTTTTCCATATCCATTTTCTCTACCACTCTTCAACATAACATGATGATTAGGTTTCTCTTCCATATCCATATTTTCACTTGTATTATCTTATATGGAAACCTACTGTTGAGTTACATTGGGTGACCGTGATGATTCTAATGTTCCTTCATAAAATTAAGTTTTAGTATTCCTTTTTACGATGTTGGTTTCTATATAAGAAACTCTCAAGTAGTAAACGATTTATAACCCCACCAAATTTTGAGGGTGAAATTCATTTTAAGGGGAGTAGAATGTAACACCCCAAGATTTTTTTGAGAAATAATCTTATTAATTTCAAATATATCTTGTGTTGTATGCTACACCAAATTAGCTTGTGCGATACACAACACCGTATTATCTTGTTGTATAAGAATACACTATTCTTGGATTGTGTTTCACATAAGAGAAACCTTCCTCAATAACATGTGTTGTACGCAATACTGAGTTTTACTAAACAAAAATATATTGTTATAAAATTATTAAGAACTATACATTATGTATAGTATATACCAAATATTTAATTTTATAACAATATCATTAATTTTATACATATTATAGTACAAGGTATGAGAATAAAATAAATTATTTGGGTAAAATAAATATTTCTAAAAAAATGCAGTTTTTCCACCTTTTGATGGCACACCCACGTTTAATCTTGTTTGGACATGTTTATAAGTTAAATTTTATGAAATAATCATATTAATTTCAATAAGGATATAAAGATGAACTTTGGATAATTATTTAATATTTTTCTGTTAACTCTCATATTTTGATTAATAGTAAAAATTCGTTAAATTTTATTTAAAACCAACTTTTTTCAACAAGATAATTTATATTGTTAAAATATAATATTTAATGGTTTTAAATTATAAATATAATATATTTTTACCATTTAATATTATTTTTTTCATTATCATTAATTTTACATTGAATTCAAACGTAAATGCATTTCAATCATTTGCAATGTTTAATCTTTTAGAACATGTTTTCTCTACATCAGGATTAATTCTAAAATAAATACTGAATCTTATATATTTATAATTTGGATAAATGGATTCTATATTTTGAATCATTAGGTCCATATTATGTTAATAGGCTACTTTATATTTTTGGTCATTTTGAATATTAACTACGGTATAATTTATTTACCACATTTAGAATAAAAATCAGGCAATTAGGGGTAAAAATAATATAATAAAATTATGCTAACACTTCTCTTAATAAAATTGGATGATTTTATTTCAATTTAAATATACTTGGGAAGAAATGGAATCTATTTTAACACACATGGATGAGAATAAGACCATTAATTTAATCTATTTAAAGGAATGTTAAATATGTCAAACTCAAACTTTAATAATTATGTTATTTTTAATGTAAGGTTATATAGAATATAAATTCGATTATAAATTATAATTTGAAATATAAAATGTTTTTATTCATTATGGTAACTTATTTTTGATTTTTAAGAAATATATAATTACTTTAATAGCTTATACATTAATGATGCATAAATTTTTTATTTAGTGAAAAATCAATAATATAGTTTTTATTAAAATTATAATACCCATAAAAAGGACAGAAAACAGGACCAAACCTTATTGGTAGTGTATATATATACACACTAATCATCAAAGGTTATACTTTTGGACCATTAGACATTATAAAATAGATTATGAAATTTATATTATTTAATTGTAAGTGATGTCAAAGTTGTCAGCTTCATAATTTAACAAATATATCATTTTAAGAGTTGGATCTTTTAGATGATAAATTCGAATAAAAGTATTTTTAATAAATATAATAGATTTAACTTGATTAAAGTATTTTTTTTAATTTTTATGAAAAAAAATAATTATATAAAATATTAACACGAAAATGTTGTAGTGATTATTTTATTAAAAGATATATCAAATAAATGGTTTTATAAATATTAAAATAAAAATTATATGAACTAATTAATGTGATCCACTAATATTATAGATAAATATTACTTTTTAAGAATCTATGAAATATTTTTTAAGATCATATATTCTATGTGAATTTAATTTAAATTCAAATAAATGAATAGTTTCATAATTGACACTATTGATATTTTATAAAAACAACATATTATAAAATTGTTTAAAAATCACAAAAATGTTTAAAAATTATAAATTGAAATTTATATGGTCTAAAAGGTAATAAAGAATCCAATTATGTAAAAATTTCAACACATAAGTAAGTATTTATCACCATTTAAAATTTCTAATATTGTTACCATAATTAAAATTAAATAGATTAAATAAGGATAAATAAAAATGATAAAGTTTAAAATAAAATAAAAACATGTCTAAATTTGTTTTTATGATGTTATTACAACCTTATCATACCTCATATCCGAATTTTATTCTCTTTTGATGTTTTTATGTGGGGTTTGAGTTTACTATAAATTAATATTTTGGAGGATTCCAAAAGTGCCCCTCTCCTCTCTTATAAAAGGGCACCTTCTCCCTCTTGTCATAACTCCATTTTAAGACTTAATTCTTGAAAAAACCATGAAAAGTATTCTTCTAAACCTCTATAATTATATTATAGAGGTTATGTTCCTCTTAAAAGACCAACTCTAGTGCCCTAGAATAAAATTTAAAAGAGGCAAGTCGAGGAAGAGGTGTTTCTTCTACCGATTCTTTCAAGTTTCTTTCTTCTTCTACTTCCTCTTATTTAGTTGTTTCATTATAAAGTAATCACATAAGTGTCACTAATATACTGAAATTTTATTATAAATATGAAATAACCCTATTTCACCTTATAACCATCCTACGAAATATGAAATAACTGCACGTGCGTACGTACTGCTTAACGTCAACACGCTGTGGTGTAATCTGTTTTTCCACCACCACCATACATAGAAGGTTATAATTTTGTAAATAATAACTATATATGATTTATATATAATCATACTGATTCTTAGATAATATATCATCCACTAAAATTTCATTCAATAATTATGGGAACGATATCATTGCTCGTGCGTACGTACGGATTACAGTCTCCATGAAGCGATGAGATTTATTATCCATGTTAACCATTGAAGAATGATTATAAAATATATATAATAAATAATAATGAAATATATGATATAATAATGATACTGGATTTCTTTATATGTTATTTACTTACTTCCATTCAATTTAATAAGGAATCCAAAACAGTTTTCATGCGTATGTACGGCTTACTATCTCCATGAACAGAGTATTTCATTCCATTTATTGATCTATTAAATACACACACACACACACACACACACACATATATATATATATATTATGAATATATTATATATAAGTCATGTATTAAATTTTGGAATTATGTAATCATGATATATGTAACCATATGAATAATTACAAGTCAAAACAGGTACGACAAATGAAATGATTTTACCCAAAACACTGCCTTAGCATGGATTTGACAAATGAACGAGTAATATAAAGGCGTAAGTGAATAATATATTATATTATAAATATTATTATGGTTCTTTTAAAAGTTAATAATATTTTTAAAACCACAATAAATGATTTTTAGACACATATGGATGTAATTGGACATAAGGTAAGGGATAATTATTCCAATATTGTTCTTATCCGAGATTGTTTATTCATAAGTATTTACTGGGGGTATGATTATCATCCATGTCCATGTCTTCTAAAAATATTTTTAGAATTTTTTTAATATTATTCCATGTATTTTTTAAGTCTCTTTTACCTTTTTTGACTTTTACAACATGATTTGGAATGAATATATCTATTATTTACCATACGAGGCACTTTTTTTACTTTTCCAACAAAAGTACGAGGAGAAATTTTTTTAATATTATACGGAATGAAATGTTTTTTATAGTTTCATAAATCCTTATTTACATGAAGCATCCTCTACAATATTTCATTATTATTTTCAACAAAATTATTTTCTTTTAAAATTTCAAGTCATTTTGAGAAAATAAAATGATTTGAAAGAAGAAAGGATATTTTTCACAAGAATTCAATTCAAGTGTTTTATCATAACTAATTTTCATCTATAATCACATTTTATAATATGGTTATATTTCAATCATACTATCTCTATTATTTATATGGTTTTATTCTTTTTGATGAAATAATATCCATATTGTTTATATAGATTATGTTGTGATGGGATGATGTTTATGAAACCAATATTATTATTTAGGTTATGATGAATGATTTATGTTTATTTGTGGCACACGAGTGAATGATTTAATTATGTGATGGGTGGGACCTATATATCCCTCTAATGCATTGGATAATGATTAATATCTAATGAGATAGACATGGCTAGAATGACAAGTGAATCTGGTTCGGTAATACAGGGCTGGAATGACAAGTAAACCGATTCAGTAATGGACATTGTCAACTATGATGGTCTTGGAAGAAATGACTTGGCTAATATTTAAATAATAACATGTTCATAATGGTTTCCATAATTACATGTTTTATTCCCTTGCTATTTTATCACGATTAATTTTCCTTTATGATCTATTCCTTACATACTTCCAAGATTTATTTACAAATAAATATTTTGATGTTTAAACATTATGTTCATATTGATAAGTTTAAATGTATGTGGTTTGTTTTATTTTCAACATGCTTACCCTTGTTTATAATTTTATCTCACTGTTCTTATGTTTACTTTTCCCAATGATATAAAGAAAGGTTTTAGGTAAGAGAACAAAAAGGGGAAGATCATTAAGGGAGATGTTGAAGATCTTTCACCATGAATAAAAGATTATGTTCCGAGTCTCTAAAGACACTAAACTTATATGGTCCTTGGTCCTTTTTATTCATGTATTAAGTATTCTTCAATAGTAATATAATGTCCATGTACGTCAAGTTGGGGTCTCTATAGTTGTTTACCTCAATCCGTGGTGTGGATAATGTTTATTATTATATACTTATTGGTGGCAGGTGATCAAAATGTGGAGTGGATAATGTCTCTTCTTGATACTAAACCACTTGTTTTATACACTATGTCATTTAATTTGTTTTCACTACATTACTATATATTTTTAAAAACACTAGATTTCCAATTTATAGTTATTCTTGGATAGAATTTGTAATTGTCTTTCCATATTAGAATTGCTTTAGAAGTTGTATCAATAACTCATATTGGTATTATTGAGAATCAATCAACCTTTTTAGAACTCATATAAAAAGTCAAACTATTATAACTGTATTAACCTGATTAACTAGGTGGTATTCATATTTTTGGGGAATTTTTTTTAAGTGAACTTTTTATCTTAAATTTTTATAGATACTCAATTCATCCGATTTTGAGTACTATACTCTTAATAACATTTTGTATCAGATGATTCAATTCGCGTTAAGACAATATTTTTAAATTTGTTCTATTGTGATTTTTTTCCTACGTTAATTATATGTAAATTTCAAATTATTCTAAATATTTACGTCATTAAATTTATTCCAATTTTATAGATAATAGACTCAATGGTGCGGAAAAAATAGAACACCAATCTTTATTGGAACTAATTATTCCCAATAAAAAAATAAAAGTAAAATGAATTTAGAATGTATAGGTTTTGAAAATTGGTCTTCAATTAGTGATGATTTTAAGATTCGTGCTAATGATAAATTTATTTGGGATGACCCAACCAAGAATTCATTAAATAAAAAATTCAATGCCATGAATTCCATATATTTATCTTTTGGGTATTAGGAGTTTATCATAATATATTCTTGTAAAACTACCCTTGAAATTTGGGATACGTAGTCTATTTCACATGATGTAAATTCTAGTGAAAATGAAATGAGACTCAATACATATACTATTAAATATGATAACATTTAAATGAATCTCGATGAGCCTATTTCTAACATGTATCTCAGGTTCAATGAAACTTTAAACATAATGATTTCTCTAATAAGAGAAGTTGCTTCCAAGAACATATCATGAGGATACTAAGATGCCTACGTAGTAGATGGAGAGGAATAATTTTCTCTATTTGAGAGTCATTTGACATCAACAAACTTCCCGGTAAACAAACTCATTGGGAAAATAACAATATATGAAGATGTGATGTACGATAAAAATGAATAGGAGGATGAACCAAAATGAATATATGTTGCATTCAAGACCACCACCTCAAATCACAATGAAAAGGAGAAACTACATGTTTCAGTAGAAAGTTCTAGTAGTGAACAATCATTACCTAACAGTGATAAGGAGATGGCTCAATTAGCTAGAAGGATTAAGAATTTTTACAAAAGGATATTTTTAGAATGACTAACTTCAAAGGGTGATATGATCAAAATGAAAGCTAGAAGAATGATTGGAAAATAAATGACAAGTTTGATGAGGTATAATGTCATGAATGTAAGAAAATGTGACATGTATAGGCTGACTGTCCCAAGCTCATGTATGAAACGAAATATTAATACAAAGATCGAATTTATAAAAATAAAATGAAAGGAACATGGATTTCCTCTGAAGATAGTTCAAGTGACTCAGAGTCTTTACATGATGAACAAGATAACAAAGCCAATATTTTTTTCATGAAAAAAAATCTTAAGTAAACCTAGAATCACTTGTACAAAATTCTTATTATTCTAAAGATAAATGTGATCATAAAAATATGTATCAAAAAGAAATATTTTTGTATTTCAATATGCATGAAGAGACATGCAATGAACTAAAAGATAAATAAAATCTTTAAATTAATTTTCTTCTCTTACATCAACTGTTAAATATGAACTTTTTGTAGAAAGAGAGATGAATGCTCAATTACTCAATGAAAACAATGAATTAATTATATCTAATGATCAATTGAAAAATGATCTTCAAAGGTTCACTGTTGTTAAATATACCTTGGTTAAAATTCATGTCAAATAGATTTACCTAAATACACTACAGGTATTGGCTATCTACATGGTAATTTTTTTTGGAAAACCCAATTTTGTTTTTTAATCTAGAACTCACTGTTTTACTCCTAGTTTTGGAAAACATTCTACTAGTTCAAATAATTATACACTCTATACTTTTTCACGTTTTTCATGTCAAAATAGATTTTATTACTCATACAAATTACCTAATTATTATAAGAAACCTATGAGGTTGATGTGGGTTCCTAAAGCACTAGTTACTAACATTTCTAGACCCAAACAAATATGTGTACCACTGTCTATTTCTATTTGACTACTATGCATGAAAATTGTTTGATGAGATCTTATACAATATTATTGTACATTGATATTGAATTTTGAATACACATGAAAAGATACAATTCATGTCTCAAGAACCTAATAAGTATTGATGGTTTATATGTCACTTTTGGTGAAAATGCCAAAGGAATGATCATTGTCCTTGGACAAATCGGTAACTCTAACTTAGTTTTAATTTCCATAGTACTTTTTGTTGATGGTCTGAAATATAATCCTCTTAGTATTTGACTAAAATGTGATGATGGATTTCATGTTAAATTTTATGATGATTCATTAAATTTTTTCAATTCTAAAAATGAGTATGTATATTATGAATTAATAAACGAAAATGTATATTCTGTTAACATCGATGCATTAGTTTCTCAAAATTCTTCATGTTTAAGTGTATTTCACAATGAGTATTGGATATTTCATAGAAGAATAGGAAACTGAAATATTCACTCCCTTATAAAGCTAACTAGAAAAATATTAGTCAAAGATCAACCCAAACTATAGTTTCCAAATGATAAAGTGTGTAATCTATTCAAAGGGGAAAACAACACAATATTTCCTTGAACCAAAGAAATAAGTTTAATAATCTCAACCACTTGAATTGGATCATGTGGTTTGGTTTTGACCATCTATATTATATATTATAAATGTGAATCACTTTGTTTATGCACTTGTAGATGACTTTTCTAAGTATACATGGACCTTATTTTTGGATTACAAAGATGAAGCCTTCCCTTATTTCACCAAATATTCTAAAATATTAGAAACAATTAGTGGACTTAGAATTAAATCTCAATGAAGTAACCATGGATTCAAATTTAAAAATCATGATTTTGAATCCTTTTCTCACAAAATGGTTATTTTCATAATTTCTTTTCCCCTAGAACCCCTAAAAAAATTGAGTTGTAGAAAAAATAAATATGACCATGCATGAAATTCGTAGAACCATGATTAGAGAATATGACATACCTATTTAAATTTGGACTGATGTTGTAAATACATCATGCTATTTTATTAATAAAGAATTGATCTGAAAAATTATTAAAAGAACTCCACGTGAATTTTGGAATAATTGAAAACCCAAAGTAAGCTACATCAATTCCTTTGGTTGTAATGTATGTATTCTTAATACTAAAGGAAAATATTGGAAATTTTTCATCCAAGAGTGATGATGGAATCATTCGAGGATATTAAATCTCTTATAATGAATATAGAGTGATTAAGAAAAGAACTAAATGTGTGGAGGAATCTTTCTATGTTATGTTTGATGAGTCATGTCAACATGAGACTAATACCTCTCCAAATAATCTTGAGTATGATAAGTAAAATATAGACATCAATGCTAAATCCTCCAGATATTCTGTAAAAGAATCTGTAATAACATACACTTCTAGAAATTATCTAGATTCAAGTCATAATGAACCCGAACCTATTGAAGAAACTAAAATAACTAGCCCTTGTTTTTCTAGAGCTATTAGAACCTATAGGAACCATTATTTGGATTATGATTTAGGGGATTTAGATAACAGAACTCAAATGAGTGAATATATTAGAATTCAGGTTGAACATCAAGTTTTCTTGTCACAACATCAACCTAAAAACATTCATGATGTCATCAATGATTAATTTTTGGTGGTGGATATGCATTGAGAAAATAATCAGTCTGAAAAGAACAATGTTTAGATAATATTTTATAGACCTGAAGACATATTTAACATATTCACTTAGTGGGAGTTAATAATAAATGTAGGTGAATATGATAACATAGTTAAAAACAGGGCTAGATTGGTTGCAGAAGGCTACAGTCAAGAAGAAGTAATTGTATATGAGGAGACCATTGCACCTATTGCTAGACATGAACCCATCTAAAACCTTCTGTCTTATGCTACCTATCTAAATTTAAAACAATATCAAATGGATGTCAAGAGTGAATTTCCAAATGGCTATATAGCATAGGATATCTTTGTTTAAAAATTCTGTTTTTTTCACAAATCCTCACTCTCTATATCATGTATATAAATTATATAACTTTTTTTATGGATTAATGAAATCTCCAGGATCTTGGTAAAATAAATTAAGTCCTTTTCTAATTTCCAACTATTTTACAAAAGGTATAGCTGATCATAACATTTTTGTCAAACAAATTTCCAATGTGTTTTAGTAGTTCAAATTCTTGTATATGATATTATTTTTGTATCATAAAACAATTATTTATGTATTGAGTTATCAAAAATAATGAAAAATGAATTTGAGATTTTTTTAATGGGTGAAGTCAAATTCTTTCTAGGATATCTGATCATTCAAAAAAAATATGGTATTATTTAAAATAAAATAAAATACACTATAGATATTCTAAAATGTATTGCCTTGGGAAGCAATAAAATTTATGATACTCTAATGAGTACTACATGTATGTATGATCTTGATGAAGAGGGAAAATATTTTGATCAAACCACTTACAATGGAATGATTTGAAGCTTACTCTACTTAACTGCTAGCGGAACAGATATTATGTTCAGTGTACATATGTGTGATCATTTCCAAGAAAATCATAAGCAATCTAATTTATATTCTATGAAAAGTATTTTGAAATACCACAAACATAGACCGAATCTAGGACTATTCTATCATAAAGGACAATAATTTTAGTTAATTAGATATTCAGATGCTGATTTTGGTCTTTGTAAGTTAGATTGAAAACACACCTTTGAAACATGTCACATTTTATGTAGGTATCTAATATCATGTTGTAGTAATAAACAAAACTATATTTTATTATCTACTGAAAAAGATGAATACATAGATGCAGGAAGTTGTTGTGAACAAATTTTTTGGATGAAAAACACAATAATAGTGTATGGATATCAATTCAGGGATTCACCTATAAATTTATTCAATACAAGTTCTATTAACATCTCAAGAAATTCTATTTCACATTCTTGGAAAAAACTTATTTCTATAAGACATCACTTTTTGAGAAACTATTATCGAAAATGTTATATCACTTTCGAATTGATTAGAACTGAATGTCATCTGGCTGATATATTCACCAAAACATTAAATTATGAAAGGATATATTTCATTATAAATAAATTATGAATGTTTAATCTCACGTTGAATGTGTACTTTTTAAAAAACATTCTATCTCACAGAGTATTATTTCATAGTTTACGTTTCTATGATTTATGGTTTCACAAGAAACAATTATAGAATTACTATCTCACTCTCATAGTTCTACAGGTTATTGTGTTGATGTTACTATTTTATTTTTAATGTCTCTCGGTCACTGTATTCCACTAACTATCTAAAATATTTCTGTCTCACCATGAAAATCTATCCCAGTCTCACCGTAACAATATGTTCTGGTCTCAGTATAATAAAACTTTTAGTTTTATTTTTATTTTATTACCTGTATCACTGTGTTGATTATATTACTATTTTTATCATGGTATTTTGAATTTTCAATTCATGAAATCCCTAAATGATAAAACCCAAATATCTTTCAATATTTAATCAACTTGATCTCTCTTCTCTCAAAACTGAAGCCCCTCCCTTTTAATTCGTAATTCCTTTATCATTGATCCATCTCTATCTCTCTTGAACTCTCATTGAATTCCTAGAATGAAGCTCCCATCGTCATCAAATCTAGAGAACTACAGATCTCATAAGAAAGTAAAAAGATCACTGAAAGTAGCAAGAGAAGGACAATTAAACCCAAATCTTGTTGATAGAATAGTTTTACCAGAAAAGGAAATATTTCCTAATTGGTTTCTGATAAGAAGGAATATAGTTTTAATATAATAGAAGACCAGGGATGGTGGAACTAGTTCATGAAGAGACAAGGCTCATTCATCCAAAACTTTTTTCTCCGTTTTATCAGTTGTTCAGTTTTCATTCTATGTGAATGATGGTTTAGTTTTAAGAAGCTGTATAAATGGACAATGATACACTTTTTCCTCAGGGTTATTGGCGGCCAACCAAGGGATACCCCATAATGAAATTTTTGGGAACTACCAAAGATTTATTCCTCCCCTAGTGAGGTTTTTATCATATTATTGACCACAGGAGGATTAACTAGAAATAAAAATAATAGAACAAAAATTACTACTGAGTTTGATGGTGAAATGAGGTTGTTAAATAACTTTATCCATAATATGATAATTCTATGGAAGTTAAATGTGTATACAATCAGGTATCAATATTTATTCTTGGTACATATTATGAAAAAATGGTCACATGCTTAATTTGTGTTGGAATATTATACTTCACATGTGTAATTTGATTAAGACAACTTCAAATTCTACTACTTTGTTCTACTGAATGTTAATATCTGCAACTTTCTATGCTAAAGGAATGGTTGTAAAGAATGAAGAAGTCGTCAAAGACTCTCAGTTCAAAATCTCAAAGGTTATAGTAAAAAATATGAGAATATGATTCAATTCATGGAAAACGTCTTGGTTGGAGATAATGAATGGTTTTTTTGAAAATTTTAATCTGGTTGAGCATCCTTCAAGACCCAAGAATATATCAAATACGTATTTCTAATGAGATGATGTTTTTGATTATTTTGATGAAGAATAAGAGGCAGTTATTGCACCTATGGAAGGAATTGTCGTGGATAAGGAATACAATGGTATACATATTCCACAAAATATACTTGAGAAGGAAGCAACTATTTTTTTATTGATGTGGTGATTTAGAAGAATAAATTGCTTCTGGGGAAGAATCTGTCGATAGTGTAAAAGAAAATGATGTTTTTGAGGAGAATCTAGAAAAAGAACATACTATTTAGGAAGATGATACTATTGAGTAACATTTAGAGGAACAAGCTAATCATGAAATTAACCTATCTACTGAGGAAATAATTGAACAAGTCTTTTAGATGGATATAAAAAAATGGGATAGGATATAGGAGATATAATTTCATAAATAGATCAATGAACTGAATCTCTTAGTCCTGTGAGAGATTCTACTGTTGAGGGAGAGAAACACCGTAGTCTAGGAAGTGTTGAAATTCCTAATCCTGCTGATCAATGCATAGTGGAAACCTGGTATAAGACCTCATACTACATTGATGTGAATAATTCCCAAGAGGCCTCTTGTAAAGGCATTGATATTTCTCATGTGTTTTAAATGAAACCAGTTTTTCCTTTTGATGTAATATCTACTAAGGAAACTAAACCTGTCTTAGCTCATGTTCTTGAACCGTCACAAGAAACTTCTTCTTCCATAAGTTAAAGTTATTTTAAATCATTTGGAGTGACTCTATTATCTATATTTGAAAATATCAGGAACACACATCCTTATCCTGTAACAAATATTAGTGAGATAGATGCTTCCTTGCTGCAAGAGAAAATCATATAAAATATTCAACCATAAATGCTTCATGAAATACAAGATGATAGAATTGAGAACACGCTTTTCCGTGATGATGTGATGTCTCTTAGGGCTATGGTTGAAGATATAAAAAAGGTGTTTCAAATAATAGTAGCTCCTATTGCTCATCCTTTTGATGGTGTTAGAGGTCTGATTTCACAGAAAGTTTCATCTCAGATTCAACCATGTTGGACTTTAATATTTGAAAAAGTGTATGATAGAAACATCTTAATATCAATGAGATGTGTAGGCTTGTTTTTTTCTTAACAAAATAAATTATGTGTAATAGTTTTGTCTACAAGAAGATATAAATCGTCTCTAGTCCATCACATCCACTATTACAGCCTCTAATGCCATTGGGCAGTCATCTCAACCCATTGAAAGTGATATTCTCATGACTTTTGTTAAGTATAAACTTCAATTTGTGTTAAGTGGCTTCGAAAATGAGTGTTTTCTATGGTTTTCATGAATAGTGATAGAGTACATGATTTAGTGATGATTCATTTAGAGATTGAAAATGACACTCATGAATAAGTTACTAAGAAAGTAGATTTCTATATGAATTGGATTTTATCTATGCATGATATGGAAAATCATTTCAAATATCATGTAGAGAATTTTAAAATCCTTCCTATCACTCAAGCCATCAGGACTCAATTATAAAAGAAAAAATATTTTACTCCTCTATTGGACAAATTCATGGAGAAAAAATATTATTTTGAGAAGGAAATGAATATAGTGGTTAGATCATTACTAATTTCATTCAATTATTGAAGCCTTATCTTCTTGTGAAATGCACAGCCATTGTGGCTCCTATAGCTACACCATTGTCTCTGTAACATCCCTGGTAAATAAAGAATAATACATTTTCATATTTATTAATATTTTCGAATTAAATATTAATTTTACTTCAAAGGGGTTGCTATGTTCGATAGTGTTCCCGATACGCAACGAATAGTTTCTTTGAAATCATACGTTGCACAATAGTAATAATATAATATTATTTTAAATGTTTGTTAACACGTAGCCATTGTACTGGCAGAAATGGATATAAATTACTAAAATATTATTATATATGTTTTCAAATGTTTTTACATTTATCCAATAAAAGATAAAGGCTTAAAATACGGAAAGAATTCAATTTTAGGCATTTATACCGTAATTTTAACTAAGGGTTCACTTATCACCATTTGCTGGTGAACCATCATTAAATATAGTTTTTATCAATCTTATAAATTCTATTGGACCAAATATAACTCTTCTTTAGAATCGGGACATCAAAATTTACTTTGTGTAAATTTTTGGTATCTTTCTGATAAAGTTCATTTTTTTAATGAATAGTGTAAAATGTTGTATTTTAATTCAAAAACTCTTTTTAATATAATTTATTTATATGATTAGATTATCATTTGAATTGGTTTTAAAGTTAAATTAGAAAAGATTTTTACCATTAAATCCAATAGTGGTCGTTGGAATTAATTCCACTTTGAAATCGAACTTAAACTAGTGTCAATCTTTTGATACGTATTGTTTAATAAAAACACGCTATTTGTCATGACAACGGGAATTAATTATTAAATTAATTAATGTGACTTATATGATTTGAATTTTGTAAAATAGACTTCATATTTTAATTCAGAATATCAAATATATCTTAGGGTGAATTTTTGGGATTTTTCTGAAAAACTTCAATTTTTGATGAATACTTAAACCACTAAGTGGTACTTATAAAAACTGATTTTTCGTTTAAATGAAATTTTACCACTTCTGTGTTTTGAATTTCTAAAAGCCGACATACATGTTTTTCATTAAGAAGTAAAATTTGGTTCAATGAGATTAAAATAATTTTTTGGTGAATAGTAACTTTTAAGTTCTTAATCGCAATTAGAGGTAATTAGTGTAGTTTAAAGTAAAAATAATGTTTTAATAATATGAGATGAGCTTGACACATATCCTACCCTCATTGGATGTTTCATGTCCGACCAAGACAATCCATGGGTCAACTTGGGGACCCCATGGAGCCACTTTGGTTGGAAAATGACATAAATACCTTTTTATTAAATGTTAATGCAAAAATGACACAAAAATGAGATGTTTTACAAAAACAATTTTTACATGAGGTTATACAAATCAGATTTTTGACTATAAATATTCATTAGAAATCTAAAAATATTTCCTACATCATTATATTTGTTTTATTATTTTTATAAATTAAATATATTAAATTATTTATGACATCATGATGATGCAAGGATTACCTCATTAATAATGGAATTAAATAAAATGGAAAAATAATGTAAAATCTAAGACCTACACATGTCCAAAACCTATTTTATGGGTGTATTTAGAACCTTTATCACCTTATCCTCGAATTATATGAATGTGGGACCTCTTAAATCCGAACACCATTTTAAAATAAAGTGACTTTTCTTTACCTTCCAAGAGTGCCCCTGCTCTCCTCTTATAAAAGGCCCCCACCTCTACCTCCTTACCCACACTACCAAAGCCTTTGGCTCAGCCAACCCCTGACCATTTTGTCTCTCCACATCTCTCTCTTACTCCTTCATGCCTCACATTGGGCAGATGTCTTCCCAAGTAAGCCTTTGAGCTCAAACCAAAGGGAGTTACCCGATTTTAAGGTAATGTCTTCACTTGAGTCCTTTTGTTTTATATTTCTTCTCCAACCCCCTAAACTCTTTTTATTCATTTATTTTGTAAAAAATCCAGTATCATCAATATACTAGAATTTTTTTATAATAATTATTTGAGCTACACTTACACACAACTACATCTAATGGATAAAGAACATACTGTTTCTGTGGATGGCGAATTTCGGCCTCCCGAAATGATGATTGTTCAACATTATTTTAACACCTTCAAAGGTGGAAATTAATATGAAACTATATTTATATATGATATATAATATGTTTATGTTTTCCTTAAGATTCTGTATTTTTCATTTTGGGCATACCTTTTTGGTTTTCATTATGGGTAAACACAATATCTTCATTTAAGGAAGTGCAGACTACCACCCCCTCAAAGTGATGTGATTCGTTAAATCCATATGTGGGACGTATAAAAAATGTATTTAAAGTTATTATATATGATTTTATACTGGAATTATAATATACCTCTATATCATTATTATTTCTTTCCATTAAAGTATGAGATAGAAATGAAAGTAGCGTTCATGCGTACGTACGGCTTACCGTCTCCATGAACGATGCATTTCAGTTCTTAGCCCCAAATGTAATGTACTATTATAAGTACATATATATATAATGGATATATATGATGAATGATAAATCTAAATGATGAATATAATTCTGTAATTAAAATATACATACCTCTCATTTAGTTTTAATTCCATTAATATGACAATGAAATGAAAGTAGCATTCATGCGTACGTACGGCTTACCGTCTCCATGAACGGTGCATTTCATTTCTTACCTCTAAATGATTATGTAATATTATAAATACATGTATATGCTGAATATATATGATATCCAAATCAGGAATTTCATTATGGATATAAAGAACCTTTGACCGCACGAACAACATGTAATTGTAAGAAGTCCACTTTCAACTTAAGAACCAAATATCGACAAAGAAAACATTATTAACTTAATGATTACATAATGTTTATAACATGGAAATAAGTGATATAAAGGAATAATAAGATTGAAAATGTTCTTAAGAAAATAGAAATTAACTCATGTTTATTATTCAGGACGTTAAAGAACGATCGAGTCAAGTCGGACCCAGGTAAGGGACTTCATCTCAATCTCCTTTCATTGAGGCATACTTCGTTTTATACACAACTTTCTTTCATATGGTGTATAAACCCCTTTGACATTACTTTTATACAAAAGGAATCCTTTTCTACAAAGCGTTTTACAAAATGACAAAAAGGAATGTTTTTTTAACGTACGAGGTGACAATGCCTTTTTCTGCCGCCGCGAGTATTATCTGGTCTTTGGCTTCCTCAACAAGCAGTGATATTTTTAAAATGAAATAAATACCATATACTCTTTTATGTATTTTGTTATTGAAAGTGGTTTTTATAATGGATTTTTTATGTCAATATATTTGAGTGATATATTTTGATCAAAGTGTGGAAATGTTTTCTTTCCATTATGTTTGTTTTATGTCTTATGATTTTATAATGGTACTTGGACATTTGAGGGGTGGTTACGTGATAAACCATATGACGGGTGGTGTCGTGAATACCTGGAAGGGTGGTTACGTTATAACCTTTAATGCATTGGGTATGGAAGTTGGTCGTATTTCTATTCTATTAAGTATGTATGGAAGTCGGCCGTTTGGCTATTCCATTAAGTTATATGTGTGGAAGTCAACCGTATGGTTATTCCACTTAAGTATGTTTATGTCCCAAGTTACCTTTATATGTTATGTGTTATTTATATGGGTTTTATGGTAATGTTTTGGTTACAAAAGGGTAAGTAATGATCTTTTATTCAGTGAAGAGTTTTTACTACTTCATAAAGGTGAAAAGTATTACTTTACATAATGTTTTGATAAAATAATAGTTTTCATTCATTGTGTATCCCTTACTGAGCTCTTTATGCTCACCCCAAGTTTTTTTGAAATGTTTTTCACAGGACCTAATGTGGAATAGGGTCAATCATGGGATCAAGGGAAATTCATGCTATATAAAACATGGAACTAAACATGTTTCTTTTTAAGAGTTTTTTTATTCTATGGAATCTTAGTAGAAGTGTCTACTTTGTAATCTTTTGAGATGTAATAGTTATGTTCTAATTCTCTAAAACTCTAAACCTGAAAAGATCTTCAATGTGAATTATTCATTTAATTCAATATTAAGTAATGTTTAAGGTCGGGGCCTTATAGTTGGTATCAGAGGTCGATTTAGACAACTTTAGGAGTTAGAAAAGTGTTAAATTATATGTTAATTTATGGTATTATTGAAATGATATAGCATTTAAAGATTACCATGTTTCTTCGCCTATGGTATTTTTTTGATAAGAATGGTTTTCCTTAGAGGAAATAGAGCAGCTTTCTTGGGAAGGCATACATAGGTAAATGACCTTTCAAATTAGTATCCTGAGATGGTCAGAGTCAAAATTGAACAGTTTTTTGCAGTGATGGCTCATTTGATTCAGCTGATAAATGGTGGTTGTGTTTATTGATGATCTTTTGCTATTTTCTAAAAGTAAATAAGAGGATGAAAGTCATTTAATGGTTATCATTAAAACCTTAAAAGAAAAGAAAAAATATGGAAAATTCAGCAAGTGTGACTTTTGGTTGCAACAAATTTCATTCCTGGGTCACATTGTTCGAAAAGATGGCATAACTATTGATGCTGCTAAAATAAAAGTTGTTGAAGAATGGCCCAGACCCACAAATGTAACTAATATCTGTAGTTTTTTTGGTTTGGCAGGTTACTACTAAAGGTTTGTTGAAAATTTTTCACGGTTATCTAGTCCAATGACTAAGCTAACTCGGAAGGGTGTTATGTTTATCTGGACAAAAGAATGTGATGATTTTTTTCAAGAGTTGAACAGAAGACTGGTGAATGATCCAGTTTTGGCACTTCCTTCCAGGAATGGTGAATTTGTCTTATACAGTGATGCTTCGTTGAATGGACTTGGTTGTGTCCTTATGTAGAATGATCAGGTAATTGCATATGCTTCACGTCACTAGAAAACTCATGAGGTAAATTACCCTACACATGATTTGGAATTAGCTTCTGTTGTATTTTCTTTAAAAATTTGGAGGCATCATTTGTATGGAGTAAAGTGTGAAATATATACTGATCACAAAAGTTTAAAGTATATATTCACTTAGAATGAATTGAACATGAGACATAGGAGATGGCTGGAATTAATGAAGGATTATGATTGTAAAATTCACTACCATCCAGGAAAAGCAAATAAAGTGGCCGATGCTTTGAGTTGAAAACGTAATGATTCTATAACCATGCTACGTTTGGAACGAGATCCTTTAGTTTTTGATTTGATAAACTTTGGCATGGAAGTTCTTTTTGTAGGAAGTCCTTCTATTTTGTTTCAGGTATCAGTTAGATCTTCTCTATCAGACAGAATCAAGCAAGCACAGAAGCAAGACAATGAGTTGCAGAAAATGGTAGAGCTGGTTCAGAAAGGTAAGTTTCCTGAATTCAACATTGATAATGATTGTGTTTTGAGCATTGTGAAGAGATTGTGTGTGCCTTGTGATTCACAGTTGGAGAAATATTTGTTATGTGAAGCTCATAGTTCTCCGTTTTAGTTCATCTTGGCAGTACTAAGATGTATAGAGATCTGCGGTAGTATTACTGGTGGGATGGAATGAAAAAAGATATTGCTGATTTTACTGTGAAGTGTTTGACTTGTCAGCAGGTTAAAGCAGAGTGGCAGTTACCGAATGGGATGCTTCATCCTTTACTAGTGCCAGAGTGGAAATGGGAGAATATATCCATGGAATTTGTTGTGGGATTGCCGAAGACCCCTTGAGGTTTACTTCTAACTTTTGGAAAGGCCTTGAGAAGTCATTGGGTACTGAATTAAATTTTAGTACAGCTTTTCATCCTCAATTAGATGGGCAGTCAGAACGAAAAATTCAGAACTTGGAGGATATGCTACGATCTTGTTCGATGGATTATCAGGGAAGTTGGGACCAACATCTTTCTTTGGTTGAGTTTTCTTATAATAACAGTTTTCATTCCAGTATAAAGATGGCACCATTTGAGGCATTATATGGGAAGCAGTGTCGAACTCCAGCATTTTGGGATGAAGTGGGTGAAAGGAAGCTGATGGGACCAGAATTGGTAGAAGAGATGGCAGAAAAAGTTTAGTTGATTCAGAAACACATGAGAATAGCTCAGAGCAGGCAGAAGAGTTATGCAGATAACCAGAGGAAGGATATATCTTTCGAGGTAGGTGATCATGTTTTTCTCAAGGTTTCTCCATGGAAATGTGTGATGCGATTTGGTTAGAAAGGAAAGATGAGTCCAAGGTTTATTGGACCATATGAAATTTTGGAGAAAGTAGGATCAGTTGTTTACCGAGTGGCTTTACCTCCAAGTTTATCTCAGGTACACAATGTTTTTCATGTTTCGATGTTGAGGAAGTATATGCCAGATTCATCTCATGTTTTGAGTCAAGAGGTAGTTCAGCTGGAAGAGAACTTATCTAATGATGAATAACCAGTCCAGATTCTTGATCGAAGGGAGAAAGTATTTCGAAATAAGGTAATTCACCAGGTAAAGGTTTTGTGGAAAAACCATATGGTTGAAGAGGCAACGTGGGAATCTGAAAATGCTATGAGGGATAAATACCCCCACTTATTTTGGTAAGTGAATAAAATTGCGAGGACGCAATTCCCAAAAGGGGGGAAGGATGTAACATCCCAAGTAAATAAAGAATAATACATTTTCATATTTATTAATATTTGCAAATTAAATATTAATTTTACTTTAAAGGGTTTTCTATGTTCGATAGCGTACCCGATACGCAACAAAGAGTTTCTTTGAAATCGTACGTTGCACACTACTAATAAAATAATATTATTTTAAATGTTTGTTAACATGTAGACGTTGTATTGGCGGGAATGGATAAAAATAACTAAAATATGATTATATATGTTTTTAAATGTTTTTACATTTATCCAATAAAAGATAAAGGCTTAAAATACGGAATGAATTCAATTTTAGGCATTTATACCCTAATTTTCCCTAAGGGTTCACTTATCACCTTTTGATGGCGAACCATCATTAAATATAGTTTTGATCAATCTTATAAATTCTATTGGACCAAATATAACTCTTCTTTAGAATCGGGACATCAAAATTTACTTTGTGTAAATTTTTGGTATCTTTCCGATAAAGTTCATTTTTTTAATGAATAGTGTAAAATGTTGTATTTTAATTCAAAACCACTTTTTAATCTAATTTATTTATATGATTAGATTATCATTTTAATTGGTTTTAAAGTGAAATTAGAATAAATTTTTACCATTAAACCCAATAGTGGTCGTTGGAATTAATTTCACTTTGAAATCGGACTTAAATTAGTGTCAATCTTTTGATACTTATTGTTTCATAAAAACACGCTATTTGTCAGGATAGCGGGAATTATTTGTTAAATTAATTAATGTGACATATATGTTTTGAATTTTTAAAACAGACTTCATTTTTGAATTCGGAATATCAAATATAGCTTAGGGTAAATTTTTGGTATTTTTCTGAAAAACATCAATTTTTGATGAATAGTGAAACCACTAAGTGGTACTTACAAAAACTGATTTTTGGTTTAAATGAAATTTTACCACTTATGTGTTTAGAATTTCAAAAATCCAACATACATGGTTGTCATTATGAAGTAAAATGTGGTTCAATGAGATTAAAATAAGTTTTTGGTGAATAGTAACTTTTAAGTTCTTAATCGCGATTAGAGGTAATTAGTCTAGTTTATGGTAAAAATAATGTTTTAATAATATGAGATGAGCTTGACACATGTACTACCCTCATCGGATGTGTCATGGCCGACCAAGAAAATCCATGGGTCAACTTGGGGACCCCATGGAGCCACTTTGGTTGGAAAATGACATAAATACCTTTTCATTAAATGTTAATGTAAAAATGACACAAACATGAGATGTTTTTCTAAAACAATTTTTACATGGGGTTATACAAATCCAATTTTTGACTATAAATATTCATTAGAAAGATAAAAATATTTAATACATCATGATATTTTTTTTCATAATTTTTAGAAATTATATATATTAAATTATTTATGACATCATGGTGATGCAGTGATTACATTATTAATAATGGATTTAAATAAAATGTAAAGATAATGTCTAATCTAAGAACTACACATGTCAAAAACCTGTTGGATGGGTGGACTTCGAACCCTTATCACCTTATACTCGAATTATATCAATTTGGGACCTCTTAAATCCGAATACCATTTTAAAATAAAGTGATTTTTCTTTACCTTCCAAGAGTGCCCCTCCTCTCCTCTTATAAAAGGCCCCCACCTCTACCTCCATACCCACACTTCCAAAGCAGTTGGCTCGGCCAACCCCTTACCATTTTATCTCTCCACATCCCTCTCTTACCCCTTCAAGCCTCACTTTGGGCAGAAGTCTTACCCAGGAAGCCTTTGAGCTCAAACCAAAGGGAGTTACCCGATTTTTAGGTAATGTCTTCACTTGAGTCCTTTTGTTTTATTTTTCTTCTCCAACTCCCTAAAATCTTTTTATTAATTTTTTTTGTAACAACTACATTATCATCAATATACAAGGATGTTGTTATAATGTGGATTCGAGCTACACTTTCACACAACTACATCTAATGGTTGAAGAACATACTGTTTCCGTGGATGGCGAATTTCGGCCTCCCGAAACGATGATTGTTCAACATTCTTTTAACACCTTCAAAGGTGGCCATTAATATGACACTATATTTATATATGATATATAATATGTTTCTGTTTTCCTTAAGATTCTGTATTTTTCATTTTGGGCATACCTTTTTGGTTTCCATTATGGGGAAACACGATATCTTCATTTAAGGAAGTGCGGACTACCACCCCCTCAAGGTGATGTGATTCGTTAATGCCATATGTGGGATGTATAAAGGATGGATTTAAAGTTATTATATATGATGTTATACTGGAATTATAATATACCTCTATATCATTATTATTTCCTTCCATTAAAGTAAGAGATAGAAATGAAAGTAGCGTTCATGTGTACGTACGGCTTACCGTCTCCATGAACGGTGCATTTCATTTCATAGCCCCAAATGTAATGTACTATTATAAGTACATATATATAATGGATATATATGATGAATGATACATCTAAATGATGAATATAATTCTGGAATTAAAATATAAATACCTCTCATTTAGTTTTAATTCCATTAATATGACAAAGAAATGAAAGTAGCGTTCATGTGTACGTTCGACATACCGTCTCCATGAATGGTGCAATTCATTTCTTACATCTAAATGATTATGTAATATTATAAATACATGTATAAGATGGATATATATGATATATATGATATCCAAATCCGGAATGTCATTCTGGATATAATGAACCTTTGACCACACGAACAACATGTAATTGTAAGAAGTCCACTTTCGACTTAAGAACCAAATATCGACAAAGCAAACATTATTAACATAATGATTAAATAATGTTTATAACATGGAAATAAGTGATATAAAAGGAATAATAAGCTTGAAAATGTTCTTAAGCTAATAGAAATTACCTCAAGTTTATTATTCAGGGCGTTAAATAATGATCGAGTCAAGTCGGACCCGAGGTAAGGGACTTCGTCTCAATCTCCTTTCATTGAGGCATATTTAGTTTTATACACAACATTATTTCATACTGTGTATAAAATCATTTGACTTTACTTTTATACAAAAGGAATCCATTTCTACGAAGCGTTTTACAAAACGACAAAAAAGGAATGTTTCTTTAACGTACGCGGTGACAATGACCTTTTCCCCCGCCGCGAGTATTATTTGGACTATGGCTTCCTCAACAAGCCATGATGTTTTTAAAATGAAATAAATATCATATACTCTTTTATTTATTTTGGTATTGAAAGTGGTTTTTATAATGGATTTGTTATGTAAATATATTTGAGTGATATATTGTGATCAAAGTGTGGAAATGTTTTCTTTCTATTATGTTTGTTTTATGTCTGATGATTTTATAATGGTACTTGGACATTTGACGGGTGGTTATGTGATAAACCATATGACGGGTGGTGCTGTGAATACCAGGACGGGTGGTTACGTTATAACCTCCAATGCATTGGGTATGGAAGTCTTCCGTATGGCTATTTCATTAAGTATGTATGGATGTTGGCCGTATGGCGATTCAATTAAGTGATATGTTTGGAAGTCGACCGTATGGTTATTCCACTTAAGTATGTTTATGTCCCAAGTTACCTTTATATGTTATGTGTTCTTTGTGTGGGTTTTATGGTAATCTTTTGGTTACAAAAGGGAAAGTAATGATCTTTTATCTAGTGATGAGTTTTTACTACTTCATAAAGGTGAAAAGTATTACTTTACTTGTTGTTTTGATAAACTAACAGTTTTCATTCTTTGTGTATCCCTTACTAAGCTCTTCATGCTCAGCCCACGTTTTTTTTGAAATATTTTTCACAGGACCTAATGCGGAATAGGGTCAAGCATGGGATCAAGGGAAATTCATGCTATATAAAACTTGGAACTAGACATGTTTCTTTTTAATAGTTTTTTTTATTCTATGGAAACATAGTAGAAGTGTCTACTTTGTAATATTTTGAGATGTAATAGTTATGTTCTAATTCTCTAAAACTCTAAACCTGAAAATATCCTCAATGTGAATTATTCATTTAATTCAATATTAAGTAATGTTTAAGGTCGGGGCCTTATAGTCTCGTGGTTAACTACTTCCTTATCAACTTATTTTTTTCAGCCTTGATGACTATATCTCAGGCTCTATGCTGTATCAGACCTCTTGTCCTTGACCAAACATTTCCTCGGTCTTCAACAAAACCCACTTTGGAACCTTCTTGATTTCTAAGGGCTCCTTCTTCCATCTCTGATATTTGGATCTCTTTATTCATCGTACATTAAATTTTCTCTTCTAGCTCTTACAGATACTACTTCCTATGGAAAAGAAAAGACATGTAGTGTGGATGAAAAGTGAAAACTATATCATGATAGGAATTTTTTATACTTTTTCCTACTACTCTTAATGACATATATATATATATATATATATATATCTAATTCAATGTGCAATGTTATTGTCTATTATCTTATTTTATTTCCTTATTTTATCTTTTTCCTGTAATCTTTTTTATATTTTCAATAGGGGAGAGACCACACTAAGAATAGAAAACTAAATCATATGATATTTATCATAAAAATGGAGATACTATTGTACTCCTCATGTTTTAATCAAATTTTAATGATCACAACGTTTTTTAAACTTATTTACTCTATCTCAAATAATGTTTAAATATGGTTGGTTTCCCTATGAATTGAAAAATATTTCAAAATATACTTATTTCTATAAATCAATGAATGATTATTATAATTTGTATTTGATTTTAAATATAATGATTTATTCTAGGAATAATTATGTATAATTCATTATATGCATATTGCAGCTTTAGAAAACTTACATATATTAGGAAAAGTATGAGAAACCGTGATTCTGCCACCGGTTCTGGTTTTCTGGAAAAGGACCAGACAATATGACCCAGACGTCGTGACCAAGACACCATGACCGAGACAACATGACCCAAATATTGTCACCCAAACACCATGACCTAGATAGTGTGACCTTGACACTATGACAAAGACACCATGACCCAGACACTGTGTCCAAGACACCATGACCTAAACACCATGACCCAGACACAATAACTAGTTTCACATTGCATGATGTCTGTTAAACTGGTTCCTTGCTACTATGACCGAGACACCGTTCAATGTTTGGAAAAGGGCCTGACACTATGATCCTAACAATGAATATGTGCTACTGGTTCCTAATTTCAATGAAAATGTATCATGAAGATGGTATCACCACTCAAATGAAAATAAAAATACACTATTTCGTGGTTACACTATTTCTATGTGATACTATTTCAAGACAAATTGTGACCCTTTTCATTAATCTTTTTTTTGTTCTTAATTTATTTTTAACAGTCATATTTGTGTCATTTAAATAAATAGACATAATTTTTTCTTTTTATTAGAAATTTCACTAGATAATAAGAGGTACATTGTGCATAATACATGCATCCTATCTGCTCCAATGCATGCACTCCTTATCATAAATGAAATAGTGTCATTGGAACAAGCAGCAGAAGAGCGATAGTCTGAGAAGAGAAATGATACATACAAAAATATACAATGGAAGAAGACATGAAAAAATCACAATTATTAAAGGCTTGAATACTGTAGAGCCGATCCAAAAACTTCTTCACAGTAACACCTCCTTGAAGAACATAAGCTAGACAGCTTAACCCATTGAATTGGAAACCATAAAACCTGATTTGCGATGCACTATTTTTTAAAAGAGAAATCAATTCATGCATATTCTTAATCATATATTTTTAGAGTTTCATTGAATAACACTCAGAGAACATCTAACCATTTCTCATCATCCTTACTCCGTGGTGATTTTTTTTAGCTTTTGAGTAGTAAGTGTGTGAATGTATGAAAAAACCACACTGTCTCCTATACTAATTTTAAGGATATAAGATATACTTCCTCTCATCACTTCTTAAATCTGTATACTAACATGAATTAGTTTGGAATAGGTCCTTATGTGACCTAGTCATTTATTCCCTTGAAGAACAGTGGAAGAGATTATGTGTCCTAGACAGGCCTGTGCAATATTTTTTACCCCAATCCAAGGTGTAGATCATGTTTATTAATATAATATGATTGGTGAAATGTGGTCACCAAGTGGAGTGGATTAGGACTCATCATGGGACTGAACCACTTGGTTTATCTACTATTTCATTTAATTTTTATCTTCATTACAGTATATTTCATAAAATAATTGATTTTATTATGATGGTTAGTCTTAGATAAAAGTATTATTGTTTTCCATATTATAATAACATCAAATGATTTATCAATAACTCACATTTATATTACATAGAATGAATGAATATTTTGAGAACTCATTCAAATAGTCAAACTATTATAATGGTATTACCTTGATTAAATAAGATGTATTCATTTTTATTAGGGATGATTTCTTAAGTAAAATTATAAACCACCTTTTTTTAGATACTCAATTAACCCCCTATTGAGTACTCTAATACGTACAACAAAACCCATTTTCATTGAAAGTATATTTAAAAATATATAAATAAATCATGAAAACCATATAAAGTTTTAAGATCATTTTTCGATAAAAATTAAATTCACCAAACAATTAAAAAAGTTTTTGAAAGAATTTTGAAAAAATGGTTTTGGTAATAAAATATATTTCTAACCGAAGATAAATATACGATCAAATTTTTATTATAAACATGTTCTTAATTATATTAGGTACCAATGTTTGGTAAAATGGTTCTATACAAGAAGATATCATGGAAAACAAAAGGATATGAAAATTCCAATATATTCTTGAGATATGTATAATAGGATTTTAGCAAAGTAAGCATAATCATAAATAATCTTGAAAAGGGATGATATTGTTTCATTAAACTCTTATCACTTTGTATTTTCGAACCATAATCCCCATGTAAGATAATGAATGTACATGGAGATTAAAAATTCATTAAAATTAAGATATTTGTAACCTAAAATGTCATATGAATTTATATTCACCATATAAAAGAATATAGGTGCAAAAAAAACATGAGTCTCAAAGATAGAAAATTATGAAAAAAATATCTTACCAATTTGGTAACATTTGAGACATAAACCCAATGACACAAAGATAATTTTATGGACATGTAATGACCCATAAATTTAATAATAATACTCATAGAATATATTAATTATTATTATATAAACCAAATGAATTAAAAAAGTGTTGAATAAGGAAAGTATCTGACAAAAATAAAATTTGAGCTTAAGTTCCCATACCTTGTGTCTTGAATCACGTCGTAATCATTCAAACCTCCTATATAATAAAAATATATTCATTATAGATCTATCACAGAACCATATTATTAATTATAATACCTTATATGTTTTAGTTATGACATTATATTAACCTATTGTTAACAGTTCCATGTGAATGATTCCCTTTGGGTAATATCATATTTGTTCTCCACATGTGCCTTAATTTTTTATATATTTTGTGCTTATACTAAAATTATGATTCAATGAATGTAAAACATTATTTAAATATAATTTATACTTATTATATATGTATTATAATAATCTATAAATCATAGAATTATGAAATGGAACACACCATTAATGGAGATGGTAAGTCGTATGTACACATGAACACTAATTCTGTTTAGTTTTTCTATTTAATGAAATAAAATAAATGCAATATATATATATATATTAATATATATATTTATTAAATTAGATTTTTTATATCATATATATAATAGATAATCTATAAAACCATCTATAATACATTCCATTCAGTGTAAGAAAGAATCACATCACTTTGTAGGGGTGGTAGTCCACACTTCCTCAAATAAAATTACTGTATAAAAAATGTTAAGTATAATGTTATGTATTGTAAAAGTATTACTAAAAATTAATGACATAATAAATATAATATATATAGAAAATAATAATATAGATTCCATCATAATTTCCACAATGGGAGGCAATCAAGGAAAACGAATAATCCTTATTTAGTGAGGTTGTAGTTCACCATGCACATAAACATAATTTTCATTAACCATTATATAGAATTTGTTGTAATTTTTAGGTATAAAAATAATAATAAAATAATCTAATTATATTAATTATACTGGTTTTGGTTTATAATAATTTAATAAATAGAGTGGATGTGGTAGAGAATGAAAAAATGAAAAAAAACATGAGGGAGGGTAATATCTCTTAAAGGAGTAAATCCTTTTGGTTTGCACCAAAGGGTTTCCTTGGATAAATTTATTCTTGAAGAGATTCTTCCAGGAGTTTTGGTGGGATTTTTTGAATTTTATTAGGACAATTATGTAGGTTCATCAATGGTTTTAGAGGTGTGAATTAGAGGTAGTGGTGATGGCCTTTTATAGGGAAAGGAAATGACATACTTAGTATTTCTGAAAAAAGTTCAGTTGTAAAAACATTTTAACTAAAAATATTAACAATAACTACCAAAATATATAATTGAAGGTTTATATGTGAAATAAATCCATAAAATGGGTTTTGTAAATGTGTCTAGACATTTAGTCCCTTAGGACTATGGGTTATTCCCTTGTTAAGTTGAATCATTGTAATTAATTTTAACTTCATTCACTAATTATTTTGTCCAAAAACTATGTTTAACATATTAAACATTATAAATTATACTAATTAAAAATATGGAATCTTTTTTCCAAAATTCCAAACCCTGTTGTGGTAGAAGTTAATTTAAATTTAATCATGTAGACGGGACGATAATGTAAGTTCTGTAAAGCAAAAATATCTAAAATATTACTTATTTTTTTTACCAAATTTCAAAGTCAAATTTATTCCAATGGATTAAATATTATTAATTGATAAAAATATTATCTAATTAAAATTTCAATCCAATTTAAAATTTAATTTATCCTTATAAATAAATAATACTAAAAGTTAGTTTGGAATTAAAATGCAGTATTTTCCACTATTTATCCTGAAATGAAGTTTCTCATAAAAATCCAAAAAATTCACCCTAAGATAATTTCGATATTTTAAATTAAAATATTAATTATATTTAATAAAATTTAATTTATAAAATTTTCTAAATGTAATTTTAGTGCTTTTCACAATAGGACATGAAAAGTAGTTTATTTGAGAATGTAATATTTTCATAAATATAATCACTTTACCAAAAAATTATATCTCTCAATATCAATATATTCCATTTATATCAATCGATTTTATAAAATATTGTAAAAGTAGATATTACTATTCATATTACAAAGTTTAATTTCAAGATTATAATTTTATTATTTAAATAATTACAACAATAAAATTACGTTTCATAGAAACTCAGTGTTTCATGTTATCTACTCTAAGTAAGTGTTGTGTGTAGAAAAAACCAAGTCGGTGCCATGTGAATGGATTCTTCGAATTGGTGGAATATTAGACATCAATTACATCATTAAAAAAATGTCCATAAAAACTATGGGTGTTACATGTATATTAATTATGGTTAAATAATCCCCCAATTATATTTTATTCCCCCACAATTTATTTCTTGCTCTTTGTGTCTGGTGGGATTCACTTATGGTTAGTAGAATTTAGGTTATGCAAAAGGTAATGGGTTCGATTCGGGATGTTACATCATATATTACAACGGATTATTTCAGTGATTAACCATGATATCTAGTTCATCATTCATTTTAATGGGTTATAGAACATTGAAAAGGTAGTGTATCAATTAGAGCATCCCACATAGTTGTATTAGATCCATGATGTTTTCCATGTGTCATAACTTCATTGTAATCCTCATGATGACTCTCATTCCATTGATTGGGGGAGATGGAAGTATTGGATCACATAACATTTTTAGGGAGGTAATTTGATATTTATGTTCGGTGGTAGAATGTATTTCACAGGAATGCAATTTACTTAGTTCACATTCTATGGAGGCATTCTAGTTATGAGGAATGTTTGTGGGAAAATAAACCTCTGATACATAATCAATACCCCCAATCTATTCTGTACTCTATTTTTGACTGTGATTATGAAATGTCTGAATCAATAATGGATTTACTGAGATAATTATTTGGTTCAGTTAATTTTTTAATATTTTGTATCCTATGGTGCTTTGTGATTTTGTGATAGTGTAATTTTATTTGAGAGGATCCTTAAATTAAGTGTTTGGTTTAGTAGTGTAAAATTTATTTTTGGGGTTAGTTTTAATTATTATTTATAATAATCATTTAATAGGTATATAATTTAACATACCAACCCTTCATGGCTCATTAACTTCTGTATTTTATGTATTAGTGGTGTCAAGGGATGGTTTGAGGAAGGTAGGTGGAGTTGGAGTTGATATTTAAGCTAGTAGGAGTGATTTGTGGTGTATCCATGCGTGTCATGCCTTTAAGATTTTGCTGATGGAATGGTTATTTATATAGTTATGAATGTTACACCATAAATGGATGAGTCACAACATAGGGTTTTGTTTCATGACATGATTATTTTTCATAGATTGGGGGCATATGTGTTGAGAGTTTGGATCTATGATGTTTTAGGGTTGGATGGGTGGTTGAAACTTGATAATAATGTAGTAGTGAGATGGGTCTCAAAAGATATTTAAGTAAAAAATAAAGTGAACTTAATTATGTTCTACATTTTGTGTGGTTTGATATGAATTATAATGAATGATTCTTTTATATCAATAAAACTATTTATATAATATTCCCCAGATGTGGTCATAGGTATGACACTATGAAGACCTATATGAAATGTTTTAGGGTTCTTCCATTTTATATTTTGTCTCTCTATGGAACCTTGCCACACCATGGAATGGTTTTATGACCTGAATATGAATTATAAAAATCTAGATAGCATGATTCAGTGGTGGTTATCGGATCTTAACATTTCCTCTATCCTACTAGATTAAATGGTATTAACAAGTATTTAATGGGATAATGAGTATTATATCAAATTTTGGATCTAAAATAGTCATTTGATATAGATACATCACAACATGACTAAAACCTATCACACTATGAAGCCTTATATTTATAATTTTATATTTAAATTAAAAGCCCATTTGAGTTGATCCTTATTACATTTTTCCTTGAATCATAGGTGATCAGATATATTTCCCTAGAGACCTTTGTGCCATTATTAGTGCTTATTGATTCATGGATTAATGTGATCAGGAACCTCTTGTCCAAGGTATGTTTCCCATCCCATATCTCATATTCTCTTCCAAACCTTGATCCGAGGAATTTTGTGGATTCAATTCAGATTGGGATTCACTAGCCTTGGACCATAGAATTATAATCATTATTATAATCTTGGTTTTTGAGTTTTTATTTGGGATTTTATCCTTATTATAAACCCTCATTCCCTATTATATCTCTATTATTTATGGAATATGTTATTATTGTAGGTGATTTTGTACTTCTCTATTTTATTTATAGGCAATTTTAAAATAACCATGATTTTTTTCATTTAGTGGATGGTGAGGATTAACCTAATGAAAACAATGAATTATAATAAATGAAATTAAGGAGAATGGGGTTAATCACAAGTTTCATGTGTTATTATATATTATTTCTATTGTTTTATAGTAATTTTCTAACATTGATGAATATGTTTCTTTCTGATGTGATACATGTTTCCCATTTTGAATGAATTTTAGAAATCACCCTTTATAAAATGATAATTTTTTCAAGATGGTAAAAAAATTATTGTTTGAAAATATGAAATTATTGAAATTATGTTTACCATGACAATAAATGATTTAAATTAAAATAAAGCTTAAATAGTGATTTATTTTTATTATACTTATATGTTTTCTATGGGTTGTTTGGTATTGTAAGTTGTTTTTTGTTTGATAGTTTTTGGGTATTTCTATGTGTTGTGAAATGGGAGATATAGTTAGTTTCCATGGTAAACAAGAGTGGTTTTGTTTATTGATGTTGAAATGGTGAAATTAATTTTATTTGGTTTGTAATGGTGGTGTAAAAATGGGAATTTATTTTGTGGGGGTAGTGGCTTTCATTGTTTGGTGTTATATGGGTGTTTTTGGGATAGTTGGTTTGTTTCTATGGGGTTGTATTATAATTTTTAAGAGGTATTGATTATGGGGTTGGTATAAATGAGTATGATAATGGGTGTCATATGGAATTTAATAATATATGGGTTGTTAATAAAATTTTTATGATTGAAATGAACGACTAATGATTGAGATACATGTGGGTTCAAGAAAATGAATGGGTTGACATTAATTATGGAAAATAAAAACATAATGTATATAACTTGTCTCATAAAATAGTGAGTTTTGATATGATTAAATGATTTAAATAAATGATAATTAAAATAATATTTTTATGTTTATTCTATAGAAAACATTAGGGTTAGTTGGACCTAAAGAAATGGCAGTGGTTTCCAGTGAACAATAGTTATGTAGTAGTGGCCATTATGAAAATTGGTAGGGAATTTTTAATATGAACCCGAAATTTGGGATTATATGTGGATGATTGGACCCTGATAGTTGTGACCTCTTATAAATGGTGGTAATCCAGGTGTTCCACCCAAATCCCACTTCCAATATACCACATTTTATAGACTAGCATCAGGTAATCATATCACACGTGACAGAATACTTTATCTTATTGTACTTATTTAGAAACAATACCACCATAAAGGATATAACAACGAAAAATATGAAAATATAAATTTATTGTAATATATAATGTTTGAGAGAATTATAAGAACCAAAATGATAAAATTTAAAAAATCTATATTATAAAATTGGTAAGATACATTCTAGCATCTCATTTGGAAAACCAATCTAAATAATTGATATGGAGAGTGACTTGAAATCAGCTAACTCTATACATTAACATCATTAGCTAGTATCACATGATGATGTAACAAATATACTTGAAAAAAATATCCACCCAGTTCACCATTAAATTATCTATTTCCTATATAATACCTAACACATAAATGTAAATATTCCCATAAAGGGGTGATTATAAATACATTTTTGTATTGCCCCATAAGCAATAAATGAATAATAAGAAAAACTATACATCTTAAAAACAACTAGGTAATAAGAAAATAATAAATTTTTATTTTCTATATATGATTTAAAGTATAAAATTAAAGACATAGGAGAGAGTCATGCAATTCCAAACCTAGAAACAAAAAACTAGAAGGTATCCCTATGAATCCAAACTAACTGAATTATGTAATCTTTATCACCTCTCTACAACTACAGTGGGAGACCCATGCCTTGATAAATCATATATATTGATTGAGAGGGTAACCAAACCAAGTAGGGGACTCATGCCCCATCTAATCTATTAGATGGGGGTTGTGGTGGGGTGAGGGGGTAATGAATCAGTAGAAGGAGGAACCACATCATGGGTATGTGGGGGGGGGAGGTGGGTTATCAGCACAATAAATGTTGAATGGGAAACACTCCCTAATATATACTAACAACCATGGGGTACCAACCCCATGAAGACTCTGTTCACAATTCTAAAATATCACATTATACTCTAAGAATAAAAATAGAGTAAAATTATTAATGCACCTGAATTTTCACATAGAGATTTATGTATAATCCCACTATCATATCCTATGTTTAAATAATCTATGGATAGACTACGTGGAAGACCAAATTATATTATTGATCTACGAGATATAAAGAGACACCAGGGATAAAAAAACTACACAAAATTTTATTTAGGGGTACATTATGTGTAACCCTTCTAGGTAAGTTTACTTGTCTATGAACTCATAACACTGAGTTTATGGTTCTACTGACACGGAGTCTGTGATTGGAAAAATGCCTTATAAGATCAATGAGGTACTTGGCACGTATGAACATATCTCATGTCAAGTGAGGGATGAAATACATAGCATTTATTTGAGGGTACATAGAATGTGTGGCCAGATAGTGACCTTGGTGTGTAGTAGTTAAACATGATGAGTTGGTTTTCATTAAGAAACATGACATGTGGAAAAGTCTGTACGGTTTGTTATATTTATCTTTACTCGAAACTCTAACTTCAAAGGCATGGGTGATAAATGACATGTGGATTTGGGTAACATGATATGTGATCATGATATGATCCCAAAATTAATATAATTATTAAAAATTTACTTTTCTACCCTATCTACCCCTTGATTGTGCTAGAATCCTCACTAAATTACACATTTAATTATGTTCTACCTCTAAATGTTTTTTGGGCGATCCGTACTAGAATATCAATTATGAACGATTTCCTAGTCACCCCATAACCATTTTACTTTACTTACATGATTATATAATGATGATGTGCCATACTATGATACAATATATATATTCACTAATTATACACACACCTAATACTTTCTATTTTATCAACACAAATTGATGACATGAACTATATTTAAAAGTTTCTTTTGATTAAAATCATGTTTATCATATAACTAACCCTTACAATAGTTAGTGGTGAAATAACACAAGAAAAATAGGGAAATATTATGAATAAAAAATTAGAATATATTATTTGGTGTCTATATTATAATGATATGGGAACCTTTCATTAGAAATGGATTTTTCAATAGTGAAGAATAGTGGGTGAGTAACACAAAATAATAAATCTTAGGCCATCAAATATTTATTGGTCATAAAATAGAGAAATTATTTTTCGAATAAATTATCCATGCTCAAAATCATGAGTAATATAGTATGAAAAATATAGGAAACACATACATCACATTTTGATCATTCATCTGTGTTGATTATATCTATGTCACCTTTCATTTTGAATTCGGATGATGAATTTCAATCCACATTTACCAATCCCCCCCAATGAACTACTCCTTTCAAATCTTCTCTCATGCTTGGGTTTATGGTGGATGAACCTATCAATAAGTGTTAATGATGTTTATATATAGGGTATTTATCTCAAAAATGTAAATAGTTAATTAATTTATTTAATTTAATTTAATTAATTCCACCTTCTATGTCAAAATCTCATGGTCAACACTATTAACAATGGGTATACTTCCCTTAGGGTAAAATGCACATTCCAAATGCAACCACAATATCCATTTTTCATTATAGGAACTATTATAATGGATAATAATTATTCTTTTAAAGATGGAAATGTGAACTAAAATGATATATTATTTTATATTTATTATATCTAAAGCCTAGTAACACTAAAAATCGATAAAACAGATTAGAATACAACCTACAAAATATTATTTAAAATATGATAAATGTTAAAATTGTAAAAATTAGAGAAGTTACTCACTACCATAATTCATATATTTTCACACCCAAAATCATATAATACTCTATAATGTGATGGTATGAAGCCCACACCTAGTCCTCATGCTCCCATGAGCTCTTCAAGAGGTTCCCATGCTTCCAAAGAACACACAATAATGGAATATGACATCCACATGGATTCTAATCATTTAAGTCCTGGATCTATAATGGGTACTCGAAGAAGATGGAATAGTAATCTATGTTCATATCAGCATAGTCAATGACATGTGACATTTCAAGATCTCATCTCTTTAGCTTCAACACAGTGAATAAAACATACACCCTATCCAAATATGGGGATTACTCCTTGCTGTATGTTACCTCAACTCCCCTTTATAAGATCTAGAATTGATAGAAGAAAATTTGGAATATATTACTTCCCCCTAAAAAGTCAATACAAACTTTATCATGGAGATATATTTGGGAACACATAATGTCCCTCTAAAAACTCAAAATGCCTACATAATTTGTTTGGATTATCAAAATCCACTATTGTCCAGTTGATCCATGGAGAGGGATTTATTATATCATTTACATCTTATTGGTTTTAATCCAAACAAGGAATAATAGTCAATCCACGATATCAATCCATTCCTTAGTTACCTAAGTGTCATGATCACCTCAAAATTTGAGAGTTCACTATCATTGGAACTTGTGAAATACACTCTCTTAATGTGAATCCTTATCCTATCCCACTAAAATAATTGTTTACAAAACTAATGGAGGAAAATTCCCTTACCCTGCGGGATATGGGTATACACACTATATGAAAGGTGGAGGTACTACTCTACACATGTCCAGTGTAAATATATCATTATATCATCCATGTAAGGAATTATTTCCACTAACCCCATTGATTAATATTGTCCCAATCACTCACACAAGCATATTATGACCCTTCTGGGTGGAATCCTTCAATTAAAAAATATTTACCATGATCATTGAAATTTATCCAGGGTGATGAATTCATAATTACAATGATATTAATGACCTATTACTATATGATATATGTACCATTTTTTGTTATATATAATCGATCCATCAATAATACAAGTAAAAAAAGAAGGCTCTCAAAGCCTTGATGATTTTTTATTTTCACTGCAAAACAAAAACTTGGTTACCTATATTATAAATCCTAAGTCGTGACAGTTAAACAATTTGTACCTAAATTCAAAAACTAATCCTTAACATAAATATAACTCCCAACTCAATTAATAAGAAATATTTTCTCAAATACCACTCTCACATAACCCAACCTACTAGGGCTCCTCCCTAAAATATGTATGTCAGGCATGCCACCCCATGAACACCTTTAATAGGCTAAATGATAGTGATTAAAAACATGTAGTCATATTACACATGATGTGGGGACATATCCAAATGAAACTATACACAACACACACTTCCAAAATTCTCATAATAATTAATAATAATAAAAACTAAAAATAAATACAATATATATTGAATTCAAAAATGTTAATAAAAAAAAAAGAAACCAGTGCACAATCCATAGTGAAAAATAGTTGAGATAAATTCCTAACAAATAAATTGGAATATTAGAATATATTATTGAGATAAAAAAGTAACCACAACACGATAGTTCCAGACATAAACCTCACCCACTAATATGACCTCTTAATACCACTAAGCTCCACCAACTTTGTGTCCTACCATGTTTTTATGAACTATAAATTATTTTCAAAGGACACAACATGTGAATTTTAAGATGCCCATTTAGGGGTGAGTTTGTACTACCCTAGTAGGAAAATACAAATGAAACAAATGAATAATAACAAAAACTAGTCTCCTCAAAGAAAACATTAAAACAATGAACGAAAAACCTATAAAATCCCAAGTATTATATAATGTTGGAAAATTTGTGCATATGATTGGGTATCACCCTTCAAAACCCTTATATAGGAGAACCTCTATGTATCACCAAGAATCCAAACAACCCAAATCAATTAACGGAAGTAGCCACTCTACAACTACCCCTTGATGTGAGATTGAATATTTTATTGATATTATAATAAGTGATTATCCTATATCAATTTACCCATTTATAATTATTCATAATGAGAAATAAGAGATTCTAATTTAGATGAGTGATATTGTGTAAAGAGGATTTATTAACCTAGTTTATCCCTTTGGGATTATCCTGTCTTGTTTGGGAAGTAGGTAGATAGTATTATATCTTTGAGAATTGATTATTTAAATATAAATTAGGAAATATGAAAGATCCATTATCCCTTTCCATTGATTTGTGATCTTTTTGATCAACTAAATTAATATAATTGGTTCTCAAATACTGATTTGTGGTCAAGTTATCATCAAAAGCGGGTAAAGTATAATGATATTCCAAAGACCACCTTCATATGATTTTATATTAATTAATAGTTAGTTGTGATATTGATCACTATTATGAACTCCCCTACCATGTTCTGGTGATTAATAAATTAGGTTTTCTATGAATTTGTTGATTAGTTTCAGGTCGTGTTCATTGATTACATCATTATGTATTTTGTGTCCAATGAGGAACATACAAAATATCTATGAGATGTTTTCGGGATTCTTCAACATCATCACCTATTTTGAAATATTATGAAGTATATGTTTTCACCCATGAGAGATATTTATTATGACATGTGGTCTCTTATTCTAGGGTAGATATGGATCCTTAAAATATTGATGTGGTTGTTTCATAGCGATCCTCAAAGAATGTTACACAGGTGTGAAGTTTCCTGGAAGTTTTATTCAATTATAATAGGTTTATACCTAACTTCACTATGATTGAGATTCCACTATGATATGTTACAAGAAAAGATCATGCCATTATGTGAAATGACCGGTGATATGATTCCCATGAGTATTTAAAATTTAATATGGTCAGTTATCTTGTTCGTTTTTTTACAATGGAGATTGTTGGGTTTGAGGATTATTATAATGCTTCATGTATGGAATTGGGTTATATTTAGATGTAGTAGGGATTAATAATCTCTTATGAGACATGAATGTTACGACCATAAGGGAATAATTATACCACACATGATCTTGATCTTACATTGGTGGAATTTACTCTATGTGTTTGGTGAAATTACCACATTGGTGAATTATTTGGGGTTTTTAATGATAAGAAGGAAATGTGGTATATCTTTAATCAACATTATTTAAACATGTAAAAATGGAGGTACATGGAATTCCTGTAAGATTATAAATATAATTTTTCCTAATCAATAGGGATTAATAATGTTTTTATTGATGTTATAACCATTAATATATGTAGTGATTTTTTTGGCGAGTTAGGTGATACTTGGAGTGTGATGGAAGATCATTCTATGATTTTTTTTGATATGGGAGACATTAGTTTTACGGGGTGAATCGATCATATGATGGTACATTTGTCTATGGATTAGTGAGGAGAGGAATTTTAATGGAGGATTCAGAAGTGTAGGATTGTATGTGTCATGTATATTATATGGATTTTTTTGAGGGATAGTACAAGGATGATCAACAACATGTGTTACTCTAGGGGAGGCTCTTTGTTCCTTCAATGATGGATGGATTGATTATCTGTGAGTTCCACAGTCAACCATTGGGGGTATATATTGGTGTTTCAAATATGTAACTGGACTTGAGGGCATTATTTTTGTGACTTAGGATGAATATAACATGCATATAGTATGCAACCTTTTGTTTTTACTATGAGAAGTTTAAGGGTGAGAATCATGTTTTAAATAGGATGTTTCATTCACTCAATGTTCCCTGATAGAATTCGGGGACAATTGGATAGTTGTCCCACTAGTTTACCATAATATTTGAGTGGATATGATTCAATCAGGTTTATCATGGTTCACATAATGATATTATCTCACTTTAATATGATTATAAGTCAAGATTAGTGGATGATTTATCATAGTAGTAACTATAGGTTTGGTGAGTAACAACAGGGTCCCAAATATTATCATATTCGATTGCGATACATATTTTACCTCCAAGGTCTATAGTAGTCTCTTGAAGTGTTTTTGGCATGGAGAGTCAACTATTTTTGTTCAAAGATAACATGAAGAGTTAATAACCCATAGTTAAGGGTGCGGTGCGTGTAGAATTTCCCTAAATAACCTAGGGAAGAGAAATATGCTTGTGGTGTAGGGAATGGTTTCACAATGTGTTATGGGGGTTTTGAAAATATTAAAGAATGTATCCTCACATCTAATCTATATACATTTTCATGTTCATTGGTGAGATAGTGGTGATTTAAGGAGGGGTTGAACTATATGAGGATGAATTGAAATGAAATACAAGGTCTCACTATATAAGGGTCTTAGTTGTTGTGAGATAAAAATAGAGTGGGAAATTCCATTGTTCCAGGATGATCATCCATAGTGGTTTTATAGGGATTGAAATGGTGTCTACCATACCATGGTAAATGTTTGGAGTCAAACAAACATGAAGTAATTTAAAATGATGAGTACCTTAGGAGATACATGAAAACATCAACTGAGTGAAAACTCATATATTGTTTTATCACAGGCCATTATATCTATTTTAAATTCCACCACAATGTAGTGAAGGCTTGTAAAAATTTCCCTATAAATAAAGGGTCTAGTATCACTTTGTTTGACTTATTTGTTCTACCTTTCGTTCATACCCAACCCCATTCCATCATAGTGATCCTCATTCATTTATGATAAGGGTTTAAACATCTTGGTTCCATGGGACTAATCTCTCTTTATTTTTGGTACTCTATTATCGTATTATCCTTTTATTTTTAACCTCCTCATTTTTTAGTTTTTCAGGGGTGATTTTATATAGTATTGGTCAATATTTGTGTAGTGTTGATGATAGTTCTCTATATTTATGTTGTCTAGTAGTTTTATTCTAGTTTCTTAGTGGTTTATTTATAGTTCCTATGTTCTTGTGCAGTATTCATAAAAGATAAATATTTCGTTACGAAATTCTTAACATATCCATATTTTATGTATCAATGTGGGAGTATCATGCTAAAGTTATTTCTATAAGTAGTGGAATTTTCCTAATTATAATAATAATCAAATTTTTATAATGTAAAGATATCAGAGTGGTGTTGTGATTCATTGTGGTTTATGGAATGTTTTTTGATACATCATTATATTTGATAGATAGTGTGAATAAGATTTACTGTGATTGTTGTTTTTATTTAGACTAAATTATAAGCGAAAATTATTTAAACAACATAAATCCATTAAGATAAAGTGAATAGGGAATACAGAATTTTTTTTAGCTTACCATGGATTTTAAAACTATCAAATATGGAAGTTCTTCATTGATCACTCTGATTGTTAAATTATAGTTATTATTAGTAACTGATTATCATATTTATATTTATTTAAAATTTATAATAATTAAATGGTTAATTATATACAATAATATAAAATTTTGATTACTAGAAATAATTTTTTTGGGGTTGATGTAAGAATGGATATGATATTATTATATTATATTCATTTTTGTTATAGAAATTATTTTTCAATGAATTTGGGTAATTCCCTTTCTATAAATACAAGTGGAACCTAGTATTGTTAGATTATTATGTGATAGATGATATAGTCTCCCTAGTAATGTTAGTGTATTGTGGGGGATCATAATTAGTCAAATGTTATAGGTTATGATATGGGCTTGTATTATTTGTCTTGTCAATGTATTTTTTTCTAGTTTGGTTGGATGGTATGGGTTGAGAGTTGGGATCTCATGTTTAGTTTTTTTTTGACTGTTACTATGAATATTTTCTACATAGAAGATTATTCATATTTACTTTTTAAATATATCTCCTTTGAGAGTGGGTCGGTTGAGTCCTTGAATACCTATGATTATAGAATGGTATTGAATTCTAATGAATTAATGGGGAATTGTATTAATGACTATAACAAATCACTAATTAAGAACCACTTATTTTTTGGGAAGAATTGTTTAAGGGAATTGATTATAATTTGGAAATTTAAATATAGAATATTAGATAACATATTAATTTATGTGGGTAATGACAATGGTTAAACAACAAATGTATATTTTTTCTATAATTTAAATGGTAATTGTTAAATTAGTGAATTGTTAAATATAATGGGCTTTGATACTTGTGTGTTTGGATTGGAATTATATTTTTTGGGCCTAGGGATAGCTGTCAGTTTCTAAAATTGGGTGTTAAATATAGTTACAGTCTAGGGAACGATTGTTTACATTAGACTATTTATATTATGTACTATCATTATGTAATATTATTTAGAATGCTCCACCACCTGAGTTTGTAGGGAAAACAACACCTTTAATGGGCTTGATTTTTAGTGGTTTTTCACAATATATTGGACTTTATAGATGCATATGATTTTATACTCTCTCACATATCTCTCTCTATCCTCTACACATATCATATTATATAGGAAAATCTAGATTGTGATTCCTCTTGTTGTTGGGTATGTTCGAATATGGGATATGATAGATATTAATATTATAATACATATATGATCATGTTTTAATATTTTATGGTTTTATTATATACTTATATTTAAGAAATATTTACTATAGTTATTATAGGATTACTTATGAAAATGTTATAATGGAAATGGGTATAGTGAATTATGACATGAGTTGTGATTAATTTTAGTCTTATTATTTGGTTATGATAGCAATAGGATAAACAAGGTACATAAAGAGATGATGATTTGGTTGTGTTATGGTTTCCTTGATGGACAAGCTGAATTATGGAGGGGATGAAAATAAAAATATGTATGATTTGGAGGTATGATACATTTTTTGTGGGAATGTGGATATTGGGTACTCTTCACATATATTTTCTATTGATACTATGTGTCATAATTTAGTGCAATAATTGGGGATTATGGCTTGGTGAGGTTGGGATATAGTTCAACTGACATAAGTAACTAGTTGATTTCTACTATGTATTCATAGTTCTTTAATATGGGTTTTCATATTTTCACAATGGGTTTTGGGAAGGATACTACTGAGTATAATGGTATTTTCCCCCATATATATAATTGTTTTTTAGGCCTTCTGGAGTAGGTTGGTGATTGAGAAGGGTGTTACTATCTTTTAGTGGTTTCTTAGGTGCTTCTGGTGTTCATGATTGCCTCTTAGGCATTGATTAGGGAATTTTCATTTGCATCCATAAGGTATGACATTTTATGTATTGGGATGGTTTTTTATTTTTCATATGGAATAAGTTTGTCATTTTGTAAAATATAGCGGGACATATTGAGGTTAACTCTTTCCATTTAATTATTTATATACCCTCAATGATTATCATAGTCCCATGGCCTTTTGGAGGTGGAAACAGAGGGTCACTACAATATCCATTGCTATCCTAGGAGGGTTTTAAGTGGTGGTGGTGGGGGTGACTTTCTCTTTTAACACATGACCATTCATGAATAAAAACCATGTCATAGTAAACATCACTATAATTTGGTTTACACCAACACAAATCATGAATAATTTTGTACCATTATGTAATGGTTTGGATATTGTGAATAGTATTAATAATTTATATATATCAAAAAGCATCATAAACATTCAACACTTTCATTTTAGGTCTAGTCATATATAAAATGTTAAATCATATCAAAAACCCCTTTTAAAAAATATTTCCACTAAAAGTTTCATCATATATAGAAATGTGTGAAAATCTATTGAATTAACATTTTGGATTTCCTATAAAAAAAATTTACGGAATCCCTTAATGTTTTTATAGATACTTGTAATAAATAATAATCATTATTCTCTCATAAAAAAGGTATCTCTGTGATTTTTTTATATTTAAAAGTAATTATGAATTCATTAATCCATAATTATAAAGAAATAGTATATTTTATGTGTTGGGAAGGTTTTTTATTTTTCATTTGGAATATGTTTGTCGTATTGTAAAATATAGAGGGACATATTGAAGTTAACTCTTTCCTTTTATGCATTTTTATATCCTCAATTATTATCGTAGTCCCATGTCCAATTGGAGGTGGAAATAGAGGGTGACTTCCATATCCACTGCTATCCTAGGAGGGTTTGAATTGGTGGTGGTGGGGGTGATATTCTCTTTTAACACATGAACAATCATGAATAAAAACCATGTCATAGTAAACATCACTATAATTTGGTTTACACCAACACAAATAATGAATTAGTTTGAACTAATATGTAAGGGTTTGGATATTGTGAATACTATTAATAATTTATATACATCGTAAAGCATCATAAACATTTAACACTTTAAGGTTAGGTATAATCATATATAACATGTTAAATTATATCCAAAACTCCCTTTAGAAAATATTTATACTACATGTTGCATTATATATAAAAATATGTGAAAATGTATTGAAAAAACATTTTGGATCTCCTACAATAAACATATGGGGAATACCTTAATGTTTTTTTATAGATACTTGTAATAAAGCATAATCTTTATTCTCTCATCAAAAAGGTATCCCTATGATATTTTTTATATTTAAAAGTAATTATGACTTATTTAATCCATAGTTATAAATAATGAGTTTCTTATAAAGATAAATTACTATTATTGAAGCTATAAATGTATATGACATGATATATATTAAACAAAGCATCTTATAACCTTTTCCTAATATCTATATCATATAGAATAATACATAATCATATAATCCATATTTCTCAGACATTGAGTTACCACGGTGCATGATGTATTTCAAACTCATATAAAATATTCACATGTTCTCAATTCTATAAATATATTTTGACTAGAAATATAAACACATCCTATTTCATTGACCCAGATGAGTCAGAACATCAGTTTCTCATCATGAAAATAGGTGAGCTTATCACATGTCACTTATCAAAGTATTACCAATCACTTCCTCAGTATTTCATAATTGAGGGCCTATATTTCTAACACAATATATGAGTGGAAAAAAATTTATATTGTTTAAAAATTAACTAATAACCTAATAAACAACATAATCAAACACCCCCTAACCAAATTGACATATTGGCCAATGTAACAGAGGTTTTTATGTTTGGATGATATTAGGATATGCATTTTTTCAACCTCTTGTATGTTGATTTAATATGAGACATACACCCAAGAATATGAAATATTTTTTCTATTACACTCAATGTGGTATGCATAGTAGGTATTCGAACACAGAATATTATTTTTCTGCCTCATAAGAAAATTATATATTTATATATGAAACCTATCCTAAATTAATCTCTAGATTACACAATATCCTATAACACTCCTTTATAACCATCAACTAGAGAAACTCATTGTCAAACATTAAGAGGTTAATTATCATCTAAATTCATGAAATATATTCACCAAATATAATAATGTAATAAATTGAAGGTTAACTTTCATATAATATGGTACATTTCATATTGTTAAACTCCTTTAAGAATAGTAACAAAACCCAATATAAGTTCTAGTAAAAGAATATCCCATAAAATAGTTTGTAAGGAATGACTCTTGATTGTTTTAGTTTTAGATTTTTATAGAAATCATTAAATAACTATGTGACTACGATCAAATCCCATTGTGACCATTTGAAAAAAACTCCCACTAAATTTATTTAATAGGAAACATATGTGAAGAATTATTATCTGAATAAAAGGTGCTATTAGGATTCATAATCCTCATGTTAAAATAATTTTAACATAATATTTAATCTTCATTACACCACAAAATATAATTTCATAATATTAATAACACCAATAATCCAAAAAATATATTCTTTATATTTTCTTCATTAAAATATTGGGAACCATTCCCTAAAAAATTCTTCGAGATCTTTTTGTAAAAAAAATTAAATGTAAGTCATTATATTAATATCGTTATTTAATATATTCCATTATGTCATTTAGGATATAAAGTAAATTTCACATTGTGTTAAACTATTATAATAATTTAATTATTACACATTGAACTTTCCTATGTTAAAAAAACAAACCTATTATCTACTTAAAAATATAACACTATAATAAATTTCTTAGGCAAAAAAATCTAAAAGTAAGAAAATAATATTTCCTTCCATTAATTAGAATATTTTAAAAAAATCAAGACCCATATCTCATATTACATTCAATGTTTTTGAAGGAATATTTTTAAAGAAAAATATAATTCATCAAAAATGACACTTTAGAATGGTATGAGGCATTTCCCCTATATTTTAATGAATATATTTGAAATTATATTATATTTTGGAACAATCATTTTTATTCTTATTTTTGGGTCAAACATGTTATAGAATTGTATCATTCCTAACTATGTGTATGAAAAAAGTGATATAATATTATTTATAATAATTATTATTCATTAATAATCGATATTATCAAGTAAAAGAGGAATATGAAAATAACAAGGTTTTCATAATGTAAATATCTCCCATATTTGTAATATCATTTCCTTGATTTAAAAGATTTTTTTGTGCTCTATCTATGACTTATCTTCTTCACTTTCTAGCCTAAACGATTACCAATTACATTCTATAACAATATTATCATACATATTCCTGTACCTCTACTATATTTCTAAAAAAATTCAATTTATTATGTATATAACATAATATTTTATTAAACTTTTTTAGGTTATAATTATATGTAAACAATTGGGACCTTTCCAAAATGTGATTTAAGAATGACGTTCGTTTGCAGATTAATCATGACAAATAACCTCGATATTTCTAATTCATTTACTAACCTAATCATATTGATTACATGAGTTAAGATTTGTGTACCAACATCCATATTGCAACTAAATAGTGATTTTCAAACTTTGTATCTCTTAATTCTAGTTTATATTCGATCGACCATTTTTTATTTTTGATCATCCCAAAATCATTAATTTTTGAAAATTATTTTAAATATAGGGAAATATAGAAAAAAAACAGTAAAGATACTAATAGTGAATATTTATTATTATTTTTATTTGTATATTTTTTTATAAATTATCTAAATCCCAAGGTGCTTTCATAGGATGTAAATATCCCTTGGAGTGGACTGCACCATTGAGAAGTGGGTTTGAATTAGTGGGGTTTTATTTTAAAATTTCATTCTCTAGAAATTAAACTTTTTGATATGTTAGTATATGAAAAAACAAAATATTAATTCTATTATTACATAAAAGAAAAAATGGAAAATGATTTGGAACACACTGTTTTTACAAGAATCACTACCAATGTGGGTACCTACTCATTACTATGATTCTTTATTATCCAGAGTAAAAAATTTGAAACTATAATGAATAACCAGTTATAGTGAATAGGGAGCTATCAACCCTTAATTATATATGTTTCAATGTAAATAAACAACATATCATTGTAATTATACTAACTCGAGATAGTTAAATGTATATATAAGAACATGATGAGATTGATCACTTCAAATGTAAAGATTCTTAGAAAACACGATGTTCTCTCTATCGATCCATTAAATTAACCAATATAAAATGTTCTCACTTATTCAAAAAACATGAACACTAATGTTTAGTTTACCATCCATATCATTATACCTTACCCACTACTTCTAGAACATCAATGTTCTTTTTCTCAAACTCAGATCACCGAATACCCATATTATATAAATTTTTATTGACATGTTTATTGATTACTCACTCTTATTCCATTTTTTCTCTTAAAGTCTCATTTATCCATGTTCACTCCAACATAACCCTTAATTAATCATTTCTGAATAATCTATATCAAATTAAAATTATGAAATTCAATTCCAACTAATACTCCTGAATATTCTATAAATTTATTTTATATTTCAAATCCTATATGAACACAATAAAATTAACTACTTACATGGTTCTATTGAAAAAATACTCAATACAGTTTATATAAATAAAAATTTATTCATTTTCAGAAAATTACCTCTAATCTTGTTAATAAAATTTAAATGAAATTCCAAATAATTACGCTGGATGAGATCAGTAAAGAAAATTTTCAAATAAATTAATTTGTAACTTCTAGAAATTCAATCATTGATCGATTTGTTGAATCACATCCACAAAAATATGTAAAATCAGAAAATGGTCATTCAAACAAAGATTTTTTATTTTCAAAATATAACAACATTGTCCATTTTTTTAATGAATTATTTTTTTTGATTTTCCACCCTCTAAAAATTTATTAACTATTAGAGTCTAACATTTCAAAACTAATCCTTTTTGAAATAATCTATATTTTCATGGCTTTGATATTTATTAGACAGAAATTATTTCATCATATCACTTAATGAATCTTATGAAATATCTAAAAAATTATTACATTTTCATCCTTATCTAATTTTATATTATTTTAGCACTCTTATTCATTAACATAAATGTAGTATGGTTTTAAAAAAAATTCTTATTAAAATCTCAATGTTTTTTATTTTTAGTAAAAGCCTTATGAAATACATACAAATTGTTGTGAAATTATCATATGTCTTAAAAACTTCCTCACAAGTCTTATAAAATCTATATTAGACTTATGAAATACTCAAAAGTCATATTAAATGTCTCAAATGTTATATGAAATATAAAAAAGATCTGGTATATTGTCAAATTATTCACTCTAAACTTTATATTGAATATAATTAATGAAATAATACCAAAACCACTTCAGTTATTCAATAAACATCTCCACCAAATATAGATCTGCTAAGAAAAATTCAAAAAAATTAATAAAAAAATCTAAATAGATTCCAATTATTCTCATATATATTTTTTAATTAATATAATCCATCAAAAATTCTTTTAGTTTCTTCAATAAACCCTTTGATTTTTACCAAACATCATTCAATTGGGATAACTCTGCTCGAATCTTTTCAATAACACAATTTATTACACCAGAAACATCAAATCATATGTTTTCTGAGTTGAGAAATTTCATAAGACCACACCAATGGATGAAGATTTCTTTGGGGAATAATTCTATCTCTTAGTTAAAAGAAATTATTTCAAAATTATTTTGTTGTTCTCTCCCTAAAATAATACTTACATTTATCCCCATTTTAGAAATAATAATAAAAATTAGAATAACAAAAGATAATGAAATACTTTTACCATAATTAACCATTGAAAAAATATGTACCTGTATCTCTCCACCTTTACAACATAATATAAATCATAGAAGGAGTGATTAACAAACATTATAACGATCGAGGGCGAGGTATGAAGATTATGTTTCATCCTTAATTCAAAAAATCCATCTTTTATCATTGATTTTGTAATAAATTTTTAAATATGATCATTTATGGGAATGTATTCAAGTCCAATATATCAATTATCTACATTTTATTTGATGAAATTATATTTAATATTGAAATTATCTAATCTCGAGTCCTTTACTATGTTCTTTGATCTATCAATTGAGATATAATGCTAAACAATATACAGTGGCTCTAAAAATTCGACTTTTAGACCTTCCAACTAGAATTTCATCCATAAATTATATGTATATGAAAGAGAAAAAACTATACATTTTACCTTATATTAGGTCAATTTAAATGAATTATTCTTATTACTATGCCAATCCACATCACATTAACCATGAAATATTTTCCTACTAGTGTATATTTAAAATCATTAAAATCCCTTGTCCATTTTGTATGTGTGAATGCTACTAGATTTAGATCTGCACTGCTCATATTCTATAAACCACAACTTCGAATTCCATTTACATATATCAAAATTATTTCACATATAATTTTAGAGACAATTTAAGATAACTATAAAATCTATCAAAATGATTCATTTTATAAACCATGTGTGGTCAAGATATTATTTTATAACTAAGAAAACCAATGATCCTTATAAATTATTATTTTTTACAATGCGTAAATAATTATCATTACTTAGTTTATTTATAGCTATTATGGGTGCTGAAAATTATGTAGAACCCTTTATGTTGAACTTATTAAACTATTATATATAATATTTCACTTGGGATGTCATGAGGTAATCAACTCTTTAGATAATTTTTAATCCCATAATAAAATTCATTTCATCCAAAAATTGAAAACTCAAATAGAATCTTCAACATTTAAAAAAACTCCTCATTGTCATTATATTTTCACTTGAAAATATTTTAACACTAAATTATAATAAAATAATAAGAGGACATGTGTATCATCTCATTCACCTAAAAGAATCTATCAACATTTTATTTAATTTGTTTTATTTGACTTAAGTATCCATTCAACATATAATACTAGTATATGAGAGAATTTTTTATTGAAGATAATACCTTCTTCAGGCTCTATACCATAATGATATCTCTATCTAGAATGAATCCTATAGAATAAAAAAATCTTATTGTTGATATTCGTTTTAAAAAAGAAAACTCCAAATTTATCTATTATACTCTCAGATGAGATTGTAGGAAACATTTAGATAGCCTCTAGTCGTTCAATTATGAAAAAACCCATCGTAATTTATGAATTCCCCTAGGAATAACCTTTTCATACTAATCGGGAATTGTTTATTGAAACAAAATAATTTTAGATTAATTTTTTTTTTCAATATCCACTTAGTACCAATCAATTTTTTTCTTTCATGTCTAGGTATAAATTAATAATAGTAAATTTGTGCAATATTTTCTGATTCTTTATTCATAACATTAATAAATTCATTATTTCAATTTTCTTATATTAGAGTTTTTAGTACAATTAATGAGAATCAAATGGTTTGAAGATAATGTCCCATCCACCTTCTTGTATATACTAGAGTCTCTTTTGTAGTGATAATTTTTTATTCTACAATAGGTTTCTTCAATATCGGAAGTTTTGACCTCTCATTTCCATCAGCTTCTTCTCAATAACTCATTTTCACAGAATCAATATTAATAGAAATTAGATCGTTCTCAACGTCTTAATTATCTTATTTTCCTCAAATATATTTGTTTTATACTATTGAATTTTCAAAACTACTTCATTTATCAAATCATATTTGTACTGATTGATAAAAATATTCCCATAAAAGTAATCAACCTATTTTTTCATCAACTTTTTATAATATCTCAATTTCCTATTAAATTTTATAAGTATTACATAGAGATCCATTCTCATATTTTCTATTCAATTTTTCATATATTAGTATTTTTAATATTCATATAACATAGACCAAAAAAGAGTAAAAGAAATTAGATATTAAATTTTTCTTGTGACATATTTCATAATGTGTAATATTTGGCCGATAACATAATAAGAATATATTATAACATTATAGAGATTTACAAACAATATCCCTCATACATATTTATATTTTTGTGTTATAGATTCATTGTTCATCATATTTCATCCAAAATTATATTATTTCTTTCTGGTATACCATTCCACTAGGGAGTACAGGGTTCATTACACATGTTTTATTACTTGATTTTCTAGGTATATTTTAAAAGCATTACAAGTGTATTCATTTACGTTATTTGATCTCATTTTTGTGATGTAGACTATTAGATCTTTAGTAACTCCCCTTATGATGATTTTTAATATATTTACCACTTTAAACATATGACTCTTAAATATGGAATTAGTCATTTGGGTCCACTTATCAGTGAAAATAATAATATATAGACCACCAATGGTAGAAAAATTATATTATAAGTTAAAATAGGTCAATATAAATTTGAACATGTATTTTAACAGATTTTATATCTCCATTTTTGTGAGATCAATTATCTATTTCCATCTTTTGACATGTTTCACAAATAAAAAATCACTATCTATTTTCAGTTTGGGGATGTCTCTTAGTATTACATAAATTGAATTGTTTTTCATTTTTTTCTTGACCAGGATGAATATACCATATTCCATACGTTTTTTGGCTTTTTCATCCATATTTAAAGTATTAAAACAATAACTAATTTAAAATTATTTCAACTAGTTCTTGTTCCATAAGTAATGGTCCTCATATCGTTTTTGAATTCATGATAGATGAGTTTTTTTTTGAAAATAACCTCATTTTTATCATCATAGCTTATAATTTCCCTCAATAGCTTCTGTGTTATCCCTTTAGAAAACATAAATTTTCTCGACATCAAATTTTAGGCATATATTTCTACAGTACTGGCTCCTTTGATTTTTAGGGAGAAATCATTGAAAAATTAACTATTCAACCTTCATTCTCTTTAATTTTCATCAAAAAATTTGTATCTCCAATCATATATATATATATATATAAACCAATATCAATATAACATGTCCTATTTATATTGAATGTGTTAATGGAAATTTATGTAAAAAGTGACTTCTCTTCAATCATTTTTTTTGAATTCCCTTTCCTTACTCACAATAAGAAAATTTCCCAAAATCGTTAGCTATAAAATCCTCAACACATTGAACCTAGTGATCAAAACAAATATATATTTATTTCATGAAATCTAAAAAAATTATAATGGAATAAATGGAAGATATTTAGACCCATCTTTCTTCTTTTGATAATTTCTTCTTAACTTCTATAAATTTTTCTCCTAGATTCATGCATCTTCACTATTTGTGATATATTCAAATATTATGAATAAAATATATTCCCAAACACTCGAAATAACTATATAAATCTTAAAAAACATTTTATTATATAAAAATAAAAATATTATGCATCAATCTATTTTTTAAAAACTATCTTAACACAAGATTATTTTATCCTTACAAATTATAGTTTTCATGAAATCTATTTTTCTCCATTTGAAGTAGAAGAGGTTTTCAGATTAGTTTTCCTAGGAAAAAAAATACATATTGGGTTTTATAACCTCTACTATTATTGAAAATGAGTTTATTTTTATTATTAGTAGATAATGGGAAATTATTAACCTAACCCCTTAGACTTATCTTTTCACCTATTTGTGATGATTGAACTTCTAATTATATTACATTTTAAAAGAATTTTATTTTATTATTTAGAATATCTCATATTAAATAAAATTTTATTTCATCTTTCTTAATTGTTCTTCTCATAAAGAAAACATTTCATCAACATCTATAAATATCATAACTTTTTAAGATACATTTATCTTTATTTATTTTTATTTATTTAATGTAAAATTCTTATATTGGAAGATTCTTATCCTTTCATATAATTTTATTTTGATTTAATATTTTTAAAAGCTCATTATCATTTTATTCAAATTAATGTATTGAACATAATATTTCAACATACGATTCATATATGTTATCCCACATTATTCTTATCCGCTATGTGAAGATATTTTAAAGTTTTAAACTTAAACGATGATGATTCTAAAATTTTAAACATCTTATTCTTCTGGTTAAATGCCTTAATATATGTAACCTTATTATTATTTGTTCATCACACTTATTCTCTTTATTTTTGGAAAATTATCATTTATATTATAAAATATTTTACATTATTTATTTCATTTAAAAATTTTCTAATTTTTAGGTTTATCAACTTATTCATTCATAACATACTCACCCATTTTCTTAATTTGAAATTTAATTGGAATGTGTATAATGACACCACATTTGAAGAACTTAAGTGGGAGTTAACAATTACAAATTCCTTTTTATGTAATTTTTATAATTTCATTTAGATAAAAGACATAAATCTCTTATAGTTATAATCATTCACTTCCTCATTATCTAAATAACCATATTCTATATTTTATTCTTATATGATTTCGAGTGTCATAATATATAAAAAAAACCGTTTATTTCATGATTGTATTCATGAATATATTTGTGTTTCTCAAATCTTATACAATGAGGATGTTATTAAATTTATCATGCTTTTGATCCTATATTTCTTCTAGAGAAGAAATCAGAGGATAAAACTTATTAGAAATGTTCCTGACCAACAACTTAACAATTTTAGAATCTAAAACATTTTATATTATCCTTTCATTTCATAGAATATTTTACTGATTCTAGTAAAATGGACAAAAAAATACATTTTTCCACCGTTAATACATCTTTAAATCAATATCTCCAAATTTCCAAATGATATTCCTTAACATTTACTTTTAATTCAAAGATACCTTCCATCTTGTACCAATTTTTTTTTGATTGAAGTCCAATATCCTTGGTATAAATATTTTATGTTAATTGAATGAGAATTAAATTCCATGATTTTCCATTAACTTCCATATTCATATTTTCATAAAAATATTTTTTTATTTTTTTCAAATATGGGAAATCACATTGTTCTGACATCAATTATCTCTCTGTGGTTGGTAGAATATATTATATCATTTAGTTTATCCATCTACAATATTTTTCTCTAATGAAAGTAGAAACACTCATAATAATAATTAAATTCGGATTATCCCGATATAAAAACATTAGTATCTAATATAGGTAACTTGGGTATGCACTTATACCTTTTGAAAATCCACAGGAGTGGGTTACACCACTATGAAGGGGGTTGAATTAGGATCGTATTAAACAACAATATTAATATTATATTTAGATGAATGAAATTGAAAAAAGGCCTGGAACACATCATTTTTACAAGTTTCAGTCCCGATGTGGGTACCTACTCTTTACTATGATCAATTATTATCATAAGGTACTAATATTCCACTATAACATATCACCAATTATAGTGTATATGGAGGTATTATCCGATACATTTTTGTGGTTACAAACAATTAAAATCTATTCAATAATAATTAGATTGAGTCACAAAATTTAATTGTATACATTATAATTGGGTGAGATAAATAACTTCAGATGAAATGATTTTTTGAAAACCGATGATAACCTTCTTCTCCAGCATAAAAAATAAATAGAACTATATTGTGATCAGTTCAACATGAAAATTAATTTATGATGATCATTTTATTATTTAGATCATTTAGTTTTAGTTATTTCTTAGATTACTTCAATAAATTTATTTTCAAACTCAAATCATTGAATACATGAGATATGTTGGTTTGTCCTTATGGTTTTGGATTAATTAGTCTCTAATTATTTCTTCCTCTCATATAATCATTTTTTTCAATTCATGTAAATATTGATCTTAATTTATCATTTATAAATAATCAATAATTAATTAAAATTATGAAATTCCATGATAGACCACATTCTAGAATATTTTAAAAATTTGTTTTATTAATTAATATTCTAATGAACTACCTCAAATTATCTACTCAAATGGGTCAGTTCCCATGATCTTCACCATTAAATCCACAACAACAAATTTTCCTATTTTAAAATGTAGCCTTTATATAGTGAAAACATTTTAAATTAAATTCCTCAAAAATTTTCCAACTTTGTTAACTATTGACAATTTTCAAATAAATTTCTTTACAATTATAGAACATTAAAGAGGTTATAAAATCATTCAACTTCATCCACAATCCCAGCTATAATCACAACATAGTCATTATACCTATGATTTCTCAAATTTTAGAATAACAAAACATTTTCTCATATAATTTCAAGAAATATTTTCTATAAAATCTCCACTCTCTCAAATTTTCCTAATAGTTAGAGACTCACATTTCACATGTAACCATTTTTGTAAGAAATTTTAGTATTATTCTTTTTTCATTTTTTTGAAATAAAACAGTTTTAAATAAAAAATATAGACTCTTATGAAACCTTTGAGAATTTATTTTATACCTTATATAATTTTCAACTATATATTGACTGTTATTCTTAAACAGATAATTCATTTCATTTTTTGAAAAAGTATAATGTAAATATCATAAGTCTAATTTTATTTAACAAATACATAAAAAATTAATCAAATGTATTATGAAATTATTATAATTCTAATAAAATTACACATAGGTCATAAAATATACATAAGAGACACAATGATTTTTTATAATTTATACTATAAATTTCTGAATATCTATAAATATTCATATAATATTAGATCCATTTTTATTCCTCCCAATAATTCACCAACTACATTAGATTTCATGAAAAATGCTTGAAATACTTCAAAATAATCAAATTATATTTCCTTGATTTTCATACATACATTTTTAAAATTACAGCCCTTCAGAAATTCCATTTATATCTTTTAGTTTTTTTCCCCAATGTAATGAATTTTATTTCCTATTAAAGAAATTTTTTTAATTTTTTAACCATTCTTGGATGTTGATTTCATTATGAATTTTATTTTTTATAGTTGTTTTGGTGTTTAATTTTTATATTCATGATTCCAATTTATCATTCATTAAATATAGTTTTTTATAATGTTCTCTCCCACTAAAATTATGAACCCTTTTAAAAAAATAATATCTATTCGTTAGTAAAGACTTATACTTCAAAAGGTTTGGGTCATTTTGGAATTTCTCCCATCATATTTCTATTTAGATATGCTAGCATGTCCATCATATCATATATGAATCTATGTATATTATTCAGAAAACTCCTTTCACCATCCATTTTATATATTATATTCAATCATTTCCTATGCCATCCTAATCCTATTATCTTTTCAAATCTACGTGTGACCTAAATAATAAGCCATATATGGGAAAATAATCCTATTAGGGTCACCTAAAACATACTTTCCTTACACATGATAATTCCTATGATACTAAAATTTGTAATGGAATATATAGTTTGATGAAAAATATCTTGATATTTACTTATTATGGATGGAATTTAACTATTAATATTTTAAGGGAATTTAAATCTCACCATATGTTGCCATATATTTTCATTGGGTACGAATGATTTTAATAGTTCAGTTGTTATATCACATAAAATCAACTGAATTATTATGGTCATAACATATTAAAGTATATATCTTTAAACAAATCTTGATTAGTGTTACTAACAAAAAATTGAAATCAAATTATAGGAACACATTTCAAAACGAATCCCACATATAATCAATAAAATCCCTTTCATTTAAAAAATTATAATGTCATGAAACCAAAACTTCCACATGAACATATGGGGTATGATCGATAACCAAATCATAATTTTATAAACACGGCTACACCTATAGGATAGTGAGATGTGTGACCCAAAGTCCCATTATCCATGGATCTCTATATAAGGGAGAACTCGATTCAATTTGAATACTAATGCTGAATATATATAAATCATAATATATCTTTACATTCAATTATATAATTAAAAAATCATAGACATGGTTGAAAAAAGCATAATATTATGTCATACCAAGAATGTAACTCATTATATGCATGATATTAAATTAATGAGAAGTATTTATCACATTATTATAAAGAATACATTAATTCATAATATACAATTCCTATATTCATAAATAGTAAATTATTAAATTAACAAAATAAATGAACATTTCAAAAACATATATACGAGATAAGAATTTATTAACATTTAATAAATAAACAATTATAAAATTTATAATTTAAACCATTTTTATGGATATTCAATAAATAAATAAACATGATCATATTAAATTTACCTTAATTTATATTGTATTTAATATGATCATATTCATATTCCAAATAATATATGATATTTTTGAAAAATCATATAATCCTTTAGGAAAATCATATTTTATATAACTAGATTAGGTAAAGTAAATATCACGTATTTTTCCATTTTTAAAACATTTTCCAAATCAAATAAAATTACTTTTATTAGATTTATGTAAATTTTAAAATAAGTATTTTAATATGATAATTTCATATTCTCATTTATGAATTTTTAATAAATAAATATATATTTTTTAGATTCAGTGTAATTTTAAAAATTCTAAAAACATTAGAAATTTTTCAACTATATAAATAAACATTAAAATTTTATCACAAATATTAAAATGTATTTTTTTCACGGTTTAAATCCCCCTTAGATTTGATTTGGTCCCTCCTTTCTTACGTTGAAGTTGGTTTTTGAGAATTTTTTGAAATTTATAAAACATAAAAAAATAAAATATTTTTATTTAATCCATAGTGTGGTTTTCCCATAAGAAAAAAATATTATAAGGGAAACCATGATAAATTTATTTACAAGAATCATTTTATACAGATCCTATAGAATTCATAATTCTGAAATGTTGACATTACATTCTTAGATATGTCATGGTATTCGTATATAAATCACAGTTGAATAATAAACATGATTGGTTTTTTATAAAACCAATGCATGAAATTATCTTATATATGATTAAATATTTTTTAGAAATCATTTAATGACAATTTTTCCCCAACCATGGTATAGGTAATTTTTTTTATGAAAATAAACTTTCTATATATATCAGAAGAAACTAATCCAATTGTTACTCAACTGACTCTAATAACACTGAATTTATTTGTAGTGGAAAACATTTATCCAAATTTTGTGTAAATAATAAACCAAAACACAATTATTAAAGATACACCCATTAATTTTCACTTAATAATTATAAATAAAAAATCCTACATTTTTTCCATTTAATCGTGATCTATCTATGTTCTTTTACATGAGTTTTATAAGGATAACTGAGAATTATCCAATATTACCATTCCTATCAAGATATCATTATGGTGAGTAAATCGCCAAATTCATGGAAACGAATTACATCTAACAAAAATGTATACAAAACCTTTGTAAAAGTCATGATGTAAATAAAAACATCTAGTATGAATCATATCAATGATATTTTATATTGTATCTAGTGGAAATCATGTGAAATATACTATAGAATTATTGGACCTCATTTTATGGCCACCATGGTTGATTCTTGTGATTCCAAAAATTTCATAATTTCTTGATAACTTATTAATCATTTCTCATACATTTCAAACCATCATATTCCTTTTTATCATATAATTAAATTCCTATATTTATTTTTTAATTTAAAATAATTACTTTGTTCATTCAAACTCCTTTAATGATAATATTTTTATTTTCTAACCTAATATGATAAATTAGAGTCAGAGAGGGTGGGTAAATCATATGATAATATATTACTCATTATCATTTATATATAAAACCATGTCATAATGGCCTTTAATATATCATGTTTTATAGAATCAAAAACAATGATATGGTTTATAGCACAATAATAAGGATTATTTTTATTTCATATCTCAAATAAAATTGTCATTTTGTGATTGAAATAATGTTGTTACCAACATCAAATTATTTAATCCCTTTTAATCTAAAAACAATCCACAATTGAACGGAAAAATTATTACCTAATTTCATTATCTAATTTTGAAGACACCCATATATAGTAAATACGAAATAATGGGAACATTTCACCAAAATATTTGTACATCACAACCAATGTGATGTCTTGCACAATTTGAAAGGATAGATAACAACTTCTACATTAATCCATTAATTAACTACCAATTGTATGTTTAGTTAATGTCACTCATCATTATGGATCATTAACATTACCAAGATTAGGGTTACTACCCATAATATATTGTAATCAATACCAATATAAAATAATCACAAATAAGGTTATAGAATATCAATTAAATCACTAATAATATAGAATAAGTTTTTATGGTTTCTCAATTGAGAACCATGTTTTAGATCAATCCTTAACACTTTTCCATGTCATAAATATAAAATTTTTATATGGTTACGCATCATATACATTCTTTAAAAATATACTATGATAACATTCTCATATATTTTCTATGACCCACACTCATATATTTGATGTAATTTCTCTCACTATCCTATCTTAATCTGTTGAATAGAATTCCATCATTCACTATGAGTACTCATCTCCACTTATAGCTATTGAGTATTTCTCTTCACGATACTCTCCTCAATTAATAATTTATGAATTTTAATATGAATGTCAACTAAATAAGGAAGCATATTTTTTTCCCAAAAAATTAATGTGTAAATTAAATCCTTGATGAATATTTTACAATATCACAATAATGATATTTCCTATTGTCAAAAGCTGACTATATTAATCAGAGTTATGTCATCATTTTTAAATCCACTTAGTTATTGGATAATCAGGCCTTCTATTAATCTTTTGTATTGATGTGATCATATTAAAACAGTATGTATCATTGAGAGTGGGTTAAATCAATAGTCCTCAATTATTAAAGAGATTGAATTGACCATAATTATTTATTAATTTAACAGATTCACTTTTATTTTTCCATACATTTACGTTCCTAAAAAATTAATTAAGGATAAAAAACTAAATTTACAATGCCTTCCATAATACATGTGTCCTCATCCATGTTATAATTCTTATTATCTGAATCGTATTAATTATAATAATATCATGAAGTGAATTAAAGTTGAAAAGGTGTCATAATTTACTAGTTATAATAATTCTTACAATCCTTCAAGAAATTATCTCATTTATTAAACAAGATGAATATTATAATTACTTAACCAGAAAATTCCATATCTATTGTTGATCCAAAGCATCTATAAGGCCTTAGGAATGCCTCCTCATATTCCAGAAGTAGTCGTCTAGTGATGAGTGTCTATAAATAACACGGGGAACTATACACTTGAAATTACAAGATGGAATAACTAATAGATAATATAATCATTGTATAATAACATATAATATTAGATAATTAAAACAGATTTACTGCTAAAGGGTGAAAAACAATATTAAACTACCAAAAGTATGGTTGTTACAAAATTAAACCACAATTAACATACATAGACCTGTCAAGTATTTCCCACTATTTGATCAAATAAAAAATGGAAATATAAAATAAAATACATAGGTATTAATAGTTATAAATGTAATCCCCTCCGTAGACCCACCTCCAACTCATCCAACTATTCCATCTAGATCCCTTGTATAACCTGCTACTATAAATTAGAAATGAAGGTCTTTACAAGAACCCAGGTGCTTGTGAAGGGTGTGAGAATGAACATGGCATGGAAACACCTATGGGGTCCGTTATAAATACTAAAACATATAAGTTGTGAATATATAAGATTAAAGTAATTCAATAACAGATTGTCTGTAAAACCCAAAGATTTTATAAGAAATATTATTTATAATTTCATTGATGTCTTGTGTTGTACGCCACACCAAAATTAGCTCGCTCTATAGGCAACCCCGTATTATCTTGTATTATACGCAAATAATATTTCTAGCTTGTGTTGCACGCAAGAGTGACCTTCCTTAATAGTGTGTGTTGTAAGCAATACTGAGCTTCACTAAATAATGATATATTATTATAATATTATTCTAACTAATCTTTATGAATTGTATTAACCACATTGTTAATTTTATTATCATTCAACTTACTCATTATCTAGAACATGATATGATAACAAAATAAAATTTTCGGGTAAAATAATTATTTTTTTAAAAATGCAGTTTTTCCGCCTTTTAATGGTACACCCAATTTAAAATCAAGTTTCTGACAAGGTTATAAGTTCAATTTTTCAAATAATATTCTTCCTTGGAATCAAGATAAATTTTTTTTCTTTGGATAAATTTTTACATTATTCTGATAACCTTTATATTTTGGTGAATAGTAAACATATGCTAAATTATAATTAAAAACAACATTTTCATCATGATAATTTATATTTTTAAATTATAATATTTAATGGTTTAAAGTATAAATAGAATATGTTTTTACCATTTTATATTATTTATGTCATTATCATTAATTTTACATTGAATTCATAGGTAAAAACAATTCAATCTTTTGTAACGTGTTAACTTTTTGAACCCATTTTCCCAATAGAGGAATTAATCTTAAATTAAATAATGAAACTTATGTGTTTTGAATTTGGAAAAACGGATTCCATATTTGAAATTAGTAGGTCCAAATTATATTAATAGTCTACTTTTTATTTTTAGACATAATGAATAGTAAGGTAAATTTTATTTACTATAGTTAAAGGTAAATCAGGTAATTAAGGGTAAATATAATATTATAAAATTACCCTAACACTTGTATTAATATAATTGGATGATTATATTTCATTCTAAAATATACTTGGGTCGAAATGGTATATTTTGGAACTCACTTGGATGTGATTGAGACCTTTAATTTATTTTATTTTAGGAAAGGGAAAATGTCTCACTCAAACATTAATAAATAAACTATTCATAATATAAGGTTATAAATAATATAAATTATATTATAAATACTTATTTGAATTATAAAATGTTTTTCATCATCATGGTTATTTTTTTGTGATTTTTATGAAATATATAATTACATTAAAGCTTATAAATTATTGATGTAGAAATTATTTATTTCGTGAAATATCAATAATATAGATTTTCTTACAACAATAATACCAATAAACATGACCAAAAACATGCCCAAAACATATTGGTAGATCCTATATATACCCTAATATTCTAAGGGTCGAATTGTGGACCATTTGGAGACTTAAAAAATAGATTCGGATATTTATATTAGTTTATTTTATATGATGTCAAAGTTGTCTACTTCATACTTTAATAAATCTAAAATTTTAAAAGTAGGTTGTTTCAGAAGATAAATTAGAATAAAAGTATTTTATAAAATATTTTATATTTATCTTCATCATAGTATTTTATTTTCAATTTTTATGCAACAAATATTTATATTAAATAATTATAAAAAAATTTTGTAGTAATTATTTTATTAAAAGAAATATCAAATAAATGATTTTAAAAGCATTAAAATATATATTATATGAACTAATTAATGTATTACACGAATTTACTATATAAATATGACTTTTATAAATCTATTAATTTTTTTTTTCTAAAATATATTCTCTTTGGATTTTATTTAAATTCAAATAAATGAATAGTGTCAAAATTGACACTATTGATATTTTTTATTATTAAATTTGTTTAAAGATCACAAAAATATTTTAAAATTACAAATTAAAATTTATATGGTCTAAAATGTCATACAGTAACAAATTATGTATAATTAACGACACATAATTATGTATTTATAACCATATAAAATTTATAACATTATTACTGCAAATAAAATTAAATAGATTAAATAAGGATAAATCAAAATGATAAGTTTTAAAATTAAATAAAAACATTTATAATATTAATTGTTTGATTATTTTACAACCTTATAATTTCTAATATCCTAATTTGAGTAACTTTGGGTGTTTTTATGTGGGGTGGGGGTTAACTATAAATTAATATTTTTGAGGTTTAAAAAAATGCCCCTCTCCTCTCTTATAAAAGGGCATCACCTTCCTCTCCTCCTCACACCATTTTGAGGATTCAATCTCAGCCAAACCCAGCCCATTTTCCTTCTCCAATTATCTAGAAACATAATATATTTCTTCGTCATCTCAAAAGATGAATATTAGTGACCTATGATGAGGGTAATAAGAGGCGCGTCGAAGAAGAGGTTATCTCTTCTACCGATTCTTTCAAGTTTCATTATTTTCTACATCCTATTAATTATTTGTTTGATTAAAGAGTAATACAATTGGTATAACAAATATACTTATATGTTATTAGAAATATGAAAAAAAACCTATTTCACCTTCTATCCATCCTATGAAAAAGGAAATCATCGTGCGTGCGTACATACTAAATACCGTCTCCACGTCGTGGTGTAATATGTTTTCCACTACCACCTATCTTGGATGGGTATAATGGTGTAAATAAAAACTATATATGAATATTATAGCACTATAATAATTGATATATATTCTATCATCCACTCCAATACCATTCAATAATTATGGGTATGATATCATCGCGTGTGCGTACGTACAGATTACCATCTCCACGACGCGGTGAGATTCATTCTTCATGTTAACCATTCAAGAACAATTTTAAAGTATATATATATTAACAAATCAAGAAATTTATGACATAATAATCCTACTGGATTTATTTGTATACATATATGGCATCTACTTACTTACATTCAATTCAATAAGGAAATGAAAACAGTGTTCATGCGTATGTATAGTCTGCCCTGTCCACGAATGGTGTATTTCATTTCATTTACCTATCTATTGTATACATATATATACTGAATATATATGATATATAAATCATTATTTACATAATTAAAGTATTTAAATCATTATATAAGTAATAAATAAATCAAGAACATCAATTCCAAACACGTATGATAAATGAAACGATTTTACCCAAAACGCTGCTTTAACATTGAATTGACAAAAAAATGGGTAATGTAAAGTCATTACTGAATAATATATGATATCATAAATGTTATTATGGTTATTTTACAAGTTAATAATATGTTCAAACCCACTATACATGAGGTTTGTACACGTACTGATGAAATTGGACATAAGGTACGGGATAATTATTCCAATCTCATTCTTACCTGAGATTGTTTATTCGTAAGTATTTACTAGGGTTATGTTTATCATCCATGTCCACATGTTCTCAAAATGATTTCATAAAATGTTTAATATTATTCCATGTATCTTTAAATTCATTTTTAAAATTTTTTACAACATGTTATGGAATTAATCTTTCTTTTGTTTACCATATGAGGTACTTTTTGACTTTTCCAGTAAAAGTATGAGAAGAATGTTTTTTTAACTTGTATGGCATGAATAGATTTTTACAGTTTCATAACGTCGCATTTACATGGAGATTCCTCTATAATATTTCATGAATATTTTCAACAAAATCATTTTCTTTTAAAACTTCTTGGCATTTTTTAGGAAGAAAGTGATTTTGAAGAAGAAAGTATATTTTCTTCAATAATTTATTTCAAGTGTTTTATCAAAACTATTTTTCATCTAAGATAACATTATTTAGTATGTTTATGTTTAATGTATAATGTCTCTATTATTAATATGGTTTGAATTTTCTTATGATGAAATGATATTCATTTGTTTTATATGGATTATGTTATGATGAGATGATGATTATGAAACCCATGTTATTCATTAGGTTTTGATGAATGGTTTATGTTTATTTTGTGGCACATGAATGAATGATTTAATTATGAGAAAAATGGGACATATATCTCCCCCCAATTATTTGGGTAAATATTTATATCTCATGATATAGACATTGCTGGAACAACATGTGAATCCAGTTTAGTAATATAGAGCTGGAACTACAAGTAAACCGGTCCAGTAACGGACATTGTCCACTATGATGGTCTTTGAAGCAATGACTTCGCTACTATGAAAATTATAACATGTGATTAATGGTTTCCCACAATTACATGTTTTATTCCGATGCTATTTTATCATGATTTATGTTCATTTACGATCAATGCCTTATGTACTACCAAGATTTATGTCATTAGTCAGGATTTTGTTGTTTTATGTTCATGTTTTTACGTTCAAATGTTTATGGGTTGTTTTATGTTCTCCATGTTTACCCTTAATGAGATTTTTTTATCACCCTTTTTATGTTTTCTTTTCCACAGGATATAATGAAATGTTTTAGGTAAGAAAAAAAAGGGGAAGATCTTTATGGGAGATGTTGATGATCTTTCACTTTGATTAGAAGATTATGTTCTGAGTTTCCAAAGACAGTAACTAATACGGTCTTTTGGTGTATGATTCTTTATGTATTAAGTATTAAAAAAAGTAATGTAATTTCCAGGTATGTCATGCTTTGGGTCTCTACATTGTATATAAGAAATTATGTCATATCGCTATGTATACAAGCCAACATGACACCTAACACCACCTGATTTAGCCAATGAAGTCATTGAATATACCTTATCCATATAAAATCAGAATATATTTTGAGGAAGGTGTGACACTTTTCTACCCCCTAATAAGGAAACCAATTAGGTAATGAGTAATATTTTTTTGTACTAGGTATAGTAAATTTTTCTTGAGGATGGAATAACACATAACCAACCACCTATATACAGAACCCTTTTTGGAAGGGAATAACACTTTGAAAAAATTTACAATAAGAGAATTATAATATCAAGAAAATATATATAATTATTATGTATCTTTTATCCAAACATTCATAGAAGATAATATAGGGATCACACCACTCACTGTGATCTTTCAAGAACTCTAAACGAATGAAAATCTAGGCAGTGTGGTAGATGCCTTGATACTTTTATATTATACATATGAATCATAAAAAACTATATTAAGATAATCAGAATATATAAAAAAATAATTAAATATATATACCTTATCTATATAATCAACCAAAAAATCTATACCTTGAATACATAAGTGGATAATACCACATAGAACCAAAAACTATCTGTCCCAATCTACCACAGTATACTTAGTCATATAAAATAGAGGATGAAAATGAAACAATGTCTCATTATGATCCTGAATCCCATAGTCCATGATTAATCTACAATATGTGGCTCATAGGTGGATCATGTCTATTTATGTAATCTATATTCATATAATTATTCATTATCTCTCATGTAGTCTCAAAAAACACTTCTTGAGTTGTAATCATTTTGATACATTTTTTCACAACAACATAAGGGAATTTACAATAACAATAACTCCTTTCCCCCACCGTCCCATGCAATGGGCCCCCACGTAAACAAAAAATTACCCCACTCTATCCTAACCATAAAATCACCCTCCAAGTTTTACCCAATCTCAATCCACCACTTACTCAGGGATTATACATGTCCCTGAAACCCTAAAAATATTTTACATTCAATTGAGCGATATTTCTTAACCTTACAGATACTAAAAAAGCCGCACCTTGATGATGAACCATGGTTAATAATTCTTAAAACCTGTACCCAATATTTTTACCATACATAGATCCTTAATCCTAGTCACTAGGGATTACTCGATTCTTTTTGAAATTTATTACACCATCCACGAACAATCCTTAATAATTTGAAAAAAAAAACAAAATGATGTATCCCTTGGTGGAATAACAACTGATAATATTTAAAATATATATAACATGAACTAATAGAATCTATTATCCTAGAAGAATTAATTATATACAATTTAATAATTTAGATCTCACTCCTTCCCTTTATATAATTCCAAAATAACCTCACCCCCATCACACACATGAAATAAAAACACATATACAAGAAATATTTTTGTGTATTAAAAGGACCACCTAACTCAATCATGTAAAAGTTATTTTATACAAGATCAATTTTTTTATTTTTTTGTTCATCCAAAATTTAGAAATCATACAATTAATACATAAAATGAGGTTTATGAAGAAACAATGGTGTGATTAGAGAAACCCTTATGAAAATCCAAGGTCATATAGTCACCTTGATAAGAGAATCCTCAGATTTTTCATAACGAGTCAATACATTATGTGAGTTTGATTTAGGAATCCATCAATTGGAGATGGAAGTGGATTAAATGAGATATATGAGGGGTTGGGGGGGTGAGGTCAGGAAACTAAAATATTATTTGAGGGGATATATTTTATAAAATACTAACAACTAAATGTATTTAATTAAAATATAAAACAAATATAGTTGCCCACTACAACATGACCGCAGGTGTCATGAATCAATTCTAAACTATAGGGATTCATTGTAGTGATACCTTTCGGTTCACATTACAATAGTCCTCTACATAACATAAAAAAATAATGGCCACATATTGTGGTATAATAAGGTGATCTACTATACAACACACATGTTGTAGAATTAAATCTACAGTATCATATATTATTTAATTTTACCAATGATTTTATTATTTGATAACTCATTGTTATGGTATAATCTTATCCCTTTTAGAAAACCTTATATTATTTCATCATTATGTTCCACCTACAAAAAAATCAACTTACACCATGTCCTACTTCTCATATTGTGACCCTGACATTTTCTAATTCCTACAATTGCTGAAAACCGTTGAAAATTAAGACATTTTAAATAAATAACAAAAAAATACCTCATAAAATGTGAATCATTTAATCAAAATTATATCTAACCCCCCTTCTCTCAATAATCAAAATTGTAAAATTCCTTTATAAATCAAAGACCCATAATAACACAAATTATTTGAAACTCCCAACCATAGTGATTATCATCACAATGAAGTTCCTAGTATGATCCCTTAATTCAATGTTCTTGATTTATCTGTAAAAAATAATATCACAACTCATACCTAATTCAAAGATGGATATATCCTTATTACGTATACATATGATACTACGATAAATAATTTTAATAAAATTAAAAATAATATAATATTGAATATTTATCAATTTATTTTCAATCAATATATCCTATAATACTACTACTTTTTATCCTTAATTGAGAAATCATATGCTTGTTCTCTTGAACACATTACTCCTAAAAATTAACATTGTATTACCGTGATATAAACTCCTAGTAAAATACAAGACACCTTAACCTAGAAACATTAAAAATGAACTGAATCTTTCCTCAACTCATTTACCAAATCATATCCCTCATTAGCCACCAAAATCAATAATATCTCCCACTATTCTAGAGGAATATTCGAAAATAGTATTCCATGAAATGAGATATAACCCATCCCATCTCTACCCAATATTGGATTTTAAATTCCCTACCCAACCAGTTATTCTCAAAATACATGAAAAAAGATATCGAACACCAACCTCTTCGAACAATTTTCACCCACATAACAAACAGTAGAACGTCACCCTCAAGAGGATAAGAAATTCCATCACCCAATAAATACTCACATACATAATTCCCAACACATATAAAGATCATTATTATGAGCCAACACATAATCATATCAATTGACCTACTTACAAAAACGTCCACTAGCTCTGTAAGAAAAAATCACATAAAATATCTAAAAATTAGTTTAATATTATTTTAAAATGACTTATCATACCATAAAAATATGATTGTTAATGGATAATATCCAAATATTTGATAACGAATACATTTAGTTAGGTCTACTTAGCATGCATAAAACATATTTCATAATTCTAAAACTTCCATATGTGTGAAAATTGTTCAATTCATGGAGAGAACATTATCATTCATGTCCATATCTACCACACTTGTAACATACTACAACATAATTAATTTTCTATTTTAAAGGAGAGGTATTGGATTATAGAGTGACATTATCTCTTTTCTCATGATGCATAATGGCCAATTTATACTCATACCAAGATATTACAATTCGGTGTCTCTCTTTATATGAGAGGGAAGTATCTGTTCATAATAATAACTTATTATTGAAAATAACCACATTGGTGTTTGAATAGATAAAAATAATTAATAACCATACTGAGTACATTAGATCTTTCTCAAACTATCATTACTTTATGAAATCATTCCAAAATAAGTCTGATATAAAATTGAATACCCTTTTAAATTTGTTATAAAACTCTTTCATCAAATTTACACCGTACTATAGCTCTATGATATCAAAAAACATTCCTGATTCCATAAAATTTGGGAAGAATCTCTCAATGAATAAGGAATGAAAATCAACCAAAAAAATCTAATCATTAATTCCCATATGATTTTTGGGAATTCAATCATTAAATGCTTCACCATTGAATCATGATACTGCCAACCAAACCTATAAGAGGACCTATTAGGATACATTCAACATTGAGAGGGGGTAAGGTGAATTAATGTATCTTTTTTATCATTTTATTATTTTACCTATATCACAAGTTATTCGAGTAGATCACCTATTCACTATTGTTACAGTAAAATTTTATAAATTATAAATGAAATAATTCACATGTTAGAAAAATAAACATTATAAAGAGTACCTTTAAAAGTGAATGTTCAATACATGAAATGATCTAGATTTTAAAAATATCACAGTACTGAAATGTATCAACATGTGAGTATAATGAGTATGGAATATCCTAGTTCTTATGTTAAACGTTTTTTGATTGTTTTTGGCACATCCCACACATCTACTACATCTTTATGATTATTTTTAGTACATCCTACCAATTGTTTAGTAAATTACATTAACAAAAAAAATTCATTCACCAGTATACACTCTACATGGTATTGATATTCTAACGACGCCATTTTATTCTTATATTAGATTCCCAATAACATGCGAGAAAAACATGTTTAGTACTGTAAACATGAATGATTCTTCTTCTTCCTCCTTCACCAATGCAAGGCTATATTTCTTTTTGTGCAAGTTAAAATCCATGGTACCCAATTCATCATTTAACCAATTAATATTTTTCTAATTTATAATATTACTTCACTAGAAATGATATTTAATTTTATCTTCAAGAAATATAACTTCTTAAAAGAATTAATTATTTTATATATTCTATCTTTTTAAATACTAAAAGGTTTTCCAATTTTTTGCTATATAATCTATCTATTATCAACATAAGGATTTTTAATTTTGATAATGAAAATATAAAACATATAATTTAATTATCCTTATATTGTATTTGGGGTTTGTCTTAGTGGTAAGCACCCCTTAAAACTACATGAAAAATGGGGGTTCAAAACCCATTGGGCGTAGGTACTATAGCAGTACTGTAGAATACTATAGCGGTGGCAGGTTAGTATAGCGGCGGTAGAGCACTGTAGCAGCGGCGGGTACTATGTAGTACGGTTGCAACGCAGGTAATGTAGCAGTACTATTCACAGAATGGGCTTTGGACCTAAAAAATGGGCCTACGGGTCATGTAATGGGCTAAATGCCCACTGGGCCTTCGGGCAATGTAATGGGTCTCCCTCTACCCAATTAAAGAGGTATTTGTTTTGCTTTAATAATAAAATGAGGCTTCGGCCCCATCCTTTTAAAATATATATATATATATAACATAGATAAGGAAAATTAGTTTGTTATCATTCTTTATCCATATTTTTATTTTTATTCAAGCTATCACATTAATTCTAAATCAATGACTACACAAATTATAACATTAAAATAAGACTACTCATCTTTAAAACTATTTTATTGTATATAGACTTTAGGAAACATTGATTCTTATTCTTCCATTCTCTTTATCAAGGACATGGAATATATTCATCTTCATAATGACTACATGATAATTTATTCATATATAAAATCCACGTATTCATGATATTCATGGACACTGTATTCATAGTTGAGACTCCTAGTTTCATGATTACAATATTTACTAGTAGAATTAAGTTCTCAAATGGTATCCTAAATCACAATAATTCATAAAAAATTTATTTTAATGAATAACAGATCTTTGGGAATAATTAAAAATATCAATTTTATATGAATATTAAAATAATGGATTTCTTCTTTTAGAATTAACATTGAGCATACCGTAAGGTAAAAGTAATCTTAACAACCTAAAAAGGTTTAATAAAAATTATGAAAACGTCATTCATATGAAAGAAATATATGAGGTTCTAGATCATTTTTTGTGATATCTATAATTTTTCAACTTTTCTTTGATTCACATATATGATGTGGATTCTATTACATCAATATTCACCCGCACATGATCTATATATGTTAGGCACCACTATTAGTATGATTTTTTTACATTGACCACTTTTTACCAGGATCCACATACATGGTTATAGAACTCTTATGTGGATGACTTTACATTATTAAATCCTTATAACATACAATGATTTTTGATGTACCATAAAATATCCATTTAACATAATATATGAAATACAGTTTTTTAAAAATATATCCTTAAAATAAATATTCATCAACATTGTTAAATCATTAACATGTATATTATGAAGACCATGAACATCATTATTCTTCTTTTAGTATTCTGAATTCATGCATATGCTTCCAATTATTGAAAACAGTCTCTTATATGTGATCCAATCTAGCATCCATTTATTATTTTTAGGTGCTTAAGTGATTAATATGAACAAAAATGAAGAAAAAAACAATTCATGAGTAAGACTAGTGATACTATTTAATTTATTCATAATACCACACATATATTTAAAAGATGAATAATATCCCATAAGTGTGGATCCCACATTAAAATTTTATTCGGTTTTTTTAATATTTACTTACCTTGGTGCTCTATAGAAACTCTTTCAAAACTATTCAGGTCTAACTATCATAAAGGTATATCTTGATACCCCATACTAAATATTTTCTTCTTCATGAAGTTCTGACCCATGCTTGGTATTCTATCCTCATGACACTGTTGATTCACACTAGCCTTTGAATACACTATTCAAGGATGGATCACCTATCAGATTAGATAACTATCTACGTGATATGGGCTTAAATCTCATTTTCTTGGTTTTCCTTGAATTGGAAATTTATTATTCATTAACTCATTATAAATTACTTTTCAAAATAACTAATACATAACCACAATATTAAGAACAAACATCCATCTTTCTAACAATGTTTTTTTCTTTTATAAAATCCATTTCAATAAACATTTCCCTTAAATATAAATGAATCACCAAGTCTTAAAAGTTATGAAATATTCCTTTTTCTTATGAGTAATTATATGAAACATAAAGAGTCAACCTCCAAAATGAATCTTCAACCTTTATTTACCTAATATAAAGTGACACACTACATTGGAACACTTATCATCATGATCAGGTTCTCCAAAACACTTCCAAGAAATTCATCATATGTATATTAACATTAGAGCATCATTAATAATACATGATCATTGAAATTAATTAACTATAAATTCAAAACACACAAATTGGGATCAATAAAATCCCAGTTTTATTTATTTAATATCAATTAAAATTATATGTCAATATATACTCTTCAATTTTCAAAAAAGTTTCCTTCTCTCTACCTTTCCAATGAATCATTAATTTTATTACCTCCAACTTTTTGAAAAATAAATAAAACATTATTCAGAGAGTAAGGTATCTATCCATATGTAATAAGTTTTCCACAAAGCCATTCCAATCCATGTATATTCTCTCAATTATAGGTGTTTAATACTATAGTTATTGATTTTTGTAGCAAATTTATACATGATAAAAAATATGATACTGATATAAAAGTCATAAATTTACAAAATTAATATATAACCATTTTTAGGTAGATATAATTGAATGATAGATATTATAATAGATATTATCATGAAATATTTTAACATGAATTCCCACACAAAAGTTTACAAATTTTCTAAAAACATTCAAGTAAAAAAGAGGGATTTAAACATAAAAAACTCTACATCATATTCATAAATTCTCATTTACCTTATTGATTATATGAAATATATACCCTTTAATGTTAAGATCCATTTTTTATAACTAAGGATGAGAGAATATGAAATCATATCTTTTCAATGAATCCTTTTCAAGAAACATCCAAAAATTTAAATTTCTTTAAATTAACACCTTTCAAAGACTCTAAAAACATTAAAACTTTGTGTCTCCCATAGGGAGACAAATTAATTCCCTTTATCATGAATAATTCAGTTAATTATGTCACTAATTATTAGATCAATTTAAAAATGTTTATCTTCTCTTTGCTCCCACATTTGGATAGCTTTTCCACCTTAAGCAATAATTATATTTTGATCAATTATATTTTGGAATATAATTTATAGATCATTTTAGTATGGTGGTTTCTAAATTTTTGTATGAAGTTTTGATATCATATACTCTATATCTTTTACACCTCCTTTGAACCAGAATCAACATTAATTCCTTACATTTTATGAATATAAATTCAACATATGTAATATGGAATATGGTATAATTATTTTTCCTTAATTTCAACAATATGGTTGATAGGATTTTTCGATGAAAGTTTTTCTCTTCATTATGCTTTCACATATGTTTTTAAAATCTAAAATTACATTTTTCAAAACATAATTTTCTCCAATTTCATTTATTTTTATATAACAGTTGTATTTTGATTATCATGTATTCTCGTAAAATGTTCATATTCTGTATTAATTAATCTTTTTTATAGAATTATGGTTAAAATCATATAAGATTTTTCTATCCTTCTTTCATCTCCCATTAATCTCTTTTTTAACATTTGAGCTTCCATTAACTGAAAACATCTTATTAAATTTATCTTATCTATGTGGAATTTTATTTATTCTTTTAGTATTTTACTCTAAGTATGATTCATCCATCATATTTCGCATTTCCAAATTATCAGAGAAAATAACTAAGTATTATTTTGAAATAATAGTATCCTGTTTGGAATTTCCACATGGTTTCTTATAAGTGAACTCCATCAAATAAATTAACTTTTATAAATCACTTCAATAGGAATTCATGATTATACATTGAATTTTATTTTCCAATTTATTTGGTTCTAATGATTTTCCCTAATATTATTTTGAATCTTTTTGAGAGAATTTCGATTTTGAACTTCATTTAGATTAGTTTCCATGGAAGAATTACTTCATTTTTATGACTTAAGTGGACATTGTTCTTTTTTAGACACAATATAAGCTAAATTGGACATGACTATATCACTCTAATGAAAAAATCCATTAATTATAACATAATGATCTTTAAAAATATAAAATTTTTTAGTTGAAGACATATTCATTCCTTTCACATGTAGATTTTCTAAAAACAGTCCTCCACCCTTCCCTCGACATAGGATCCATAAACTTTTCATGAATTACTAGGTTATAAAAAATCATCTTCTCTATGTCTAATCAAATTATAGTACTATAATTTACTCATAAACCTATTTTTCCATTTATTAATTTTTTATTGTTCTTAATTTATAGAGTTGTGTGAAAAATATTTTAAATACTTTTTTTTTTAAATGTCACGACTCATCCTCAGGGCCCGTGTCGTGACTACCCCAAGCCTGCCTTCCATTGGCCAGGGGCTGGCGACTAGCACCAAGGTGTAATTCTCGATAAAAAAGGGAAGGAATTGCCTTTATAATGTAAACAAACACACATTGTAAGAAAGGAGAAGTAAACACTAAGTAAAACTGGGTACAATAGTAAGTGCGGAAAAGTATGTGGGCCAGAATAAAACACCCAAACTGAATGTAATGTACAACTGGAAAAGGAAGTATAGTAACTAAAAAGTAATGGTGTAACGTCGAGTCGTCCACTGAAAGTCCCACCTAAAGGGTGGGTACAGATAGCCTCCTCAGCTCCTCGGGTCCAGCCGTTCGCTCCAAGTACGTTCCACCCAGTGGTCCACATCCAGGTACCGACTTTCTCCTCAAACCTCAACCACGATCAGCGTTGTCCGTCGTCTGCAACCAACTCAATGTAGTGCAGTCATAGCTCGTGCAGGGGTGAGTATATGCTACTTAGTAGGGACCCCGAGACCCCCGAAGGTCTCCCAGAATCAACATAGGATAATCCAAAAAGGAAAGATACAATCACGAAGTAACATCTGACACTACTTGGGTATATGCCCATACATATACCTAAGTCATCAATTCCAGTTCGGCTCCAACATCCGAGGCCAAGTACAACCCAGTCCACACAGGAAAACATAACCCATTCCACATAGGAATTCGCAACCCAATCCACACAAGAATGCACAACGTAATCCACACAGGATATCAAGTCAATCTTATCGAAGATAATATTGGAAGTCAATACTCAGCTCACACAGGTATACTTCTTCGTAGGACGATAAAGATGATAAGTTGTACCCACTAATTCATCTAAGCCATCAAACACACACAGGACCGATAGGAACTTATCCCCGCAATGACCCACACATGATCGATAGGTACTAACCCCCGCAATGACCCACACAGGATCTGACCCACACATGATCGGTATGCGCTGGCCCACACAGGACCACTGAGCGCTGACCCACACATGATCGGTAGGCACTGATCCACATAGGATCGCTGAGTGTTGTAGTCGTCGCTGTCGAACCCACGAAGGATTTCTGTACATTCGTCATCGTCGTCGTAGTTGCAGCCAGCTCTAGGGTTTCCGCACACAGATTGCTCGTTTCGGGAGGGTCCGTTCCATGAGCCGAGGGGCTGATACATCAACTGACACGAAGTCCGAAGTTGATGTATCCCAAAGTTCCGTATCGTCAAAAGGAACTCAACGTGACAGACGACGCGTCAATCAGATGCCCAGTCTGAGAGTTATTGGCCTTTTCGTTCCGGGGGTCCAATTGGGTTTTAAGTCAAAACCAACCTGACCACACTCCAACTGCATCCAAACCACAAGCGGAGTAAGCCAAAAGGTCTGTAAAACTAAGATGAATCCAACAAAGTCGACGGCACGTCGATCAGATGTACGAAACTTAAGTTATAAGAGATTCTGCTCTGAGGGCCCGGTTGGTTTCGTGTTCGAACCAACCCGGCCATACCCAATGTTCTATGAATCCTTTAGTGTAATATACTAAATCGACCGTCTCGATCCAAGGATTGCATCGTGGCTGATGGTGCGTCGATCAGAGGTCCATAGCCCGAGTTATGTCCGTTTGAACAAATCTGTCCGAAAATAGGGGGTTAGGGCTCGGTACGACCCGACCCGATACCCCCCGGGACGACCCTAATTGGGTCGACCCGAACCAGGTCTGGGTCCAGCCCGTCCGGGGCAGCCCGGCGGCCTGGCATGCTCGAGCGTCCCGCATGGCCAGCTCGGCTGGCCGAGATGAGTGGGACAGGGGTGCGCACTGCCACCTGATTGAAGAGATGCGGCCCCCACGTGGGGGCCGCTCTTTGTTTCCAGCAGGTTCTTACGAACCCCCGGTCTCCCCCTAAACGGCCAGCCCGGTCCAGCCGACCGGTTGCTACCGCCGCGGGACCACCGCGGTCCCGCCCTCCTGCTCCGGCAGCCGGTGGTTCCGGTCACCGCTCCCCGCACCACCGCATCCATAGGCCGCGACCTTGTCCGATCGGCGCGGCGCGACGGTGCTGTGCCCCTCTGTCGTGTCCCCGCTCCAGCCATGGTGTCTTTGTGGTTCTCTGGGGTGGCGCGATGGTGTCGCTCCCCTTCAATGCTGCCCGACTCCGGCCGCGGGTTCGTTCGGCCTCAACATCGCCGCGCTTCTTTTCCCATTCTTCATTTTTCCACGCGGTGCAACGGCACCGCGCTGCCTTTGCTCGTGCCGCAACAAAATCAAACATAAAGGGGAGGAGGAGAGTCGGCGGTGTTTGTGTGGTTCGACCGTCTCCCATTATTGCAATAACAGGCGGCCCAATTTAGGAAATAAGGAACGGCGACGAATGTATTCACGAAGAAAAACAATTAACCCCCTACCTCAAGGTGTCGTTGAACGAAGGTTCGTCGCGGAAAAGAACGTCGAAGAAGAAGATGATGACCTCTCTCACTGCACGCTTCCACTTTCGAGTTCGTGCATCGGTGCATTGATGATGAGGAGGGAGGAAGGAGGGTCTTCGGAGAAGCACCACATTAGAAAGGGGGCTCCGAGGAAGAAGGTCGAAGAAGGTCATGGAAGAAGCATCACCAGTGTTCTTTGCGTTCTTCGCTGGAGAAAGAAGTTCTCTCAAGCTCTCCACCAAATGGCGCAAGAACATGCCCCAAATAATAGAATATAATCTATTATACTTGGTGGAAGAAATTAATTAAGTGGGCCCCACTTAATTAAGTTCATGATGGTTGGAATAATTCATAATTCAAAAAGTGGAGAGGCTCCGCCAAATTAATTGCACGAGTGGATTACATAATTAATTTGGGGAGTTTCGGGGGGGGGGGGGGGTTTAGGGGCCCGGGTGGTCCCCTCCTAATTAACAAGTAGAGGGTCAAGGAGTTTCCTCCCATTAAATGGGGGGGGGGGGGGGGGGGTTGGGGAGATTTTATTATCCTCCATTAAGAGGGGAGTTAGAGTCGAAGAGGTTCTCCCTCATTAATGGGGGATTATTGAGAGATTTCCTCCCCTCCCATTAAATGGGGGGTTAAGTCCCGTGTGGACCCCATGTCATAACCTCTCGTGGGAGGTTATGCTGCTCGAGTGGTCCCCACCCTAATTATCCTCCCATGGGAGGTTAGGGTGTGACGGTCCCACAGCCAACTCCCATGTGGAGCTTTTAACCAACACTATCCACATGGCGTGGGTTCAACAAAGAGAAAATAAGTTGTCACTTATTTTATTTTATTATTCCACATAAACCCAAATACCAATTCTAAAACCCGATCATCTTCCGTCGAGGTGAAAGTTCTCTTAAGCGAAAACCGGCACTGCGATTCCATTGGTGCCCTCAAAAATCGATTCTGAGCACCGGTCCAAAATTTAGGAAAACCCGCTCCTTCGTTCCCTGAACGTACCCGAGCTAAACTTTGGAAAATGATTCCGGGCACAATGGGCCTCCGAATGATGTGCCGTCAGAAACTGCATTCTTGTAAAATCCAAAATAAAATTAAGAAAAAAATTTCCCTTGAATTTTACGGGTCTTTATATTAAATTAATGAGATATTATTTAGAATTAAGTTATAATATACTTTCTTCCATCTCTTATTTATTTAATGGTAGGATTAACTCAAAATTTTTTATATTATATTTAGAGATTGAGTTTTGAATCCTTCAATATTTATGTTAAATAATTTGTAAAAAGTAATAATATTTAAAATTGAAGATACCTTTTTAATGATTCTACCAGAGAAAAATCATAAGTTGATTTCATGATCTTCAAGCTATATAATAAAAGCCCTTTATCCAAAGATTCCTCTACAGAAAAATTTATCGTATGAACTTCTTTCTTCTTAAATTGTGATTAATCATTATGTTTCATTTCTACGATGTATTATTTTTCATCGAATTATAGACATGTAATATTTTGATTTTTGTTATGATATTCAATATTCATCAAAATTTCTTCACATTTCTTCGTGATTATTTTTTATATAACCTCTAATTTTCCATCATTGACATCAATTTTTTCCTTAAATGTATTGATCTTATCTTAAAGATTCTACTTATTTTTATCTTTATCATTAACTATTTTAGGCCATCTGTTTTTTTACTTGATCATTTATCTTCATAATTCCCATTAACAACATTTATTCACCATTCTTATTTAGAGAGATTTTATATTCAAGTAACTTAACATTCATGGTTTTATCAATATTTTATTACTATTCTTCAAGATGAGTGAATTATTTTGTACATGATCTACAAAATCTGAATATTAATAGAGACAAATTCTTTGGAAAAATTAAATATCATATCTATTTATCAATCACATAATAAATCTATGGACATGTAACCCCTCCCAAAAGAGCTTGGGTATTCATCAGAATAAATTTTAAAAATGATTTTACATACCTATTGGTCATTTCAATACCAAGAATATTTATATCTATAAATATTATTTATCCCATCAGTTATAGGTTAAACCACCATTTTTCTTCCATTCACATCAAATAAGTCTTCTTCATTATAGTTTTATGGAAACACTGGATCCTCTTTCTCTTAGTGCAATTACTCTATTTCAAATAATTCAATGTAAATTTTATTTATTATTGTTTAAAATAATATTTATGTATTTCAATTTTATAGTAATATAGATATAAATTGATAAATTTAATAATCAATTAAATGTAATTACACATATATGACACAAAATAATAATTATATATACAATAATTTGTTTTTTTATTTTAGTCACCAAATACCTAATTTTTAAAATAAAAAATTTTTTGTATTGAATATTCGAAATTCATATACATAAATAATTATTTTCATAAAAATGATTTCAATTTTTAATCATTATTTAATAATTATCTGAGAATGAATTATTGGATTTTTTCTAAGGAAGTTGATTCTTCGGTTAAATGTAAGAAATATTTTTTTATGAATACTATATCTTTTATAAATAAATCATGAAATAGAAAGTAATAAAATAATTTACATGACCAAAAATGTATTTAATGACTGAAATAATTAATTTATAAATTATGATGTAGAATTTATAAACCTACATTTTACATGATGGTACTAAATTTACATTTTATCCAAGTAATTTTTCTGGATCCCATGATTTTAAAAATGTGGTTAAGAGGTTTTATTCTAATTTGAATAATTTAAATGTTAAACAAAATTCTTTTTTATAATAATATAATTAATTTTATTTTAATCCATTACACTAAAAAGTAGTTGGATTAAATAACCAAATAATGAATATTTTAACCCAAAAAACACCTTTAGAAGTATATATAGCCTCCAATTCTCCCATTAATCTATACTAAAACGACATTAAGCATGATTTACTTCACATTTAACTGATAAAAGTAATTTTCAAATAATTTATATATTTTATGGAGTCACTCTCAATCCTTGAACATATACATTACAATGTAAGTGTTCTTATTCTCTTCCATCCTTTATTTCTGACATCCATTCATTTCCTATCTTTTTCAATGAGAAATTTTATTATTATTTATTATTAAAAATTCCTTATTATATTTTCAATGATTAATCACTATTAAATAAAATTATACCCTCTTCATCATCAACTATAATGGTCACGCACCCCCATATCCAAAGAACATCCTAAAATTTTGGTGATGTAATGAGTCTATTGTTTCACTGAAATGAAATCCATTTCTAGATATGAAGTAGAGGATATATGATTTTTTTGATTAAACGAAGGTTAGTAACCCAAAAAATGTAGGGTTTTTATTATTTCAAATATTTCTTAGTGCATGAAGAGTTATCCTAACTGTACACCAAGTTTGACTCTCCTGGGGGATATGCTTTGGAAAATTCTCAAACTTTTTACAACCATGTTAAAGGATTAATTCCAATTGATATACCAACACAAAGATGGTAAACATTAATTATTACTTATCATAATTCGCATAATAGAATTATTTTACATTAACTTTTGAATATCTTATTATTTTTATGTTGATATGGGATATTTGTAGAATCTCAACTCAGACCACCAGGTTCGAGTCGGAGTGCCACATGACCTAATGTCTGCCTCCCCATAAGCATGAGGATTTCAACTTGAAATAATGCTTTGAGTCCACCTATTGGGAGACAATATCCATTTTGTAATATGTAACATCCCCAACCCATAGGCCAATGAACTGGTGCACCATGCCGGGTGGTTACATGACCATAACCGCGCCTCCCCATATGACAAAGGCTGCCGACTAGCAGCAGGGGTCTATGTAGTCAAGTGGGGAGACTATACCCCCTATTTATTAGAGTAAGCCACAAAAAAATAACCAAATACCGGAAAACCATAACCAATAAACAAGGAACATGTATAACAACATTTCCAACAGAAAATATGCCATGTCATGCTACAAGTTCAAAAGTGAAAAAAAGCCCCAAATAAAGACAGTGAGCAAAATCTCCAAAATAGTCTCGACTCCAAGTCTGGGTCCTCCACCAAGTGCTACCCACGCCACTCACTATCTAGCAAGGAACCTTTCCCTTATCCTCACTTGCAAACATGAAGTCTTCTTGGGTACCCAATGACAGACCGAGCAGGGTGTCAGTACATCTTAGTAGGCCACCACTAATGGTGTCTAAAAAATATCTAGTATAAAAAGGTTGTGTGTGAAAAGGGGTATGAATGATAAATGCCAAGTAAATAATTAAGGTGCCATCATCCAGTTTAGAGCCAATCCATTCCCACTTCCATTACCATTTATTACACACCCATTATCCCCATTTACCATTTCATTACATTTCCCGGGGATAATCACATACATTATGTTACATGGGTATAAGGCCAACAATCACATGAAAGAGGGTAAACACATTGTTATCCTATCTCACTAGGATTAACACCTCATATCAACCATATCCTCACCTCGAATCCTCAGTCCGGGTGGATGCAACCATTAGGATAATAGACCATCAGTCCCCTTTCCTAACCCATGCATTTAGGGTAGAGCTTAGAGCCTCATTATTAGCTCAACCTGTTGGTGTAGATCCTCATGTCATACCCCACTCTACGAAGCCATGTGAACATGAATATATATGTGTAACCGCCAACCACCCAACCACTGCCCATCGAGAAGCACTATTCACAACAACCCACATGGGAATTCACATTATGCCTTAAACCATTCTCATATTACCACTTCACATCATTTAACCATTCACCCAATTCCCATGTGTTATTCCTATCTCACTATGCATTCAATCCTAGACCCATAACCTATCCCATTATGGTTTTTATCAATTTACACATTAACCCATTTTACACGTTCATCATTTCCATGAATCAACCATTCATCCATTTCAATTAAACGTTTGGTTATTACCAAGTCTATGTGCATCACCTAACATCTATTCAAATTTAAACCAATCATGCCATCGTGTTTATCAAGGTCTCTCCAATTCACTACAACAAGTCACTTGTTTAATGTCAATGCCTAACCCTGAGAGAAGCCAACACATACCATGGATGGCCCAATTAGGTCAAGTCAATCTCAACATATCCCACGGGGATCGTGGGGGTTCCCATTTAAAATTTTAAACATTATTAAAACCAAGCATTCCATTGTTAATCGAAACCTAACCAAGGGAAACAGGAACACAAGTAAACATGCACAAAAACCCTAAATAACCATGGGATATAACTTTTAGACCACCTTCCTCGAAACTGTGGTTGAACTCACCCTCAATCGAGTCCTTAGACCTCCATCCAACCAAACATTGAAGCATCAACATAAAATTCACCCAATAGATAGGGTTTTAGATCTTCGGAATGAGAGGGAGAGAAGGTACTACCCCTAATCCAAAAATAGAAGCAATGATGTGGATAGCCTTACCTGGAGCTTCGATATGCATCCAAAAGCACCAAAAACGCCTTAGAATCAAAGGAGAACCACCATTGGGAAGAATGGGTTGGCCAAGTTCGACGCTGGGGGTGAGAGGCGATGAAATGAGGAAAATCCCAAGTTTGGTTTTTAAAGCCCAGAGTGGAAATGTTGTAATTTTTCCCAACTTTAAGTGGCCACACGGTTTGTCTGCAGGGTTTGGAAAACCGTGCGCATGCCACTATCTGGAGGAGGAGGGGTCACACGGTTTAGCCGTACGGTTTGAAATACTGTGCACAAACTATGCACTGGCTTCTGTCTAGAGGAGGGAGGGTCGCACGGTTTTGCCTGGGTAGGCCGCACTGTTTGGCTGACCGTGCACAGGCCGTGGGTCGTGGTATGATTTTCCCATATTTCCTTTCTTCCATGCCCCGAGCCCTCAGAACACCCCCAAAGCCTCTCAAACTTTTAAGAAACCTTTTAAAGTCCCAAAATCAAGGGTTTAACCTAGAATAGAACAAAAACCTACCTTTCCAAAAACCGGGATCTTACAACCTCCCCACCTTATAACGGCTCGTCCTCGAGCCAAGTTTCCAAACCTCATTGATCCATTGAAGAGAAGATCCCAGGCCACTGAGCCTGCTTATCTGATTCTCGCTCCCAAGTTTCTTCCTGAACCATCCAATGTTTCCATAGTACTCTCACTAATGGCACAACCTTTCCTTTCAAGAAATTTCCACTACGATCCGCCACATGAACCAGATGCTGCTCAAAGGATGCATCAACCTTAAGCTCCACATCCTCAACATCAACCACGTGAGATGGGTCAGGGTGATACCGTATGAGCTGCGGCACATGAAACACATCAAGCATCCCACCATACTATTGTGGAAGAGCCAATCAGTATTCCACTAGTCTGATCCTCTCCACAATCTCAAAAGATCCCACATTCCTAGGCGCCAACTTACCCTGCTTCCGAATCCTTCAGTGACCCAACCTTGGCGACACCTGAAGGAACACATTATCACCCACCACAAACTCAAGAGGTCTATGCCTATGATATACATACGAATTCTACCTACCCTAAGCCATATCTATTCACTTATTGATCAACTGAACTCTCTCTGAAGTCCCCTACACAATACTCATCCGCAAAAACTCAGATTCACCGGCCTCTAGCCAACACAACAGAGATCTACATGGTCTCCCCAAAAGAGCCTCAAACGGTGTCATCTGAATTGTAGCCCGAAAATTGTTGTTGTATGAAAACTCTACTAATGATATGTGTCTCTCCAAAGAAACACCAAAGTCCCAAACACAAGCTCTTAACATGTCTTCCAATACATGGATCGTACGTTCCGACTGCCCGTCCGTCTGCGGGGGGAAAGCATTACTCAAAAACACATGCGTATAAAGAAACTTCTGCAACCCTTGCCATAAACGTGATGTGAAATGTAATGACACCAATGCTTGACATACATGGATATTACATGACTTCTGGGGAATACTTAGTACATAACAAAAAAAACACATAAGGACCGTAATAGTTTAGTGTCTTTGGAAACTCGGAACGTAATCTTCTAATCATGGTGAAAGATCTTCAACATCTCCCATAAAGATATTCCCTTTTTTTCTTACCTAAATCCTTTCATTATATCCTGGGGAAAAGAAAAAATAAAAGGGGGAGCTCAAATGCTCAGTAAGGGTAAATAAAAGAAATATCAATCACATCATATTCATAATAACATAACATTTTTGAAATCTTAACCTAAAAAAAAGATCGTAATATCATAACATGGGATAAATCATAGTAGTGAAATTTAATCCCAATAATCATAAAATAAAACAAGAAACTTTGTGGCGTACACACATAATCATAGAGAATCATTTCTTATTAGTCAAGACTCATTTCCAAGACTATCTTAGTGGACAAAGTCTATTTCTGAACCGAGTTCACTCCTCGTTTTAGTCCTGTTTCACTGAACCGGTATAACCTGCCGTTCCAGCCATGTCTATCTCATGAGATATAAAATCTTTACCCAATGAATTGGATGGAGATATAGGTCCCACCCATCTCATAATGATACCATTCATATGTGTGCCACAAAATCATAAATCACACATCATTGCATAACCCATGTAATAAAAATGGGATACATAAACAACATGACATCATAAAACAATTCATATAAGATAAAGGAATTCATAAAAATAATTCCATCACAACATAATCAAATCAATGTAATAATAGGGATAGAAATAGAACCCTATATTATCTTAGATGGAAAATAATTTTGATAAAACACACGAACTCCATTCTTGAGGAAAATAGCCTTTCTACTTCAAAAACATTTTTCCTTTCTTAACATGTCATACAACTCTAAAAGAAGTTGATTAAAAATAAACTTGAAAACTTTTAAATTAAGCTTCTTGGAGATAATGTTTTAAAAATACATTCATGCCATATAAGTTAAAAAAACATTCTTCTCATACTTTTGTCGGAAATATCAAAAAGTACATCGTACGAAAGACGACAAAAGATTCCTTTCATATCTTTTACTAAAAATTCACCGAAGGGTAAAATTGGGTTTAAACAATTTTAGGTGGATGGAAACAATATTACATATTGAGGAAACAAGTATGTGGATGATAGAATACACCCCAGTAAATACCAATGTATAAACAATCTCAGATAAAAATGAGATGGTGATATTTTCCCTTACCTTAGGTCCGATTTGCTTCGTAAGTGTCCGAAGCTCTTTTGTATTGATTTAAATAATGTCATTGTCTTATTAAAGAATCATAATCATTGTTATGATATCATATATAGTTCACTTATGACTTTATATTAACCTTTCTTTTGTAAATTCCATGTTAAAGAGTGTTTTGGGTAAAATCGTCTCATTTGTCGTTCGTGTTTTAACGTGTAATTATTCATATGATTACGTAGATAATGATTACTTAAATCCAGAATGTAAAACATGATTTATATATAATATATATTTAGAATATACATATATATATAGTAGATCAGTAAATGGAAATAAATACACCGTTCATGGAGATGGTAGGTCGTACGTACGCATAAACGCTGTTTTCGTTTCCTTATTGAGTTGAATGGAATTAAGTAGATGACATACATATATATACACATAAATCCAGTATCATTATTATGTCATATATTTCATGATTAATTATTATATATACTTTATAATCATTCATGAATGGTTAACGTGGAAAATGAATCTCATCGCGTCGTGGAGACGGTAGTCCGTACGTACGCACGAGCGATGATATCGTTCTCATGATCATGGAATTGTAATGGAGTGTATGTATACTATTTCAGAATAAATATCACTTTACAATAATCATATATAGTTATTATGTACACCAGTATACCCATCCAAGTAAGGTGGTGGTGGAAAATAGATTACACCAAGGCGTGGAGACGGTATTCCGTACGTACGCATGCGCGATGATTTCGTTTTCCGTAGGATGGATAGATGGTGAAATAGGGTTGTTTCATACTTACAATAACATATCAGTATATGAGTGATACTTATGTTATTACTTAATAATAAAACAACCTAAGAATAATAAGTGGAGGAAGAAATAAAGATGAAAGAATCGGTAACGGGCATTAACTCTTCTTTGAAGCGCTTATTTGAGACCTCCTTTTAGGGCACTAAAATTGGTCTTTGAAGAAGACTAAGACCTATAGGATGTCTATATGGAATTGGAGAGAATAAATTGGCCAAGGTTGGCCGAGATTGAATGCTCAAAGTGGTGTGAGGAAGAGAGGGATGAGGTTCCCTTTTATAAGGGAGGAGAGTGGCACCTTTGGAATAACTAAAAATATTATTTTATTATAAAGCCAAATTCGGTTTTAAATAGCTCCAAATTTATTTATTTCGAAGCTAAGGTTGGGATGGGTCAAACGACTCTCATCAAATAGAATTTAGACAATTTTAGGTTCCTATTTTAACCTTATAATTTAGATTTAACATTAAGTTAAATAATTTTACCTTTATCGTGTCTTCTTGTGTTCTTACACTATAAGGTTAATAAAATTACTATAACAAGCCAAGAGAACCCCAAGTTGTTTATTTTTATTATATATAACCTTATCTATGTCATTTGGCCTAACCTTATATTTTTTGGAATAATATAACAATTAATAATATAATATTTGTTTTAAAAACTATTTTATGTCAATTTTGACACTATTTAGTAATTTATTTTTTTTAAATTATAACAGAACTATTAGTTCGACAAAAGATCATTATATCAATACTAACATGTCATATTAACCTATAAAATTAGTGGAATTCATAAAAAGGCTCAAATTACATATATTTGGGTCTTTATAACATCAACTATGTCAATATTTCATTAATAAGATAATTATTGCATCATCGTTCTGTCATACATAAATTAAATTATTTAATGTCTAAAAATTATAAATCAAAAACAATTATTTCTGAAATCTTTTTATCTTTCTATTGAATATATACAATATAATATCCAACATATATAACCCTATGTAAAAATTTATATTTCTAAAAGATATATGCTTGTGTCATTTTTGTATTCATTTTAACTTAATTAAAATAAAGTGTCCCTATCACATACAAGTGGCACCATGGGGTCCCAAAATTGACCCAAAATTGCCCATGGTCGATTATGTATCAACCAATAAGGTTATCACACGTTTTAGGGTAATTTTGTTTATTATAATATTATTTTTTAACCCTTATTTACCGGATTCACCTTTTAACCATGGTAAATAAAATATTTACCGTAGTAATTATTCAAAATGTCTAAAAATAAAAGTTACCTATTTACAGAATTTGAGCATCCTGATTCCAGATATTGAATCCATTTTTTCAAATTCAAAACACAGAAGTGGTAGAAATTTATTCAAAATTAATTCCTGCTATCAAAACAAAAAGCGTGTTTTTAAGATATAATAACTATCAAAAGATTGATACTTGTTTATGTTCGGTTTAATTGGGAAATTATGTCAAATGACCAAAATTGTATTAAAAGGTAAAAATATATTCTAATTATACTTTAAAACCACTCATATTCATAATTTATCACTATTAATTATTTTTATTAAAAAAGTTGTTTTTAATTAAAACTTAGTAATTTTCACGATTCATCAAAATATGAAAGTTATCCGAAAAGTACCAAAATTTCTCCTTAGGCTAAATTCGATACTCCGAATCCAAAAATGAAGTCCATTTTGAGAGATAATATTTCTATAATTTTGAAATGTGTTTATTATTATTCATAACGGCTAGTTTTAATAATATTTTAATAACATATCATTATTTAGTGAAACTCGGTATTGTGTACTACACACACTATCGAGGAAGGTCGCGATTGCATGTAATGCAAGGAAAGTCAAGGATGTGTGTTGTGCAAGCTCATTTTGGTGTAGCATATAACACGAGACATTAATGAAATTAAAAAGAATATTTTTCTTAAAATCTCGGGGTGTTACATTCTACCCCTCTTAAAATGAATTTTGCCCTCGAAATTCGTCAGGGTTATTAATGGTTTACTACTCGAAAGTTTCTTTAATCAAAACCCACATTGTAAAAAATAATACCAAAAATTGGCTTTAAAAACTAATGTATGAAACGTAACGGTTACCCAAATAAACAAATCACTGGGTTTCCACATAGGTTAAAATATGGATATGGAAGAGAAGTGTAACCATCACGTTATGATAGAGAGTGGTAGAGAAATGGCTATGTAAAAGCCAGAAATCACAAAGCCATAAATTTGTGATGATCTAAGGTACCATCTGAATCATTAAATATAAGAGTACTAGGACAACATTATTGGTTTTCAAGATCATTTCCCTAAAGTTGATGAAATTCGAATTAGAAGAAATACTTTCATGATTTTGGTATACTCTAACTGTTGGTCATTCTTTAGACAATTTCCACTTCATCTCATAACGAAATGAAGTTGAATTTTTCATTCGTGAAGTGTTAGCAGATCCTGTGATAGAATGATGGGTCATTCCATCTGTCTCAAAAAAAAGGTTAGAAATGTTATCAAAACTTACATAAGTCCATATATAGTGAGATTAATCTAATAAGGTTCCTAAAATGGACTTATACTTCATATATCATACTTCTTAATATAATAAAACTAGTTTCTACTAAACAGGGACTTCATGTAGGCCAGTGGTAGGCGATAAAGGCCAGTCGCACTTCGGTTGTGGGTTCGATTCCCACAGTCTTGTCCGACGCGATGGGCTATTGCCCGTCCTGCAGGTTGTCCATTTTCTAAAACCATATTACTATAACATCCCATCAATAATAACAAAAAAAAATTCTATCCTTAATAATAACTTATGTCCAACATAATCCATTCCAATAATTAGGCTTATCTAAAATACTTTGGTCCAAGCTCATAGTATAAAGAAAATGATTACTTGAAATGTCACATAATAATCACGTGAATGCCATCATTTATCCCCAATATATATCATAAGATATATCTTGTTGGTCAAATTACAATCAGGTTAATACCTTAATCATGTATTCTCTTGAAGAATGAATACCCATTAATTGAACCATAGTGAAAACTTGAATGCAGTTAAAAGTTAACACTTTCCACATACCAAAATCTTCAAAATTCTATATACTCAAACCATGATATCACTTAGTCCTTATATCAATCATGAGATCATGAATATTGTCAAATATTTCATTTTCTTGTTTTCCCTTCATTATGCACATATCATCTTTTTTTCCAAAAATATCTCAATCACTTTCCATTGTTACCGGTACCATAAAATTATTGAAAACCACAATAGACCAATACATAAATATTCCAATATTCCATGATACTATATACAACATTATTTTGGAATCCCATTACATAAACACTTAATCATTCCACCACTTCTTTGTCATATTCAACATCGCCAATGGTGATCGCATGTGACTTCCCTTTTTCCTTTGCCTTAAGTGGTTGCTCATGTCGATCATCACTAACTCTTGAATTAGGGAATTTATTAGCATAATTCCCCATTTCCTTGCACTTGAAGCATTGAAGTGTAGTAGTTTAATTCTGTGTATCTCTTCCTTTGTTTGCATCATTAGACATATTCTTCCCATCATTGCGTCATTCAAATGCCCGATGACCTTCCTTTCCATATTTGAAACATTTACTTGTCCCTTTAAGACAATTTCCACCATGCTTCATTCCACACTTTGAGCATAAGGAAACATTCATCTTCTTTTCACCATTATTTTGAGATTTCTCCTTGAACTCCATCTTTCGTTTATTTTCAAAAATATAAGATGGATAAGTAACACCAACTTCCATTTCTACCTTGATTGCACAACGCACAATTTCTTCATAGCTACTGAAGTCTATTATAGCTAATGCCCTTCGAAGACTTGGTTTTAAGCCACTGAAGAATCGATCAACTTTAATTTCAAGTTGGATGATAAAGCCAGATGCATACCTTGCAAGCCTTGTAAAATTTGCTTCGTATATACCAACAGATTCATCATCGTTTTTCATTAGTTCAAGAAACTCCTTCCCCATCTTTGTATGAAGAATATGATGGAAGTACTTTTTGAAAAATAAGTTCTTGAACTCATCCCATTCCATGGAATCAATTTCATCTCTTGGAATCATATTCTTGATAAGATTCCACCATTGATCAGCATCCGCTTCCAAACGATACACTTCTAAGATGACATTGTCTTGTTCAAGACATTGAAGAACTAAAAATATCTTTTCAGTAGTACTGATTCATTGTTCAGCAACAAGTGTATCAGAAGACCCACTAAAAAAAGGTTGATGTTGCCTCATGAAGGACTCAATAGAATATTGTTCCCTTCTCTGCTCATTTGAATGTCCAGAATGATTCATAGCTTGTGTGAGTATAGTAATAATATTTTGCACTCCATATCCCACAACATTTTTTTGTTCAGGAGGACAATCATTGCATTTTCCATTACATTGATCAACACGGTTCCTTCGGGTTCCAGCCATCGTCTAAAACCCGAAAGAATAGTGTGAGAGGAAAAAATCATGCTAGGGAAAAAAAACAATAAAGGAGGAGTACCTTGAATAACTAAAATTATAGGTTTAATTATAAGATCGTTACCATAATTGTAGAACTATAACATATACTTATACTTAACCTTAGTGACATCCCTAGACATACCATAGAAATATCTCTAGGGATCTCACTAAAGTTCTCGCATCCTAGTTTCCAAAGGTTGAATAAACCATTCCTCTGATACCAACTGTGACGACCCCAAATCATGATGTACATGGACATTACAATAATTTTTCGGAATACTTATTACAAAACAAAAACACACACACAATGACCATAATAGTTTAGTGTCTTTGGAAACTCGGAACGTAATCTTCTAATAATGGTGAAAGATCTTCAACATCTCCCATAAAGATCTTCCCTTTTTTCCTTTCCTAAAACCTTTATTTATATCCTGGGGAAAAGAAAACATAAATGGGTGAACTCAAATTCTCAGTAAGGGTAAACAAAAGAAATATCAGTAACATCATATTCATAAGAACATAACATTTTGGAAATCTTAACCTGCAAAAAAAGATCATAATATCATAACATGTGATAAATCATAGTAGTGAAATATAATCCCAATAATCATAACTTAAAACATGAAACTTTGTGTCGTACACATATAATCATAGAGAATCATTTTTTATTAGTCAAGACTCATTTCCAAGACTATCTTAGTGGACAAAGTCCATTTCGGAACCGAGTTCACTCCTCGTTTCAGTCCTGTTTCACTGACCCGATATAACCTGCCATTCCAGCCATGTTTATCTGATGAGATATAAAATCTTTACCCAATGCATTAGAGGGAGATATAGGTCCCACCCATCTCCTAATGATACCATTCATATGTGTGCCACAAAATCATCAATCATACATCATTGCATAACCCATGTAATAAAAATGGGATTCTTAAACAACATGACATCAGAAAACAATTCATATAAGATAAAGGAATTCATAAAAATAATTCCATCACAACATAATCAAATCAATGTAATAATAGGGATAGAAACAGAACCCTATATTATCTTAGATGGAAAATAATTTTGATAAAACACTTGAACTCTATTCTTGAGGAAAATATCTTTTCTACTAAAAAAACATTTTTCCTTTCTTAACATGTCATACAATTCTACAAGAAGTTGATTAAAAAAAATTAAAACTTTTAAAGTAATATTCTTGGAAAAATGTTTTAAAACTCCATTCATTCCATATAAGATAAAAAAACATTATTCTCGTACTTTTGTCGGAAAAGTCAAAAAGTACCCCGTACGAAAAACGACCAAAGATTCATTTCATATCTTTTACTAAAAACTCACCGAAGGGTAAAATTGGATTAAAACAATTTTAGGTGTATGGAAACAATATTACATATTGATGAAACATGGATTTGGATGATAAAATACACCCCAGTAAATACCAAAGTATAAACAATCTCGGATAAAAATGAGATTGTGATATTTTCCCTTACCTTAGGTCCGATTTGCTTCGTAAGTGTCCGAACATCCTGTATAATTATTTAAATAATGTCATTGACTTATTCCAGAATCATACTCATTGTTATGATATCATATATGGTTCACTTATGTCTTTATATTACCTGTTCTATTGTAAATTCCATGTTAAAAAGCGTTTTGGGTAAAATCGTCTCATTTGTCATTCGTGTTTTAACTTGTAATTATTCATATGATTACTTTGATCATGATTACATAAATCCATAATGTAAAACATGATTTATATATAATATATATTCAGAATATACATATATATAATAGATCAGTAAATGGAAAGAAATACACCTTTCATGGAGACGGTAGGCCGTACGTACGCATGAACGCTATTTTAGTTTCCTTATTGAGTTGAATGGAATTAAGTAGATGAAATACATATATATAAACATAAATCCAGTATCATTATTATGTCATATATTTCATTATTACTCATTATATATACTTTACAATCATTAATGAATGGTTAACGTGGAGAATGAATCTCATCACGTCGTGGAGACGGTAGTCCGTACGTACGCACGAGCGATGATATCGTTCTCATGATTGTGAAATTGTATTGGAGTGTATGTATACTATTTCAGAATCAATATAAAATTACAATAATCATATATAGTTATTATGTACACCATTATACCGATCCAAGTAAGGTGGTGGTGGAAAATAGATTACACCACGGCGTGGAGACGGTATTCTGTACGTACGGACGCGTGGTGATTTCGTTTTCCGTAGGATGGAAAGATGGTGAAATAGGGTTGTTTTATACTTATAATAAAATATCAGTATATCAGTGATACTGATGTTATTAATTAATAATAAAACAACCTAAGAAGAAGAAGTGGAAGAAGAAATAAAGATGAAAGAATCGGTAACGGGCATTACCTCTTCTTTGAAGCGCTTCTTTGAGACCTCCTTTTAGGGAACTAAAGTTGGACTTTGAATAAGACTATGACCTCTAGGATGTCTCTAGGGAAGTTTAGAGAATAAATTGTTAGGGTTTGGCCGAGAATGAAGGCTCAATGTGGTGTGAGGACGAGAGGGAGGAGGTTCCCTTTTATAAGGGAGGAGAGGGGTGCCTTTGGAATAACTAAATATATTATTTTATTATAAAGCCAAATTCAGTTTCAAATAGCTCTAAATTGATTTATTTCGAAGCTAAGGTGGTGATGGGTAGAAATACTCTCATCCAATATAATTTAGACAAGTTTAGGTTCCTATTTTAACCTTATCACTTAGATTTAACATTAAGTTAAATAATTTTACTTTTACCATGTCTTCTTGTGTTCTTACACTATAAGGTTAATAAAATTACTATAACAAGCCAAAATAACCCCATGTTGTTTATTATTAACATATATAACCTTATCTAAGTCTTTTTTTCCTGTCCTTAGATTTTTTGGAATAAAATAACAATTAAAAATATAATATTTGTTTAAAAAAAATATGTCAATTTTGACACTATTTAGTAATTGATTTTTGATAAACATATAACAGAATTATTAGTTCTAAAAATGTTAATTAACTCAATAATAACATGTCATATTAACCTATAAAATTATAGGAATTCACAAACAGGCTCAAATTACATTTATTTGGGTATTTATAACATCAATTATGTCAATATTTCATTAATAAGATAATTACTGCATCATTGTTGTGTCATAAATAAATTAAATTATTTAATGAATAAAAATTATAAATAAAATACCATTATGTTGTAAATCATTTTATATTTCTAATGAATATTTAAAATTGAAAATCCAACATATATATCCCTATGTAAAAATTGTTTTTCTAAAAGATATATGCTTGTGTCATTTTTGAATTCATTTTAACATAATTAAAATAAAGTGCCCCTATCACTTACAAGTGGCACCATGGGGTCCCAAAATTGACCCAAAGATGCCCATGGTCGATTATGTATCAACCAATAAGGTTATCACACGTTTTAGGGTAATTGTTTTATTATTATAATATTATTTTTTACCCCTTATTTACCGGATTTACCCTTTAACCATGGTAAATAAAATATTTACCGAAGTAATTATTCAAAATGTCTAAAACTAAAAGTTACCTATTTACAAAATTTGATCATCCTGATTCCAAATATGGAATCCATTTTTCCAAATTCAAAACACCGAAGTGGCAGAAATTAATTTAAAATTAATTCCCGCTGTCAAAACAAAAAAGCGTGTTTTTAAGATATAATAACTATCAAAATATTGATACTTGTTTATGTTCGGTTTAATTGGGAAATTATGTCCAATGACCAACATAGTATTAAATGGTGAAAATATATTCTAAATATACTTTAAAACCACTCATATTCATAATTTATCACTATTAATTATTTTGATTAAAAATGTTGTTTTTAATTAAAATTTAGTAATTTTCACAATTCATCATAATATGAAAGTAATCCGAAAAGTACCAAAATTTCACCTGAGGCTAAATTCGATACTCCGAATCCAAAAATGAATTCCATTTTGAGAGATAAAATTTCTAGAATTTTAAAAGGTGGTTATTACTATTCATAACGGCTAGTTTAAATTATATTTTAATAACATATCATTGTTTAGTGAAACTCGGTATTGCGTACGACACACGCTATCGAGGAAGGTCCCAATTGCCTGTAATGCAAGGCAAGTCAAGGATGTGTGTTGTGCAAGCTCCTTTTGGTGTAGTTTACAACACAAGACATTAATTAAATTAAAAATAATATTTTTCATAAAATCATGGGGTGTTACATGAAATGTGGATCTCGGTCTGAAACTATGGTCTGCGGCTCCCCATGCAACATAAATATATCCCGAACATACATCTCACCCAACTAGTTGACTATAAGGGTCTCCGAGATCGGTAAGAAATGATCCACTTTCGTTAACCGATCCATAACCACCCATATTGCATCATTCTTCTATGGCGTCCTCGGAAGGCCCATGGAAAAATCCATTGTCACATCATCCCACTTCCATTCCGGAATGGGCAATGGATGAAACAAACCACTAGGGCATTGATGCTCGGCTTTCACCTGGTGACAGGTAAGGCACCATGCCACAAAGCTCGCAACTTCCATCTTCATCCCAGGCCACCAAAATTGCCTTTGGAGATCATGGTACATCTCAGTCAATCTAGGATGCACTGCCCACTTTGATTCATGGAACTCATGTACCATTTCTTCCCACATACACTCTGGCACAACCACATGATCACGAACACAAACAACTCCGTCCCCACCGATGGCCCAACCAGAAGGTAGTTCCCCACCTTATGATTTTTCTTCATGATCAAACACTCAGGATCATCAATATGAACTTCCTTAACTTGAATTAAAAGCGTCGAATCTATCGTTAATGAAATAAGAGTGACCTGACCATTATCCTCCTACACGTCCAGGTGTATTTCTGCCGACAAAGCCATCACCTTCCACTTGGTGCTGGAATCCTAAACCACCAGATTATAAACCTTCCTGCTTAGAGCATAAGCAACATTGTTTCCCTTCCAGACATGTAAACCAACTCAAATTCAAAATTCTGGAGATTTTCAACCCATATTTGCTACCGAAGATTCAGATCCCACTGTGAGAAGATGTACTTTAAGCTCTTATGGTCCGTAAACAAGGTAAACCATTCCCCCAACAGATAGCGCCTCCAGCACTTCAAGGCGTACACTACTGCAGCCAACTCAAGAACATGAATGGGACAGTTCCGCTCATGGGGTCTCAACTGCCTCAACCCATAAGCCACAACCCGCTCATCTTTCATCAACACAGTCCCAAGTCCGATTAAGTACTTATGACAAAAAACGTTATAATTCATACCCGACTCAGGTAAGATCAAGATAGTTGCGGTCATCAACTGCTTCTTCATCTCTTCGAATGCATTCTCACAAGCCTCAGACCATTCGAACCAGATTCATTTATTGGCCAAGCCCGAAAGTGGTGCTGCCAAGCGATATAAATCTTGAATGAACCTTCGGTAATACCCGGCCAAACCTATAAAACATTGAACATCTGAAAAACCCTTGGGATGCTCCAAAGACACAACTTCCTGAACATTCTCCGAATCCACTGACACAGCTGCCTCTGAGATGATGTGACTCTTAAAATATACCTCACCTATCCAGAATTGACACTTCGATAGTTTGGAATATAGCTGGTTCTCTATTAGCGTACCCAAGACGATGTCAAGATGTTGGGCATGATCGTCATGAGTTTTTGAGTACACTAAGATATCATCAACAAAGAAAACCACAAACTGATCTAGATAGGGATGAAAGATATGGTTCATCAAATCCATAATCACCACCGGTGCATTTTTCAAGCCAAAGGCATTACCAAAAACTCCAAAAACTCGTACCAACTCCGTAAAGTGGTCTGCGGTACGTCAGAAGACCTCACCCTCAACTGGTGATAACTCGACCTCAGATCAATTTTAGAGAACACTGATGCACCCATCAACTGATCAAATAAGTCATCAATTGTAGGAAGAGGGTACCAATTTTCACTATCATCTTATTCAACATCTGATAGTCAACACACTGTCTTAACGACCCATCTACCTTCTTTGATAAATGCACAGGAGATCTCCAAGGAGACGTACTAGGATGGATAAACCCCTTACGCTCCTACTCCTCAAGCTAAACCTTCAGTTCCCGGAGTTCCGCCAGTGCCCTTCTGTATGAATGAATAGAAACTGGCTCCGCTCCTGGAAGCAACTCGATCATGAACTCAACATCCCTCTCGGGTGGTAACCCCAAGAAATCCTCCGGAAACACATCCTGAAATGGATCCACCACAGGAGGGAAAATAGGCAGATTCCATCTTTCATCATCATCATGCATGAGACACACCACCTGAGAAGAGAGTCCACTCATCTGTTGAAAAAATGGCCCTGCACGCCTTTCTCAAATATCCCACTCGCCATGGTGGACATAAGCGTCATCCTCAAGCGACCTGAACGATACCCTACAATGATAACAATCTATGTGTGCCCGATATAATTCCAACCAATCCATTCCCAAGATTAGTTAAAACCATGACATCTCGAGAATGAAAAAGTCCCACAAAAACGATACCCACTAACTTCCAAGGAACATTACATGCACTGCTTAATATCCTCCTCTTTCACCCCCAACAGAGTGTCAATTGGCATCACCACACACACCCCCTCCACAGGTAAACTCAGTGCTACCAAAATTTGAGCAGGGATAAAAGAGTGTGTGGAACCTATGTCAAACAACACACTAGAAAATGTAGAAGCTTCAAGGATCTTACCTCGAACAGTCGATGGTCCAGCCTCGCCATCACTATGCGAAAACTGAACTACCTGAAGCTGAATTGCCCCTCTACCCTGGGCTCCGGCCTGAACGCCATGTGCTTCACTTCCCTACTGGCGTGAGCAATCTTTCACGGGAGATCCACGTCCACCACCTCTGTTAGTACAGCCCATGGAGCTCCAACTGCCTACCTAATGTGGGGAAAATTATCATTTTCCCGTATCTGGTACCTGCCATCCACCATCATGCTCACCCGCCTGGCGAGGATTCCTGCAGAACCTATGCACATGCCCCATCCTTCCGCACAAACAGAACTCAACTGGAGGTCGAGGACACTAACCACACATATGCCCAAGCCTACTGGACGGATAGAAGAACACCTTATTTCCACTCTGAGAGGATGACCCTATCTCCCTCCATCTTGCACACTTCTGCCATGATGTGAGCTCTCAGGGTGTCGCTTCTGACCTTCGGTATCTGCACTGCTCGTCATCCCCACTAGCACCACAATGCCACTACCAGATGCTCCCTTCAGGTTTCCTTCCGAGATCAGTTCCTGATCTACTACCACTGTGAACCTCTTCAAGAAGAAGATGTTTACGTGAGACCTGATCTCCTTTCTCATCCCATCCTCGAAGCGCTATGCCACTAATGCCTCACCCCCTACTAACACTGTGACAAAGCATCTCAAATATGTGATGCGACTAGCATAGTCCATCACAGACAGTGATCCCTGAGTCAGGCTCATAAACTTTGAAGCCTGCTCCTGCCTCAAAGTCTCTGGGTAGAAATGTTCCAGAAACCTTTCCTGAAAATCCTTCCACGACATTCCCTCAGCCTGCTTGATTTGAGCCTGAATTTACCACTAATGCCTATCCTGGCCCTGCAACATATAAGCGACCAGCTTTACTCGCTTTTCAACAGGGTTCTGTAGATGAGGTTGTATCGTCTGGACAGACTCTAACCAGAACTCTGCTTCCTCTAGCCCACACTCTCCGGTGAAAGTCAGAGGGTGCTGCAGCTGGAACTCACTGGTTAGCTCAAACATACTCGGTGCAACCCACCCTAGGTCCCAATCCATCTTCTGCACAAGGCGAGTCATGTTCTATCTGAACTTGTCTTTTCTACCTTCATCGATCTCCACATTTTCTTGCTCCTCTACTGGATGAGTGTTCTCAGCAACACCCTCCAGTTGCCCAACTGGTAACCGATGCCGTGGTGGTATTTCTCTACAATGACAAGCACGAGGTTTAGCACACATACCATAAACATTCATGACTCCACCAAAATCTCATTACTATCTATAACAACCCACTTTTCATTTTCTAAACCCAAAAAATTTTTCCAACCTGTTTCAAACCCTATTACTCCCTTAGACATCATTTATCCACTTGTTTTATTTCATTATTATCATTATTTCTTAGTTTCATGAAATGCATGATGCACCCTACTTTCCCGCCTCACACGCCCACCCCGTGTGTGTGTCTAATACAATGCATGTCACCTATCTCCCTAGGTGCTTACAATGATGCATGAATGAAGATCCCTGTGCCGTTAAGGCCATGAGCCAAACTTCATAAAACAAACACATCATACCAAATGTGCATCACCCATCGGTGAAATATCATGAACTTTAACATCACACAACCAAGAACATCATTTCCCACCCTGGGTGACTTGGGAATTCCTCGTACCTGTGTTAGATACTCCCATACACGAGCTCATTACCAAGGCCTGACACATCTTAACCCTTTGCTACCAGTCCCAAATAAAAAGGCCTTAGATAAGGAGAAGAAAGACCTCCTTTGATACCATTTTGTAACGTCCCCATCCCGGAAGCCACTAAACTGGTGCTCCAAGCCGGGTGGTTACATGACTGTAAGTGTGCCTCCCCGTATTCCAAAGGCTGCCGACTAGAAGTGGGAAGACTATACCCCCTATTTATCAGTGTAAGACAAAACAGAATAACCAAATAGCAGAAAACCATAACCAATAAACAAAGAACATTTATAACAACACCTCCAACAATAAATATGCCATGTCATGCTACAAGTGAAAAAGTGGACAAGATCCCAAAATAACGACAACGGGAAAAATCCCCAAAATAGTCCCGACTCCATGTCTGGATCCTCCACCAAGTGCTAACCATGACTCTCACTATCCAGCAAGGACCCTTGCCCTTATCCTGACATGCAATCATGAATTCTGCTCGAGTACCCAATGGTGGCCCGAGCAGGGTGTGAGTACAACTCAGTAGGCCACCACCACCTATGTCTACAAAATATCTAGTATAAACGGGTACTGCATGAAAAAGGGGTATTAATGATAAAGGTCAGGTAATTAATTAAGGTTTCATTAACGAGTTCAGAGCCAATCCATTTCCACTTCCATTACCAGTCATTACACACCCATTATCCCCATTTACAGTTTCATCACATTTCCATGGGTTAATCACATACATAATGTTACACGGGTCTATGGACAACAATCACATGCAAGAGGGTAAACACATCATTATCCTATCTCACTAGGAGAAACCCTTCATAGAAAACATTCCTCACCTCGAAGCCTCAGTCCGGGTGGATGCAACAATTGGGAGAATAGTCCCTCAGTCCCCTTTCCTAACCCATGCATTTAGTGTAGAGTTTAGAGCCTCAGTATTTTCTCAACCCATGGGTAAAGATCCTCATGTCATACCCCACTCTACAAAGCCATGTGCACATGCTTATATATATTTAACCATCAACCACCCAACCATTGCCCATCGAAAAACACTATTCACAACAACACACATAGGAATTCACATTATGCCTTAACCCATTAACACATTACCACTTCAAATAATTTAACCATTCACCCAATTCCCATGTATTATGCCTATCTCACTAATCATTAAATCCTTGACCCATATCCTATCTCGTTATGGTCTTTAATCAATTTACACATTAACCCACTCATCATTTCAGTGAATCAACAATTGATCCATTTCAATTATCCCTTTGGTTATTACCATGTCTAGGTGCATCACCTAAATTCTATTCCAAGTTCAACCAATCATGCCTACATGTTTATCAAGGACTCTACAATTAACTACAACAAGTCACTTGTTTAATGTCAATACCTAAACCTAGGAAAAGCCGGCACATCCCATGGATGGCCCAATTAGGTTAAGTCAATCCCAACACATCCCAAGTGGATCGTGATGGTTCCCATTTTAAATTTTAAACATCTTTAAATCCAAGCATGACATGGTTATTCAAACCCTAACAAAGGGAAACAAGAACACATGAAAACATGCACAAAAACCCTAAATAACCATGGGATATATCTTGTATACCACCTACCTCAAAACCGCGGTTGAACGCGCCCTCAATCGAGTCCTTAGACCTCAATACAACCAAATTTTGAATATTCAACCTAAAACACACCCAAAAGATATGGTTTTATAGCTTCAGAATGTGAGGGAGTGAAGGTACTAACCCTAAACCAAAAAGATAAGCAAAGATGAGGTTAGCCTTACCCGGAGCTTTGATCTGCAACCAACGGCACCAGAAATTCCATATAATAAAAGGAGAACCACCCTTGGGAATATTGGTTCATCCAAGTTCGTCGCTGGGTTGAGAGGGGATGAAATGAGGAAAATCCTGAGTTGGGGTTTAAAAGCTCATAGTGTAAATGTTGTAATTTTTTCCAAATTTAAGTGGCCTCACGGTTTGTCGCACGGTTTGGAAAACTGTGTGCAAACCATGTGCATGCCAATATCTGGAGGAGGAGGGTTCACAAGGTGTAGCCGCACGGTTTGGCCAACCGTGCACAAACTGTGTGCTCGATTTTGTCCAGAGGAGGGAGGGTCACACGGTTTCTCATGGGTAGGACGAGCGGTTTGGTTGACTGTGCGCATGCCATGCGCCTTGTTCTGCTTTGCCCAGACTTCCCTTATTCTAGGCCGCGATCCCATGGAACACCCCCAAGGCCTCTCACACTTTCAAGAAACTTTTAAAGTCCCAAAATCAAGGGTTTAACCTAGAACACAACAAGAACATACCTTTCCAAAAACCCGGATCTTACATAACATCATATGAAAAATATGAAATCATAAACAATGTAATAAAAAATATATTAATAATCATATTAGTCATGGTGAATCTGAAAGAATGGAAAACATGTCATACAATAAATGTAGCTTCCAAAGTGATAATTTTTTCCATTGAAAAATATGTAAATAAATAAATAAATCATTATAAACAATGTAGTGGGTTTTTATAGTTTTTCCTGGTATTCTATAGATTTGAGATCCTCTACTCAACCGTCAACAATAAGGCCTATTCCCCTCATCAGAACCCTTTTGAAATATAGAAAAATACCAAAATTCATTAGTAGGGTGTGAGTAAAATACTCAGTATGAAACCAAAAATTAATTATCATTATATATTTCACAAGTATAACAGGTGTATTATATAATAATAATAAATTCATAGTGTTATAAAATTATTATCCAAAACAAAGTGGTTGGGTGCTTACAAAGCTATCACAAACCCCCAATAATATACAATTATTCTCTATGCCAAAAGGATAATGAAATATTTAGTTGTTATCATAATACCAATAGTATGATGTCATCATAAATTTGTACAAACATAAAACCCAACATCCTCTATCAATCTTGTAGGTCACGTATCTTGGCATTCCTAATTCATGGGCCAGGCTATATCAATGGCATGATACATGAAAAATACCAGTCCAGATTGAGTGTATCCTAAACACAGTTTCAGTGGATACCTCATACCTCCACCTTTTTCATAGGTCCCTTATCACAATAATCAAAATTAAATCACACTCTCCCTATAGGGGACAAACATTTAATGATGGACCACCTATCTCTAGTACCAATAACAACAACCAATGCATGGTAACACACATACATGGTAAAGTATATACAGAAGGAATACCCCATAATCATGAGAATATATAAGTAAAAAACATAATATGACAATAATAAAACATGTAAACAATACACTATAACAATACTCATGGAATCAATATCATAACAGATCTCACGGGCTACACACATACCCACATGCAATCACAACCAAGAACTGTGATCAGTTATGAAAATAAAATATTCATATAACGATAAAATATGTATATGATATCCCAAGAGGGTAAGTAATATCCTACATCAATTCAACAAATTTCATGTTAAGGTTATATAGAGGTTTTGATTATAGTACCAAATTCACACACAAAATTAATTTATATCACTCTTCATGGTATCCTTAAACTAGTTTTAATCAACATGAAAAGGGTTCTAGAGTAAGGCATGGAAGAAAATCAATGGGGTAGAACTAATTACGACACATGATCAATCATCAATAATGGAGTTCTTATGTTTAGTTGGAAGAAGGGAGAGGAAAAAAAGTTTCTTTAAAATTGGAGATATCCATGTTGCATGGCAAATACTGTGTTGTGGATGTACACAAAAACTAACCACCATAGAATATGTGGTGACACCGTAGTTCAAGCGTGTATAGAAAGATTAAAAAAATGAAATAAAACATATAGTTAAGACATGAATGTGTTCTATAACCCAACCACTATAATGTAGAGGATGGTCATATTGGGTAGAAAATTGTTGTTCAATTCTATTCTGTAACATAAAGGGGTTTTCCATGGCATGGAGTTGGGTTTGTGGCCTTTAGTGCTCCTTGAATACTATCAAGAGTTCATACACTAACCAAGATACCACAAAACACTAATTTTACCTAATAGACATTATTCAATAAGTAAAAATGAAACGTCATAAGTAATCCAAATTGGTATATTATAACTTCCTCATGTAGTCATGCAAAAAAACAATTGACTGTCTTTAATCCATCATGTAGGTAGTGCTTCCTGGAGACATATATTCATGAACCTTGCTAACTTGATGGATTTTTTTAAATTCCATGCCACCCTGACTTCATCCTCAACATGATCTCCATGTACATATAATGCCTCAACACAATTCATAGGTTAGTTATCTTGATTGTTGTAATTCATGCACACTCACCCACCAATGGATAATACTGAAACGATGATTCACCTTTATTAAGTAACGATAACAACACCCAAGGAATGGTAACCAACACATAGGGTAAAGTATATAGGAAAGGTATAACACATTAACATGGGAATATATTAGTATTAAAATATGATGTGATCTAAATAAAACATGAATTCAATGTACTATATCAATAATCATGGAATCAATATCATAACGAGTCTCATGGGATGTACACCTGCACCCTCATGCGATCACATTAATGAATGATCCTCAGTTATTCCAACATGATAATAATATGATGTAATCATATGTATATGATAGCCTAATAGATTTTGTAACCTTTTACATCATGTCATTGATTTCATTGTTATGGTTCGTCATAGGTATCGATAACCAAACCACATTCGCATACTAACTAGAACATGATTAGTCATCAAGGTCTCCTAGAAGTGGTTCTAATCAATATTAAAAGGGTTATAGACTACGGAAATGAGTAAGTATAATAGGGTTATAACTAATTCATACCTAGGATTCACCATCTTCATAAAATTTAATATGTTCGTATGTAGGAATAGAGAGGGATATTTTTAGAAAATCACTGGTCTCAACATTACAAGGTAGGGGTTATAACATGGAGGTGAACTAAACCATTCATATAGCTTGGCTGGGGAAGCAATAATATAAGTGAGTAAAGGTAGAATACCACCAAAACACAAGAAATTTAACTAACAACTGGAAGAGTGTTGTAAATCTACCCCTACGATGCAAAGGATGAGCCCACATTGCAGAACTAGGCTGTGCAGTGGTCTTTTCCGATGTAAAGGTGTTTTTGTGGAAAGATTTTCATTTTAATACTTTAATGATCCTCAAATATTTTTAACTATATTATGATTAGGGGTATTTTCTCTGAATTCATAGTTCATTCCCAGTGATTAAATTCACTCATAAATCCCTGCTAAAAGATTCCCTAAATAAATAAGGTAACTGCCTTATTAAAGAGATTCAATGCCTGAAGACTGAAAGCTATAAATCTATTTCTAACTGATGTAGAACAGATTATTTTGTGTTTTTCAGGAAACCACAATGTATCCTTACTTAACACCCCTCCATGACTGAATATATGATGCAATTTCCCTTGAATAATTAATATTTGGACAACTGTCTATGCAAAAGTGTATCATACGACTCTATGGTGTGGTCATGTAGGCTACAGTGAATCCACCCTTATCTTGGTATCGAGATTTCTATAAACACAAATTTAAACTTCCTTCATCTTCTCTAATTCCCCAATCCTTTTCCAAAATCATGGGATAACACAAAAATATGAGGATATTTGGTAAAATATGGATTTCATTAAGGAAGAAAAATTTAGGGAATTACAATATTCACTAGGATTTCTATATTGATCTATTAAATAGAGAAATATTGAAATTTATTATATCCATTATTCTTATATGGAAACAAATTAATTAATTATCCTTGATTATGTATGAGGATCATTAGAGAGCATTATGATATGTATCAGTAGTTTTTGTGAGACAAACACATTGGGTATTTTTTATAAACCTTACCCATTTATGTATGATGTCTTAACATAATTCCTTGATGGTATGTTTATTATATATTACATTATTAATTCCATCACACAAAGATTAGTTATTGTTATGAATGATTTATTTACCATTATATATTACATTGATATATTGTTTTGTTATGAAATATGTTTAATCTATACGTATTATTGATTCAATGCTCATGTGTGATAGCTTCCACCATACACCACCCCGTTGTCAAGAATTTGAGCTCATGAAATTTTATTTTTTATCATTTAATTTTGAAACCAAAAGGATTACTGCTTGTGAAATATGTATTTATATGTATAAATAATAATGTTTATTTTTTTCATATGATGTATCTTCAGTTATCATTTCAAAGTAATGTTCAATCATGTATCACGTTTCATGAGATTACTAAATTATTGGATCCAATAATCTATTTGTTTTCTTTCTAATATAATAAAATATCCTTCAACTAAAAAGTTACTAGAGTACAGTTATTATAGCTCGAGTCAATGATAACCTATTAAACACCTTAGTCACTAGATTTAAAAGACCATTGATAGAGAAAATAAGTCTATGGGAAACCCTTTGAATATTCTTGAAATATTTTACGATTACATGAAATTAATTTATAATAAATGAATTTAAATTATATACTGTGATTTATAATTTTTAGTTTCATTCATAAAAAAATTAAGTTTGTGAAAATTTTTATAAAGAGTTCCCAAATTAAGGGACAAAAATATTATCAACAAATAAAATATATTTAGGGATTTCTTTATAAGAAAATTCAATGAGGTTGATATTAGAGAAAAGAATATTATAACTATATTAAAATAGTTAATTGATTTTATAATAAATAATCTTATTCATATTGAATAACCTACTGCTCCAAAATATGGGGTAATAATTATGGACCACTTTATGAGGCACCAACAACCATCCTTAAATAGAACCCTGAATCCATTAATAGCTAATAAATTAATAGAATAATTGTAAACAGTATTTCATAATTTTGGATATGGTGAAAGGGGGAAGGTTATAATGGTTATATATAGTCTAAAATAAGATCATGATCAATGGTGGTCTTTAATTTAAAACACCATGTAGGAATAAGTAATAGTTATTATATAACATAAGACTTTTAAAGTCATATTATATGAGAGGAAATTTCGACATGATCTAGGAGATGAATCTGAAAAGAAATTCATGAATTTAGGAAAAATGTAGAGGAAGTAGTTTACGAGTTTGAGGATAACTTTGAAATGATAGAATTAAATGTTATAAAATATATACATAATATAGAAATAAATATTAATCACATATTTAATGGGTTAAAAGAAAAATTTCAATGGGAATTAGTTTCTCAGAAACATTAATCTTATGAGGGGTTAATGATAAGTATCATCATGAAAGTGAATGAAATATATAAGACATTCATTTTTAATGGAAATTGTGAAAATAAGAGGCCATAAAAATTGCATTATTAAAAAAATGTAACAAATCATAAGAAGGGAAAGGTGGAATTTACTACATGAAATAACTGTGGGTAAAAAAACACCGTGGATTTTGTAAATGGAAGAAGAATTTGTTATATATTTTGTGATAAGGTCTATCAAGATACTGAGTTCATGGTAATTAAATAAACCATAGATTTTAAATTCCATAATTGCAAGGAGATGAAAAAATAGTCAATTCATTTTCACATTCCTGATGGGAACCTACCACAGAAGATTTCAAGGGAAAATGAATATGACTACAGTCTCACAATAGTAGAATTATAGTTTCCAAATGATATAATATTTGAATATTTTTTTAATTCAAAGTTATATAGTGCATTTATTGACTCTTAATCCATACACTATTTTATATAATTTAATTTTTTTAATAAAATCATTTCATCTCCTCATGGACTATGGAGTTCTTAGTTAAAACACCATGTGGAAATATTATTGAAACAAAATTATAATTTTATATCTCTTTTTAAATTCATGGTGGTTCCATAATTAAAAACAATTTTTATAACAATGTTTTTCTTTGATATAATCCCTAGGATGTATTTTCTATCAAAGTATAATATAAAAATCTATTGTCTTGGAAAAGAGATTACATTTTTATGGATTAAATATAATTATTTGTTTTTATAAAAGAGTATTAATTTCCTGATTTTTGTCATGAACCACCTCAAATGGATCATATTAATGAAATTATGGGACAATATGAATCAACGGGTAAGAATGATTTCCTTATAATATATGATTTCTCTATTTTGGGGAATTATATTGATGTATTTCCCAATGAAGTAATTGTATATATTACTAAAAATTATGTTGAGTTCTATAATGATCATATATATAAAAAAATATCGTATTATGCCTCTATATTGGTTGGATATAGGGTAATTGTTTGAATTAAATAAACAATTACAAGATTTCTATAATAAAATGTTTATATTACCTAGTATTTGACCATGGGGAGAAGCTATATTATTTGTGAAAAATCTGTATGGGCATGTAAGTTTAATAATTGAATATATATAAATAAATTCCATTATTATTATGAACAAGAACCCTTTACCTTGCATTGATGTTCAGTTTGATAAACATCAGGGATATTAATACTTATTTATTATTGATATTCATTTTGTTATCATCAATTAGAAGTCAAGAAGTATGATATACAAAAGTTGGATTTTTACACATGGTATGGGACTATTAATTCATTGAAATTCCATTTGGGTTGAAAAATGAATCATCTATTTTTATAGTTATAATGAATATTATATTCAAGGATTATCATGATAAATTTGATGTTGTTATTTATCAATAATATCATGATGCACCCTATGTTCTATAATTATCTGGAGGACTATTTATTAATCATCTTTAATACTGAAAGGGATTAAGTGTTATATAGAAAATTAAATAAGTATAAGTTTTAGCACAATAAATGGATTATAATGGCCATATTATCTCCATGTATAGAATACTGGCAGGTCTGACAATGATAAATGTGGTTATAGTATTTCCCACACCATAGAATATAACTGAGATATGCAGTTTCCTTGGTTTAACTAGTCACTATTAGTGTTTGTTTTTCAAATTTATTCCAATAAAATAATATGTTAATTATGTTAATTCTTAATGGGGTCAAAATCACATGGTCTAATAAATATGATAAAAGATTTGAAAATTTAAATAAAAGATTTATTAATTCATTGGTATTGTACTTATCATCTTAAGAGGAAATATTTTTTAAATATAGCGATGAATCAATGATAGGGATTGGGTGTATCATTATATATAATGATAGAGAAGTTTATTACACATAAAAAAATTTAATACCCATGAGAAAACTACCCAACTCATGATCTACATCTAGAAACTATAATCCTTTCATTTTAAATATAGAGGCCATCAATTTATGAGAATATATATGGCATATATATTGATCATAAATGTTTGATGTATATAATCACATATAATGATCATATTCTATGATAGAGGAGATGATTGGAATGCATATTTATTTTGAATGCACAATACACTATCACTCAATAAAATTAAAAAATGTGGTAGAGGGATTGAGTAGGAATGATCATGGAGTCTTATCAATCATGAGGTTGTACAAGGATCCAATATTCAAGGAATTAGTAATGTAAGACATGGAAAATAATTTAGAATGGGAAACATCATTCATTTTCCATGTAACGCCCCATCCATATTTACTAGAGAGGATGAAGAAGTCTTAAGAAGATGAAAATGGTTTATAAAATATGGTTATATCCATGTAATATGGGATATTGATAGAAGTCATATATGAATATGGAATATTGATGTTTGCAAAATGCCTATGTGATCTATGTACCTGAGATGAAGAGCGATCTGCAAGATGATGCTCATAGATTGAATTTATCAATACATCTTGGTAGAGGAAAGTGGTATAGTGATATATGGGATAAATCATAGTGGGAAATCATGAAGTAATAAGTTGATGAATATGTGTCAATGTTATTGATATTCCAAAAAGTAAGTTCTTACAGACAACTCCCAAAGGGTGTGATGAAAACTCTCCCTATAACTAAAGGAATTAGGATGATATCACAATATAATATTTTACCAGATTGTGTAAGACATCTATAGATAATATTGAAACATGGTCTATTATGGAGCTTCTTTTGAAGTATATAAATTTTCTATTAATAAGTGAGGATCATTCCCTTGAACATATTGTACAAATCTATATCAATGAAGTTATAAGACTTCATGGTGTACCTTTATAAATTGTATATGATTAAAATACTCATTTCACACCGCAATTTTAGAGGACTACTATAAATGATTTGAATATTTTGATAAACTTGAGCAGATAATACCATCCTTAAGCATATGGGTTGTTTGAAAGTACATTACATACATTAGAGGATGTTTTATGTTCATTCTCACCCGACTTCAAATGAACATGTGACCATAACCTTACTCTTGTAGAATTTTTATTCAATAATAGCTTCCATTAGAGTATATATATGGCACCGTATGAGGCCTTATATGAAAAATGATATTGAACTCTAACCTATTAGGACAGAGTTGGGTAAAAATTCAAGTTATTTTAGATGTTAATGATGAAAATCTATGTTGGTTCACGTTATTCACAATCATATCAAGATAGCTTTGTGACGTCAGAAAAAACATGATAATAATTGATGAAAGGAATTTTAATTCCAAGTAATAGAGTATATATTCAATAATGTATAACTATATAATAGAGTTATAGGGGTTTGTTATAAGGGAATGCTAATTCTAAGATATACTGAGCCTTTGTAGATTTTGGAGAGAATTCGTGCTAGGATTTTTCATTTGGATTATCCAAATAACCACTCTAAATTTAAGGATTTATTCATCGTCTAAATGTCAATGACAAACATTTCAAACCCATTACACATAATCACTATCAATGAAATAAATCCCGACCCAAACATTTCCTATAATTAAGAGCCTATACAAATTCACAACACTAGAGATTTGGAATTATAGAATTAGAAAACCAATTTGGTTAAAGTTGTTTAGAGGGATCAAAAGTTTTAGTATGAAATATAGGATCATATGGAATAAATAAAAAATAAATTCCATTATTCTGTTATATATTAATGCACTCCCAAAATTTTGAGACTAAGATTATTTATTAGAGGAGAGTGGAAAACATAAGATTTAACTATGGTAATGTAAACATTATTTAATCAAATTTCCAATAATATTCAAAAAATGTTTTAGTAGTAATATAATTTTTAATTACTAAAAATATTAATCAATTAATATTAATTATATAAATATATATCAAAATAAAAATTAGTCTTACTAGAATAATACATTTTGAAATTTAGGTTCTAAATATCATATTTTGAAATACAATAGTTTTTTATTCAATAATTAAATATCAAATTAGTAGAGGATTGTTATAAAAAAAATTGAATTTATTTTTTGAAGTGTAATTTTGAAAGTAGTTTTTTTTAAAATTTATTTTGATTCTTCTTGTAACACCCCGAGCTTCCATGATATGCTTCTCTTTCAATAATGCAATAACATGAATTGTACGCAAGTTCGAGACTCTAACACACTGCGACCAATCAAAATAGCCCTTATGAATAGTAATACCCATTTTTTAAATTATATATACTTTATATTTCAAAATGGTCTTCATTTTTGGATTCGGAATATCAAAAATAGCCATGTTGAATTTTTGGTATTTTTCTGAGAACTTCCAATTTTTTATGAATAGTGAAAAATACTTAGAAACAACTTTTTTAATCAAAATAACTTATAGTGATAAATTATACTATTGAGTGGTTTTAAATTATAATTATAATATATTTTTACCATTTTATCCATTGGTGGACATTAGAATTAATTTCAGTTTGAAATTGGACATAAACATTTGTCAATCTTTTGATATATATTGTTTCATAAAAACACACTATTTGTTCTGACAGCGGGAATTAATTATAAAATTAACTAATGAAACTTATATATTTAGAATTTTATAAAATAGACATCATTTTTGAATTCGGAATACCAATTATAGCTTAAGGTGAAATTTTGGAATTGTTCTGAAAAACTTCAATTTTTGATGAATAGTGAAACCGCTAAGTGGTAGTTAAAAAACTGATTTTTCATTTAAATGAAACATTACCACTTCTGTGATTTGATTCTCCAAAATCCGACATACGTGGTTGTTATTAAGGAATTAAAATGTGGTCCAATGGGATTAAAATAATTTTTTGGTGAATAGTAACTTTTAAGTTTAATTATTCACGAATAAAGGTAATTAGTGAAATTTAAGGTAAAAATGATATTATAAAAATATGAAAATAACCTTAAACTTGTCCTACCCCTGTTGTATGAGTCATGGAAGGCCAAGAAAATCCATGGGTAAACTTGGGGACCCCATGGAGCCAATTTTGTAGGAAAAGGACAATAAAAACGTTTTATTTAATGTTAAAATAAAAATGTCACAAACATGAGTTGTTTTACTAAAACAATTTTTAAATGGAGTTATAAAAGTCATATATTTGAATATAAATATTACTTAGAAAGATAAAATGATTTACTAAATCATTATATATATTTTATAATTTTTAGACGTGAAATAAATTATGTTATTTATGACACCATGATGATGCAGTGATTACCTCATTATTTAACGATTTAAATAAAATGAAAAGATAATGTAAAATCTAAGACCTACACATTTCAAAAACCTATTTTATGGGTGGATTTCGAACTCTTATCACCTTATCCTAGAAATATATAATTTTGGGACCTTTTAAATCCGAAAATCATTTTATAATAAAGTAACCTTTTATAACTTTCGAAGAGTGCCCCTACTCTCCTCTTATAAAAGTCCCCCACCTCTACCACCATACCCACACCTCTCAAGAATTTGTCTCGACCAAACCCGGACCATTTTGTCTCTCCACATCCCAATATTACTCCTAGAATCTTCAATTTGGGTATAAGTCTTCCCAAGGAATCCTTTGAGATCAAATCAAAAAGAGTTACCCGTTTTAAAAGTAGTGTTTTCTCTTGTGTCCTTATGTTTTATTTTGCTTCTCCAACCCCATAAAATCTTTTTACTCATTTATTTTGTAACAAAACCAGTATCTTAAATATACTAGGATGTTGCTATAATAAGTTTTATAGCTACACTTACACACACATACATCTAATGGTTAAAGAACATACTGTTTTTGTGGATGGCGAATTTCTGCCTCACGAAACAATGATTGTTCAACACTGATATAACACCTTCAAAGGAGGCCATTAATATGTCACTATATTTATATAATATTTTTATGTTTCACTTAAGCTTCTGTATTTTTCATTTATGGCATACCTTTATGGTTTCCATTCTGGATAAACACGATATTTTCATTTTAGGAGGTGCAGACTACCGCCCCCTCAAAGTGATTTGAATTGTTAATGCCATATGTGGGATGTATAAAGGATGGAGTAAATGGTATTATACATTATATTATACTGGAATTATGGAATACCTTTATATAATGATAACTTCATTCCATTAAATTCTATATAGGAATGAAAGTAGCGTTAATGCATACGTACGACTTACCGTCTCCATGAACGATGCATTTCATTTATTACCTCTACATGTTATGTAATATTATAAATGAATTTATATACTGGATATATATGATATATATGATATCTACATCATGAATATAATTCTGGATACAATGGATATTTCACCACATGAACAACTTGTAATTATTAGAATTTTATTTTTGAATCAAGTACTAAAGATCGACAAAATGACCGTTATTAACTTAAATAATTACATAATGTTCATAACATTGTAATAAGTGATATAAAAGGAATAATGAGCATGGATAAGGTTCTTAAGAAAGTATAGATTAACTCTAGTTTATTATTCAGGAGGTTAAAGAGCGGTTGAGTCAAGTCGGACACGAGGTAAGGGAACTTCTTAACCTAATTTCCATTCTTTGGGTTAATCTTCTACATTCAAATTATGTCACGATATTATTATGTCCTATATTGTATTTTTAAATTCTTTATGTGTTATTATAGTGAATACACATAATAGATCAATTTTATTTAAAAAAAGATCTTTTTAAGGACTTCGTCTCAATCTTCTTTCATTGAGGCATATTTTATTTTACACACAACTTTATTTTATACGGTGTATAAACCCCTTTATATTTGACTTTTATTCAAAAGGAATCTTTTTATATGAAGCATTTTTTAAAAACAAAAAAAGGAATGTTTTTTTCTTACATATGCGGCGACAACGACTTCCCCACTGCCATGATCATTATTTGAGTTTCGGCTTCCTCTATAAGCCATAAATTTTTTAATGTGAAAAATAAATATAATGTTTTAATTTTATTTTATTTTCGTATTGAAAATGGTTTTGAATGTTTTTTTATTATATCAATGTGTTGTATTGATATCTTCTGATTGAAATGTAGAAATGTTATGTTTCCTTTATGCATGTTTTAGGTGATATGATTATGTTATGGTATATGATATGTTTAAACCTGTTCATATGAGGAATACATTTGAAATAATAAGTGACGGGTGGAACCCGCTATAGCTCCTCGATGCATCGATAGGTCTCATGAGACAAACTAGTGTCTTGGCATGAGGCATTGACAAAATATTATTGTAGACTTGGCATGAGGCCTTGGCTATGTGGTTATGATAGTCATGAATTATGCATTCTATCATTATGAAAGTGATTATTAATATTGCATGTGATTATTCGACTAGTAGAATATCCATGTGAATAAGTAAATGTCATTATTTAATTTTATTTTTTCCATATTATGCTAAAGTTCAAGTTTAAATAGGCTTTTGTTTTATTTATACATTGCCTTAAATGTTAATGTTTATTTATGAAGGCTTTCGCAATATTGTTATCCTTACTGAGCATCTGATCTCACCCCTTTCAATGTTTTAATATTTTCCAGGACGCGAAGAGGTATTTTATGAATGACCTATAGGGATAGTCAGAAGAGGATATGAGTGTGTACTATGGAGACTTTTTCATTTTATTTTTTCACATTATGATGTAGTGTAACATTTATGAATGTATCTAGTGTTTCCAAGGCTACTAAACTAATCGGTCCTTCGGGACTTGATCTTCTGTGATCATGCCAATGTTACGCAATAATGCACCGACTATGGGTAACTGGGGTCGGGACGTTACAGTTGGTATCAGAGGCAGTTTATTACTAACCTTGGAATCTAGATTTAGATAAACTCTAATTAGAGCACATATCCTGAAGATAGACTTTGAAGATTAGTATAGAAGAACTTACTAGAATTTTTGTATTATAGATATTTTGTGATTTTTCTGAGCAATACATCTCTGTCTGGATACGAGCTGGTAGAGGCGGCTCTAGCACAAATGTACCTAGGGGTAAAACCCGAAAACACCACTTTGAGATAGACTCGAATGGGAACTTGTGCATGACAACGGGCCTTGCTGCACTCTTGGTTACGACACTCTCGGGGGATATGCTTAGGATAATTCTCATTTTCTTTACAAACCACTATGAAGGGTTATGAGTAAATACTTACTCAAAGAAAACATTTTTATGATTATGGATTATATCCTTAAATAGTTAAATTTATGTTAAGTGTTTTTCATATTTGTAATTATGTATTTTGATTCATAAACTAATCTAGTTTATGCCATTGTTTAGAAATGGAGCCTAGTGGGAGGAATGGAAACTGTATCAATGCACACACTCCATGTAGAGATTTCCCTCCTACTCAAGATAATTATAGTGGAGCTGGTGATGCAACTGGTTCTGATAACCTTATCACAATACTTAGACAACTCACTCAGGTTATAAATAATAACCTTACTCATATGGAGCACCCTAATCCAAAATGTGGGGGATCAATTTTAGAACGCTTCATGAAGCAACAACCACCAAAATTTAATGGGGGTACAAACCCATTAGTAGCTGAGAAATGGATAAAATCCTTAGAGAAAATATTCCACACCTTAGGGAGTAGCGAAAGGGAGAAGGTTGTCATGAAAGTTTACCGCCTCACTAGAGATGCCGATCAATGGTGGTCGCTAATTCAAAACACGAAAGAAGATGATGAAGTATCAAATATGGAATGGATGGAGTTCAAAGACATTTTCTTAGAAAAGTACTTCCCTCGTGACCATCGAGCAGATATGTAAAGGCAATTTCTGAGTCTGAGGCAGAGGGAGGATGAGAATGTGGCAAAGTATGAGGCTATCTTTACAAGGTTAGCAAGGCATGCAGCAGATTATATACGTAACCTAAGAAGTAAGATCGATCGTTTCTTTGATGGGTTAAAACCATTTCTCCGTCGAGCATTACTATCACAATCTTTCTCAACGTACAAATATATAGTCTCGTGTGCTATCAAGACAGAAAAGGAATTCTCTAAATATTATGACAATAAAGTAAAACAAGAGAAGAAGAGAATGGTGGAACAAGAGACAGAAAAGGGAAAACGGAAAGAAGGATTTTCCATTATGTGATAATTGTGGGAAGAATCACCCTGGTACTTGCCTAAAAGGAATGGGAGTTTGTTATAAATGTGGAAAAAAGGTCACCAGGCTCATGATTACAAGGGAAATAAAGAGGCTATCAATGTTGAATGCTACAATTGTAGGGAAATAGGGAATTATGAAATGTCCTAAGCGTTAGGGAACCATAACTCAGAAAAGTCCAAGGTATCAAGGACAATCTTATGTTGTTACTACAGTTGAATTGGAATAATTAATGTTTTGGTGCTTTTGGACTCAAGGATTATATTCTTGTTATAAGAATAATGTGATATATATAAGAATTGTATTGCAGTACTTGTTGTTTTCATTAAGGTTTTAATATGATGAAGGTAATCATATTTTTAGTATGTGACAATAAGAGAAACATTACTTTGTTTGAGGAATCTGATGATACAAATGATTATGGAATTTAAGGACCATTTAGATAATGTCTGGACCGAGGTATTTTGGATAACTATAAAGGTTGGGGGATAACCTGTCGCGTCGGAAAAAGCTGTAGGAATAAAACCCACAACCATAGTGCGACATGCCTTTATTACCTACCACTAGCCTACAGGAAGTCCCTGGTTATTTAAAAAAAGTTTTCCTAATCTAAATGGTATGTGTTAATATTTGGAACCTTATACAATTAGGATAAATAGAATATTTTTGAGTTCTATTACCTTTTGGAGTGAATGATGGGTTTGTGGTGAAAATTTATTAAAGAATGAAAGTCTACATGAAAATTATGTATATTTCCTTACGTTCTTAGTAAATCTTCTAAATAAATTCCTCAACTTTATAAAAGGTAACGTAAAACAAAAATGTTGCCGATTAACTTTTCCAACTGGGGATTCAATGACCGTTTAACCAATCACAAGTTTTTGATTTTATTGTGGTTAACTTTTTTCCTAATCCTGTTTTCTACAACTCTCCATCAGACCTTGATGGTTTGTTTTTCTTCCATATCCATATTTTCATATAATCCTAGAATGGGCTATCTCGGCTGACCTTTCTACTTATCTTTCTTTCTTTTAATGTTATACTTTTATTAACCCTATTTCCGATGTGGGTTTTCCACAAAGGAATTTTCTATTTTCAAACTTTTATTTTCAAAGAAAAATTTCAAATTCCGAGGATGCGATTTATTGAAGGAGGGGAGAATGTAACACCCTGAGCTTCAATGATACACTTCTCTTTCAATAATGTAATAGCTTGAATTGTACGCAAGTTCAAGATTCTAACACACCGTGACCAATCAAAATAGCCATTATGAATAGTAATACCCACTTTTTGAAATTAGATATATTTTATATTTCAAAATGGACTTCATTTTTTTGGATTCGGAATATCGAAATTAGCCTATGTTGAATTTTTGGTATTTTTCTGAGAACTTCCATTTTTTTATGAATAGTAAAAAATACTTAGAAACAACTTTTTTAATCAAAATAACTTATATTGATAGATTATAATATTTAGTGGTTTCAAAGTATAATTATAATATATTTTTTCAATTTTATCCAATGGTTTTCATTAGAATTAATTTCACTTTGAAATTATACATAAACAATTGTCAATCTTTTGATATATACTGTTTCTTAAAAACATGCTATATGTTATGACAGTGGGAATTAATTATAAAATTAATTACTGAAACGTATATGTTTAGAATTTTTTAAAATAGAAATCATTTTAGAATTCGGAATATCAATTATAGCTTAAGGTGAAATTTTGGCATTGTTCTGAAAAACATCAATTTTTAATGAATAGTGAAACCACTAAGTGGTAGTTAAAAAACTGATTTTTCGTTTAAATGAAACATTACCACTTCTATGATTTGATTTTCAAAAATCCGACATACATGGTTTTCATTAGGAATTAAAATGTGGTTCAATGGGATTAAATTAATTTTTTTGGTGAATAGTATCTTTTAAGTTTAATTAATCTCGATTAATGTTAATTAGTGAAATTTAAGGTAAAAATGATATTATAAAAATATGAAAATACCATTACACTAATCCTACCCCAATTGTATTAGTCATGGAAGACCATGAAAATCCATGGGACAACTTGGGGACCCCATGGAGCCACTTTGGTAGGAAAATGACATTAAAAACTTTTTATTTAATGTTAAAATAAAAATGTCACAAATATGATTTGTTTTACTAAATCAATTTTTAAGTGGAGTTATAAAATTCATAGTTTTGACTATAAATATTCATTAGAAAGATAAAACGATTTCCTAAATCATGATATTTATTTTATAAATTTTATAAATTAAATAAATTAAATTATTTATGACACCATGATGATGCAGCGATAACCTCATTATTTAACGATTTAAATAAAATGAAAATATAATGTAAAATCTAAGACCTATACATGTAAAAAACCTATTTGATGGGTGTATTTCGAACTCTTATCAACTTAACCTCTAAATATATAATTTTGGGACCTTTTAAATCCGAAAATAATTTTATAATAAATTAACCTTTTATAAAATTCCATGAGTGCCCCTCCTCTCCTCTTATAAAAGGCCCCCACCTCTACCACCTTACTCACACCTCTCAAGCCTTTGGCTCGGCCAAAACCTTCCCATTTTGTCTCTCCATATCCCACTATTACTCCTAGAAGACTAACTTTTGGAAGAAGTCTTCCCAAGGAAGCCTTTGAGCTCAAATCAAAAAGAGTTACCCGTTTTAAAGGTAATGTTTTCTCTTGTGTTCTTATGTTTTTTTGATTCTCCAACTCCCTAAACTCTTTTTATTCATTTATTTTGTAACAAAACCAGTATCCTAAATATACAAGGATTTTTTTATAAGAAGGATTCGAGCTACACTTACAGACAACTACATCTAATGGTTAAATAACATACTGTTTCTATGGATAGTGAATTTCTGCCTCACGAAACGATGATTGTTCAACACTCATATGACACCTTCAAAGGTGTCCATTAAGATATCACTATATTTATGTAATATTTTTATGTTTTACTTAAACTTATTTATTTTTCATTTATGGAATGACTTTATGGTTTCCATTATGGGTAAACGTGATATTTTCATTTAGGACGTGTGGACTACCACCCCTCAATGTGATTTGAATAGTTAATGCCATATGTGGGATGTATAAAAGATAGAGTAAACGATATTATAAATTATATTATACTTGAATTATAGTATACCCTTATATATTTATAACTCCATTCCATTAAATTAGAAATAGGAATGAAAGCAGCATGCATGCGTACGTACGACATACCGTCTCCATGAACAGTGCATTTCATTTCGTACCTCTAAATGTTATGTAATATTTTAAATTCATGTATATACTAGATATATATGATATATATGTATCTAAATCATGAATATAATTCTGGATAAAATGGATATTTATCCACATTAACAACTTGTAATTATTAAAAGTTTATTTTTAACTCAAGTACCAAAGATCGACAAAATGACCGTTATTAACTTAAATAATTACATAATATTCATAACATGGTAATAAGTGATATAAAAGAAATAATGAACATGTAAAAGGTTCTTAAAAAAGTAGAGATTAACTATTGTTTATTATTCAGTAGGTTAAAGAGAGTTCAAGTCAAGTCGGACACGAGGCAAGGGAACTTCTTAACCCAATTTCCATTCTTTGGGTTAATCTCCGACATTCAAATTACGTCATGATATTATTATGTCCTATCTTGTATTTGTAATTTCTTTATGTGTACTTATAGTTGATACACATAATAGATCTATTTTATTTTAAAAAATGATCTTTTTAAGGACATTGTCTCAATCTCCTTTCATTGAGGCATGTTTTATTTTACACACAACTTTCTTTTATACAGTGTATAAACCCCTTTGACTTTTACTTTTATTCAAGAGTAATATTTTTATACAAAGCGTTTTTACTAAACGACAAAATGAATGTTTTTTTCTTACGTATTCAGTGACAACGACTTCCACACTGCTGTGACCATTACTTGAGTTTTGGCTTCCTTTACAAGCCATAAATTTATTTAATGTGAAAAATAAATATCATGTTTTAATTTTCTTTTATTTTCTTATTGAAAATGGTTTTAAAAGTATTTTTATTATATCAATGTGTTGTATTGATATATTGTTATTGAAATGTGGAAATGTTATGTTTCCATTATGCATGTTTTATGTGATATGATTATGTTATGTTTTATGATATGTTTAAACCTGTTCATATGAGGAATACATTTGACATAATAAGTGACGGGTGGAGCTCGCTATAGCTCCTCAATGCATCGGTAGGTCAATTGAGGAAAACTAGTGTCTTAGCCCGAGGCCTTGACAAAATATTATTTTAGACTTTGCATGAGGCCTTGGCTACGTTGTCATGATAGTCAAGCATTATGTATTCCATCATTATGTAAGTGGTTATTGATATTGCATGTCATTATTCGACTAGTATAATTTCCATGTGAATAAGTAAATGAAATTATTTAATTTTATTTTTGACATATTATTCTGATGTTCAAGTTTAAAAAGGCTTTTGTTTTAGTTATACATTGCCTTAAATGTTAATGTTTATTTATGAAGGATTTTTCAATATTGTTATCCTTATTGAGAATCTGATCTCACCCCTTTCAATTTTTTAATATTTTCCAGGACGCGAAGAAGTATTTATGAATGACCTGCAGGGATAGTCAGAAGAGGATATGAGTGTGTACTATGGAGTCTTTGTTATTGTAGTTTTTCACATTATGATGTAGTGTAACATTTATGAATGTATCTAGTGTTTCCAAGGATACTAAACTAATCGGTCTTTCGAGACTTGATCTTTTGTGATCATGACAATGTAATGCAATAATGCACTGACTCTGGGTAACTGGGGTCGGGGTGTTATGCTTCTCATGATGTTTATTTTTGGGTGAAAATAGGAAAAAAGTTTAAATATCGTAATTATAATGACATCATCATGATATATCTATTATATTAAAATTTATCATACTTTTTTCAAAAAAAATCATTTCAGGAGTAAAATAATGAATTTATGAAATTATGTGGATTTTAGAAACATACAATTAAATGTATGGAAGATAAATTTCATTTAATTTAGGTAATTTTTTTTTTCATTTAATGGATTGATTGAAAGGTGAGATTAATTTTTTGATTAATATAAATGAAATATAGCACACCATTTTGTAAAAATATAACAAATTTCAAGGCATTAAATACCACTAAAAATTATTTTGATTAAATAAAAAATCAATATTTTAATTTAAAATATATCTCTTATGCCAGTGTAAATACACTCCCATTATCCAATTAATATTCAAAAAATCCATTTAGTATTAATTCTATAACATTTACACTCTAATGTGACCCTAAAAGGATTTGATTAGGATATATAGAGTTCTTCTCAATATTTGATAAGCTACATTTCATGGTAATGGTTTTTAACCGATACCATCCTTTATATTGGAAATAATTCCATTTTATTTCCATTTATGTGATAAATGTTTTTATGATTCATTACTACACATTTATTATAGTATTACCAATTAGAAATCGCAATTTCCTCTCAGTATAATCTATACCTAAATCATTATAATGATCAAACACCCATGTAGCTATAAAACTACATATAATTAGGAAAAGAAAAGAGTATTGGGTTTCATAGAAATAAATTCTCTGTCTGGATACACAAAATTATATGTAGGATATAGATATAATTAACATGGGGTAATTACCCTAAAACTTGTTTTGGTTATAATCTCAACCTTTCTTAAATTCTTGAACAAAGTGATTAGCTGCACACCCAGTTAGAAACTCCTTGGGTATATGATTTGGATAATTCATTAAGTCATTATAAACCATAATAAATGGTCACATTGGATTGATAACCTTACACCATGAGAGAAATATTTACTTCTACCTTATTATAATTCTTTTAGAAGATTATTTTCTATTACCTTTTAAATAACCTCTTTCTTTTTATTTGATCATGCGATATACACCTAGATATCCATATTGTTCTTTTTAATGAAAAAATATTTATAATCCTTATATCAATTATTCAAATATGGGAAACATTGATTGGTTATCTAGGATAATATATGAGGATCCTTATAAAATATTATGGTATTAATTATTTAGAAATCGACATTATATGATGGATATATTTTACTTATTATTAGACATCTAGGTTTTAGAATTATATATCCCATTATTGAATCAATATGTCTTAGGAAACCAATCGATTGAATATTTTCTATAGTCCATACATAATTATGCTTGATTTTTTTGAATGAGGCCATAGAGGCATGTTTTTATGTCTAACATATTTAATTGAATCACTACGTGGTCAATATTTATTATTCATGAGTTTATAAATTTTTATGTAATCAATGAATAAATTATTTTTTATTAAATTTATTTATTCCAAATATAGTATTGATTCCATGCTTATGTTTGATATCATTTTCTATAAAACCCACCTTATTTAGTGTTAGATCTCATCTACTTATAATGTTTTTAATTTCCATTAGAAACAAAGCTAATTACAACATGGGGTTTATGGATTTATAGGGAGAAATAATATATGTTTCATATTTTTACATGAGGTATATTTAGTTTTCAATTCAATTCAATCTATACTATATATCTAGTGTATTGATACTTCAAAACTATTGTATCCCTTGACCTATTATTTTATACAAATGTACCAAAATAACAATCAACTCTATGTTTTTGGAGTTAGGGTGTCACACTTGGAATAAAGAGATAGCTTCATTAATATAATTTTCACCTTATTTTTTGTAACACGAGAATATGTTTGAATAATTTTCTTAACAAAAATTTGATCTATTTGATAGCCTCTTAGACATGAAACACCAAAATTAATCAAACTATAATATATTACATCATAGTTCTGTGGTTAATAAGTATGAATAATTGTAAAAAAATTATGATATATATATATATATATATCAATTAATGAAAATTTATTTATTAATTATAATTAAATAATAACTCAATTTATAATAAATTCATTTCATATTTTAATAATACATTACCTATAAAAAAATTTACTTATTATATTCATTTCATGTAAATTATAAAAAATTTATTACACATTTCGAATTTCATTGATTAATTGATCATAATATTTGAAATCATGTTTTCAAAAATAGAATATTTAATTCTTTAGGGATTTTGTGAAAATATTGATTTTCGGTAAATAGTCAAAAATTAATCTTTTTTATAAAAATGTTATCTCACTTATTTAAATCATGTAATTTAAAATTCCTTTTAGTTTTTAATTTAGTTATAGAATAAAATATATCTCGTTTTTTAAAGGTTGGGGCCAACGCCTCATTTTATTATTTAAAGTAAATACCTCTTTAGACTGGGTAGAGGAGACCCATTACATAGCCTGAAGGCCCAAGGCCAGGTGGCCTAAATACAAGGCATTAAAGCCCATTTTTTTCCCAAAGAGCCCCTCAGTGAATAGTACTGCTACAGTACCTTGGCTGCTACAGTACCGCCACCACTACAGTTCCTACTACAGTGCCTACGCTGCTACAGTGTCCCACCACTACAGTCGCCGCTGCTATAGTGCTGCTATCGTGCCCTACTACAGTGCTGCTACAGTACCCGAACATTTTTCCCTATCCATATTTGATCATTTGTCTTTTGGATGCCAAGATGGAGCCTGTACCACTAGGGTACATGTATAAGTTTATTTGAAGACATAAAAATGAATTCCTCTAAAACAATATTAATTGAATTTTAAATATTTTGGTTAATTTTAATTTTTTCTACTTCTATAAAATGAATCATTAATTTTTGTGCAAATATCGAATCAATATTTTCAATATTTTTAATTATTTCCATTTAATTTTTTACGATTTTTAATAGTAACCTTTGTTAAAAATATTGACACCATGGTAAGATTAAAAAAACAATGTTAAAACTATTAGAAATTACCAAAAAACAAAATTCTTTATTTATATTATTTTAAAATTATTTTAAACCATATCTATATAATATTAGAAAATGTTAGTAATTTTATACCACTTTAAATTGATTTTAAACAGTATACTATTTTTAGTGTAGGATAATTATAAAAATGTTAGTCTCTTGCTTTTAATTTTTCTTATATGTTTTCATTTGGGATTAGAAGATGTAATGGATGAATATAAATAATTTTTTGAATATTAATAGGTTATTTATATAATGATTTTATAATTTTACTTTTTCTGTGATGGTATAATTATCTTAAATTCTTACACAACATTGGTACATTACTTAGGAAATAGGTTGAAAATTAAAATTAAATGGATTTAAAATTTGGAAAAATAATGTTTTTGATTTAATTACATTGTTCCCTCAATTTAATTATTAATTAAAATGTATCATTTATGGTTAAATATTTTATATTAAAAATCCTTTATTATTTTTATTCCATTACACTCAATGTTTTTTAGATTGTTCCAAAAATGTATTCTATGATATTTTTTGAAAATAATATTTTATTAAATGATTTAAAAATATAAAATATTTAATGTGTAAAATTGGAATTTAAAATGGTCAAAAATTATATCTATATACTATTTTTTAGTTACATGTCACATTAGAATTTTAATTACAAACATTAAGGATTTAAGAAATTGGTACCATGGATAATGTTAAAAAGGTTTAACGTGGGGGTTAATCCAAAATATAAGGATTAAAATGAATAATATACCAATAAATGTTTTATTTTATTTAGGTACATTGATATTTACCTACCCTATATTTGAAATTATAACACTTTTTCCACTTGTCATGATTATGATATTTAATATATTTTAATTTATGAAAAATTAATGTGTTACCATTCCCCTCTTATAAAAGGACAAAAACTCTCTTATTTTAATTTCACTTCTAGATCCACATAGCTCACAAATCCCAAACAAATTGTCTTATAAACTTACTTAGATACTTTATAGACGTTTTGGATTTATTAAAATACTAATCCAAGTGTTCTTAAGGGGATATCCAAATGAGGATTCTCATTCAATATGTACAATTTTTAACTGAGTTCTGGCATCTTATTTTTTTTTCATTCCTTATATTATGTCCCAAACTTGATAAAATAACCAAATATCATACATATTATGATATATAATTATGTTGACTTTCTAACATTTATTCTTCTACCTTTTCATCAAATAATAAATGAGATCATTATTTGTGTTTGCATACAGACTACCATTTCCAAGTAAGTATGTATTTACTTTTTCATCACTACCTTACATGGATGGTTATATTGATATATATATATATAAATATTTTATATATAATTTATACACACAATTTAATATTATATAATTAAAATATTTAATATACATTTTCATGAATCCATCTAACTGAAAATGAAAGTATCACTCGTGTGTATGTCTGAACTACCATCTCCACATAGTGATATGTATTGTTGTCCATAAATGCTTCACATGGATAGAAATAGTGATAAATTTAATGAATATATGTGATATTTATTATGTGATTATTTTTCTATAATTATTAAACATTTAAAATTATTTTTTCTTATCATTAAAAAATTAAAATAATTTTCATGCATTTGTACACACTACCATCTTTAATAATGATGTGTTTCATTTTCTATTACCAAATAACATTAATGCCTATAAAAAACTATATAATGAATATATATGATATTAATACCATTTATAATATCATTGAAATGATGATACTATGATCAATATTTAAGGGCTAAAACTATCAAACCAAAACATACATGAAAAACTAAATAGTCAGTACCCAGAAATGAATATTTTAATAAATAATTATAAATAAAAGGGTATTGAAATTTATTAGTTGGGTCATATATTATATAATAAGTATTTATATGTTTCTATTATATAATTATAATAAATTTAAATTCATTATATAATATTGTATTGTGCTTACGAATCAAGTCAGACTTATGTTAAGAGTTTTATTTCTAATATAACTTATTATTTGGATCGGTTGTGTTTAAATTTCCATTCAACGTAATTGTATGATTTATATTTTATTAACCAATAATATTTATCTTCCCATGGTTATGTATTTTTGTAGAAGGTTATCTTCAATTTCTTCTTTTTTTCTACAAAATAATGATAATGTTTTTTGTAAGTGATACTGACCATATCTCTTTTTTTAATCCGGGATGTTTTTATAAACATAACCATAATTTTAAAAATGATTAAAAAATTTCATTTTTTAAATTTAAATGATTTATTGTGTTCTTGTAAGATTATATTTTTATCTATTTTCTAATATTAAATAAATAATCTTTTTAATGTTTACTATGTGTCATATTTAAAAATTAATTAAAAAGTGATAAAAGAATAGTTTTTCTATAATGCATTGTTGAAATCCCTTTTAACCTTACTATGATTATCCCGTTAATTAAATATTTACTGAAAATATTCTATTATTCTATATAAGAAATAATTTTTCCAAATTGTTAGGAAATTTTTATATTTATCATAAATGATTTCAAAATAAAATGATATTATCATGTACTTTTTAATGGAGCATTCAAATGTTCTATGAATAGTTTTTGACATATTTGTTCATATATTTTGATGATCCGTTTGTTATACATAATAATGATACCATCCTCTTTCTTTTTTCGAATTTATTATTTTTACGATAGTGAAATTTTGCAGAATACATTGTCTTTCTAACAAATTATGTTATGATGAAATTTTAAATGTTTCTAGGATTTTTTCCTTAAAATATGAATAGATTATGATTATGTGATGGGTGGTTCTATTATATCCTGCAAATATATTGAGAAATTTTTTATTTTATGATTTAAATTGGTACAAGGGATGTAATCCCAAGATCAAAATGGGGTACACGAGCGGTTATACCAATCCAAAATAGGGTACATTAGTGGCTAGATCAAGACCGACATGTGTTCAACTTCATAGAATATAGCCATGAAAAAATTATTTTTATGATTACGATTTTGAAAAAATTAATGTAACACTCTTATAACATGTTATTAAGACAAAATTATATTAACATGGCGCATGATATATGATTCTATCATGATTTGTGTCTTATAAAATACAAAATTTTTATACAACGATTCAAAATTATAAAATATGAACTATTGGGTATGATTTTCCATGGTTATTCTAATGATATCATGACCTTATGAATATATTATGATTACTTTGTATTGTCAATTATTTTCTCACATGTTTACCCTTAATGATATTTTGAGCTCACCCCTTCTTAGGATTCCATTTCCCCTTTTTATGAATAATTACGTAATGTAGGTCATGTGGGGAGAATATTATGGGATATATTAAATACTTATCATAAAATAAGAAAAGATAGGTATTTTAGGGAAATGATCACATTAATACAGGGTAATTGTAATGAATGTTTTTTTTCTAATTCTCTAATACACGAAACCTAAAAACATACTAACGATGTAAGTGACTTAATATTTTTTCTGGTTTTAATAGAAACAAATTTAGTCTTGTTAATATTTTTCAAATATTATGTATGAAATTTATGTTTTATCATAAAATCTAGGTGTACAAGATTTTGGATGTTTAAATTGGTATTATATAAGGGTTTAGATAAATTTAGATGATAAGATGCATTTGAGTGAGGATAACATAAGAGTTATAGACTCTATCAGGGGTTTATATGTTTATTGTTGACTATAAGATTCCAAGGAATAAATACCTTTTAAATGTATTGTGTTATTATGATTTAGAGTGATTTTGTAGGAATACAATATTAAGTAATAAATACTATATATGATCTTTTTTTGAGGTGATTAATGACATTATGGAAAATAATTTTTAAGAAGGAATACATAATTGAAGGATAAATAACCTTCGTAGTTATTATGATATTTGATATTGAGGTAATTAGAGAAAAATAGTTCAATCATTTTTTGGATAATACATTTAATGGTATCTATAACCATAGGGAATAATGAATAAATTTATTTTGAATATGTTCTTTAAAATTTTGTGAATAATACTGATTATTTTATAGTATGTGATTTTATTATTAAGAATATATAATGATTAAAGATTAATTTAATTATGGGAATAATATATAATTATATTATGGTTTAATATATGGCGATTCATGATTGTTTGTGGAAATTATTATAATATATTTGAGAATATATTATTAGTATTAACTTCTTTTTGTCTATATTAGTATATGATAAAATATTCCAAAACTTTTGGAATTCAAATTGTTTTTAGAATACATTGAAGAGTTTTATGGTTTAGTTATTTAGGGAATGATTATACAATGTCTGTTATGGAATAATTTTTGTATATTAATCATTTACTTCATCATATGATGGAATATTGAGTATTAACATATTTTTATAAAACCATTGTAGTTTTTTAAATGTCTATGAATATAATGAGTAACTAGTCATCATTTTGAAGATATCAAGACCTATTAAAAGTTGAAATTAGTGTTTCAGATATGATAAACTCATCTTGATCATTTATCATCCTAATTTTAGATAAATTAATGTTGAAAATATATTAAAATAAAATAGAAATACGAAATTGACTATCACGTAGGTGTATCATCTTATGTTCTCTTTATCAATGGTAAATAAATTACTCTAAACAATAATAGGAAGACAAATATTATGACTTTTTTGGAAAAATTACTCAGCTATCAAGGTATGTTTTTAGAAACTCATTATTATATTATTATTATTAAATAATATTTGAAGAAAAATTATCTTAAAAATGATCTGTTTCATAGTAATAACCTTGGAATTTATGTTGTTAATGATTTTCTGATATGATATATTGAAAATAGACAATTATTTAGTATAAAAAATTAAACATTTTGAGGAATAAATTCATATAATGGGGGTAATATGTCACCCTTAATAATTTAGAATATATTCCTCATTAATAAATTTGATATGTTTGATATATTGCTTGACACAAAACAGCAAACTTAATCAAACAATTATATATTATATCGTTGTTATTGGATTGGTGGGTATGACTAAAAGAATAATATTATGATATATATATATAATGGTATCAAATAATGTAAATTTATTTTATAATTATTAAATAATAAGAACACAATTTATAGTAATGTTATTTTATGTTTCAAAAACTCGGTATCCTTAAAAATTGTTTTTGATTACTATTTGTTAATGAATATTATAATTAATTTCTGTCATTTATAGACACGTTATGTGATTAAATGAACCCACCTTTTTTAATCATCAAGGATAAAATACAATAGGGTTATTTTTTGGCATTTTTTTGAAAATATTTTTTTTAAGTGAAAAGTTGTAAAATATCTATTTTGGAAAAATGTTATTTCCTTTCATTAAATCTGGAAAATTAAAAGTAAAATTTTGATGAATATGGGGACTCCAGTTTACATAATATTATTTTAATAAAAAATAACATAATTAAATAAAAATTAGTACTTATCATATTTTATTTCAGTCTATGTTCATTTTTAGACTTAAAACACATATTTCGAAAAACTATTTTTCATTACGTTTCAATAATTTATATTGAAATTTATTTCTAAAACATATAAAAATAGTATATTAAAATAAATATTTTATATTTTTAATTATTATGTATCAAATTGGTAAATATTCCCCTTTTATTTTTGGTAATTATTAATTATAACATTGGTAAAAATAGTTGTGGTCACCATATTAAGGGTAAACATGTAAAATAATGTTAAAACATACATATATGGACTATAAATATCTCTAACACTTTTATTTTTCATATTTTACATGTTTTAAAATCATAAACATCTTGTATTGGAAAATTTGGTAATTTACACCACTTACCTTTTATTTTACCAGTACAATTATTTTTAGGAAATGCTAATTGCAAAAATGGAACTCTTTTGATTATAATTTTTATAATTTTTTTCATTGAGAAAAAAAAGTGTTATGGATGAATATAAAATATTATTTTTAAAATAAATGTGTTATTTTCATTATTTTAGTTTTTTTAAATTTTTAGTTGTGGTTTAATAACCTTAAATGCTTACGCAATCCTGACACAGTGTTTGTGCAAGATGTAGAAAAATCAATGTTAATTACTTTAAAAAATTGAAATTAATTTTATCTAGTGAATTCTTAGGATACTTATATTATACGGTTAATAATAATTCAAAATTTATTTTTAAATATTATATATTAATGATCCATTTATATCTTTGATGTCAATAAATTTAAATTTATTGAATACTCCAAAAATGGCATCAATGATATTTTTATGTCAAATAATATTATATTGATTGATTTAAAAGAAAATAATATTTAAAAATTAATTTTTAATTGTAAATATTATAAAATTTCATTCATTTACCATTTATTTAGTTACTTTTAAACTTATAATTAAATTTATAACCCTTAAATATTGAAGAAGTTGTAACCACGACTAAAGTTTAAAATGATTGGTGAGGGGGATAAGTTGAAAGATAATGAATAAAATGGAACACAAACATCTAAAAAATTTATTGGTTATATATAATTTTATATTTAACTATCCTATATTTTAAATTGGTGAAATTTGTTTCCACTTAAAATAATTATGGCATTAATTATAATTTTATGTTCATAAACATTACAACTGTGTCGTTTCCCTCTCAAATAAAAGGTCACCACCACTAATACCTTATTCAATATAATTGAGACAATTATCATGAGAAAACCAATAATATATATTCTTAACATCACTATATACATTATAAAGGTAAATGTATTCTTAAAATACTAATCCAAGTTCCTTTAACGAGAAATCTATAAGAGTATTCTCAATGAGGAGGTATAAATCTTAACTAAGTCCTATAATATCTTTTATTCCTTTTTCTACATAATTTATATCCTAAAAATTATTAAATAAGAATATATTTTTCTTAAATATTATTATATATTAATATTTTAGGTAAAAACTATTATTCATATCATTTTCTATCAAATGAGAAATGAAAGCATCGTTCATGTATTCATGAAAACAACCAATCCATGTAGCGATGTATTTATTTTTTAATCACCAACATTCAAGGATTATTATTATGATGGATATAATAATTTTTTATTATTTTTATAAAAATATTATGCTAATTTAATTTAAATATTTAATATAACTTTTTATGGCTCCATCTAATAGAAAATTAATGCCTTACTTGTGTGTTTGTATGAACTACTGTGTCCATGTAGCGATGAGCTTCATTTTACATAACTCTATCATATGGATGGACAGAATGATGGATTTAATAAAAATGTGTGATATTTATGATTAAATTATTCTCCAATTATGATTAAATAATATTTATCTATATTTTTTATATTCAGTATAAAATTAATACAACATTAATGCATATGTAAGAGCCACTGTTTCCATGAACAATGTATTTCATTTGAATATTACCACCTATCATATATACTTAAAAAATAAATATAATTAATAAATATGATATTTGTATTATATGTAATATTCTATAAATTATGATTTTATGATCTATATAAAAGTACTATAACTACTAATTCAAAACATACATGAAAAGTGATACAGTTGAAACAAAAAATAACGATTGTGATATATAATTCTAAATAAACCTATGATGAAATGTAAGAATTGGATCATATATGATATTATAATTATGTATATGTGTTTTTATGGAATTATATTAAATAAAAAATTATTAAAAAATTTAAGGGATAATCTGAATCATGCCAAACATTAGGTGATGGATTTTTTTCCAATCTCATTTATAATTGGGATTGGTTATTCTTGAATTTCATAAATAAATGAATTATATGATATCATTTTTTAAATATAATAAATTTTATTCTCCGTTATTTATATATGTGTTTCAAAAATTTAATTTTCATTTACATTATTAGGATTCACGATACAATGTTATAGTTGATTTTAAGTGACACTGGTCGTAGCTCTTCTTTTGTGTTTGGAATTTTGTTCATATATATCCATATTTTATAAAAAAAATTCCAATATTCTATTGTTTATATTTAAATGATTTATTAAATTTATTTTCACATATGTTTGACTTTATTTATAATTTTTTAGTATAATAACATGGTCTTTTACTCAGGTATTGATCATTTAATAACCAATTTAAATTAATAATATGGACCTAATAAAGATTCCTAATCAAATAGAAAACGTCATGTGGTTTTATAGTGCATGTTCAGAGCACAAAAAACCATATTTTGGGACAAACTATCCATGTTTCGCAGCTGGCACACGGTTGGTTCATAGTTTTCCTAACCAAGGGGATTTTGTTTTTCCAAAAAGAACCACCTCATATAGTTGGAGCATAGCTGTGCAACCTAACCAAGAAAGGTTCCCTTCTTCCCACGTAATAAGACACAATTTCACACGGGTTGTCAAAGAAATAAGACAAACTATGCACATCTCATTTTTCTATGTAAAATGCTTAAATATCCCTTACTGATTTATTAAAACCCCTCTTCTGACCTAACCTATATTTCAGTGGGATTTACCTATTTTCCAATCAATTTGGGGATTTCTGAATAACATTGATATTAATTAAATGATATCCTTCATTTGGGATCTGTTTAATCTTGCATTTGTCCCATTAGATGTGTAGTGGTATGTTCTCGAGTCCACTTGAGCCATTCAACCTCCATTTTTCTCTTGAACTGGATATCATGGTGTGAGAGTTTTTCTCCTTCTCATATATTTACTACAATTAGAGCCTAATAAAGGGCCAATTACAGAGAAAGAGAGTCATACAACCCTGAGGTGGGTGGCCTACAACTCATTTCTAAAGTTCATTGATTTTTATTATGCCGTGTAGGCCCAACTTCTTTTATCCGGTGTCATTCATTGAATTTATAATTCATTCATATAATCATTAGAACCATATAGATATTCTATTTCAATATATGTGATAAATATTTGGTGGTAATGACCACAACTCCATCCCTTCCATGTCTAATATTATGCCACATTTGTTGTTTATTGTTTTGACATGTTTAACCCACCGTTTGGGTCTGACATTGCTTGACTATTCTATGGGTAAGATTTTTTATATTAAATTAATTGATTTATATTGTGATTGTCATAATAGAGGGTACCATGTATGATTACCACTTGAACCGCCTAAGGTAAGTTCCTCAAATTGATAATTAAGTGTGAATGATTAATTTGTTACATATTTGTAGCAACCCATAACACATTAATGGAAGGTAGTGGAGTGATCCTTGAATATGGAATATGTCTTAAATCTTTTAAAACAGTTCATAAGACTAGTCATTATCACAATAACAAAAGGAAAAGTTTGAAGCAAATGACATGATTGAATGGTTTTATGCTATATGACCTTATCACTCTAATGAAAGGAAATGACTGAATAGAATGAAATATTACATGACTTCATAATAAAATAAGAATGGAATGTCTCGGGATCACCATGTATTCTGATGAGATAATTCCATGAGAATTCGGGAATTCCATTCATAATCAAGGATATATCATTCTTAGGATGAAACCTGCCAAGATCCCGATCCTTTTATGCTATTGGATGCCCTGTACGACATCGTAATATCCTTTAATTATCATTATAGGAAGCTTTGTACACACTCCGTTGATTCTGCACTAACATGTAGGTGTAATGGTTAAAGTCCATCGAGCCATGTCTCTACTTATCCTCGTTTTACCTTGATCAATCACCATGAACATGGTGTGCACTTCATTGTGGATTTCCATGGACCATGCCCCTTAGATTATAATCTTACACCATCCATGATACATTAATTACTATGATTGAGACCCTAGATGTCTATGTTACATTGGTTGTTACCATGGGATATCACTATTAAATGTCATTGATCACGGGTTCTATATAAAATCATGGAACCTTCATTATTTATACTATCACAAGGTGATGTCTGTGTTGGATATTCCTCATGAGACCTATTAGTATAAAATTGGCAATTACTAAATTAAATTAACTAGTTACACGGTCATACACCAGCTCAGGGCTAAAATAGGTACATTATTATTTTGTTTCATTATACTTCTTAACATTATATAAATTCCCACCCAAGATTACATTTTAATTGCACTGGTTGGATGTAATAGACACCATTGGTGGTGTCCCACTAATATTTATCTTACACCCTCTCCAGGAACCATTTTCTTCCCAGAGGAGATTATATATGTGTCGAAAAAACGGAACATACAACTTCAAACACGTGATTGCTTTCTATTTATTTTGGATAATGATAGTTGATGGCCTAGATGTAGCTTAGGATGCTTGGGATAGTCTTTTATTTACCTAATACTGATGTGGATCATATTTTTCATGCTATATTGTATCCGTGTTCTCTTTTTTTCTAATGACATCACATACCATCAATTATAAAATGTTATTCCAACAATTTTATTTATCATTTTTGTTGTATTTATTTTTCATTGTGCCATCTGTTTACTCATATTTTATCCACTATTTACCTATATTTACATCCATCCACTATACTACACTTTATAAAAGAGGGCATTGTCTCCCCATGGACACACCCAAGGCCCTCACTACTAGTCATAGACTCTAGAGTTTGGAGAGATGAACTTTAGGACATGTGGCCCATCGGACATGGGGAACCCATTTATTGGTTTCAAGGTTCAGGGAAGTGAAATTTAAAAAGGAATATTTTTAACCTGGAACATATGACACATTTTTTATTTCTTTAAAAGCTATAAAAATTAATAATTTTTATCACATATGGATTATACACCTTCTCTCACAACATGACAATTACATGATTTGAGTATTACCTTAAAAATTTTCATGATACCTTAGAGAGAAAATATTTTCCTAGTATTATTGAATTTTTTATATTTATAATAAATTATTTCCAAAGGAAATGGTATTTTTTGACTTATTTTTGATGGAATGTTGCAATGTTATTTTAATGGTATTTTTCATTTATGATAGAATATATTTTTTTGTAAAATGGGGATAATTAATAATTATAGAATCATTATTCTTTCTTTAGATAGATTATTTTTATGATGATGAAATCATGATGAAAACATTCTCATTTATATGGGTTATGATCTGATGAAATGAAAAAAATTTCCCTGGTATGTTGGCATACAAATTAATGGATTATGGTTAGGTGAAAGCTGTATCTATTATATACCTCTTTTTTTAAGAAATGTTTGATGATTAATTTTTATGTGATAAAATGTTATATGGTAGGATATCCAACGTTGAAAAGGGGGTACCTGAGAGGTTATCCCAAGACCAATGTGGGTACATAAGTTGTCCACCGAAGCCTAAAAAGTATTGAATGTCTTGGTAGAGTTCCCTTAAAAATTATTTATATAATTATGATTATTCATTAATTTATGAAAAACTTTTATAACTTGTTCTTGTGATGATTTTATATTCTATTGGCTCATGATATTTGATTCTTTTTTTATTCATGTTTTATGAATTAAAATTCTTCATAAAATTATTCAAGATTATTATCTATTAATTTTCATGTATGATTTTCTATTGTTTAGATCATGCTCACATACCCAAATTAGTATCTTATGCTCACTTGTGATTATAAACTATTATCCCCAATTTATACCCATACTGAGTATTTGACCTAACCCCTTCATATGTTTCTATTTCCCCATGTTATGAATAATGAAATTGTGTTTTGTCTGGATAATTTTATAGATGGTGTAGAAAAAATTTCATTGAATAGGAAAATATAGGTATTATGAGAATAATGGCCACCTTAAGTCACGTGTATTGTTATGAGTTTTTTTCCCAAAAACAAAAAAATATAAACCAAATGATGGTCGTATGGATTTAGGTAAATTAGTATTTCTATTTATAGTTTAATGGAATAATTAGTTCATGTTTATTAATGTCAAAGACAATATGTAATGATTATATGTTTTATCATTGAATCCATGTGTATAGTTTCAAAGTTGTTATACATTTCTTGATCATCATATTCATTATAGAGATAGAAATATGATATAAAATAGAGACATATTAACTAAAACATCACTTCATTAGAAATTATAATAGTGAATAAAAATCATTAAAGTAGAAAATCATCAATAATAGAGAACCCAATTATAGGTAAATCATGCTCTGATATCAATTGAGATGGCCTATTAAGATATGTTCAAAATTCATAGGGCTGAATTTATTTTTTTGGATTTATTGATTTATATCCCCTTCATTTTTACTTCTGTCACAAGATAATTTAGTACACCTATTTTTCTATTTTCTTACCTTCAAATTTTCATGAAACATATATGACTTGACCCACACAAGTGTCACATCATATTTTTAATGTTCACCATTCAAAATGAATATATAATCCTTTACATGGTTTATATTTCACAAGGTATATAGGATCAAATATTATCAAAAACATAGTACAATGAGTATGGAATATCCTTCCCCTCATGTTTCATGTATCAAAACTTTGTTTATTGTATCTCAAAAATCTACGATAGCATAATGGGTCATTATAACACCTATTGACGATATTGCAATAAATTTTGTTAATAATAAAAAATTCAATCATAAAATTAGACTTTATAAGTTATTGACATGCTTTTTTGGTTTTATTCATCTTCTCTAACTTTCATGTCAACGCACATCCCCGGAGTCTCGTGCCGTGACTACCCCCATCCCACCTTTATTAGGTCAGGGATTGGAGATTAACACCGGAAAGGCCTATCCCTAAAACAGGAAGGTGATTCCATTACGTTTGTACAAACACCCATCCCAAGAACACAAAAAATGAAGTCGTTAAGTAAAAATGCAATTGGAAAATTGTGCACTGAAAGGAAAGAATTGGGAATACAAGCCTAACTAAAAGATACAACGACAATAGAAAACCGTAAATATCTCCTAGAATCATCCAACAAGGATCCTACCTGATGGGTAGATATAGGTCATCTATTCAATTACCCAAGTCAACCATCACAGTTATCCACTGTCAGGTCCTAGAACCCAATGTCTATGTCAAGGCTATCTATCATCTGTACAAGACACAAAAAGGTACTGGCGAAGCCCGTGCAGGGGTGAGTATAACAATACACAGCAGGGACCCTGAGACCCACAAAGGTCTATCAGAATTATACAAAGGAAAACCAAAAATATTCATCTCAATTAAAAAGAAAAAAGAGAAAGCCTCAACTGAAACTAGGTTTACAAATCAATGTTCAAGAATATATATGATTAGTTTTATGCTATATAATTTTATTCCATTAGGATGTATCCAAAACTAAACTGAGAAAGAGTTGTACCAATGTTGATCAGTAAAGGGTTGTATGTTGATGATCCATGTTGTGACGCTCTAAGGATAGTCCTTATCGGTTCACACAATACAGATCTACACTGTGTCGCTAGAATTCTTATCCACAGAGGGTTTCTATAATGCTGGTACACATAAGGTCGCAATAATGTTGATCAACACAGGGCCACTATAATACTGATTCACACAAGGTCGCTATAATATTGATCCACATAAGGTCTCTATAATGATAATCCACACAGGGTTCTCTATAATTTTGATCCACATAGGGTCACTATAATTCTAATCCACATAGGGTCACTCTACAATTAATAACTAGCCACAGGATTCAACACACTAGGTAAGATAATGTTCTTTAGTATCTACTCTAATGGATATCTATTGTTACTCAGCTTCTATGAAGATCCAAGAAAGAGTAACCCAAAGGACACTCATGTCATAAGGGTTCCAACTCAACAGATTGTGCATCAACCAGATTCCCAGTTTGTGAGTTATTAGTATTTTATTACCGAGGGCCAGGTTGGATTCGGGTACGATCCAACACTACCATAATCCAACATTCTCCAAAACTCAGCTACAGTATCTCAAAAGGACTGTCTTGCTCCAGGTTGGTTCGGGCTGACCAGAACTGGCCTGGTTGGGCTGGGTCATGATGGCTCAGCTCTGCCTATTGGTTGGGCATGACCCATCGAGTGATGCGGCATGGGGCGTTGGCATAGCTTTCCAGCTGGGTGGCATCCCAAATCCCTTGATGGCTCAAAAAGTAGTTCGGATCTACAATTAGTGGACCCACATCATCCTTGGGACCCGTAGGAGGTGGTTCCCCCTCTATCATGGCATAGATACCACAAACCCTTAATAACAACGTGCGATGGTGTGCTGCCTTGATAACACGGTTGTCTAAGTGTCTGTCGCCCCTTCAGGTCCTCCTGCGGCGCCAATCGGTGCCAACCTTTTACATGGATGGTGAGATCCAACCACTTCCTTCGTCATCAACTCCGGAAATCGTTTCCATGATGAGGGATCTTCTGTGGTCACCGAGTTAGATTCGTTGGTCTATTTTCCCCACGACTCCAACCTACGGGCCTCCCAGGATGCCGTCGTCGCTGCACGGCTCTCGGATTCCAGGTTCAACTATGTTGAAAATTCATCCCCCGAAGTGCGCGACAAGAACAATGTGGTGGAGGGTCTGGACATTGATTTTTGTTTTTTTCCCTCCTGGTTCACCTCTTAATAATCGGGTAACAATTTATTCATCTTAAACTCAAATAATTCAAATATGAAAATCCCCCTACCTCGTGAACCATTGGAGGAGGTCGGAGTTGTGGAGGATGAAGATTCCAAATTTTTTAAAGTCTCCAGTGTTCATATATCCCGTATTGATCCCTCAAATGATTTTCAGGCTTCTATTCTTCATCAGTGGAATTTATCACGTCACTTCATTAGAGGTTCCTCACTTTCTCCTCAAAAACCAAACCCCGAACCTCGCTTAAATAGAATGAAGAGACCACTGTGTCTCATAACATTAATGTGGTTCATTTATGAACCAAATTTAGCATAACACTGTTGAGGTTTCCAATACAATGAGTGAAGCCATTAAATGGCTTGACAACACAGTGGTCCCGCCACCACCACTCAACCACTGGAGAAAAATAAAATAACAATTACATGTTATTTTATTATATTTTTAAATTTCCTAAAATTATAATTTTCACTCAACACATTATGGTTAAAGTGACGCCTCCCTTAACAGAATCCCTATGAGGAGGATTCAATTGTTTCCTCAAATTTCAATTCCAAGAATCAGTTCATAATATAGAGAACACCGCTCATACCATTACTGAACATACCTAAAAAAATGTTCCAAATTTTATTCTGGGGACACTGAGCCTCATAATTAAGCATCATTAATTTTCGCAGGCTCAAAATTATTTTAATAAATTTAAAAAATCACATAGAATTTCTGAGTCCTTATATTTCATAAAAACATACAACAAACAATTCATCATTGTAGTAAACATAAAATTTTCTCCATATTTATCATTCAAAAGTAAATGAATACTGTTGCTTATGTATAAGAAAATGAACAGTACTCTCTTATTATTATTCATTACTGAAATAAAACTGAACTAGATCCCCTTTTTTACTTTTATCTTTGATACACAAAACTTTTCAATGAATTATTAGTGTCAGATCTTATATCTTTATTGATACCCAATGGTTTTTCCCATTGATGCATTATTTAATATCCTTCTCAAAAAAGAATTTTATTTCTTATAATGATAGTTTCACGAATACAATTTCAGTGACCAACAATATATGTTGATATATATATGATAGATAACATAGTGTTAATTTCTTCTCATTCCTCCCCCTCCCCCATTTCATTCTTCATAATACCGCACGAATTCAAAATTCCAATCTCTAGAGAAATTATATTTAAAAATTCCATTGCTCCTCTTCACAACTATTATGTAACTATATTTGAAAATATAGAAACCATTTTCATTATTCTCACATTCTATTATATAAAGTATCAACATATATTTTTCTTTATAAAGACTCTAGGAAAATTGATTCATAATCCAAATCCACATATTCATGAAATTCATGCACATTGGAGTCATGATTGTAGCTCCTCAATTCATAGATTAAAGAATTACTTGTGTTGTGATTTTCTCGAATGAATTCATATATCAAAAAATTTCATTAGGATATATATGTTAATGAAGGAAAAATCATTCGGTATCATCAGATTCAAAATCTCTATTTCTTCATTATAATTTAATTTTGAATTCTTTCTTATAGTATTAACATTATGTATATTGTAAGGTTAAACGATCATTATAGGCTTCATAAGATTAAATTAAACATACTGAGAAAAATCCTTATAAATTAAACATATGAGGTTTTAGTGTTGGAACCATGTTGGATGGAATATATTTTTTGAAGATGAAAGAAGATGTGGCTAATTATTTTGTCATCTGTTTTCAAGAAAATATATCACATCACATTGTATGTTTTAGTGATCAGACTATACAAATGTAAGGGTTAATTGTAATTAGACGATTGGCCAAAGATTTTATATTAATGTCTTCTAGTTTTTTTCTATTTTGAATATGTATTTTGGATGAATTTGGTTTTCAGACTCAAACCATGTCTGGAAAGAAGAATTAAATTGTTGTGAAGAAATGTATCAGAGTATGAATGAATAGATTCAAAAAATGACGATTCATATATATTTGGTTCATTTATCAAATATCGTAAGTTTTTTTAGAAACATGTGATAGTAGGTTTATAAAATATTGGCGGTAAGATGTGTTTGGTACCTTATGTCAAATAATTCTACACTGAATCTTACGTCTCAATGTTACGAATAAGTCATGATATATGTAGAAGTTTATAGAAGAAGAAAGATTTGATGTTTTATTTTTTGATAGTGGTTCATCAAATTTGGTTATACAATGATACATTATTGGATGTAAATCATGGTGACAAAGATAATAAGGTGGAGTTTTTTGGGACAGATGCATGTAATAATGTCAGAGACTCAACAACCAAATGAAGCTGAAAAATTTTGTCACACACTTTCATAAAAGATATGTTTTGACATTATAATTGGGTCAATATGAAAAGGAACTATGATATTTTTTACAATTGGGTGATGAGAAAAATAATCTTTGATTGGATTTTCAAGTTGGTCAAGAGACATTAAACTAAAAGTGGTACCGACTCATCAAACTAATATCAACACTAATCCAATAGAGTTAACTAGAGAATGACCCATCAGATACTATATGAAATTGATAATTTCACTAGATGTAGGGTCATCAGTGTGAGGTAATGAAGAAAAGAAGAAAAGTATAATTGTTTGAAGAGTTTTGCCGACGTATTTTTCAATGGGGTTCTTGAAGCTTTTGCTGAAGTGTTGCTAAGGGGGTTCTAGGTCTTTTTTAACATCCAAATATGTTTATTGAAAAACGTATTCAACTAAACTCTAATAAAGATAAAAATATTCTTATGGTAGAATGAATACAATTTATTATGTCAAATAGTTGGTATAGAGAATCATACTGAGAAGTCATCAGTTTCTATTTGTTTTCATCATAATGAATATGGTATCAAATTGAACATTTAATAGATAATTAGGAAGAAACATGAATTTTTAAGAAAAACATAGATGTTTTGATAAAAATTATGAAGAGATAACAAACACTAAATAATTCAAACAAGAATTAAAAATGAAATGAAATTTATATTTTATGGAAATTGATTATGAAAGAATTTTTTTCAAATTCCCTCCTAAACCCAATTTTGAACACTTATAAATATTTGGAAGTATTATTTAATTTCTGAAACTAGTAATGTTTATGTGAAAATTAAAAGAGAGGTAAATGAAAATTTTAAGGAGATAAGAGGGTTCTAGAATGAGCATTCTTGAGGATGCTTCCAGATAGAAGAAGAACAAAGAAGATAGTAATCATAGTTAACCAATCAAAATGAGTAATTAGACATTGTTTTATGAGTAAGGGTTGATGTGGATCTGAATTATTTATAGATAATTATTTCCATATTTAATTTATGGAATGAGAAATTAGACTGAATTGGACATACCAATCAGACAGAATTTTTTATGAAATCAAAAAGGAAACTTCATAAATTCTGCGAGGAAGGGTATTGAATAAGTAAGTTTTAATGGATTATAAAAGGAAGTTGATAAGGCATCAAAAATGCTTGTTTTGAACCAACTAGTGAATGTTTCATTACATATTACACAAAATTGTATTACATAATTTTTTCTAAGAGAATAACATGAGCTATTTTACTAAACATAGTTCCACACAAGTGTATAGGTATATATTACATGATTTATCCATAGAAAAGAATTATTTTCTACTAGATTTGGTTGTGTTGGTTTGTTTCATAACCATGAAAAGGATGTAGAAACATTAATTGAGTAGTAAGCCTTACAAATGCATGTGTTCCTATGGATGTGTGGTTTTTTGGTTTGTAGCATAGTTATAAATATTTAATAGGTGAATATGTCTGTTTCAAAAGAAAGGAAACTTCAAATAAAAAGTTATCATTGATTCACCCATCCCACTCTTAGTGACTCATTGTTCATGGATGGACATTGTCAATTTTTATCACAGGAAAGGTTCCCTTCATTTATTCTTTGTTGAATTTTATTTATGAAAATCAATGAGGGAGAATCGTAATTGTCTGACTAGTAAGCGGATTCTATTCATTGATGGAATTAACTATCATATCTGATAATATATAATATTAACATATCATATGTATATTGGGTATGATGTTTAAGAAGTAATGAGTGATGAATTTCCTCCAATTTATGAAACATTTTATCTCAAATATATGCATAAAAAGAGTATTAAAAATTATTGAAGTGTAAGGAATGATTTACTCTAATCACTCATTGAATGGTATTTTCTACGAGTGAATGGAGTTACTACAAATATAGGTTTTTGGAAAATAGGAGAACTATTTATGAAGTAAATATAAAGGTTATGGAGGAATAGTTACAAATATGGATGATAAAGTATGAATATATGAATATGGGTGAGTATGAATCGGTCGGTGACATCTTTACAATAGTGAGTAACATTAGTATGACCATAAGGTGTCTAGGTGATATGTTGGAATACTTAACTGATTTTTAAAAGATCATTTAATTTTTCTAGAAAAGTTAGATATAAATGTTTCATCATTGGAAGATAAGGATCCAACAACTCTATCTTTGGATGACCTTCATAGTACACTCATTTCATATAAAATACGAAGAGAGAAAGTTATGAATCGAAATAAATAATTTGATCAAGAAATTTCAATCAAGGATACCAAGAAATGAACGACTAATAATATAATTTAAGAAGAGTAAGGTTCCAATTATGAATTAAATATTTTTTATGTTCCAATGTTAATGATAATTTATTCTTATTCTCTAAAAATTTGAAAAAAACTACAGGAAATAATAAAGGGAAACATCCCTTGTTTTTTAAATGTGGTTTTAGTGGTAATTTTAATACACATTTTCCTAGATGAAAGAATGAGGATGAGAGTGATGAAAATTATATATGCTCAAAACTTCCATGGATGAATAATGGTGATAACACTAAATCCTTTTCAAAGTAAATTGATCAAAATATTCTGAATCCAAAAGCAGAATATTTTCTCTAAAGATAGTGAAGATTATGATAGTGAAGTGGTAGATAAAAATACAAATGATATTTTTGGATAAAATACATTGATTATAATAATTAATGATGAATAATTTGTAATCAGTAGTTCTGAGGATAAAGAGGATGAGTATCAATTCCATATAACGAAAACATTTAATGAAAGTGTATGAAAAAATGGATGTCTTAAAAGGGAGATCAAGAAGTCAAATAGTGAATTATCTACAAAAAATAATCAAAAATGTATTTCTGGAGAGAAATCTATGCTTTTCGAAGATATTTATTTTTTGGATATGGCTCCTGAGAAGGAAAATAAAAAAATGAAAACCACAAAGTAAAATTGAAACCAATGGTAGAAGAGTTGGAACATATCCATCAAATGTTTTCCAAAGATGAGAAGGGAGTTACAAATTTCAATAAGTCAATATCTTTATTTCGTAAATATTATGAAAATGGAGAACCTAAGAAAGAAAAAAAGTGACCTTGATTTGTTAATAATAAATTTTATGTTGTCTTTATGAAAAAGAATGTTTGAAAATTCATTTTTGTGGAAAAAAAGAAAAACTAGAGAATTCAGAGGTATCTAAAAATAATGATTCAAAAAAATCTCCACTAATTATGGCTTTAATAAGGGTGGAATTAAATTTGAATTAATGAAGAATATTATTAGTGATAATGAAATTTTTTTAACTCAACATAGTTCTGATACAATATAAATGAATGTTCCTTAGAAACATGTTTACAATTATAGAATGTATGGATCTTATAGATGAAATTATTATTTCTATAGATACGTAAAGTATTAGGGTATATTTGGGAATATAGAAAATGTGTGTTGATTTAATCAACAAAAAAAACTATTCTATCTGTTATTGAAGGAAAATATTGAGGGAATTCAATCCTCTCAATAGAATAAACCTGAGATGATTGGTTTAAATGTGGATAATAGGTTCCAACATTTGGAAACTATTTGTGAATGATTTTAAGAAACTGTAAATCTTGAAAATGTTTTCCTTGTTTTGTTATTGTCACTAAAAAATATTTATAAAAATCTTCAGAGTCTATATCTGAAGAAGGATAAAGGGAAATTAAAATTACTTGTCATATAATCCTCTCTCAAAAAAAAAGGAGACTAAACATGGATCATGTATAATGGGTTTAATATATATATGAATTGAAATTTATAGTTATTGAATAAATTGATAAATTTCAAAGAAAGAATATTAAAATTTTGAAATGATGAATCTATTGGAATCTAAGGTGTTGGATCAAATATTATTGAAGATGAAAATTTTAACTATATGAAATCCTGGTTACTTATGGATTAAAAGACTATCTGTTGAGTGTTTCACAACATTTTGATGAAGTCAATATTGTTTTCATAAAATCACAACTTGTATCACCCCAAGATTTTATGAGAAATAATAATTTTAATTACTTTTATTTCTTCTATTGTATGCTACAACAAGATTAGCTTGCGATATTCACAACACGGTATTAGCTTACAGTATACACAAACACTATTTTAGGCTTGTGTTGCACGCCAGAGCAACCTTCCTTGATAACAAATGTTGTACTCAATACCGAGTTTCAATAAATGAGATATTATTATAATATTATTATGAACTAGCCATTCTAAATATTAATACCCACTTTTTTAAATTTTATAAATGTTATCTTTCGAAATGGACTTCATTTTTGGATTCGTAATATCGAAATTAGTCTAGGGTGAATTTTTGGTATTTTTATGAAAGCATTCAATTTATGATGAATTGTGAAAACAATGGGTTACTATTTAAAAACCGATATGTTATTTAAATATTCATTCATTTTATTTAAATTTTTTTAGGTCAAAATAGATACCTAAGACATATATAAGTTCAATGTAACCCATTGTGGTAATTTTATAATAATATAGATACATTAAAATTTTATTGAACTATTCACCGTCTTTTACCCACCTCCTATGAGCATTTGCAATTGTACATAAAACATAATTATAACGCTTCTATGAGTTGAATTTTGAAAATCTGAGAGACACAGCTAATATCAAGCAGTGAAATGTGGTTCAATAAGATAAAAATAATTTTTGGTTATTAGTAACTTTTTACTTTTATTTACCACGGTTAAAAGTAAATAGGGTAATTAAGGGTAAAAATGATATTTTCATTACCATAAAACGTGTATTAATTCTATAGGATAAGTGTAATTCGACCAAAATCAACCTTAGGAGTAAAATATTAACCTTTAGGTCCACTTGGATTGGATTATGACACTTATTATTATTTTCTTTAAAGAAAAGTTAAAAGATTCAAAATCAACGTTTAATAACTAAATCATTTTTCATATAGGTTTATACATAATATAAATTCAACTATAAATATTAATTAGAAATATAAAACGATTTCCTACATAATGGTATTTTATTAATAATTTTTAGACATTAAATAATTTAATTTCATTATGACACAATAATGATGCATTAATTTCATTATTAACGAAATATTAACATAATTGATCTTATAAACACTAAAATAAATGTAATTTGATATTTTTTATGAATTAAACTAATTTTATAAGTTAATATGACATGTTATTAATGATTTAATTAAATTTTTTGAACTAATAATGTTTTTATGATATTCACAAAAATCAATTTCCAAATAGTGTCAAAATTGACATAAAATAGTTTTGAAAACAAATATTATATTATTTATAGTTATTATATTCCAAAAAATTAATGGTTCAGAAATATTCCTTAGATAAGGTTATATATATTAATAATGAACCACTTGGGGTTATTTATTCTTGTTAACTAAATTTATTAACCATATAGTGTAAGAAAACAAGAAGACACGGTAAAAGTTAAATTATTTAACTTAGAGTTAAATCTAAATGATAATGATAATATAGTAACCTAAACTTATCTAATACCAATTTTTTGAGATTATTTCGACCCATACCCACATTAAATTCGAAATAAGTCTCATTGGGGCCATTATAAATTGAATATGACTTTATTATAAAAAAATACTTTAAGTTTTTCCTAAAGTGCCCCTCTCATCCCTTATAAAAGGGAACCTCCTCCATCTTCTCTTCACACAATTTTGAGCCTTAAAGATAGGAAAAACCCTGACCATTTCCCTTATAAACATCCCTAGAAACATTTTAGAGGTTATGGTCTCTTCAAAAGACCAACTTTAGTGCCTTAAGAGGAAGCTTAAAAGAGGTGCGTCGAAGAAGAGGTAATCTCTTCTACCGATTCTTTCATGTTTAGTTCTTCTTCAACATATTATTCTTTGGTTGTTTAATTATAAATTAATAACATAAGTATCAATAATATATTGATATGTTGTTATAAATATGAAACAAACACATATCACCATCTATCCATCTTACGTAAAACGAAATCACCATGTGTGCGTACGTACGGAATACCGTCTCTACGCCGTGGTGTAATCTATTTTTCCACCATGTCCTTACCTAGATGGGTATAATGGTGTAAAGAATAACTATTATGGTTATTATAACATCGAACTGATTGTGAGATATTATATCATCCACTCTATTTACATTCAATAATTATGGGAATGATATCATAACTCGTGTGTACGTACAGATTACTGTCTTCACGACGCGATGAGATTCATTCTCCATGTTAACCATTCAAGAATGATTATAAAGTATATATAATGAATAATAATGAAATATATGACATAATTAAGCTACTATATTTATGTATATATATATATGTCATTTATCTACTTCCATTCAAGTCAATAAGGAAAGGAAAACATCATTCATGTGTACGTACGGCCTACCATCTCCATGAACGGTGTATTTCATTTCATTAATCTATCTATTATACACCCACATATATATATATATACTTAATATATATGATATATAAATCATGATTTAAATTCTAGAAGTAAGTAAACAATGATATAAGTAATAATAATTTCAAGAACAACAAGTCCAACCACGTATGATAAATAAAACGAATTTACCCAAAACGCTGCTTTAACATGGAATTTACAAAAGAACGGGTAATATAATTTTATAAGTGATTCATATATTATACCATAACAATTAATATGATTCTGTAATAAGTACATAACATTATTTAAATCATTATACAGGAGGTTCGTATACGTACGAAGCATATCGGACCTAAGGTAAGGGATAACTTTTTCAATCTCGTTTTTATCCGAGATTTTTTATTCATAAGTATTTGGGGTTATTGTTATCATCCATGCCGATGTATTCTAAATATCTTTTCATGTATGTTTATAGTCCTTTTTACCTATTTTTTAAATTTTCCACATTTTATGAATGGAATCTTACTTTTGTTTACCACACGAGTAACTTTTTGACTTTTTTTATAAAAGTATGAGGATAATGTTTTTTAACTTATATGGCGTGAATGGATTTTGAAGGTTTCATAATGCATAATTTTCATGAAGCTTCATCTACAAGATTTTCTGACTATTTTCAACAAAATGATTTTCATTTAAATTTTCATGTCATTTTGTGAAAAGAAAATGATTTTAAAGAAGAAAGGATATTTTCTTCAAGAATTCATTTCAAGTGTTTTATCAAAACCATTTTCTATATAAGATGAAATTATTTCATATGTGTATGTTTCATGTATAATGTCTCTATGATTTACATGGTTTCACTTTTCTTATAGTGAAATTATATCCAATTGTTTTATATGGATTATGTTATCATGGAATGATGTTTATGAAACCCATTTTATTCTTTGGGTTATGGTGAATGATTTATGTTTATTTTTTTGGCACACATAAGAATGATTTCATTATGAGTTGGGTGGGACCTATATATCCCTACAATTCATTAGGTAACGATTTATATCTCATGATATATACATGGCAGGAATAGTAAGTTAATATGGTTCAATGATGCAGGACTGGAACGAGGAGTGAACTCAATTCAGAAAGGGACTTTGTCCACAATGATGGTCTTGGCAGCAATTACCTGGATACTATGGAAATCATATCCTGTGCTTAATGGTTTTCCAAAATTACATGTTTTATTCCCATTCTATTTCATCATGATTGATGTTCATTTATGATATATTCCTTACATACTTCCATGATTTATGTCTTTTCTCAACATTTTAATGTTTTGATTTTATGTTCATGTTTTTGCATTCAAATGTTTATGGATTGTTTTATGTTCTCTATGTTTATCCTTAATTAGCATTTGAACTCACCATTTTTATGTTTTCTTTTCCCCATGATATAAACAAATGTTTTAAGTAAGAAAAAATGGATGATCTTTATGGGAGATGTTGAAGATCATCACCATGATTAGAATATTATGATCCAAGTTCCCAAAGGCACTAAACTATTATGTTCCTTTGGTGTCTATTATTGTTATGTATTAGGTATTCCGAAAATGTAATGTAATTTCTATGTACATCATGCTTTGGGTCTCTATAGTTGGTTTCAAAGGAAAATATTACTTATCCTTTGGAAAATATGATGTGACACATTTAGTGTGATCTGAGAGATATTTCTAAGGTATGTCTAGTGATGTCCCTAAGGTTAAGTATATGTATTGGTTATAGTCCTATAATTATGGTAACAATATTATAATTAAACCTAAGATGTTAGATATTTATGTTACTCCCACTTGATTGTTATTTTAGCCACTCACACTATTCTTTTTGCGTTTTAGACGATGTCTAGAACCCGAAGGAACAGTGTTGATCAATGTAATGGAAAATGCAATGATTGTCCTCCTGAAGAAACCAATGTTGTAGGATATGGAGTGAAAAATATTATTGCTATACTTACACAAGATATGAATCATTATGGAATTCAAAATTCACATATAAGGGAACAATATTCTATTGAGTCCTTCATGGGGAAACATCCACCTTCTTTCAATGGGTCTTTTAATCCACTTGTTGCTGAACAATGGATCAATTCCATTGAAAAGATATTTTTCATACATTGCTGTTCAGAACATGAAAAATTCATTTTAGTTGTCTACCATTTATAATGTGAAGCAGAATAGTGGTGGACTCTAATTATGAATACAAGGCCCCAAGATGAAATTGCATTCATGGAATGGGACGAGTTTAAGAATATGTTTTTCAATAAGTACTTCCCATGTATTATTCGAAAACAGATGGAAAATGAGTTCCTTTAGCTTAAGAAAAATGATGATGAATCTATTGGTATATACGAGGAAAATTTTACAAGGCTTTCAAGGTATTAATCTAGATTTATCATTCAACTTGAAAGTAAAGTTGATCGATTATTTAGTGTCTTAAAATCAAGTATTCTAAGGGAATTAGCTAAATGAATCTTCAGTAGCTATGAAGAAATTGTGCTTTGTGATATCAAGGTAGAAATGGAAGTTGTTGTTACATATACATCTCATGGGTTTGACAAGAAACGAAAGATGGAGTTCATAGAAAAATCTCAAAATAATGGGTAAAGGAAGACAAATGTTTATTTATGATCAATGTGTGGAAAGAAGCATGGTGGAGATTGTCTTAAAGGGACTAGAAACTATTTTTAGTGGGGGAAAGAAGGTCATCGAGCAGCTGCGTGTCAATGTATTGGGAAAGAGGTAGCTAATGATGTGAATAAGGAAAAGACTATAGAGAACGCACCACCAACACTTCAATGTTACAAGTCCTAGGAAATGAGGCATTATGATAATCAATGCCCAAATCCAAGGGTTAATGATGATCGACCTTAACAACCTCTTAAGGCAAAGGTAAAAGGGAAGTCACATGCGATCACTATTGGCGATGTTGAATATGAAAACAATGTCGTTTAATGATAATGTGTTTATGTAATGGGATTCCAAAATAATGTTGTAGTATCATGGAATATTTGTATATATATCTATTGGTCTATTGTGTTTTTTAATAATTTTATGGTACCGTTAACCATGAAAAGTTATTGAAATATTTTTGGAAAACTGATGATATGCACATAATTAATTGATAAGGAGAAAATAATGTGTTTGATAGTATTCATGAGCTCATGACTGGTACAAGGAAAAATTGATATCATGGTTTGAGTATAAAGAATTTTGGGATTTTGGTATGTTGAAAGAGTTAACTTTTGACAGCATTCATGTTTTCACTAAGGTTCTATGGTAACTCATATATACAAAGAATAAATGATTAAAAAATTCACATATATTGAATGTGACCAACAAGATATATATATCTTATGACATACTGGCAATTAATGATTGTATTCAATGCTTGGTAGATGACCTTTCTAGTAATCGTTTTATTTATACTATGAGATTGGAAAGAAGTATTTTGGATAAACCTAAATATTTTAATAGATTAAGTTAAGCATCAGATATTATTGTTTAAGGCCAGAAATTTTTGTTATGTTATAATAGTATAGTTTTAAAAAAAGGACAACTCATAGGATGAGCGACAACCCGTCGCATCAGACAAGGATGCGGGAATCGAACCCACAACTAAAGTGTGACAGGACATTATCGCCTACCACTGGCCTACAAGAAGTCCTTGGTTAGTGGAAACTAGTTTTATTTTATTAAGAGCTATGATAGATGATGTATAAGTCCATTTTACCAACCATATACTATTAATCTCATCATAGATGTACTTATGTATATTTAATAAATTGTGCTAAAAGTTTTATGATAGAAACAAATGGAATGACCTATAATTCGATCGCATGATCTGCTAATACTTCATGAATGACAAACTCAACCTAATTTATTTAAGACATGAAGTGGAAATTGTTCAAGGCATGAACAACAGTGATATTGTACCAAAATAAAGTAATTATTTCTTTTAATTCAACAATTCTTCAAAATTAGGTAAATGATATTGAGAACTAAAAACGTTTTCCTACTACCCTCATAACCGATGAATTTGATGGTACCTTAAATCATCACAAATTTATGGATTTTTGATTGATGTATTTTTTATATCCTTCTTCTCTACCACTCTCCATAAGAACTTGATTGTTAGATTTCTCTTCCATATCCATATTTTCACCTTTTTTGTCCTATGTGGAAACCAAGTGTTGAGTTACTTTGGGTGACCATTATGATTCTAACATTCCTTTTTCAAATTATGTTTTAGTATTCCTTTTTAATATGTGGGTTTCTATGAAAGAAACTTTCAAGTAGTAAACCAATTCTTACAACGAAGAATTTCTAGGGAATAATTCATTTTAAGGGGGGTAGAATGTAACACCCTGAGATTTTATGAGAAATATTTTTTTAATTACATTGATGTCTTGTGCTGTACGCTACACCATGATTATCTTGAGCTATACGCAGCACTGTATTATCTTACAGTATATGCAAACACTATTTTATGCTTGGGTTGGATTCCATAGCAACCTTCCTCGATAGGCTGTGTTGTACGCAATAATGAGTTTCACTAAACGAGATATTATTTTATTATTATTATTGTGAACTAGCCTTATGAATACTAATACCAAAATTTTGAAATTGAATAAATTTTACATTTCAAAATGGACTTCATTTTTGGATTCGGAATATGGAAATTAACCTAGGGTGAAGTTTTGGTATTTTTCTGAACCAATTCAATTTTTGATGAATTGTGAAAACACTAGTTTACTATTTAAAAACCGCATTTTTAATTATATAATCATTTTTTATTTAAATTTATTTTAGTTTAAAATAGATACATAATATCTATATAAGTTCAGTTTAATCCATTGGAGTAATTTTATAATAATATAGATACATAAAAAATTTATTGAAATTTTTACCGTCTTTTACCCACCTCCTAGGAGCATTTGAAATTGTACATAAGACATAATTTTTCTGCTTATGTGAGTTGAATTTCAAAAATACGAGAGATACATTTAATATCAAGGAGTAACATGTGGCTTAATAAGATAAAAATAATTTTTGGTGAATATTAACTTTTTACTTTTTTTACCACGGTTAAAATTAAATAGGGTAATTAAGGGTACAAATGATATTATTATTGTAACAGCCCGAGATTTTATAAAAAAATATTCTTTTTAATTTTATTAATGTCTTGTGTTGTACGCTACACCAAAAGGAGCTTGCACAACACACATCCTTGACTTAACTTGCATTACACGCAATCGCGACCTTCCTCGATAGCGTGTGTAGTACGCAATACCGAGTTTCACTAAACAACGATATGCTATAAAAATATTATTAAAACTAGCCGTTATGAATAGTAATAACAACTTTTTGAAATCCAGTAAATCTTATTTTTCAAAATGAACTTCATTCTTGGATTCGGAGTATCGAATTTAGCCTAAGTTGAAATTTTGGTACTTTTCGGATAACTTTCAAATTCTGATGAATAGTGAAAATTACTAAATTATAATTAAAAACAACTTTTTTAATCGAAATAATTAATAGTGATAAATTATTAATTTGAGTGGTTTTAAAGTATATTTAGAATATATTTTTACAATTTAATACAATGTTGGTCATTGGTTGTAATTTCACATTTAAACCAGACATAATCAAGTGTCAATCTTTTGATATATATTGTTTCCTAAAAACACGCTATTTATTTTAACAGCGGGATTTAATTATAAAATTAATTAATGCAACTTCTATGTTATGAATTTGGTAAAATAGATTTCATTTTTGAATTCGGATTATGAAATATAGCTTAGGATGAAATTTTGGCATTGTTCTGAAAAACATCAATTTTTGATGAATAGTGAAACTACTAAGTGGTAGTTAAAAAACTGAATTTTTCATAAAACTTAATTTTGCCGCTTCTGTGAATGGAATTTCGAAAATCCGAGAGACACGGTTAATATCAAGGACTATAATGTGGTTCAATGAGATGAAAATAATTTTTTTGGTGAATAGTAACTTTTTACTTTTTTTACCGCGGTTAATAGTAAATAGGGTAACTAAGGGTAAATATGATATTAATATTACCCTAACACATGTCCTAATTCTATTGGACAAGTGTAATTCGACCAAAAACAAACTTAGGAATAAAATATGACCATTTAGGCCCACTTGGATTAGATTAGGACATTTATTATTAATTTATTTAAAGAAAGGTTAAAATAGTTAAAATCAAAGTTTAATGAGTAAATCATTTTTAATATGGGGTTATACATAAGATAAATTCGATTGTAAATATTCATTAGAAAGCTAAAAAGATTTCCTACATGATGGTATTTTATTTGTAATTTTTAGACATCAAATAATTTAATTTATTTATGACACAACGATGATGCAGTAATTATCTTATTAATGAAATATTGACATAATTGATGTTATAAACACCAAAATAAATGTAATTTGAGAATTTTTATGAATTCCACTAATTTTCTAGGTTACTATGATATATTAGTGTTGATTTAATCAACTTGGTTCGAACATATAATTCTGTTATGACTTTCACAAAAATCATATATCAAATAGTGTCAAAATTGACACAAAATAGTTTTTAAATCAAATATTATATTATTAATTGTTATTTTATTCCTAAAAATCTAAGGATCGGCCAAATGACTTAGATAAGGTAATATGTATTAATAATATACAATTTGGGGTTCGTTTGGCATGTTATAGTAAGTTTATTAACCATATAGTGAAAGAAAACAAAAAGACACGGTAAAAGTTAAATTATTTAACTTAGAGTTAAATCTAATTGATAAGGTTAAAATAATACCCTAAACTTGTCTAAATCCTATTGGTTGATAGGATTTCGACCCATCCCCACTTTAGCTTCGAAATAAGACCCTTTGGAACCATTATAAACCGATTTTGACTTTAATATAAAATAATATTTTGAGATATTCCTAAGGTGCCCCTCTCCTCCCCTATAAAAGGACACCTCCTCCCCCTCCTCCTCACACCAATTTGAGCACTCAAGCTCGGCCAACCCCTGCCAATTTCTCCTCTCCACTTCCCTAGCAACATCCTATAGGTTCTGGTCTCCTCAAAGACCAATTTTAGTGCCCTAAGAGGAGGTCTCAAAGAGGCACTTCAAAGAAGAGGTAATTACCGTTACCAATTCTTTCATCTTTATTTCTTCTTCCACTTCTTCTTCTTAGGTTGTTTCATTATGAATTAATAACATCAGTATCACTCATATACTGATATGTTATTATAAGTATGAAACAACCCTATTTCACCATCTATCCATCCTACGGAAAAAGAAATCACCGCGCGTGCGTACGTACGGAATACCGTCTCCACGCCGTGGTGTAATCTATTTTCCACCACCACCTTACATGGATGGGTATAATGGTGTAAAGAATAACTATACATAGTTATTACAACATCATATTGATTCTGATATATTTTATAATACACTCCAATTCAATTCAATATTTATAGAAATGATATCATCGCTCGTGCGTACGTACGGAATACCGTCTCCACGACGCGATGAGATTCATTCTCCATGTTAACCATTTAAGAATGATTATAATGTATATATAAGAAATAATAATGAAATACATGACATTATAAAGCTACTGGATTTATGTATATATATATATATACATATGTATGTCATCTACTTACTTCCATTTCAAGACAATAAGGAAAGAAAAACAGCGTTCATGCGTACGTACGGACTACCGTCTCCATGAACGGCGTTTTTCATTTTATTTATCTATCTATTATATATATATATATACTGAATATATATGATATATAAATCATATTTTATATTCTGGAAGTAAGTAAATCATGATATAAGTAATAATGATGTCAAGAACAACAAGTCAAAACACCTACGATAAATGAAACGATTTTACCCTAAACGCTTCTTTAACATGGAATTTACAAAAGAACGGGTAATATAATGTCATAAGTGAACCATATATGATATCATAACAATGAATATGATTCTTTAATAAGTCAATAACATGATTTAAAACATTATACAGGAGGTTCGGACACTTACAAAGCAAGTCGGACCTAAGGTAAGGGAAATGTCACAATCTCATTTTTATCCGAGATTGTTTATTCGTAAGTATTTACTGGGGTGTATTTTATCATCCACATACATGTTCCCTCAATATGTAATATTGTTTCCATCCACTTGCAATAGTTTAAATCAAATTTTACCCTTAGATGAGTTTTTAGTAAAGAATATGAAAGGAATCTTTTGTCGTTTTTTTCCGTACGAGGTACTTTTTGACTTTTCCGACAAAAGTACGAAGAATGTTTTTTTTTAACTTATACGGCACGAACGGATTTATACTGTTTTATAAAGCCTTTTTTAATGAAGCTTCCTCTAAAAGATTTCATGACTATTTTCAATAAAATATATTTCTTTTAAAATTACATGATGTTTTGTGAAAAGAAATTGATTTTAAAGAAGAAAGGATATTTTCCTCAAGAATTCATTTCAAGTGTTTTATCAAAAGTATTTTCCATCTAAGATAATAAAGGGTTCTGTTTCTATCCATATTTTTACATTGATTTGACTATGTTGTGATGGAATTATGTTTATGAATTCCTTTATCTTGTATGAATGGTTTTATGATGCAATGTTGTTTAAGAATCCCATTTTTATTACATGGGTTATGAAATGATGTATGATTTATGATTTTGTGGCACACATAAGAATGGTATCATTAAGAGATGGGTGGGACCTATATCTCCCTCCAATGCATTGGGTAAAGATTTTATATCTCATGAGATAGACATGGCTGGAATGGTAGGTTATACCGGTTCAGTGAAACAGGACTGAAACGAGGATTACTCGATTCAGAAAGGGACTTTGTCCACTAAGATAGTCTTGGCAATGAGTCTTGACTAACAAGAAATGATTCTCTATGATTATGTGTGTATGCCACAATGAGTAATGTTTTATGTTATGATTTCATTTTCACTTCTATGATTTATCCCACGTTATGATATTATGAGCTCTTTTGCATGTTAAGATTTCCAAAAGCTATGTTCTTATGTATATGATGTGATTGATATTTCTTTTGTTTACCCTTACTGAGCATTTGAGCTCACCCTTTTATGTTTTCTTTTCCCCAGGATATAAAGAAAGGTTTTAGGTTAAAAAAAAAGGGAAGATCTTTATGGGAGATATTGAAGATCTTTCACCACGATTAGAAGATTACGTTCCGAGTTTTCAAAGACACTAAACTATTACGATCCTTGTGTGTGTGTTTTTGTTATGTACTAAGTATTCCGCAAAAGTAATGTAATGTCCATGTACGTCAGGATATGGGTCTCTATAGTTGGTATCAGAGGCAAAGGAGGTAGGAATGTATCCGATCCATGGGAACTCTCACATGTGAGTGTTGGACGAAGCATGGCTCTCCGCCCAAGGGCTTCATGAGGAAATGGCTGCCACTGGGGATGGTGGTGTGTCCCGCCCAGGGGGTGTAGCCGCCCATGGAGTGCCCTGATAGGTATCAATTGTAGTCCACTGGAAGTAATTCTAGACCGCTACAGTTGGTATCAGAGGGAAGGTTTAGTCAACCTTTGGAAACTAGGATGCGAAAACGTTAGTGAGATCCCTAGAGATATTTCTAAGGTATGTCTAGGGATGTCTCTAAGGTTAAGTATACGTATAGGTTATAGTCCTAGAATTACGCTAACGATCTTCGAATTTAACCTAAGATGTTAGATATTGAGGGTACTAACCCTTTATTATGTTGTTTTCCCTAGCATGATTTTTGCCTCTCACACAATTCTTTTGGGGTTTTAGACGATGGCTGGAACCCGAAGGAACCGTGTTAATGCGGAATGTAATGGACAATGCAATGATTGTACCCCTGAGCAACCAAACGATATAGGAGCTGGAATGCAAAATCTTGTAGCCATGCTCACACAACTTTCTCAAGCTATGAATCATGCAGGACTTCCAAACGAGCAAAGGAAGGAGCAACATTCTGTTGAATCCTTCATGAGGCAGCGTCCACCTTCTTTCAGTGGGTCTACTGATCCATTAGTTGCTGAACAATGGATTAGTACTACTGAAAAGATATTTTCAGTTCTTCAATGTTCTGAACATGATAAAGTCATCCTAGCAGTGTATCGTTTGGAAGGAGATGCTGATCAATGGTGGAATCTTATTAAGAATACAAGGCAAAGGGATGAAATTGAGTCTATGGAATGGGACGAGTTCAAGAACTTATTTTTCAATAAGTACTTCCCTCGTATTCTTCGAACAAAGATGGAGAAAGAGTTTCTTGAACTGAAGCAAAGGGACGATGAATCTGTTGGTACCTATGAAGCAAATTTTACAAGACTTGCAAGGTATGCTTCTGGAATTATCATCCAACCTGAAAGTAAAATTGATCGATTTTTCAGTGGCTTAAAACCAAGTCTTCGAAGGGCATTAGCTATAAGAGACTTCAGTAGCTATGAAGAAATTGTGCGTTGTGCTATCAAGGTAGAAATGGAAGTTGGTGTTACATATCCATCTCATGGTTTTGACAAGAAACGAAAGATGGAGTTCAAGGAGAAATCTCAGAATAATGGTGAAAAGAAGATGAATGTTTCCTTATGCACAAAGTGTGGAAAGAAGCATGGTGGAGATTGTCTAAAAGGGACTAGAAAATGTTTTAAGTGTGGAAAAGAAGGTCATCGAGCAGCTGAGTGTCGAAGTAATGGAAAAAGGGTTTCTAATGATAAAGCAAACACTGCAGAGAACGCACCGCCAACACTTCAATGCTTCAAGTGCAAGGAAATGGGGCATTATGCTAATAATTGCCCTAATCCAAGGGTTAGTGATGATCAACATGAGAAACCACTGAAGGCAAAGGACAAAGGGAAATCACATGCGATCACTATTGGAAATGTTGAATATGACAACGATGTGGTGGAATGATTAAGTGTTTATGTAATGGGATTCCAAAATAATGTTGTATCATTGAGTATTGCAATATTTATTGATGTGGTATTCAAAGTGATTGAGATATTTTTTTTGGAAATAAGATGATATGCGCATAATGAAGACGAGAAAATGAAATGTTTAATAGTATTCATGAGCTCATGATTGATATAAGGACTAAGTGATATCATGGTTTGAGTATAAATAATTTTGAGGATTTTGGTATGTGGAAAGTGTTAACTTTTAACTGCACTCATGTTTTCACTAAGGTATTCAAGAGAATACACGATTAAGGACTTTGAATATTTGGAATGTGACCAACAAGACATAACTTATGATATGTGGGGATCAACGACAGTATTAAATCTCTGGAAATCGTTGTCACTATATTATGAGAGTGGACTGCAGTATTATAAGCCTAAAGATTAGATTGGATTATGTTGGACATAAGTTAGTATTGTTTAAGGATAGAAGATTTTCGATATTATTGATGGGATGTTATAGTAACGTAGTTTTAGAAAAAGGGACAACCTGCAGGACGGGCGACAGCCCATCGCTTCGGACAAGGCTGTAGGAATCGAACCCACAACCAAAGTGCGACTGGCCTTTATCGCCTACCACTGGCCTACAGGAAGTCCCTGTTTAGTAGAAACTAGTTTTATTATATTAAGCAGTATGATATATGAAGTATAAGTCCATTTTAGAAACCATATGTGATTAATCTCACTATAGATCGACTTATGTATATAATTTTTGCTAACCTTTTGTTTGAGACAGATGGAATGACCCGTCATTCTATCACATGATCTGCTAACACTTCACGAATAACAAATTCAACTTCATTTATTTAAGAGATGAAGTGGAAATTGTTAAAGGCACGAACAACAGTGAGATTGTACCAAAATAAAGTAAGTATTTATTCTAATTCAAATTCTTTAACTTTAGGGAAATGATCTTGAAAACCAAAAATGTTGTCCTAGTTCTCATATACCTGATGAATCAGATGGTACCTTAGATCGTCACAAATTTATGGATTTGTGATTACTGGATTTTCCATAGCCATGTTCTCTACCACTCTCCATCAGAACATGATGGTTAGATTTCTCTTCCATATCCATATATTCACCTATGTGGAAACCCAGTGATTAGTTTATTTGGGTAATCGTTACATTTCATACTTTAGTTTTTAAAGCCAAGTTTTGGTATTCCCTTTTACGATGTGGGTTTCTATTAAAGAAACTTTCAAATAGTAAACCATTTATAACCCCGATGAATTTCGAGGGCGAAATTCATTTTAAGGGGGGTAGAATGTAACAGCCCGAGATTTTATAAAAAAATATTCTTTTTAATTTTATTAATGTCTTGTGTTGTACGCTACACCAAAAGGAGCTTGCACAACACACATCCTTGACTTAACTTGCATTACACGCAATCGCGACCTTCCTCGATAGCGTGTGTAGTACGCAATACCGAGTTTCACTAAACAACGATATGCTATAAAAATATTATTAAAACTAGCCGTTATGAATAGTAATAACAACTTTTTGAAATCCAGTAAATCTTATTTTTCAAAATGAACTTCATTCTTGGATTCGGAGTATCGAATTTAGCCTAAGTTGAAATTTTGGTACTTTTCGGATAACTTTCAAATTCTGATGAATAGTGAAAATTACTAAATTATAATTAAAAACAACTTTTTTAATCGAAATAATTAATAGTGATAAATTATTAATTTGAGTGGTTTTAAAGTATATTTAGAATATATTTTTACAATTTAATACAATGTTGGTCATTGGTTGTAATTTCACATTTAAACCAGACATAATCAAGTGTCAATCTTTTGATATATATTGTTTCCTAAAAACACGCTATTTATTTTAACAGCGGGATTTAATTATAAAATTAATTAATGCAACTTCTATGTTATGAATTTGGTAAAATAGATTTCATTTTTGAATTCGGATTATGAAATATAGCTTAGGATGAAATTTTGGCATTGTTCTGAAAAACATCAATTTTTGATGAATAGTGAAACTACTAAGTGGTAGTTAAAAAAACTGAATTTTTCATAAAACTTAATTTTGCCGCTTCTGTGAATGGAATTTCGAAAATCCGAGAGACACGGTTAATATCAAGGACTAAAATGTGGTTCAATGAGATGAAAATAATTTTTTTTGGTGAATAGTAACTTTTTACTTTTTTTACCGCCGTTAATAGTAAATAGGGTAACTAAGGGTAAATATGATATTAATATTACCCTAACACATGTCCTAATTCTATTGGACAAGTGTAATTCGACCAAAAACAAACTTAGGAATAAAATATGACCATTTAGGCCCACTTGGATTAGATTAGGACATTTATTATTAATTTATTTAAAGAAAGGTTAAAATAGTTAAAATCAAAGTTTAATGAGTAAATCATTTTTAATATGGGGTTATACATAAGATAAATTCGATTGTAAATATTCATTAGAAAGCTAAAAAGATTTCTTACATGATGGTAGTTTATTTGTAATTTTTAGACATCAAAGAATTTAATTTATTTATGACACAACGATGATGCAGTAATTATCTTATTAATGAAATATTGACATAATTGATGTTATAAACACCAAAATAAATGTAATATGAGAATTTTTATGAATTCCACTAATTTTCTAGGTTACTATGATATATTAGTGTTGCTTTAATCAACTTGGTTCGAACATATAATTCTGTTATGACTTTCACAAAAATCATATATCAAATAGTGTCAAAATTGACACAAAATAGTTTTTAAATCAAATATTATATTATTAATTGTTATTTTATTCCTAAAAATCTAAGGATCGGCCAAATGACTTAGATAAGGATATATGTATTAATAATATACAATTTGGGGTTCGTTTGGCATGTTATAGTAAGTTTATTAACCATATAGTGAAAGAAAACAAAAAGACACGGTAAAAGTTAAATTATTTAACTTAGAGTTAAATCTAATTGATAAGGTTAAAATAATACCCTAAACTTGTCTAAATCCTATTGGTTGATAGGATTTCGACCCATCCCCACTTTAGCTTCGAAATAAGACCCTTTGGAACCATTATAAACCGATTTTGACTTTAATATAAAATAATATTTTGAGATATTCCTAAGGTGCCCCTCTCCTCCCCTATAAAAGGACACCTCCTCCCCCTCCTCCTCACACCAATTTGAGCACTCAAGCTCGGCCAACCCCTGCCAATTTCTCCTCTCCACTTCCCTAGCAACATCCTAGAGGTTCTGGTCTCCTCAAAGACCAATTTTAGTGCCCTAAGAGGAGGTCTCAAAGAGGCACTTCAAAGAAGAGGTAATTACCGTTACCAATTCTTTCATCTTTATTTCTTCTTCCACTTCTTCTTCTTAGGTTGTTTCATTATGAAGTAATAACATCAGTATCACTCATATACTGATATGTTATTATAAGTATGAAACAACCCTATTTCACCATCTATCCATCCTACGGAAAAAGAAATCACCGCGCGTGCGTACGTACGGAATACCGTCTCCACGCCGTGGTGTAATCTATTTTCCACCACCACCTTACATGGATGGGTATAATGGTGTAAAGAATAACTATACATAGTTATTACAACATCATATTGATTCTGATATATTTTATAATACACTCCAATTCAATTCAATATTTATAGAAATGATATCATCGCTCGTGCGTACGTACGGAATACCGTCTCCACGACGCGATGAGATTCATTCTCCATGTTAACCATTTAAGAATGATTATAATGTATATATAAGAAATAATAATGAAATACATGACATTATAAAGCTACTGGATTTATGTATATATATATATACATATGTATGTCATCTACTTACTTCCATTTCAAGACAATAAGGAAAGAAAAACAGCGTTCATGCGTACGTACGGACTACCGTCTCCATGAACGGTGTTTTTCATTTTATTTATCTATCTATTATATATATATATATATACTGAATATATATGATATATAAATCATATTTTATATTCTGGAAGTAATTAAATCATGATATAAGTAATAATGATGTCAAGAACAACAAGTCAAAACACCTACGATAAATGAAACGATTTTACCCAAAACGCTTCTTTAACATGGAATTTACAAAAGAACGGGTAATATAATGTCATAAGTGAACCATATATGATATCATAACAATGAATATGATTCTGTAATAAGTCAATAACATGATTTAAAACATTATACAGGAGGTTCGGACACTTACAAAGCAAGTCGGACCTAAGGTAAGGGAAATGTCACAATCTCATTTTTATCCGAGATTGTTTATTCGTAAGTATTTACTGGGGTGTATTTTATCATCCACATCCATGTTCCCTCAATATGTAATATTGTTTCCATCCACTTGCAATAGTTTAAATCAAATTTTACCCTTAGGTGAGTTTTTAGTAAAGAATATGAAAGGAATCTTTTGTCGTTTTTTTCCGTACGAGGTACTTTTTGACTTTTCCGACAAAAGTACGAAAAATGTTTTTTTTAACTTATACGGCACGAACGGATTTATACTGTTTTATAAAGCCTTTTTTAATGAAGCTTCCTCTAAAAGATTTCATGACTATTTTCAATAAAATATCTTTCTTTTAAAATTACATGATGTTTTGTGAAAAGAAATTGATTTTAAAGAAGAAAGGATATTTTCCTCAAGAATTCATTTCAAGTGTTTTATCAAAAGTATTTTCCATCTAAGATAATAAAGGGTTCTGTTTCTATCCATATTTTTACATTGATTTGACTATGTTGTGATGGAATTATGTTTATGAATTCCTTTATCTTGTATGAATGGTTTTATGATGCAATGTTGTTTAAGAATCCCATTTTTATTACATGGGTTATGAAATGATGTATGATTTATGATTTTGTGGCACACATAAGAATGGTATCATTAAGAGATGGGTGGGACCTATATCTCCCTCCAATGCATTGGGTAAAGATTTTATATCTCATGAGATAGACATGGCTGGAATGGTAGGTTATACCGGTTCAGTGAAACAGGACTGAAACGAGGATTACTCGATTCAGAAAGGGACTTTGTCCACTAAGATAGTCTTGGCAATGAGTCTTGACTAACAAGAAATGATTCTCTATGATTATGTGTGTATGCCACAATGAGTAATGTTTTATGTTATGATTTCATTTTCACTTCTATGATTTATCCCACGTTATGATATTATGAGCTCTTTTGCAGGTTAAGATTTCCAAAAGCTATGTTCTTATGTATATGATGTGATTGATATTTCTTTTGTTTACCCTTACTGAGCATTTGAGCTCACCCTTTTATGTTTTCTTTTCCCCAGGATATAAAGAAAGGTTTTAGGTTAAAAAAAAGGGAAGATCTTTATGGGAGATATTGAAGATCTTTCACCACGATTAGAAGATTACGTTCCGAGTTTCCAAAGACACTAAACTATTACGATCCTTGTGTGTGTGTTTTTGTTATGTACTAAGTATTCCGCAAAAGTAATGTAATGTCCATGTACGTCAGGATACGGGTCTCTACAATTATTACCCAAAATCGTGTCCTATTTTTATTGGATAAGTGTAATTTGACCAAAGACAACATTAGGAATAAAATATAACCCTTTAGGTCCACTTTTATTAGATTTGGACACTTATTATTATTTTATTTAATGAATAGTGAACAGAGTTAAAATCAATGATTAATAACTAATTTTTTTTAATATAAGATTATACATAAGATAAATTAGACTATAAATACTCATTATAAATATAAAATGATTTCTTATATAATGGTATTTTATTAATAATTTTTAGACATTAAATAATTTAATTTAATTATGACACAATGATGATGCATTAATTACCTTATTAGTGAAATATTGACATAATTGATGTTATCAATACCCAACTAAATGTAATTTAAGACTTTTTATGAATTAAACTAATTTTATATGTTAATATGACATGTTATTATTGATTTAATTAACGTTTTTGAATTAAAAATTCTGTTATGATTCTCACAAAAATCAATTACCAAATAGTGTCAAAATTGACATAAAATAGTTTGGAAAATAACTATTATATTATTAATTGTTATTCTATTCCTAAAAAATCGAGGTTTGGCCAAATTAAATAGATAAGGTTATATATATTAATAATGAACCACCTGTGGTTCTTTTGGTTTGTTATAGTAAATTTATTAACCATATAGTGTATGAAAACAAGAAAACACGGTAAAAGTTAAATTATTTAACTTAGAATTAAATCTAAATGATAAGGTTAAAATAGTAACCAAAACTTGTCTAAAACCTATTGGTTGAAATATTTCCGACCCATAACCCCTTTATATTCAAAATAAGTCAATTTTTATCCATTATAAACCATATATGACTTTATTATAAAATAATATTTAATTTTTTTCCTAAAGTTCCCCTCTCCTCCCTTATAAAAGGGTACCTACTCTCTCTTCTCATCACACAATTTTGAGCCTTCATGCTCGACCAAACCATGAATATATCCTTTCTCAACTTCCCTAGAAAAATTATAGAAGTTTTGGTCTCCTAAAAAGACCATATCTAGTGCCTTAAGAGGAATCATAAAAGACGTGCGTCGAAAAAGAGGTAATCTCTTCTACCGATTATTTCAAGTTTCTTTCTTCTTCAACTTATTCTTCTTTAGTTGTTTAATTATAAAGTAATAACATAAGTATCAATAATATACTGATATGTTATTATAAATATCAAACAACCCCATTTCACCTTTTATCAATCCTATGGAAAACAAAATCACCGCGCGTGCATAAGTACGGAATACCGTCACCACACCGTGGTGTAATCTGTTTTTCCACCGCCACCTTAATTAGATGGGTATTATAGTGTAAAGAATAGATATATATGGTTCTTAGAACATCATATGGATTCTGAGATATTATATCATCCACTCCAATGACGTTCAATAATTATGGGAATGATATCATCACTCGTGTGTACGTATGGATTACCGTCTCCACGACACGATGTGATTCATTCTCCTTGTTAACCATTCAAGAATGATTATGAAGTATATATAATGAATAATAATGAAATATATGAAATAATTAATCTATTTTATTTATGTATATATATATATATATATTTCATCTAATTACTTCCATTCAAGTCAATAAGGAAAGGAAAACAGCGTTCATGCGTACGTACGACCTACCGTCTCCATGAACGGTGTATTTCATTTCATTCATCTATCTATTATATATATATATACATAATATATATGATATATAAATCATTATTTACATTCATGAAGTATGTAAACTGTGATATATGTAATAATTATATCAAGAACAAAAAGCCCAAACACGTACGATAAATAAAACGATTTTACACAAAACACTGCTTTAACATGTAATTTAAAAATGAACGAGTAATATAAAGTCATAAGTGAATCATATATGATATAATTAAAATGAATATTATTCTTTAATAATTAAATGACATTATTTAAATCATTTTACAGGTTGTTCAGATACGTACAAAGCATAACGGACCTATGGTAAGGGATTACTTTTCTAATCTCGTTTTTATCCGAGATTGTTTATTCGTAAATATTTGGGTGTTATTGTTATCATCCATTCCCATGTTTTATAAAAAAAAATTCATGTATGTTTAAAGTCCTTTTACCCAATTTTGAAATTTACTACATGTTATTAAAGGAATCTTATTTTTTTTACCATATGAGGAACTTTTTGACTATTCCGACAAAAGAACGAGGAGAATGTTTTTTATCTTATATGGTCTGAATGGATTTTGATGGTTTCATAATGCCTTATTTTCATGAAGCTTCCCATACAATATTTCATGAATATATTCAAAAAATAAATTTCTTTTAAAATTTCATAGCATTTTTTGAAAAGAAAATGATTTTGAAGAAGAAAGGATATTTTCATGAAGAATTCATTTCAAGTGTTTTATCAAAACCATTTTCCTTATAAGATGACATTATTTCATAAGTGTATGTTTGAAGTATAATGTCTCTATAATTTACATGTTTTCAATTTTATTATAATGAAATGATATCAATTTTATTTATATGGATTATGTTTTGATGGAATTATGTTTATGAAACCCATTTTATTCTTTGGGTTATGATGAATGATTTATGTATATGTTGTGGCACACATAAGAATGATTTAATTGTGAAATTGGTGGGACCAATATCTCCTTACAATGAATTGGGTAATGATTTATATCTCATGATATAGACATGTATGGAACGATATGTTAATCCGGTTCAGTGATATAGGACTGGAACGGGGAGTGAACTCGATTCAGAAAGGGACTTTGTCCTCTAAGATGGTTTTGGCAGCAAAGACTTGGCTACAATGGAAATAATATCATGTGATTAATCTTTTTCCACAATTAATTGTTTTATTCCCATTCTATTTTATCATGATTGGTGTTCCTTTATGATATATTCCTTACATACTTCCATGATTTATGTCTTTTCTCAAGATTTTGATGTTTAGATTTTTTGATCAAGTTTTTGCTTTAAAATATTTATGGATTGTTTTATGTTCTTTATATTTACCCTTACTGAGCATTTGAGCTCACCCTTTTTATGTTTTATATTACCCCAGATATAAATAATGGTTTTAGGTATGAAAAAAAGGGAATATATTTATGATAGATGTTGAAGATCGTTCACCAAGATTAGAAGACTATGTTTCATGTTTCCAGAGGCACTAAAATATTATGGTCCTTTGGTGACTATTTCTGTTATATATTAGGTATTCCACAAAAGTAATGTAATTTCTATGTACATCATTCATTGGGTATCTACAAATTTTTTGCTGAACATACAGGAGGATGGAAAAATTATCACTATGGGCTAACATAGAAAATGAAACTTGTATCGTGTTGGTTTAGTTATGAAAATATGTTATGTAATAATTATCGAAGAAAATTAGATGTGGCATGAAATTTTGGTACATATTTTTCAGAGAAACATGAGAAAGTTATCAAAGTGAGATAGTGTTAATGGTATTCATGATATGTCAAAAAGAATAGTTAGGTCTTTCACAATTTGTCCCAAATGGAATATTACAAAATATATTCATAAGAAAGATGATATTAGTTCAACACGACCCATATAACTTATTCATTCTGATATCTAATGGTTAGTGAGAAAACAATCAACTCATGGATACAAGCACTCTATTTCATTCAGTGATGATTTTATAGGAATTACATTTGTTATCTATTTGAAAAAAAGTCTTATTATCTAATTATGTTTAAAAGTATTAGGATAGAAGATGAGAAGGAATATGGGTATTCTATAAAGTAGTTGATAACTGATAATGGTGGTGAATACAAAATTTAAGGGTTCAGACATTATCTTAAAAAAACATGGAATTCCTCATGATTTTAGTACACCATACACACCAAATTAAAATTTTATTATTGTAATGATGAATAAAATCCTTATTGAAATATTATATACTATGTTACTTGGACATGGTCTTTCTCATTACATTTAGAGGTAAGATATGATAAAAATGGTTTATATTCAATACTGAGGTTACTACTATCCATGTTCTGATATGAATCCATATGAAATTTTTATGATAAAACACTACATTTGAAACATTTGTGATTTTTTGGGAGTCAACGCATCATAACAAACAAAGGTGGAAAACAAGGGAAGTTTGATTAGAGAGGTGAATATGGAATCACTATTAGGTTTTCTACAGATAGAAGAGGAAAATATGTTTCAAAAAAGAGATAGTAATATTATTTTATCATGTTAATGTGTATATTCTTGATAAATTTTTGGAAGATACTATAAAAACACATGGAGGGGAATGAATTGTTGTTAAGAAACCAGATATGGATGAAAATAATTGTGATGTCACATAGGAGGAAGAAATAAACTTAGTTATTTCTAATGATGTGGAAGAAAATCATGCATCTCATCCTTGGATGATGAAGTAAGTGGACAATAAAAAAAAGTTTTCATCCACATCAAAAGGTTCATACAAGAAGATCTTAAAATTTTAGTTCACATATTTCTCTGTATTCAAAAGTTGATCTAAAATATGTGAACGACTACTTTGAGAATGTGGAATGGAGTAAATATATGAATGAATATTTGATCAGATTGAGAATAATGATACATGGGAACTCATACCTAAACCAAATGACAAAAATTTATTACTAAATAGTGGGCGATTCAAAAACATTATATGAAGATGGTGATGTGACAAGAAACAAATCATAGTCAGTGTGAAGAAGATACTAATATATTTATGGAATTTAGTTTGATGAGGATTTTTATCAAGTGGAATGGTCGAAAATAGTTTGAGTCATTCATTATTTTTTTCCCCATGAAGTTAAAAAATAATTTAATCAGATGTGAAGATATAATTTTTAAATGGATAACTTGTTGAATAATTTTACATTGAAAACTTTTTGGATTTGTTTTTGTGAAGAATGAATGTTATTTTTGTAAGCTGAAAAGATCTGTGTATGAGCTAAAACAAGCACTAAGGTCACGACATTCCAAATAGGATTATTTCCATGGAAGATAAATATTATGAAATAATTGGTTGTTAATAATCAAGTAATAATATAAATTATAGATATTTAACAAATTTTAATTTTCTGTTTTGATGATTTAATCATTGTTAGGAATGATTAAAGAACATGTGAAAGGGTAGTCGCATAGTTGAAATAGTTGTTTGAAATGTCAATGATGGAATAAATTAAATAATTTCATAGGATAAAAATCATATAATCAAAGAAGCACATATTTCTTATTCATGAAAATTATTCTATGGAAATTATTAAGATGTTTGGTATAGAATGTACAAAACAAGTTTCCACACCTATTTTAGTGGGATCCAAGTAGACTAATTATATAACAAGTAAAGAAGTTCACTCTAATTTTTTTTAAAGATGATCAGATTTAATTTTCATTTAACAACATCAAGATAATAAATTTTTAATTTTTTTACCATATGAGAAAAATTCCAATGTAATACAAAATAATAAGAGCTATTGGAATGAAATAGTATTCTCAAGTATACCCAAGGCATAATAGATCTTTTAATTTGGTATGATATTTTAAGAAGTATTTATTTTCGTGGATACATAGATGCATATTAGGTATGTTGTATTGATGATATAAGATCCATATTAGGTTGATTTTTCTTTATGGAAGATATTTAGTAAATTATAATACTATGATATAAAATTCAATAAGTCTTATCATGGATAATACTTAGTATGATGATGTCACTCACACTTCCACAAAACAAACACTGTTAAAGGATGAATTAGAAAACATTCATATTGAAGTAAAGTTACCCATGCTCTTGGGTTGTGATAACGTGCGTTCCATCAACCTTACATGAATCCCGGTACTAAATTCTTATTTAAAAAATATTGATATCAAATATCATTTCAACAGAAAAATTTGTGGAGAAGAATAAATCAAAGGTAGAGTATTTTCATAGATTAGAATATGTTTATAATATATTACCAAAACCATTACTAAAGGAATATTTTATATAAATGAGGTTGAATATGGTAATCCAACCATTTTTGTCCATGTTTTTTGTATGAATTTATATCCCCTCTTTCCAGTAGCCATTAGATAGTGTTTTTAAGGATTATAATTATTTCATAAATATATCCATTGATATGTGATAATCCTTTTAAAGAATCATGTTTTTAGGGGGAGTTGTGGATATGATGAGAACTCATCATGTATGTGTGTCAATTATTCTAATATTTTTTCAGATTGTTTTCGGAAAATTTCTAAATATATGTAAAAGTTTTTTTCAAAGGTGAAAGGAAAATAATCATTATAAGTTGAAGAGGTTTTTTAATTTACTCCTTTTGGACATCCTGATTTTTCTAGAAATTATTCTTATATTCTATAATGTGTTAGCTCAAATAGGAATAGAATTTTTGATATGTAATTTATTACTTGATGTTACAAAATAATGTGATTTAAATCCATGGTTGACAACAAAATATAATGGGTGGGATTCCTAGATCCAGCATGGCTGGAAGTTGTTTGTGGATGAAAAAAGAAGTTTCTGATTATAGTTTCTCCTTTTGTTTTAAATAAATGAAATCACTTCACATTGTATGTTTTGGGGATTAGATTATAAGAATGAAAGAGATAATTTTAATATTAATATCAGACAGAGTTTTGATTGAAATTTCTACCATTTTTGGATTTTTGTTCTAAATAAGGATTGTTGATGAAGTTAGTTTTTTGAATCACATTGGGTCAAAAAAGAGAGTTTCAATCAGTATGAGGAAATTTATCAAATTCGAACTAATTTAATAAAAACATGATTATGATTTTCTATTTTTTTTATATAAAATATCATAACGTGATTAAAAAACTTATGATGCAAGTCCTATAAAAGAAAGAGTGAGAAGATGTGTTTGATACATTATGTCTGATGATGCTATACCGATACATAAGATCTCAAAGTCAAGATAGGAGAAGAAGTTTCTAGAATAATAATGTTTGGGATGTTTGAACTGTTGATATCTATCAATCATATGTGGTATGCCACTAATCCATCATAATATGGAATGGTTGTTGATAATGATAAGAATGTGGTGTTTTTTTGGGACAGAATATTTTAATAATATCATAGGCCGATCAACCAGATTAAGCTCATTAACTTTTCAAACAAATTTCATAAAACATTGGTTATTACTATAATTAGGCCAGTATAAATTAGAGCTTTTATTACTTTTACATTTTTTTCAATTGGAAAATAATATCTGGTTTGTGTTGAATGTGGGTCACGATCTCATTAGAGTACAAGTGGTTCTGTCTCATCAGAATGGATTTGACATCGATCTGTCAAAGTGAACCAGAGACCAATCCACCAGATGTAGTTTTCCACTAATAATTTCATTGGATGTAGGAGTTCGTCAGATGATGGATCGCTAGTCTAAGGGTAAGAGGAAAAAAATCATAATTATTTTAATATTTCAATGAATTGATTATCAATTGGGGTTTCTAAGATAATGTATTAGTATTGTTGAGGGTGTCTAGAAACATTTGAATTTTGATCTATGATTATAAAAAATATTAACCTATTATTGTCTAATGATGTGGAAAAAATATTATGGTAAATGGACTTGATGTTTTATATAAAACCGTTGTCTCATATAATTATAATGAGAAGTATTTAGTTCATATCTTTTTTAATGATAATGAACCACGTATCAAAATGAATAACTGTTATAAAAGTCAGAAATGAGATGATGTTCTAATAAGATTTGAGAAGGTTTGAGAGGAATTGAAATTAGATTATTATTCCTAAAAGAGTCAAAGATGAATCCATAATGAAATTACATTTTTAGGAATTTAGTAAAGGGGGAAACCAATTTCAGATTCCCACCCTAAATTTTTTTTAAAGGTTGGGGCCGAAGCCTCAATTTATTAGTTAAAACAAGGACCTCTTTTAGACTAAACAATATTGAAAAAGTTATGAGATATAGTAAGAAGAATAAATATAGTAACTAGGCTTATTAGATCATATTATGAAATTAGATATAGATTTATAGAGAATTTTTTATGTGATTTACAATTATTTATAGAGTTTTATTTCCTTATCTATTTTTCAAAAATATAAATTATATAGAGGAATCAAATTGAACTATCAGGATGTATTTTTTATGATGTCGAAATGTGATGTTCTTTATTGTTTTTTGGGTAGGATTGTGAAAAGGTATTTTTTGATGGTATTAAAAGACTTGTTAATAAGGTATCACAATAACATGTTTGTAATCAACTGGTGAAGCTTTAATTTCATGTTACACAAACATTTATGACATCAATTGTGCTATGAAAATTATATTCATCAATCTATTTTACATAGTGCTATAGAAGTGTAAGGAAATATCCTACTTGTTATAACCATGAAAAAGAATTTTTGTATTGTATATTGTGTGGTAATCGTTTAATTTCAAACCATACCAAGGATGTAGTTACTTTTGTTATGTATAAAAATAGGGAAATAAATGTTTTCCTATTGATGATTTATTATTTTTTTTCATCAATGTGAAAAAATTTTAAAAGGAGGGGTGGGTTTTTTCAAATTTAAGGAAACATAAAATAATGATATATAACTGATCCACCCTTCCCCCTATTATGGATACTATAATAAAGGTTGTGAATTTTAATTTAGAATATCATTCATAATCTCCCTATGGCAGTTAACTTTAAATTAATCCCCGCACATGATGTTGATCTCTTTACATTTATATTCATCATTATTTTGATATTAAAACATCGAAAACCACTCTTATGATGATTTGAATATGTCAAACACTTTTTATGTGGATCCACATACATGGTTTCTAGAGTCGTATGTATAATATTATTCCCTAATAACTTTTTATACCATCCGATTATTGTTGAGGTCCCATATAATCTCAATTACATACTCTCTATAAACTCCCCTTTACCCCTTAAAAGGTACCAATTTAAGAATGATTTGTGATCATTCATTCTATTTACATATATATATATTGTGATATAATGGATCATAGTTCTTATTGTCGTGGTATTTTTAATTTATACCTGAATTTATGATGATTCTATACAAGCTCATTATGATGAAACCAATAAACAATCACTGATGATCTTTTAGTAAATCATGGGTAATTATGAAAAATTCACAGCGAAAATTAATTTTTAGGTCATACAACTGAAATTGTGTTGTATCAACCCAATACCGATAATATTTTTAAATGATGAATAATTTATCAGGTTCATAACTGTCACATTGAACATTTATATATCACTTCTTTATTTTCATGGTAATTATATAGAAGATTATTCAAATCCCTTAGGGTTTACCATTTCATCGAGTCATCCCTAATTCCCAACATGGTTTCTTTTCTCTATCATATATCACCAACCCACACTAGGTGTTCACACATCAGCCCATATCTGAATTTAATTTACCAATATGTATTCTACTCGAGGAATTCTTGATAATGATCATGGACAACTATTTCCATGAGATAGACTGGCTACTTGGTTGAACTGTTGGCCATATTATTATCATTAAATCCTACACAATTTACATTGAAAATAAAAAATATATGATAATTAACCTAACAACCAACATGCCTCCTTCCACTTCTATTTTTTTAACATAATAACATGATCTAAACAAACATTTACATCAATATACATGTACATCAATGAACTAATGGAAAAATTATTCCTTTTCATATTAATAATGATAATAAAAATCAAAATTGAACTTCTAAATTCTTTCTTTAATACATTTAAACTTATATAAATTAGAATACTACTTATAAACTCTTCTCAACATTCTTGGGTCATGTAAAACAATTCTATGAAATTATTAATAAATATATTTACATTGTAAAATTATTTATACTCTGTGATAATTGATATACATTGACAAAAAAACAAAACACACATAAATTTGGGCCAATAAACTACATCTATCTTATGGTATAAATATGTTCATAAAAAAACTACATATTTTTAACCAATTTTCATCATATTTTGACCGCGAATAACTTTTGAATCTATGTAATACTAATCTTGAAATTCATTGATGGATTCAGAAATATAAACTTCCCCTTGTGAAAATTATAGTTAAAGGATCCCAGAACATGTAATATATCCCTTCTGAATAGTATATCCATATCATTCTAGGTGAATTTCCTATCATATTTGGTAAATACCTTGGTGATGAATATCGATTAGACATATCCCTATGATAACATAGTCATTAATTAAAATACCATCCATCACAATACTCCCATTATAACACTACAACCATCATTTTAAAACTTTTTTACTCACAAAATATTTCTGATCAAGTAAGGGTTTAGGTGAAGGTGGAGGTACAAGTGTTGGTTCTGGTTCTGGTTGAGGTTCAGATTCACTTTCAGGATCAGTTTCAGATTCAGTTTCAGGTTGAGGTTCAGGTTCAGTTTCAGGTTAAGGTTAAGGTTGTGTGACTGACTTCAATCGAAAAAAATAATAAAGGATTATCCTAGATGCAGTCACTTGCATTGATTCACTAACACCATAGAAGCAGGGGAATTCATATCAGTTATACACTGATTATGACTTAGTTGGTCGAGATTCATCACCAGGTTGAGCTTCATCAATCTCAATATTTTGAGGTTCCTCCCCCTCAAAATGTGCTTCAATTTTAGATTCTTGAGGCTCAGGAACTGGGTTAAGATTCATAGGATCATATCTAATCTCCTCAGACATTTCTTGCATTTCATAATGAAAGGAAATTTCCATCCTCTCTTCAGTAGAGAGTATGTACTTAGGAACAAACTGGTCCACATGAAGGTCTTCCAAAGTATCTTCTTGGATAATAGGGATTTTTTCTACTATAGGCTTTGTAATGGCTTGTTGCTCTGATTCTGTTACTACATATTCTCTTATAGCCTCTTGTTGGGATTCTTGGTTAAAAACATCTCGTGGGGCAGGATGTGCTTCTCTTTCAAGCACAACAGAAGGAATAACATTCCTTTCTTTCTCAACATGAGTTGCTTCCTTATGAGGTACTTCAGCTACCTCTTCATCTTCTTCTTTATATTCTGAGTACTCATCCACTTCATCTTCTTCCAAACCAGGATCAGTAATACCCTTCAACCTTGTTGGATAATCCATAGGATTATACTTCTCATACATCTTATCATTGTCTTCAACCCACTGCTTCTTCCAGGGGTTCCAATTTATCTTCATCCATCTGATAGCAGGTTTGGATAAGTAGAACTCAAAATCCATAATAACTTCTTCATTTGGTCTAACTAATCCTTTGGAAGCTAGCATAGTTGAAATCATCCTAGAGTAAAACAGGTAAGTAGAATTGGATGTGACCTTAATCAATTCTCACATATTGTGAATGATATATTTGCATAGATTTATATTATGGAAATTCTTCATCAGATGAATCATAAAGAAACCCTGATACATTAAGACAGTATTGTCTCCTTTCCTTGGACTGATTAAATTTTGAACAAACTTGAATAGCAGCCTAGTATCACCTTCTAGTTCTGCTGTTATGGCCCTTCTCTTGGTACCATTTCCAGTTAAGATTTCTAGATAATTCTCTAGGTCAAAGATGTCGGATGTAGGAGGGGGATATATTTGATAATCATCACAAATTACATCATGAGGAATCCTTAGGCATGCATCCCATAACCTCGAAGAGAATGGTCATTTTTGTCCATTGATCCAGCTTGTTACCATATAGATTTCTCTGACCTAAAAAAACATACATTCTTATAGAACTGAGATACCAGCCTTTGGTAAATAGGTCTATATTTTATAGAGAACCACTCGATCCATCATTGTTCTCTTAATACTTTCAGTACTAATGACTTGTTGGATAAGAGCCACTCAGGGAAGACTTCCTTCTCAAGTACAACAGTACGACTTACTAGGTTTGGATTAAGGGGTCCTTCAGATGCAAGCTTTGGTGCTATCTTCTTCTTCTTTGAGCTTCTCTTCTCAGGTGTAGATGAAAACAGACGCTTCATCCTTGGCATTCACAGATAGTTCGAGCTAGAGATAAGGAGAGAAGGTTAGCAAGGTAGAGAGGGTTTGATAGAAGGTACGAGTGAAGAATCAAGTGAAACCCTTATGTTTTATCATTTGGGAATGTCAATCGTCATATAAATAAAAACGCGAGAATGGAAATAGCGGTGAAATAAAAATTACCATGATACGGGTTAAGATAAATGCATAAATAATTTTCATGGTGAGACTGTGAGTAGTTGTTATGGTGCGATGGAAAAAGCTCATCACGGTGAGATAGTCATTGTCGTCGTGGTGAGACAGTGAGTGAACTGTTCCGTCATGGTAAGACAGTGACGGACCGTGATCACTAAGTGTTAACTGTTAGACCATAAGCATGAGACAGTAACCAATAAATAGTGAGCATGAATCAATAAAGTAATTTAGCAAAATATTTAACAGTAAGTCCAATAAGATATCTATTTATGATTGATCCTGCCACGATCAGGTATGATGTAATCTAATCAGTAAGACTTTAATGGTTTAGTGAATATATTAGCAGGTTGATATTCAGTGCCAATGAATTCCAAAGTGATATATCTTTTTTGATAATGATCCCCCAAAAAGTGATGTCTTACATCAATATGTTTTGTCCTAGAATGTGAAAAAATATTTTTTGAAATGTTTATAGCACTTGTGTTTTCACAATTTATTGGTACATATCTGAATTGATATACATAGTCTAGTAAAGTGTGTTTCATTCACAAAATTTGTTCACAAAAACATCCAACAACTATGTATTTAGCATCTGCAGTAGATAATGAAACAAAGTTTTGTTTCTTACTACACCATGATAATAGTGACTTTCCTAAAAAGTGACATGTTCCATAGGATCTTTTTCTATCTAACATAAAGCCAGCAAAATCAGCATCAAAATAACTAAATAGTTCAAATGATTATTTTTTGGATTGAATAATCCAAGATTGGGTGTATTCTTAAGGTATTTGAAATTTCTTTTTATAGCATTCAAATGTGATTCTTTAGTGTTTGCATGAAATCGATCACACATACACACACTAAACATAATGTCAGGACAGCTAGCAGTTAGGTACAGTAGACTTCCAATCATTCCTTTATAAGTGGTTTGATTAACAGATTTAACATCTTCATCAAGATCCAACATAAAGGTAGTACTCATGGGAGTGTCACTACGTTTAGTCCTATACAACTCAAAACATTTTAATAGATATCTAGTGAAAATACATTGAGTTAAAAAAATTCCATCAATATTTTGAAAGATTTAAATCCAAGAATTAATTTTAGTTCACCCATTAAAGTCATTTAAAATTCATTTTTCATAATTTTAGAAAAATCAGTGCATAATGATGTTTTTGAAGATCCAAAAATAATATCATCTACATAGATTTGAACAACTAAAACATCATTCGATTTTTTTTTTAAAAAATGAGTAGGATCAACTATTCCTTTTGTAAAACCATTAGATTTACGAAAAGTACTTAATCTGTCATACCAAGATCTTAGAGCTTACGTTAATCCATATAATGATTTTGATAATTTGAAAATATGATTTGGAAATTGAGGGTTTGTAAATCCAGGATGTTTTTTAACAAAAACATCCTCATATATATTCCCATTTAAGAATGCCCTCTTGACATCCATTTGATATAGTTTGAAATTTAGATATCCAGCATAAGAAAGTAGAATTAAAATTTCTTCAAGTCTTGCTACTGGAGAAAAATTATCCTCATTGTCGATCCCTTCTTCTTGACTATAGCCTTGTTCAACTAATCTACCCTTATTTCTGACTATATTTCCAGCTTCATCTACTTTATTTCTAAACACCCATTTAGTACCTATGGTGAAAGTGTCCTTAGGTCTTTCCACTAATTTCCAGACTTTGAGTCGTTCAAATTGATTAAGTTCTTCTTGCATAGCCATTACCCAAAATTAATCATTGATAGAATCATTAATATTTTTAGGTTCAAGATGTGACAAGAAGACTTGATGTTCAACCTGATTTCTAAGAGAAGTCCTAGTATATTTCCCTCAATCATGATAACCAAAAAAAATATCTAAAGGATGATTCTTTAGAATTCTAGTTGATCTAGTAATGGTAGGACTAGAAATTTCAAGTTCCTCTCTAGGTTCGGGTTCATTAGGAGTAGATTCTTAAATATTTCGACAGCTAGTTATCATTATAACAGGTTCATTGATATTATCATTAAGGTTCAGAATAGACAATCATTATTTAAAATTTTCAAGAGATGTCTTAGGTTCATGTGGATCAGTTTCAACAAATTTGATGTTAACAGATTCTTCCACACACTTGGTTCTTTTATTAAAAACTCTAAAGGCTTTGGTAGTTATTGAGTATCCTAAAAATATTACTTCATCACTTTTGGATGCAAATTTGTCAAGATTATACTTGGTATATTGAATAAAGACTTTTCAACCAAAGACCCTAAGGTAAATAACTTTAGGTTTCCTATTGTTCCACATCTCATAAGGGGTATTCTTGAGAACTGGTTTTATCAAGACTCTATTGATGATATAACAAGCTGTATTTACAGCTTCAACCCAAAAGTAAATAGGCAGGTCATACTCATTGAGCATAGTCCTTCAAATTTCTTACAAGGTTCTATTTCTTCTTTCTACTACACCATTTTGTTGAGGAGTCCTTGGGGAAGAAATGTTATGACTATAGCCATTGTGTGAGAAATAAATTTCAAACTTCTAATTCTCAAACTCATGGCCATGATCACTTCTCAAGGTCTTAATCTTAAGTCCACTAAGGTTTTCTATAGAGTTGGAGTATTTAATAAAGTACAAATAAGCTTCACTTTTGTGAGCTAAGAATTATACCCTAGTATATCTAGAAAATTCATCTACTAAGACATAGACATAGTGCTTCGCACTTAAACTAGAAACTCTAGAAGGTCCAAACAAGTCCATGTGAACCAACTAGAGAGGTTGAGAAGTTGAAAATTATTTCTTTGATTTAAAAAAAAACTTTATGTTGCTTTCCATGTTGACAGGGATTACAAACTTTGTCATTTGGAAACTCCAGTTTGGGTATGTCTCTAACTAAGTTTTTCCTAGTTATTTTACTAAGTGAATGCATATTGAAGTGTCCTAATATTATATTCAAAAGCAATTATTCTTTATGAAAATCTTTTAAGTAGGTAATATTTTGTTTAGCTAAATAATTTAAATCAACTGCATAAACATTTTCAATTCTCAAAGCAGAAATTACTAAAACATTTTATGAATTTAAAACATTACAAGAATAATTTTCAAATGTAACATTAAATCCATCATCACATAACTGAGAAATACTTAACAAGTTATATTTCAATCCATCAACAAATAAAACTTTAGAAATTAAAACAGAGTTATTGTTACCAATTTGGCCTAGGCTGATGATCTTTCATTTAGAATTATCACCAATGTTTACATATCCTCAATCAACATTTATTAAGATTTTAAAGAATGAGTAATCTCTAGACATGTTCCTTGAACATCTACTTTTCATTTACCATGTTTTCCTATAGGAACTCTTTAACCAGGTCTCCTACAAAACAGGTTTAGACAGAGATTGATTTTGGTACCCATATATTCTTGGGTCTAGACAGGTTAGAAATAAAAGCATTAGGTATCCAAATTTTTCTTATGTGTATCTTATAATTAATGGATTCAACATATTTTGACAAATAAACTCTATTTGATCAATAAATTTATGAGTAACTAGTTGAGGCATATGAATATCCAGAACATGAACTAGCAGAATTTTTCCCAGATTTAGGAATAAATATATTTTTGGTAAACTGACCTTGTCCAGGTTGGTATCCAAAACCAGCAGTATACTTTTTTGAAACTTGTTTACCTAGAATTTTAGTTAGAGTGTTCTTTCTATTTGCGAACTTTTCAAAGTCCTTTCTCAGTTGCTCATTAGACAATTTCAGTTAAGTATTTTCTTTTATCAATTGAGAATTATTTTCCTTTTCAATCTCAAAGGCGGATTTAATAGTGCTAGATAAATAATGTTGTTAATTTATATTTTTTCCTTGTACTTAAGTTCATTAGATGTTTCTTCTAGCATATTACAAAATTCAAACAGTTCCTCCCTGAACATGTTTTCAGATTCAGAATCTGATTCAGAATCAACTGCAGGATAGTATGAATTTAAAACAGGAGGGTCAAGTGTTACCTCAGATGTGATTGTCATAAAACACATGTTATCACGATTCTTTTCAGAGTTAGAAACTTCAGATTCACTTTTTCTGTCTTCTGGAGAACTCCAGGTATCTTTCATATAATTCTTTTACATATTGTCCTTGTATTCATATTTATTTTCGAACTTCAATTTTGGAAAGTCTACTTTTATGTGACCTTTTCTTTTACATTCATAACAAACAACTTCATCACTTTTATAATCCTTATTACAATCCTTCTTCCAATGACCTTTGTTATCATGTTTACCTTTGTAGTTTGATTATCTGAATAATTTCTTCTTCCTATATAATTTCATAAGTCTTATTGTTATTTGAGACAACTCAGCATCACTACCAGATTCTAAACTTTCACTCGTTGTGATTTCAGTAAGTACGTGAACTTTCACCATGTCCTTGCTCTTTGAGGAAGAAGACTTAAATGCAACTGAATTCCTTTTAGGTTCATCATCCTCTTCCTTATTCACTTTGAGTTATTCCTCATACATCATAAGCATTCCACTTAGATCGTTGATAGGCATAACACCAATGTCATATTACTCACTTATTGAAACAGATGTGCATCTCCATTGGTTTAGCAGACATCTCAATATTATCATAATTTGTTCCTTTCCAGGAACAACCTTTCCAAGGGAGGTCAAAGGGTTGAAAATCTCATTGTACCTAAGATACATGTCAGAAATAGGTTATCAGTCATCATTTTAAAATTATCATATTTAATATTATAAGTGTTCAATCTCATTTCTTTAACATTGGTTGTTCCTTCATGAGAAACACCCAAAGTAACACATATTTTAAAAGAAGTTTTTCAAGAAGATATTCTTTTAATCTATTCATCTCATAAATCACAATACAGGGCATTCATTTCTTTATAGTTATTATTGTAAGCTACTTTATTAGGTTCATCCCAAGTACTTCTTTTAGTTTCTGGATTCATATATTGAGTTTCTATAGCAGTACAAATATCAAATCCCATACTTTCCAAAGGAATTTTAATTTTCAGCTTCCACTGGGCATAGTTTTTTACCATTAACGAAAGGTGGCATGTTGCTAGCAGCACCATCTAGTCTATTGTCTATAGCTATATTTTAGAAAATATATTTAAAGAGATAAAATTTAGAACTAACAAGAATTTAATATCATTAAGGATACAACTAAAATCAAAGTAAAAAAACAAAAAACAGTAGGTTTTGAAATACTTTAACTAAAACAGCCTCTGATACTAAATGTTGGTCAGAGTGGACACTCAGGAGGGGGGGGGTGAATTGACTTCCAATAAAACTTTCTATTAAAAATATTTTTATTAAAATCCCCAATTTATAAAACATGATAAACTGATGTGAATTTGTAAAACTATTAAAGTTTAATTAGGTTCTCAATGAATGATTAGGTCTCTATGAATTTAATAAGAAGATTAAATTAGTTTTTGAAACTAATCTATTGATTTACAATATTTACAAACACTTATTGGATTAACTATCAATGTAACTTGAAAATAGTTTTGTATTTCAATGTAATTAGCAGCGGAATATATAATATACTTCAATCTTAATCTAAGAATGCACAACATATATAACCAAGATGTTCAATCTCAAGACGAGACTTAGTCCTATCAAATTTATATATAAATTTTATCCACACCTTGGATTGGGGTTGACAACAGTTTACAAACTGCCCAGGTACTCAGACCACTATCACAATTATTCATGGGAAAACAACTCAACAACACACATGTTGTACAGGTCTCACATGACCTCTACCACTATCCATAGTAAGAAACACAAGGGAAAAAATAAATGTGAGTGAGGATTTAGAAATCCTCCAGTTCAGGACACGAGAAAGTGTGTGTGTAAAATATACATAGTACACAAAGTGATCGAAAAGTAAATAATGAATCACTTAGAGAGAGTAGATAAGCATTTAGAATGCTCTAGTGATTATCAGTGAAGCTCTGGACTCCTTGGATTTAGCAGAAATACGTCTTAGTCCTTCTTTGGTTTTTCTGTTAAAAAAAAGTGTTGTGGTTCACCATGGTGTTCTTCACAAGTGAAGATGTCCTGTACTTCGTGTGTTCTACAGTAGTGTCAGATTGCATGTATGATACAATGTTCCCTTTTATGATCATGCAATATCTTCTTTGTGGTCGTTCTCAAGATTGGTGTTCTATTCAGTAAAGTGCACTCGTGTGTCTTACTCGCTTGTGTATGTTCCTCACTTTCAATCTTCCTTATATTCCATGAGCTCCGGCAATAGAATGATTTTCTTTTCATAGGTACGAGATATGGTTTCCTGGCAGGACAACAACAATAATTAAATATCATTTATTACATTAAAAACATCAAATATGACCGTTAGAAATATTTAAATAATATTGAAGAAAATGTTAAGAAACAGTGTCATAGTAGTTATGAAAATGGTGTCTTCTTCACGGTATTTCATTCATGGTGTGTCACTTAGGGTGTCTTCATCATGGTGTTTTCTTCATGGTGTCTTTGTCACGGTGTCTCACTCACGATACATTGAATACTATGTCCTACTAACTGTGTTTGGCACTTAGACAAACTGAGGGTCCTGTTTACGGTTTCTGTTCTTAGTGACTTGCTTCACGGTGTCAGGCATACTATGTCCAGCTTACAGTGTCATGGTGTCTCGTGGTCATGGTGTCTCATTAGTCGCAGTGTCTCATTGGTCACAATGTCTCATTGGTCACAGTGTCTGAGACATAGGCTTCACGGTGTCTGCTTCAGTGTTTCTGTTCACGGTGTCTATTTCATGAACACAGTGTCTGACTTACTGTGTCAAGCTTCACGGTGTCTTGTACTTAGACAAATAAATGTATTTATACCTAAACAGTAATATGCATAAAATGGGTTTAGCTTAACCATTATAATGTATAAAATAACCTGAAACATAAACACACATGAGTAATAAGATATGTGAGATTTGTTATCAGTAATAAGATTTGTGAATAGTAATGAGATTTTTAAATATCAAGGAGTTTTGTAAACATTAAAAAGATTTGTGATCATTAAAACATGATTAATACATGAGGAGTCCAACAGAGTCTAGGGTGGTCTAGTGAATAAAATCCATATTAATATCATACAATTTCTATATGTGAATAGGAAGTGGAGGTATGAATCCTCTAAGATGTTGTCTTTCAGCCTTCACCTGTTGATAGACTAGACATCTTAATAAAAATTAGAAATTTCCCACTTCATATTAGCCCACCCAAAATGATCCTTCAAATCTATATAAATATTAGTACTAATAGGGTGTAATGTGGAATTATATCTATAGGAACCATCCAATAACACCCTTTTTAGATTGGGTATAGTGGGATCAAAAATTATCTTATGAAATTTTAGAATTCCATTCTCACAAAAAAAATCATGAAACTTCCCATCATTAATAGAATTAATATTCTTTCGAAATTTCTCATCTACACACTGAGAACATCCAATCCTATACAATAAAAATGTTAGCAAAACCAATTAAAAAAGTAGTGATGTTTAACATTTCCTGATAATTCCCATATCAATATTCACTATGTCTATGAACATATGATCCATTTTAATCCACGTTTTTTATAACACAAAGATCCTTATTATTAAATGCATATACTACCTTTTTTCCTTACCTAAGTGCTAATATAATGTAAAATCATAATCCATGATTTTTAGAAGACATATTTTTTATATATTTTTGAGTTCTATTTGTGAAAATATATATTTCACACTCTTTTTATCTATATATATATATATATCATATTTCACCATAGAGATAGTGTTTCCATATTTTCAGAGTAATGATTACATCTGATAACACAAGATCACGAGTTTTATTGTTATGTTCTTGAGTTTTTATCTACCTTGAGGCATGTATAATAACATTATCATTCTACATAAAGAGAAAACAAAGTCTTTTCTATGATGCATTACTATATATCTCAAATCCACTGTTTCTCGATGGCATAGTCATGATTGCAGCATTACCTAGTCTCCTATTCAATAATTCAAAAAACACTTCACCTTATTTTTTCTATATAAATATAAACACTTCATGACTATGCATGGTTAGTGGGTTATCTAATCAAGAAAAATTATGAAGGACATTTCCATATTGACATACTAATCCAATTAAACTACATATATCAATATTATTCATTGGTATAGGCTATTATTATAATTCCTTTTTCTTTAATGGATAAACTATGATTCCATCCTTAGAGACCATATATCTAAGAATCGATGTATTTTACGGTTGAATTCACAAATTCTAATCTTTCTAAATAATTGTTTTTCAAGGAGACTTACGAACAAACCAGAAGTTGTTTTTATAGTCCTCATTGATATTTAATTATATAATGATATCATTAATAAATACATCAATATAATTTTCAATATATTCCTTCAACACTCAATTAATTAGATCCATAAAAACAGAAGTTGCATTATTCAGTCTAAAGGGAATTACTATAAACACCGAATGTCTATACATGGTTCTAAATTATATATTAGGAATATCTTTTTTCCTCACATTCAATTGATTATATTCAAATTGATGGATAGACTTTGGAAACATTTTAGGCCTATGATGTTAATAAAAAATATCATCAATTAGAAGAAAATGATACTTGTTCATTATTGTAATAGAATTTATTTCGCTATAATCAATTCACAACCACATGGATTAATATTTATTCTTGAAAAAAAAGGACAAGGTCTCCCCACTATGAAACAATTGGGTGATTAATTCCCTTATCACTCCATTAATCTATTTTTTACTTTAGCTCTCCAAATTCAATAGTGGCTATTCTATATAGAGTCATTCATATTGGTATTTCAACTTGAGTTAAATAAATAAATAAACCAACATACCAATATAGAGAATTTCTTGGTAAATCCTCTATAAATACATAAATTTATTCTTTAACAATATGTAAAAATTCAATTTTAATTTCCAAAGATGATGTTTTCAATTCCCCCTAAACAATATCATTAAGAAAATATAATAAAGGTTGATCTAGATGAGGAAATAATGATGATGTTTCTTCTCTAATGATAAGGGGTAAACATCTTCCTTTCAAATTCTATCTTCTTTATTCCTAAAATATTTTTTCTCTTAATATTTTTAAATATATTCTATATCATGGATTTTATCAAAATCAACCATATGTACTATGATATGGCCTGTAACTAAAGAACGTGTATGTGTCATAAGGGGACTGATGAACACATCTTTTTTGCAAGGATTAAACCGTTGAGAATTTTTAATGATAACTATTTTCTTTAATAAAAAAGGAAAATTTATAATTTTATCGGAAAACGGGGAAGATATAAAATAATTCAATGATCTAGATTGAAATAAATCTTTAAAGTGTTTTGAGGCAATTATTAATTTACTTGCTGCAACATTATTAGGAACTTCCACATCTGCAGTTGATATCAAAGAAGCATTGCATTTCTCCCTTTACATTTAAATTTTTATGCTTCATTGAAACATAAGAATATCATTTTAATCGTGTCCCACCTCTATAAATTTTTATTATTGATCATTTTTATCTTTTTTCATTCCCTTGTAATCACGATCATGGTGTTTTTTATCCACATTTTTAATGGACTACTATTCATTTTATGAATTACCTAGTTTGATTCCTTCCACAAGTATCGCACGTTGGAAAATTACCTTTTTTATTTATTAATTTATCCATTACTTCCTCCACCAACCTATTCTTAAATTAATTTCAATTAAAGTCGTATAAAATTTTTAATTATTTCTTTGTCTTGATAGCACATTAAACTATATCTTCATATGATAAGAAAATATGGAAGACCGGTTCCCTTATGTTTATTGGTTTTAAACCATAAAATAATAGATCAATGATTCTCCATGAATTATTTATTTATTCCATTGAATTCCTTTATAAACTTTAAAAGTTGGTTTCGTAATTTTCAACTTGTATACCCTATTTTTTTCCAGACTCATGAATATTGTTTATATATGGGGTCATTGCTCATGAGGGATAATTTTGTTCAATGAAAAATTCCATAAAATATCATGATTATATGTTTACAATTTATTCCTCCCCCTTTTTATTTTTAAGGATTGGCTACCATTAATTAGAATATCTTGAGATTTGACAAATTCCCATGATAACCTTCTCATTTTCATTACATCCTAGCATGATAAACTTATTCTATTAATAACATATCCACTACTCCTCTATAAATTCAATGGTATTACTATTGAATGAAAGAGGTTGTTGTCTTATAGAGAGGTTTAACATTTCTATTCCATGTTGTGGATTATGATTCTTTGTACAAATAAGGTTATTGTTCAAATCCTTATTTAGATATACATGTATTTTTATAAATTTCCCATCATTATTCTAATCTCTAGTACCATCATCATTATATTGCATAAGAGGGAAATCCATAATTGGTATACACAAATTGATACAGTTTCTATCACAGCTACAAGGAATTATTTGTAAAAAAATCATACACTAAATAAGTTTAGGAATTATACTTCATAATATTAAAACTAGGAAAACACAAAAAATTAATTGGAAATTTATTCATGGATAATATCATAATCATAAACAAGGTTTAATTGGTGATGTGTTTACTTTTAATTTTTTTTATAATTGATGGTATTGAAAATGTGAAGTATCCTAAGAATATCACATGAGAGTGTAAAACCAGGTGCACAGTGAGGCAGGATGTCATGTACTGGGTATCCATGAGTCAGGCCCAGGAGATCATGTATGATTAGTAACCCCTATGTACATTTATACCAGAAGCACGTCCACATTTAATATCTAGATAGGTATGTTTTTATATGTAGAACCACAAAATCTCTACCTCAAAAAAATTCATGGATGTTTATCTGTTATTATCCTCAATGTCTATCTTTGGGTTATGTTCCCTAATATATGTTTTCTAAATCTAGTTTCCAAGGTCTCTATGAAACATCCTCTGATACAAACCATAAATACCCCAATCTAGTTTCCTAGAAATGGTGCCAAAATTTAGTACATGAATATAATAAATATGGATGTCACCACCTAAAGGACCAAATATTTATTTATTTTAAAAATGTAGATACAAACAGAAGTTTTAAATTACAACTTGAATGGGAAATTAATAATGCAACTCCATTGGAATCATCCATATCTCCTAAATTGTCCCTATATGTCATTCATAATATACATCATGGAATCCTGAGGGAAATAAAACATATGAAAGGGGTGGGATCAGATTCTCAGTAAGGGTATGTAATAATATTTAATCTAATATGGAAAATAATTCATGATGAATGAATAAAAATACATTCGAATATATTTATAATATTATGAAAGAATAAAATATAATTAAATAATACCATATAAATAATCACATGAGAATGAAGCTTAACCATGGACATTCTACTAGTCAAATATTAACCTTGATTTTTGATCACTGATATCATAATGATAGAATTCATAATTTTTTACATTATAAACATATCGTTGAGGGCTCAAACAACAAATCTGAACATAAATGGTTACCGCCTCAGCCAAAATACATTTTTGTTTTGTCTCATGAGACCTACTGATATATAGATGGGATAAAGTGGCCCCCAAAAGACACATAATAAATCTAATTTAATCATAATATGAATTCATTTAAACATTAACAAAATATTCATATGAAATATAAATAACATTCCCCAATCAGTAAACATAATCACTATCAATTCTGCGTAATATGATGAATGGTATCAAAGTAGCACATCTATTTCCAAACCGATCATAAACCATTTAATAACATATCTTAGAGGAAAATAATATAAGATAAATATATATTAAGCATAATATTAATCTCTTGTGTTGAAATAGGTGAAAATACTCAAAAAAATAAGTGAGTAATTCTTGAGAAAAATACCCTTTTTACATTAGATGGAATAGTTCTTTTGGAAAAATCATTTGTATGTGTCAAAATTGTTTGTATAAGAGAAGAAATGAAAAAATATTTCCTTTCAGGAAAAAAATAGTTGTTATATATGAATAATGTTGTCTTAAAATAGATTAGGTATGGTACATTAAAACGGGAAATAAATTGGGAAGTTCACTTTAATCAGGTTTTCTTATCGCGAGGAATTGAAATGAATAACATATAAAATATTTCTTTTCCATTTAATTAAATATGAAATAGTATGGATACCAGATTTTGGAACAAATAAATATAGTCTAGAATAATTATATAAAAATAATGAATATTTATATTACTTTAAAGTGGATGAAAACATAACCCAAATGAAAATGGAGGTTAAAGGAGAATCCTTTACCATATGTCATAATGTGTTATGAACTTGTACTTAATATAATAGATAATTAAATTAAATCAATTAGACAATATATTCATAACCATTAATAAATGTATATGATTTATTATAATTTTATTATCTTCATTTATGATCTTTTGATTATTTATAAGATTTAATTCTATCATTCAAGAGGGTTCTTTTCATTAGTTTATATGATTAATTTACTTGTATAAGATTATGATGGATCATATAAAATGAGTATAATTATCCAAAACATTAATTATAAGTTATTAATGATAATATATTATTTAAAATTCTATATAATTATTTTGGTTATATGCGGTGGGGATCAATCATTTTGTCTAACAACAGTGATACTCATTTAGATTATTTTGGCGGTTCTTCGATCACCAAAAACTATTTATAATTTATTAATTAATATTATGTATATATACTAGTTTCAGAACTCATAAAAAATTATAATATGTATAATAAAATATTATTTAACCATTATTATTATTTAATGACCATCCTTTAAGTCATTGGTAAAAAATGAAAAAGTGTCATCCTCAGTGCCGGTAAATCCACACACCGTAGTTAATATTTTCATTTTTAGAATAAAATGAATAGGGAAGAGATTAGAAGATTAATTATTCCATTAACATAATAAAATTATGGTACATATGTGACAATGGAGTTATTAAGACTCTTTGATATGTTGAGGTGAAGAGATTGTAAGAAAAAAAATGCAAATGAAAATAAAAAATGAAATGAAAGAGGATTTTAGCACTTCAATTTCACCTCCTTGAGAACCTCAAAAAGAAAAAGGGTTTTGTATTATGATGAGACCAAGGGAATCTGGACATAGAGTATATTCTAGGGAAGAGTCTTGGGTAAAAATTTGACACTATTCAAGGCTTATGATGTCTGGGGGTAATATGTGGTAAGGGGTTGTATTTTTAGTGGAAGAGAGGGGTGTTTTCCTATTATTTTATTCATTTGTTTATTATTTTGGATCAATACTATGAGCAGATTGAGTAAGAAAATTAATATAATAAAATAATTTTGGAGAGTTTGATATTATGTGATTACATCATCCATACGTCATTTTTGACTCAATAATTCATGTATTTATTCAATAACATAAATTACTGTATTTTACAATTCCCCAAAAATTCATGTTTTTTAGAAAAATACAAAATAATAACCCTAACCATTTTTTTATGTTTATAATTAAGACCTGAAGCCCATTATATGAAAATAATTTTCTAAATGTGAGAAATTTGGTTTTTATATAAAAAATCATTCATTCAAAAATAATAATTTTAATATTATAAACATTTATTGACACATTAAAATGTTAATAAGTTATCGTGAAATTATTTTCTAATCATAAGAAAACAAATACATAATTTAAGAATCTATTTTATAGAGATAAATATTATTTTAATTCATTACATTATTTAAAAATGCTAAATAAATATTTTGACTTAGCAAAAATACAAACACATAATTTATTATTTTTAAAATACTTAGTTACTTATATCAAGATATAAATATATCAAATATTAATTTATTATATACCAAAATTTTATTTTTACTTTAATAGGGGATGTTAATATACTACTAGTCATAAAACTATTCCAAAAGTCATATATCTATCCCAAAGGTCTTATTACTAATCCATTGGTATAGGCAAATTAATTTCTAGAAATACCTCTTATCTCATTCATTCGTCCTTTATAAAGAATAATTTGTTTTATGTATGTGTTTTTTTGTAATTTTTACAATATAAAAATATTAATAAAAGGGAAATTTCAATGATGTAATTCTGGGCTGCTACATGTTGTTGATCTAGTTTCCATATTTGGTTATCCTGGGCTTCGGCGGTTGGCTTCCGCTCGATATCACACATCCATGGGGGATACGATGGAATTTAATTGTAGTTACAAGTGTTGTATGACAATGTATAGTATATATGGTGATTTTGAAAAGTGATGGTTGTGCATTTATGAATAGAGGAATGAATGTTAGAAGAGATAATGTGATTTTTTTATGTTTTGAACTATACCATTGTAGTTATTGTCCCACATAAAAAATAAATGTGCTTGAGAGCACATATATAAAAAATTGTAAGGTAGAAATGGATCATAATTCCACGGAAATGGGGTGGGGGGGTGGGGTCGACCACTTTATACACCCACTCTCTCTCACACACACACAATTAAATGGGTTGTGCTAACACACATGATCCTAGAAGGCCATGGTATACATACTATACGGGCTCCGCCCTATGCATCTTGATCTCCTCATAGTTATAAATTTTATTCCCAAAAGGTATTATTATATAGCTAGCCCTTATTAGGTTAGCTATGTGTCTTTCCAGCTTTTGGGATGAGTTCTAGAAATTTAAACACATTTTTAATACCAAGAAAAAAATAAAACCCTTAAGAAACATAACTATGATTTTATAAGTAGAATAAAAAATTATAACATAAATATTTTCATCTATTTTCCATTATTTTATATCTTCAATTGTAATTTCCCAAATTTTTTATATATAATTTTCTACAGTGGATTTTTTTTTCTTAAACCATAAATAAATCATTAAAAACCCATTACAAGTATTCATGATATAATGTGTAAATCAAATATGAGACATCTGTTAGGTCATAAGTGTGTTTAAATTTGGGATCAATTTATATTATGATGTGTTATTATTGTTACTAGGTGACATGAGTTGGAACCAAGATTTTTTGGGGTGACAGACTAGAGTGCATGAATTTTATAACTGTGTGGATAACCGTACAAGAGTGTTTTAGAGGGTGGAGGGGGGTTTTTCATGATTTGATAATGGTTTGTGAAACCCTATGATTCCTAGGGGAAATTATATGGCCCATTTTTTGGTGGATAGTGGATCCCACATGTTTGGAACATGAGTTTCCTAATCATTTGACCATATTGAGTCGCATGTCATGGTCTCTTAAAAATTGAGTTTTTACATTTCTTACCTTGTCAATATTTAATGGTTTGAACCCTTATTTCCTCCTCCCTCAATGAGATGACCCTATTCTTCTTTTCTTTTAATTTTTTTCATCCTTGGAATATTTCTATTAGAGATATTAGTGTTTTAACTTTAGGTACGTTAATTTCTCTTCAGTTTCTTCTTCCATTCCCTCATCCCTTCCTTGTTCCTCCATTTTCACAGAGATGTGAAATCATAGAGGCATTATTGAATAAATATATATATATTAAATAGTAAATAGGTAGTTTTATTATGGATTATATGTGTGAGGCATTTTACATTCTCTTATGGGTGGTAACCATCATGTTCAATGGGATCTGGACTGAATCTGAGGTAGTTGTCCGTATTTGAGGGAGTTTTATATGGAATACATTTAAATTATTAATCAGCAATGGTTATTTTGTTTATAATTAAATTTTAATTATTTATCCTTGATGTGTATTCCATGTTTAGTGTGTTTCATGGATTGTCTCTTCAATTTGTGTGTTCAAATAGGGTTTTCCAAATGGGTGTGGATTGAATGAACACCGTGTGTTTGATAAAATAGATGAAAAGGATCTTATGGGTTTTAAATGATTTGAAATGTTATTTTATAAATAGTTTTACATTAGAATAAGTTTTTTTGATAACAATTTCAATGTTTGTTTGTAAAATGGCTTATGTTGTAGATTTTATGATATGGGAACATTCTTGTTACTGTTTTGAAATTGAGTGACACATGGGTTACCCCAAGTGTAAGCAAGGGATTTTAATGGATTGTGTGAGCCATCAGAGGGAAGGCCATGAAATATTATGTTATAGTTTTTTTGATAGCCCATGTGATCCATTGGAGGGATGCCATTTCAATTATATAATTTGGTTTCGAAGGGACTGTGAGAGCCTTCAGGTAGGAATCCTATTGTAGATTCTATTTTGAGATTGAGGAAGACCGTGAGAGAATTCATTTTTCTTATCTAGATATCACACTTGATTACTCACACTTGTTAGGACTTATGTTAAGATATTTATGTTTATATTACTCATTATAGTTTTGTTTATACGATATATAAATTTTATTAGTTCCATTTTTATTGGATGAGATATTATTCTAATTTTTTTCCAGATGTGATTAATTTTTTTGTTGTTATAGTCTTCCTTGTTAGTGATTTGAATGTGATATTGAGAATGTTATGTTGTGCATATAAGTAAAATGATTTGATACATGTTTGAAATTTTTTTAGAAACCCAATTGTATTACTGAAATGGAAAACAAAGGGGAATTAAAAGGTGTATTTGAAAATAGTATGTTTTCAAAGTGGTTTAATATTAAAAACATTTTTAAAATAGTTTTTTTATCATAGGTAAAAACATTAAATAGATTCATAGTGGTATACTATAGGAATTCAGTCATCACGCCTAACATAAGAATTTTTTTATTGTATATTTCTTTTTTCATGACACAAGTTATGGTAAAGGAAAATATGATCTAGGGTGGTTGTTCTTGATTACTGAAGTCCAGTGTTCTATAGAGGAGATGTGGAATAATAGGGACGATCTCATGTGGATTAATTTTTAGTATTTTGTATTTTTTTTGTGTAGTCCAGACTCATTTTTCATTGTAACATTTATTTTGGGTTTTGTTCTTTGAATTGAGATACAGTATATGTCATCTTATGTCATTTTTTATATGTTGTTCATTGTTGTTTATGTTATGTATTTATCATAGGATATGTTTTTATAGATATTAATCTTGTGTTATTGAAAATAATGATATTGTTATGTCTATCCCATTTTATATACGGGTCCTTATGAATTATTTATTTTAAAATTATTCCCAAGTGATGCTTGGTTATGAACAGTTCTTATAACCAACTCGTGGTGATTAGTATAATGATTCAGGTTGTGTTGTGAGATAGATGGGTTAACAAGCTGGGTCGAAATGGGTTGGTCAATTTTAGTTTTCTATCATTGGTGGTTGTTTTTATTTACTAGTACGTGTTAGATGGTATCTAAGACCAAATTTCCTCAAGAGGTTGAAATGGGGTCGTACCTGAACAACATTTCATCATGTCAAACCATGAGTATCCATGGGTTTTCATGAAATTTGGAAATGTTTTGAGCTTATTTATGAGTTATTTTTATGGTATTTTGATGTTCTTATTGATTAGTAATGTGACCTGAAGTAATCATGAGGGCCATATTTTAGGGTAAAATAGAGTTTTATGAAGGAGTCACTTGGTTAGTGTTAATAGTTAGTAGAGATTATGCACATGAAATACATCCTTTCCTGACAATTATAGTGAAACCGTAAAGGATGGGCCATGGTTTTTCTAACAATGTATATAAACCATGTTTAGTGAGAAATACGTGGGATTTTTGTTGTTTTTTATTTATTCAACTTGTATTATGTTTGGATGGTTATAATTTATGTTGATACCCTTGTTTAGGGTTTATTTTGGTTTTTTATATGTTTGTGGATGTGATGTTCTTGATAAATATTATGTTTTTTGTATTGTATAATGCTCATCCTAGAAAGACCTCATCCAAGAATAGAGAGGGTGAAACATAGAGTAACCTCGAAGAGAACCCATTTTTTAATCATATTTGGTAAAGTTATTTATTCTTATAATCTAAACCATGGGACATATGGGTGTACATGACAATACGTGTATGTCAAACTATGATTCGTAGTTTTTGTGGAAACATAAATTGTTTTTTTTTTCATGATGGCAAGGTTTGAATTATCCTGATTAGTGGTTAGATCATATTGAGTAGGATTTGAGTTCGAGAGGACCCGTAGGACCTCTAATGTTGTCTTTTTTGTTTATGTTTTCGAAGTTCTATGTAGAAAGATTTTTGAGTCGGTAGGGTTTATGGGGATGCATGATGATCTCAAATGGAGAACAATTAAGGTGGATTTTAACAAGATGATCCACCTAGAGACCATGAGGGAAGTGAAGGACCATGAGATCTTGAAACTAAAGTAAAAAAATCATTTAGGTATGGAGTATGAGACCTAATTTATTGTTTTATTTCTTGTTTCTATGGATCTATTAATGAATGATTTCCTCAAGGATTAATGTTTCAAAATTTTATTAAGGCCAGGGATTAGATTCATTCCCATTATTTTATTTCTTCAATTCTATGTAGAGGTGGTTGTAAATATAGCTATGGTAGAAGATGATTGGTGTAGAAAAATAGTTCCCAGTAGTGTTCTATCGGTGGGTGGGAACATAAGTTCTTTTTCAGGATAGAAAAGGAAGCAAGATGAGTAGCATAGAGGTAGTGGAAAGAGTGTCTAGTAGAGTTCATGATTAGTTCATGTGGATTTATGAAGGTTTAAAACCATTATTTTCTACTATAGTGGAACGGTGGGACACATCATGACAAAATTTTTTTAAACTCCAAGAATGTTCCACCTCTGTGGGAATTCAGTGAATATTCAGTGCTTTTTTTATTGTCTTTGTAGAGGAGTGGTGTGGGATCAACCTTTTTAGATGGTTATCTAGTGTAGTCAAAAGCTTCTATGAGTGACGTATCTCACCGTCATCGTAAGGTAAATTCTTCCTAGAAGAAAACTGATTATGGTGGGTATCATATAGGGTGTCTATATATCAAATAGGATAAACTAGAGAACTCAAATTCTGAGCCAAACACATATATATTTATTGTTTTTATTGAATTTTCTCGGGCATTACTTTTATTTCACACATGTAATTCACATTATTTCATATCAGTTGTGATGATAAATTCTTTTATATTGTGATCTGAGTTTATTCCATATGTTATAGAGTTGGTAACCCCATTGATTATGAAAAGGGATCGAGGTTTCATATTCACTTAGTTTTATATTGTGGTGGATAGTGTGTAGGTAATTTGGGACTTCCTTGTTTTGGACCTCGTTGTTTTATCCTTATTATCTGCATGGATTTTTCGATTAGAGGAAGGAATTGGTTGAAATTTATCATGATAGGTTCCAGTTTATTTCTTTTGATGGGGGTGATGAAAGTATTTAGGGATATTGGGATCCCTATTATGGGAGGGAAGGACTGGTTTCATCATATTTAGGGTTATGTTAAAGTTAATTGTCTAGTTTGTTTCCTTATTCCATTGAGTAGAGATTTGTGGGTGAGTTTACAATGGTTTTGGGAAGGGATGTAGATGTATTTGTTGAGTATTTATCTAGATTTTCATCCTAGATATAGGTCTAGGTTAAAATTTAAATTCTATCCCAGAGGTTATTGATTTCATTACCATATTATCATATGTATCAGACCGAGCTATGGGATATGAATGTTCAGATGGTGGATTTTAATGAAAATATTTTCAACCACCCTAGTGTTTCACTATGTGATTCACTATAGCTATTTGAAAATAATGATGATGGGAGGATCTGACTTTTCATACATAGTAATAATCATAACTATGTGATAGAAAAGAATAAGTACATTTTTATTAGAATAATGATCTATTTGATCATCTAATAGGGTCTTCATTGTTTTCAAATATTAACATGAGATCAGGTTAACACCTGTTTATGGTTCAAGAAGATAATGCTTTGAAACCCAATATCAAAGATGGTGTTTACATGTTCAGTATTTGTTTATTCCATTCGGCTTACCAATGATCCTATATTATTCATATCATTAATGAATCATGTCTTCCACCGCCTTTTGAAATCCTTTATAGTTGTTTTTGTAGAAGAAATATTGGTGTATTCGATGATAAAGGATGATTATACTTACCATATGTAGATTTTATTTGGTGATTAGATAGATCATAATCTACATTAAAAGTATACTAAGTTATAGTTATTTATTTAAAAAGTGAAGTTCTTGTTCCACATTATTTCTGAGGTAATATTTTTAGTGCATCTAGAGAATGTTCGAGCGGTCAGGACTTTGGTAAATCCTAAGAATATGTTAAAGATTCACAATATTCTTATCATTGATAAATACTATAGAAATTTGATCAAGTAATTATCAATGAAATATTCCTTATTCATGACATTTAAATATTGGGGGCTGAATTTTTAGTGGGTTGATAAGTGCCATGGTTATTTTAAGTAGTTTTAGACTAATCCAACAGCTACAAAAATTTTGGTTATTTTTTATCATGGGAGAGATAATGATTTGTTTTATGATTAATCCTTTGTTTGGTTGGGATGTGTGTTGATATAGTATGACCATATTGTGCCCTAAATCTCATGGTAGTTACTCCCACATGGGTGAAATTATCCTTCAAATGACCTAAAATTGAATGTTGTTATGCATGCACTAAATACATGGTGACACTACCACTTTAGGCATTATTTTACAATCTATTCATATAATAAGATCCTGAAGTACAATATCACCAAGAGGGGTCTGAACATTAGATAGAGATGCTTGGTAGAGTACCATCAGAAATTTTATTTTGAGATTTCATATATGCCTAGGAAGGGAAATGTGGTCACCGACACATTGATTAGGAATCTTAGAGTTATGTTTCTTCATTAACCAATTGATGAGTGGCATCTAATAAGTTTTTTTATTGATCTGTGGCTAGATGTGTAGGATGATATAGGGAAGGTATTCTTGGTTAGTGTACAAATCACATACACTATAATTGATTGAGTTAGGTTTGAGAAAACATTTGACCACTTGATCTTTAATATTAGAATTTTTTTAAGTGGGGGTAAACCTAGAGTTATTCATTTCAGACATTAGATGGTTCCCCTTTCATCTAGATGTGGATGGTTTTTATTTTGGACATGAGGAAGTAGGTGATTCATGATGTACATCATTCCAATTAGGCCATTTTCCCCATGGTGACAAAGAAGTTTTATACCATGGTAGGTAGGTATTGGTTCCCCAGGATTTTATGTGATGTGGCAGGCTTAGATTCTAGTTTCTCGACCTACTAGAGGATCAAGTATGAGCATCAGGGACCATATAGGTTGTTGCAGCCACTTCCCAAGCATGTGCGTAAGGGTGATGAGATATTTATCAATTTTGGGCCTAGACTACCTCAAAATTCATTTGGGAAATATTATATATGATTGATTATCAATTTTCTGATGAAATCATCCATTTTACATCCCATCGGGGTGTCAAAAAAGGTAGAGGAACATAAAAACCTATTTTTTCAAGAGGTAGTTCATGATAATGGAGTTACCTAGATGATAGTATTATTTTGGGAAGCCCATTTTACTTCTTTCTTTAGAATGGGACTATAGAATGCTTTATCAACATAGCTAAATTTATGGATGATGTATAATCTATATAATATGGATAGTTTAAGCAAAATTTCCATACTCTTAAGGATATGTTACATGCATGTGTGCTAGATTTTTTTGGTTTATGGGAATATAATATACTATTGTTTTAGTTTATTTATAAAAATAATTATCATGAATTGATTAATATGGAACCATTTGGGGTATTATTCAGGTGTTCATGCCAATGCATGTTCTATTGAGCCAAGGTAGGTGAGCATTCTCTAGTTGGATTGAGCCTCTTTTGGGAGAAGAAAAATATATAACAGCTGATTTAGAAATATTTAGTGAAAACATAGTGTCTCTAGTAGTTATATTTTTATTTTTTTCATCATCCTTTGGAGTTTCATGTTGGTGATCTAGTGTTTCTATTAGTGTCCCTTCGTCTAGGAAATCATCATTTCGGAAAGAAGGGAAAATTCGTGCCACAATTATACACTCTATTTCATATTGTGAAAGTATTTGGAAGGTAGCCTACCAGTTAAAATTTCTACAATGGATGGCCTCATTCCATTTGGTATTTCATGTATCCCAACTAAAGATATACTATGTGGACCCATCTTATGTATTAGAGTGGTAATATTTAGATACAGATCATGATTCCACCTTGTTGGAGCAGCAAGTTCATATCTGGGATGATCAGAACAATTTACTCTATGGTAATTTGATCACGTTGGTCCATATGATCTAGCAGTAAGGTGGAAATATCCAGATCACATGGGATTGAACGGTGTTGGTAAGGGAGTTGTAGCCTCACATGTTTTCTTTCTTACGATGCATGAAGACTTTATGGGGGAAGAGTTTCATGGTGGGGATTTTTTATCACCTAATGGATCACTGGTACATATTATTCTTATTACAATTTATATTATGAAGTGTTTTTGGAGTTATGTTTTAGAAATAGTTGGAACTAGGTGTTTTTTAGAGATAGACATGGTGCATAGTTTGTGCACAGTTTGTATAACCGTGTGGAAAACAGTGTGACAGGGCTCTAGAGGGTGATGATGGATTTTTCATAGTTTTTAATGGTGTTCAAACCATGAGATAACCAAGAGAAATTGTGTGTCCCATTTTTTTGTACCATGGTATTTTTATGGTTTTTTCAAGGTATTCTTAACTTGGAAGCCAAATCAAATGACCTATCTATGTCACATAAAAATTATGTTTTTAGATTTTTCCCTAGTAAAATTCTATTGTTCCCAATGCTAATTTCCTCCTCCAATAATAAACATACCCTCTCAATTATCATGGATATTATTGTACATTTAATTATTAGATTTAACATGGATATCATTGTGTTTTAGATTGAGGTAGGGTAATTTCTTAATAATTTCATCCACGTACCATCCTCTTCTTTCTTATTCTTTGATTTTCAAGGAGATATGGAATCCTATTAAGGATATTTTCAAAATATATGGTATGTAATGGGGGAAATATTTTTTCCCTTATGTCGTAGGTGTGAGATGAATTATCCTCATATTTCAGGTGGTCATCATCAAAGATGATAGGAATTGGAATGAATTCATGTTGAGTGTTTCTATTAAAGGTAATTTTCCAAGGATTTCCTTTAATATATGAATCAAAATTGGTTTTTGTTATTTAAATTTCCATTTAAATAATTTATTCTTGACGTTTATCCCATACTGGAATTGTTTCATGGATTTTCATGTAAATTTGGGTGTTTAAAAAAAGTTTTAATAATGGTTGGATTCTATAAAAAAAAGTATATGATTGAATGGATCATTTGGTTTCTATATGTTTATAAGGATTTCTAATGTTATTTAAGAAATGTTTTTACCTTGTGAAAAGTGTTTTTTCAAAATGGGTGTATTATTTTATGAAATGGATTGTTTTTTAGATTGTTTGATAGTGGAAAATTCATGTGAATGTGTTGGGATAGGGTATCACATTAGATAACTAGGGTGTGAGTGAGGAATTTTTTTGAGGGACCATGTATGACTTCTAAGGGAACACCATATGAGCTTCCAATATGGGTTTTCATAGAGGACATGTGATCCATAATATGGAAAACCATAAGATCCTCCAATTTGGTTTCCATATGATCTTGATAGAATTTTGTTAGGAATACTATAATATATTCCATGTTGGGCTAGAGGAAGACTATGCCAGCTTCTATTTTTCATAGCTAGGTAGGATACATATTTACTGACTCAAATTGTTCCTCATGGTTAGGGCCCCAGGTGAAAAATACACATGCTGGTTTGGTTTTTTATACTTCATTCATTTCATTAGTTACAATTTAATTTGATGAGATATTATGACCCATTTCCATGGATGTTCTTACATGTTGTTGATGTTATACTCACCCATTTTTATTCTTGTGTTTTGAAATTGTGAATTTAATTCCCTATCGATATGCTAATTTTTTTTACCTATGTTAAATATTTTTAGAAAATTTGTTTTTTAATCAAAAACCAAATGTATATAGAAGATTAATTTCAAAATTTTATTTTTCAAAGATGTTTAGATTTAAGATATGACTTATTTATTATTTTTCATGGTTAAAAGACATAAATTGATTCATAATGGTATCTAATAGAGATTCATTCTTCACACTCTACATGAGTCTTTGGGTGTTTTTAGATTCTGTTTTTCAGGACAAGAGTAACAGAAATGGAACCATGTTCTAGGGTTGCTCTCCTTTATTACCAACATCTAGCATTTTTTGTGAAAACATGGACTCGTAGGGATGAGATCATGTAGATCTATTTGAGAAATTTGTATTCTTTGGGATTTACTTTTTCCTTTTTGAGAATTGTACCCTTTCTTTTGGGTTTGGGTTTTGAATTTAGATACTATGTATGTCCCATCATTGCATGTTTTGTATATGGGGTTCATTATAATTTATAGTAGATATTTATTTTATACAATGGCATAATGGATCATTCTTTTATGATGTGGAATATTATGATATTATTTTATAAATCCAATTATATGAATGGTTCATTCCATTTTACCTATTTCCAAATTGTTCCCAATAGATGTTTGGTTATGCCTGGTGCTTGTCTCTAACCTATGATAATCGAGAATGTGATTTGGGACATGTAGTGGGTTATATAGGGAGATGAGTTGGGTAGAAGCAGGTTGTTTAGTTACTAAATACCCACACCCATTATGTATTCCTATCCTCGATAAGTTAATATCAATATTGAATTAAATAGGGACAACATGATTCCATTATTTAACCCTCAATGAAATCAAATAAAATGACCGTTAATGTTAAATCAAATTTTCATGTTCCACACAAAAATCAACTCAAATTCACATTTTTCAAAATATCAATCAATATAAGTATTTTATTGTATCCATTTAAAAAAAGGTTTTATCTCCTCCTTTCATACATTCAGGCTTCCCAATTTATTATTATCAAGCATGTCAATTCATGACCTACCTCACATTGAAATTATATATCTCTCATCACTCATGATTCAAATTCAATTAGATTTATGCTCATATCATGACTAAAATAACTTTCCATAATATTGAAATGGAACTAATTAGGAACTTGGTAAATGAAAAATTCACATGAAAACTAGAGGGCTTTTAAATTTTGGTTCTAATGAATTTGAGGCTTAATAATGATAGGTATTAATATTAAAAACATTAAGGATAAAAAGAGGAGGTTTTCCTCAAAATGAATTATTCAGGGTATATAAATAAAATAAAAATGAAAATATACCCTTAAAAATGAAAACACTATCTTTCCAAAACTCAATGTATCAGTTGTAATCCATTTAACCAGAATAAATTTCTTGCACCTTCATGATTTTACCCTAATTTTTACTTTAAAAAAATTTATTTTGTTTAGATATTTTTTTAAATTCGTGATTAAAATAAACATCACATATCCCACCTTACCACATATGAGAAGAATTATTAGTCGTATAATTCTGAATTTTTATTTTCCCAATTCACTACCCATTCCTTTTTCTATTTTCTTTATGAAGGGAAAATAATGAATGTATAAAATATAAATAAAAACCCATTCTCAATTCAAAAAATTATCACCCCCATGGGTTTTCATAATATATTTCATTTATTTAATTATGACTTCCCTCACCCCCACACATTATCTTTAAAATATCTTGAAAATACCAAGTGGATGATAGAAATTGATATAAATGGATTGAAATGTAGGTAATTCCTAATAAATTCATTCATGGACTCTATAAATAAAATAACAATAATTTTAAAAGGTGGTCTCAAGTATAATGTATTAAAAATTCAAATTTATCAATAATTATAAATGTGTTTTTTCACAGTCCTAGTTTTGAATAGTTCTAATGATTGTTAAAGAAGGTGATATTCCTCAAGATCATAGATGAAAAAATTTCAAGATAATATAGAAAATATTCGGTCCAGAAATACTCTTAGAAATGTAATATATAATTAGGGGAAATCAATTTTATAATGACTAATAAAAAAATTTAAATTACATGGACACATGAAATAAAATGTTTAAAAATGGTTGGGAAATTTTATTTACATGAATCAACCAATTCCATAAAAATATGCTTCGTCAAGTAAATTATCATCATTTAGTATAATCATTAATGTACCTATTTTAATCAATCAATCTCATTATCATTGAAATATAAAATATGGAATCATAGGATTTATAGGAGAATAATGTCTCTTAGATTTGTTAAGTAATCAATGAATCCTAGTGGGGTATAAAATTTCTAGTCTTAAGGATCAATACTTTTTTTAAAAAATAGAGTGTTTAACATATAAAAAAAGTGAAATACATTTTCTCATGAAGAACTAGTCCTCTCTTCTCATTAGTGTTTTTTTACTGGATTGTTCCATCATTGGCCTAAAAAAGAAAATCCACCATTTAGACAAAAACAACATGTCATTAATGTTGAGAAATAATATGATATTGGGATAGATTATAATCTAATTCCTACGAATGAAATCTAATATCCCTAGAAATTAAATAAATGGATAATTCTTGGTTTAATCTGCCTTATGCCTTGAATTATCCCACATGTAAATGATTAATACCAGCTTTAATCCCTAATTTTGGGGGGTGGAGTTTCAGGGATTTGAACCACTACATTCTTCGTTTTCAAGATTTCACTTCTTGACTTTTGGCGAGGATTCCACAGATATAATGTGTTAAATCCACACATTTACAATAAGTTAATATTTTCATGGAAGTGGTAGGATAATGTATGAATCATCCTATTTCATGGTTTATACATATGAAACCTCCCCTTGACTATACAGTTCATACTCCAAGTGCGATTTATGAATTATATGATAAAAGGGATAATTATGAAAAAATTTCACCTGAATGGCATTTCAACCTAAAGTATAAATATGGAAATTTCCACAGTCAAGGTGAATATATTTTGAATTTTTTTATTGGGTATGGTCACATGGATATCCTCGTGGACATCCTTTAATGCATGTTTAAAATGTGTTAGAATCCTTATGTGTTCCTAAATAGGTGCATGGTTTTCTTCTCCATCCTCATCCAAGACTAGAAAAGAGCTTTTTCAATTTTAAAAGTATGAAAAATAGAGGTTATACTCAATAAATATTCAACAATATTAGATGAGATAAATTTTAATAAAGGATCAACTCCATGAGTTGGTTTGACTAAAATCTCTTCATTAGTCATAAATTATTTTTGATGGTAGATTTCACTAGATTTAGGTTGTTAGATTGCATCCTCCATATTTTTGTAAAATTCCACCACATGGGTGACTTCATCCTCTTACAATTATAAAGATATTTCAAATGGTTTTGGTTATTCAATTGAAACCTATGGGAATATTTTGTATGTTTTTCATTTCCCAGTCACTCAAAAATTGATAATGAGCTAGTTAGTCTCTCATATTCAAATCTTTATGTGAGAATTTACCATCACTATCTATCTCTTCATGGTACGTATAGGTCTTATCATTGAGATGTTTGGGTTATGTAATTTTCTAGATAAAGTAATCTACATAATGTATTTATTTATAAAAATTGGGTTGATTATATGTTATCTCCACTATGGCCCTCAGTAGTTGAACATTAATTTGGATTTGATTATCCATGTGTGCCTATTATTGAAATGTGAAACCTATATCATGGTAATTAAATATTTTTTTAACCAAAATAATGAATTCCTCACATATTATTTAGAGGGCCATCGTATCAATTCGAACTATTGGTTCACACACATCAGAGTAATTTTTCATGAAAAATAATATTAATTCAAAAACAACCTGGAAAAATAATTTTGATTTTGATTTTTAATCAAAAATAATGAAATATATACAATTTGAATACAAAAAATAAATAAAATACTCTTTTAATACCTAGAAATTACACCATTTTTTGACACAAACCATTCATGGGGTGTTGTAGAAGCAACTATATATATCATTCCTAGTGTAGAATAATAGATGACTCGGGTCATAAAGCTTGAGGATCATCATAGTTATTAACTAAATAATTTCAATTCACCAAAACTAATAACCTTTGGGTTTCAAATATTTTATAAAACAATGTATATTCATAAACTGTAATTTAACCAATACATGTTTATAGAAGAAAGTAAATAGGCCTAAGTTTGGTTTCGGGTTCCTTTATTAATTATGTTGGTTGTTTTAATCCATTTTGATTGTTCAATTATTACATATCACTCTTAAACGAAAATTATAAAATATATTGTCTATGAAAATTTTAATTCCCTGGAAATTAAAATTATGACATCTTCCAAGACTTGTCACCATCATATGCAGTTTCATCCATTAAACATCTCAAATCCATCATGTAAAGATCTATTGTTCAGTGAAACGGAGTGAAAATATATAAATAAAATAATATAAGTGAGTCCATGGATTGGTTAATTATTTACATATCCATAGACTTCATCTTCATTCATGAAAAATAGATTCAAAACATTTATGAAATAAAAGCACAATCTAGGAAAAATAAACATCCTACCCCATTGATAACCTAGGGGTCATTCATTAATTCTTGATTATTAGTGGTCATAGTAGAAGAATGAGAAATATGGAACAAATATATATAGAGAGAGAGAATGAAAAAAGTGGAATAAAATAGGGTGGAACACTTTAATTATATATAATAATGCAACATGAAAAATAAATAAACAAAAAACTAAAGCAACATAAAATTTAAGACAACCATATTAGAATCCTCTCGAATGATCTTCTTCTGATGCAATGCTTATATGAAAGAACCTATATTAAAGAATGGTTTAATCTATTCTATATTTCATGTTTTAATCTCTATTATATTAACATTTTTATGTCAAAATTAGAGTATATCTTTTTAAATATCACTGTGTTGAGTCTTCTAAAAATTTAGGAAATTCCAAATTTCAGCAAAGACTCATACTATGACCTAGGAAGTAACATTACAATGTATCCATTTCTTCATCAATATTAAAATTCATGGTCTCTAGTGAAACTCACTATTTCATGAACATAGACTATTGTTGTCTAGTTTTATGAAACAAAAACCATTTCTTATTTGGATATTCCAATGGTGCAACACAACTCCAATGTTATAACCATCATGTAGGTAGCCTTACATATAAATTTAGTAAATTAATTTTAAACATATTTAAAATGTTGTGAGAATAATATATTATAAAACCATTCTCACATATTCAAATTCTTTATGTCTACGTTGTGGAAAATGGTCCAAGGTCACCACATCCTCCCTGTGTGAAAACATGCTTCTTCAAATATGACACCCTCCAAGTTGTAGAAATTATTTTATAGTGTAACTTATGTATTGGAGATATTTTTATATTAAATATTATAGAGAATCTAATTATATGTTATTCAAGACTTCATTAACACAATCTTACCTTCACAATGGCAAGATGGGTTGAGATCCATATCCTGAAAATGATCTTTCAACCTCATATGGGTTTTATGGTGGTTTCTCAAGGTTTCAGTTTCAATCCATGGTGATCCGAAGATTTGGATGTGGGATTCGACTCAAGATGATGTTTCCATGGGGAATCTATGGAATATTCAATCATTACTATGTGATTTTATGACATCATTTAGTGTAGATGGTTTCATCTAATGGTGGTGGTGGTGTGTTTCAGCATATAGGAATAGATTTTTCATGGAATGACACCATTTTTATTAGTTGGGAATGGTAAGCACATAGTGATTTTATTACATCATAAAACAGAATGGTTTAACAATCATATTTAACAAATTTAGTGGAATATATGGCTCAATAATGCATGTAAGTGTTGGATTGTTTCCCACATAGACTAACAGAAACTTGAATTGATTGGGCTAACTAGTACATCCCACACGGGCCTTGAACCGAATGATTCATGGGATCCTTATTGCACATCCTAATATCAACCTACTGCACAGAATGCCTTCTCTAAAGGGATACTTTTCCATATGGCCATTATTTGGATGGATAAGTGTTTTGTGTCCCTATTAGTTCAGTGCTATCTAGTTGAACACTTTTTAATCCTACAAAATAAAAACCAAAGACATACTGAAATTAACCATAAATTCAAAAGTAAAATCGAAAACATTTAAATAGAATATTTTTATCCATTTTCATTTTTTTTATTTTTTTAGTTGTAATTTCCAAAATTCTCTATAAAAATATAATTATAAGGGTAAATATGAATCTAATATTTGAAAAACATTGAAAAAATATTAATATTTTCTCATGAGATAATGAGTAAATCAATGAATATTTCTTGGGAGGGAGAATATTGTTTTGGAAATATTAAAAGACTCTTTTTATTCATAGAGACGCTTCATTCTCTAAAGGTTTTGTGAACTATCATAAATATATAATCCTAGAGTATATTTTGGTGGGACTCAATTTCTTTTAAAATTTAAGCATGATGGAATAGTGTGTAAAGACAACAAGTCTATTTTTACGGAGAAATTATACCCAATGTCGATGAACATAGAGAAACCCATGGATTTACTCAACCTTGAGAATGGAAATTGAAAATTGATTGAGGTTTCTAATCACTTAACTAATCTCATAATATATTCAACTAAGTTTATTAAAAAAGATAAGACGACAGAATGGAGGATTCAGATTGGTATTTTAACTGATATCTAGTCTTAGGTCGTCATGATTAATGTTTCTACCATTTCAGTGAGGTAGATAGGTTTTGATGGAATATATTAACTTGGGGATAAGTTATGGATTACCAGGATTCATCCTACCTCTATTAGTATCTTTAGTAGATCTTATAATAGGAAGAGGAAGTAGGGGTAGTATGAAAGGGGACCTGATGGTGGTGATTTTCATAAATAGTTTCCATTACTATTATCAGTGGTTAGTGGATTTATTTGTATATAATGTATCCATAAAGGGAATATGAAGATTTTTTGTTTAGTGCCACCAAAATACATACAACTTGTTATGATACCTTGGTCACATTTATAAGTTCAGTCAAAGTTTTTTATCTCAACACTCGGGAACGTGATCATCAACATCATGGGGATCTATAGTACAAATTAATGGTTCATAATCTATATTTTTCCCACCATACTCCATTGGAAATAATTTATTACATGATATAGAGGAATTTCAATTATAAGATGATGTGAGTCATGCAACCATGATAATTACCATTTCTATTGCTAGGACCTTAGTGATTACTTTATTTGATGCATTCACCTCTAACTCCTTTATATCAAAACATAAGGTTTATATACTTAGACATCTAATGGATCACATTCCATTTTCTATGGAATTAGAAATGACTTTAATAAAAATCAGGGTTTGTCATTCCACATATTCTCCTTATTTATGTGTGAAATAGAGATACTTTTAGAGTTTTTGTTTCTCAAATCATAACTATTTGATGTTATTGTGAATGTTGATTGGATAATTTCTCATAAAGATTAAAATCTATTTTTACCATTAGAGGGTATCATTCAATATCCTTGATGGGAACTTCAATATGTTTCAAGGTGAGTTGGACATGAGGTCTAGTCAGGGGGGGCTTATCTCCTTTATATTGGTAGGATTATGTCTTTGTATATGAAAAAACTAGATCAAGATTATTATATGGTTGAGTTTCCTCTTATAGGAATGTAATTTATAATCACTTTTCATATGATTTATATATTTTTTCTATAGAGAGAGGGGTAAATATCCTATGGGATTGAATTTTTTAGGAATATTTCAGTGTGCTAGAGAGACATTTGACCTCAATTCTAATTCATACATTACCATAATTCATTAATGGCTACATTATTTTTTATGAAACTTAAGGTGATGTTTTTGAACGTGTCCCTATACATGGTAATAATGTGTTGGATTGTGGATCATGTCAATTTTGACATCATGAGGGGAATTATTCCACTCATAATTTAAAAATCATAACAAATTTTCACACCACTAAAATTAGGTTACAATATATTTTTGGGGATAATTTTATCATTTTATCTAACCTTAAATATTTGGGTTACATCTTTTCAAAAATATATTTGAACCTTTAACTAATGGTATGGGTATAATTCATGCATTCCTTTTACTTTAAAATTTATTATACTTTTGGAAATGAAAATTTACTTTTTGATTCCCTTATTATAATGTTTCCTTCTTAGTTTGTTAAGGATGTAATGGATGAAGAGAATATTATGGGACTTATTGCATAGATGTACCTAATAGCAATGTAAGAATAGTCTTGTAATGTTCTATCTAGAGTTTTTTGGACATCCTATACCAATGAGATGATTTTCTAGGTGAAAATGTAAGACAAAAATTTACTGACTATTATATATTCTTTATATGTTGGAGATACACATAGTGTGTGGTCAATCTTGGGGAATGTATTAATTTTTTTAGGAAATTATGGGTTGTTACACCGACAACAAAAAGGATATGTTAGGTTATTTTCACATTCTTTATGTCCTTTCCATCCAGGTACTACAATGATATTTTAGGATGTGAAGCGTCAGCACTAGAGGTCTAGTCTGAAATAGGATATATCTGACATTGTGTTTCAATACTACAAAATAGAATATTTTATGTTTGATCATAAAAATATTTCATGCATGATTCATCCTATTCTCATGCCAATGTGGATTTAAAATGGATTCTTGATGGATTTCATTTTTAGTTTACATTTTAACCCCTGAGGTAAGAATTACATCTAGTCATTGATTGACCTATCAACCACATCATAACTTTTCATACCAATTTATGACACCCCTATAGTGGAAGAATAAAAAAAATAGATTGTTTAAGAAAATTTCAGGTTTCATGATAATCCAATGAAAATTATCACGGATAGGGACCCTCGAATTATCTCATGATTTTGGTGGGGTCTTCAGTAGATAATGATAACTCATTTTAAATTGACTATAGAAAATAATCCCTTGATATATGGTAAGATATAAAGCGATAATATAATTATAAACGATATGATCTATGCTTGTGTCATGGAATTCAATGATTCTAGGAATATCAATTTGGCCCCTGTCTTGTTTTCCAATAATAATATTTACCTACCATCTATTAATATTACACCTTTTGAATATTTATATGTTCAACCATTTAATTCTCTTATATATTGTTCTGAGATTGGTGAAACTACACAGATAGGATTGACCATTATTTTGGAATCAATGATGATGATGCAGTTGATTCACAATATTTAATGATGGATCAAAGCTGATACATGTATTAGGAAAATTTCAATCATCCTCCTTCAAAGTATTTGGTTAGATAACTAGTTTTTATAATAGTATCACATTGATAGGTTTATCAATGGATCAGAAAGAAAGGGAGGGTAGTTAAGGGTGGCGTATCACTTGTCATTCCCACCATTATTGTATTTGATCCACATTTTATTCCATGTGTCCCAATAAATAAAATTATGAACTCAAATAATATCACATTATAAATTAGAAATACCTCAATATGGAACAAGATATGTATTTTATTGAGAAATTATTTCCTATTATTGATTCTTATGAAAATGTTCTATATGGGAAAACCAAACAGTTGGTTTTAGTTCTATGATATCATGGAACAAAATAATTTGAGACATGGAAGTGGGTGTCCCTGAGGAGGGATATATGGCCTCATCTAATTATATACCATAACTATTCAACATAGATTTCTGGGTGTAGAAAGAAATATGGTGGGTATAATTGTAACATACAAACATTGATCTTATTTGTTACTATATAAATGTTTTATATATATATCTATTCTTGATCCCTTCCATTTTTTGAGGTTTTATTTTGTAATAGGGGTTAAGGTGGGTCTTGATATTTTGATGTGTTGTAAAAATATAATCACAACAATTGAAGAAGTAGTTGGTCCACCGGATCATTGGTGAGGGCCAATGTCCTGGTGGATGTCTGTGTAGTAGTTATAATATTTCTAAAGTAGCCATACGATAGAAGGTGGGATACCAATGGATTACTAGTGGTGCCAATATGGTCCATATTAATAAGTGAATTATCATATATTTATGCCACTAAAAACCCAATTTTAGTTCTGGATCATATGCCTAAGACATAAGCATGATCCATTAGAACCTGGGGACTCTCTTTGGACTTCTTTGTCTCTCCCAACATGAATAATTGGGTGATCAATGTGTCAAATAATAATTTCATTCTATCATGGTATTTATAACTAAATTTTGACATTTGATACCATCCTTCTTTATATTTCTCTTACCAAAAATCTATTAAAACCATGAGAATTTTTTTGATCCCATTTCCTAATTTAATTCCTTTTAAATCCGTTAAAAAATATACGGTTATTGTTTGGTTAACCAATAATTTTGGTAAATTGTTTTGGAATTGAATTGTTAAGTGTTTAATTTATTATATGAGTTGTTATTATAAAAATTATTGAATGAGAGTTCATGATTGTGGATCCTTCCTTGATACCTGGTATCCTTATTTCTTCTTTTCATGTGATTCCCATGATATTATTGGAATTCATGAGCTGCAGGGTAGGTAATTTTATGAACTGGATTTGTTCTTAAAAACATGTTTTTCCAATCCTGGATTTCGGTTTCTCAATGTGTGGAATGCATGATTTATGTATTTATCTTGAAAATGAATTTTTAAATGGTTTTGAATTCACTATTTTTAAAATGTAGTGGTTTTGGTAATGTTCATGGTAATGGATTTCTCCCTTGGAATTACAAATAGAAATTGTTTTAAATCTTTTTTCATTCGATTAAAATATGAAATGAACTTTGAATTATTTTAATATAGCATACACATTGATGATTGATGATGAAAAGGAGAACCAATTTCAAGAATATACTCTTACAACAAAGTCATATTCTACTAGGCTAATGTGTGCCCCATGATTCCCAATATTTGGCAATGAGCCACTCCAATGACTGAATAGTTAGTCCCTATGAATGTTCTACTAGGGTAATGTGAACCCCTTGAATATTATTAACCATGATTATGTAATGAATAACCTAACTAACCATAAGTTTGAAATTAGTGATAATTATGATTGAATATCTTCTTTGAATTGTATGGTTGTAATTTTAATGTAAATAATTTGAAAAAAGGGTTATTAGAATATTTTTCAAACTATTAAAATGGGAAATATTCAATATATTATATTTAACTATGCTAAACTATATGTCCTTCCATGCATTTTTTATAGATATTAATAGGATTATTTTATAATGTCTTTTTTATAATATTTGGTGTCGTAGAACCAAATTTTTGTACTTGTATTACATGTACATTTAATGTGTTTAAATATTAAATATCTTATTACATATTTTTCATTATTCTGAATGACTATGATGTGTTATTGTCCTAGAGTATTTCTTGCATTGATAAGATCATGGAAGTTCCCCTCTATGATGAGAAACATGAAATGATATAAAAATATATTTAGATATTGGTCTACAGTTGGATGAAATAAAATTATGGGACATGTAGAATGCATACCGTCAGGTGTGAGTAATCATAAAAAGATTATACTTCCTCTCATTAATTTCGCAGTTGGTAATCTCCAAGGTAGATGATTATTCCAACCGACCGGCCAGTAGGAATTTCAAATGTTTTGGTGTCATCATATATTTCTATTTGCAATAATGTGTAATAATCCTTATATTTTATGATTATCATTAATACGTGTCATGACTCACGCAGTTTTATTTACTGATGAAAACTATCACACAGAAAGTTGGAAGGAAGTATGCTACATTGGGTGTATCACAAGTGGTCTGTTATTAATGGATATGTCAAGGAAGGATTTTTCACTACTCTTTATGGATGTTGATATCTCTACCCTTTGATTGAAATTGAACTGTCTCATTAAATTCCATGTACATTGAGTAAGGATGAGATTATTTAAGGTAGTAAAAGAATGACATATCAAGCATAAAAGGTGATGACACTATCAGGAAACCTACTTGATGAGATATTGCGACAAAGGGATTAAATTACACATTGAGATTTCGTATGCAGATGTTGTTTTTGCGACTTTCGATTCTTTCTCCTGGGTGACTTAACACATTTCCAGACAATATTCTGGACATTCGGTAAGCCAGACTAATCCCATTGAGAAATAATCCTAGAGGGTCACACACAAAGTGTTTCTAGTGGTCTTGGTTAAATTCTATTTGATTTTAATTAATATATATTATTATCAAGACAGTAAAATAATTTTATTCCAGTTAACATTATTTCTTAAATTAAATAAATAATAATTCTCCAGATTGTCGGTAAAATACATTTATTTATTTTAATGAACATTTAATAAATATTTATTTACTATTTTTTAAATAAAATAATTATTTAAGAGATTAAATAATTTGTTTATTTACTATGGTATTCAAAAAATATACGTGGAGTTTGAGGGGACCAATGTTGTTCTGGTAGTAAAATAAGTATTCAAAAGATAATAAATAATTATTTAACTAGTTGGCACAAATTAAAATAACGCTTCTATTATTTTGTGATGCAAAATTTTATTTATAATTCTGTTTTTTGAAAGTTGGAGCTCCATAAATAATGATGTGGTGTTATTATTAATATAATGGGTTTGTTATATGGTTATGAATGTATTTAATTTTTATTACGCAATTAAATATTTTTACTGAAGACCCAAGTCAATAAATAGGCACATACAGCTATTGTGCCAGGTACCGAACCGCACACCCGATGAATTGAGAATTGTTGAGCTAAAAATTTTCTCTCTAAAATCCTCTTCCCATCCCTCTCAATAATGAGAGATGTTTTTCATGGCCTATGAACAAGTAATCGAGAACAACTGACTCAAGAAACACATTTCTCCGCTCTAGCACCAGAAGAACAAGTAGTGTCGACTAGAGGCCATCAGAGCACGTGAGGATAACCGCTAGAGCTATTCTACTTTGGATCCTTACAAGTGCAATGAGATAATCCAAAAGGGTCATTATGGATGATCGACATCATTATTGACTAAAATAACGATTATCCATGTATCATTTTTTTATGAAAATAATTAAATTATTTATAAACATGATTTGAAAGTTCCTCTCTAATGGTTATAGGCCTCTTCATTATTTATCTAAATCACTGATTTTTTTCTAGGGAGACTAGAATTCATTGTCGTATTGATCCCAGAATAATCATTGATCATGGTTAAAATCAATGATGTTTACATTCCCAACCGCATTTTCATAGTGCATGTAACCTACAAGTGGTATCCGTGCAGTTATATCATAGTTTATAATTATTTAAATATTTTGTTGATGTCTTACGAATTTAATAATTTAGTTATTTTAATTCATGTTAATCATTATGAAAATATGTATCCTGAGATCTATTCCTCCTCTTTCATTTCACATTCACTAGAGATAAATCATAATTTCATTTAATTTTTAATAAAATAAAATAGGGGATCCCATTCGGTGGTTCCAAAGAAAACTGGTCATAAAACTCCAGAACACACGACATGCATTTGGCAGTACACACCATGTAGTCAAGATTCAATGCATCAGATCTGTCCTGAAACCAAGCCATGTGTTGGAGTCCTTATAAGTCTTAAATGACTCCTATTGTTGATTCAGAATATGTGGGACATGACTTTTGGAGTACACATTGTTTAGTACACTAGACATTGTGTGTAGTCATTCGAGGTTACGGTTGGATTGTGTACCCCATACACAACTTTCCCTACTGGAAACCATGTAATGGAGATACAAAAAGGCATGTGGCTGATATAACACACTTTGTACTCCGAATATTTCTGAAGTACACTGACACACCATTTCCCCAGGCATGTAATACTGATAGATGGTGAAAAATAGTACACTCCATGTAGTTGGAACTACACACCACGTACTCATCCAAATTACGAAGCTTTAATAAAATTTATTATTATATTATACAAATCCTTGAGTCTTGTACCCTCGTGAATGTTTTATTCTGAGGCACAATATGTGATATGTGGTTTATATATGCGGGTTTAATTAAACATCTGCGTAATGTTCATTTATATTCATTGGGTAGTTATGAATATGAATTCACTAGGTTTCTTCTAAGGTACTAGTTACGTACAAAGATAATTAAAATTGAATTTATTTGTCTAAAATTACGATGGAGGATAATATTAAAGAAAATTCATAAAATAGATGAAGATATAAAGATTTATTAATTAAATATGAAAATTAATTGATTCAATCATTATTAATCATATACAAGAATGATTAAATAATTTAATGCTAGGTTTTTTTATGCATAAATATCATTGCATGTATGGATGATCATAAGCTAGACCCATACCTTTGTATGTAGATGGTTTCTTTTAATTAGTTTATTTAAAATAAAATTTTTCCTTGCAAGCCTTCATGTTATTAATATATAGGGCCTTCATGCCCACAATTTCTTTTTTGTAAAACCATCTTCTATCCATCACATTTAAGTGAGATAAAAAATTAATATGTAATGGATAGAACATCCAATCTAGTGGAGGTGGTTCAAACTGAAGTTGAGATGAAACCAATCATAGGTGATACATAGGTGGATAGGTGGAAATATGTAAACACGAACCTAAAAGGTTTAATATGTTTCTTCCATAGATCAGGGTCAGACTATCAACATCTAGATAATATAACCATTATAATTTCTCATGATAATATTGTTTATTTTATTTTGGTTAGCAGCATGGTTTATCTTTATGTATGTTTTTTCACGATCTCATAATTTCTGAATCTTACTAGCATGCAAGTTGGAACAAAAATAAACCAGGCTTATGCATAAATATTATCAATACATGTTTAATCACTTATGTAAGTTCCACTTAATATTAACAAGCATGTGATTAAGATAATACGAAATTCACGCATAAGAGATTAAAATTCTTCAAATAAAATATTATCTCAGAACATGAAATTCATTACATGATTAAGGGAAAAAACACAATAAAACTATGTGTTGGACCAACCCTTGTTGGGACACTTACTTTTATATGGGAATCCCATATGAAAGGTGGGGGTTGACTTAACCATATTGCATCAAGAGAAGTATCCATTTCAAGAAATGGATTAATATTAGAGGAAAGAGTTGAGGAAATCTAATGTCATGATTTTAGTATTGGGGTGTCCACTAAATAGATCATGAAGTTGGAATCCCACAATAGGAAAAGACCTGCCTACATAAATACCTTCTAATAGCATGACCAACCCTTATTAGTGTTATGAGAAGGGGAATATGGATAATTGACACTAGAATGTCATGGAAACTGTAAATTCTGAGTTGAATGGTGAGGGCTTCTGGGACTTGATAAAACAGTGGGATAATTAAAAAAAAAAGTATTATTTCTCATAAAATGTATTCAATAATGTACTAATTATCTTTTTTAATTATAGAATAAATATGAAAATCTCTTGAACCACACTATCCTTATGATAATTTCTGGATAAAGAAAAAATCCTCAGAAGCAATAACTTCTATAAATGGTTTAGATGCCTTTGGGTTATCCTTTTCCATGAACAGAAGTCTAACATGTTGGAGACAACATTACCTGATCTACCTATCAAAGAGGTGAGGGAATAAGATTTCATGGCTTATGAGAAACATATAAATGACGCATTCTATGTTCATTGTTTGATGTTATCATTAATTTCTAGTGAGCTCATGAAGTCTCATGAAAACATGGATTCTTATAGCATGATCACGAACCTTTGTGGTCTTTACTAGGAGTGGTCAGGACAAGAAAGATTTGATATCTCTAAGGAACTCTTTTTGAGTAATCGTGGAGAAGGTTCCCCATCTGGGCCTCATGTAGTCAAGCTCATTGGCTAAATTGAGAACCTTCAGGTATTCGGGTATAATATCCCGGAAGAATTGGTCACTAATCTCATTCTCACATCACTCCATCATAGATTCGCTAAAATCATTGTTAATATCAATATGAATAACATTTATAATTCATTATCTGATCATCTTACCCTCATTATCCATGTAGAAAAAGATATGAAGCGTGAAAATCCTTTTATCTTTATGGGGAATAAGGGGAAAGGGAATGTGATGGGAATTTAGCCCAAATCATACATCTGATCTTCCATGAAAAAGCATGATCAAAGGGGAGGCACGGGAATAGAAGGCCATTTGTTTTGAATTTGGTAAGAAGGGCCAATGGAAGAAGAGCTTCATCTAGCCTAAGAAGAAAGGGGAAGCTTCAGGGGAATTTTTTATTGATGAAAATCTATTTGTTTCTAAAAATTGGGTATTTTATACAGCTAGTGGTACTAAAATATGTATCCAAATGCATGAACCAAATTGATTCAAGAAGATTGAATGAGGGTAGTAAGATCTACAAGATGCCAACAGAGCCAGATTTGCTGTTGTAGCTGTCTGGGACTACTACCTAACATTGAAAAATGGGATGATATTGGTTTTAAATTGGGGGTTTTATTTGTATATTGTTACTAAAAACATTATTTCTGTATTTATATTAGATTCAGATGGATTTGTTTTCATTTTTAGATATGAATGTTTCTACTTTTAGAAGGGAATAATTTCATATGGTAGGGTACATTTATACAACATTCATTAAATGTTGAATTACACAAACAAAGTAATAGTAATAGATAAAGAAGATACATCACATGATCCACACCATACCAAACATTGGCATCACTGGATAGGCCATGTAAATGATAAACTCATGACACAGTTACTTCAAGATGGATATTAAGATTCATTCAAAAAAAAACAAATTGGTGAATGTCATTCATGATTAGAAGGAAAAATGACTAAAGCCACATTTAGTGGGAAAGGTGAAAGGGCTAAATAACTTCTTGAATTTGATCATTCCGTTGTATGTGGGCCATTTCCAGTTGAAGAATGGGGAGGTTACCCATACAACATAACTTTTACTGATGATTTTAGTAGATAGGGATATATCTACATGATGAGTTATAATTATGATTATTTTGATATGTTCAAAGAATAGAAGAATGATGTTGAGAACCATCATGCTAAGAATATTAGGAAACTCCACTCATAAAAAGGTGGATAATTTCTTAATCAAGAATTCATTGATTATTTACAGGAGTTTGGGACCCTATCACAACTCACTACACCATACACTCCCTAGTGTAATGGTGTGATAGAAAAGAGGAACCACACCCTTTTGGACATGGTGAGTTCAATGATGAGACATGTGAGTCTTCCATTATCCTTTTGGAGATACGTGTTACAAACATCGACACAGGTACTAAACAATGTACCAACTAAATCGATAAATTTTATTCAATATGAGTTATGTAGCGTAAAGAAAGACATATTATAAAATTAATATTTGTAGGGAAGTGATGAATTTGTTAAGACCTATTTATGTGAAAAACATGCACCCCATGTCACAAACTGTACCTTTATTGGATACCCTAAAAAGACAAGGGGATATTGCATATAACACCCCTCAGAAAAATGGTTATATTGCGAAGACATTCCATATTCATTGAGGGGTGCACATTCCCAAATGAGATTGTTCGAGCGAGATAGACTTAAAGGACATTGAGGCTTAAGGAACAAAATACTTGGTACAAGAACAGATTCAACAAAGCCACCTGGAAGTAAGAATTGTTCAAGAGACACAAGAGCAGTGTTGGAGTACAAGAGATGTTACATAACATGAACGATATAGTATTCTAGTTATTGAGGATGGTGACTCATTATTAGTTGACAATAGTGATCCTCTAACCTAAAAAAGAAAAGGTAGGTGGAACAGATATTTCATTGTGGCAAGAAGAAATAAATTTTGAAATTGATTCAATGTACCAAAACATAGTTTTTATTTTGTTAGATCCTCCAATTAATGTATGTCGTGTTCGTTTCAAATGGGTATTTAAGATAAAACTGGAGATGAAAGGTCAAGTCATCACCTATAAGGTAAAACTAGTTGTAAAAGGGTTCAAACTGTGTCATGGAATTTACTACGAACGAACCTTTTCACCAGTATCAATGATGAAAGCCATCAGAATTCTTTGGGTAATATTCACTTACCATGACTATGATATTTAGAAAATGGATGTTAAAACAACCTTCTGTAATGGGAACCTTCAAGAAGATATCTAACTGACATAACCGGAATTTTTTATGACTCCAAAGAATGCTAATAATGTATGAAAGTTTCATAAATACATTTATGTATTAAACCGAGCATCTTGGTCATCGAACATTTGTTTTGATGAATCCATAATAAAATTTAGTTTTACCAAGAATGAATGTGAGCCTTGTGTCTAATTATGGTTTAGTGTGAGTGCAATAGTTTTCCTAACAGTATTTATTGATGACATATTACTTCTTGGAAATGATAAACACGTTTTATCATTTGTTAAGGCATGGTTGAATCAATGATTCTCCATGAAGGACTTGGGAGAGGAAAAATATATTTTTGGGATCAAGATCCATCGGGATATATCCAAGATTTGTTTGGGCATAATTGAATGTTTATTCATTTATAAGATACTGAAGAGATTATGTTTGGAACAATCTTAGTGGGGATTGATTCCAGCATCACATTTAATTCGTCTATACAAGAAAATAATTCCTCAGAAACTTGAGTAAAAATTGATAAAGGAATGTACTCCATAAAAATTAGAGATTTGGCCAGCCATGTATGTCATTCGATGTACTAGGATGGATGTCACCTACACATTGTGTGTGGTAGGCATATATCAAGCCGACCCAGGTGACCGCCATTGGATGGTATTCAAGACTATCCTAATGTATCATAGATGTATTAAGGATGTGTTCCTTGTTTATGGAGTATATTAAGAACTATACATCATATAATATAAATATTATAGTTTCTAGACTGATAAAGATGACACAGATTCACAAAAAAGATACATATTCACTTTGAATGGAGGTTTAGTGAGATAAAAGAGCTCCCAGAAAAGTGAGGTAAAAAAATCTACAATATAATCCATGTATATCACAGATTCTGAGGCAGATAAAGAAGCAGTTTGGGGGAAATGTTTTATCTATGAGCTAGATGTGATACCAAGTAGTAAAAATCTCATCACATTGTACTATGATAATACTGCAGTGGGGGCTCTCACAAAAGAACAATGTTCACAACAGCATAAGAATAACATAATTGGGAAGTATCATCACTTAAGGTATTTTTCATTGATAGGTGAAGTTGTAGTGAGTTATATTTTCACAAAATATGATTTGGCATACCCCTTGGCTAAAGCCTTGACTCAGTAGAAACATGATCACCATCTGAGGTCTATCGGGCTGAAAGTCGTAGGCAGTTTTCTCTAGTCCAAGTGGGAGTTTTTTGGAGATTATACCATAGAAAGAACTGGTTTTACGTTGATTACATTGACATTTGATGTATTTAAATATTAAATATCTTATTATATATTGTCCATTGTTCTGTATGACTTTGATATAATAATGTCCTATATTGTTTGTTGCGTTGTTAAGGTCATGGATGTTCCCCACTATGATTAAAACCTTAAAATGATATAACTATATTATTAAATATATTTATTCAGCTAGATGACATAATATGATCGGGGACATAGATTTTAGACCATCAGGTGTGAGTACTCGTAAGCAGATGAAGCTTCCTCTCATGAAGTTCGCAATTGGTAATCTCCAAAACAAGAGATTATGAGGACAGACCCGCCAGTAGGAATTCTACATGTTTTGGTGTCATCAAATATTTTTATCTAAGATCGTGTCTAATGATCCTTATAATTTAATATTATCATTAATATGTGTCACAAATCACACACTTTTATTTACGGATGAAACCCATCACACAAATAGTTAGTAGGAAGTAGGGAACACTGCATGCATTACGAATGTCATGTTATTAATGGATAAGTCGAGGAAGGATTTTCCCTTCCATTTTTAGATGTTTATATCTCATCCCTTTTATTGAAATAGAATTGTCACTTGAAATTCTGTGGACATGGTTTAACTAAGAGTTTATTTCAGTTAGTCAATGAACAACGTATCAAGCATAAAAGTTGATGTCACTATCATGAAACGTGCTTGATGATATATTGTAAAAAATGTTTTATATTACACAATGATACTTTTTATGCATATTTCATAGTTTCAGCATTATTTTCATTCTAATGTGTGATTTAAACTGTCGCTAGATAGTACACATGGACGTTAGGAAAGCATGTCTAATGCCAATGTAAAAAAATCCTAGAGGGTCACAGTCAATGTGTTTTTGGAGGTCTCAGTTAAATTATATTTGATTTAAATTAATAAACATTATTATCAAGATAATTAAATATTTTCATTCATGATAAAATAATTTCATTAATTAATTAAATACTTTTTTACCAGATTGTGGGTAAAATATATTTATTTATTTTTTTGAACATTTCATAAATATTTATTTACTAGTCCGTAAATAAAAAATTTATTTAATAGAAGAAATTAATTAAATTTTTACTCGGGTGTTAAATTAATGGATTTGGAGTTCGAGAGGACCATGGACAGTCTAGTAGTAAAGTAATTATTTTCAAGATGATAAATAAATAATTAAATAGTTATAAAAAAAATAAAATTACACATCAATTTTTTTATGGTGAATAATTTTAATTATAATTATGTATTATGAATGTTGACAAACCATAAATAAGGATGTGGTATTATTATTAACATAATGGGTTTTATGTAAGGTTATTAATGAATTTAACTGTTGTTACGCAATTAAATATTATAACTAAATCCCCATTTAAATAAGTAGACAAATACATCTATTGTGCTAGGTATTTAACTGCACACTCGGTGAATTGAGAATTTATGAGCTAAAAAACTGATCTCTCGAATCCTCTTTCAACCCCTCCCAAGAATGACATACATTATTCAATTCCAAAGAACAAGTGAGATAAAACTACCAACATAAGAAACTTGGTTCACCTTGCTATCACTTAATGAAAGTGTAGTGTTTCTCAAAGGCCCTAAGAGAATGTGTGGATCACTATTATAGGGATTATGGTTTGGATCCTTGAAAGTGCACTGAGATAATCCAGAAGGGTCATTCTAGACATTCAACATCATCAACAAAGAAAATACAGAATATCCATGTGTTATTTTCCTTATGAAATTAATTAAATTAATTATAAACATGATGTGCAAGATCCTCTCTAAAGATTATGGACCTCTTCCTTCTTTATCTACATCATTTATTATATTCCATGGAGATTGGCGTTCATCGTCGTATTGATCCTGGAATAGTAATATATCATGGAAAAAAATCAATGTTGGGTACCATCCCAAACACACTTCCACTACACCCGAAACCTACATTCTTATGAAACACATGTTGGGATACTACTAGGTTTATTATATACATATATTATATACATAATTTTTTGTATACATATCATTTTTCTCGGAATGTAATGAAAAGGTTTATAATAGGTGGCGGAGGGTTTGTTAGGTAGTAGGGAGTGGGTTTTTGTTAGTGGTTATACATCAAATGAATGCAGGTTTTTACTGTTGTTGAAATTTGTGTTTTGTTGTGATTTTATGACACATATAATCATACTTTTGTATCCATTCTACTGTTGACTTGTTTTGGAATAATAACATTACCTTTATTTATATGTCCATATATTATGTTATTTTATGGATAAATAATTCCTTAACTTATTTAATTATGCTCATGAGATTTTCTCCCGCTCAGGGGGTTGAGAACACGATTCAGGTTATGTTAGGATCAAGTTGTGTCCTAGATTATTGGGTAATTTGTGTAGGTTCATGATATATTACATCTTTGAGTTCCATGTAACACAAATATAACAATGAATAATGTTCCACCATATCTATAAAACCTATAATAATATAAAACATCCCAGTTTTCATCTTTAAACCCTTTTAGGCCTAACACACCATTATTCTTATACATCAACCCATAATTTTTTTCATTTAGGACATTTCTCAGAATTCTCTTTAATTTAATATGATCTATTTATTTTGGATTTTTTTGATACATAAATATAGAGTCTCTATATAGAAATTTTTTTTTCTTAATATAGTAAAATATAAATTACTTAAAATAATTATTCTAAATTTCTATTCAGTTACAGTTTTCCATTTATCATCCTTACATATTTTTGTGCAAATCCGAATTGGTGTAAACACTCTTATATACTTCTCTATGTAAATCCTTTTCAATATCTCCCTAATTATTTTTTGTGATGGAATAGACAAACTCTCCTAGGTATGGTTCTAAAATCAGTATTGTTTTTTAAAAAACATACAAAATTAAACACCACATGAAAAATTTATAGTATGAGGATCATTTAGGTATTTATTTTTAGATGAAAAAAACATAAACTAAAACAATCTCACTCAAATATAAATTTTTTATAATTCTAAAATCTTCCAATACAACACTAACATTTCATTTTCTAATCTACATAGTCAATACATTACCCGAGAGTTACTCTCTCTCAACTGATTCCCTATAAATAATTATTTAAAAACATCAGGTGACAAAATGGCTTAGTATGGCATTTCAAAATAAAGTAACCTGTTTTTGAAAATAAAAAAAATATTATTTGAAAATATTATTTTCAAAATTAAAAAAATTGATTGAAATATAACATTATATATAATTTACTTTTATATTTAAAAGTCCATAACTTATTGTCTAAAAAGAAAAATAAATGATAGAAAAATATATTTATTGAAAATACTTCTACATACTAAAACCAAATTTATTTAAACCCATAATAAAGATAAAACCAATGGAATCCCTTATAAAAAATATTAAAAACCATGGTAATACATAATCTAATATATTAAAAATAATATAGTGATTTTCAATAAATTATATTAGATTCTTAGAAATAAACATGAGGAAACATAGAAATTTGATGATTTCATAGGGTCTACTCTTCCTGGAGAAAAAGGTCCTTTGAGGTTTGAGTTTAGTCTCCATTCCTCACCATGTTTACAATGACCATGCATTTAAATTTCATAAAACTATAATATAACCATAATGTTGTTCTTCTTCTTGAAAAAACAACCCTATTGGATATGATCCCAATCCCTCAAACTACATCTTTGAAACTAAAAATGTGTGTTTTTATATGAATTTTAGTGAAGATTTTTTTGGTGAATTTCTTAAGGGGGATGATATCCTTTATAACCCAACTTCATCGTGAAATAAAATTACAAGTATTAATATTACTATCATATTTATTTATTATTATATTTCCCTACTAACTATTTGAGGAGACTATCAAGTAGTTATGGATTGTCTTCTTATAAATCATTTATATGAATAGAATTGACATTTTATCCTTACCCATTAGTCCATATATATATAACATATATAGAATAGATGTCTTATATATTTTAACATATAAATTTTTTCAGCACATATATAATATATAATATATATTTTCAACATATACATATTTTGACACATATTTGACATGTTTATATTTCAATGTATATATGTGTATAACATATATATATATATATATATATATATATTATTTTTGGCTTCCGTTAGACACCACACACTTCTAAATATGTGAAAATATTTTTTTGTTTTATTTACAACTCGATGAATATGTATATATATATATATTCACCACATTAACAATTTTTTTTGTTTTTCAACACTATATATATATAATTTTTTTTCAAAAATAGAGTTTTTGATATATATTTAAATAGAATTTAATAATTTAAATTCAAATTTATATCCCCTTTTACATTATACATATATTCTTTTATGTATATATTATACTTTTTTATATATATTCCTCTATAAAAATTTTAATGAACCCTTTATAAATATTATAATACTAAAATAATGATTAATTATAACAACATATATATACATTCTATTGAAATTAATATAAATTAAAGATGTTTCAACTTAATATTATTTTCTTATAACAATTATGATTTAAATATTGTGTTATTTATTATGAACATATATTGTATATATCATAAAAATTATATTCCTAAAATTATCTTTCAAATTTATATATATCATAAATATTTACTTGAAAATTAGTTTTATATTTATATTTTGAGAATTTTTTATATTTATATATATAGGTTTGTGTGTGTGTGTGTTTTTTGTCAAAGAATCAATTTTTATTTTACATAATAAATATCACTAAAATGGGTATAGTCATAATGAAGATAAGTATCCTGCATAAATTCAGCTCCAATTATCATTAAAATTTATCATTAAATTTAACTCATTTTTTATAATTATATTTTTTTGTATTTGTTTATATTATTTTCATAAAATTGAAAATTTATTCATAGTTATATTACATAAATAATTATATATTAACCAAAAAAATTTGGTACATATTAATCTATTAAATTTAAATATTATTATAATATAAATTTATACCATAAGAATATAATTTTAATGATAATATTTATATTATTTATTTGGTAATAGTAAATGAAAAATATGCCTTCGAAAACATGGGTCGTTACATTCCCCGCTAAATTGAATTGTATCCTCGTAATTTTAATGTTATAATATTTTTATTCTTTTAGTTATGCACATAGAAAAAATAAATATGTGTTTCTAGTCAAAATTACATAAGATTTGACTAAATAAAGTGAATAATGATAATAATAATAAGTATCATTGAAAAATATAATAGATTACTACTATAAAAATATTATTTTATAAAAACTCTTGGATGAATCCTAAAACTATGACCCTAGAAATATAAAAGGTCCATGATATTCTATACATAGAAAAAAATATTTCCCTATGATCTATATAACCCTAATTTTAGGGATCCCGTTAAATTCTAATGTGTAAAAACCTCATAATAATATTGTAACTCATATATTATCTTTAATATACTAATCTCCATTATTTTTGAAACCATTCCTTTGATACCAGCTATAATACCCTAGAACCATGGTCCCGAATCTGGTACTAAAAAAACTGAATATTGTTTTTTCTAAATAAAACATTAAAACTAACTAGAAAAATATATACCCTAAGTATAAATTATTCCTACTATTTTAGAGGATTAAAAAAAACGTGATGAAAAACACCTCACTCAAATAAACTTTTTTTGAATTATAAACATTACTAATATAACACCATCTTGTCTCCATCTAATATTCATAGACTATACCTATATCATGAGTATGTCTTATTCAATTGTATACCCTATAATTTTTTTATATCCATCGACTACATAAATATCTCATTAAGGGGTTTTAAAACTGAGTTCCGCATTTAATGAAAACACCATAAATATTTATTTGAAACCAATTTTTCAAAATTTTAATCCATTCTTAAAAAAACAACTTATACAATTTTTTTCACCATTGAAAATCCATAATGACTTGTCTAAAAAGAAAAATATATATTAAGAATATTTATTTATTGAAAACACTTTAAAATACTTTAAACACTTTTCTTTAAACTAATCCATGGAATAAAACTAATGGAATCACATATAAATAAAACCTTAACATCCAAAAGAATACTGAAAATATTTCATTAAAATTATCCATTGATTCTTCAAAAAAGTAATTCATGATATTTTAAATAAATACTTGATGAAATTTGGAACATTTATGGTTGTCTAATGCCTACTTATCTTGTTAGATATCATCCATTGAGGTTTGGGTTCATTCTCAATTCCTCATCTTGTTTTGAATGTCCAACCACTAAATTGGGATAATTTATTTAAAATCATTCAATTTTCCATTATAGTTTTTAATCAAATTTTGTGAAAATGGTATTAATGGATGTGTACATGTATATATTTATATATACATAAAATGTAAAGACCCAAAATTTTCCATGTATTTTTTAATTATATAGAATTATTACGAGTCTGCAAAAATCGACAGCACGTGATTATAGGGCACAGTGTTCCTGAAATGAATTTATGACCATTTTTTGGGGTATGATCAATAAATTCATTATTGGAATTCTATAAATTTTGATCTGATTATCATAATTGAAATTTGAGGATACCATTGAACTCGCAACACAAATATTCTCTCAAGGAGACCTTCATATCGGCCGCAGTAGGTCGAGCGTTGAAGTTGGTTTTTCAGTTTTTTTTGTGGGAGAAGAAAAATAAAATAAATAACTTTTAATTTTCATTAATGAAACCTCCATTTTGAATCTTGATTGTGGGGACCACTCAAAATCCCATTTAATATGTGGAATCCGTTCGGTTTTCCCCAATTTAATGATCAATCATTTATTGATTTAATTTACTTAATATAATTAATATTGGCTCCTCACCTCTCGTAGGGGAGATCGTTGATAAAGGAGATGGCTTGGGAGAGCCATGGAGAACTTGGAAGAACATACTCCAATGAAGAACCTCTTTCAATAAAGAACATCCTCTAGATTAATAATGAGGAACTGTCTTTGGAGCGTGTTGCTGGAGAAACAGATGTTGACATCTTCATCTTCCTCCTCAATCCAACTCCAACGAATGAATGAGGTAGAGAAGTGTTTATATTGTTCTTTGTGGGTTTATGTTGATTCAAATCCTCTTGAACCACCTTCTATCTATCTAACATAGAGGGTTCAGTCCAAAAAAACATGGGTTGATCACTCTAATAATTCATCTATGGTGTGTTCTTCGTATGTGGATCAACGAGTTGAGTGGAACCTAACCACAACACCACCGACTGATGCCGGCTTGGAACAGGCAGCGGCCGACACACCGGCTAGCAGCGATGGTGGCGACAACGTAACCGCACCACCGGAGGAGGCTGTGGCCCGTCAACCATGACAAAAGAGGATGGAGGTCGGAAAGCTGGCCGACCATGTGGAACCAGGGTGGTTTGCATCTTCATCATCAGTAGCAGTGTAGGTCATGGCCCATTGGCGGAGGTGGAGAATGAGAGTGGCCGACACACCATCCGTCCGCATGGAGGCAGGGAAAAGTGTGTCTGCACCGCCGGATGAGGAGGATTCCATGAATACATAGCTGCGGTAGTGCACCTGAAGGGAGGACACCACCCATCCGACTGTGGGAAGACAACAACGACGTTGCACCGCTGAAAGTAGGATGCCAGGTGGAAGCTCCAGCTGACCACTTCATGCCAACCTGAACCGCTCTAGAAGGTCCCACGTGCCAGCAAGTGGCGCCACATAGTGCCGCCAGGATGGCCAAAATCGAATGTTCATTTTTCCATTTGGGAATCCGAGTGGGGAGGGGGGCTCCTCAGAGTATTGGTTAGGGAAGACCCCATCCCGGCAGACCACCCAGAGTGCCGCCCCAATGGGTCGAGCCACCCAGAGGGTCGGGCCACCCCCTTTGTGGCCGGACTAGACCGCTGCCCAGTGGGCTTGGACTTCCATGGCCCCTCCCACTAGGCCAGGTTCTCCCGAACATGGTCGGGTCAGCCCGTGCCGGGTCGGACCGGACCCAGGCCTATTTGGACCAAGATACACCCTTTTGGCCATATCTTGAGACCCGGAAATCCGTTTGATGAACCATAAGTGTAACATGAATCCTTTTATTGAGATGATCCTTTTTTATACTCCCCTTGTGTTTTGGATAATGTTGGTATACGGTCGGGTTGGATCCAACCCGAATCCAACTGGGCCCTCGGTACATAAACACTAATATCATACAGACCGGATGTCCGATAAACATGTCATCTATTGTGTTGGGACCCTTATTATGTGGTGTAACATTGAGATATATCTTCAAGGGAGTTCATGAAAATTTAATTATAGAACAATGCCTTGAGGTGTGGAACCTCTTGAAATCAGGTGCGCTTAGTGCAGGAACCCTGGGGCTAGCTGTGCTTGGGTAGTCTGCAGATCTATTGTGGGTCATCTTCTGAACCTATTTGGGTCATCATCGGTTCTTGTGTGGGTCACCATCTCCAGATCCTATGTGGGTCATCTTAAAATTTGGTGTGGGTATTCTCAAGATCTTTTATGGTTTATCTTTAGATTCAGTGTGTGTCATCTTCAATCATGTGTGGGTCAATAGCAGAGCTTCCTGATGAAGTAATATGATATATCAATACAACTAATCATCTATACTTCCATACAGAAGTTATACCAAGTCTGTGTTGAGTCTTTTCATTCATCTTACACAACTGTGTGGTGATACCTACATTGTATTCTTTTGTGTGGTGTTAACTTTTTGGTACCTACATTCATGGTGTTACCTGTGAGTTACTTCTATCTTTATGGAATTAGTTGTGTGGTATTTCAACCTTATTGGTGTTACTTGTGTGGTACTTATTGCTTTATGGTGTCACCTGTGTGGTACTACTACCATTTTGGTGTTACAATTGTGGAATTCTTCCCTCACGTGTGAGATATGTATATATTTATAACATAGGTATATGTATGGGAATATACATAAGCAGTCTTGATGATTATATCTTTGTGCTTTGAGATTGAAATCTTGCTTTTCGGTTTAACCTTTGTGGATTTTGGGAGACCATCAGGGGTCTCGGGGTCCCTACAGATTATTGTTATACTCACCCCTACACGGGTTACGCCTTCAACTTGTTGTGTCCTGTGCATAATATGGACAACAATAATCAAGGTCGAGCGTACCAGGTCTAGAGGATTCTCGTATGTGGATATTATATGAAAGGATACATAGAGACGACAGTTCAAGAGATGTACCTATCCTTCAGGTAGGATCCTTGGCGAGTGTTCACATGAGCTGTTTTTAGTTTTACTTGTACATTCTAGTTAGACTTGTATTCTGGCCTCTTTACTTACTGAACACACCCTATTTACAATATAGTTTTATTTTTGTTTATGTCTTGTTGTGTGATTTTTTTTGTGAGTTTATAGGTTTGAAGGCAATTCCTTCCCGATTTTAGAGATATGCCTTTCCGGTGCTAGTCTCCAGCTGCTGACCTGTGGAAGGCGGGCTTGGGGTAGTCATGACAAGGGCCTCATGGGACGAGACAAGACTAATTGGCATCAGAGGAGTACGTACTACCTAAGAACATGTACTATGATCTTTTTATTCAGTAATTGTATTATGTATGATGGGTGTGGTTATCAGTTTGGGAGATCTAGTATTGGTGCGGCAACCAATGTCTCCATACACTAGAACCCTAGCTTCTAATTTATGACTCATTCCTTAAAAAAACTGATTGAATGTGTGTTTTTGAAATGTTTTCATATTGATCACTTTGAGTCAGCTCACCAGGTATAACATATTGACAGTGGAGCACCTGTTTCTTTCCAGGATGCCTCTACGAAGACAACCTGCCAGTGTTCCAGGTAGAGTATGTGATGACATCCCTCTGAGCTATGAGGATTCGGTGCAGGGCACCCATATGGAATTTGTACCATCAGGTGGTGTGCCAGTAGCACCACTACCCATTGATCAGCAGATGCCACTATCCCCAGCAGTAGGGGGTGCATGCCACATGAGAGTGTTTTATGCGTTCTAGCGCTAGAGTCCACCGTGGTTACAGGGAAAGACAGATCTACAAGATGTTTAGGACTGGCTAGAGTTCATGGTTAGAGTTTATGAATGGTAGGGAAACAAGCGGATCTCATGGTGATCCCTTCCGCCAGTCTTCTATTGGCAGCAGCGGGAAGATGGTGGAGGTTGATGCTCTAGGTTCAGGTCAAGGTCACTCTCATCTAGGCGGACGTCATGAGCATTTTTAGGGAAGAGTTAGTTTCAGCTACATTACGCTCAGTGAGTATACATGAACTTCTCCACTTGCAGTAGGGTTTCATGACCATGGATTAGTATGAAAAAAGGTTCACCGACCACTCTCGCTACTCCACTGACATGGTGTAGGACCCTTTCATCATGGCCCAGACTTTTGAGTTGGGGCTCATACGGGATATTAGAGATTCGATGATTTCCCTCAACATCCTAAAGTAGGTGAGGGTGTTAGAGAGATCACTCTTAGTAGAGAGTTTCCTTGCTGTGTAGTCACCGGAAGGGAAACCCACCACCAGACGTCATGTTGCAGAGTCATCTAGAGCTATAATCTGACAAATGACGCAGAGGTCCAAGAGGACCAGTCCTACTGGTGGAAGGCCACCGGATACATGGTCAGTTTTGCGGGGCTCTCAAGACAGAGTAGGACAGGTGAGGAGCAGGAAGTGTTACTCGTTTGGCGGGAAGGGTCACATGGCTCACGACTGCCTGAACCGCCGTATGAACAACCAGTAGACGGTCAAAAGACCATCTGTGGAGAAGTGAAGATTCTATTGAGGAGGTTCGCAGGCAGGAGGAAGACATGACACGGGACCTAGCCAAACAACTGGCGGTGGGCAGCGATACGAGGTTATATGGACACCACCACTAGGTGGTTGACCCCGACCATAAAGAGTGATTGTACTGGGATGAGCTCATCCCCAGGCATTTGAGGCATACGACAACGGAACTCCGGAGAATATCAGAGGTATGTTCTGTGTCTAATCCAACTTAGCTACAGTACTAATTGGCACCAATTCCAGTCATTTTTTTTCATGGCCCTCGTTTGGGGCACAATGATTCTAGTGGAGCTTTTGGCTCGATCCTTACTACTAGAGACTCTTATGTGAGAGGATTCGATGATTAAAGACTGGTGCTAGAAGTGTGCGCTTACTCTAGCAGTCAAGAGCTTTGGCCGGAATCTTCTAGTAGTGGCAATGTGGATTTACGACGTCATCTTGGGTATTGATTGGTCCTCTACAGTTTATGCTCAGATTGACAGTATTAGGCACAAAGTGCAGTGCATCTGTGAGGATGGGACAATTTTTTCCTCACCGGTGTGAAGGAAACCTTTTTAGGGTTGGATGGACTTACTCGAAGACGGGTGCAACCAATCACACATATCATGGATAGCCTTACCTCATGGATGATAATTTTGAGAGTCCAAGCTATCATGTTGTGGTGAACCAGTACATTGATGTTTTCACTGATGGTGATCTGGGTCTACCTCGTCACAGAGAGGTGGACTTTAATGTTGACTTCTACCCAGAGATGGAACCGATATCAACACCAGTATATCGAATGGCTCCCGCAGAGCATCAAGAGATACTACTATAGTTGAAGGAATTTCATAGCAAGGATTTACTAGGCACAGTGTGTCTCCTTGGGCATCACTGATTTTGTTTTCCAAGAAGGCAGATAGAATTTTGAGACACTGTGTGAACCATTGGGTCCTAAACCAGGTGACAGTGAAGAAAAAATACCCACTACCAAGAATTTCCAATCTCTTTAATCTGCTGAAGGGAGAATGATGATTTTAAAAGATAGTCCTCCGATCATGCAATCACCATCTCTGGGTATCAGACGAGGATGTGTAGAAGACGGCCTTCAGATGTCGGTATGGCCATTATGAGTTCATGGTTGTGCCATTCAGTGGGACCAACAGCCCAGCAGTGTTTATGGGACTCATTAACATGTTCTTCCAGCCATACCTCGATCACTATGTGGTAGTCCTCATTTATGACATCATGACATACTCAGCTATAGAGGATGAACATGACTATCATCTACAGATAGTTTTGGACACACTCTGCGATAACTAGCTTTAGGGTAACCTCTTGAAGTTCCAGTTTGGGATCTGAGTGGTACACATCCTAGGACACGTTATCTCAGATGTTGGAGTTGCAGTGGATCTAGTGAAGAATGATGTTGTTCTTACATTGGAGCCACCCATGAGTGTGATGGATGTGTGGAGTTTTCTAGTTTTGGATGGTTACTACCGGAGGTTTTTGCCAGACTTTTCCAGAGTTTTGAAACCCTTATAAGAATTGACAAAGCATTGAAAACACTTCGTGTGGTCTAGGATATTCCAGTGGAGTTTCCTTGAGGTAAGGAAGCGACTGATGAGTGCCCCCATCTTGAGGCTACTGAAGGAGGGCGTTGGGTACGTAGTCTACTGTGACACATCTCGGATCCGACATGGCTGTGTTCGGATTTGGGTGAGAGAAGTGATCACATATGATTATAATGATGGTTAATAAATTATACTTTTGTTTTTAATTTTTTTATTTTTAAATGATGGATTTATTTTCTAAAACAGTTATATATTGTCGACATGACGCTTCTACAAGCTGCTGAAAATTAAATGTAAATGATTTTAAAAACATGAAAAATGATATAATTTATATTATTTAGGGGTTTGAAAATTTCTGTAGATGATTATCAAGGATAACTTATGATTTAAGGTTTTTATTTTAATTACAAAGTTATATAGATTTTTATTAAATTCAAATTCACGAATAGTCCTAAAATTGTCTTTAACTATATTTAGTTTGAAAAATATTTTATTAATTGATTTTAAAAAATAAAAAATTTAGAATAATAATTTGATGATAAATGTTATTCATTTTCCTAAGGGTTCTTTTGGGATCCACTTTTCATCTTTTTTGTACAATTATACCCATAAAGACTAAATATTTGATAAAGCACCATTGAATTTTACCTACAAAAGTTACTTAATATAACTATTCCAAATGAACCTATAAATTTTTCTTTACTTAGAAATAATACCCAAATACATCTTTAAACTCACATTATGAGTATCATAATTCATTTTTATTATCAAAATTATCTTTTCCATATTCTTAAGCTTAATTGAAATTTGGTGACTCAATGATTGAGGTAATGGTTTCCACGATCATTTCGCCATATTTAACATTGATTCATTATAATGAAATCATGTTAAACCTTCAACAGTGTTTCATTTACCATTTTATTCTAATTTTATTTTTAATATATATAATAAAATTTTAATGTGTTATCACTTGATACATGTTGATATCCGAGCTAATAATATATTTATTTTACATAATTTCCATTATTTAGAAATTATATCCCATGAAATGATATCAAAATCACTGGAATGGAAGGATTAGTGTCTTTGAGGAGTAGATATATAATGAATTTATTTTACTATAAGTGTTAATATTTCTCTATAATATATCCACATGAGGGTTCCTATGTACATATTCATACGTTATATACATTTTTATAACATATAGAAATGAAATCCAAAGAAATGGGTGATCTCAAATTCTCAGTAATGGTAAATATAAGTGATAAAAATTGAATATCATTATTTTGAATAAGAATATAATAAGGGTATAACGATGGTAATTATGAATCATATAACCAAAATACAAAAATTAAAAATCATAGAATAAGTATTGGAAAAATAAAATACAAAAAAATGATTGTGGAAACATGAGTCATTAAACATGATCCATGCAAGCATAATTTATGAATGATAATAAGAATAAAACTATAGCATCATTGAAATATGTTACAAACATTAGTAAATGGAATCATTAAATTCATGATACAAACCATCAGTTCCCACACTTATGAGATACTATAATGCACTGTTAGATAATTATATCACGATATATAAACTTTTCACTAATGAATTATCGTGTGATAAATGACCCCAATCTCCATCATCCATACTTATGAGTTCCACATTAAAATTAAAATCATTAAATTTAAATAGCATGGTGAACCAATGGAATGAAAATCGATTTTGTATCATCTTCAAATAAAATTAGATAATAATTCATTCATAATCATAACATCATAAACTCATTGATAACAAATGTGTATCAAAATATATTCATTAAAATTCTATGAAAATATCAATCCATCAAGATAATAAATTTTAGGGTATTTACACAATATATAAACGGTATAAGTTATGTCAATAAGTTAGCCAGTCAATTGGTTTATGTAATATAGGTGAAAACCTATATATCATTAGAACAATATATTAACTGTTCACATTGAAAAAATTATAAGATAGCTCATATTTACACATAGTGGATGATTAGGTAAGATAAATTCTATGATAGGTCATTCCTTTAAAGTAGAAGGACATTCACAATTCCTATGGATTAATAAGGTAGTTGGTATCTCTTGAATATTATTTTATGAAGTATATGATATTTTAATAAATTATTACACAGTTGAAAAATACATTTTAGGAGTTATAGAAACATCACATCGGAAATATGAAATATCATAAATGTTTTGATATTTTTATAAAATAAATAGTTTATATATATTTATATAAATTTATTTATTTAAAATATATGAAAACAAATAGAGAAATTTTCCTATAGAATGAAGAAGATAGCAGAAATATGTGTTTTAATGAAAAATACTTAATAATATATTTTAGAATACATTTATAAAAATATTAATTTATGGGTCACTATTAAAAGTTGTTTTAAAAAAGGAGGATTGAAACCTTTTGAAAACATTTACCATTTAAAACGAAACATCAATAATATATCCTTTAAAATAATAACGTTTACCACTGTAAATGTGGTGTTGAAGATAAAGCATTGGATTTAAAATGATGGAAAACCATTTTTATGATTTGAAATACTTTTTTTGAAAACCCACATTGCAAAAACTGTAACATGATATATTTTTTAAAAGTGTATAAAGAAAATATATCCATAATTAGGTTTTTATGTTAAAAGTATATCATTTTCATGAATGAACATTATAGATAATTATGGACACCATCATTACGTAGAATACAAATCATTCTCAATTATGAGATTATTTTTGGAAATGATATTTTTTCAACATAAAATATTTTATTTAAAAGGTAGTTTTACACCATAGATGATGTGAACAGACCATTAAATAAACTTTCAAGGTTGATGAAGCTAATGATGGAATAAATAAGTCTAATATGAGTGATTATAAATTAACAAATGAAGTTGAATAAACAAAAATCCTGAAATTTTTTCTATCTTTTGAATCAAAAACCATTTAAAGAGATGAAATTACATGGCTCCTAAAACCCCATGATTTAAATTAGTCTGTCAAAATACATTCATTAGGTTGTATATACACTATTAAAAATAAAACATGAAATATAATAGAAAATATGCCTCAAGTGGTTCAAATTTGATGAAAGAGACCCTCAAATTAATAACCGAATTTCACTACATAACATGAATATCATGTATAAGAAAAATAAATATATTAATAAAAAATTTAAAATCCTTTTTCATATAAATAACCTTTTATAAACATCATTTTAAATTATTATCTACATGTTTATTATTTAGATTTTATCAATTTACAATATCATGTGTGGGTAATATTCGTCATTTTTATGGATTTTTGTAATGGTGGTGTTGTTTATCATTATTTTACAAAATGTAATCATTAATTGATAATATAATATAATTTAATTTATGTTATATAATTATTTATAATGTTATATTTTCATTTAATTTGTATTTTGGTTTCGGTTCAGGTAGACGTAATTAGGTACAACCTTGTTTTGATGTTTTTTAATATATTAGTGATGATATCATAATTGATGTGTTTAATAATAATCGTACCATTCCAAATCAAAAATAAAATATTTATTTTATTATTTATTTTATGTATTTTCATTAATTATGTTTTCATAGTCATCCATGATATTATTTTATATCATTGTTCAAGTAGGTGGTTAGACCAACCCAAACAAGAACATACCAAAAACAATGAGTGATTATGTTTATGAACGTGCATTAATTTTGAAATAATATCATTATTACATATGAATAATTATATTATTTAGATTATTTTAACGTTTTTAATAATATATTAAGATATTTTAATAAATAATAATTTAACTAGATGAAAAATGAAATACATTAGTTCGGGGAGTTGGTAGTTCCCTGTAAAGACCCGGAAATTTCAAAGAATTATTTTTTCTTAATTTCTTTGGAATTTTTCTAGTGTGCGGTTTCAGACGGCACATGATTCTGAGGCCCAGTGTGCCCAGAATCAATTTCTGAAGTTTAGATCAGGTATGTTCAGTGAACGAACGAGCATGGTTTTCTATCTTTTGAACCGATGCTCGGAATTGAAATCCAAGGGCACTGATGAACTCGCAGTGCTGGTAATTGCTTAGGTGGACCTTTGTCGTAGTTGCGTTTTGAGCGGGTTTAGGTTTAATAAATGGTGATTTAGATTAAAATTGATAAATTTTGTTATGTACAATTTTATCTAAGGAAGTTGGATTTAAACCTACAAGGGGGAGTTAGAGATGGGTCCCACACCCACCTAACCTTCCATGGGAGGGTTTAGTGTGGTGGGACCCACATGAACCCCTAACTCCTAAACTCCCCATAACTACCTTGATCTCTTTAATCCTCCCTTGTTAATTACTTGACAACTTCCCTTCTTAAAGAGGAGCCTCTCCACCTCCCAACATTAATGAGCAAACTAAGATGACTAAAAACCTTATTAATTAATTTTGTCACACCTCTTGATTTTTTTTTGAATTTCATGGTGATATTTTAAATAAAGGGGACATAATGAAATATTTTATTGGAAAATATTTTGGGAGATTTTGAGGAGAACCTTTGTGTAAAGAAAGATGGAAGTTCCTCCTTCGCGATGAACTGCATCCTCCCCCGAAGAACGACTCCCTCCCTCGATGAAGAATGGTTCTCCATCCGTCGGCTCCCAAATGAACGACGCTCGAGCCGGATTGAAGGCCTTTGAGGAAACTACGAATGCCAATGACTATCATCATCATCATCTCCTCCCTTGCGACGACGTCGATGACCCGACGTCCACCCTCTCGCGATATCGTCAACAAACGACGTACTACATGAGGTAGGGGTTAAATTCTTTTCTAGTGAATTTAAGATTGTGCTTCGGCATATTTATATTTATTCGGCCAAATGATACCGACATAACGGGAGGAGATTGGACCGCACAAACATGACTAATTCCCCTCCCTGTTTCTTTGTATATAAACACTGTCTTTCAAAGTGAAGGCGGTGCAGGGACGAATAGAACCGCTGCTGGAGCGGGCTGTGGCGGTGGTGGGCGGTGCCATCGCGCCGCACTGGTAAAGTAGAAGGAATCGTGGCCAGAGCGGGCCACAGAGGAGGTTTTGTGCGGTGCCGTTACGCTGCGCCAGAGAATCCGAATTAGGCCGCAGCTAGGGTGGGCCACAACGGAGGGGTGCGACGCCATCGTGCCTGTCGGTTAAAAAGGAGCCGCGTCCTAGGGCATCGGCAGTTTCGGAGGAGGCGGCCGGACTCGGCCGACCGCTGGAACAACAGGAGGCGGGACCCCAGGGGTCCCGCGGCAGCCACACCGGCTGGCCATAATGGCTGGCCATTTCCTAAAATACCCGGGGGGTTGAAACCCCTGTTCAGCCTGCTAGGGCGTACCCTACCGGATGGGGCCACTGTTTCAAAATAGAGGGGGGTCACCCCCCCCCCGTTGCACCTTGTTGCTGTCTTTCGAGCTGGGCCGCAGGCCGGGCCGCCACAGCCAGGCCGAGCTGCGCCAGACGGGACGGGCCATGCCCAATTAGTCTGGACCCATACCCGGGTTGGGTCGACCCGGTTCAGGCCGACCCAGGGGGATTGGACCGGATCGGACCGGGTCCAAACCCCCTATTTTCAGGCAGTTTCGTTCAAACACCCTTATCTTGGGCTACAGACCTCCGATCGACGCACCATCAGTTGCGTTGGGATCCTTGGATTGAGGCGGTCGTTACAGTATATTACAGTAAAGGTTTCAAAGAACATTCGGTATGGACGGGTTGGTTTGAACCCGAAACCAACCGGGCCCTCGGAGCAGAAACACTTATAACTTGAGCTCCAGACGTTCAATTTACGTGCCATCAACATTGTTGGATTCCATTCGGTGAGACGGAAGTTTTGGAATTTTTCACCAGTGGTTTGGACGCAGTTGGAATATGGTCGGGTTGTATTGAACCTGAAATCCAACCGTGCCCCTGGAAATGAAAATCCGATAAGTTCTAGACCAGACGCCCGTTTGAAGAACCGTCAGCGACATTGGTGATCCAATTGAGAAACAGTCCCTTTGAGTAGACCCTACAAGAGTTAGGGGTATAGTTTAGATACGGCCAGGTTGGTTAGAACACGAAACGAACCGGGCCCCTGGGACTAAATGGCTGATAACTCACAGACCGGGCATCCAATTGATGCGCCGTCTATTGCGTTGATACCCCTACGATGAGGAGGTCCATTGAGATACTTCTTCCTGGGACTTTGTGATACTTGGAGTATCGACCTGTAGCTCGTGGAATGAACCCTCCCGGAGACGATCGTATGGAGTACGGAGAACGTGCATTTGGTTGAGACATAATGAGTTCTTGTCTGATTCTAGTCGGAGTGACTTGTATAGCCCACTGGGGAGAACTACTATTTTTTGGTGGCAGACCCACGACAGAGAGAACTATTGTGTTTGGGTGGCAGACCAATGGTACTCGATAGGAAGAGTACCTCTGTAGGCTATTAGGGGGGGTGCACTACTGTGTTTGGGTGGCAGACCCCATAGGGGAGAATTACTGTAGTTTGGTGACTGACCCACGGTACTCAATAGGATAAGTACCTCAGTAGTCTTAGGTTAGTGAGCAGTGCCTCGGAGTCGTGACATGATCACTGTACTCGACTGAGATGGATCTCTTTAGCAGTTTCAGTTTCGATAATGAAGATCCTAGTTTGAGTTAAGTCAATGACCTTTGTGTTTTCCTCATGATTGAGATGGGTTATTTGATAACATAGGTATATGTATGGGAATATACCTAAGTAGTGGTTATCCGTTGTTTTTATATCTTTGTGATACCTCTTGATTGAGATGGGTTAATTGATAACTTAGGTATAAGTATGGGATTATAACTAAGTAAGGGTTATATGTTAAGCTCCTGATTTGTGGTTATCCTTGATGGATTTAGTGAGACATTGAGGGTATCAGGGTCCCTACTGAGTAACGTTATACTCACCCCTGCACGGGCTATGCCCGCACCTCATTGTGTTGGATGCAGATGACGGATAGCGCAGATGGAGGCCGAGTGTTTGAGGACTGGACGGTACCCGGAGGTGGACCTCATGAGGAGTCTGTATCCGTAGGTGGACCTCACAATGAGTCAGTATCCGGAGATGGACTTCAAGAATGAGACAGTACTCGTAGGAGGTTTACGGGCGAGAGCGTTGAGGAGGCTATATGTACCTACCCTTCAGGTAGGATCTGAGGAGGACGATCCAGAAGCTGCGCTATCTGTACCTACCCTTCAGGTAGGATTTGAGGTGGATGACCCAGGAGATACTTCTATTCTTCCAGCTGCTTGTCTTTCCTGTTGTACTTTCGTTCATTTGTAGCTGTACATTTTAGTTGGGTTTGAATTCTGGCCCATTTTCTTTTCATCACTTACTTTTTAACTTAGTGTTTCTTCCGCTTGTACTCTGTTGTGTTTTTTACTTTTATAAAGTCAATGCCTTCCCTTTTTATTGGGATTTATGACTTTGGTGCTTGTCTCTAGCCCCTGGCCTATGAAAGGCGGGCTTGGGGTAGTCACGGCACAGGCCCCAAGGATGGGTCTTGAAAATTGGTATCAGAGGGGTCAGTTCTACTGTAGATATTTTAACTCTGAAATTTCTTTTCTAAGAAGAAATAGTGTTAAGGGTAATAAGTGTGGTTTTCAGTTCAAGGAGTCTGGTGTTGGTGTGGGCGACCGACGAATCCATACACCAGGACCCTGACTTCTGATTTCCAACTCAGTTCACGAATACACTAATTGCGTGTGTGTGTTTTCAAAGGTTTCCCCTTAAAAAAGCTCAAACTAGGTCATCTCACCATGTATAATCGTTTGACCGTGTCACATCTATTTCTTTCAGGATGCCTTTCCACGGATGATCAGCTAGAGACTCGAGAGATGTATGTAATGACAACCTGCCAAGCGATGAGGCCTCGGTACAGGGCCCTGTTTCAGTTGAGGTACCAGCGGAGGCACCAGTGGTACTACCATACATTGGGAAACTGATTCCACCAGCCCCATCAGCAGGTGATGAATGCTGCTTGAGCGCTCTGCATGAGTTATAGTGCCAGAGGCCACCCGGGTTTCAGGGAGAGACGGATCCACATGTGGCTAAGGATTGGTTGGATGGTGTGGTGAGAGACTTCAGGATAGTAGGTACACCAGCGGACTTCATGGTGATCCTTTCTTCCATCCTTTTCAGGCATCAGCAGGCAGATGGTGGATCCTGATGCTCCAGTTTTGCGATGAGATGACCTTCACATGGGGAGACTTCGAGACCTTCGTTAGGGTGGAGTTTATATCAGCGACTCTATATTCCGAGCGTTCTCAGGAGCTGCTTCCTTTACCGCATGATTTTCCATTAGCAGACGAATCATCTGTATGTAGTAGACAGATGATGCAGAGGTCTATGAGGAACAGACCAGCGGATGGGAAACCTTGGGATACAGGTTTGGTTGTGCGAGTCACACAAAATAGAGCCAGCCATACGAGGAGAAGGAAGTGTTATGCATGCAGCAGGAAGGGTCATATGGCATGTGACTGTATGACTCCTCACACAGTTAATCCACAAGCATTGGAGGAGCCACCGAGACAGAAGCAGCGGTGTGTACATGAGAAACAGACGAGCAGTGGACAGGGTAGTAGAGCTCCAGAAGCAGGTGGACAGGAGCGGAACAAGCGGATTCCCTTTGTTCTTCGTACTTCTAGTTCCATGTTGTTGTTGCATTTGTGTCTTTTTACTATGAGATGCAATAATAAAAGACACATATCTTGGTGACACATACTTTCCTATCCTTTTTTTGGTCGATACTATGAGGTCCTAGTTAAAACTTTTAACGAGACCCTCACTTTCATGATTTCTACTAGAGGAGACTCAATGACCTCAAACTGATGTTGACAATGTGACTCGACTCTTGGAGGCGAGAGTGACAGTAGTATCTCTTGGTAGTAACGTCGAGGATACGTTATCTTCCATGGAATGAATGTATCATTCATGTCAGGATTGACTGTATTAGGCAATGGGCATGGTTCATCTAGGGGATGAGACCGAGTTTCTTTTTTTGGAAAATGAGAAATCATAGCATCTCTTACAAATCGTAGGCAAAGAAGGGTGAACGTTTACCGACATACTAGGCCTACCAACTTCCTACCAACTAGAGATGGTACAAGCTATGACGGAAAAGGTGCAGATCATCTAGGAGAGGATGATGATGACATTGTACATGCAGAAATCCTATGTTGATAGAAGACGGTTACATGGGAATGTAAAATCTTCCAAGAAGAGGAAGTGTCAAGGACAGATGAGTCTGCGGAGCAGCAGATGTGGAGGCAGAGTTAGGAGAGAAGTATGAGGTCGTGTGATTTTCAACAAGTTTCATCCACCATCCATTGTTGACCCTTCCAGGCTCAGGGAGCTGGAGGGCAGGGAAAAAGAGTAGCTGCATGTGGTCAAGGAGTGTGACCCAATGGATATAAGAATGATTCGAGGGATAGTCTGTGTCCACTACTAGATATCCTTACAACAGACGTTGATACAAATCATTCCTTCCTTCCATTAATCTTTTCCCAGACCTAGAGTTTCTGGTAAGCCATAGACTTGACCCTCACCTCTGAAGATACCTTTGGGTATGGATTGGATTCGCAGTTCATACCCAGATTGACTGTATTAGGCAAAAAGATTGTGGTTTATCTACAACGTTGGGATGGGTTTTCCTTGGTCGTCGAAAAGAAAACCTCAGACAACACAGAATAAAATCATTCACAAGAGGGTGCAGTTGATCACTCTTTAGTCGTTCAATCTTACCCACGTGGTGGTCAAGAGATTTGAGTTTTAGTTTTAATCAGGAAATGGAGGCCTCTAGAGTTCAAGGATGGCGAACACGTCCTTATACAGGTCTCACATCGACGAGGATTATGGAGATGTGTCCGAGGTTGAATTTTATCTCTGAGGTTCAACAGACATTTCTAGGTCTATAGCAGGGTAGGAGAGGTAGTTTACCACATGACCTTTCAACCTCAGTTGCACTGGGTGCCTGATGACATCCACGCATCTCAGCTGAATAGATACGTACATGATCCTTCACATCAACTACCCCAGAGAGTTGGATGTCGATGAAAGGGAGACATGCACAAGGGTTTTAGTAGAGGTTGAGGATCGACATGTGTGGGTCCTACGAGGATGGGCGATTCCACTTGTGCGCTTTCATTGGCAGCACGGGAAACTCCTGGAGAGCACATGAGAGCAGAAGGATCAGATGCATTCTGGGTACCTCCTTTAGTTTCCCTAGTTTTATGTTGTAGCTTTACGAGGATGTAAAGTCCTGAGGTAGGAGTAATGTAATGACCCAAAAATTTCATGTAAATTTCTTTTTCTTAATTTCATTGGAATTTTTTGAGTGCACGGTTTCTGACGGCACTTGATTCCGAGGCCCGGTGTGCCCGGAATCAATTTCCGAAGTTTACCATGGGTACATTTAGTGAACAAATGAGCGGGGTTTTCTATATTTCGAACCGGTTCTCGGAATTGAAATCTGAGGGCACCGATGAACTCACAGCGCCGGTACTTGCTTAGGGGGACCTTTGTCGTAGTTGTGTTTTGACCGGGTTGAGGTTTAATAAATGGGGATTTAGATTAAAATAGATAAATTTTGTTATGTACAAATTTATCTAAGGACGGTGGATTTAATCCTCCAAGAGGGAGTTAGAGGTGGGGACCAAACCCACCTAACCTCCCATGGGAGGGTTTAGTGTGGTGGGACCCACACGAACCCCTAACTCCTCACATCACCATAACTCCCCTTGACCTCTTTAATCCGCCATTGTTAATTACATGACAACTTCCCTTCTTAAAGAGGAGCCTCTCCACCTCCCAGGATTAATTAGCCAACTAAGGTGATTAAAAACCTTATTTATTAATTTTGTCACACCTCTTGATTTTTTTTTAATTGCATGGTAATCTTTTAAATAAAGGGGACTTAATGAAATATTTTCTTGGAAAATATTTTGGGAGAATATGAGGAGAGCCTTTGTGTGAAGAAAGACGGAAGTTCTTCATTCGTGAAGAACATCACCCTCCTGCGAAGAACGACTCACTCCCTCGACGAAGAACGGTTCTCTATCGGTCGGATCCCAAATGAACGATGCTCGATCCGGATCGAAGGCCTTTGAGGAAACAACGAACGCCAGAGACTATCATCATCTCCATCTCCTCCCTTGCAACGATGTAGATGAGCCTATGTCCACCCTCTCGTGATATCGCCAACAAACGACGAACGACACGAGGTAGGGGTTAAATTCTTTTATAGTGAATTTAAGATTGTGATTTGGTGTATTTATATTATTTCGGCCAAATGTTACCGATGTAACGGGAGGAGATCGAATCGCAAGAACACAGAATATTCCCCTCCCCGTTTCCTTGTTTATCAACATTGGCATTGAAAGTGAAGGCAGCGCGGTGTCGTAGCTCCTCGCGGGGACGAATAGAACCACGGCGGGAGCGGGCCGCGGTGGTGGTGTGCAGCGTCGTCGCCCCGTGCTGGTGAAGCTGAAGGAACCACAGTCGGAGCGGGCTGTGGAGGAGGTGGGGGCGCAACGCCGTCGTGCTGCACCGGAGAACTCGAAGGAGACCGCGGCCGTGGGGGGCCGCGGTGGAGGGTCGCGGCGCCGCCGCGCCGCGCTGGTTGGACAGGAGCCACGGCCTAAGGCCGCGGCGGTTTTAGAGGAGGCAGCCGAACTCGGCCAGCCGTCGGAATACCAGGAGGCAAGACCCCGGGGGTCCCACGGTAGCCACACCGACCGGCCATAAAGGTCGGCCATTTCCAGAAATACTAGGGGGGTTGAAACCCCCAGTCAGCCGGCTAGGGCGGACCCCACCGGATGGGGCCGCAATTTCAAAACAGAGCGGGTCGCCCCCCCCCCCCCCCCCCTCGCACCACAGGTCGGGCCACCCGCGCCAGTCCGGGCCGCCACAGCCGGGCCGGGACATGCCAGCCTGGTCGGGCCTTGCCCTATTGGGCCAGACCCGGACCCGGGTCGGGTCGACCCGATTTGGGCCCACCCATGGGGTATTGGGCTGGGTCAGACCAGGCCCAAACCCCCTATTTTTTGGATGTTTCGTTAAAACACCCATATCATGGGATACGGACCTCCGATTGACACACCGTCAGTTGAGTTGGGATCCTTGTATCTAGACGGTCGTTACAGTATATTACACTCAATGTTTCGGAGAACATTCGGTATGGTCAGGTTTGTTCGAACCCGAAACCAACTGGGCTCTCGGAGCGGAAGCGCTTATAACATGAGCTCCGGATGTCCAATTGATGTGTCGTTGACTTTGTTGGATTCCTTTCGGTGAGACGGATATTTTGGCATAATTCACCTGAGGTTTGGACACAGTTGGAATATGGACAGGTTGGATTGAACCCGAAATCCAACCGGTCCCCTCGAACGGAAAAGTCGATAACTTCTAGACCAGACGCCCATTTGACGAACCGTCAGCGAAATTGGTGATCACGTTGAGAAATGGTCCCTTTGAGCATACCATAGGAGTGTTCGGGGTATATTTGAGATACGAACAGGTTGGTTCGTACACGAAACCAACCGGACCCCGGGGACTAAAAGGCTGATAACTCACAGACCGGGTGTCTGATTGACGCGATGTCTATTGTGTGGAGACCCCTAAGACGAGGAGGTAATTTGAGATACTTTTTCGTGGGATTTTGTGATACTTGGAGTATCGACCTGTACCTCGTGGAGAGATCCCTCCCAGAGACAAGCGTACTGTGTACGGAGATCGTGTAGCTGGCTGAGACCTGATGACTGCTTGTCCAATTCGAGTCGTAGTGACTTGTATAGCCTAGTGGGGAGGAAACCTGTGTTTGGGTGGCAGAACCATGGCGGGGAGCAGTACTGTGTTCTGGTGGCAGACTCGTGGTACTCGACAGGAGGAGTATCTCTGCAGGCTATTAGGGTGGGTGAACTACTGTGTTTGGATGGCAGACCTCGGTGGGGAGCACTACTATGTTTGGGTGGTTGACATGTGGTACTCGACTGGAGGAGTACCTCAATAGTATTAGGTTAGTGAGTAGTGCCTCAGTGTCATGACAGGATCACTGTACTCGATAGAGATGGAGCTCTTCAGCAGTTGTGGTTTCGATAATGAAAATCTTGGTTTGAGCTGAGTCAATGACCTTTGTGTTTTCCTCATGATTGAGATGGGTTACTGGATAACTTAGGTATATGTATGGGTATATACCTAAGTAGTGTTTATCCATTGTTTTCATATCTGTGTGATACCTCTTGATTGAGATAGGTTACTTGATAACTTAGTTATAAGTATGGGCTTATACCTAAGTAAGGATTATCTGTTTAGATTCTACTTTGTGGTTATCCATGTTGGATTTAATGAGACCTTGAGGGTCTTGGGGTCCCAACTGAGTAACGTTATACTCACCCCTGAACGGGCTATGCCCACACCTCATTGTGTTGGATGCAGATGACAGACAGTACAGATGGAGGCCGAGTGTTCGAGGACTGGATGGTACCCGTAGGTGGATCTCACGGCGAGTCAGTATCCGAAGGTGGACCTCACAACGAGTCAGTATCCGGAGGTGGAAAACACGACGAAATAGTACTCGGAGTGGGTTGATGAGCGAGACCATTGAGAATGCTATATGTACCTCCCTTCAGGGAGGATCCGTGGTGGATGATCTAGAAGCTGCGCTATCTGTACCTACCCTTCAGGTAGGATTCTAGGTGGAAGAACCCGGAGCTACTTCTATTCTTCCATCTTCTTGTCTTTCCTGTTTCACCTTCATTCAGTTGTAGCTGTACTTTTCAGTTGGGTTGGTATTCTGGCCCATTTAGTTTTCAGCACTTTATTTTTTTACTTAGTGTTTGCTTCTACTTGTACTCTCTTGTGTTGTATAATTTTATAATGGAAATCCCTTCACTTTTTATTGAGATTTATGCCTTGTTGCTAGTCGTCATCCCCTGGCCTATGGAAGGCGGGCTTGGGGTAGTCACGACATGGCCCCCGAGGATGGGTCGTGACATTCCCACAGCGCACAGTTTGTGTTTTCATTTCTGAATGAACAAGAGGGAAAGAATATATATAATAATATTACTATTTATAATAATAATTATATAATTTATTTCACACTTATTAATAACTTTCTCCCTTATAATCTTGCAATATAGGTAGTGGTGAAGAAAAATAGAAGTCGACAATTCATAGATGTGGTAGTATGAAAACACAAGAATGAATGTTCTGTTTTTTATATAATATTAGGGAAATGTAGATAATATTTATTTTATAGGAATAATAATAATTTTTATAAAAAATAATAAATTAATAATATAGTAATTATAAATTTATATCTTGAAGGTAAGAAATAAAATTAATGAATTTTGTAAAAAAAGTACTCATGTTAAGAAGTCAGGCATTCCCTTAGAAGACTCAGTGTAAAATAGATGTCTTAAGCCAATATATTTTTAGTATATGCTTAGGTAAAATGAATAGGGTTATAAAATAATGAAAATCTTAATAGTTTTATGTGTAAAAATAATTCATTTAGAGGTCTTTAAGGTGTATTGAGAGTCCCCTTTTATATTTGCTGAAAATGAAATTTCATTAAATATTTCAACGTAATATAAAGGGAGAACATGATTCAAATAAGAGGGGGACAAAGAAATGGATAATAAGTGTTCGCTAAATTATATAATTTTTTTTCCTAAATAATTTTTAACACAAATTTTAAACATGTTTATAAGTCCATTACTCTTAGAATATTGACTTTTACCATTTTTTGTTTTAATAGGGTAAATAATTTTTTTCCTTGTTAAAATAATTTTATTTTATATAAATAAAAATGAATATTATAAATAATTTGTACATATATAATCGATATATGAAATTAATTTTATTATAAAAAATTTATATGTGTAATAAAACTCAACTTTTACAATATCACATTTAATATTTAAAAACACATTTTTAGATGAAGTGAATTTTTAAGCAAAAAATATATATGCAGGTTAAAATTATAAAACTGTTGGAATTTAGTTATACAAATTTGTTTATTTTAAAATAATTAAAATATATTTTTATTTAAAATAAACACAAAACAAAATATTACCATAATAATATTTAATTTAAAGAAAATACCAATAATAGTTTTTATTGGAAAATATTTTTTAAGTTCTAAAAATTTTAAACATGAGTTTCTAAATTCGACATAATATTTTTTTTAAAATTTATAGTTTTCTTATTAAATACATAATTTATAAATTCAATTTTTTATAAACTTCTAGGAGTTTATTATAATATTATAATGTTATAGTTTTGGTAAAAATGATATTTTCACTATTCACCTAAGATTAACTTTTTTTGGAAAAATATAAAATAACCACTTTAACTAGAATTATAATCCTAAATAAAAATACCTTAATTTTTTAGAAATAAATTTATAGTTTTTTTATTTAAAATATTAAATAAAATCATAAAAAATAATGAGAAAATATTTTTTATAGGAAACTGACTTTTCAAAGTGTTAACAATTATTATACCCATTTCCTACCAATTTCTAATCTAATTAGAGTTATTATATAACAGATTTTATTCATATAAATAATACATAATATATTTAGTCTAATCGAATAATTCATAATTTTTTTTTATAAAAACATTTCTTATGAATTAAATGATATCGTTACTGTTATTAATGCATTATTAAATAAGAATCCTTTTTTATTTAAAAGTCAAAATAAAAAGTTTATGAAAAAAATTTGAGAATAACATATTAAATTAATAATTACCTAATTATATCATCCTAATCTATAGCTATATACATTCTCATGATCTCCCCAAATGATCTAAGAATAAGGTAAATTCTAGTGTCTGTGAAGGGTGGTGATTCTGGTAGCATGAATCTCATTTAAATTTGAAAAAGTTACGATTTATCCAACATGTGATTTCATTCATACCATAATTGATCATGTTTGTCTCAGTATTGGTATAAGGATAATCCATGTTAATCTAATTACTTTCTAATGTCGTATAAATGAGATTCATAAGGGTGACTTCCACTAAACAATGTCATTTCTCTCCCATTTCTATATATAGTTTGAAATATATATACATCCTTTAATACTTATTAATTTAATAGATGTATTATAATGGTAAAAATGTATTTTATCATACCATGGTTTTGTTTTTTGTTATATATTTCATTTTGAACAAACTATTAACACATTATTTACTTAATAAAATTACATAGTGAACTTTTGTGTTGTGACACCCCATTAAATAAATTACATATTTAAAATTTGAATAATCAGTTTGTAACGAAATAGATAACGATTTACATATGAGAGATATTACACATGCTATAATTAATAAATATTTATCAACCTCAGTAACATAGAATGGTCTTGTAAACTCAACTATTATTTCATAATTAAGATAACAAAATATGGGGTTTCTTCCTAACCATTTAAGCTAAATACTTGTCATTATTGGGGATGAGGCCTGTATATGGAAATAAATTTTCATAGATATTTCATCATCAATATTGCGGTGAAATGTTATCAAAAGTGTAGTTGGGAAATAAAATATTATCTCTCTATTTTGTTACTATACGGTCTATATTGAGATAGTTCATTAATTTACAAAACCACATCTAATGCATTTAATGGAACGATAACAATATTTTTACCAAGTAAATTCTTTTAAACCTAAAAATGGGATACCATAATCAAAATTATATATGTGTTTTTAAAAAATTAATATATATTCATCTTGTTGATAATTTTATGTTCCTAAAAACATACTAGGTATATTAGAGTGGGTTGAATAGGGTTTAAATATAACTCACCTAATTATTGAGTTAAGGATTACTGTTATTTACTCTATATAAATTTTCAAACTCACTCTCATATTTTTAGTTGAAAATGATTTCTCTTTTTCTCTCATTCATGAATGTTTTTCTATGCATATCATCCTTATTAGCCCTTATTTATTTTATTAATTTTTGGTAATTCCCATGTTTACCACATTAATAACATTGGACTTTTTGTGTTACATTTATATGAACAATATTTCCTTTTGTAGTTTCCAATGATATTTTCACTTTTCTAAAATTATTATTTGCTCTATTGCCACAATTAATTTCGATAAAACAACTTCTAGTTTATTTAAGAAATTACCCTAGGTGGTCTTTACCACATTCTTAAATGAAGGAAATTTAACATTCATTCCTTCATCATGTTTTTCACTAAAGCAACAATGAGTTTCTATTCATCTCCTATATGGAATTTTTGGAAAATGATTTTAGTCAATGCTATTAAGAATAATTCATGATAGAATGTTTGGAATAATCACAATATTTCTCACACATACTCTGATGCTATTCGATTTCTCTTATTGAATATATTTTTATTTTCAATGGAATTTTTTTTTAAATTTGATCACTTGGGTTGAAGCTATTAGTAAAACAAATAGTGTTTAATCATGAGTGAAGAAAAATTTACAACATAGAATAATTTTTATAAGATAATTACAGTAAAAAATCAACCTCAAAATGTCTTACTCTTAGTAAATATTACATTATTTTCAATATAACTAAAACACACTATTTTCAATAAAATAATGTTTAAGTTGAATAATATAATACCTATTAACATAATACCATGATTTAATTAGGAAATAAATCCTTCATAATGACTTTAATGGAGAATGTGATTAACAAAAGTATATCCCCTAGGAGTGTCTAGCTAGGTGTGCAATCTTAGATATTCTCATCATGAACTAGAGTGAATATTGATTTTGTAATCAACTAACCCTTTTAATAGTGGTTACCCCTTGGTGAACCTATTTTATTTCTATATCCGCATTCTATTATACTCATATCAATTTAATTTCTAGGAGAACCACACAATCTACACTTTACCAAAACATTGGGATGTTATCCTATACCTAGACTTATCCCTATGGTTTTAACTATTGTTATCTTTTCCAATATCTAAAGTATATGAACTAATAGTAAATTATAAATAACCCTACATTGATACAAACTATATAGACCCAAAATAATCATATATTTATTTTACATAATTTCATTAATTTGAACATTACATCTCATAAAATAATATCATAATCTTATAAATGGATGGTTTAGTATCATTGAGGAATGTCAATATAAGAAATTTATTTTATAATAGTTGTGAAATTTTCTTGGTAATTGATCTACACTATCCTTATATACTTATTCATAATATATACTCATATTCAAATCCTAGGTAAATAGAAACATAATAAAGAGGAGATCACAAATGCATAGTAAAGGTAAAAAATTGGTTAAAATCAAATATTAATAGTGAGAATAAGATTAACATATGGGTATAATCATGATATATAAGAAACATATACACCAAAAAATCTTAAATCACAAATTAGGGAATCATTGTGGACATAATATAATACATGGATCAATATATTGTAGAAACAGGTGTCGATAAACAATATCTATGAGAGCATAACATAGGAATGAGGATATGCATACAATTGTAACTTATTTAAATTATGGATCATTCATTACTATATGGAAACATTAATTTCATAGGCCAGACCATCAGTTACCATGATTATAATAAGCTAAACTTTACTGATGATTACTTATCTCATGATATATGAACTTTTAACCAATTAAAAATAGTTTGATAATAAACCCCATATGTTATTAAACATACTTATGAATGCCACATGAAAATCATTCACTTATAACAACATCAAGATCCCATGGAAAAAATTGAGTTTCATAAAAAATTAAAATTAAATTATATAAATTTTATAGCATGAAAAACCAATGGGTGGAAATTTTATTTCATTTAATTTTAAAATGAAATCATATAAATAAATCATTCATAATCAAAAAAAAATATAAAACCATGGAAAATAAATGGTTATACAAATCTGTTTAGTAAAATTATAGGTAAATACCACCTAATCACTATAATAAATAATATGGTTTTTATATTATATTTGTAAAGGATATTTGGTTATGTCAATAATTTCCCCAATAAATCAATGAATCAAATTTTGGTGGGGAACCTTCAATCAGAAGTAGGAAATTTGGTGTGTTCATAGAGGAAAAAAATTGAATGGTAGATCATATTTATAAACAGAAGCTGATTAGGTATGACAAAGGTAGTGATATACCATTCCACGAAAAAAGTATGAATTTACAAGAGACATATAGAGAAAGAGCGATTATGGTATATATTGATTATTTTTCCTTGATCATTTAATGAATATGTCAATTAAAAGTGGATTAGCTGAAAATTAAAATATTGGACTTTTAGAATATTCAATTTACAAAAAAAAATATTTTTGGTCATTTGAAAGAATTTTTAGAAATATTTTTTTAAATATATGAGAAAATTGATTTCATTTAGAAACCATAAAACTGTAAATAGAAATTTTTATATAATGTTAATAAAGATGGTGTAAATAAGTGTTCTGATAAAAAAACAATAAAAATGTATTTTAGAATACATTCATTGAAATGTGACCTTACAAGTTACATTAAAAAGTAAATTAAAAAAAATTAAGTGAAAAATGTGAAAATAATTTACCCTTCAAACAGAATCTTCAAAAATAGCGCCTTGAAAATAAAATAATGTGATCAAAAAAAATGTGGTTTGGACGATAAAACATAATATCTAAAAGGATGCAAATCCTTTTAAATTATTTGAAATACCATATTTGAATACATTCATCATAGACAGAGTAAGAAAGAAGAATTTTTAAAAGAGGATAAGTAAAATATACTAGTCACATAAGATAAAAAAATCATGTTACTAATTATAAGGGAGAACTTTGGTAGGAAATTAATTATAGAAAAGGACGGGAATCCATGATTAAGGATGATTATAATTATTATCACCAATGTAGTGCTTTCTGGGAATGGAATTTTATCATGGTAATAGATCTAAATTAAACATCCATTTTATACCATGGTTGATGAAAATTAAAAATTAAATAAACTATTATGAAGGAAGAAATAAGATCAAGAAGAAACATTATAACCCAATGGAGGGATTTAAGTAATCAAAAACCCTTACAACATTGGTATCATTTGTATCAATATATATTTACAGAGAGGATATAATATGTCTCCTCAAACCCAATTAATTAAATGAATATGGAAGTTAACTTCATTAGGCAATAGATACTACATTCCAAATAAAACATGAAGTTTAATATAAAATATGTCTCAAGGGTTGAAAACACGATATAAGAATCCCTTACCATAATTAATGACAGAAACTTATTCACTTGAATATAATTTATGATAAAAATAACTATATTAATCATATATTTAATATACTTATTAATATCTATAACCCTTTATAATTTTTGTTTTTATTGATTTTTTACAATAATATATGTTAGTAATTATATATTTATAATATCAGGTGTGAGTAATGTTGATCATTTTGAACTAGTTTCACAATTACGATATTGTTATTCAATCATATAAAAAGATTCATTTTTCCTAGATGGTATATTTTATTGGATTTTATGTTTTATAATTATTTATATTATTTATAATTTAATATTATGATTGTTTTGGTTATAGTTCTTATAGAAAAAACTAGAGACAAGCATGTTCATGTGATCTTTATCTAATGAGTGGTGGTATATTAATTAACAAGCTTAATATATAGTTTACTTTTAAATATCCAATTTTAAATATTAATTTTATAATTTATTTCATATATTATTTGTAATTATATTCTCATAGTCATCCAAGATATTAATTTATACCATTGTTTATGTCGGTGGTTACACCAACACAAACAATAACATTCCATAATTAATGGATGATTGTGAATATGAAAGTTGTTTATTATTAGAATAATATTTTTATAATATAACATTGATTAAATTAATTAGATATTTTTGTTGGGTTTAATCATATTTTAATCGATTTGAATACCTGTCAAGTCTAATCTGAGGTAAGACCCCTGAACATTTATTAATATAAAAGAAAAGTTTCGGATAAGATGGGGATGAAAAAATTCCCACATTTGACATAAATCATAATAAAAATTATAGTAAGAAGAGTCATTATCCCAACTAAGTTCATCAGTTTTCTATTTAGAAAGAGATATACATGGGTTTAAGTAATTGGACGCCTTGATATCTATCATCATTGACATTTAAGATCATGTAATAACATTATTTAGTGTATTAGTGTAGTAATTCCTAGGAATTCTCTTTGGGGGGGTCAGAGATCAGGCCATCACCTTTTGTAAAAATTTCTTTAAAAGAGACTTTTCCCAGCTCTTTGGCCTTAGAAATATCACTATGAAGCTCAATAATATGAACACCATCTGTCAAGTCCTCCACAATCATGAAAAGATCAGTCGGGTGAACAAAAACATACCCCATAAATTGTGGTTGGGAATTCATATCATTAAGAACTAATCCATGAGATTCATGACCATCCTAGAAGATATCAGTCAATTTTTTGACAGATCGTGTTTTCATTGGGAGCAATAAGTAGGAGTAATCCTTGTTCCATATCCTACTACCTCTTTGATTTCACATATTCATTAGACATGGGATATTAAAATCATGTAAATAATCATCAATATCAATAGATGTTTTATCTGGATAGTCCCCCTAAAACAATAATAACAATTTCATGGTAGTGGTAATCCTTACAACACACAATTAATGTTTTCATTTCTCAAAAAATGAGAGGGAATAAATATGTATTATAATTAATATATTTATATTCTCTATTATTTTATAAAAAGAAAATTTATTATTCAATTTAATAATTATAATCAAAGATTATATGTGGTTTGGAAAATTATTATTTTTCACATTGTGGTGGTAGTAGTCTTCAAAAAACAGGAATGATAATTTTCTTTTTTTAAATAGAAAAGGGTAAAGGTGGTTAATTGTTATTATCTATAAATAATAAAATTATTTAAAAAACACACCTATATAAAAATATATTAATTATTAAATTATAGTTAGACGATAAGAATTAAAATAAAACATTTGTTCAAAAAGAGTACTCATGTTGAGTGTTGTGGTTTTCTCTTAGAAGAATCTTGGGAAATTGAGTTCTTAATCAAATATATTAGGAATGTAAGATCATGGGAAATGAATATATTTATAATGTGAGGATAATAGATATTTTTTTATAATCCAAAGTCATTGATTGGTATTGAAGGAGTGGTGATAGGACCCTTTTATATGTGGTGAAAATTTTATTTTTCTAAATATTTCATTAGAATAAAAAGATTTCACATGTTTGAAATGTCATGAAAAATCTGAAATGGATAATAATAAATTATGGATGATATAATTTAATTAATAACTCAGAAATAAATTTTAACACAAGTTTACAACATGTTTCTAAGTCCTTCACTCAATGAATTTTCATGTTTACAGTTTTTGTTTTTACCGTGGTAAATAAATTTTACATAAGTGATTTAGTTTTCATTCATAATTATATAATCAAACATATTGAATAATTTTTACCTAATGATTTAAAATATTAAATAGATATAACATCCAAAGTTAATATAGAATATTAAATTTTCGTATTTATTAATATTTTTGAAAATAATATTAATAATACTTTAAAGGGGATGCTATGTTTGATGGAGTACCCAATACGCAACAACAAGTTTCTTTGAAATCATACGTTCACACTAATAATATAATAATATTATTTTAAATGGTAGTAAAATCCTAGCCATCGTAATGGAGGGAATGAATATAACTAACTAAAAAATGATTATTTATGTTTTTAAATATATTAGCAATAACCTAAAAAATGATAGAGGCTTAAAATGTGAATGAATCCAATTCTAATCATAAATATTCTAATATTATTTAAATGGTCGATTAACTGCATTTTGATGGAAACCCCTTTTTAAATATACTTTTTTTTTCACTTTTATATGATATATTTGACAAAATAAAATCCTTCTTTAGAATCAGGACATCAAAATATACTTTGTGTAAATTGTTTGGTATTTTATTCCGATAAAGATCATTTTTTAATGAATTGTGAAAAAATGATGTATTTTAATTCAAAACCTCCTTTTAATATAATTTATTTATATGGTTATATTTTCTTTATATTTTTTTTAATGTGTAGTTAAAATATATTTTTACCATTTAATCCAATGGTGGTCATTAGAATTAATTTCACTTTTAAAATGGGAATAAACAAGTCTCAATATTTTGATAGATATTGTTTCATAAAAACATGCTATTTGTTTTGATAGCTGTAATTACTATATAATTTAATAATGATACTTCTATGTTTTGAATTTGGTAAAATGGAAATCATTTTTTAATTTAGAATATCGAATATATCCTAGGATGATTTTTTGGTATTTTTCTGCAAATTTTCATTTTTTATTGAATAGTAAAAATACAGCATTTTAATTCAAAATTAACTTTTCATCAAATTTATTTATATAGTTATATTGTCATTTTAATTGGACTTAAGGTGTAATTTAATTATTTTTTTATCATTCAATACAATTTTTCTCATTGGAAGTAATTTCACTTTTAAATTGGATGTAAAAACTAATCAATCTTTTGATAGATTTTACATCATAAAAACCCGTCTTTGGTTTTGAAAACGAGAAGTATTAATAAATTAATTACTGCAATTTATATGTTTAGAATATGGTAAAATGGATTCCATATTTTTACTCAGATGGTCCAAATTATGTAATTAATACTCTTTTTTTGACATTATGAATAGTAACGACGACAATTATCATTAATTATCATGATTAATTAGTAATCGGGTAGTTGAGGGTAATAAAATAGTATCATAATAATATAAAATGACCCCAAAATGTGTCCAAATCCTCTCTTTTGAGTGATTTCTGACCATGGAAATCTTTATACAAAACATGAGGGCCCATTGAGTCACATTGGTGTGATAGTGACATTTATGACAGTATTTTTAAAAAAGAAGAGAAATATAACAATGGTTTTTATATCCTAAGTAATAAAATTTTAATTTTGTTTACAGAAATAATATCTTAGACTATAAATAGTCATTTGAAATCTAAAAAGGGTTCCTACATCTAGTTACTTTTTTAATAATTTTTAGACATTAATTAAATAAATTTATTTATAACACCATGATGATGCAGTGATTACCTCATTAATGAACAATTTAAATTAAACGAAAAGATAAGGTAAAATATAAGACATAAACATGTCTAAAACCTAATTTATTGGTTTATTTCGGACCCTTATCACCTTATCATGAAAATATATCACTTTGGGACCTTTAAAATTAGAAAATCACTTTATAATAAAGTAACATTTCATGACCTTCCAAAAGTGAGCCTCCTCCCTCTTATAAAAGGCCCCCACCTCTACCCCCATACCCACACCTCTCAAGCCCTTGGATCATCTAAAATCTGCTCATAATATCTCTCCAAATCCATATCTTACTCCTATAAGTCTCACATTGGGCAGAAGTCTTTCCAAAGAAGCCTTTGGCTCAAATCAAAAAAGGCTTACCCGATTTAGAGGTAATGTCTTCTCTCGAGTTTATTCGTTTTATTTTCCTTCTTCACACACCAATATATTCTTATTATTTGATATAATAATATCACATGTATCCTCAATATAGTAGTATTCTTTTATGATAATTATTCTACCTACACATACATACACCTCTGTCTAATTGTTAAAGAACATACTATTTCTGTGGGTGTCGAATTACTGCCTCACGAAACGATGATTGTTCAATATTCTTTTAACACCTTTCATGGTGGCCATTATGATGGCACCATATGTATATATGATATGTATGGTATTTAGTTTCTCTATATTCTTTTGAATTTTATTTTTTTAAATCACATCGTTTTTCTTTTCATGATGTGGAACTGTGATAATTTAATCTGAGGAAGTGTGGACTACCGCCACATCATGTGATGTGACTCGTTCATGACAAACATGGAATTTATAAACAATGTAATTAATTAAATTATGTTACCTATATAACATATATATTATACTGTAATTATAATATATATATTCCTCATTTAGTTTAAATTCCTTTAATATGACAAAGAAATGTAAGTAGCATTCATGCGTACGTACGACCTACCATCTCCATGAACGATGCATTTTCTTTTTTATCTCAAAATGTTATGTAATATTATAAAATGAATATATACTGGATATATATGATATTTAAGTCATTAATACCATTCTTTAGATGATGTACTTATATCTACATTGGAAATTCTTTTCAAAATAGTTCATTTCCGACTCATGTACCGAACATCGACAAAAATTATGATATGAACTCACATAATTAACTAATTATTATAAAATTATAATATGTGATATGAAATGGATAATAATATTTAATGGAAATCCATATGAAATTATAAATTGAACAAGGATTATTATTCAGGAATACAATGAAATGAACAAGAAAAGTCAGACTTGAGGTAAGGGATTTCCTACCTCGCTTTTAATTTTGTGAGTTTTCCATTGTTCACCACTTATTTGTTGCATGTGGTGTATTTTTTACTGCCATTTAATATATATTATCATGATACTATATATATTCATGGTATTATATTATTCCTTTGGTTTTTATTATCTTTTTTTCATACGACTAGATTGATTACAACGAGCTAATGGGTTTTTATCTCACATTTTATTCCAGTGAGATTCATGCTACATTTTCCACTATTTCCTTTTCTGTGGTGTATGTACTGCCCATTATTGTATTATTTGGGTAATATACGTTATTTTATGGGTATTTAAATCTTTATTGTATGAACCTTCTTTCATGGGGTGTATGGTTTGAAAGTTACCCATATCAGTAAGGGATCATTTCACCCACCTGTTTTAAAAGAATTCTTTTTGTTAGGTTTTTTAATTTACAACTTATTATATTTGGATATGTTCATATATATCCATCTTTCTGAAAATTTTATGTTCAAGTGATGAGATTCCCTTTTTATCTATCATCAACTCATTTTCTAACTTTTAATGTGAAGCCGTTTGGTTGTCGAATTTCATTAAAGAAACTTCTTAACCCAATTTCAATTCTTTGGGTTAAACCAGTAATTATTGATCATGTCCTGATATGAATATGTGTGGATGACCTCTGATTGTTTTACTCTTAATATCCTCTTATATTAGGTGAATTTATATCTATCACACATAATTATGTAATTGATTTATCCTTAATCTAAAGATATCATCTTTGTACGGGACTTCGTCTCAATCTCCTTTCATTGAGGAATGGTTTTATTTCTACATGACATTATTTAATATGGTGTATAAAACCCTTTTGACATTTAATTTCATTCAAATGGAATCATTTTACAGAAGCATTTTACTAAATGACAAAAGGAATGTTTTTGTCTTACGAATGTGGTGACAATGACTTTTCCGCCGCTATGACCATTATTTGAGTTTTAGCTACCTCTACAGGCCATAACATTTATTAAATGAAAAATAAATACCATGTTTTACTTTTATATTATTTTGGTATTGAAAATAGTTCTGATAATTTTTTGATTATATCAATGTGTTTTATTGATATCTTGTGATTGAAATGTGGAAATGTTATGTTTCCTGTATGCATGTTTTATGTGATACGATTATGTTATGATTATTGGGAATTATTTATAAAGTTAGGTGGTTCTATTATAAACTAAGGGTTAGTTAGCTAGTGATAACTCTCCAATTCATTGGGTAACATGATGGAGTTAAACACTATGGTTTCTCCGAAGAGATTTAGGGAATATACTGTGATGGGTATTCCAAATGGAACCATGAGGGTTACTCCCTACGTAAGAATGTTATTAATTCCTCAAGTTACCATTATGTCCTATGATATCTATGAGTTATTCATAAATCTTATGATTTCATGAGGTATGTTAATGTGCTTATGTTTTACGAGTAAAGTATGATTTCAATGATTTTTATGTATACATGGAGTTTTCTTTCCGTATTTTTATATCCCTTACTGATCTTTTTATGCTCATCCCATGTTTTTGAAATGTTTTCCATAGGACTAAAATATGAATAGGGTCAAGGATGGGATCAAGGAAAGTCATGATGGCTAAAACATGGAACGAGACCTGTTTCTTTTTAAGTGTTTTTATTTTATGAAAAAATGGAAACTGAGTAGAAGTGTCTACTTTGTAATCTTTTGAGATGTAATAGTTATGTAATAATTCTTTAAATGTCTAATCCTAAAAAGATAATCAATGTGAATTATTCATTTTATTCAATAATTATGTAATGTTTTACGGAAGGGTCCTTATAGTTGGTATCAAAGGTCGGTTTGGATAACATTAGAGGTTACGGTATTCTTTAATCTTAAGTGACATTACCATAATGGTTAGTCTTTCAGAAAGAGTCATAGTTTTTTTAGATAATGTTAAGGAGTTTTAGATAACATGAATAATTATATCTTAGTATTATATGATGATTTTACTAATAAACTCACACTGACCTTTTTGGTTTTAGTAAATGGCTGGATCTAGCTTGCACAAAGGTAATAGAGGATATGAAGAAAACTGTGATAGTTTTATGAATGAGGAACTAAATGATACGGGGTCTGCAATGAGAACTGTTGTGGTTATTCTCAACCTACTATCTGGAGTCATGATTGACCACATGAACCTTAGTGATTTTTATATGGCATCATATATGGGAGAAACAAATCCCTACATAAGATCAAGTAATAATCATAATGGTAAGTATGTTCAAAAACCTATGTTGTCAAAGATGTGGAACAAAACACATAGTAAAATGATTCAAAGGGACAGAAAGATGCTATAGATGTGGAAATGAAGGTCATAAATCAATAACCTACCATGGAAAAAGGATACATATAGTTGACTCTATTAAAGGGAAAGAAGTTCTTTCTAAAGGATCAATTTAATGTTTTAAATGTGGTGTTCATGGACATTATTCAAACCCATGTATTGCGAAGAATTTTCGGGAATGGGATCACCAGGATCGTAAAAATATTCGTTTACTAATACCTAATTCCATTCTGATTAAGGAGGAAGAAACTGACAATGACCAATTAATGTTATGGATTATTTCGTAACATATGTTTTCCTATTATTGAATCTTAGGATATTATTCATGTTTTTTTTGTAGGAAAGAAGTATTTTTAAAGGGATGGTTATTGGATCATGAAGAATGTTGAATGGTTAAGAATTCAAAATATAAGGGATTCAAGAGTTATGGTAGATTTTATGATGGTGAAATTATAAATATTTTTAAGGCTATTTTGATGATGGAATTACATTATAAGTCTTTTTATAGTATGTGTAACCCTGATGTTTTATATATGAATATTTTATTCAAGGAATAATTATCATTTCTTTTGTGTATATATTTATAAATAACCATTTGGGTTTATATGTTCCTTGAATTTGATGCAATTACCGGTTAATACGGTTTGGGATGTAAAACAAAAGTTATTAGATAAACTTCATGGTTAAATTATTTTATGATTTTTTTTCATGAATTTATCTCTTTTTTAGAATGTTATAAAATTATATAGTTTTTTAAAAAGTAAAACACATAGACCATGTGACAACACTTCGCGTTAGACGAAGATGTGGGAATCGAACCCACTACCAAAGTGCGACTGGTATTTATCACCTACCACTGGACTACATGAAGCCCATAGTTAGTTTGACTAATTCTTTTTAGTTAGATGATTTTATGAATCATGAATAAGTTCATTTTGGTTTAACTATTGAAATGATTGTCTTATCATAGAGTATATATGATTAGGTAAATTACTTTTCAAAATGAGACTTTAAGTGTAATTGATGTTATTTGAAGATAAATATTAAAATTTATCTTGGAAGAATATGTGATTAAATCCTCTAGATATTTGGGTTTAAATATTAGTTTGGATTACTTTGAGAAATTTTATGGATAACAGTTTATTTAATGGTCTTTCTTGATCCTCAAGTTCTTTTTGTTGAATTTTTTATATTTAGATTAGTATTTCTTTTTATAAAGGATTATCCTTTTGGGGATTATCTGATATTGTACTAACAATTTTGGTTTTGGTTAAGGTCTAAAGACGTGGGAAATATATAGTTCATATTTTGTGGATTAGGTGATTCTCAAGAAGATTATTATAGCGCTCTTAATGTAATGAATTCATCATAAATACTCATATTTTTGAGAAAATATGAGTTTTTGTAAGAAATATAGTAAGAGATGAAAGTCTACATGACAAGTAACTATGTTTCCTTATGTATTAGTTAAGCTCATTAATAAATTCTCCAATGAAAATTAACTTAAAAATAATTTTTTTCGGTTAACGTTTCCTATTGGGGAATCAAATACCGTTTAACCAATCACATGTTTTTTATTTTATGGTGGTTAACTTTATCCAAGACATATGTTCTATCACTCTCCATCAGATCTTGGCCCTTTGTTTTCTCTCCCATATCCATGTTTTCCTACATGGAATCCTATTATTGGTTAACTCGGGTGACCTTTGTAATTCTCTTTCATTCTTTTAAAGTGATAGTTTTAATGACTATTTTTCCGATGTCGGACTTTCAATGAAGTTTTTGAGCCCAATTTTAAAATTGTGGGGATGCAATTCCCAAAATGGGGGAAGGATGTAACATCCAAGGTAAATAAATAATATGATATTTTTATATTTATTAATATTTGTGAATAAAATATTAATATTACTTTAAAGGGGTTTCTATGTTCGAAGGCATACCCAATACGCAACAACGAGTTTCTTTGAAATCTTATGTCACATGCTAATAATATAATAATATTATTTTAAAGGGTAGTAAACGCCTAGCTGTTTTAATGGAAAGAATGAATAGAAATAACTTCAAAATGATTATATATGTTTTTTTAAATATTTTAAAAATTACCCAATAAATGATAGAGGCGTAAAATGCGAATGAATCCAATTCTAAGCATAAATATTCTAATATTCATTAAAATGTCAATTAACCACCTTTTGATGGAAAACCCTTTTTAAATATAATTTTTTCACTTTTATATGTTATATTTGACAGAATAAAATCCTTCTTTATAATCAAGACATCAAAAATTAGTTTGTGTAAATTTTTGGTATTTTTTCCGATAAAGTTCATTTTTTATGAATAGTGAAAAAATGCTGTATTTTAATTCAAACCCTCATTTTAATCAAATTTATTCATATAGTTAGATTATCATTATAATTTGGTTTAAAGTTATTTTATAATATATTTTTACCGTTTAATCCAATTATGGTCATTAGAATTTATTTCACATTGAAAATGGACATAAACAAGTATCAATCTTTTAATATATATTGTTTCTTAAAACATTGTATTTGTTTTACAGCAGGAATTAACAATATAATTTATTATTAGAAATTCTATGTTTTTAATTTGGAAAAATTGACATCATTTTTTAATTTGGAATATCAAATATATCTTACGTTGAATTTTTGGTATTTTTCTGATAATGTTCATTTTTTAATGAATAGTAAAAAATTCAGCATTTTAATTCAAAATTTATTTTTCATCCAATTTATTTATATAGTTCGATTTTCATTTTAATTGGATTTAAGATCTAATTTAATTATTTTTTTATCATATAATACCATGATGGTCATTGGATGTAATTTCACTTTTTAATAGGATGTAAAAACAAATAAATCATTTGATAGATTTTACATCTTAAAAACCCGACTTTGGTTTTGACAACAGGAATTATTTTTAAATTAAGTAATGCAGATACTATGTTTGTAATATGGTAAAAATTATTCCATATTTTTAATAAGAAGTTCCAAATTATTTAACTAAGACTCTTTTCCTTTTGGACATTATGAATAGTAATGATGACAGTTATCTTTAATTATCGTGATTAATTATTAATTGGGTAGTTAAGGGAAATAAAATAGTATAATAATAATATAAAATGACCCCGAAATGAGTCTGAATCCTCTTTGTTGAGTAATGGCCGATCATGGACGTATTTATACCAAAATTGAGGGCCCATGGAGTCACATGGGTGTAATAGTGACATTTATGACATTATTTTTAAAAAAGAATAGAAATATAAGAATGGTCTGTAAAACCTAAGTAAAAAAGATTTAATATTGTTTACATAAATGATCTCTTAGACTATAAATAATCATTGGGATGCTAAAAATATTTCCTACAACTTTCTATTTTTTTATAATTTCTTGACATTAAATTAATAAATTTATTTATGACACCATGATGATGGAGTGATTACCTCATTAATGAATGATTTAAATAAAATGAAATGATAAGGTAACATATAGGACATACATTTGACTAAAATTTCTTGTATTGGTGGATTTATAAGACTTATCATCTTATCCTCAAAATATATCATTTTTGGTCCTTTAAAATCCGAAAGAAAACATTATAATAATGTAACATTTCAAGACTTTCCAAAAGTGACCCTCCTCCCTCTTATAAAAGGCCACCAACTATATCCCCTTACCCACACCTCTCAAGACCTTGCATTGTCCAAAATATGCACATATTACTTATCCACATCCCTATCATACTCCTAGAAACCTCACTTTGTGCAGATGTTTTTTCACGGAAGCCTTCGGCTCAAATAAAAAAAGAGTTACCCGATTTAGAGTTAATGTCTTCTCGCGAGTTTCTTCCTTTTATTTTCATTCTTCACTCACCACAATAATTTTATTATTTTATCCCATAATAACACCAAAATCCTCAATATACTAGGATGTTTTTATGATAAGGATCCTACCTACACTTACACACACCTCTGTCTAATGGTTAAAAAACATACAGTAACTTTGGGTGGCGAATTACTGCACCACAAAACGATGATTGTTCAATCTTCTTTTAACACCTTTAATGGTGGCCATTATGATGTACCCATATTTATATATTATATATATATGGTTTTTATTTTTTCTATAATCTTCTGAAATTTATTTTTGAAAATAACATCATTATGCTTTTCATGTTGTGGAACTACGATAATTTCATCTGAGGAAGTGTGGACTACCGCCCCCTCAAGTGATGTGACTCATTCATTCCAAACATTGAATTTATAAAGAATTAAATTAATGAACTTATGTTACCTATATAAACTATATATTATACTGGAATTATAATATCTATATTTATCCTTTAGTTTTAATTCTTTTAATATGCCAAAAAATAAAAGTAGCGTTCATGCGTACGTACGACCTACCATCTCAATGAACAGTGCATTTCATTTTTTATCTCAAAATTTAATGGAATAGTATAAATTGAATATATACTTAATATATATGATATTTAAATCATTTATACCATTCTTTAGATGATATAATTATAACTACAAGGGAAATTCTTTTCAAAGAAGTTCATTTTTGACTCATGTACCAAACATCAACAAAACGTATGACATGAACTCCCATAATTAACTAATTATTATAACATGATAATATGTGATATGGATTGAATAATAAAATTTAAAGCATCTCCTTACAGAAACATGTGATAAGCATAAAAAGCACAGTAAAGGAATATAAAAATATAGAAAGAAAACATTAGTCCTTATATATATAAGAATAAATGAAATCATACTTTACTCTTAAAACATAAGCACTTTAATATACCTCATGAAATCAAAATTTTTTTTTAATAAATCATAGAAATCATAAGACATAAAGTTAACTTGAGGAATTCATAACAATCTTACGTATGAGTAACGCTCATGGTTACATTTGGAATACCCATCACAGTAAATTCCATAAATATCTTTGGATAAACCCTAGAGTTTAACTCCTTCTCATTACCCAATCCATTGGAGAGATATCTCGGGCTCACCCTCCCTTAGTTTCTCATAGAACTACCCGACTTCATAAAAAATGCCCAAGAATCATAACATAATTGTATCACACAAAACATGCATACTGGAAACATAACATTTTCACATTTCAATCACAAGATATCAATACAACACATTAATATAATCAAAACATTATCAGAAAAATTTTAAATACCAAAATAAAAGAAAAGTAAAACATTGTATTTTTTTCATTTAATAAAAGTTATGGCTTGTATAGGAAGCTGAAACTCAAATAATGTTCATAGCGGCGGAGAAGTTGTTGTCACCACATACATAAGACGAAAACATTCATTTCTTTGTTTAGTAAAACAATTCATGTAAAAGGATTCCTTTTTAATGAGATTAAAATTAAAAATGGTTTTATACACTGTATAAAATTTTTTCATGTAGAAATCAAACGATTCCTCAATGAAAAGAGATTGAGATGAAGTCCCATACAAAGACGGTATCCTTAGATTAAGGATAAATCAATTTCATAATTATTTGTGATAGATATAAATACACTCAAAATAAGTGGATATTATATGAAAAATAGTCAGAGGACATCCACACATATTCATAGCATGACATAATCAATAAGTAGAGGTTTAACCCAAAGAATTGAAATTAGGTTAAGAAGTTCCCTTACAAGAATTTTTATAGCCCAAAAACGTCACTTTAAAATTCAGAAAATGAGTTGATGAGAGATAAAAATGGTATCTCATCACTTGGAACTTAAATATATGACAATAAGGATATATAAGAACATATCCCAACATAAGAAGATGTAAATTAAAAGACCTATCAAAAAGTTGTCTTTTAAAAAGAGGAGGGTGAAAGGTTCCCTTACCGATTTGGGTAACTTTGGAAAGATACACCCCATGAAAGAAGGGGCATACAATGAAGATTTAAATACCCATAAATTGAATTATATTACACAAATAATACAATCATGGGCAGTAAATAAACCACACAAAAAGAAATAGTGGAAATTGTAGCATGAATCTCACGGGAATAAAAAGTGAGACAAAAACCCCTTACCTCGTTGTAATCAATCGAGTCGTATGACCAAAAGATAATAAACACCAAATAAATCACATAATACCATGAATAGAAATAGAATAATGATAATATATATTAAAAATCAGAACAAAATATACAACATGCAACAAATAAGTGGCGAACAATGGAAAACTCATAGAATTAAAAGCGAGATAAGAATTCTCTTACCTCAAGTCCGACTTGTCTTGTTTGTTTCTTTATATTCCTGAATAATAAACCATGCTCAATTTATAATTCCGTAAGGAGATGCTTTAAATTTTATTATTCAATCCATATCACATATTATCATGTTATAATAATTAGTTAATTATGGGAGTTCATGTCATACGTTTTGTCGATGTTTGGTACATGAGTCAAAAATGAACTTCTTTGAAAAGAATTTCCCTTGTAGTTATAATTATATCATCTAAAGAATGGTATAAATGATTTAAATATCATATATATTAAGTATATATTCAATTTATACTATTCCATTAAATTTTGAGATAAAAAATGAAATGCACTGTTCATTGAGATGGTAGGCCGTACGTACGCATGAACGCTACTTTTATTTTTTGGCATATTAAAAGAATTAAAACTAAAGGATAAATATAGATATTATAATTCCAGTATAATATATAGTTTATATAGGTAACATAAGTTCATTAATTTAATTCTTTATAAATTCAATGTTTGGAATGAATGAGTCACATCACTTGAGGGGGCGGTAGTCCACACTTCCTCAGATGAAATTATCGTAGTTCCACAACATGAAAAGCATAATGATGTTATTTTCAAAAATAAATTTCAGAAGAATATAGAAAAAATAAAAACCATATATATATAATATATAAATATGGGTACATCATAATGGCCACCATTAAAGGTGTTAAAAGAAGATTGAACAATCATCGTTTTGTGGTGCAGTAATTCGCCACCCAAAGTTACTGTATGTTTTTTAACCATTAGACAGAGGTGTGTGTAAGTGTAGGTAGGATCCTTATCATAAAAACATCCTAGTATATTGAGGATTTTGGTGTTATTATGGGATAAAATAATAAAATTATTGTGGTGAGTGAAGAATGAAAATAAAAGGAAGAAACTCGCGAGAAGACATTAACTCTAAATCGGGTAACTCTTTTTTTATTTGAGCCGAAGGCTTCCGTGAAAAAACATCTGCACAAAGTGAGGTTTCTAGGAGTATGATAGGGATGTGGATAAGTAATATGTGCATATTTTGGACAATGCAAGGTCTTGAGAGGTGTGGGTAAGGGGATATAGTTGGTGGCCTTTTATAAGAGGGAGGAGGGTCACTTTTGGAAAGTCTTGAAATGTTACATTATTATAATGTTTTCTTTCGGATTTTAAAGGACCAAAAATGATATATTTTGAGGATAAGATGATAAGTCTTATAAATCCACCAATACAAGAAATTTTAGTCAAATGTATGTCCTATATGTTACCTTATCATTTCATTTTATTTAAATCATTCATTAATGAGGTAATCACTCCATCATCATGGTGTCATAAATAAAATTATTAATTTAATGTCAAGAAATTATAAAAAAAATAGCAAGTTGTAGGAAATATTTTTAGCATCCTAATGATTATTTATAGTCTAAGAGATCATTTATGTAAACAATATTAAATCTTTTTTACTTAGGTTTTACAGACCATTCTTATATTTCTCTTCTTTTTTAAAAATAATGTCATAAATGTCACTATTACACCCATGTGACTCCATGGGCCCTCAATTTTGGTATAAATACGTCCATGATCGGCCATTACTCAACAAAGAGGATTAAGACTCATTTCGGGGTCATTTTATATTATTATTATACTATTTTATTTCCCTTAACTACCCAATTACTAATTAATCACGATAATTAAAGATAACTGTCATCATTACTATTCATAATGTCCAAAAGGAAAAGAGTCTTAGTTAAATAATTTGGAACTTCTTATTAAAAATATGGAATAATTTTTACCATATTACAAACATAGTATCTGCAGTACTTAATTTAAAAATAATTCCTGTTGTCAAAACCAAAGTCGGGTTTTTAAGATGTAAAATCTATCAAATGATTTATTTGTTTTTACATCCTATTAAAAAGTGAAATTACATCCAATGACCATCATGGTATTATATGATAAAAAAATAATTAAATCAGATCTTAAATCCAATTAAAATGAAAATCGAACTATATAAATAAATTGGATGAAAAATAAATTTTGAATTAAAATGCTGAATTTTTTACTATTCATTAAAAAATGAACATTATCAGAAAAATACCAAAAATTCAACGTAAGATATATTTGATATTCCAAATTTAAAAATGATGTCAATTTTTCCAAATTAAAAACATAGAATTTCTAATAATAAATTATATTGTTAATTCCTGCTGTAAAACAAACACAATGTTTTAAGAAACAATATATATTAAAAGATTGATACTTGTTTATGTCCATTTTCAATGTGAAATAAATTCTAATGACCATAATTGGATTAAACGGTAAAAATATATTATAACATAACTTTAAACCAAATTATAATGATAATCTAACTATATGAATAAATTTGATTAAAATGAGGGTTTGAATTAAAATACAGCATTTTTTCACTATTCATAAAAAATGAACTTTATCGGAAAAAATACCAAAAATTTACACAAACTAATTTTTGATGTCTTGATTATAAAGAAGGATTTTATTCTGTCAAATATAACATATAAAAGTGAAAAAATTATATTTAAAAAGGGTTTTCCATCAAAAGGTGGTTAATTGACATTTTAATGAATATTAGAATATTTATGCTTAGAATTGGATTCATTCGCATTTTACGCCTCTATCATTTATTGGGTAATTTTTAAAATATTTAAAAAAACATATATAATCATTTTGAAGTTATTTCTATTCATTCTTTCCATTAAAACAGCTAGGCGTTTACTACCCTTTAAAATAATATTATTATATTATTAGCATGTGACATAAGATTTCAAAGAAACTCGTTGTTGCGTATTGGGTATGCCTTCGAACATAGAAACCCCTTTAAAGTAATATAAATATTTTATTCACAAATATTAATAAATATAAAAATATCATATTATTTATTTACCTTGGATGTTACATCCTTCCCCCATTTTGGGAATTGCATCCCCACAATTTTAAAATTGGGCTCAAAAACTTCATTGAAAGTCCGACATCGGAAAAATAGTCATTAAAACTATCACTTTAAAAGAAAGAAAGAGAATTACAAAGGTCACCCGAGTTAACCAATAATAGGATTCCATGTAGGAAAACATGGATATGGGAGAGAAAACAAAGGGCCAAGATCTGATGGAGAGTGATAGAACATATGTCTTGGATAAAGTTAACCACCATAAAATAAAAAACATGTGATTGGTTAAACGGTATTTGATTCCCCAATAGGAAACGTTAACCGAAAAAAATTATTTTTAAGTTAATTTTCATTGGAGAATTTATTAATGAGCTTAACTAATACATAAGGAAACATAGTTACTTGTCATGTAGACTTTCATCTCTTACTATATTTCTTACAAAAACTCATATTTTCTGCAAAATATGAGTATTTATGATGAATTCATTACATTAAGAGCGCTATAATAATCTTCTTGAGAATCGCCTAATCCACAAAATATGAACTATATATTTCCCACGTCTTTAGACCTTAACCAAAACCAAAATTTTTAGTACAATATCAGATAATCCCCAAAAGGATAATCCTTTATAAAAAGAAATACTAATCTAAATATAAAAAATTCAACAAAAAGAACTTGAGGATCAAGAAAGACCATTAAATTGTGGGGATGCAATTCCCAAAATGGGGGAAGGATGTAACATCCAAGGTAAATAAATAATATGATATTTTTATATTTATTAATATTTGTGAATAAAATATTAATATTACTTTAAATGGGTTTCTATGTTCGAAGGCATACCCAATACGCAACAACGAGTTTCTTTGAAATCTTATGTCACATGCTAATAATATAATAATATTATTTTAAAGGGTAGTAAACGCCTAGCTGTTTTAATGGAAAGAATGAATAGAAATAACTTCAAAATGATTATATATGTTTTTTTAAATATTTTAAAAATTACCCAATAAATGATAGAGGCGTAAAATGCGAATGAATCCAATTCTAAGCATAAATATTCTAATATTCATTAAAATGTCAATTAACCACCTTTTGATGGAAAACCCTTTTTAAATATAATTTTTTCACTTTTATATGTTATATTTGACAGAATAAAATCCTTCTTTATAATCAAGACATCAAAAATTAGTTTGTGTAAATTTTTGGTATTTTTTCCGATAAAGTTCATTTTTTATGAAGAGTGAAAAAATGCTGTATTTTAATTCAAACCCTCATTTTAATTAAATTTATTCATATAGTTAGATTATCATTATAATTTGGTTTAAAGTTATGTTATAATATATTTTTACCGTTTAATCCAATTATGGTCATTAGAATTTATTTCACATTGAAAATGGACATAAACAAGTATCAATCTTTTAATATATATTGTTTCTTAAAACATTGAATTTGTTTTACAGCAGGAATTAACAATATAATTTATTATTAGAAATTCTATGTTTTTAATTTGGAAAAATTGACATCATTTTTTAATTTGGAATATCAAATATATCTTACGTTGAATTTTTGGTATTTTTCTGATAATGTTCATTTTTTAATGAATAGTAAAAAATTCAGCATTTTAATTCAAAATTTATTTTTCATCCAATTTATTTATATAGTTCGATTTTCATTTTAATTGGATTTAAGATCTAATTTAATTATTTTTTTATCATATAATACCATGATGGTCATTGGATGTAATTTCACTTTTTAATAGGATGTAAAAACAAATAAATCATTTGATAGATTTTACATCTTAAAAACCCGACTTTTGTTTTGACAACAGGAATTATTTTTAAATTCAGTACTGCAGATACTATGTTTGTAATATGGTAAAAATTATTCCATATTTTTAATAAGAAGTTCCAAATTATTTAACTAAGACTCTTTTCCTTTTGGACATTATGAATAGTAATGATGACAGTTATCTTTAATTATCGTGATTAATTAGTAATTGGGTAGTTAAGGGAAATAAAATAGTATAATAATAATATAAAATGACCCCGAAATGAGTCTGAATCCTCTTTGTTGAGTAATGGCCGATCATGGACGTATTTATACCAAAATTGAGGGCCCATGGAGTCACATGGGTGTAATAGTGACATTTATGACATTATTTTTAAAAAAGAAGAGAAATATAAGAATAGTCTGTAAAACCTAAGTAAAAAAGATTTAATATTGTTTACATAAATGATCTCTTAGACTATAAATAATCATTGGGATGCTAAAAATATTTCCTACAACTTGCTATTTTTTTTATAATTTCTTGACATTAAATTAATAAATTTATTTATGACACCATGATGATGGAGTGATTACCTCATTAATGAATGATTTAAATAAAATGAAATGATAAGGTAACATATAGGACATACATTTGACTAAAATTTCTTGTATTGGTGGATTTATAAGACTTATCATCTTATCCTCAAAATATATCATTTTTGGTCCTTTAAAATCCGAAAGAAAACATTATAATAATGTAACATTTCAAGACTTTCCAAAAGTGACCCTCCTCCCTCTTATAAAAGGCCACCAACTATATCCCCTTACCCACACCTCTCAAGACCTTGCATTGTCCAAAATATGCACATATTACTTATCCACATCCCTATCATACTCCTAGAAACCTCACTTTGTGCAGATGTTTTTTCACGGAAGCCTTCGGCTCAAATAAAAAAAGAGTTACCCGATTTAGAGTTAATGTCTTCTCGCGAGTTTCTTCCTTTTATTTTCATTCTTCACTCACCACAATAATTTTATTATTTTATCCCATAATAACACCAAAATCCTCAATATACTAGGATGTTTTTATGATAAGGATCCTACCTACACTTGCACACACCTCTGTCTAATGGTTAAAAAACATACAGTAACTTTGGGTGGCGAATTACTGCACCACAAAACGATGATTGTTCAATCTTCTTTTAACACCTTTAATGGTGGCCATTATGATGTACCCATATTTATATATTATATATATATGGTTTTTATTTTTTCTATATTCTTCTGAAATTTATTTTTGAAAATAACATCATTATGCTTTTCATGTTGTGGAACTACGATAATTTCATCTGAGGAAGTGTGGACTACCGCCCCCTCAAGTGATGTGACTCATTCATTCCAAACATTGAATTTATAAAGAATTAAATTAATGAACTTATGTTACCTATATAAACTATATATTATACTGGAATTATAATATCTATATTTATCCTTTAGTTTTAATTCTTTTAATATGCCAAAAAATAAAAGTAGCGTTCATGCGTACGTACGGCCTACCATCTCAATGAACAGTGCATTTCATTTTTTATCTCAAAATTTAATGGAATAGTATAAATTGAATATATACTTAATATATATGATATTTAAATCATTTATACCATTCTTTAGATGATATAATTATAACTACAAGGGAAATTCTTTTCAAAGAAGTTCATTTTTGACTCATGTACCAAACATCGACAAAACGTATGACATGAACTCCCATAATTAACTAATTATTATAACATGATAATATGTGATATGGATTGAATAATAAAATTTAAAGAATCTCCTTACGGAATTATAAATTGAGCATGGTTTATTATTCAGGAATATAAATAAACGAACAAGACAAGTCGGACTTGAGGTAAGAGAATTCTTATCTCGCTTTTAATTCTATGAGTTTTCCATTGTTCGCCACTTATTTGTTGCATGTTGTATATTTTGTTCTGATTTTTAATATATATTATCATTATTCTATTTCTATTCATGGTATTATGTGATTTATTTGGTGTTTATTATCTTTTGGTCATACGACTCGATTGATTACAACGAGGTAAGGGGTTTTTGTCTCACTTTTTATTCCCGTGAGATTCATGCTACAATTTCCACTATTTCCTTTTGTGTGGTTTATTTACTGCCCATGATTGTATTATTTGTGTAATATAATTCAATTTATGGGTATTTAAATCTTCATTGTATGCCTCTTCTTTCATGGGGTGTATGTTTCCAAAGTTACCCAAATCGGTAAGGGAACCTTTCACCCTCCTCTTTTTAAAAGACAACTTTTTGATAGGTCTTTTAATTTACATCTTCTTATGTTGGGATATGTTCTTATATATCCTTATTGTCATATATTTAAGTTCCAAGTGATGAGATACCATTTTTATCTCTCATCAACTCATTTTATGAATTTTAAAGTGACGTTTTTGGGCTATAAAAATTCTTGTAAGGGAACTTCTTAACCTAATTTCAATTCTTTGGGTTAAACCTCTACTTATTGATTATGTCATGCTATGAATATGTGTGGATGTCCTCTGACTATTTTTCATATAATATCCACTTATTTTGAGTGTATTTATATCTATCACAAATAATTATGAAATTGATTTATCCTTAATCTAAGGATACCGTCTTTGTATTGGACTTCATCTCAATCTCTTTTCATTGAGGAATCGTTTGATTTCTACATGAAAAAATTTTATACAGTGTATAAAACCATTTTTAATTTTAATCTCATTAAAAAGGAATCCTTTTACATGAATTGTTTTACTAAACAAAGAAATGAATGTTTTCGTCTTATGTATGTGGTGACAACAACTTCTCCGCCGCTATGAACATTATTTGAGTTTCAGCGTCCTATACAAGCCATAACTTTTATTAAATGAAAAAAATAAAATGTTTTACTTTTCTTTTATTTTGGTATTTAAAATTTTTCTGATAATGTTTTGATTATATCAATGTGTTGTATTGATATCTTGTGATTGAAATGTGAAAATGTTATGTTTCCAGTATGCATGTTTTGTGTGATACAATTATGTTATGATTCTTGGGCATTGTTTATGAAGTCGGGTAGTTCTATGAGAAACTAAGGGAGGCTGAGCCCGAGATATCTCTCCAATGGATTGGGTAACGAGAAGGAGTTAAACTCTAGGGTTTATCCAAAGATATTTATGGAATATACTGTGATGGGTATTCCAAATGTAACCATGAGCGTTACTCATACGTAAGATTGTTGTGAATGCCTCAAGTTAACTTTATGTCTTATGATTTCTATGATTTATTCAATTTTTTTTTGATTTCATGAGGTATATTAAAGTGCTTATGTTTTAAGAGTAAAGTATGATTTCATTTATTCTTATATATACAAGGACTAATGTTTTCTTTCTATATTTTTATATCCCTTACTGAGCTTTTTATGCTTATCACATGTTTTCAAGAGTTTGAATTTATATCACATATTATTTCAATAAGATCGTAATTGTTAAAGTTATTATTGGTATTGTTATGAGGAAATACCAAGATAAGGAAATTATTTTCCAAGAATGAAAAAAATGAAGTTTATAATGGACACTTTCTCTTCCTCATTCCACCAGTCTCAATTTTCATTATAGATTTCATAATATGTATACTTCCATTTGTGTCCAGTAATTTAATTACTATTATACATTGGTAACAATTTATTTTAATATCATTTATTACTTTATATGGTGTTTAATTTAGATCATGATACCAATATAGTATATACTTAATTAAAATACAGAATAAAATTTATGGTTGTTACATTACCCCTCTTCAGACTCTTTTCTAGAAGTCGCTACAATGTGAAAATATGGGTTTGTTCAAAACATGGTAATTTCATTTATGATTCCCAATCACTCTTTTTATGAACATATATACTAATAAAAAATATATCTAAAATGATACTTTCACTACTATGATAATATTACATAAGGTTATATTTATATATGATATATATATGGTTTGTATATCGACTTCCCTGAAAATAATGATATAAAGTCACATAGAAGGTTATATTATCTATGAAATATAATATTTTAGAAACATTATAAAAAGTTATCATTTTATATTTCTCCCACATAATCTATCATTCAATAATTATTTACATAATATCAAATAGATGAGGTTGTTTTATTTATTCAAGCATTAAATATTTGAACTGATTCAAACATTTATTCAAGAATTTGATGCATGAATAAATGAGATAGACCAATGAGAATCCTTGAGGTTTATAAATTATATAGAGATATAGTGTCTTCAGTGTGTGGTAATTCCATCATGCTTGGACGATACTCCGTGAAACAACTCTTTCTTCATCATCCTCTTTTATGTTATGTGGTACTAGAATTCTTTGGAGAGAATAATGATACTATCCAAATGAAATATGAATTTGTGAAACCAATGGATAAAATATGTATATTGGAATTATTTTAGATATTTGGTCATTATCAAACAGATTTTATAAATTTTAATGATGATTTAGTGGCCTCCATGTTGTAGATTACACATTTTTACAACATCCTATTCATTATGTTTTATGCATGATTTCCTATTTTCTAGAATTTAAGATCCTTATAATGTGGATTATTTAATTACATTCATAAAAAATTGTTTTTAATCAATAATGAAACCCTTCAGTGGTATCATGGGGATCCATCATTATGATTTATGAAACTAGTGATGAAATAAATAACATATAAAAAATATAGTACATTGTCATATTTTGAAAGTGACATTTTTAAATAGGATTTACACTTACTTAGTCTAGCCATATTAAGGTAACTGATGCACTAACTATACAAAGATAGGTTATATAATGGTAATTATGTCTTCATCCATACATAACATAGTAGCATAAGGAAATCCATGAGGTTATCCATATTTGATTAATCATGTCAAATCATCTTCTCACTTACCTTTACATGAAGGGTTTCATGTAAGGGTAAATATGATTTTACTAAGGTTGTGTAAAGGAATCTCACATCTTACCCTCATGTGAAATAGATCTACATAAAGGTCATAACCTTATGTAGAAGGTCTATTTAAGGTTATCCTCTTAGTAAAATTTAATAAAATAATATATGTGACGGTAATACCCTTACAAAATGGTACATAGAGGCCATGTAAATGTAAATTCAACCTTATCCATTCATGAAGAGTTCATGTAAGGGTAATATACTTTATACCATTATGTAGAATGAGACGCAAAAGGTAACATTCATATTACCAGTAAGATGTACATTATTTTTTAGCCTTTTAATGGTATATGGTTATTAACTTTATGTAAAGGATTCCAGATGGATTGCGTAAGGGTTGAAGTATTTACCCTTATGTAAGAATATCATTATAGTTAAGGGTAAGAAATTTTTTCTGTAAAATGTTATTTTTATCAAATAAAATGGTTTTAATGGTTGATAAAATGTTTAACAACCAGTATAATTTTTTTTTCGAAATATTTAATTTATAAATAATTTCTAAATAACTAATTTAATTATAAATTTATTATAATAATATTAAATAATTTCTTTTGAAAATTTATATTTAGAAATATTAAATGTTAATATTTAAATATATTCTAACAAATTATATGGAAATTATTATGATATGAAAATAAAACTGTTTATTTTTTATCATAATAAATAATTTATAAAGGGATAAAAATTACTAAATAAGGATAAAATATAAAATAATTATAAATAGATTATGAATTATTCATAAATAATTATTTTTAATTGTTCAAATTAAAAGGTATTTATTTCTATATTATTTAATCCATATAAACAATTGTTTTGATGATTTATATGATCAAGGATTAAATAATGATTAATTATGTGATATTTACATTTGGTAAAATGTTTACATAATAGTAATTAAATTATAAATATTTTATACATCATATTACATTATATATTAGAAATTTAAACATTATAAAATTATAAATATGAAGGACTTAATATCTGAGTGGATATAAAATGATTACATTTTTAATTTTGGAATGTCTAAAATGTCAAGGATGAAATTGTAAAACTTTTTATAAATATATTTTATTTATAATTTACTCATAGATTATTATCTCATGTTTAAATATCTAAATTTGTTCATATATTTAAAGGATATTCCCTACATTTTTCTTATTTAGTAAATTGTTAATGAAATGAGATGGTAGTGTATGTTTTAGTTTGGGATGTTTAATTGCCTCAAGGGTAGAGTCATTCATTTTTCATGATAGGATTGACTCCATAATGAATTTAGTTTTTCATCCACCTTGACATTGGATTTTAATTGAATTTTTTATCTTAAATTTAGTATTTGGGAAGAGTTTGTTAACAATAGGGTATAGAGTTATGGTGAATGTGATTCTCTCTTGAGTATTGTATCCCTATGTAAAGGGACATGTGGTCAGACTACCTACATACCTACCAGGATTCTTATTCCATTTCTATGATGGGGAATGTTGTTGGAAACCTATAAATTTGGGATTACTCTTGTGGATAAATATATTATTTTTCAATAAATGTTAACGTATATTATGCATATGATACATCTGGATATATATGAATATTTTTTACTTCTATTTTTGGGTGACTAGCACAGACATTTTTTTCTATTTGAAGAGTTATAAATCAATATATTTTTAACATTTTGATTAGGATGAGGGAATATAATTCCAAATTTAATTAATAAAATCATGCATATAGAAAATGAAAATAACATTAGATAAGATGGTGTGATTAATATCCCATTCAAATACTAACTGTGATATTCCTTCCAAATATGTACATTTCAAGACATAGGTCATCTAACTGAGTAATTTCACACCAATGTGAGGTACCCGTAGATTATCAAGTATAAGGAAATGATGTAATGGGTGATCATAGATTATAATTGAGTAGTTTTCTCATAAGTGTGGTGAAACTAGATTACGTTTTAATTAGATTGCATTTTAAATTCACTTTGGGTTGAAGTATCTAGAAAACCCCAAGGGATGATATACCATAGATATATATTTGGGTAATCCCAATGATTGATTAGACAAATATTTTTTCACTCAAACATCCATGAGTCATATATGATATGTTTGGGATGATTCACTAACTAAATAACATTTTAGTGAGTTTTCAGCTAAAGAGGGGTCATTTTTTTAGTCAAATATAGATCATTTCCCACTAATGGGTATGATGGATTTTATATGGATCATCATTTTAGTGGGATACAATTAAATTAAATTTCTAATTTAATGGTTAATAATACATGAAACTCATCTAATAAAATCGTATACTTAGAAAATATCACAATTATCATCATCAGGTAAAACATTATAATTAATATTTAGACAAGGTAAAACATTATGTAATTATATCTCCATAGTTGTAACATAAAGAGAATTATTGAGAAATATTATTTAATTAAGGAATGTTATCATGTAATATTTCTGATTTATGAAAACATATTAAGTTAAATTCATATGTGTTTGAACAGTTCATTTCTTAGTAACCATGTGTTTATAGTTTTCAATAAGTGAATCAATATTATTATAAAATCAAACAGTATTTCATATATGTTATCAAAATAATTATATTAAAAATGAAAAAATCAGTCTTAGAATTTTCTCATGTACTGAATATGATTGGATACATCAAATAATCAATATAATTGAATATGTGGATGACATGTTGAGACAACAAGATTCCTAAAATATTTATTATTTAAAAAAAAATTTATTATTATGATAGATTTATAATATCAAAATTATGTTTTATAAATTTCTGTAAATATAAAGAAGCTCATAAGATAGAAATAATGGTTTCTGAAAGGTTTCATTCAAGTTATGCTGAAAATGAGTTTCTCTATTGATAACTTGGATATTTCAAGATTGAATGAACTTATTATAAGATTTTTATTATATAATTATACTCTTAATAAAATCATGAAAACAATGATTCTCAATATGTTGAGATATGTTTTTTAAAAAATATAGTTACGATTTATTCAGTTGTATAATAGTCTTTAACTGATAAATAAAATATCTTGTTCTGTTTAGGTATTTTTTCCTATTATCGTCAATGGAAATGATATGAATGTATAAAATAATTAAAATAAAATTCATTATGATATTCTCAATTTGGTGAGAATATATGATCTAGGAATATGATATTTTGATTTTGGTATAGTATGGATAGTACAAGTTGGTAAAAGTTTAAATTAGATGAAAAAAATTCATTGAAAAGTTCAAAAATGATTCTTCCTTTAGCTAATAATGTTAATTAAAACCTATGGTTTTTAGGAATGAATAATAACAACTCAATATGATTGGATTATCCAAGATATACTAAAATTATTTTTTGAAACACTATGTAATGTCCATGCCAAGTATGGATGATACAGAAATTAGTTCATATATTTTGAGGCGTATGTGATAATAAATTTTTATTTTAATAATCTTTGTAAATATACAAGATTTCAAAAAAATATGGATAATTGACTGAGATACTAGTTTATATTCATGAGATGTTGTAAATTTTTACTCAATCAATGATTTTAATGTAAAAAATTTTATAAATATTAAATAAATATATGTAAAATATTTGTATCTTCAACTCATTTATCTCATGTTATATGAGATGATGTGTGATAAAAATGAGTTTTCATGAAAAAGTTTGAGATGATTAATCATATACACATTATCTAGGAATCATAAAATCATATTACATTATTTTAGTAGACTATATACATCAAATTATTTTATCTAGTATATTATATTAATCGATGAATTTGTTAAAACTTGTTGGAATGTGTTCCCACCACCCATCAGTGGTATATTTTAATAAACTCTTATTTTTAAAAAATGTTCAAAAAACATAGATTATTATATAATATATAGAAGAAATAGTCAATTAGTTTAATATTCCTATAAGATTTTTAATTATGGTTTGTTTTTTATTAGATAATTTTTTTTTAATTTAATAACATTATTTTTGAGGATAATATTGTCTAAGAGGCTAGTGGAAAAATGTTTGGACATAGAGAAGTTCAATGTAAATAAATAAATTATTAAAAAACCAAAATATAAAGTGATTTATAAATCATATCCTAAAATGGTTACGATATGTGATGGTAAAGAAAATATAATTTGTTACATTTAGTTACAATTTGGTGAGTAGATATCACTATAATACCAGATTGAGATAAAGAGCTTTTCATTCAACATTCTAGATGAGTTAATGATATACAATGACAAATAAAAATGTAAGGAGTTACATTTAGTTATCATGAAAATAATAGAAACTATTCATTGAAGGATTTAATAAGTAGAAAAATAAATTGCAACATATTTATTAAATGTGTTTACAGTATGGAAATACAAGGAAATATAAGAGTTACAATTAGTTACAATATTAATTTTTTTTTCACATTGTCCTAAACAATTTTCATATTGAAAAGGAAAAAATAATTCAATTAGCTACATTATTTTGTGGAATGTTTTGATGGATTATGTTTCAAATATGGTTATGATGAACATAGAAAATAGTTTAATTATAAAATAGAATTTAAAAAAACAAAATTTGATTCGGTAAATATAAGAAGATAAATAGTAATAAATAAGAATCCTAAATATCATTTTTATTCAAAATGGCTTAGTTCATAGTATTGTCTCACCAAAATATTTTTTTGGGATGGTTTTATCAAAAGTTCACACAGAGATGTGACGTAGTCACATAGAGATGTGACATAATCACATAGATATATGGCTTTCTCGCATAAGGATGTTCCATGGTCATGTGGTGATGTGATATGATCGTACAGGGATGTGACATGGTCATAGAAAGATGTGATGCAGTCACATAGATATGTGATAAAAATTTCATATGAATTATATAGTTAATTAAAACCAAACAATATATATAAAATAAGGATGATAACGTATTGTATCATATAGTATATGTAAAACTAGCAGTTATGTTGATATTGTTAAAAATTATTAAATTGGGTAAAAATATTAAAATATACCATTTTTAAGAATATTAAAATCTATCATATTAAAAAAAACTCTTATTTTTAGTCCTTAACATTAGAAACATAAATTTGTATATAGGAAAACATTATGTGAAGTGAAATAAGAATTAACCTCTCAACGTATAACATAGAGTTTACCCCAAATTCATGTTCATCGTGGATTACTATAGTTTGTGATGAAATTTTAAGGTTATCATGAGTAATATTGTTTTTATAGAGATACAAAATATTTTCATGGGGTAAATTTTAAAGTACAATATTCATTAGTTGTGTAGGATAAACAACTATGTATACTACATGAATTGTAATATAGATGTATTTTGGCATAGTAGGGGTTCTTGGATAAAATTTGTGTCTACACTACCCAGAGATGGAGAGATACCTAAGATGATAAACTTTATATATTTATACCATAATATTTAAATTCAACATAATAACATAGATAAATGGATGTGGGTTGGAATGTTTCTAATCATGTCGCCCGTTAGAACTTAACCATGATAGGATTTGTCCCCTCTTATAATGAGTATGATATCTAGGACCTCTATTGAGATAGAATGTATGTGTAAGGACATAACTAGTTATTATATACCCTTATAGATAAGGGGAAGGTGATGTGATTATGTAGAAGTATATAATAAATGTTATATACTCATCAAAAAAATTAGTCTATAATCTGAGAAATGAGAATATATGAGTTGGCTACATGCATTTGATATATTCCATGTCCCATGTCACTTGATGTCTTGGATAAAGGAAAAATATGAGAATTCATGTTCATATATGATGGAAACTAGTGAACATAGGTATATATATACAAGTGTATGATGGATATCACACTATACCCCTTTATATATTGAGTAGCAGAGATTATTTCCTAGATGTTATTCTTCTCTTACATATATGAATATAATGTTTTTTTTCATTGATATGAAGACTCATAAGGCCACACAATTTGGTTGAATTAATGGGTATTTAGTTTTTCATAGATTGTTACCCGAATAGTGTTTTAGAATTATTCCAATTTTTTTTAGATTGGTATTCACATGTTATAGCATATGTGTGATACAACGTGGAGTTAATAATAAATTTCCAAAATAATTTTGGGAAATATCCAAAAGGTGTTTTGAATATGGTTTCAAAATTTATTCTTTATAATACAATATAAGTTGAAATTGAATGATGTTTACTATGATTTGTGAAAGTGGGAAACTTATCTGGGTATTCCCTTAAACCATATTTATATATATTATCTTTCAGGGGTTTATATATGTTTTCATGAATATTGTGATTTTCATGTACATATAGGGGTACACTATTCATACAATATGTTATTTAATAAAAATGATAAATAATTTTAATTTTATATGTAGCTCACTTAATATATCAATAAATATAACAGTATATAAGATAAAATAGTTAAGGGTGTTTTATATATCCATTAATTTGATCCTTGAACTATCTAAGAAATATTTTCATGTATTTTATGAATGAATGAATAAAACTACCCAAGGGGCATCCATGGGGATTATAAACTATACAACCATATGACAGATATAGTTTGTGGTAATTCCATCATGTTTGGTTGATACTACAAGACCAAAATATAACTTTATCTTCTAAATTTTAAATGTGAGGTATTAACATTCAATTGAGTTGATAATTTTATTGTATGAATTTCAGATGATTTTGTGAAACCTGTGGATACACAATAAAGAGTAGATTCCTTTTGGATAACCATTATGATCTTTATAAAACCCATATAATGGATTATAAATATGTTTTAGTATCCTTTATATTGTATGTTACCCTGGTTTATAACAAATCCTTCATTTTTATTTTTATATGTAGTTTCATATTATCTAGCATGGAATATCATCAAAAAATGGTTAAATTGATATTGATTCCTCAAAAAAAGTAATTTTTTTAATGACCAACATAAACCTTAAAATTTTAATATAATTTTTTTTATATACTGAAATACTAACTGGGGTTTCAATATTTTAAATATTTCGGAATAACATCTTTATACATAGTGGTTTTACTAACCAAGGTGGATAATGTTGTATTCAACAACATATTCAATTCATGTATGTTTATCAGAATTGATATTGTGATCTATTATAACATTAATATTCCGGACCCATACTAGTGGGTCCTAATCCGTGACTACCCCATGCCTACCACTAAAAGATAATGGGCTAGAGACTAGTGATGAGTAAGAATATCACTGACATGGGAGGCCTTTGCTTAAATCATCTACACACACATCTAATACAAAAAAAATTATAAATTAAGAAAACAATAAACAATCCTAAAAATTCTAAAATACCACCATCAAAGTAAGAAAACAATTACTGGAAATCACGGTCCAAATAAAACCCACCAATAGAAAATAAAACATGTTCAATATGTGAAGTTAGAGCAGAATAAACTAAATGAAAACATAGAAACACAACTCAGTCTATTTTAATCAATAATATTCTAATGGTCCTGGTCCCTCTAAGACTCTATCAACTGTTCAGTCATCTACATATGAAATGACACGTTTGGTATAATCTCATACATTGGTGAGTAAAACGGAACCCATTACAATACCATGAAAACGTTATTAATATTGAATCAATAATAATAGTCATATCATCATAGGATTATCTCAATAGAATAAATAATAAGAATATCTAGATATATAAAAAATTGACACACAATATCATTGTTAGGTAATGTCTATTAGTCTATCCTAGGATTCATTTTCAAAGGATCCTTATAAAACTAATCTTGGAGAACTTGATCCATGAGTTTTATAGAATTGTTGGAATCCCTATTAGATTTCATGCTTATAGGTTCTCACCATAAGAATAACATGAAAAAATTATAAAGAGGTTGCTACAAATATAGCGAGCACACCCAAGGCCAGGGTGTATACCAACAACCCATTCTGGATTAACCCAATAAGTAGGAAATCAATGCACACATTTTTATGGTCATGAATATTCTTAGTACCCCAAATAGGGAAAATTATTATGATAGAGGATCTCACTCTAGGCCTCGTTAAGGTATTCTAAAAACTGTATCAAATAATAATGCTACTCTAAGGGAACACAATTCTATGCATAGAATAATATTCCATAATAATCCCCTAGGGAATGAACTGATGGAATTCACCTTAATTATTCTTTTCCAAGATATAGAGGAAATTGGATTCAATAATTGTTTTAGTGGGCATGTAGAAGGTTCTATGAGTACAAAAAATATCCCCATGGCACAGGGTTCTATCCATGTATGACTGATTAATCCCGGGTTCATTTCTATTTACACCATGTGTTTAAAACCACACACTGCATGTGGGTCCACATTATCTTTTAAGAATATATCTCATATACATGCTAATATTTTATCTAGGGTGTACACGATGTGTGTCATGGACCACATGGCATGTAATACCGCAAAACCTTTTGGTAGTGTACCTCATGCACATATTGATCTGGTAACTAGGGACTACACTAATTGTGGTGGAGACCATAAGGAATGTGTTAGGGGCCACACGACATGTGATTCTTATAAATATGATGAAATTTTAGCTACATCTATGAGGGTCCCTCATGGTGTGCGTCTCCATATTACACACTATTTAACCCATAATTTAATAAAACTATCTGGTTATTTTCCATGGAATCTTCCATGATGTCTCTACCTAAAAATTTTCTAAATAAAAAGGATTTGGGGTTTTCCATTACCTTCTATGACTAATCTCCATGTTTTGGCCTTCAAAAGAGCTCAAGAAATTTCCATGTGCATTATTATTAGGTAGAAAATCAGTCCAGAATGAAAAACGTTTTTGAACCCTTCTTATATACCTCAAATCATTCTCTATTTTCACCATACTTTAATTGAATCCTTCATCTCTAGACATACCTGTATATCAATCTGTTTCTCCGAAGAACAATTGTTCAACTATAAAATAATGGGTATTTCATGAAATCATAGGAAAAATAAATTGTACATGATAATCATGTGACTAATGAGGAAAGCAACAAACAAAACATGACTATGAGGAAATATTCTCATCCCATTTTCATGTTTCCATAAATTATAATCCATCATAATGATGAATGCTGAGATATAATATAAATAATAATAGAAACCCCAAAAACAGAAATAATCTATCTTGTGCCCTTAATATGCTTGATAACAACAACAATACAATGGTTGATTGATTATTATTCTTCGTATGAATAATAAAATGGGTGTAAATCTATATATATAAAAATATTACATGTTGATGGATCAGTTGCTGCTAAAGAATGAATTTGTGTTGTTCTCATTAGAGCGATTCTTGAATTCTGTTGCATACTGATTAATGATCCATGAATCAGTTATTGTTTTCCCGATAATGATCCTCCATCACTATCAAATTTCTCTAGGGATAGTAATATATCTTTTGTATTGGTCCATAAAAAATAATTATGTACCTTTCTCGATCATGGTGAATAAATTATGTAAAATAAATAAATAATTTTATTTATTTAATAATCTGCCAGCAACTACGCTCAACCCAAATAACTGACACACTCAAAGGTCAAGTAGAACCTCTAGTAAAACGCAAATTCATAATTCATAGGTGGCTTTAAATATCTAATATGATCCTGCATTTTAGTTTTAATCTATTTTTTTAGGACAACTGCACACACGATAAATTTAATATAGTTCAAAAAATAATTTCGGGCTCACAAGGCCTTGGAATCTCACACTATCTCAACATCTAGATCATAAAATAATATATATATATATATATATATATATATATATATTCATAATTAATAATTGGAAAATTAGGAGTCTTTAAATTTTCTCCACAGTTTTTCTTAACATCTTAGAAAGAAAAGATAAATACTACACAATGCTATGTGGGTAATGAGAGGACATCTAGGTCTCCCACTCCTAAGTACTCACTTTAAAACTCTAATATTGTGAATGAACACACACTAAAAAAATCACCCACCTATAGAAGATCATATATTATAGACCCTAAATATATATTGGGTACTCTAAAAATATAGATCAATCTTCAATTATAATATCTCCCACTCGATAACTTGTGAGGGGTCACTAGTCGTACGTACTCATATGTGACAGAAGTAAAATGCCTTGTACCTGATCCATCTTTAGGGGATTAGCCATAAGATACACTACCTCACTAAATCTACCCAATATATTGAAAGAGATAATGAATATCAGATATATCTTACCACACTAGCCAATTCTCCATAACCCACATCACAAGGATACAATCAAGAACAAATTATTTTCATCATTGAACTCCAAAGGCCTGTATTTTCTGTCACCATAAGTATTATGATGGATTTGTGCAGTCCTTATCTTCTCTTGGATGATCTAATCTTCTATATTAAGTCTAACACCCACTATGGAACCATAACTACTGAATGTATAGGTTTATTCTGGTATATTGGAGACCTACAATGTTTCCAATATAAGGCCTTGAATACTGATTTACTGATGGTGGAATGGGGTCAATTTTTGTAAGATGCCTCCAAAAATGATATGTTATCACCCAAATACGGCCAATGTATAACATTCAATCTCATGAAATATCCTTTAGAAACTGAATTCCATGCTCAGTCTGGCAATCAATCTAGGGGTGAAATACTATGCTAAAATGAAATTTAGTCACAAATGACTCTTTCAATCCCTTCCATAAAAAAAATGTGAAGAATGTATTGTGGTTAGAAATGATTTTCAAGGGAACTCCATTGATCTAGACTATTTAAAGAATGTAAAATCACCCAATTATCACTAGTTAACTCTGTTCTCGAATTGATAGGAATCTGATTTACAATGTATGTTAGTATATGATCACCTATATGGATCTCTGTCACCTATAATTAAGTGGTATCCCTATAAAAATCCCATTGTTATCTCATCCCATGTCCACTCTAGAATCAAAAGGGGTTGATCCAGACCTATTGGAACCTGGTTCTCATCATTCACTTGATGACAAGTGTGGTATTGATAAAAACATCTGGAATAAAAAACATTATTTATGAATACAAAAACTAACATTGGCGTTAAAGGTACATATTTTCCACACCAAGATGTACTGCCAAAGGGGATGTATGAAACTCCCTCATATCCTCCTCCAAAAATGACATTGGTATCAACGCCTATCCATTTAAATGTATAACATGCTACCAACCTTCCTAAAATCAACCAAGAGTGCGTCTATTAGATATATAAATATGTAAGGTCTTATAACCATTATCTCCATGACGAGCTTCCAAAACATATTGTAAAAGGTGTGGGGGTAAAAAAACTCAACTAATGATATGACGAACCATCCTTGTCCACTAAGGAAAATTGCAATGAGGCTAACAATATTGATATCATGGCCATCCATTGAGATCGATACCTTATATTGAGATTGTCTTCCACATCATCCCCCATCCAAGTAGTACAAAAAAAGAATTCCTAGTACTTGAGAAAATTTATCCATAATTTCTATGTAAAATTAAGATATTTCATATAGAATATATACATGATTATGTTATGGTAAAAATACATGATAAATCACACATCTATAAGGTAGTGTCGCAACATACTTAGTGTAAAGATTACTGATTCTATATCAAGATCATGATTCACGTAGTTCTACTAATATAGTCTCAAATTTCATAAACCATAATCAATCACTACATTTATATGAAATAGAACATTACCAATATTGTTATTAGATGCATCAAATAAGACAAATTACTCTACATCCTCATCTAGAAATCTCAAGATGGGTGTGCTAATAAATCTATAGCTGAACTCCTAGAAAATTTATTTTGACCTCTCTGTTTTGATGAATTTATATCCCATCCATTTAAAAACTATCAACGAAACATACATCCTAGATAAATATGGTAAAAATTACCAATATTATCATTCCAAACCAAGGAATCTCTGCACCTCCATCACACACTTGGTTGGATCCCATGATAACACTACCTAGATCTTCACTGGTCTTACTACTACACTGTACACTGAGAAAATATTTCCCTAAAATTAGATCTTCTAAATCCATAACTATAACATATAGAGACTACCAAAAAGATGGTTATATTGGATTACATCTAGAACCATCAACTAGTATCTTTCATGCTCATCCTTATAAGCGGAGTACACTATGTTATCATCGATGAAGTATAAAAAAACAAGTCTATGAAAGGTTGAAAAGATCTGGTTCATGAGTCCCATGAACAATTCTGGGTAATCCATCATAAAAAAGGGCATTGAAAATTAATCATAGTAACTTTATTTAAATCATATATCATTCTTCATTATATCCTCATCTCATACGCATAGCTAGTTATAGCCTGATTTGATGTCATTCTTCGAGAACCATCATACCACTATCAAATAACCAAATAGGTAATCAATTATCTGAAGTGGATACTTGTTCTTTAATGTCACCTGGTTTAAGTGATGTTATTCCACGCACAACATAAATATACCTTACACCTTCTCAATGAACAATATTGGGGTCTCCCAGTGTGAAATACTAGGACTAATAAATCCCTTCGTATCAAATTCCTACAACTACACCGTCAGCACACAAAGCCCTTTAAGGTCCATCTGATATGCTGCTATAATTATTAGAAACATCATGAGTTTTATATCAATTTATATGTCTCTCTCTTAGTGTGGATGTAATATTGGCACGTATTTAAGGAATACATACTCATACACCTCCACAATCTTAAGATACTAAAAATCATAAATTCCACTACATTAAGGGCCACACTACCCAACTGGTCTGTAATCATATAAAATCTACTATGCATGATCCCATAATACTCTTTCCGGGTTTCATTTTCACCAACAATGTAAATACTTATCCCATCATAGGTGATAAATTAAATCTTACACCTAAAACAGAATATATATGAATGAACTATAAATAACCATTTTAAACATAACACGGTGTTGTATGGACTTGCAACTTCCAAAAATAGATTCCAAAAGAAATTATCGCCACTATTATTTATGTCACACCATTAGTAGAAGTGTGTGATCACTGATTCACTCAACCCATGGTCTGCAAGAGAAAGGGTCCATCTAAAGGCTCATCTGAAATCTCATAGTCTTAAACTATATAATTTTTATGAAATAAGTATCTCACACTCATTTCGGTTGAAAATAAATATAAATTACTGAAGAAATAATTCATACCATGTATTATCCTTTGAGGCACTATTCAATAATCCTCGATTACCTACAGCTACCCTCACCACTATATCCCAAGTCCTCAATATTGGTGCGGACTACCTAGGGTTGGTAGTGTAAAAAAATAAAAATGTACACCACTTTTTATCTCTCTCCTACGTCCTCTACCATGTTCTCCACCCATCATAACTACCTTATCCAACCACTACATTTTCATAGGTGGTCCATCCACATTTTTTCTATAATTTATAGGGTAGGTTAAACAATCCCATGTGATATTCAACCTACCGTCCCTAGAGTAGTAGCGCCTCTCCCTTGGATGACTAGATCCATATTGTGATCCTTGAACCACAAACCCTATGTCCTGGTATCACCTCCTAAACTTTTCAAACATCCAGTACCATGATTTTGTCATTTATTGTATTCTATTGAAGTATCAACTCCCATATGATCACTACTGGCATCAACTTTCTACATATTCTCATCTAGAAGACTCTCCACCACCATATCCCACTCCATCACCTAAAAAAAGGTAGGAATACTGAGACTTATCTTGCTAGGTTAGATCAATTTTCATTGTCCTATATTGATGTTATGTGTATAAAATAACTGATCACACAGCATATCCATTGCATACCAAGAGTGGTATGTAGAACCTTGATGAATACATAGTCATAGTACATATAAAATACTAAGGATTTAGAAGCTGTGGGATATGCACAACCATAAATGTAGAAAGAGAAAACTTCTCTATAAAAATGTTCACAAAATCTTATGATTCAAGAGACCCATCATCATATGACTTGGTTACTAAGCCCCATCATCATTCTACAGTTCCATAGAGAATGCTCGTGGAAAGGTACCCTATATGGTCTCCATGTTTCATGAAGAGACACAAGAATTACATCACCACCTCATGCCAATAGTCATCTACTTATGGGTATATCTTTTCATTGAATATAAGGTGTCGTTGTGTGTAAAACTGAAGAATCGTGATAAGCCTGCACTCCTCATCCATTGGTACTATTAGTACAATATCCTACTCAAAAGTTGATGATATTTAATGTACACCACATATAGATAACACATAATAATCAAGTCCATCTATATAAGATTCATCAATTAGAGGATCATCTTTATTATCCAGTTATTGAATCCTTGATGGAAAACATCAGAGAGGTATCCTAAAAAATATTAGATGTACCATTGTCAATGATTATAAGAGGAGATATTACTCAAGAAGGATATGGAAACCACAACCCACTCCTATATGATTAATGTAGCAACTGTTTCCCAACAACCATTGTATACATATAATGAGTTGAAAGACAGGTGAACAGATTCCTTGAGTATAGATACATTGGATTCTACACCAACAAAAGAGTCCATGGCTAGAGATCTGAACGTGAAACACATAACACCATTTCTATAAACACAAAATAATATCAAAGACTCCAATCCTAAAGTATAATTGGCTCCATTGATACCACTGGGTCATGACCTAGCCTAGTGGGGATCAAGCTGGGACTACCGCAAGCCCACCTCCAATAAGAGAGGGGTTGGAGACCTACGCAGAGTATGAATATCATGGAACGTATTGAATTTTATTTATAATTTGTTAAATTATAATGAATAATTTCATGATATTGAAATCTGACGAGTAATGGTTTGGAGGCCTGGAGTTCCCAGAATGATTCGTCGAAGTTTTGTTAATTTTTAATTATCATGCGTGTGTAGTTTTATAAAAAAGTGGAATAACACTAAAATGGTTGCTGAGATCAAAAATAATAGGGCACCGATGAGCTCAAGATGGCGGGTTTACCCTTGGAGTGACTTATGTTTAGTCATTATGGACCTCCTGTGAGAAACCACAAAAATGGCATACCCGTAAATATAATAATTAAATAAAATTAGTTTATTTTTCAAATGCTTATAACTCATTAATGGTAACTCATATTGAAAATCTAATACCACCGCTGAACTCATGAGGGTATTCTTTCATTATGTTGATACTAACATTGGTCGGCACAAGATACTAGTGAATGTTATTTTTTGGTCATAAATAAAATAATTAAATGTTAATTTGTTTTTCTAAAATCCATAGCATGATAATGGTAATACAAATTGAAAATCTGAGACAACCATTGGGTTTGATGAGGCGTTTTCCCCTTAGGCGTAGCCTAAACTAGACCGACGTGGGTCATGGGTGATCGCAAATAATTTATTGATCTTTTTTTCGGGAACATTCAGTAAACGCGCGAGCAGCGCTTTCTAAAATATGAACTATTTCCCAGATTGAAAATATGAGGGCCCTGTTGAATTTGTAGCATTGACATTTTCTTAAGGGAGTCATTATTTTGATATCAGTAGGTCTGAAAAAATGTAATGTTTTGCGACTTTTTAAATGAAATGAAATGAAATTAGTTTATTATTTTATTTCATATCTTACAACAGATAAGTAAAGGGGTGTTTCTAGAGACTTATCAAGCAAATAAATGGCTTGACCTGCCAACCCAAAGTATCGACATCAATGGGAAATTAGGAATCTTCATAATTGATGATACCCATTAAATTTTAATGTCATCTCTTACCCTCCCCCTCTCCTATATATATTTCGCTAGGAGAGGGGTATCAGCACAGCTTCACCATGCAACGAAGTGCTGAAGGATAATCATGATGACAGACCCATAGAAGATGAATCCAATATTAGCGAGAGGTGATAGGTTCCTCTAAACCACTAACTAGTTGATGATGTGTGTGTGACGTCATTATAATCCTTTTTTCGGTAATGAAGAACACTGACCCACCTTTAAGGGTGAGCATTTATCCAACGATTTGAGGTAGGGTGTTTATTCTGTTACATTCCCTTAAAATATTCCATCAATCCCATTCATGAATATTAAATAAAGAAACATGGGTCAACTTAGTAATGGGTTGATCCACAAATAATTCATTTTGAGAGAGTTTCTTACATGGTATCCTTGTAAGGTTTTGTATGTTGTATAATATAATAAATTGTTTTACCCATATTAACCATCCATTGATCACAAGCTAACGCAGAGGGAGTGAGCCTAATGAACCCAGCCTAAACACTCTGCAACTTTGTTACCCTTCTGACTTCTGGAAAAGACCATAATCTTGGCAACACTAACCTGCTATGATGGAGGCGACATAATAACGCATGTTGTTATAGAAGGCCGAAGCACGAAGTCGCGGTGGACTTCAGAGTAGCCATCACCGGCCAGCCGCGGAGCTGGTGTTGCGCACTGCGGGTGTTCAAAAGGGCCATGTCACATCAGCTATAGTAGATTCAGAAGGCGGCTGGCTCATTGGCTAGCTGTGGAAGGGAAGGTTGGTGCACTGTCGTGCGCCGCTGGTGAGCATGAGACCGTAGCCGAATCCTTGGAAGAGGAGGCAGAACTCGTTCTTCTATCAGGGTCCGCGACGAACGGGAGGTGCCCACGTGGTGTCGCTTCATTAATGGTTGAAGGGCCTTTGGCCCTTCGGGGTCTCAGGAGAGCGGCTCCCCCGAACCGCCTGGCGAGAGCACCACGGGCTGCGCTCTTTGCAGCCAGACAACCCTCCAGCAGGCTGCTGCCAGTGGGTCGGGCCACCCTTGTGGGCCGCCCCTATTTTTGGCCAAGCCAGATCTCGACCCAGTGAGCCGTGTCCACCATGGCCCCACCAAGACCGGGTCGGACCAAGTTGGTCTGGCCGGGTCAGACCGGAACCGGGCCCACATACATTTAAAGGTGCTTATCTCGAGAACCAGCCATCTTCTTGACAAATCATCTACAGCATTGGGATCCTTAGAGTGAGACTGTCGTTTTGACTAACTCTAGGAGAGTGTTAGAGAAACATGGAGTATGTCTAGGTTGGATCTCACCCGAATCCATCCGGGCCCTCGACACTGAAATGCCAATAATCTACATAACGGGCATCCGGTTGATGCATAATCTAATTTTTTTGAAATATTTGTGACCCAACAGATCATCATGTTACATTTTTTTAGACTTTGTGCTGGTTGAAATAAGGATGATGGCTTGCGGAGAATTTCTCCCAAGCCCACTATGTACGAAACCATGTGACTAGATGAGACATGAAGATTATTTACTTTTTGACTTGGAGTTACTCAACGACCACATTATGCAATGGCGAGGAGTACCTCAGCAGGCCACGATGAGGAGCAGCCACGGTACGTGATGGGGTGGAGTACCTCAATAGGCCATAGTGGGGGAGAAATACTGTGTGACCGGGCAGACCCACGGTACGTGATGGGGAGGAGAACATCTGAATTTCATGGTTAGTTAGAAGCACCATTGTGTTATGTTGTAGACCGAATGTACTTGATAGAGGAGGAGTTCTCCAGAAACTGCGGTGTTCGACAGTGTGGATGGGATAGTTAATTATTACTAGGTTCAGAGAATCTATGGCTGACTATCAGTATTCAAAGCATTCTTATGTGGTCAACATCATAATCTTGTTTCTCCGAGTTGTATTCCTAGTTTGTGGTGAGGCTCTATTTTATGTAATTATGCTACCCTCGGGGTACTATCATTGTGTTGATACTTGTGTGGTACTTCTACCTTCCCGGTGATACCTTTTTGGAATACATCCCTCATTTATTTTATGAGTATATCATAATAACTTTATGTATATGTATGGGCATATACCTAAGTAGAGTTGATGTCTTACTCTATGATTTTTTCTTTGTGGAAGTTTAGGAGACCTACGGGGTCACGGGGTCCCTATAGAGTATCATTATACTCATCTCTACACAGGCCTTGGCCACACCTTATTGTGTTCTGTGCAAAAGACATATAACATTGATCGAGGAAAAGGGTGCTAGGACTGGATGGTGATCGGAGGTGGACCAGTTGGTGTGACGTGACATAGGGACTACTGATTGTGAGTTGTACCTACCCTTCAGGTAGGATCTGGCGTGGACCGTTTGGTGTGATGAGATGTAGGGACAACTAATCGTGAGTTGTAGTTACACTTCAGGTAGGATCTATGGTGGCCAATTCAGGTTCTTATTTTCCCTTTTTCAATTGTATTGTTCCTTTCAGTTATATTATTACTTTTCAAGTGTACGTTTTCATTCAGTTGGTCATGTATTCTGGCACCATTTTCTTTTAGAACTACTTTTTACTACCGTAGTTTACTTCACATTTTCACCTTTTTGTTTTCCAGGACCATGGATTTTTACAGGTTTGAAGTCAACTCTTTACAATTTTAAGGAATATTCCTTTTGATTATAGTCTCCATCCTCTGGCCCCTGGATGGCGGGCTTGGGGTAGTCACAGAATGGGCCCTGAGGGACAGGTTTTCACAAAGTAGAATTAGAATAGTTTGGTTCTACCGAAGAACTATGACTTTGATATTTTCTGTGAAAAAATATTTTTATTTGTTATGAGTGTGGTTTTTCAGTTTGGAGAGTCCTGTGTTGGTGCGGCGGCTGGCATATCCATACACCCAGAACCTGAATAATGATTTCCAACTCAGTGCAAAAAAATACAAATTCTTTTGGTTTTTAAAATGTTTTTCTTTTGATATATTTGGATTCAGATAAAAAATTATAGCTTAATGATAGTGGTTCACACATTCTTTATAAGGACATTGTTGCATAGACATCCATATGGTATTTTTTAGAGGGTACACAATGATGGCTCACCGATTGATGAGGCCTTTATGTAATTCCCTCTTACTATGTTAGAACCTTCGGGTGGGGTACTAGCAACACAACTACCCATTGGGATTCCATTACCACCAGCTCCACCAGTAGAGGGTTCACGCCAACTGAACATGTTTCATGAGTTCTAGTGGAAGAGGCCTATATGGTTTTGAGGTGATACTGTTTCCCAAGTAGCTGAGGAATTTCTAGAACCTCACGCTAGAATTTTCCACCTTGTTGAGACACCAGTAGATCAAATGGTGACCTTAGAAATTAGTCTTTTCATTGAGTAACCATGAGGATGGTCTACATAATGATGAGGCTTCAGTACATGAACTATTGTTCGAGATAGATCCCTCGGATATTGTGTAAACTATATCAATCCTCATTGGTCATTAGTTACAATAAATTGTACTGGTATAGGACACATGTAGGCTTAATTCCTTAAACGTGCTTCGGCATTAGATATCCCCTGGTTCCGAGGAGTGGCCGACTCCTAGGAGACTAAGGACTGGATTGAAGAGGTGGATGAGTTTCCATATAGCCAGGGTACCATTCGATTAGATGGAGGTCCTAGTAGAGATCCTTATACATGGATCAATAAGACGATGACAGAGTTTAGTATACCCTGATCTTGCGAAGAGGTGGATTTTTTCTGTGGACAAGCTTGAGAACCTTCCTCATAGAAGGAGGTATCATTCCATAAATAAATAAGGGATGATTGTTTCCAAGATCTTCTACATATTCCACATGATGACATGTTGGTAGCTAAGTATTCATCGAGGCATACCGACTATCCCAGGTACTCTATGAATACAGTAGGGTCAGTGATTCAGGGCTCAGACCTCCATGCGAGGTGGTTTTCAGGACATCTAAGCAAACACTATTCCTCTATACATTTCTACTTACATTAGGTTTCATGAGAGAATCATTGTGGTTGGATGTTCTTTGGTTGAGTGGATACAACATTTGATTGTTAGTAGTGATAATGAAAAAAAGTAGCACCAGTCGAAGAGACTTGGGCCTGTAAAATGTATCAGGAAGGGGATGTGATAGGGGTAGAAGAATGTGCAGAGCTGTATACATGGAAGCGGAGCAAATTGATAAAATTGATGTGGTGTACATTTCGACATGTTAAACCCCCCCCCCCTTTATGGTCCCCACTAGGATTTTAAAGCATCAAGACAGGGGATGGTAGTAGCTACATGAGGTCATGGAGTGTGACCCATGGGATATAGGAATGATTCGAGGTATGGTATGTGTCTATTACAAGATGCCGTATTAATAGTCATATATACTAATCATTCTACCTTTCCACGAATCTTGTTCAAGACCTAGAATTTCCAGCTAAGCCTTTGACATGAACCTCACATCTGGTGATACCTTTGGGAAAAGAGAAAATAATCTCACTTATGTTGATGACATGATTTGACCCTTGAGGTATGAGTTTTAGGTGGAACCTCTTGGTGGTAGTGTCGAGGACATACGACGTTAGTCTAGGTATAGATTTCACATCCACAGTTCATACTGAGATTGAATATATAAATAATAAATTTTGTTGTTTATCTACAATATTGGAATTAGGTTTTCCTTGGTCGGTGATGAAGGAATCCCAGGTATCATAGGATAATCTCATGCAAAGGAGTGTGCACCTAATCACTCTTGAGTCTACAACACTTACCCTTGTGGAAGCATGAGTTTTCAGTTTTCAGTTCCCAAAAGGTGATGTAGAGTTTGAGGACATCTTTTGAAAAGATTTTTCTAGGATTACCTCCCCAAAGGAAAAGGAACTTCTACTTGGGCTGGGTACTACCAGAGATTCGTAGAAGACTTCTACAAGGTATCAGTACCCTTGACAACATTGTAAAAGAAGGGGGATCCTTCCCTGTGGATGAATATGTTTCAGAAGAGATTTTAGGAGCTGAAATAGTGAAGATGGATAGAGTTCTTCCATGACTACGACTTTGAGATAATCTATACATCTAGTAAGGGGAACATGGTGGCAGATGCACTCAGTAGGATGGTTTGTCTATAGTTTCCGAGTGAGGCGATAAATCAGCTAGTTGCGTTGAAAGTAACCTTTATGGAATGAGATGGAGTAGCATACCTTGAGTCTATGATAGTCACTCCCCCACTCCATCAGCGTGTCCTGGAGGCGCAACTTGGGGACACTGACTGTGAGGCCCGACGTGATCAGATATCCTCAAGACAGAAAACTTAGATGAAGAATGTTGTGGCATAGTTGGTTTCACGATGCCACACTTGTAAGAAAGTGAAAACTGCTCCGAGATGGAAGAATTATTACACCAACAAGAGGAGGGAGAACATGTCTTTCTAAGGGATTAACCTTGATGAGGTTTGTGGGGATTTGTCTGGGGAGACTTGTTATCTCCGATGATTATCAGTCCTTTCTAGGTTCTTAGCAGATTGGGCGAGGTGGTGTACCGTCTATCCCTTCTTCACAATTGCACCAGGTTCGTAATGTTATCCATGTGTTGCAGCTAAGGAGATTCATGCATGTTCCGTTGCACATTATCAACTATGGTGAGCGAGACTTTGGCGAAGGGGTGATTTTTACGGAGTTCCCAGTGAAGTTTGAGGATCGACAGGAGCGAGTCCTTTATGGACTGTTGATCCCTCTAGTGTGAGTTTGGTGGAAGCATAGGGACCTCCAGGAGACCACACGAGAATGGGAGGTTCAGATTCGTGCTCATTTCCCTCATTTTCTTATTTTTCATTTGTTTTGGCTTTCGATAATGTAAAGCCCAAAAGTGGGGAGAATGTAATGTTCCAGAATTTCCATATAATTTTTTAAATTATATGGAATTATTTCAATCCCACAAAATCTGACGGCACATGTTTTCAAGTCCCATAGTTCCCAGGAAGATCCGTTGATGTTTTTTTAAATATTAATTAGTGCACATGAGAAGATTTCCAAATAAAGTGGAATAACTCTTAAACAGTTTCCGAGATGATAAATTTGAGGTCACTTATGTGCTCAGGATTTTGGGTTTACCTAGGCGTGACTTATGTGTAGTCAGTGTGGGCCCCATGTGAGAAAACCCGAGAATGGAATAACCATAAATAAAGTTATTTTATTTTTCAAATGCTTATAACTCACTAATGGTAACTCAGATTGAAAATACGGGAAAACTGATGATCTCGTAAGTGTATGCATTTCTTGTGCTAATACTACCATTGGACAGTGCTAGCCACCAGTGAAAGTTAGTTTTTGGCCGTAGGTAAAATAATTAAATTGAAATTATTTTATTTTAAAATAAATTACATCTAAAAAGTAACTTAGATTGAAAATCTGAGAGTACCATTGGGTTTATTAGGGCTTGTTATCTTTTGGGAGATCCTAACCTCGACTAGCGCGGGTCAATGGTGAACACTAATAATTTGTTGAAGTTTTTTTCGGGTACCTTCAGTAAACATGCGAGCAACGTTTTGCAACATATGAACTATTCCACATATTAAAAATCTGAGGACACCGTTGAATCTACAGTGTTAGGAATTGCTTATGGGATGATTTACTTTGACCGTAGTAGGTCCAAAGAAAAAGTTATATTTTGTGACATTTTAAAAGAAATGAAATGAAATAATTTTATTGTTTTATTTTATATCCTCCAACGGATAAGTAAAGGCTAGGGGCCATCAATGTTTCAAGCTAATAAATGGAATGACCTTCCAACCCTAAGTAATGATGTCGTTTGGGAATTAAGAAACATCATAATTGAAGATCCACTTTAAATTCAAATGTTGTTACTTACCCTCCCCGTTTTCTATATTTATTGTGCTTGGGGAGGGGTTATGGAATAAATTCACCAAGAAACGAAGTGTTTAAGGAGAACCACGATGCCAGAACCATAGAATAAAGAGATGATCCCTGTAGGTGGTGATGGGTGACACTGAACCACAGACCAGAGGATGATGTGCGAGCGTCGTTGTTAGAAGCCTGTTGCAGGAATGAAGAACCCCAACCCACCTTCATGTGAAGGCATTTCTCTAACGATTCAAGGTCGGGGGATTATTCATTTACTTTTCAATAAAATACTCCCTCTTCCATATTCTAGAAAATATTACAATGAACATGGGTCAACTGACTAACATGTTGATCTGTGAATCATTCATTTTGTTGGAGGTTGTTAGGAGGTATCCTTGTGGGGTTTTGTTTTTTGTTTAATAAAGAAAATTTTAATCTATTTTTTAACCTCCCTTTGATAATGAGCTAATTTAGAGGGCGTGGTAAGAACGAACCTAGCCCGAACTCTCCGCAACATTGTTACCGTTGCACCTTCCATGGAAGACCGGCGACAGGGCAACATAAACTGAATATAATGGATGCGTCTCATCAATGCATTCCGTTAGAGGATTCCATGGCATGAAGTCGTGGAGGACATCAGAGCGGCAGGCACTGGCCAACCATGGAGGAGGTGAGGCGAACCATTGCGCACTGCTGGTGTTTAAAGGGGTAGTGGCTCGTCAGTTGTGATCGACGGAGTAGGTGACTGGATCGTTGGCCAAACACGCAAGGTAAGGGCGGCACACCATCACGCACCTTCCGTGTGATAGATACCGCAGACGAATCCACAAAAGAGGATTCCTAACCCACACCTTCATCGAGTTGTTCGGCGACCGTGCAGTACCCACATGACATCTCTTCTTTAAAGGTTGAACGATCTTTGGCCGTTCAGTCTATCGAGGGAGAGGCTCCCCCGAGCCACCTGGAGGAAGCCCCACGGGCCTCACCCTTCCTGGCAGGACTTCCCTATAGCTGGCTAGGCCAACTTCCTAGCTATCCATTATTGGTGGGGCGGGTCTCCCCTTTTTGTGTTGAGCCGCTCACCACCGTGATCCGGGCCACCCCTTTGTTAGCCCCGCCCTACATGGTCTAGACTGCCCTTGGGGGCCGCCGCTTTTTACAGGCCAAACTGGACCTTAGCCCAGTTGTCCGAGTCCACCACGGCCCAACCCTGACCAGGTCAGACCGGACTAGGGCCCCAATAGGCTAAAAAAACATAAAGAGCCTTATCTTGAGAACCAGATGTCTGTTTATTGAACCATTTGTGGCATTGGAATCCTTGGAGAGCGATGGTCCTTTTGACATACTCTATGTCTGTTTTGGATAAACATCGAGTATGGACTGGATGGATCTCACTCAAATCTAACCGGGCCCTCGGTACTAAAATGCCAATAATGCAAAGACAAGGTGTCTGGTTGAAACACCATATATTGTTTTGGAACCTTTGTCCCACCATGGATCATCGGGTTACATCTTTTCTAGACTCTGTGCTAGTTGAAATATGATTTATGGCTTGATGAGTGGTACTCCCAAGCACGCTACATATGGAACCCTACGACTGGCTGAGACCTGACGACTACAAACTTTTCATTTGTGAGTGACTCGATGGTCATGGTATGAGATGTGGAGGAGTACGTTAGTGAGAAAAATTGGAGATCATCCATGGTATGCAATGGGGAGTAGTACCTCAATATTTCAAGGTTAGTGGGAATCACCTCTATGTGACATAGCTTACCCACTGTACTCGATAGAGGAGCACGTCCCTAACAGTCGAGGTGTTCGACATTGTGACTAATAATGTAACTTTTTCTTAGTCATAGAGAATCTATGGTAGTCTATCAGCATTCATAGTGATCATGTGTGGGTCAAAATCAATATCTTGTCTCTCTATGTTGCATACCTCATTTGAGCTGAGTCTTTGTTTGAACTAAGTCTTTTACCTTAGTGGTACTATCTTTCTGGTGTTACTTCTGTGGTACTTCTACCTTCGTGGTGTTTCCATTTTGGTATACATCCCTCATGTATGAGATGTGTATATATTAATGGCATAGGTTTATGAATGGGAATATACCTAAGTAGTGTTTATGTTCTTCTCTATGAGTTTTCCTTTGTGGATCTTTCGGAGACCTATGGGGTCTCGGATCCCTACTGAGTATCATTTTACTCAACCCGACATGGGTTTCTCCCACACCTTATTTTGTCTTCAGTAGACAATGTACATCATTGATCGAGGCTGAGTGAGCCAGGATAGGATGGTACTCAAAGGTGGACCATTTGGGGTGACGCGTTGCAGGGAATACTGATCGTGAGTTGTACCTACCATTCATGTAGGATCCAGGGTGGACCTTCTTGTGTGACATGACGCAAGGACTACTGATCATTAGATGTACCTACCCTTCATGTTGGATCCATGGTGGAAGATCCAAGAGCTACATTTCCATTTTTCAGTTTTATTTATTCTTTCAGTTGTTTTAGTACTTCTCAGTAGTACACATACTTTCAGTTGGTCTTGTATTCTGACACCTTTATATTTCTGCACGCTTTTTTACTACACCTGTTTACATCAAATTTACATCATGTTGGGTTATTGTACTGCATTTTTGTACAGGTTTAAATGAAATGTCTTCCCATTTTATATAATACACCTTTTGGTGCTAGTCACCACCCCTTGGGAAATGGATGATGGGCTTGGGGTAGTCACAACATGGGCCCCAGGGGACGAGTCGTGACATATTAGATATATGTGGGAAATTATCCTATTATACTTGTAAACATACAAACAGACACACATATACATAGATCTTTAGGTCCATAAAATGTTGAAATTTAAAAAATTAACCATTCATGCATTCATGTAAAATTCCACCATTAGAGTATGAAAACACAAATTGGAATGAAGGGACAAAATAAAATCTCACTAGAAGAAACATAAACAAGTAAAAACTATTAAGTAGGGTAGGACTGCTATAAATTAAATCATAGAAACACACCTTGGTCTATCTATATCACATAGCATCGCCTGATCCTGGTATCTCTAGGAGTCTATAAAAATGTCAGTCATCTGCTTAATACATGACATATGAAGGAAAACCCCACTCCGAGGTGAGTATAAAAACCCCAGTAAGACACATATATATAAATAATCATATAACATCATGTACAATAGTCATATCAACATAGGTATATCTCAACAAAAATCATAATAATAATAATATCTAGATATAATCATAGAAGTTACACAGTCTCAACATAAGGTCATAAATGTAAATCTAGCCTACGATTCCAGCTTGAAGGTTCAATATAAAACTCATCTGGGATAACAGACTCCAAGAGATAGAAAACACAAATGGTTTCCAATCATGATTTTATTCTTATTAGGTATTTTCATAATAATCACACAATATATGTATAAATCGATTAATGCACATATGGGGATCACACCCAAGTCAGTGCAGTATACCAACAATGCAATATGGATTAAACTACTAATTTGGGGAATGAATCCCATGTAGAGTTGGTCACAATGATTTTGATAACACCACATTGGGAAAATGATGATGATAGAGGATCTCACAGCAGGACTCACTAAGGGATTCCAACAACACTATCGGAAATTGATGTTACTCATAGGGGGATCATCATCCTATAAAATGTTTTCAATTCTATAATAAACCCCTAAAGAAAGGATCAGGCTAACATACCCTAATAAGACTTGTCTAGGATGAAGGGTACAAGGGGTGCAATCCTTCTTTAGGATGGTACATAACATGTCCCTTCAACACTGAGATCTACTTGTGTATCTTTGATTGTTCACTTGTCCATGTCCATGTACATGGTGTGTATCACACCACCCAAATCATATGGGGACACATGGTCTTCAGTGTGTGTACCCCCTGTACATGATGTGATACAAACTGGGGTGTACCAGGCCTATGGTAGAACCCACACAGTGTGTAACACCATCAAAAATCAGTACACGTTATGTTGGTTAGTTAGGTATGAGACAACATGTTGTAGGGACTACATGGATTGTGATTTTTATATCTAAATAGAAATATTAGCCACAGCTATAAGGGTCTTATGTGGCATGTATCTCCAAATTAAAAATCATGTAACCTAAATTTTCACATAACCAATAGATTATCCTCTGCTTCATCCATCACACATTTTCCACCACATGACACACCATGAAACAAGGATCTGGCTTTGTTCATTCTCTACCATCACATATCACTAGGATCTTTCCTTCAAAACTACATGTGAAATTCCCACTTGTGTCATCTATAGCCATGCCATCGATCTAGGATGAATAGAAGTTGTTGATCTATTCTAACACACCTCTGATCATCCTATGTCATCAAATCCCCACAATAACATATTTTCTCATGAGAAATACCCATGATATCAACCAATTGTTCCAAATAAAGTTCTAATAAAGTCCGAATACCAGGTATATTGTGGAAACGAGGGATAAAGAAATTTCCAAAGATTAATGTTTAGATAATAGGGAAATAAATTAAAAAAATGAATGCATGATGAACAAAACATGACCAATGATCATTTTATTCTAGAATAGTTTCCATTAGACTGATTTACAAATAAATATAATGTAATCAAAAATTGAAATCCCAAAATCTCAGATAACCTAACCCGTGCTTGAAGTACGCTCAATCTGCAAATCAATCTATTTCTAGATTGATTCATGTTCATTATAGGGAAAATAAAATGGGGATAAATCCCTATAAACAAATTTCCTGGCTTGAGACGGATCTATTTCTGAGGAATAATGAATATGTATCATTGTCATTGGTGGGATCCTCGAATTTTGTTACACACTGATTGCTGATCCAAGATTTAGACGTTAATCACCCGAGAATGATTCTCCAATGTTCAATCACAAATCTATAAGGTAATTTAGATAACCTAAATACTTTTAAATAGAATAATATTTATAGACTCTTATATGACATTTAAAATAAATTACATAAAATAAATAATTTATTTTATTTATTTAACAATCCTACCACAACTGTGCTATACCCGAATACATAACAAGATCCAAGGTTACATCATGTCTGTTTTAAAACCCACACTTTGAATTCAATGATGGTATTATATTTATAATCTGAGTCCATATTTTAGAGTTATTCCACTTTTTCGGGAAACACTTCCTCGTTTTATATTAAATATATATAACATATTTCAAATAACGATTTCGAGATCGTCGACCTAGAAATATCACACTATCTTAACGCTTAGCTATGAAAATAATCCATATAATATTATAATATAATAAAATTGATTACTAGATCTATTACATTTATATTCAAGTAAATTGATAATTATGAATTTGGGATGGTAAAATATTTATCCTTATAAAATAATTAAACATAAATAATCATGAATATTTTGAGTTGATAAAAACATGCTTACCAAGGAAGATTGATTGAAATGTAAATATTTTATGAAATATATTATTCCATTATTATTAAAGTGAAATGGAGGAAATACAATGACACATATATAGAATATGTATCATTTTTAAAAAAACCTTTTCCATTAAGAAAATAATAACGCTGATTTGGACACTAACGACCCCCTAACAACTAATGCCAATATTACCGATAAAAGAAATAAAAAATAATGATAATAAATTAAATAAAAGTATTTATAATAATGTGATTGATTTTGAAAGGTTTCTTAATAATATTTATAATTAATATAAGATTAGAATTTAGGATGGTAATAAATGTTTCACAGTAGTCTGAAGATGAGGTAAGTGGATTCTTAACTCAATTTCTTTTCATTAGCTTATATCACAAATCTATTGACTATGTTTTACTATGATTTTGTGAGTTATGGACTATTATTGTTTTATTTTATATTTTAAATTGTTTAGTAATGATTATTTTTTTTCTCATAATCACTTCATTTATTGATTCCTAAATAAAATGTCACGATCACTTTGTGATTTTTTTCTCAAATCAATTTCCCTTTGTTGAGATAAATTTTATATTAACCATTTTATTTATATTGTGTGGTGTAAAAAATAACCATGAATATATATTATTAAAGTTTCCATTAATGTAAAGGGGATTTATAAATCAATCAAATGATATTTTTGATATCTTTTGATTTAAATGTTAACATTGAAGTATGGGTTTCTTAGCCTGAATTTCAATTCATTGAGGCATGTTTCATATTTTGAATAATTTTATTTTATATATGGTATAATTAATTCCAAATAAATTTTGTTTGAATTATAATTTCATGTAATAAATTATTTATAAATTATGGTGTTATTTTATTTCAGTCAATGGATTTATGAATCACGAATTACCAAAATTTGTATGAATTGTTCATAAAAAAATTATTCTTTGATAAATGTTTCATATTATGAACATATATTCATTTATATTGTGTACATAATTCTTCAATGATAAATTATATCATATATATATTATTACGAATATTTTGAGTACCTTTTTTGTTCTCTATTATAAGGGATTTTGATTTAAAAAATACATTAAAGGGTTTTGTTTGAAAACCTTTCAATAATGGTTTTGGTGACTTTTAACTCTTTTTAATCCATATAATTATTCGTTAAATATTTTAAATACTGTTGTTAATAAAACATCAATGATTTCTTAAATTAATTTTAAAATATATTTATCATTTCATATTAAAAAATGAATATTTTTTAACATTTTCTATATAAGTCACTTTTCAAATTTTGTATAATTTTGTGAAATAATGTATTGTGAAACATTTAATAAATGATAAAAATGAGACCAAAATAATTTAAATTATTCATTATTATTATTCTTTTAAAATTTCGTATTATATTTCCAAGATACTACATTGAAAATTGTTTTGTGATTTTTTCATTTATAAATTTTACAAAATGAAAAGGATGTTTCTTCTTATTTTTAAAAGAATATTTATATTGATTTTATAAATGTATTTTTTCATATATGTCAACATTTTTATTGAAACTTAATAACTAATGAGAATATTTTCTTATGATTCCATATGTATTCATTCTCAAGATAGAGTATAATAATGATTTATGGATATTGATAAGAAACCCATTTATTTTTCAAAATGATAATAAATATATAGAGAAATTATGGTGGTTTTTATGAGTATTATCATGAATGATAAATATCATTTGATATTTTTTCTTGTTATTGTACATGGAAATTATAAGTGTTCATGGGTGATCATAGGATATAATTTTATAATGCATTGGGTGATGATTTACTCTCTAGATATTTAATGGTTGGAATGAAATATATATAAGTTATTCCATTTTTGGTGAACAATGAGTGAACATGAGAGATTAATATAAAAGAACAACATAACTTAACAGTTTTTAATCTTTATATATGTTCTAATTGCTTTGATGATCAAAATTTTATTTCACATAGATCTTTATTGTTGATACATATATATTTTATTTTATTTTGTTCCCAAAAACTACACCCTAAATCATTATTTAAGAATTATGTTTTTTGGAATGAGCCTATTTTTTTAACCCATTCACATTGATTATGTTCTCATATTCATATTTTCATATAATTCTCACTTGTGATATATGATTGTAAACTTTTATGTTTATGCTTACAAGGAATTTGTTCTCACCCTTATTATGTTTCTAATTCACCATGTTGTGAATAATGATATTATGTAAAATATTCGTAAAAGGGTATCATGTGAAGATAATTTTGTGCAAAATTTGATTATCATATTAGTAAATAAAATGTTCTTAGTATAACATATAAATTTCCACTAGATGAGGATTTTTTTGGGTATTCTAGTTAATGGTTATTATAAATTATCAAAAACACTATACCTAAATTGTCTTGGGAATGTAAATGATGTAATATTAGTTATTAATATTTTATTTTTTGAAATCTTTGTTTGTGATGATTTATCTGGTATCAAATCCAATAAATAAATAATTTTTTGTATTTCTATTTTTGGGTGTACAAGCCTATCATGTATTGTTTCTATGAATTGTATTATATGATATAACCCTTGATTATGATCATTAATAATTTTGTAAACATAAAATTTCTTATTTATTCATGAATTATTATTATTATGTTTATTTAATTAACATCATCAATAAGAAAATATAGAATATGCATGAACATTATGAATTTTTGTATTTTCATCTGTTTTTATAGCCGCTTCAGAACTAACAACATCATCAACTTTATATTTGAAAAAAAATATTTTTGATATATTATTCATTTTAAATGATTTATATAAAATAATAGTATATAATACTTTGATATTTATTATTTTAACATCTATTAGATCATTTATTATTCATGTAACCATGAAATATCATTATTCAATTTTTTCATCAATCATTCTTCCACCATTATTCTTCGACTAATCAAAAATGGGATTCCGAACACCATGAAGTGTTTAAAATTAAAATTATTCATAAATTAAATCTAATAAGGAGTCATACATTTAATTTTTGAAGAGAAATAATTTTTTAACTATTCTTTTATCATTATTTCCTTTTAGCTATTAAAATATTAAGGTGTCATTCATAGAAAGTATTTTTCTTACCATGTTAATAATTCTTTTATATTTCATTCAGACACCACAAATAGTTGATTAGTATATGGATAAATAATCTCATTTATAATTAAAAAATTACCATGACATCATGGGAACTTATTATTTTCATTTCATGTCCTATTATCAGATCTCTTCATCTTCAATGGAAACCCATTTTCTTTTTCATAATTTTCTATAAATAATTTTTATATTTGCAGGGATTGAGACTTGTGATAAATGAAAATGATACATGTAATTTTAGTGAATTAATTAATGAAATTAATAAAGCATTTCTCTATATATTTTTGACTTCTTATTCATAGATCCAGAAATATCATATTGAACTAATTCAATTATTTTTTAGTAGAAATGTCAACTCCCTTATAACTTGTGTTCTCTGTTAATCCATTTTGAAATGTTTTAGAAATGGTAACTGTATAATATTTGAGGTCATTAAAATTTATTATAGCTTATTGTGTTATTAAATTCATTATTTTCTTTTCAATAAAATGTCTATGTCTTTTGTGCGATAAATTATTTTCATCATACAATGCCAAGTAGTACTCAACTATAGATACCCATACCTAAATTAGGTTACCTAAGGTTCTCATACGTTTAATTATAATAACCCCATATCATAATATCATCATCAAAAAAACATTTTTTTATTATTACTTCATTTCCATTATCTTGTAGTTTTGATACACATATCATATTATTTTCTAGTCGATCAATAAATAATGTTTTTCATGGAATAATTTGATTTTTCTGAATATTGTGCATTACAAATTCATTAATTTTTAAATTTATGTAATTACTGAAGATAAGAACCACTAATTCACAACTTTATATAATTTTTATGTTATTAAAATCACTCATATTTTGAGAAGAAACCCAACTTTCCCTAATTCAAGTCCTATAAAAAATGACATCTTTAAATGAAACTTCAACAAAAATTGATTATTTTTAGCACTGCCACTTTTTGTGATTAATATTTTATTTTTGAAAAATATTTATGTGATATGGGATTAATTTGTAACATTAATTGTAGATTTTATAACTTGATCACACCTTTCAAAAAATTCTTGTAATATCGATCAACTTTTTTCCACTTCAAACCTCTTCTTTGTATGTTAAAATTTTTAATTGATTCTCACATGTTGTTATTGTCATCCACATAATTCATACTCCATTATTAGTCATTATCAACACCTGTTATACAATAAATTTTAATATTTGTGATGGAATATGTCACAACACTAATTGTATCTATGAAATATACTACATCGATAAAAATTCAATTATTGAATTAGTTATTTTCAAATTCCATTATATGACCTTCATGGAGTTTTCTTATCCATAACCTTTGCTATATTATTTCTTCGGTTTTTGAGACCAGTAAGAAAAATTCAAATGAAATTTTCCACATCTAGATATGAATAATTTTAGTTCATTTATTTTTTATTTCTAATAATTCCAAATTAATGTTTTCCAATAGAATGTTTTATATAAATGGTCTTATTTTGATGTTATCTACTTATAGGGTTCCCTTTTTTATCTCCAACTTCTTAACCATTAAAGACATGTTTTTTCATGGAATCTTATACATCTTTTAAATCATCCCAATTAACATCACATTTTACTTTTTATTTATGAATTTCATATTTAAAAATATTAAGCTTCAATTTTCTACCTATTTTCTCTAAGGATGACTATATAATTAATATCGTCTACACTATTCAATTTCTTAATATTATACTTATGTAATATTTCAAGTTATTTAGTTGGATTATATTTTAAAATCTAGATTTTATTGTTCTTATCAAAGTTATTTTTGTGATTATAATTCTATTATCACATTCATTCCATTTTTTGAAATCAATTTTGATTTTGTTTCTCATAGTACACTCTTTTTTAAATTCCCATTCCTCAGGTGTAAACTCATTTTTCACATGAGAATCATATACCGATAAGTAAATTTCTACTTTTTAATTAGGCATGTTAAACATTTGAAAAGCTTAATTGGTCATCTCTTCACCACCACCATTGTCTTCACTATCACACATAAATTCATAAACTGAAAGAAAATTTATTCTAAAAATCATTGGTGAATTAGCATTCTTCTATTTTGATTGGATTTTCTTCTAAGAACGTCACTTATTAGTATCCTTCCTAGTTTTTTAATCATCCTCATTAATGCCACAATTTTTAATGGTGTAATTTATAGAAACATTAATAAATTTTACACAATAATATAATTATTTTGGAATATTGCCTCATACATTCCATTCCCATGTGTGAATCATCGTTGTATTAGGGAGATAGTTTCATTAATGACTTCTATATATTCCTCTTAATCAGTGTTAGTGTTATTTTCTTTATCAATAAAATGATTTATATGATTAGGGAAAATCACATTTTCTTTCATACACCTGATTTATAGTTCTTATATTATTTTTATATCATAAATGATGATATTTTTGTAGAATTTAATGAATAGTGAAATCATACTGATCATTATCTTCAATCACTAATATCTTATCATAAAAACATCTCTAGTAACATTTTTCTGGGTTTCTTCACCAAATAAGTTTATTAAAATGTCTTTCCCAAATCCACATATATAACAAAAAGAGTATTAACACTATTATTGAGTTAATAAAATGATTTATATTATTATATACTAACATCTTGAAACATATTCCCACAAATTAAATACCTGTATTCCTTTACATTTTTTCCCTTTACAAATTATATATTGTTTTCTATAAACCAGATTTATAATTTTGTATTCTATGAATTAAATCAGGTCATTTTTTGATAGATATTATAGTAATGTATTTATTGAATTTCCATTATTTTAAAAATTATTTTTTCAACCGGAGACTATGAAAATTTCTCAATTTGCAATGTAAACCCTATTTTAACTAAATCAATAACATAATGACCTAGAGGGAGAAGGTAGGGTACAATATTCTCTCTAAAAATATGAAATCCATATTCATCGAATGATATGATACCCTTTACTATGGATATAATTATATTTATCCATACCAATAATCAATAGAGATCACCAAGATAAATTGAACATCTGATAATTTTTAAAAGGATAAATTAAATGGAGACAACACTATGTGGAGCGAATAAGTGGTTTCATATTTTTACTTTTAAAACCCATCCTCCCAAGTTATTATTCATAACTTATACCTAAATCTCAATTTTTTAATAATATAAAGAAATGCATATAATTTTTAATTTTGGATCATATCTATGATAGATGACTATGTCCTCGGTGGGGGTAGTTTTTAACAGACACAAACAAATTTCAGCTTTTATTATCAAGAAAAAAAAGGAAATGATATGATCATAAAAATGTATAAATTTTGACAACAACCAATCATTAATTCAAGTAATAACTAACTATATCAATAAGAATAATACATATATAATGAACAGTCACTAATAAGAGGGGATGTCACAAGGACCAAGGGGGTGAGATCTTATTCTATGCTGACTAAAACAAATATTCAATCATATATTCATTATCATTTCATTGATACTCCTCTTCCACTTCTGGAATATATTATCTGGTTCTTAGAGAAATTTTTTCCCCAATCTTATTTTTTATAATTTTAAATCAGGTGACCTCAATTTCATATCCAAAAATATTAATTTTTATTTATTTTTAGTAATTTATATACCCCATAAATCTCATTTAAATACGAGTTAAATATTTCCATTCAAACTTCCTGGGATATAAGAACATTATTCTCCCTATGGTATAAAAATATATCACTACTATCCCACAAAAAATGATCAAATTTTTAAATGTCTTACATTTCTAAATCGAATCTTGCACAGTCTTGGTCACAAAATGATGATTTTTCATGACCTTACGCTTCATTATACACTATAAAGTGGCACCCTCTTTGTGAATAAAATACATTACAAACTCTAGAACTCTCTTTGAATAAATTAAATTTTTTATTTTTAGTGTGGAATTGTTCATCACAATTCATAATAAATTAATCATTATTCTTAAATACAAAAGACTAGTAGCTTAGACCAAGATCATAATATAAATTATTATATCTAAAAAATTGAATAATATCATTGAATCATCTAATTTAATTTCCTTAAAACATTATCCTCTAAAAGATCAAATTTCATAGGTTATATGGTAATATTATAATGCTTAAATTATTATGATTTTTTAAGCCGATACCTCAAACATAATATAATAATTATGTTATATATCTTAGAAATGATCTTAACTTTTCCAAATTTCCTAAAATAGTAATCTCTATATAATATTTTATAAACCTCATATAATAAAAAAGGTTTTTTTTTCATTAGATATATTTTTTAATTTAATTTTTAACATGAAATATAATTTTCATGAATGTGTAAAATATCACCCAAAATAAGATTTACATTCCTAAATAAACTTGCTCATGCTACAAAAAACCGTTCATATTCCATGAAAAACATTCAAATGACATTCCACTTGAAATTTTTATCAAACTCCAAGAACATATGTTTGATTCCAAAACATACACATTCCATGAAAATAATAAATATTCCCTTCCATTCCAAATTATTAAAAAATCCTAAAACATACCCACATTGAGAAGATCATCCATTCTATTTCCTATCATTAGAGTCAATGAAAATATATACTATGGATCAAGAAAATAAAATATTTTTTAAATTACAATATTAAATATTTCTTAACTAATACTATAGTATCTATAGCTTTAGAAAATATTCTCCAAAAATCTCAAAGATGAATTCCAAAACAATTATCAAAACCTAAATGATATATATTTATGAAAAATTCAACAACATTATCAAGCGAGCTACAAAATTTTAAATTTTATTGACCCAAAATTGTGACTATCTATTTGATTTCCCTTTTTCTATAATCCTTTTCATGTGAAATGATAACCCGCTATCAAGGATCCATATATTTTCTTCCTTAGAATATTTTAAAAAATAATCCACCTTAAGACACATTTTTACACAAATTGGAATTTGGATAGGATTTGGCCTTGAGTATTTATTATCAATGTATGAAAAGGATATTTTTAATCTTATAGGTGATTCTTGGAGTAATTTTATTGAATAAATAATTTCTATTATAGCTTATTTTGAATCACTACATATAATGTTACCAGATTTAATGTAAATCACAACATGCGATATAATGTAATTTTGTATTTATAGTTGACTTCAATGATTATGAACACATTTTAATTTTGTCATTGTATGAATTGTTATACTAAGGAATTAATTTTAGTATTCATAAAAATAGTTTAAGAATAATATTAATGTTATGGGCTTGTTTTGATAATGGTTGGATAGTTAAAATTCAAATTATGGTAACAATTATACATGTCATAGAGTATGACATTAAGATATCATATATGAAGATATAACAATCCAAATTAAATTCTACTGATTCAAGGTGTATTTTATATAATGATAATACTTACTAAATATATAAACTATTATTTCTGGTAGTGACATGGTTATATCATTGTCAATTATTGGATGTTTCCAATGGTGATATATTCAATGGTTGGTCCACAAAAATATTATAAATGGAGATACAAAATTTATATGTCATGGTGAATTTGACATCTTATATAGTGATATAAATATATTATAACTCACATAAAGGTTATTAAATGGTTAACATAATATTGAAAATAATGATAGAGTGTATCAATGAAAATTATTCTTATTATATAAAGTTATTCCATATACCACATCCTAAAAAATGAAATGTGAATGAATGCACACTGTAATGTAAATATAAATAATAGAGTTATTGGAAGTATCAGTTAAGTGAATCATACCCCTGTTTTAGTGTAGTTACTCTTCTAAAGGAATTTTATAATATTTATCAACGATTTTCATGAACCACAACCATTGGGTGCTCCTCATGCTTTAGTATTGAAAATGAGAGTTACCCATCGAGTCTCCCTCTAATAGGCCCTATGTTTGTGACTTTTACTAATGGTATAAATTCTAAAAATGGAATGAATTACCCACGTAATCCTAGGAATATATCGAAAACACCAATCTAATCCATATTTGTCAAAAATACCATTTCTAATTATCTCCCTTATTTAATTTCTTCCATTTTATCATTCATTCCAATCATTATTAATTTCATTTACAACAATTTGTTATTCAATCCACTTTATTATGACCACCATCTACCCCATTAGGTGATTTTAATAGAATAGTCACAACAACAAAAAATCCAAGACATCAAAAGAACCACTTATCAATATACTACTACTAACTTATCCCATTAATAACACATAAAAATCCTTTTCCTTACCTAGATAATAAATTATATCCCTAATACCAGACAAAAGCCAAATTCCATAACCAAAAACATAATTATCACAAAATAATCCCCACAATATCCACACAATCATAGCCAAACGAAAAACATTATAACACTATTTAACAACCAATTTATTCTTCGACCACTACTATAATATTTTCTTTAAATCATGTTTTATCAAAATTTCAACATATATTTCTTAGTTGTTAATATAAAAATTCCTCATTTAATAAAATTGGTTTCTAACCATATTATAGTGCTAAAACATTTATGAAATGTTTTTTCAACAATATGGCTATATTGATTTCACAAAAATCATAGTGTCTCCATTATTTTTTTTAAAAAAACAATAATTAAACATAAATCTGATGATAAATATCGTGGAAATAAGAAAATACATGAAAACAAACATTCCCATTAATTTTTATTGTGAATTATTATTAATATTATTGAATTAAATAGTTCCCATTAAACGAAATTATCTCAAGAGATAAATCATGGAAGGTAACCTCAAAATCATAGAGCATATCATTAATAATCAAATTCATCAACAAAGGAAACCAAAAACATCAAAAAATCAAGAACAACATTCTATAAATGAATGAAAGAGATGAAAAAAGGAATAAAAGAAGAAGGAAACACATCACATTAAAGGATCATTCATCTTGGTAATCCAAGGATGGAAATACAGGAAAGGGGGGTTAAAATTATCCAAATATGCACCTTTGATTTTTATTTATTTTATAGAAATCAAAATAATATAACTTAAAATAAATGTTTAAAAAACATTTATACATGTTTGGAAAACACGACATTATGGTATGATATAACCTCATTACAATGTGGAGACTCAAGTCCACCCACCCTTTTGAAAGAAAAATATGATTATCAAAATCTACTAAAATTAAAGACTCATTCAAATTTTCAAAATATGATATTACCAAATAAGGTTCTATCTAAAATCATTATGACCATAATATTACAGCACCATAGGAAGAACCATAAAAATCATCCATTAGTTCACCTTAATATGGAATCAGTTACTCTTCCATGAAGCCCATTTCATGGGATTTAAAGAACTCCAAAAAAATACATTGTGTTGTGAAATATAATTTCTCACCAAGACCATAAAATAATTTGGAAAACATTATAATAATAATGATAATGTTTTAAGAGACATTCATTTCTTTATATGTCTTCCTCTTTTTTTCAAAATTAACCCTTCAAATACCACACATTATGATACCCATAATATTTTTGTGAGAAATATATCAACTCCAAAAATATATTTCGTGGCCCATGCACAAAGAAAGTTCCTCATACTAAAAGATTAAAAAACATAAAAACAGATATTTACTTATACTATAGTTGAACCTCTAACACAACAACACAAATAACCATGTCGAAACCTCCTATTATTAGATAAAATTTATTCTTATATCAATACCCTTCTTCCAAAAAATTATTCCTTACACCTAAGACACTATAATTTCACAATGTTAAATTATATAGATGTATATACCACTACATCTAATACAAAATGGTTTTTAATTTAATATTGTTTTATTTTGTGGTGGTTTTATATTTTTTCATAGTATTATGATAATAATACCTCAATTTTCTGAAATATTACCTTGGTTATAGTATCCAACATAAGTCATATTAGAGGTGTGACTTAGGTATCCTTCCCATATTCACTATAGGTAGAATAGGGATTCACAATAGGGGTGGTTAATGATAGAGTGGTAACAATTATTTTGGTTTAATGTTGGGGTGGAAACTAGAGTTTGGAAATATTGAGTGTTACATGGGTTGTCTGGTAAATAGTATCTGTTGATGTAAGAAAATGATGAAGAAAGGGAAACCAGTTTTGAAATATAATTTTATCCCCTTATGATTCAATTAATGGTCCCTAATATTTTCATGAATATTCTCATTAATGTTTTAATTCTGGTGGGGTAGAGACCCCAAAAATGCACATGCATCATATTTATATGTTCTTGTATTTTATTTTGGTTGATTATTGGTAAATAAATAAATATAATTAAATAAATATTTAATTATTTAAAATCTGCAAAGATTAGAGGTTTTGTTATATCATGAAAAGATACCTACTGGTCATCATCTGTGTGTGGTTTATGTTAGTTTTGGTTAAAAATACCATCATGTTTACCACTAGAGTATTCAACCAACCAAGGAGAATTGGGCTTAGGGGATGTTTATGTGAGTGTACCAATCTCATTGATTGGATATGAGTTAAGGGTGAGTCCCTGATCTATATATATATTGTGATTAATAGTGAGAATTAATAATATTCTTAGTATATTTCATACAAGAGTGAAGTATCATTTTCTACTACCAGCTAGTAAGATATATGTAGTAGAAGAGAAGTGGTGGATATGGTATCTTGAGGAGAAGTATTTGGTATATGATTCATGGAATAATATATATAGGTAGTTTTTTTGTAGGGTTTATATCATTGATGATGATAATACCAAGATGTAAGATCTTCTACCACTTTTTTAGGGGATCTTGTAAATGAATTTTCATAGGATTTGATTCCAATAACATTTCGGTACACCCCTGATCAATTCCTTGATGGGGAGTCTAAATAAAAAAGTTTGGAGATGGAATTTCATTTTTTTATTAAATTTTTTGCCACCCGATTCACATTGCATGATTATTTAGATGTACAAAAGAGGGATAATTTGATTAAGATGATAGATTAATATCTACATTCATCATGCGAGGGGATTAATTAGAGAACCCTATTGATAATTTCTATTTGTGGAGGATATCAAGTGGTTGGACCATTGAGATTTTTTCAAAATATATATACCCTTAGTAGTTCATTTCATTTTTACAAGATCCATCAGTTCTAGTGAATCCACAATGAGATCAATAAACTTGTGTTTTATTTTTAGTGGTTATGGACAATGATGATATCATTTACAATATATTCTTGATTCTCAGAATGTAATTGGAATTCAGATTACTTATGATTTCTATAATAAACAATGGCATTAATGCCCATATTTGTAGTTGAGAAGAATTTAATATGTAGAACTCAATAGAGAGAGGGAGCTATTAGGGGTAATGCCCTTAATATTCCTTATCCCAAGGTACATAGGGATAAAAATAACTATATATGTGGTCTTATTGTAGAGGAAGATGATATATCCATGGATTTATGCATTCAATGGAGGTAATTGATCCAGATGTGCTTTAAATCATTTGAGGGGCTATTAATTTATCATCTACCATTGATTATTCATTATTAGTTTCAGAATCATTGCAATCTACTATAAAATCAACCATGATATATGAATTGGTACTCATAGTCGATAGACATCTAGTTCTTCTAGTGAAGACTATTCTGTTTAGATACTATATGAGATTGGATGATGTTTTTTTCAATTGTGATATGATTATGGGGAAACATCTATCATTTTTGTATTTTCAATAACTTTTAGTATAACCATAGGATGTCATCCTCATTATGTACTTGTTTTATTCTGTGAAAATAATCATTTACTTCTTTTTGAGGATATTATTTTATGATAAAAAGGGGAAACATGTGATATTTTTTATTGATTAGGATTTTAAAATTTATCATAGATTTTCATTGTTATTATTGACTAATTTGGTATTTTTGTCCTTGTATTCAATATAGGTACATGTATTAGAGTTTTCTTGAGTCATGGAAGGGTTTCTATATGTTTTTCCAAATATAAATTCAACTTCCCTGTTAAATGATATCGATTTTAATATAAATTAATAGGTGGGTGTTTCTCCAATTTCGATATCTCAGTATTAAATGGTGCATGAGTTATGGGAGATGAGGATTCGTATCAATGATATTTATGAATATTAAATTCATCCGGAAACAATGTATTATCATTGGGTGATCCATCATTATTCTCCATTAAGGTGGTGTGTGGTATGATATTGTGTATAGACATCTAGATATTGAACAAGATGAAAATCATGAATCATAACTAATTACCAAGTATTAGTTAATTTTTAACAAGTTAAAGAGTGATATTTAGTTTTTAAAAATTGATATATAGTTTGGGTATCAATATACTATAGAGAAGGATGATGATATCACGAAGATTTATTTCAGGTGTCATTAAACCAAATTTGAGTTCATTTTTAATGATATTATGCATCAGTAAATCCAAAACTATTTTATTAGGTCTCCTAAAAACCATGTTTCACAAGTTTTGGGATCTGTTCATTATATTATTCATCGATGATATACTCATATAATCAATGTAATAGGGGGAGAATTCAAAGAATCCAAGAGTTGTTTTTAGGTACTTAGGAACTTTTATATATTTGATAATTATTCTAAGTGTATGTTTTAGATAAGATATGTAAATTTTCTTGGTATTTTAGTCTCTTAGATGGGAGTGGGATATTCCCCTTAAAATATTGTGACAGTGGTCTCTTGGGAATCACCTAATAATTTTGTCGATTCAAATTGCATCCTTATACTCAGTTTATATTATAAGAGGTTCATTCCTGATTTATCTATGATTTTGGTCTTATTTAAATACATGAAAAGTAAGGAACATCCTTTTATTTTAATTTATCAAATTTATGTTGCATTCAAATACATGAATTAGAGATTTACCTTTTATCCTATCCTTCATTTTCCTTTGGAGAGAGTGATATTTGAGGTTTTTAGTGATACATTCCATCTTAATTTGTGTTTTTATTGATCTATAAGTGATTAGTAATATCATATGGGTCATGGAAGTTATTCCTCCTAGAACGACATTATTCCACCCATGATCTTAATCTTGTTATTATAGTATTTCCTCCGAATATAAGGAAACATTACCAAATTAGTGATCACTTCATAGCCTTTATAGATATGAATATCTCAAGTTATAATTTTTATCAATTGGATATTAATATTGATGTTGTAGTGAATGGAGTTCTTAACGGATTATGACATCAATATCTCATATACCCCAATCATTGGGAATGTAGTTACTGATGAAATGAGTTTGAAGTCACTATAATATTTTTTTGAGAAATCTAAAGATTCATATAGGGTGGTGGATGAACTTTTGGCGATGCATCATGATTCATGGTGGGATGATGGTAGAGGGTACCTATATTATATTTAAGTGTATCCATTCTTTATGAAGTATGTGGTAGAGTCTTAATGGATATATTCAGAAGAATATGTGTTGTAAGACCATGTCTTTTTTCAAAATATTCAAGAGGGATGGTCATAGGAAAATAAACATTTGATATTATTCCATGGGAGATTATTTTTTTCATTAATTATGTGATAGGTGGATCTATTAGAGTTTCATAGGTATACATTGATAGTGTGTTTCCATGATGTATCATTTCTTGAGGAGTCAACTTTGGATCTCTAATATTAAGTGGTTAGTACTAATATTTTTATTATTATTCCTAAACATCCAAAAGGTGAAGAAAAATAGTTTATCCAACATTATGGGATTGTTTTTTGAATTGTTTGATATTATTTTTATTGTTTTTAAATGAAATATAAATATTAAAATGATTTCAATAAGTTACAGAAGTTTGAAATATGAAGTTGTTTGATTTTCTACAAAATTTTGTAGGATAGTTAAAAATTTTGACGATTCATAGATGCAAATGTAATAATGTTTCTCAAATAATAATATCTTATAAAATTTATTTTGATGTCCTTGAGTTTTAATCGTAATGATTAGTGATTTTTTCTTAATGTATCAAACATGGGATTAATTATTATAAATAATCACGTTTGTTTTCAATATTATAAATTTGATGAAGTCTCCTTGAATAGTTTTCCTTAAGATGTTTGTGAAATTTATAATGTTATTTAACAAAGTATCCTTAAATATTTTTACTAAGGATGTTTGTAAACCAAATAGTTGATAATTTACTTAAGGATTTTTCTTAATTAGTTTTAATATTGGTCAACCAAACAATGATTTCCAATTTTTTCCATCAGACTGATATTTACATATAATCCCATCTGATATAGTTTCATTCAAAATAATTTGGGAATCCTTTAATAACTGATTAATGCTAAATATGATAGAACTATATGTAACGTCCATGAAGAAAAAATTCATTACTGATTACATCTATCACTACATTGTACAAAAAAATATCTAATAAACATTTTAGTTGATGTTATGTGAAACAATATTTATTGATAAAAAATCACAATGTCTTGTGATTTTGATTCAATTAATTTTTTTGGATTGAGTGAATGTTTATTAACAAGATATTTAAATAATATTTAATTTAATGTGTTATTGTGGAGTGGATATGAAATATTCAATTAAAGAATATATTTTCGGTGGATGAACTCAGTAGAACTCAAGTTCCAAAACATTGTAAACAGATGATTGATGTTTAGTATAAGAGCTGTATAGATTTTTTCAGATGAACATGCAAAAATATCAAGATGAGAGGTGAATAAATTACAATGAACAATTAATTTAAATGGTTGATGAAGTGGTAGTCGATGAAAAGAAATTATTAATTCTATCATACCAACATAGTGCATCATTATTCAAACACTGCTAGAAAGAAATTATTGAATGATAAAACATGTGTTTCTTATCAAAGAAAAAGTTTAGATGAAATATATGGAAATCATAGAAAAAGTTAGTTTATATTTGAAATAAATATAAAAATAGTTCTTAGTGGTGTTCATTGGATTTATGTTTCCATGAATAAATATCAAAATAATATTCTATAAGATTCCAAATAGTCGCATCCAAAAGATGTTTTTTAGTGATTTAATACATAATAAATGATACAAAGTCATTGTTTTGAGTTTTAAAAATTTATTATGATATATTTCCATGAAGAAATTTGATAGAAGAAGTAGAGTATATTTTTTAGGGCTTATAAGATAAAAAACATTGATATAAATTTTGGAATCAATTTGATTAAGAATGATCTCTATGAAAGAATACAATATAGTCTTTACAAGGGAATATCAAATAGATTTTACAAAAGGATTCCATGTAAATTCAATATAAATAGACTTGTGTACCATGTCAACGGTTATAGGAGAAGTCTCAAAAAATATTTTGGAAATTTTTATGTAATTTTTTAAAGGATCATTAGATGATGTTTCACGAGACAGATGATTGTAATAATTTTGTACAAGCCATAATGTTTGAATACTTTTCAATGTTTTTAAATTAACAAATTATGTTAAATTTTATTTAATCATTTAAAATATAAATAAACATTAAATAATTTTTAAATACTATTTTGTTAAATGAAATATACATAAATTACATAAAAATAGGTTTAATGAAGGTTGAGGAATGTTGTTGTATTTGAGAAAATTAATGAATCTTTAAAAAGATTTCTATTTATTTCATAATAGTTGTAGTCAAATAAAAATTCCCAAGAAGCATAAATATTCCAAATATTTGTTGAGAAAATAAATATATAATTGACATCCCACCAAAACATCTAGATGTAAACCAATATAATAGTGATGATAAAACCATACACTTTTTGAGATATACATGTGGTTGAGCTAATGTGCCAAAGAATATGTTCTTTATGAAAGGGATGACCACAAATATTGAAATAAATTCACATCTGGATAAATGTTTTTTGGAAGAACAAAAAGATAGAGAAGGGAGAATTATACAATGCTAAACCATCGAAAGAAACAAAAGAACTAAATGAAGAAAAGAAGTGATCAGATGTAAACCCCCAAAAAATCATTCATTAGAAATAATATTCTAAACTAATAGGTGATTAAAGAAATGGAAAATAATTTTCTACAAACCCAATACAAGACAAAATACAATAGATGAAAAGTATCACACACAAAAATATATTTTCGAAACCTAGATTAAGGGAAAATTAATGAAAGATTAGTTTTCAGTTTAATTATATGAAGGGGAGGAAGATCTATAAAACTATCACTGGATAAACATGATGACAAGGAAATAACCAGAAGGATATGAATAGAAGGATAATATTAGATTGAGAAATTTTAAGTATGTTTAGTACATACATCAATGAAGGTGAAAAAGTTTATAAGAACAATGTGGAAGAACAAAGAATAACTAAGATATCCTACATAATTATGAATTGGTGTAAGTCACTCATAGTGTTAAAAATTACCTTAAGATGAAGTTGAATACTATATTTAAATGCATATAAAGAAACAATGAGGAGAAAAAAAATTTGATCTTGGTTTTCACTAGCCTAGGGAAAATAATTGTTTCCATCCCTCCTTCTAAAGTGTATGGACTCACACATGGATAATGATTTTTTCCATGAAACAACACTATGTTTTCTATCATATATTATAGTTTAGAAACCATTTAGTGGTAATAAACATACTCATAAATTAATACCTATTAATTTTTAGTAGTTAACCTTTTAAAAATATCATATGCTATATTTACTTTCTTTCATACTCATACATATGATATGGAAAAGATAAAAAGATAATCGAAAGACCAACAAGTCAAATATTTAAAGGGATAAAAATTTATTAAAGGGTTAAAATTTCCTAACATAGATTCACCCCTAGTATTATTTATATCCAAAAGTGGTCATATGAATTAGCATTAGAGGGATTCTCACCACTATTGGATTCTATTCATTAAATCTATTCTTTTTTTATGATTTGAGATTATTTCATGAGTTAACAATAATTTTTTTTGTGAGGATTCATTTATAGCTAATAATAATTAAATTTCTACAGAATACCATGATGAATAAGAAAAATAATTAGAAAAGAGAGAAGAATATTTTATCCATCTTATTTAAAGAAGTGGAAGTATCAATTTATCCATGACTCTCAAAGAGTAATAATATATAAACCTTGCAATATAAAGTTTGAGTGGATTATGTTTTCAATAAGTATAAGGAAAAAATATCTACATAATGTAAATACTATTTTTTAAGTTATCACGAGGCATGTAAAAATAATTTATCAAATTGTCTTCAAGAAGATACTCCAAGAATAATTGGTTTTGATAATTTATATATAAATTTTTAAGATATATCAGTTGATAGATTAAGTGATATTATGTACCATGTTCCCAAATAAATATCCTCCCTTATTTTTGATGTTTTTCAATGTATGAAGGATGATATTACCTAACTAAAAGAATAAATTGATTAATTAGTGAAGGATTTGTAAGAAAACATTGTTGATGGTATAAAACCCTCTATAAAACATGAAAAATTTATAAAAAGATAGTTGGAGCATGAAATATATTCCTCATCACATGAATAAAAATGGCTGAAGGAAGTAGAATAAATCAAGGTATTAAATAACAATCTATTAGAAATCGTCTCTAATATAGCATGAAAAAAAATTATATCAAGTATTTTAAATTATTAGGAAAATCAATGAAAATTATGTAACATGAATTTTAATTAAAAAAAGTTATATTTTATAATGAATAAAGTTAAAAGTGTAATGATTTTTTATAAGTATCTAATGGAAATTATTTATTATAACAACAACACCCCCAATATAATATTTCTAGAATTAGATGTTCGGTTTTCTATTTTTGAGATGACACACATTGAGAATTATTGGAGATGGATACGTTTTCTTATACTAACCCATTATCATTAGATGATTTTAATCTTAATAGACATAAATCATGTGATAATATGATCATGAAATATCTTGATGATATTTCTCAAGATGCTATAATGTAATAGACACCAAGCATACCGTTTTTTAATAATGTTTTAAATCGGGTTTTATGAAATGTGAAGGTTGTAAAAAATATATTTACCCAATATAGATGATTAAAAGTTCTTAAAATCCTACCCCCATGACAAGGGTGGATAAATAAATATTATTGAAATTGGTTCCAAATAATGAGAAAAACAAGCTATCAAGATGATCCAAAAACTTTTTACAGAAGATATTATAAAATTATGATTTGTGGGTGAAAGTTGGTGTTACATAAAGAATTATTCATTGTATTGTTTGTAAAATATAATAAATGATAAATAAATACTGAATGTAGTCTCAAGGGGGAGGAATCCAATTATGAATAAGAAACATTCATAATTTAACAAAAATATGAAAAATCTATTGTTTTTTGATAGTTTGAAAGAAGATATTATGTTAGAAAAGGTGATTTTCGCAATATAAGTAGTTAATGAAATCAATATGTATCCAAATATGGGTAGAAAACAATACTATATTTGTTAATTATGAAAGAAGATTCAACCATGAGATTTAAGAATAATAATATTGTAATAAAAAACTTTTCCATGAAGTTTTCAAATTTGAAAAGTGAGAAGACCATGGATTCCAAATCCATGATGTTGAAGAGATGTGTAGAATCCAAAAGTACCAAAAAGAAGGTTGGGACTAAAAAGGATTCATTTTGGAAATATAAACATGAGTTTAATGTACCAAATTTTATTTTAGTTATTTATCTATCATTATTTTATATTATTATGCAAGTGAAATATTATTAAGATACATTTAGTTCCAATTGAAATTAATTAAACCCAGGTAAATAAAAATAAGTTCTATGTGAGATATGTAAGAATGTTGGTCACATTTTTTTAAGGTTATTTATGAATTATATCAAAATAATTATTCCTTGAGAAGATATATAATCCACCAACTATGGATACTATTAAGAAGAAACGTTAACCACGGAAATTAGAAGTTTATATGGAAATATACCTTCAAATAAAACAATTGTTTTTAAATATATATATATATATATATATATATAAGAAAGAAGATTTATGAAAATGGAGAAAATGGTATAGAAAAAAATATAATCCTTTTTTATCATACTGAAGATCCAAGGAAGATCCTCCTTATTTACTTAAATTTTATTTTGATTTTTCGTTTTCAAAATTGGGAGTTAAATAATCTATAATAATTTGAGGGAGAGAAGTTGAGAAAAAAATCGTTTTCAACCTCATCAAACATTTGATATGAATTTTTTTTCAACTTGTAGTTTTTGTTTTGTTGGATTATTGGACAAATTAATTGGGGCATTCTAGAATAATTTTCGGTGGTTTCATTAAATATAAAATAAAAAATTGAAGAATATCCCATATTGATTTTCTCTTAGCTTTGGAATTCCAAAGAAAAAGATGAAGAATGATCATACAGGGTGGTGATGTAAAAATTATCAACTTTGGACATCCAAATAATAAATAACCATAATGATTATTTTTCAATATGAATTATCTAAACAACATCTACTGAATAGTTTCATCATGAGAACATTTGAGTGGACTATCTCTTTAAGGGGGATACATTTGGGTAATGTTCAAGAAGCATCTAGAATCACTATATCATATAAATTGTATTATTATAGAAATTTAAAGAATATCATGTCATCGAAAATGTATTATTTTATTAATTTCTCAACCATTGTTACGCAAGATAAAAATTAGTATATGAAGGTGGATAATTTGAATAAATAAATTACATAAGAAAAATGGGATTATAAAATTTCTCAAATTCCACTAATCCAACTTTGTGTACATGGTTTTTTAATCGTTTAGTTGAAGTGAGTGTTGTAATTTTAGGTTGAACATTGTTAAAAACGTTTCATATCACATTAAGTATCATATAACAAATATAAATGTGAAAAACCCATAATGATAATATGAAAATGTATCATTTCATAGGGTATCATGATCATTTGGTAACTGATTTTTTGTTTAATGAAAATCCTCTTATTTTATACATCGAACTTTGATCATATAGTCTTTGATTAAAATGTTGGATCCCACATTTCATAAGGATGACCTGATACCCTTTTCCCATGACCATTGTATTTATTATTAAAATGGGGTAGTGAATGTGAAATAATTGATTCTAAAAGTAAAGGGGACATAATGAATATAATTAAGTGAAAATTTAACATATTGACATACTAATTTGAAATAAAATTAAAGGTTATTAAAATACATATAGAGGGAGATATTGTTGAGGAAAATTTATATGTGTGTTGAATTTTTTATCAATGGATATGATTGTTGGTTAATGGTTTTCAATGAAATGAAAATATTTCATTGATTTTAATGTACTAGAGAATTTAGAAAGATGACGCTACCAAATATTATATTAAATATATAAATATTGATAACCACATTTTTGATTTTGGATGATCAGGAAATAATTCTTCTTAAGTCATAATATCTCATTTATGTTTTTTGATGAAATTTAGTTATTGTTATGAATATTGGAGAGTTTTGTTCCATGTATCAAACCTATTGATGTTAATTATATAGATACTTTTTTTCAAGATTACAATGATGATGGTGTTTCCTTAATGAGTTTCCTTTATATGTTGATGAAAAATAAAATGTGATTAGACGAAGTATCCTTAAATAGATTTTCCAATGATGTCTATGAAACCCAATAGAGGAAAATGATTCTAAGGATATCACAGAAGATGTTTTAGATCATGTTTATCATTTGAAAATTTCAATGTAGCTCCATCAAGGAGTGTTTTCTGCATAATAAATTTGGTTGGAGTTTCTTTCAAATAAAATTTTTATAAAGCCTTACTTAATTGAGGAAATTCAAATTGCATGGATCTATTTATAATGTCCATGGAGAGAAATGTTTTCAATAATTAAATCCATAAATACATTGGAAAATTAGTGATCAGATAAATATTTCAATTAATGCTATGTTATACATTGTTCTTTGATAAATAGTCAAACTTTATTTTGAATATGGTTCATGGTGATATTTTACAAGAAGGAAAAAAGTATCCAAAATATAATTTCTAATTAATGTCAATTTGAATACAGTTTTTAGAGTTTCCATGAAATATTTGACAATGATATTTGCTTGAGGTACAACTTAGTGGAACTCAAGATCCCAAAAAAACTGAAGAGTGAAGAATTGTTTTGTATAATAAAATCAAATATTACACCAGATATACATATATAAAGATAAACATACGAAGTGATGAAGTACTGATGAAAAAATAATTTCAAATTTTTATGAGGTTTTACATGATTAATGGAATGTATGATATTTTTCATAAAAACATAGTGGGTAATCATACAAAATCTAGGAGATTGACGTTATCTAATGATCAAACAAGTGTTTCCTTAAAAAAATTAAGAAGAAATATGTTAATATAAATGAATCAATAAATTTTCAATTAGGAATATCATACATATATTTTTGAGTGATTTTAAACATAAATAAGTATCAGGGAAATCTCATCAAACAAATATTATTGAGGATTCTGAATAGTGTAAATGAAACAAAGTTTCTAAGTGATTCCATTTATAATTAATTTTACAATGATAGTGGGATGCGTTTTGAAAAATAATTATGTTATTTTACTATTATTTTATTAGATAGAATTCGAGTAGGATATTTCTAAGGGTTCATCAAATGAAGGATAAATAAGATACATTTTGGATTCATTATGAAGAATAATGATCCTAATAAAAGAATGCAGTATGAAAATTCTGATGGATGATATATACAATTTGAAAAGGGATTCTATTACATGGAAATATACAATGTTTTGTAAAGTATGTCAACAGATATAGGAAGAGTCTCAAAAAAAAATTCTATAATGGTCCAATAAAATTTTTAAAGTAAAATTAAATGATGTTTCACTGAACAGATGATATGCAACAATTTTTTACATGATAAGAAGTTTTAATAAATTTACAGAGTTTTTGAATTATTCAAATATGATGTTGCTAAGTTTATTTTTTAAAAATTCAATAACCATGAAAGATGTATGTGATTCTAAATAGGTGAATGCATTTTACAGATGTTCCTTATCAATGAGATTAAGGAAGTTTGAGGAATTAAATTGTTTTTAAGAAATATTAATATGCATCATGTAGATTCCATAAGAGTTGAAAAGATTTATAGTGAAATAAAAATGGGAGGGAAGCTTCAATATTGAAAAAACTCATTGTGTCGGAAAATACATGTGAGTTCTTACCTACTATTCTGGAAGAAAACCTATATATGGGTGATGTTGAATCCATATTCTTTTTCAGATATATATGTAAAAGAGTTGAATAAATGGATACTTAGTTCCCTAAGAATAAGATGACAAAAAATCATGAGATTAATTCACATCTATGTCAATAATTATGGTAGAATATGAACCGAGAGGAGATGGGGGAATCAGATAGAGCTAAAGAATTGAATGAAAAAACCCAGATGCAGAAAGGAAGTTATCAAAAAAACATTCAAAAGAAAAAAATTATTTTATGAGATATTCTAGATAAATATTGGTATAATGAAAATGAAATTATGGTTCCACTGAAATGATACAAGATGAAAAGCATTAGACGTACATGATTAGATGAAGAAATGTGCCTGAAAAATTTATTTGAATGAATATGAATGGAAAAGAAACTTGTAGTTTTATTCTATTAAGAAGAATATCTACAAACTATCATGATATATAAATCACTATATTTAAATCAATGAATAGATATGAATTGATATACAATATAATATTGAAGATGTTTAATGAATCTTTCTTCATAAAAATCTATATGTAACAAAGTGGAGAAGATGAAAGTTGATGTATAAATCCAAAATATGACATCCTAAAAATTCTAAATTAGTGGTATAATTTCATAGTGTCATAATGTACATTAATAGGATGGAGTAGACTATAATTAGAGGTAGTATAAAGAACCATAAATGGTAAGAAATATTGGGAAAGAATTTTACTAACTGAGGAAATGAATTATTTCCACCCCCTTCTAAAGTGTAGAGACTAACACATAGATTTGGATTATTTTCAATCCACAGTATAAGGTATATTATCACATATTATAATTTAAAATATACTTTGTGGTCTTATCCATAAATTTTTTTTCATTAGATACTCTTAATGAGTAAAAAACCATATAAAAATATAATGTTCTATATTTAATTTTTTTCATATAGTTACATATTTTAAGAAAATGTGAAAAATATAATCAAGATCCTAACAGTTCAAGTATATATATTAAAAAATTTAGAAAAGATTTATAATATCATCACACAAATTACCATATCTATCTATGTAAAATAAATCCCAAAGTCGTCCTCTATAGAACGGCATGTTCCTTATGGGTTTTACATCAATTGGATGTCCCCATATGGAATTTAGAGGATATCTTGATGGATTCAATCATATCATTACCTTGATACATAGAATAATGTGATGTCATATTTTTGGATGCTTATTACTTTTAAAAATTGGAACATTTCATAGAGATCAGTTAATTGGGTGTTGTTGATTATCTAGAGAGGTGATATATGGATGATATTATGATTCTTCATGGGGATTGCAAACCAAAATTTCTTATTGGTATCCTTATTTTATCTCATGATTCCAGTGAGAATATCACCATCAATTTTGATCATAGATCAAAATTATCACTTATTTCCATCCTATGAAGGATGGGAATATGGATTAGACTATTTAGCCATATGATGATATTTTTCATGATTGGATGTTATATATAGGTGGATTATGGGTAATTAAATTTTTCATGGTTGAGTATCAATTTGACAACTTCTACCACTCATCCTTTTACATGACCCCATTTATGGCATTTTATGGATGAATTTTTAGTTCATTGTTCTATTAGAAAAAGATTGGGGGTCAATAGTTCTTGGTCCAGATGTAGTATAAAGAATTATAGAGAAGATACAAATAATTTGAGAATATAAAATAGTAGTACCATATCATTATAAATCCTGTATTGACCAAATAATTATACCTTTAGAGTTTTATGTTTGCGAAAATGTGGTTTTGAGTGTTTCTCATTATCCTAGACAATGGTGGGTTTTCTAGATGTGTAATATTTCTCCCCATTTTATCAGTCATTTGAAGGTGTTGTTTTATATCAGTGATGTATCTTATTAGTCAAAAATTCATTATAATTAGGATCAGAACCATGTTGTCTTTCATGGGTATTAACATTCTCAGTAACATCATGATGATTCTAAGGTCATTGATTAGGGAGAGTTAGACTTTGAAGGAGATGTGTAATTTGAAGGGAAACTAGTTGAGATTCAGAATTTATAGGATAAGTTGTTACGTGTTTGTGAATTATTCTTCTATTTCAAGCCTTTTAGAGGAATTATGTCCCATGTTAATGTACTTGGGAACATGAGATGCAAATTCACACTCAATATATAGATAATTTTTGTACCTTTTTTTTCTTATTTATCAGATGATTGATTTTGTATTGAATTAAATGAGGTGGGTTATTATGGATGATTTCATAAGTGGTTTCCACCAGTGTTGATTTATTACTTACTACTGTCATTATAATATTTGAGAGGTATCTAACATGGTATTTTGGATTATAGGATGTGATATTCCTTTAAATGGTTTTGGTTTTAATTATCAAGAATGAGAATAGTTTGAGAGGTATTTTATGTAACTTCAATGACATTTAAAACCTTCTTCTTTATGATATTTTTGTGTTGATTACTTTTAGAAGAAGTTCATAGTATTAATTATTCCCATTGGAGCTAGAAATTAAGTTGGGAGGGTTGGATTTTGTGGTGGTACAAATCTATTTTTAGAATTCTTTTTCTGTAATTGATGAGTCACAAATATGGTTTTGGACTTCTTCAGACAGTTATTATGTTGGTAGGTTCGTCAAAACATGATGAGGTGTATCACTACATGAGTTATTTGATGGTATAATTTGGAAAAGGTATGTTAGATATTAATGAAAATAACAACTCATATGAATTTTCAATGATTATTATAAAATTCTATTTGTTCCATTTTTTTGGTTGCAAAATAAAAAGCTAGTTCATGGAATAAAACTAATTTGTGACGTTTTTGAGATTATTCTGAATTGGTCTTCATGGAGCTACCGTGGAATCTATGGTGTGAAGCCCGATATGTTTTTCATTCTTTCCTCTTGGGGAATTATCACAGAATAGTGATAAGGGTTACAAAACAACCCTTATTTAGTAACAATGGATTTATAATTTTGAAGAATTCTTGAATGAGAGGAGATATTTAGACTCAAATGGGTATTTTGGAGGATTGGATGACTCATCCTATTGCAGGGTGGTGATGGTTTGTCATATTATGATGCCATATTTTGTTTCCTATGTAGAAATTCGAAATCACAATGATTTTAAAATATTTTCATTAGATTAATATTGAACCACTGGTTATTAGAGGTGAATATTTTTAGATTGTTGGATTACCTAGTTCACTGAACCTTCTATTTAGGGTTATTTCATCTTATTTTCTTCTTATTTTCTCCTCTATCCATTATTTAGAGAAGGATATGGTAGTTATTTGATTATCGTACTCATGTGATTAGGTTTAAAATTTTATAAAGATTGATATATTCTTGGTTTTTGAGGATTCCTGTAGTTATTTGGGTCACGAGATTATCCCTCATCTATGTTATTCTTGGCCAACAACCACCGAAGCATAAATTGGGGTAACAGATTCAAATATCTCTCTTTATCTATGTTAATATAATTGAAATATCATGTTGTTGATTTATTTGGGTGGATAATTAGAATTAAATTAATTAATATAAATAATTATACTTAATGAAAATCGATACGAAGGGTTATTTTCATTTAGTTAGTTATTTACATAACATTTCTCATGTGATTGATCATTGATTGCTATTTTTACAAGAAATTAATGCTTATAAAGAGATTTTTGAGATATAAAAATTGTATTACTATTGAGATCACATTACATAAAAGGTTGATCACATAACGATGGTATGTAACTAGTTGTGTGTAATTTTTAAATGTGTTATCTACACCTAAGAAAGTGATATTTTAATATTAAGAAGACATTTTTTAAAATTGTAACTATGGTATTTATTTATGTGAATTTTTTTTTAACTTATTTTAGTAATATAAAATGTTAGTTATGAATATGTGGTAATTATGGGGGATTTGTTTGGGAATTATGTGGTTGAATATAGGTTTTGGCATGTGTTGGATAATGGGGAAGCTATTAGTTGGATTGGGAAGGAAATTCTTATTGATATGTGGTAGATGGGTTGATGTAATTATTTTGGTACGGTAAGTGAGGATATTGATACAGTTTAGGGTTATGTGAGAATTTATAATTGGTTCGGAATGTGGGTAGAATAAATGGTATCAGATAAGAAAAGGTTGTAACTGAAATTGATAGTACATGGAAGGAATGACTAAATTGATAGAAATAAACCTGGGCAATTATAGGAAAAGTGAGTTTATCTAATATGAAGTTTATTAGTGGTTTTTTTTATATTCTTATTATTATAAGGGTAATGCCTCCCGTTTTTATGATTTATAGCCTTAGTGTTGGTCACAAACTCAGTGCCTATTAGAGGTGAGACTCATGGGGTCACTCTTGTCATCACTGTAAGATCAAGAAGTGTTCTGAGTGAGGGAAATTCATGAAAATGGTGATTTTTGAATAATGTGTGGAAATAAAATATATGGGTTCATGTTGAAATCATATATTATTAAAATGATTTTTTATAAGATACAGATATAAAATTGATTATAAATGGTAATTCAGTGGGTCTTCTAGTGAATAAAAACAAATGTTATAATCATATCACACGACAAAGAGAGAAATCAAATATAATGATAATGGATATTACACATTGAGACATAAAATATAAAAAAACATATAATTATTCTATGATATGATTATGAGTCGTTAGAGGAAATAAAGATAATGATGTTGTTATAATAAGATAAAGTTATAACATAGGTAACAATAAAAAATAATAATTTGTGGGATGTTATGTAAAGATAACACAATTGATATGAAAATTAAAAATAGGATGTCATAGAAAAAATGTAGAGATATCGATGGGAATAATAAAATATTTCAATGTATTTATCTTAAGAGTATCTATATCTCATATAGTTCTTTGGTTATTATTCTACAATATTATTGATCATTAGTCTTGATTGATAATATTCTAATGTATTTTTAATAGAAATCTCTTTAAGATCCCTTATGATTACTATTTGGATGTTATTATGGTGTAAAAACATGATTTTATGGTGGTTAAATAAAAATGTGAAAACTGATAGAGATGTAGTAAGGAGTTTATATCATTTCAGTAAAAAAATTATATATTATTTAATAAAATTTAATAGATATAGTAAAATAAAATTTTATGTGAAATAAATTCATAAAATGGTTCAATAAAAGTTATGTAGGATAATAAATTAATTAGGATGGTTTTTTATATTAATTAAAGGATTGAAAATACTTGACTGGAAATAATGTTAATATGACAGAGCCATCAAATACAAAATGGTGTCATACAATGAAATATATATAAAAATAAACTATAAATAAATAACATAGAAAGAGGTTACAATATTGAGATTAAGAATCGTATAATGAATTTGGATATTTCATATCATTTAAAATTACTATGGAAAAACTAATTCACTAACATAGAATATGATGAAACTCTATTGAATATCGGAGGACTCAGATCAAGTATTGTTTATGTGAATAAAAATGATAATTTTTAATGCACCATATGTGAGGTTATATTTTTCCCTATGTTATGATTATGTTAATGATATGACATGAAAATAGTGCATATCATGTTTTGTATGTGACCCTAAAACACATAGGTTGTGAGAAAATGGTAAAATGAACCTACTAAAAAATGGACTATTTCTTTACGTAAATAAATATATTCAGTATAGTGAATTCCCATAATAATTATCTAGAAATCTAACACTATATGTTTAAGAAAATATAAATGATGTTATATATGCATAATTTTTATTTAATTTTTATAAAATAAATAAAATTAATGTATTATTAGTGATTGAAGTGTGCAATGTTTTATTTCTTATTAATTTATCATGTGTCTAACATATCTTGGGTATTTTATTTTCCAGTCATCATAAATGAGGATTAAAAACATAAATATATTATTTTATTAAAAATCAAAATATATTTTAGATATAAATGATAATAAATTTGTATCTATTAAGGTGGGATATGGAAACACTTATTCAAATATATCAGATATTATCTTGTGAAACCAAATTTTTCTACAAGATCGAACAATTAAATTTAATTTACTATAAAATTTTAATTTTTTTGAATAAAACCAATAAATTTCTACTTCTTTTTCACTATGTGTTGTAAATATTACTATGAAGAAACCAAGTGATTCCTTCCCATTAGGGTATCCATGAAATGAGTAAATAACATAATCCTTAGGAAGGATTAACCAATTTCGTAGTCTATAAGAACCTTTGAGATCAAAATAATAGAGAATAATATATTTGTTAGAAATATTTTTCAGGGCATGAATATTTTAAAAAATCTCTTGTTCTTGGTCAGAATTTATAATCTTCAAGTATATTTCTTTAGAATTTATATAAATAAGAGCATTTAATAACCATTTTTTATTTAATCATTTGAAACATAAAAATATTTTAACTTTGAAACCAATATAATAATTTTGATAACATAGAAATAAATTAAGAATGAATTGTTTTAAAAAATTTCACGAAACACTATTAAATATCATCCATAATAGATATAATTGCTCAAGATTGCATCTAGTAAAATATTATATAATAATCAACATGTTTTATCATATAATTTATATACTTCTATGAATATAACCATGATGTCGTTACCTTTACAATGGAAGGGTTTACTCTAAGAAAAACTTTGATATGGTAAATAGCACTACGTCCTGATTTTTCTTTACTGTACAATTCTATCAGTAACGCCCTTAGAAAAAACTAGTAAAATATTTAAAAATTAAATATATTTAATATTTAATTATAGAATCAAGAAGAATGTTTAATATAGAGGAAAAACTTCATATATAATATGTGAAAAGAAGAAATGAAATAATAAAATAAAAATTATTCTATAATTTTAATATTATTTTCATTAAATATTAGTTTAGAATAAAAATATAGAAAATATTTGAATGAATCATTAATTATGGAAGAAAATATAGGTTTATGGTGGTACCCAAATGTTTTTATAAAATAATATATCACCACCATATTATATGTTCAATTAATTAATATTTAATGACTTTATGCTGATTTTATTATGTTTTAGATGTCAAAATAATTTATGTAATAATAAAAGGAGCATTCCTAGTTGAGTGTAGAAGAATGAGTTTGAAATTCATTAAAGTATATAATTCATTGAATCTATATAATGTTTTTACAAAAGATTTTGAGAAATAAAAATAAAAAAGTAAATAAAATTATAAAATGATTTTCCAATGAGAATTACAAACCATGACGTTTAAGTGAGGATATAATCATGTGTAGAATATATTAAGTGATGGTAAAGAATAATGATGTAACTATGACGTAGAATTAAGTGACTATGATACATATTTGGAAATTTAATCCAATAAAAAAGATATATATGGGGGAAGGATTTAATAAATATTTAATTCAAATATCAGTAAACACTTCATATTCAAGAATAAAATGCATTTGAATAAAGAATATGTTTTATTTAAAAAATCAAAAGTTGAGTGAGATATATTCAATATTTGATCAATGTTAGTGCATAAATATGGAAAATTTAGATTAAATTATTCTATTAAAAGATTAAATTATTGTATATTATTTTCATGATAAAAATAAATGGTATATTATTACAATGTATAATTAATTTAGTGGAATAAATGTTATATTATATAGTGATTAATGTATGAGATGACTAAGAAAATGTGACAATATTTATTTTATAATGATTCATGAACATCATATATGTGAAAAAAGATTTCAATTTCCTACTCAACATTAATATCCCAAGAACAACATGATATAACACATGTATGCTAAATACATGAGGTTATTACTCAACAATTATCATTTCTTCTATTATAAAATTGATATTTTTAGTTATATTTAAAAATATGATTGAAATATATGAAAAATTATTTTTTAAAGAAAGGTCATCATGGGGAGTATCAATTTAAAATCTCAAAGGACATGGTTCCCCAACTTATCATTGAATTATTTTTAATGATCTTGGTATCGAAGGATGTGAAAAATAAAAAAAAAATTTAAATATTTCAATTAAATTTGAAAACAAGTTTAAATGAAAAAATTGATATTTTCATGTTAGTGAGATGATAATTTATGCACTAAACTGAAAAACAAAATTTATGAGAAGAATATTAAATAATAATAGAGAGAGATAGACAGTAGTGTGCATTTTGAAAATTCATTGAATCCCAATTTAAGATAAATATATTCTTTTTTATTTATTTATTCAGGAATATTATAATTAAAGTTATTTTATAACCTAGCAAAAATAAGAGTGATAGGGTTGAAGAAAATAGAGTTCTCTTTGGAAATATTCTTCTTTTATTGCAAACATAGATTTAAGAAATAACAAGGAACATTATTATTATACTTATTAATGTTTATATAATATGTTCTTCATAGAATAATTCCATCATATTTCTAGAAGAGTTCTATTTCACATCTAAAAAATGTTCATTCATCATTCATTCTTCAATTTTATATATTTTCTTGTTAAGAGATGGTTCAATAATTGTATATTGAGATATGTGAACATCGAAACTCATGCCTTCTTTATAATTAATTTAAGGATGATACATTCGAAAATCATTATTCTAAAATAAATACTTATACCAACATTAATAAAATGATAAATAATATATTTGTTAGTATAAATTAACAATTCCAACTGAGATTTCATTTTTTTAATATTAATTTTATGTACCAACAATTTTTTTTACCAACATATATATTCACTTATATTTTTTAATAGTTAAATAAATTATACTAATAATAAAATATTTAACTAATAATAAAATTTGTTGCATTATCATATGAGTAGTAAAAAATTTATTTCATATAAAATTAATCGATTATAATTAATAATCATATACAATAAACATTTTAACATTATAAAAAATTATTACTATAAATTATTCAATAATAATAAATATTTTTTGAAATTTTAAATATTTATTAAAAATTTAATATCTAAATTTTATTTGTTAATAAAAAATTACATTGATATATTGTATTAAAGTAATGATTATCTAATTGGTTTTATAAGTTCATTGATATATAAATACATATTATATAATATAAAATTGTAGATAATTGAATGGTATATAAATAGATAAATCTAGACTTAAAATTCATATTTCCAAAAGGACCTCTTCACGTTTGAGATTCATTTCAGCCTCTTGCATTGTAATCCATTTTTATTAACAAAACTACAATCCATCCACCCAAATCCAATGTTAATTGATGATTTTTCCCTCTCTCAACCACTATCCTTTCATATCTATTGCCTAGTCTCTCTACCTATTACAATTAATTATTAGTAATTCCTCCCTTTCCTAATGGTAATTTTGAGGATCTCCACCCACATCCAATTATCTTCCTGTCTATCCCACAATAGATTTTATCATCCAGTGTTCCTCGAGTTATACTGCATGACTCATTTAACATAGGATAATTCCACAGTATAACCCAACCCTTGAATAATGAGATGCTTATGTTTTTAATGATACAGACTTAGTTTTTATATGGTCTATTTATTATACATTTATATTTTTCTATAAATTTAGGATTCCAGGTGAATTATTGAATAACATACTCTTATTTGGGTTCCTAATAATGAGGTTTTTATATTGTTGCATTGATCATCTAATAGGACATGAACTATCAAATTATAATTAATAAAAATATTTTTTGGATTATTATGGATGATTGTAATATATATTTTATGCTACAATTATTGAAATCATTCCATAATCATAAAACAACTAGTATTCAATTATTTTTACCGACTTAAATTTTATTAGTTTCAGTGATTTATGTATCCTGACATAGAAGTGGGTTTATGAAGTGGTTTAATACTCCTATATTCTCATGGAATTGTTCTCTCAGAGGTTGTTAATGGACTAAATTCTCAAAGGGGGGTTATTCAATGCACTTGGATGAAAATATAATAAAGTATATAATGATTATTATCACATACTGTCATAATATGAGGGAATTTTTTGATGCAAATAATGAAAATATTCTTCTCATTTCCATGGTAATTTTGATGCTTGATGATTTATTATTAAAATTTGTGGGTTGTAAATGGTATATATTTTTCTATTATTTCAAAATCCCTAATTGTTTTCATGTAAATGTTATTATTTGGTATATTAACAGGGTTTGTATTTTCACCTTGTTGATTATTTTTTCCCATTTTGGATCATTATTTTTTTTCTTAGGCATTAGATTTGCTTCTAGAAATTTTGTTATATGGAATTCAAAAAAATATAGAAAATGGAGTTGTGATGAGACTTGGATTTTCCAGTGGTATACCTATTTATGGGAAAATCAGTAGTGATTCTTTGATATATTTTCATGGATTTTAGTTATTAATTTCCTCTCTCTCTATGATTATTTTTCTATCATTCAGTTTTTTGGTGCCACTATTCAAATTACTAATACATGTGATGAAAAATTTGATTACCATCTGGTTAGAACTTGAGGGATCTTAATAGGAGTCCTGTATATTTTTTAGTCACATAAATGGTTCTAGTTTCATAATTATGTTTCTAAATATGGTTTATGTTTGATTTGGGTTTCTGTCAAGAACTAAATGAAATGAATGATTTTTTTGTTATGTAATACTTTTTAGATAGTTTAATTTTTTTTATTTTTTATTTATTATGTTTATCATATTGAATTTTATCAATTCATATCTTAAAAAAATTAAATTTAGGAAGTCTATATAAAATATAATTATATGAAACATTATACATTTTTTCAAATGAATTTTCTGTTATATTTATATATTATTTTTTCCTACATTATTTTTATCCTTTTTGCAAGGATTTATTTGTTCTTGGATTCAAAATTTATGTTTATTTCCTCTGAGTTTCACTTCAAGATACAGTTTCTTTACCTAAGTAATGAAAATATTTTTTCAATTATAATTACTGTAATGATATATTTAGAACTGAATAGTATCTCATCTTGATATGTTACGTAATCTAAAAAATCTTAAATAATGATATTATTTTATTCTCAAAATGAAAAATAGATTTTATAAACTCTATTTATTATAATGAAATATATGTCCCCACTACTATCATTATTTTTTAAATTTTTTAAACGGAATATATAGTTGGAATTTATGTTTATTGATTATTTTTATTTGGCTGTATTTACTTAGTTTTGTTGATCTTATTGAGCTATTAATAAATAATATTAAATATGGTTCCATCTTTTTATTCGTATTATAATGATTTCATGAATTCTATTATTATAAAATTATTTAATTATTTTTTCAATACATTTTGTCAAAAAGAGATAGGAATATAGTCCTTGTAATAGTCTCTCTCTAAAATATATATATATTACTTTTTCGCATGATGTTTCATGATTTTCTTGTCTGCTTCCTTTTTTGAGTGCCTTTCCCTTTTTTATTTTCATATCAATGACCAAATATTTTTAATCTAAATTATATTTGTGAAAAAAGGTATCAGGTAATAATTGATAATATAATGGTGTATGTTTCTATTTTTATATCCATTCATATGTATTTATATATGTGAGATTATTTCATTGAAGTGTTTTGATCCGTTTAGATTATTTGTTAGACAGACAAGGTCTTTTCCCATCACTTCTAAATTTATTTGTGAATATTAAAAATATGGTATTTTAGAAATTATATGATCTCACGTTTTTAGTAAATTATTGATTATGAATTCGAATAAAATTATTTTATCATAAAGAACATAAATTACCATATATTTATTGCATGGTGATGACTTGCTCATGAGTTGTCAGATTGTAATTGGGGGTTAGGAAAATGATGGTTTAAATATCTAGTATGAGTCATTATTCCATGTTAAATATGATAATTTTTTGTTGTATCATTTTTCATTAATTAATTATCAATAATCCAATTATGTCTTATCTATAGAGAATAATTTAAAACATCAGTTTTTAAGTAGATTTTTCATTTTAATAATCAATACCATTTACAATTGTTTTTTATTCTATGCGCAACCTTACTAGTTTCTTTACATTATAAAATATTATGGCTTCATTAAACCCCTTTTATATGTGTTTGGTGCTAATAATAATGATAGAAATATGATAATGATTATACATAATGATGAAATGGGATGGAAATATACAATTTATTCCTTGATAGTTCATATCATGAATAGGTGGAAGGTTTCTTCTTTGATAGTTGGTGATGTAGTGTGTTGAACAATTATGGAGGTATTTTAATGAAATTATTCATCACTTTTTCGTGATATCAAACACCACTTTTTTACCTTTGAACATATCTTAATTATTGTTTTAAATTTAAATGTACAACCTAATTTCAAATAAATCAATAATGAATTGCATGAGGATGATTTGAAAAGAGAAAAGAAACCCAATATATTTTGGTATCTATGATCATTATACCTATTCATCAAATGGGGGTGGATCCATCAAAAAACTATTTTGTATCCCTCTATATTTATAAGGAATAGTTCATCAATTTAATTAAAATCATATATGAAAAATGTCGTATTGAAGAATTCAATTTGAAATTATGTATTTATACTAGTATTTATTCTATACATATTTTGTTGATTGAGACTATCACACCAATTTTATATCTTCATATTTTTTTTTGAAATATGTTATTTAATCGAATCTTTTGAATAGGCAAATATTTTTTTATTATAGTGGGTTCCATTTAGCCAACTACACATCACTTTTTGAATACCATATCATGTATATAGTTAGATATACATGATGTATAATAAAAATTATATTGCCAATATTTTATATTCCACTATTTAATGGTACTTTACATAGATTAATTGTCTTAAAATGGTTATGGAAGATCACATACTATAATCAGAACATCCAGATACTATGAAATTAATCTTAAACATAAGTTATATGGCGTAGATATATCATACTAACTAGAAAAAGTTTATTTCTAACTATCTGGTGCATTAGGATTACAAAAATTGAGATTTATTCTCATGAATTTCACATTTAGTGATATTTAGTAGTTGAGATCATGGGTATTGACCTATCAATTGGAACAATATATTTTTTGGTGTCATTGGTTGTTCATATCTATAGACTTCTGTATTGGTCTCCTAAACTGAGATCATTGTCAATGTGTGACATTTGATCACATACATTGATGCATGGATAACCTATGATAATGAAATTATGGAGAGGTAACTTGTTTTGGGTGAGACATTAGGGGTATAAAATTGGTTTAATTGTCAAGAAAGTATTTTTCACTTTCAAGATGAGAAAGTAATATATCTTAGTCATCCTAGATCAGAATAGTAGTTTCTTTTATAATTCTTTATTGAAGGAAGTTGATGGCTAATTCATCTAGATATATCAACAAATAATAATGTAAAATGATTCTAACACTAGTATCTGTCCAACATTATGAGATATTTAAAAACAAATATATTATATTAAATAGTTCGTTTTAGTATGTTTTTGTCATTGCTTTGAAAATTCATTATGTCATTAGAGTCCTTAATGGATTTCTAGACTCTGATGTTGGTCTTTGAATTATATTCACTTCTATTGAGATGAGGGCCTAAAGGGTCACACAAAATAGCATATTAAATAATATTCCTTAATCATTTTATGAGGTATATCGTACATGGTGGTCCCCACCCATAGGGTTTGATAATTTTCCAAGGATTTACAATCACCAAAATAAAAAATAAATTCATATTATTAAATTAAAGAATAAAAGGTATTTAATTTATTAATTATATTTATATAAAAGTATTAAAATTACTACATGGAAAATATTATATGAAAAAATATTATTTTATAGTATTAAAGGTTCATTTAATATCGTCAGGAATGACGAGTCGAGTTTTTGACTCAGGTTCTATTGCTTATCATATTTAATACATATTTTAAGAATGTGATAAAATAATAATAAAATTTATTATGTAGTTCAGTTAATCATACTTTTTTGTTTAGTGGGCATTGAACATACGGTGGTAGGGGAACTCTTTCCAGGTTTTTGAGAGTCCAATATAAATTTGTGAGAGAGGATCTTGCATAATGACTCTTCTTTCTGAGATTTCTAGAGCATCTATCTCATATTTTTTTAATAAATAGGGATGCTCTAAATCTAGAAGATTGGATTGAGTTCATCTCCATGAATCAAAAAGACATCTATACAGTCATATTCGAGACATCTAAGACATCATCTGATCCATTCTCTATCTCTTGGAATCTGAGGATCAATTCTCTTATTGATTTTTGACAATCTTGTGGATGATATAGAGGTGTATTTCTATTAATAATTTGAGCAACTATCATTGGTGACAAGAAGATGTAGAGTGTGTATTCAGATCATAAAATGTATTTTTTAATTTTATTTTTATCTTCATTTTAATTTATTTGAGATCCTTGGACTGTACCATGGCTCAGATCATTAGAGCCGACAAGTCTCATTCTCCCAGTAATGAAATATTTTTAAATCATCATCCCACCGGCTACCATTACAGCTATAATAACATTAATTGGTAACTGAGGGACCACATAAATTATCCTATCTAATAAAAAATATGGTTCATTAAAATTAAAAGACGATATTAATTCTATCAAAATTCCACTGACGGTGAGTCAATCCGATATCATATAACTAAGATACGACCATCAAATTTTTTTATTATGGATTGATTTTATTGATGTTGGTACAAATTTTGATGATATTTAAAAATATCATTTTACCTAAATCCATCGTTGGTGCTGATTCTAGTGAAATGATTTGCATATACCAAGCAGTTGGAAAGTGGCTAGAATAGTAATTTTTGTCCACCCATTGATTACACATGTATATGGAAGATAATTTTAATTATTTTAAATATATATATTAGTAATCATAGAGAATTTTTTATCAACCAATTTTTTTTTGTTTTTTCCAACTAATATGCAAAACAAGTGACCACCTAAAGTGAATATAAAGAAAAAGTCATTGAAATGGAATTTTCATTTGAATGGTTTTAGAGGTGGTCATACCCCTGTGTTGGGTGGTCTCTACATAGAGAATCTTACCACCTAGAAAAACCATGTGGTCAGGTTCTCCCCAGACTACCTTCATCGGTAGTGCCCATAGCATCCATACCGGTAGGACTATCATCCCGGTCCTCCTACATCGTGCACCAATGCATACTACCAATTCCCCTCCCTACCACCACCAACAAGAATCAGCATAGTAGATCTAAATTCCCTATACTATAGAGACCACAAGCACTTACCCTACTCAAATTGAGATGCCCCACCTATCGTGGGGTCAAACGTCGCTGGACTATCGCCCAAAAGACCACCTCGATCTCCAAATTCTTCAAGGCTCTATCTTCCTTAAAATAATATCTTGTGACCACCCATGGAAAGTTCCCTCATGTTGGAGTCCCTCTTTTTCCTTACATAATGACCCCATTATACCCCTTCATCCATGTCCCCGCTGACAGCTCATTGCGGCGGCATCGCCACCGATAGTCAGCCTTGTCCGTCACATTGTTAGCCTCAACATCCACATGATCACCATGTAGCCTTATCATATGAATTAACATCCAGTGAAACGATCTATTACCCTTCACCAGTTAGTGACACCGACTCTATTGTTCCCCATTTGTTGTGAATTCAGTGGGCAAGACAGTAACCACCCGAACCTGCCACACCTAGCCCTATGCAGGCGGAGAGGTAGCCCATGTCCTATCAGTTGTGGTTTATACTAGTTTTAATCAACCCAAAAATTCTGAGGTTTAATGGCCCACAAATTCTTATTACCTTGAAAGCAGAATGTGTCATTACTTGGACTTAAGTGGAATCCCCAAGACAGAAAATGCATTCAATAAATGTCGATGGGTTTCAAATACAAGTGGGGGTTGATTTACCCTTGAATAAATAAACCAACAAGATAACAACCAAACCTTTTACTAAATGATTCACGAACAAAATATAGACAACTAAACAAAATCATATATATAAAAAAATCCATCATAGTGTGCTATAGTGGAATGAAGAACAAGTATCAATGTTTATAGATGATAGACAATTAAAGACCAATAAGAGACTACAAGACTCTATGCTCCACAAGCTCCATGCTCCACAATCACAGAAAATTCCAAACATCATGAGGTAGTGCTAAACACATGTGAAACATTACCTTTTCCACTATCCCAGAAGATAAAATCTAAAAAATCACCAATGTGACAAAGAATGTGTGAGTATAAAACATTCTAGGTGTTATCCAATGACTTCCCTACACACACCGCTAGGATAGAATATTTAGAAAAAATTATATAAAATAGGTTATATGAAACAATTTCTCAAAACAAGTTATAACTAAATATTAACATGTTTCCATAACCATTAATAACCAAAATCATACAAGTGTGTTTGAAACCAATTTTTACAGCAATTTTTATTTCAAGAAAAATAACTAAACATTATTTAAAATCATTTCACAATATCCCATTTTGGAATACTCAACAATTCCACAACCCATTCAACCAACAATTCATGCTACGTTATAAAAGTACCATACTCATTAGCAGTTTTTCATCGATCTACCAATTCATCACAAGGTAATTGTACCCTATGAGCCATAAACCATTTGTCCCTAGGAAAAAGGTCATATTTAATCCAAGTCCCATATATGGAACATAATTACACCCCACATTTTCCCAACAATCATGTTACAACAAGCCTTTCAAACAAAACAACTTTATATTGAAAACAATTTCTGTAAAAACCATTTCAATTCCCGACCATTTCAATAAAACATCATTTTTTTGAAATACATTTCTATTGAAATAAACATTTTCATCAACCATTTAGGAATTAAAAAATATTGATAATTTAAAATCATTATTTTAGATTCACGAAGCTAAACCTTCTTTGCATAACTATTCACCAATATCATGCAATTTCCAAAAACCATAAATCATAACATAAGAGTATTTTCTCATATTTCTTATAATATATATCTTTTAAATAAACATATTTGAATCTTAGGCAATATATTATAGTAAGAGGAGTCCATAGAGAAGCCTTCTACCACGATTGTTTTGATGAAACATGACCACAGATGAAGAACACTCAATAAGGCAGGTGGATTCTCCAAGAACGGACTTAGTTTTCATATCCTAGAAAAATCAGGACTAAAAATTGAATTATATGGAATCTAAAAAAGGAGATATACCTTAAATAGGTACATATAAAAGAATTTTTGGAGTTCATAGATGTACATCTAACTAGATCTAAGGAAACATGACAAATCAAGAAAGAATGGTGACATACACCATGAATCATATCAAGATTACAAGAAGGAAGCTTTGATCTCATCATATATCGTAAAAAAAACCATATTTAGCCTTACGTGATGTTATAAAACATATATCTTCTCATACAAGGTGTAGATCTATGAAAAAGGGAAGGGGAAAAAGAGGAGTTTCAAGAAAAATAGAAAAGAACAAAAAATATTGGCACTTACCCCAAGAATCGGGCATGGAATCACCAAGGGAGGGCCCATGGTTGGATAATCTCATATGGGGAGGGTTACCCTGCCATATTGGGAATGAAATCATTATATAGGGGTGTATGGAATCCAAAACGAAATAAATAGAGAAACAAATGAGTATTCTCCTCGAGAATTGGATCTGGATTTGACCTCTGTACATAGTTTGACCACACAGTTTGGGCCAACCTTGTATAGATCATGCGACCTTATTTTTAGTCCTAAAACTCCTTATAAAACTACAAAAATCCCCCACACTCCACCTTTACCATTTTTATGTAAACATCCTCCTCTATGGAAACACCCCACTTTATTGAAACAACCAACATTATGGATTCACCCAGTTGTATATAAACACCCCACTTTATGGAATCTCCAAACATTATGGAAACCCCCATATTTATGGGGAATCAAATTATGGAAACAAACATCTTTACAGAAACTCTCTATTTTATGGGAACTCCTTATTTTATAGAAACTCCCTATTTTATAGAGACTCCATATTTTATGGAAACACCCCATTTATGGGGACTCCCTATTTTATAGAAACCCATTCAAAGCCACAAAAATTAAAAAAATTCCACTTTAATATTATAACATGTGGAATGGGATATGTACCCAAAACAGGGGTACTACAATAGGGGTGGGTTCCTTTTTACTCGTAATGGGTCGATCTAGGCTCACCGAGTCCTAAACAAATTTTCACAGCTTGGAATCAGTTTTTGTAGGTTCGAACTGACCTCCACACGCCCTACATGTGGGTTTTTCGACCCATAAATAATGTATATAATCATGATTAACAAACTTAACTAATTAAAATTTAGTATTAAATTAAATTAACTAAAAAAAATTTTCTTGAAAATATAATTTATAATATCTGGGTAACATTAATATATTTTTTGTATATAATTGAATTAATTAATTTTTTAATTTTTTGTATTAAAATTAAATTAATTAACCTACCAAATATTAATACATAATTTTAATTTGATTAAATCATTTAATTTAATTAAATACATACATAATTTAATTTGTTGAAATTTAATTTTTATCACACTTATATATTTCCCAATTACTAGTCTTCCGAAAATGACAAAAATGTGCATATATGGTTTATTTATTTAATTATTTTTCTACATGTGATGATTGTAAATAATTTAGATAGTTTTCACATTATTATTTGTTATTCAGCCAATATGTATAAGGGTATGCACATCCAATTCTATTTGTTATATTTTTTGATCCCAAATCCCCTCACCTGTGTAAGAGTATACTTGTATATTTTGATGATGACACTTATGATTTAGACCCTCTCAAGATGATACAACACACCAAATGATATTTGTACACATTAGAGGAGGTGAGCTGCATCATGTGTCATGATATGACTTAGGTATGATGCACCTAGGTTATGGTTGTTCCGTTTAATTTAAATACATCAAAAAGTTTTAGATGTAGAAGAGAAGTCAAGTAGTTCATTTAAATTATTATTTTATTTATTATTTTATTCATTTTCTAACAGGTGAGAAATATAGAAAATAATAAAACAAAAAAAATCATGAAGTGGCGATTAATTTTTTTCTATTAATTTTTAGTTATGAGTGTGACCACATATTATAAAAAAGATTAATAGAAACGGATTACATTCATCAAAAAAATATAAAATGACTAATAAAAATATGAAGAAGTTAAATGACTTCTATCATATGAATTTGAATTGAACTGATATTTTTGGGTGCTCTTCAACTAATGCAGAGGGTGACTCATATAATCAGAGAGTTCATATGAGAGTTATGGGTTGACGTAATTGATGTTGGAAGCAAAAAATTTTCCAAATAAATCTTGTTACAACATTAGAGGCACACATTGAGAAAATTGTAGGTACCTAGTTTTTTGCTTATAAAACATTGAAATATTTCTATATATATTTCTAGAGTTGGAAATAAAGATGACATGAGATTCTGAGGCCCACTATGACCAGAATTAATTCTATACAAATATTAAGTATATTTTATATTATGTGCATGTGGTTAATTAAATAAAATGGGATAACTCCCAGATGGTGGGTTAGATCGTAAATCTGATAACACGGTTGGTTCTGGAATGCGGTTTTTACCTTAGGCATGAAATAAAACATGATAATATGATATGTTAAGATTCCTCGCCCGTTAACGGTACATATAGTGGATTAACTAATCAATAATAACTAATTAATTCATTTTAAACCAAGATTAAATGCCTATAAGTACATTTCCATGACTAATCCTCTAGGGTTGGCTATATAAAACTAGGGAGGAAACCATAGCTCTCCTTCCCCTCCATTGGTATACTATGATTACACAATAATTATTAATTAGATCAAGGAAAATCAATGTTTGGTGAATGCAATAGATCTTACTACTACATTATAAAGTGTGATAGTCATCATCAATTGATCCAATACTGAATTAGAACCGTTGATTTTTTGATTCCCCCTCCTCATCCCTTGTTTCATTCTCTATGAATTCACTGATTATGTTATGACTTCATCGCATATCTCATAGTTTTACTTCTACAAAAAACATGTTAAATTGTTTTATCTGATGGTATAATTGTATCATTTAACTCTTTCTACTTATGTTATTTCAAATTTTTATTTAATTCAGAATTGACCTTTTAGGTTTTCTGTTTCACTTACCCGTTCAGATATATATATATATATATATATATATATATATATATATATATATATATTTATCTTCTTTGGGCTTTATTACTTTCATGTTATGTCGAATTTAGGTTTGAAAATGAATTTCATCAAAGAGACGCAGTTTGACATAATCATAGGGATGGGTGGTGTAGAATTAGTAAGCCTATGTGAGGATGATATGGTTTTGTTAAGAATCAATGAAGATAATCATTTGAGGTGTGAGATCCATGTAAGGTATATTGGGTGATGTGAAAGTTGCAGTTATTGTGCGGTTGGACAGTTAGGGAAACATAAATGAGAGGTGTACTTTAGGGTTTCCACGGGGGGGTGGATGACCTTGTGAGGAATTTGGGTTTTAGATAATTACAAGGGAAAGGTGAAAAATGGAGTGAGAAATAAGTGTTGAAATTGGAAAATAAAATTAAATAAAAATTTGGGCATGGAAGAACTGTAATGCATGATTCAGGGGGTGGCGTGGCAAGCTCCCTTCACCATTATCTTATAAAAAATACAATAACAACCGTAAATTAAAAATAATTCTATTATTATTATTATTATTATTATTATTATTAAAAATTTGGTTTTCTATCATAACTCATCAGTAGGGCATCTGTTTGACACGCCGTTACCGAGAGTGTGAACCAAATTTTGAAATATTAATATTAAGACTAATGTTGAATTCCCTCTTTAGATACATAGATTTTTTCTACAAAAAAAATTGATAAAAATAATATTCCTATCATTATTAAAATGTTGATCAGTCATAACTCCCTCATATGACATCCAATTGATGTTCTATCATCGGCAGTGTGAACCTGACTTCGAGAGGTTCATTTAGAAACCAATGGTGTGTATTTTATTTGTCCACATGTCCTATGTCTCTGAAACACCCTATATTATTATCTTTATTTCTATTATTATTATTATTTGGTTGTTAATATTTTATCAGATAGAGAATCTTCATATGAGATCCGTCAAATAAACCATCAGTGGTGTCATGAACCTAAAATTAAGGATGACATTCTGGGATCAATGTTGGGTACATTATTTGGACTTGTGGGTAGGGCCCATGAATCACCCCTTCTGTGTATTATGGTGAAATGCGAATTTCACACTAGTTGTCTGATTCGGTATAGTGAGTATCATATACTGCATGGTTTTCAATATTGAAAACGATGGTGCACCACAATGCAGATTTTTAGATATGATGTGAGGTGTTCCAAGAATGATGTTTTTCAAGAGGGGCCTCGATTCCATTAGAATACAACCCCGATGATGCACCAGGTTACGGGTCCTTGATGACATTGGATTTTAACCTCCTAATGCACTAGGGCATGGGTCTTCAATGACATAAGATGGGAAACCCCCTGATGCACCATGACATGGTTCCTCGACGACATTGGAGTGGAACCCCCCTAATGTACCAGGGCACGAATCCTCTACAATATCAGAGTGGAAATCCCCTGACACACTAGGTAAGGGGTCCTCCATATTGATTTTTCACCCACCAGATTGTGTGTAATTGTGATGAGGCATGTTTTGATGTATCATTGGACTAATGAGAAATAAGAACACATTCCCCCCAAAGTCACTTTTTTTATGTGACCAAAACATTGAGGACGATTCAGTTCTACCCAAAGAGGATAGTATTAAGGTGTGGCGATTGAGTTCCTTTGACTTGTATGTTTTGAAAATATGTGGGAGAAATTGGTAAATGATGATAGACCACTCTTTTTTGGACTAGGTACTCTTTTCCTTGGGATGCGATGTGATATGGAGATACCCTACCTTCTTATTTGTGATTCTTTGACTGATCACAGGTATATATATTTCTTTGGTACCTATACATGGGTTTTTGATACTCACTTTATAGGAGAAGCGGATACACATGTGGTACACCATGTTCTTTCTGTGTCTAGATTCTCATAGTTTAAGGAGTATAATATTTTGACATAAGTAGTGAAGACTTGATGAGAAGGTCATCTTTTTTCATTTACAGATACTTCTGATTGGATTAGTTTAATTTCACTCTCTTGTTGTCTTTTATTGTACTATTGTACCGTACTTTTTCTATCTACTAATTCCCTCTTCAATTATTTCTTTTAGTTCTTCCCTATAATGAATTTCAGGGTGTTATTATGTGTAGGTATATACATTCCACTATATGGGATTCCCATAACACATATCCTGTATTATTCCAAAGAAGAATAGGTTGATTGTGATTTATGAGGATCGTAGATATATAAGGTACTTGGAACACATACAAGGGTCGTAGATCATGATTCAAGATCTGGTCCCTCTCATATATATTGCTTATCCGATTTCTTATTAGGTTGTGACACATTTCTGGAAGGGCATTTATTTTTCCACTTTACTATATAGTTTATAGTACCATTCTTCATAACGTTTAGAGGTCCATGCAGGTTTGTTTTATTTGTAGGAGTGTTTCATCATTTATTTTATTTCCTCTAAACCTTTTAATTGAGTTGTTTGTGTGAGTATGTATAGGTAATTAATAAAAGGCCTCCTTGAGTTACATAAACCATAGAAACTTGTTTCAACCCCCAAACCTATGGAGGTGGGCTTGGGGTAGTTTCATATTGAGGATCATATTTAGTCAGGTTGTGAAATATTATTGTCACAAAAAGTTTATTCCTTGGGATTTTGTTCAGATGTTTTCTTATAAGAGTGTTAGTAGGTTTTATAGAAACATTGTCAAAGTGTCGCGAGTGCATATCATAGGATAGAGTGTCTAGTGGTGGTGTGGGAGGTAGACGTATCCATTCATCAGGACCTTTACTATCTTCTTCACAACTCAGCATGACGCATAAGGCCTCCCCATAGTTGGACTCAAGCACATGGTTAGGGACAATAATGAAGACCGAGACAACCCTGGGAGGAGAGGTGCTACACATGTGACAGGCAAGGTCATGTTACAGGTGAATTCTATACCAAATTTGCTAGAGAATTTAGATAGATAATAGATGTGCCTCCATGATAGATGCAATACCATGATCAGGTGTAACGACCTATTGTTTTATCAATGGAATTCCCTTAATATAATTACATCATATAGTATAATGACCTAACATTAAATTAGGAAACATAGTTCCCCATCATGGATAAATGAACTAATAAATATTATGTGACCACTAATCATTATTTTTCAACTTCTATGATTTGAATTTCAAAAATATGATATAAACTGTTCTGATCAGTATGATGTTTAGAGTCTGATAGGACACACTTTATTTTTGGTAAATAGTAACCGACCCATTTGAATAGTAATGTTACCCTTATGAATACTAATATGGACCTTATGAATATTAAATCATCCATGTGAATAATTAACCATACCAATGATAGTATAAATAAAATTTATCCATCTTATAAGCAGAAATATGATATAAATATATCATATTGTTGGTATTATTATAATTCATAAATTTTTAATTACACATTTTATGAAAAATTTAATAATTAAAAATCAAATTTATTATCATAAAATTTATTCATAAATTATTATTTTTATGTATTACGATTATAGTGTTATTTCTGACACCATAGTTAACTTGTAAATGTGTTACAAAATTAGTTATAATTTTAAAATATATAATTTTCTATTAAATGATGATTTTATTTATAAAAGTAAATATATTATATTTCAAAAATTATATTCATAAATTGGATTTCTCTTTTTTATTCTACACATAGAAAAAAGGTGAGGGAGAATTTTTGAGATTTCTCTACACTACTATAATTTTCAAGGAATTGTAAAATATGATAATTTTTTAAAGAATCTAAATACATGATTTATTGAGTCATGGATGATGTTGTACTAAGTTATACACCTTGGGTTATAACTCACATGCGCAGATTACTATGTTTTATCACATGAATCCAAACTACTTATTTTATTGTGAAAAAGAATAAAATAATAAATAAAATATTGAGGAAACACACATATAATCCATTATAAAAACAACCCCACCCCTATTATCCACACACTTATCAACAATTGTACCTTATCTGGATTCATTTCAAATCTACTCCCAATCCCCTCCCCTATGTCCATCATCACTTTTTCTCACCAAATGACCAAAACCAAATCCCCAAAGAGGTTCTCAAGGGGGAAAAATTCAAGAGGTAAAAACCTCTTCCATTTTCATTTAAATACATTCAATTTTTTATATTATATCCTCACCCATTATTTAATTGGAATTTTAACTCTAGTAACTCACATATATTATAAGGTTATTTAGTTTTTGGAATAATCCATCATCATTTTTTTTCATCTACTTTTGTTCAATAAACAATAACACCATCCACAATGTTTTAATTTATCACATTCAAGGATGAAGGGTTTTTAATTTATATTATGGTATTCATATATGGTTATCAATTTATTTTACAATCTTAAGTTCTTTTCCTATCCTTTTTTTCAATAATTCATTGATGAAGGGTTTTCAATTTATATTACCAAATTGTTATCATTGATGTTTTATATAATGATTCATTCTCTCATAAAATAACCACATTAAATTTATAGATCATAAAATCTTATATATTTTATCCAATAACATATAATATAAATTTTGTACAACCATCATCATCATACATGATTATTCGTACATGTATATATATAAACCAAACCTGAAAACCACGGAAACAAACCCTCATAAACAATGAAATTGAACCTCTTAACCCATCAAAAAGGCCATGAATAAACTTAATAATGCTGTAATAAATCAATTATATTTTAAATATGATATAGAATTATTAATTTTTGAATATAATTTTACTCTCTAAGACATTAATTTTAGGGGATGAACACCTTCAAACATAATGTTAGAGATTCTACCCAAACCTCCATTATTTCATCGAGTTTTTCATTCTCTCTTCCTAAAAATATGTAATTATCTGTTATTCTAGTGTATTTATTATAAATTATGAGTATATGATCCAAAATCATGTATTAAGATCTTTCTATCCTTCATTTTGAGGATATACATGTTTTTAAGAGGTTCCCTACTCTATTATTCCTAATAAGTAAGCCATATTTTCTTGAACTTCCCAAATTCATGTCCATTTCAAATAACACTCTATAATATATTTTTTTGAAACAAATATTTTCAAGAAAATCAATCATTTTATTATGAAAATGATCTTGGTTTAACTTTAGTTTTATATAAAATATTTTTCCATTTTCTATTTTAAAAGATTTGGAATATTTTTCTTAAACCGCAGTAAAATATTTTACTCCTAAAGTTTCATAAATAATCTTTTTACATGTTTTCACATCAATTAAACATATATAATCATGATATATGCCTACTATTCATATTAATGTCCATGAATTATTTTAATCCTTTATTCCATTGACACCATTGTGAAATTCCCTCATGTTGTGCCTTTTGGAAAGATTATGATACCCAATTCTTAACATGGGTAACCATTATGTTTATGATTGATTAATTATGTACGATTCATAACGTGTTATAAAAATTAAAGAAATGTTTTTATGGGTGTTCCTAGATAGCAGTATAATGAAATGGGTAATGTTTAACCACATGAGGTGTTATGTGCAATGGTCTTGGCGGTTCGTCTTGACTCGTGATATATGTGAAACATTTTGGGTTGTTAGCCTGGACATGTGCTACTCTGGGTGAAAAGAGCCTCGAATCACGTTAATTTAATGTTTTATATTGCTACCATATTACTATGATTCTATGATTATATGATCCCATAATCTAAATTTTATGATTCTTTAATGTAATAATGTACCATGTCTCTTTATATCATTATGTTATGCCTTCTAACTGATGTGATAAGCTTTATTCTTAAGTTTATTCCCTTAATGAGATTTTAAATCATTCTCTTTTCATGTAATCCCGAGTTTAACCTATACTGGTGTAAGGGAACAAAGGATGTTATGAGCTATTTATAAATATTAACTAATGAAATGTTTTATTTAGTCCAATGTTTTCTGTTTTATGTACTTAGTCTTTCATGATTCTACAATCTATGATCCATGAAATATAATTTGATGTTTAAATACATTTAAAATAATGTAATGAAATGTGTAAATATCTAGGGACACTATAAGTTTTTATCAGAGGATGGCCTTCTTATTTTTGGAGATTAGGAATAGAAGACTTTAGTAAGAACGTGATGGATATACTATATATAATAAAAAACCATAAAATTTTGTATGAATAGAGTAAGGGATTTATAAAGAAAATAAATCCATATCTGGATACTATATATAGACATGGTTCTACCATAGATGTACCTAGGTGTAACAGGTCCAACAAGTTGTTCTGATCCTAACATGGGTTAACCTGGTACACGAAAAATTTCCTTACTATGCACCTAGTTTAACTCTCATGGGGGATATGATTTTGAAAATTCATATGGTCATTATGAACCATTAGTAAGGGGAAATATAGCTAATATGAATATATCTTATGTAACAGATCAAGGATAACAATGATTTAAAGCATTGGAATCGAAAGTTACGATATAATTTTTCTTTAAGATTTTATCCTTTATGTTAGGATTATTTGCTAAGTATTAATGACCTATAATGGAACATTCTTTTTGTAGTTAATGTTTTGAAATATAAGAACATTTTCTATTAATCAATTTTATAGAGATTGTGATGACTGTTCTAATGATATTTCAAATATTATGGGAATAAGTGTTCAAAAAATCCTAAAAATAATTTCTCAAATAGGTCAGGTTATAAATAATAAAATGAATCAGGTGATATCCCCCTCCTCCTCCAAAGAAAGAGCATGTTTCTGTCGAATACATCATGTTGGAAGGGCCTCCCATGTTTAGTGGATCTTCGGATCCACTCCTAACAGAAAAGTGGATTGACTCCTTTGAAAAGATATTCTCTATCCTCTAGTGCTCATATGTAGAGAAAGTCAACCTGGCATTCTATCATTTTGTGTCCAAGCTGATAAATGGTGGAAATTACTCGAAAATATGAATTCTAATGGGAAAATTTATTCAATGTATTAGCAAAAATTTATAAAAATGGTTTTCAATAAATATTTTTTCATAAAACCTTCGTCTCAAGATGAAAAGAGATTTCATAATATTTAAAAAGAAGGAAGATGAGTCTATCAAGAAGTATGTATAAATCTTTATAAGGCTAGGAAGGTATGCCTCTAACATTATCATGAACATTTATATCAAGGTGGTTCACTTCTTATGTAGACAAATTCTAATTCTATGAAAAGTGTTGGGGATTCGTGGCTTAGAGTGTTATGATGAGTTTCACTGTTGTACCATCAAGGTTGAAATGGAGATCAGATACATTAAGTGGTCTCATGTCCCCATTGAAAAAAGTGGAAAATAGAGTCTAATATGGGTGATTCAATAAATAAATCCCATGAAATAATTTTTCATGAATATCTCATGGGTCAAAATTGTAAGAAGAATCTTCCTGGGAACTATTAGAAGGGAAATCATAAATGATTCAAATGTGGAAGAGTGGTGAATCTGGATAAGAACTTCCAATGGTATATAAACAATTCCACTAAAATGTATGAACAAATGAAGGTTTTGATAAACACATAGCATGTAGTGTAGTGGTACAAAATCAAGGAACAAGGTATTTCTGACAAAAAATCTCTAATCCAATGGTTTTTAGAGGAAATCAACAACAACCTCGAAGAAAATGAAGATGTTCTTATTAAATCACTATTATTGAGGTTGATACTAATAATGATGTGGTGACAGGTACACAGGTTATTTATTAGTGAATAGTGAAAATACTAGTTAATTTTGGTGCTATGAAATCTTTTTTATCGTTCATGTTTAGAGGATCTATTCAATCACCACCTAAAAATTGAATTGTTATGTTTTCTATGAGAATATAAAATGGAGAAATTATTTGATCCAAAATATATAATTCCTTCTTGTTAAGGTTTTTGGACTCAACCTTCTCAAAGATATCATTATTCTTCCTTTGGTAGTGTTTGATGCAATTTTGGGCATGCATTTTCAAACATTATATAAATCCAACATCAACTATTTGGAAAGGCATACCACTATTCACATCCTAAAGCATCCTCAAATTTCGTTCAAGTGTAAGGATTTAGATGAATATCCTATAAAATCATTTTCTCATCTGTGGATATTGTTAGTTTATTAGAAAGCATATCTTGTTCAAATAATTGTGAAAATGGATAGAATCGTGATTGAATACATTCTCATCCTGAGGGATTAAACTGAAGTATTCTCTGAAGAGTTTCCTCGTATTACTTTTAACCAATTTGTTTAGTTCTCAATTGAACTTATTCATTCTTCTTTGCCTATATCAAATAAAACTTTTTGAATTACCATCATTTAGCTGAAAGAGCTGAAAGAGTTAATGAAGTAGTTACTAGAGAATCTCGAGAATAGTTTTACACACCTGAGAGATTCACCATGGGGTACACTATACCACATTTTTAAGAATTAGGATGGATCAATACACTTCTACAATGATTATTGTGAGATGAATAAAATCATGATAATGAACAAGTTTCATTTCCTCAGATATATGACTTGTTCGATCAGATTCCTGGGGATAGTTTTTTTTTCTAATGTAGTCATTTGGTCCAGATATCACCAATTAAATATGAGGAAGGAAAATATTCCAAATACTTCATTTTGAACAAGGAATAGACACTATGTGTTCTTATTGATTCCCTTAAGACTCACTAATTCTCCTATAATTTTTATTGATTTTATAAATAGAGTCTTTATAGATTACCTCAACAATATTTTGGTATTATTTATTGATGATATTATGGTATACACCTGGAGAAAGGAGGAAGAAGAGGATTATTTGAAAACATTACTGAATACATTGAAAACAAGGAATTTTTTTAAAAAAGTTTAGTAAATGTGAGTTTTGGATGGTGGATGTTTCATTCATGGGGAATGTTATCACCAGTAAAAGGATATATATATACCCTTCCAAGACAAAGTCTATCGAATATTGGACCACATCATCATCTATAATGGAGATCAATAGCTTTCTTTATCTAGTGGGTTATTAAAGATGATTTGTGAATAAATTATCATGATTTTCAAACCCAATAACTTAGACTACATGGAAGGGAGTAATGTTTTTCTGCACCAAGGAATGTGTGAAATGCATTATAGTGCTCAAAAAGTGGTTTATCACTACACAATTACTCGCGATCTCGAAAAGTGGATAACTACCTGTGGTATACAATGATTCTTCAATGAAGCTATTAGGTTTAATACTAATGAAAAATGAAAATGTGATAGCCTATTACTCATGGAAGTTGAGAATTCATCATCAAACTATCCCTTGTATGATATAGAGTTGGTAGAATTTATATTTGCATTAAAAATATGGCTGGATTATCTATATAGGGAGAGTTATGAGATATATACTAACCAATAGAGTCTTAAACCTATATTTAAATAGAAAGATCTTAATATGCACCAGTGATAATGGATAATGATCATCAGGGACTATCAAAGCTCAATCCAATACCATCTCGGTAAGGAAAATAAGGTGGAAGTTTCTCTATGTAGAAGGGATCCTCTGTCATTATCAATTATCTGAATTGAGAACGATACAATCTACTTAGATTAATAGTGGGTGGACATGGGATTCCTTATGGGAGGAAATTCATTAGTCCTTTCTCAAATGATTTCTGCACCATCCCTCTTGGTGAAAATAAAGGATGCTCAAATAAATGATTTGGAAATTAAATAAATGGCGGAAGCTATCAGAAATGGGAAATCATCTGAGTTCGAGATTGACATTTATGGAGTAATAATATTTGGGTCACAATTATGTGTATCATCATATCCAAAGACAATGAAGGTGCATATGAATGATGCACATATCTCAAAATTCTCTAATCACCCAGGGAGCATAAAGATTATCAAGATCTACAAGAGAACTATTAGAAGACAGTATGTAGAAGTCCTTTTCCAAATATACATCAATTTTCTTTGAATGTCAACATGTAAAGGATGGAAGAAAATTTCTAATGGGATGATAAAACCACTACCCATACCAAAATGAAAGTAGGAGAACATTACCATTGACTTTTTTACTGGAATTCATATAGACATCCATATAAAGAAATGCTATGTGGGTCATTGTGGCTCTTTATACAATAAAAACTAATATTATCACATTTTAAGATGAATTCTCATTGGATCCTCTTACACAAATATATATCAAAGAGGTGGTAAAGGCGCATGGAGTACCATTATCTATTATATCAAATCAAGATCCATGGATCCCCTAAATGTTATGGAAAATTCACTAACACGCTCTAAGCACTGAGTTGAACTTTAGTGCGTCCTATCATCCTCACCTTGATGTCTAATCTGAGTGATGTATTTTGACACTAGAAGTCATGTTGAGAGCATGTTCATTGTACTTTAGCGAAATATTTGACCAACATATACCACTAGTCAAATTCTCCAATAATAATATTTTCCTCTCCATGATTTGAATGAATCCATATGAATCCCTTTATGGGAAATGGTAAAGAACACCGGTATGATGGGTTGATGATAGTGAACGTAAGATACTAAGACCTGGAATGGCTGATGAAATAGTGGAGAAGGTGAAAACCACTCAACCACACATCCAAGAAGCCCAAAGTCCACAATATGGATATGTATCCAATTATTGGAGATACCTTGAGTTTAATGATGAGGACATGATATTCCACTACATATATCCTTGAAATAATCTCATGATATTTAGGAAGAAAGGAAAGACATGTCCCAGGTACAATGGCACCTTCATGATCCTCGATCGTGTTAGTGCTATGGAATATTGACTATGACATCCACCTACCATGTGTAATGTATATAAAGTATTCCATGTATCCCTCTTCAGAATGTCAATACCCTATCATTAACATGTAATGTATTCCCAGGAGGTACTGTTGGAGAATGATTTTTCTTACGAGGAGAAGGTATTGAAAATATAAGATCATAGAGATAATGTTCTACCTAACAAGACTACTCACCTGGTCATATTACTATGGTAGAATCATATGTATGCTGAAGAAACATGGGAGCATTAGGATTTGATTATGGAATAGTACCCACACATCTTTTAAACATAGTTTGTAAAATGAAATTTTGAGGGAGAAATTTCATAAGGGGGGAATAATGTAATGACACAATATTTTATCTATATAATTACTCAATATAATTATGTAATATAATATAATCACATAAAATCACATTAGAAAACACAATGTAACATCATTATTAAATTAACTATTAAATATTATGTGAACTTTAAACATAATTTTTCCACTTATATGATTGGAATTTTGAATGTCTGACATACACAATTATGATCAGTGTGATGTTTGTGGTTCGATATGACAACATTAATTTTTGGTGAATTGTAATTGACCATTATGAATAGTAATGTAACCTTTGTTAATATTAATATGACCGTTATTAATAGTAAACCAGAAAAGTGAATAAGTAAACTTACTAATGAAATATTATGTAAAATTTATCCTAATTATAATCGAGAATATGATATCATTATTTCACAGTGTTGGTATTTTTATAAGTCAAAAATATTTAATTTAAAATTTTATGAATAATTTAATAATTTAAAATAAAATTTATTTTCATAAAATATATTCTTAAATTTTTATTTTTATATATTATGGTTATAGAATAATTTCATAATACATTATTTAATCTTTCAATGTGTTTTAAAATCAGTTTTAATTTTAAAATATACATTTTTGATGTAAATGAGGATTATATTTATATAATAGAATATCTCATGTTTAGAAAAAAATTCACAAAATGTGGTGAATTTTTTGATTCTATATTTAGAAAAATGGTTTATGTTTTTTTAGTATTTTTCTGAAATACTAAATTTTGGGGAATATGAAAATATGATAATTTACTGAATAATCTAAATACCAGATTTATTGAGTCAGGGATGATGTTATGATTAGGTAATAACATTTGTTTTGACCTCAAATTATCGTATTTATATTTTTTCACATTAATCAATACGATTTCTTTTCTTTATCAAAATAATTAAATAATAAATAAAATATTAAAAAAACTATCATCCCATATACTATAAAAACCACCTCTCATCCCTCCCCCCTTCTCCTCGCACTTATCAAACTGGTTCATTGTCAAAATTATACTAAAATATCCTCCCAAAACTTTTCCCCATCTATAAGACATTGGTCTCATAAAAAAACCAAAACCCTATCCCTATGGAGGTTCTCAAGGAGGATAAATTCAAGAGGTAAAACCCACTTCCCTTTTCTTTCAACTTATTTATGTTTTCTTTTATTTTCTTATTATCTCAACACCCCCTTATCAAATTGGCATGGTTACTTAAGTATATAAAATATATTGAAATGTTATTATGTTTATAGAGTAATCAACCCTCAATTATTTTCCTATCCTTTTGTAAAAAAATGATAACACAGTTCGAGATGTGTTAACTTTTCACATTCAAGGATGACATGATTCCAATTTATATTACCATCTTTATTTCTAATCATGAAACCATTTCTAAGGATGAAATGGATTATTAAATATGTATTATATCCAATTTCATTTTATAGAACCATTTTCTTCCAATGATATTAATTTATAAAACCAATTGAGTTCATTGTGAAAAAACCTTCCCATTATCCCAAAGGGTTATCATTAATGTTTTATATAATAATTCATCCTCACATAAATTATCCAAATGAATTTTATAACCATTTAATCATTTGGATTTATATAATAACATCTAACTTCAATTTTGGACAACCATCCTCATCTAACAAGATTATGCTTAAATGTATATAAGTAAACTGATCAAGATAACCATGGAAACCAACACTCACAAACAATTAAATTGAACCTCTTAATCCATAAAAAACTCTGTGAATGTACTTAATAATGCTATAATAATCAATTTAATGTGGAATAAGATATTTAATTATTTATGAATGGATCTAATTTGATTGTATTGGACAATAATATCAATTATGGAAATCCTTCGTACATAAGGTAAGATATTCTACCTAAACACCCACTATTCCTTCAAGTTATTCTTTCTCCCTCCTTACCAAAAATTAGATTCCTTTTTTTTCTAATGTACAAATTATAAATGATGTGTAAATTTTTCTATATCATGTATCAATATAAGTTCCTCCTTGATTTTGAGGATATACATGTTTTTAAAAGGTTCCATACTCAATTCTCTGAGATTAGTAAGATCATTTTAAGGTAACTTCCTAAATTCATATCCATTCTCAAGATCCCTCTATAATATTTTTTATGCCACCTATATTGAAAAAAAATCACCCATTTATTTTTGAAATCCTTTTTTTATTACTTATGGATTTATATAAAATATTATGCAATGTTGTTTTTTAAAATCTCTTCAATGTTTTCAATAAACAACACTAAAACATTTCATTACTAATGTTTCATGGATACTTTGTTTACATATTTTTACTTCAACTAGAAATATCTAGTCATGATCTATACATATTTTTCCATATTAATTTCCAATTATGATTCATATCCCTTCTTATATGGACACAACTATGAAATTCCTTTATGTGATCACATTTGAAAATATTATGATATCTAATTCAACCCATGGACAACCCTTTTGTTTAGGTATGATTTCTTATGTATGATTATTAATATGGAACACATATAAATGAACATGTTATGATTGGTGTTACCAGATATCACTATAATTAATTGGATAAATAATTGTCTCATGAGATGTTATTTACATCGGTTCGGTGGTTAGCCTCAACTCGTGCTCCATGTGAAACGATATTGGTTGTTATCCTCGGGTCATCCAACATTATGTGCAATTAACTATGACATGTGATAAATTATTGTTTTATATTTCCTCCACCATACTATGATTCTATGATTATATGATACCATGTTCCAAATATTCTGATTGTTTATGTTTAATCATGTACCATGCCTCTTTATATCATTACGTTATGCCTTCTAAGCCATGTGATAAGATTTTTTTGTATGTTTCTTCCCTTATTGAGAATTTAACTAAGCACCTTATTCATGAAATAATTATGTTATCATGTGCCTATATAAGGGATCATATGATGTTAGGAATTATATTTGAATATTAAATAATTAAATGTTTCATTTAGTCCCATGTTTTCAGTTCTTTATACCTATTATTTTAATACACATGACTCTACAATCCTTAGCATTTATTTTTATGTTTACATAAATGTAAAATCTTGTAATGTTAAGTGTAAAAGGTTAGGGTCACTATATAATGGATCTCCCATGTGGGGATAGGATGGTCCCTAGGGAGTTGGATCTCACAGAGGAGCACAAAAAGCTATTGGTTGTGGATGGATGAATGATATTCTTTAACCACCACCACAAGGAGTTTAATGTTTGTTTTAGAGAGCTAGTAGTTGTGGATATAGATAGCTGCATGCTATGGATGTCTATGATCCTTTATCACATTAGATGATCTGACTTATGATCTATGTGTATTCTACACTTTTTTAAATGTTATTTGACATAAGTTCCAATCAATCATTTATCTCATGGCTTCTGGTGTCAGAGATAGAGCTCTCAGAAGAGATTCTAGCACAATAGCTTCTTCATGATGTTTCATTAAGAGCCATTTTGTCTATATATTTCATTTTTTAGGAAGAGTGAGCTTACTCATTGGGGAGAGAGGTTCACATGGGAACTTATGGTCATAACAATGGATCCCAAAAAAATCATCTGGGGTATGGATTGAATTTACATGGTCTGAGCCCATATTGACTATCAATGTAGACTAGTCAGACACCTATGTGCCGAGGGGATGTAGTTCTCCTTTCCCATTCAGAAAAAACTTATAGCAAGACAAGATTATTATATGAGCCAGAGGTTATAGTTTATCCCCCATGAGTTAGTGAGTTTAACCCTTCGTGAATCAGACTCTTCCGGAATCTTGGTTCCTTCAATTGTGGAGGATTATATAGAAGTCATCCCTGAAGACATTGAGGGACTACCTCTGATGTGGGAGTTGGAGTTTTTCATTAACATGTAACCAATGATTTTCCCAATATCTTATTCAGAATATCATATGGCACCCACCTAGCTCTAGGTGATATAGTTACAGTTGGAGGACCTTCATAAGAAATAATTCATCAAACCTAGTGTGTCTCCATTGGTAGCTCCAGTTCATTTTTGTTAAAAAATAGACAAGAGCGTATGAATTTTTATGGATTAGCATCACAAAAACCTGTCCACAACACATAACAAGAAATCCATGTCAAGTATTGTTGAACTATTTTGTTAGTTTAGAGGCCTGTGATGGTTCTCTAATATCTATTTCTCATCCAGCTATCACGAGGTACCGATTCGTGAGGCTGATATACCATATTTGGAAATTTGATGTCACTACGAACAAAACATGTTCTTACTGATTCCCTTGGGTTTGAAAAATTTATCGGTGTCTTGATGGATTTGATGAAACTAGTCTTCCATCCTTAAATGGACTTGTTTTTTTTGTCCTAATTGAAGATATACTCATCTACTCTACAATAGAGCATGAGAATGAAAATCACTTGAAGATGGTTCTTGATTTACATCCAGAGCTCCGGTTCATTAGGAATCTCTCAATGTTCCTTTTTTGGGTACATGAGGTTCACATTCTAGAGAATATCATTTTTGAACAATGTTTATCCATGGATCTAGAAAATATCAGAAGAGTGATTTTTTTGGATCCACCCGAGAACGCTTCATAGGAGAGGACTATCCTTTTTATTGTGGGGTGCTATAGAATATTTGAAGAAGAATTATGAAGAATGACATCCCCTATAACTGTCCTGATGTAGAAGGGGAAGCCATTTCGTTGGTTTGAGAAGTGTTAGAGGGAATTTGAGGAGTTTAGGAAGAGGCTGATCGCACTCCAGTGTTGAGAACACCATAGGAATGCATGGATTTCATAGTTTATTTTAATGCATTCGGATTTGGGCATGGTTCTGTGTTGATGAAGTAGTAAGAAATTATCACACAGGGGTTTTGGAAGATGAGACCCCATGAGAATAACTATTTAACTCCCGACCTATATCTAGAGGTAGTAATCTTCACATTAATGATATAGAGACAATAAATTCTAGGAGAGTGGATTGTGGTATACTTATACCACTAGAGTCTCAAGTATGTCGTCACTCATAAATTCTAGAACCTGAGGAAACAATACAAGTCAGAGATAATATTATACTAGGACTTTGAGATTGTCTATACTATGTTAAATTGAAATTTTTTAGTTGATACCCATAGTTGATTGTCCTAGACTCTCATAGTGAATTAATCTTATGAGCAGTTAGAATCCATGCAGCTGACCCTGGATGAGCATCTGAGTACAATTAATCTATAGGCATCAGTGTTGACTCCTACTTATCTCTAGTGAGTGAAAGAGTCCTAACATAGAGACATCGACTACAAAATTACATTGGATCAGATATCCATAGGCGATATACTACATGTATATTCTGAAGGAGGTAATCCTGAGATCTTGTTTTGTAACATCCCAGGTAAATAAATAAAACGAAATTTTTTATATTAATTAAAATTTGTGAACTAAATATTAATTATACATTAAAGGGGACACTATGTTCGTTGGTATACCCGAAACGCAACAATGGGATTGTTTGAAATATTACGTTGCACACTAATAATATAATATTATTATTTTAAATGGTAGTTAACACCAAGCCGTTGTAATGGAGGGAAAGAACAGAACTAACTAAAAATGATTATATATGTTTGTTAAATGTTTTTACATCTATCAAATAAATGTTAGAGGCTTAAAATTTGAATGAATATAATTTTAAACATAATTTATTTTATAGGTATGATTTAGTGGCAATTAATGGAGAACCCTCTTAAAATATAGTTTTGGTCAATTTTATATGTTCCATTTGATAGAATAAAATTTTTCTTTAGAATCAGGACATAAAAATTTACTTTGGGTAAATTTTTGGTAATTTTCTAATAATATTCATTTTTTATGAATATTGAGAAATAATGTATTTTAATTCAAAACTGCCTTTTAATGTAATTTATTTTCTTGGATAGAAAATATTTTAATTTTTTTTATGTGTAATTAGAATATATTTTTACCCTTTAATCCAATGTTGGTCATTGGAATTAATTTCACTTTGAAATTATACATAAACTAGTGTCAATCTTTTAGAAGTTATTATTTCTTAAAAACGTCAACTTATTTTGACAACGAGAATTAATTTTAAATAAATTAATCCTAATATTAAATTTTTAATTTTGTAGAATAGACATAATTTTTTAATTTGTAATATCAAATATAGTTTAGGCTGAATTTTTGATATTTTTCTGAAAAACTTCTATTTTTGATGAATCGTGAAACCACTAAGTAATAGTTAAAAATAAAACTTTTTCATTTAAATGAAATTTTACGGATTCTGTGTGTTTAATTTAAAAAATCCAAGATACATGACTGTTATTAGTAAGTAAAATTTGGTTCATTAGGATGAAAATAATTTTTAGTGAATAGAAACTTTTGACTTTTATTTTCCACGGTTAAAGATAAATAGGGTAATTCATGATAAAAGAAATATTATAATAATAAATATTTACGTTAACACTTTTCCTAACCTTATTGGATAAGTCATGATTGGCCATGGGCATCCGTGAGTCAATTTGGGACCCCATGGTGCCACTTAATAATGATAATGTCACATTATTTTAATTAACATAAAGTAAGACAAAAATGACATTAACAAATAACTTTTAGTATATATATTATTACATGGGGTTATATAATTAATTATTTCCATTATAAATAATCAATAGAATGATAAAAATATTTCCTATATTATTATAAATTTTTTATAATTATTACACATCAAATAAATTATATTATTTATGACACAATAATGATGTAGTATTTACCTCATTAATAAATGATCTAAATAAATATTATTATTATTATTAAATTAATATCAAAAAACATGTCCAAATATAATTGGATGATTTTATTTCTACCATAATACATCGTATAGAAGAAATTAATTTGTTTTGGACCTTTATAATCTGAATATCACTATATAATAAAATAATATTTTCACACTTTCCTAAAGAGCCCCTCCTCCCCCTTATAATAGGACACCACTTATAACCCATTACACACACCTCTCAAGCACCTTGACTCGCCCAAACCATGAAAAAATAATCTCTCAAGATCCCCTTCTTCCTCCTAGAAGCGTCTCTTTAGTAAAAAGGCACTTCAAGAAGTTTTTTTGGTTCTAACCCAAGGAAGATACCCAAATTAAAGGTAATGTTTTATCATAAATTCGTTTGATTAATTTTGTTTTATTTTACTTCTCCAACCCCCTAAAAACTTTTTATTACTTTATTTTATAGAAACAACAGTATGATAAATATACTAGTATGTTTTTATAATAATTATTCGAACTACACTTACACACACCTCAATCTAATTGATGAAGACCATACTGTTTCTGGGGATGGAAAAATGACGCCTCACGAAACGATGAATGTTTGATTATCTCCAACTGCCTATAATAGTGCACATTACGATGGGAATATATTTATATTATATATATATATATATTATGTTTTCTTTATGTTTTTTTATTTTCCATTTATTTCATTATTTTAAGGTTTCCATTATGGGTAAAACATGATAATTTCATTTGGGGAATGGCGGACTGTTGCCCCCTCAAATTGATATGACTCATTAATTAATTATGTGGAAAATATAACGGATGGAATTAATGATATTATATATGATATTATAATATAATTATAATATATGTAGGTATAATTGTGTGTTAATTCTATTAATATACAAAATAGAAATGAAAGTAGCATTCATGCGTATATACAGCTTACCGTCTCCATGAACTGTACATTTCATTTCTTATCTAATAATGTTACGTACTATTATAAATAGATATATATATTAAATATAATATATATATATTATGTCTAAATCATGTATATCATTTTTGAGATAATGATATTTTGACAAAATGGAAAAATAGTAATTATTGCAAGTTCATTTTTGACTCAAGTTCATAACATCGATAAAATATCCACTATGGACCCAAATAAATAACTAATTTTTATAGCAAGGAAATAAGTGACATAAAAGAAATAATAAACATAGAAATTTATATTAATCAACTATAAATTAACTTATCATTATTATTCAGTAATAACAAGGAACATACAAGACAAGTCGGACTTGAGTTAAGGGGTTTCTTATCTCAATTTTAATTCTGTGAAATTTGTATTGTTTGCCACTTATTTATTTCTTGTGGTGTATTGTCTACATCCATTTGATATATATTATCATGATTATACTTATATACAACGTATTGTATGATTCATTTGGTGGTCATTAACTATTTTTTATACGACTCGATTGACTACAACGAAGTAATGGTTTCTCATCTCACTATTATTCATGTGTGATTCATGCTATATTGGCCACTATTTCCTTTTGTATAGAGTATGTACTACGCCTGATTTTATTCATTTTGTAATATAATTTAATGTATAGGTATTTAGATCTTCATTATCTGATAATTATTTTATGGGGTTCATGTTTCATAAGTTACCAAATTGGTATGGGAATTTCAAATTCCAATTTCCACTCAATGGGATTTATGCATACTTCATTGATTATTTTACACCATGATTATGTGTGGAATCACAATTTATTATTTTTTTAGTAATTTCTTCTCTTATTTTTGTGAATAAATTTTTTATACACATAATCACTCCATTGATAAAATCACGAGCCATCGATTTCAACTTAATAAGAGTAATTTTTAGTCAATCTCCATTTATTGACATAAAAATACAATTAATTGGTGTTGGTTTTACAAGAATATGTGTGAATTTCGTCTCATTTTTTACACTAAATATCCAAATATATTGAGTGTATTTATATTTTTCACACATAATTATGTCCTTGATTTATTCTTAACCTAAATATGTGGTCTTTATAAGAAGTTTTATCTCAATTTACATTCTATTGAGACTAATTTGTCATTATACACCAATTCACATTTATATGGTGTATATAATATACTTTGACATAGTGTATCAAGAATCCCTTTATTCTCAGGATATTATAATGTTTTTATTACGTCAATTATTTGTACTCAAGTGTATCTCTTTTTTTAAGAACTCTAACGAAAATATCATTTTGAAAGTTTTAAAGATTTATTATTCAAAATCGTTCTCAACAATGTCAATGTTATAAAAATGGTTGTAAGGATTTATTTATATGGACATTAAAGTTTTAAAATAAAAATTTCTTTTAAATGATTCAAAGTGTTATGTGACACATGGATTCAAAAATCTATTTTTAAATAGCTTTATGAGAAATAGTGTTACTTTTAAATGTTTTCATGAAAAAAGGGGAAATTTATCTTAAATAGATTCGATGATTATATTCATATATTTCAACATCCTTCGTTATTTTTTATTGAGGATAATTATTTACAATAAAATCTTCCATATTGTATTCAATGAGTTATTTTTGACCATGAATGTGCTATTTTTTATACCATTCATGGTTTGTGGATAAAGTATTGACATTTCTTATGCTGATTTTAATACGACTGTTTTCGTTATGTTTCAAGATTTTCATATAAGGAATGAATTAGACTTAGTAAGTGACGGGTGGAGCCTTCTATAGCTCCATGATGCATCGATAGGTCTCATGAGACAAACTAGTGTCTTAGCACAATGCCTTGAAAAAAATCTTATTTGTAATCCTGGCATGAGGCCTTGACTATGTGCTTATGATTTCTGGAATTATGCATTCTTAATTATGGGATTAGCTATTGATATTTCATTTGTCTGTTTGACTATTAGAATACCCATGATTGTGTTTTATTTTGGAAATATTTACATAGCTCATATTCCTTCCATAAAGTGTTCATGATAATTATTTGTAAAGGCATATGTTTCAAATTATTCACCATGCCTAATGTTTCTGTTATCTAACATGGTATTTATTACTCTTACTGAGCGTTTGAGCTCACCCCTTTCTCATGTTTTATTTTCCCTGTATATGAGGATGTTAGTTATTAGTGACTTGAAGGAATAATCTTGGAATTATGGATGTTTCTAATTGAATAAATTAGTGATGTTTTTATTTTTCAAGTTGTAGTGTTGAACATATGTATGTATCTTATTTCTAAGACTACTAAATCGATCAGTCCTTTGGGACTTGATTCCTTGAAATCAAGACAATGTATTAAAATAATTCATTGGCTCATGGATTTTGGTCTTGGGGCATTATAGTTGGTATCATAGGAAGTTTTGTACAAACCTTGGAAACTAGATTTAAATAAAAGATGATTATAACACATTACCCTAAGATAGACCTTGATGATAAGTATAGAATAACATCCTAGAATTTTGGTAATGTAGAGATTTTGTGTACTTGACATGAAATAAATCCCTCTCTGGATACGATCTATTAGAGACTGCTCTAGACTAGATGTACCATGGAGTGTAAACTCCGAAAAGGAGTTTTGGGCTTGACCCGAGATATCCTCGTACATGACAACGAGCCTTACTGCACTCTAGGATATGAAAATCCTAGGTGATATGCTTAGAATAATTTATAATCTCTTTACAATCCATTTTGAATTATTTTAATATAAGATTTGAATAAATGACCTTAGTTAATCCTAAGGTGTTTTAAATTAAAAATACAGTTTCATGATATTATCTAAATGATTTTATGACTATTATTTCTCAAACAATTCTTTCTGGTTTTAGTCAATGGATAGATTCCATAGAATTCATTGAAACATTGAGCATTATGTAAAAGGTTTGAATGATGGTGTAAATGAGCAACAAAATAGAATTTTGATATTCGTAAAAGATATCATTCTTATGCCAAATCATATTTCAAAAAATATGATCAACAACATATATATTAACCAACTCCCAGACTCAACAAGGAAGAGAAAAGTGGTGACTGATAAGATCTCTAGCAGAGAAGGCCATGGAAAAATGAAATCTCATTTTCCATCATGAAGTAAATGATGAATGAGACACTAAGGAAGGTGTCTTAATGTAAAAAATAAATTCTTTATGTGTGGGAGATAGGTACATAAAGTAAACAATCGTCGAGAAAAAAATTAAGTGTACTGTGGAAGAAAATATAAATGGTCCTAAAAATCCATTTACAGTCATTTTCCATATACTTTGGGGACCTGACCATTACCCTAGTGAAGGCCATATTCTATAGGATACCCTCTTAGTAAAGAAAGAAGATACGTTGAAATAAATGGCTGGAGAAATGTTTAAAAATTATTAGTGCTCTTTGTTGATCGGATTACATTTGATGAAATTTCTCTGTAATTTGTATCCCTGCAGTTTTTCATGTGAAAATTATATTTGAGGATGAATTATCTTTTCTCTTGTTGATATAGAAAAAAATAACCATATTGATTTATATGATCATTGATTTTGAGGAAATTACCAGTTATTAAATTTTGGAATGAAAATTTGCGGTGTGAGATAACATTTTTGGTGAAATTATGTTATAGTTATATTTAGGAATCTATCTCATTTTTGGAATATTATAAAATTATATAGTTTTTTAATAAGGATAACATGTAGACCATGTGACAAGCATTCGCGTCGGACAAAGTTGTGAGAATCGAAACCACAACCATTGTGCGATTGGGATTTGTCGCATACCACAAGACTACATGAAGTCACTAGTTATTGTGATTAATTATTTTTAGTTAAATAATTTTATTGATCAATAATAAGTTGATTTTGGATCTTATGCCCTATCAAATGGATATCCTTACTATAGAAAAACTATTTGGTGAGTATTTGATAAATGTTATTTTGGAAGACATTTTCTTTGTTGGGAAAATTTTATAGCTATGAAAAATGGAATACTATGGGATTTCATTTTAGGATTAATGGTGGATTTTTATCTATATTTTGCGTTATTTATGGAAATTATTAACCTATCATTGATAACATGTGATTGGGTTAATTTCTTTTGAGTATGTGACTTTAAAGGTAGTCGATGTCATTTGGAGATACAATTTAACGTGGAAGACTACAAAAGAAAATTCTTCTATGTTTTGGGTTTCAATAATAGATTGGATTATATTTAACTATTTAAGGACAATTTATTATTGATGGGTATTTCTTTAACATTGAGGTATTGTTGGTTTAAATTTAGAAATTAATATTAGTATATCTATCTCTAAAGGATTTTCTTTTTTGGGTATCATCAGATCATTTACTAACACTTTTGTTGGTGGTTAATCTCTAAAGACAAGGTAAAATATTGTTTATCATTTGTGGATCATGTGATTCTATATAAGTTTATTCTAGCTCTTCCAGTGTTACCAAGTCATCTTGAACACTCATCGTTTGAAAAAAAAGAGGAGTTGGTGGGAGAAATTTACTAAAAAATGAATCTCTACTTAAATATTAAGTATATATCATTATGTTCTTTCTCAATATCATAAATGAATTCCTCAAATTTATGAAATGGAACTTAAATGAAAAAACGTTATCTGTGTACTTTTTCTATTGGGAAACTAATGACCATTTTTCCCATCACAAGTTTGTGGTTTTCTTGTTGTTAACTTTCTCTGTATCATGTTTTCTATCCCTCTACATCAGAACATGACACTTAGTTTATCTTATATATCCATGTTTTCCAACATGGAATTTTATTAGGGTTTATCTTGGGTGACCTTTGTAATTTTCTCTCTTTCATTTGTAGTGATTGTTTTACTGACTCTTTTTTGAAGTAAAACTTCTAATGAAGTTTTTAAGCCTAGTTTTAAAATTTTGATGATGCAATTCCCAAATGGGGGGAAGGATGTAACATCACAGGTTTATAAAAAACATTCCAATTTTCATATTTATAAATATTTGTGAACTAAATATTAATTCTACTTTAAAGGGGACACTATGTTCGATGATATACCCAATACACAACAATGGGTTTCATGGAATTCTTACGTTGCACACTAATAATATAAAATTATTTTTTTAAATGATAGTTAACACCTAGACATTGTAATGGTCCTAATTAACATAACTAAGTACAAAATGATTATATATGATTGTTAAATGTTTATACATTTATCCAATAAAAGTTAGAGGCTTAAAATGTGAATGAATCTAATTTTAAACACAATTTACTTTAAAGGGTTGATTTACTTCCTTTTAATGGTGAACCCTCTATAAATAAATTTTTGGCCACTTTTATAAGATCTATTTGACAAAATAAAATTCTTCTTTAGAATCCTGACATCAAAATTTACTTTGGGTAAATTTATGTATTTTTCTTATAATATCCATTTTTTATGAATTGTGAGAAATAATTTATTTTAGTTCAAAAATGCATTTTAATCTAATTTATTAATATTGTTAGATTATATTTTAAATTGGTTATAAAGTATAATTAGATTAAATTTTTACACATTAATCCAATGTTGTTCATATGAATTAATTTCACTTTGAAATTATACATAAAAATGTGTAAATCATTTGATAGTTATTGTTTCTTAAGAACACGCTATTTGTTTTAACAATGAGAATTAATTTTAAATTAATTAATCCAACATATACGTATGGAATTTGGTAAAATAGATATAATTTATGAATTTTGAATATCAAATATAGATTTTTCTGAATTTTTTGTATTTTTCTGAAAAACATCAATTTTTGATGAATAGTGACCCACTACGTAGTAGTAAAAAAACCAAAATTTTCATTTAAATGAAAATTTTCTGCTTCTTTAAATTTAATTTAGAAAATATGAGATACATTTTTGTTATTAGTATGTAAAATATGGTTCAATAATATTAAAATAATTTTTTTTGAATAATAACTTTTGACTATTATTTAAAGCGGTTAAAGGTAAATAGGGTATTTCAAGGTAAAAGGAATATTATTATAATAAAAAAAATTTTAACACTATTACTAACCTTATTGGTTGAGTAATGTCCAACCATGGGAATATTTGGGTAAATTTTGAGACCCCACGTATCCACTTCAGAATGATAATTACACTTTATTTTAATTAACATAAAGTAAAGACAAAAAAGACCTTAAAAATATCTTTTAGTATATAAATTTTTACATGGGGTTGTATCAGTAATATTTGTTACTATAAAAAATAATTGAAAATATAAAAATATTTCCTAAATTATGGTAATTTTTTAATAATTTATAGATATAACATAAATTAAATTATTTAGGACACAATAATGATGTAGTATTTACCTCAGTAATAAATGATTTAAATAAATATGATTATTAATATTAAAATAATATCCAAAACCTATCCAATTATTATTGGATGATTTTCTTTCGACCATGATTCATCTTATCTTCAACTTTAATTATTTTTTGACCTTTAGAAACCGAATATCACAATATAATAAAATAATATTTTCACACTTTCCTAAAGAGACTCTTCTCCCCCTTATAAGAGGACACCACTTATAACTCATAAAAAATACCTCTAAATTCCCTTTTCAAAACCAAACCCTGCCAGAATAATCTCCAAGGATCCCCTTATTCTTTCTAGAAGCCTCACCATTGGTATATGGCACTTCAAGGAGTCCTTTTGGTTCAAACCAAAAAATGTTACCCCAATTAATGGTAATGATTTCTCTTAAATTCTTTTGTTTTATTTTACTTCTCCAACCCCATAAACACTTTTTATTACTTTATTTTATAGAATAAACAGTATCCAAGATATACTAGTATATTTTTATGAGAATAATTTGAACTACACTTACACACACCTCCATCAAATGGGTGAAGAAGATACTATAACTGTGAATGGAAAACTAATGCCTCACGAACCAATGATTGTTTGATTATCTCCTACAGCCTCTCATGGTGGCCATTAAGATAGAACTGTATTTATATATGATATATATATTATTTATGTTTTCTTTTCGCTTCTTTATTTCCCATTTATATCATTATTTTATGCTTTCCATTATTGGTAAAACGTGATAATTTCCTTTGTGGAAGTGCAGACTACCACCCCCTCAAAATGATATAACTCGTTAATTCCTTATGTGGGACATATAAAGAATGGAATTAATTGTCTTATATATGATATTATATTAGAATTATAATATACCTATGTATCATTATATTTTATTTCCATTAAAATATAAAATATAAATGAAAGTAGCGTTCATGCATACATACGACTTACTGCCTCCATGAACGGTACATTTTATTTCTTAACTCCTAATGCTATTAAATTTTATAAATAGATATATAAACATGATATATAACATATATACATTATATAAATCATTTATATCATTCTGGTGATAATGTAATTTTGACCACATGGAAAATAGTAATTATAACAAGTTCATTTTTGACTCATGTTCCGATCATCGATAAAATATCCATTATGAACACAAATAAAGAACTAATTGTTATATAAAGGTAATAAGTGACAAGAAAGGAATAATAAACTTGAAATTTTTATTAATCAAGTATAAATTAACTTATTTTTATTATTCCTGAAGAACAAGGAACATACAAGACAAGTTGTAGTTGAGGTAAGGGGTTTATTATCTCACATTTAATTCCGTGATATTTACATTGTTCACCACATATTTATTCCATGTGGTGTATTGTGTACAAACATTTTATATATGTTATCATGATTATATTTATATTCTAGCTAATTTTTTTATTCATTTTGTGGTCATTATCTTTTGGTCATATGACTCGATTGATTACAACAATGTAAGGGGTTTTCATCTCACTTTTATTCTTGTGAGATTCATGCTATATTGGCCACTATTTCCTTTTGTTTGGAGTATGTACTGCCCCTAATTATATTCCTTTTGTAAATAATTTATTTTATGGGTATTTAAATCTTTATTGTATGATACTTATTTCATGGGGTGTATGTTTCATAAGTTACCAAATAGATAAGGGAATTTCAAATTTCAATTTCCACTCATTGGGCTTTACGCATACATCATTGATTATTTTACTACATGATTATGTGTGGAATCATTATTTATTATTTGTGTAGTAATTTAAAATCCCCTTTATGTGGATATACGTTTGGTTCACATAATCAGTCCATTGATAAATTCTCGCATCATCTATTTGAACTTGATAAGAGTAATTTTAACTCAATCTCAATTTATTTAGTTAAAAATCCAATTCATTGGTGTTGTTTTTACAACAATATGTGTGAATGTACTTTGATTTATTAACAATGAATATACCATCATATTTAGTGTATTTATATTTTTCACAGATAATTATGTCCTTGATTTATCCTTAACCTAAGGATACAGTCTTTATAACAGAGTTCATCTCAATTTACATTCTATTGAGACTTGTTTGTTGTAATACACATATTCACTTTTATATGGTGTATATAATGTACTTTGACATTGTATATCATGAATCCCTTTATTTTCATGATATTATAGTGGTTTGATTTCCTCAATTATTTTGATTCAAGTGTCTCTCTATTAGTTAGGAACTCTAACTAAAATTTCCATTTAAATGTTTTAATGAATTATTATTATAAATCATTCTCATTAATGTCCATGTTTTAAAAATGGGTTTAAGGATTTATTTATATGTACATTATTGTTTTAAAATTAAAATTACTTTTAAATGTTTCAAATTGGTATGGGATAATTTGATTGTAAAAACTTTTTTTAAAAGGCTACTTGACAAATAGTGAGACTATTAAATGTATTGAAGGAAAAGGGGGAAATTTATATCAAATAGTTTTGATGATTATTTGCATCTATTTCAACATCCTTAATTATTTTTGATTGAGGTTAATCTGTTACAATAAATTCTTTCATATTGTATTGAATGAGTTATGTTTGACTGTGGATGTGATATTTTTATACCATTCATGGTTTGTGTATAACGTATTGAAATTTCATATGCTAGTTTTAATACAAATTTTTATGTTATGTTTCAAAATTTTCATATGAGGAATTAATTGAACTTAGTAAGTGACGGTTGGAGCCTCCTATAGCTCTTCGATGCATTGGAAGGTCTCATGAGACAAACTAGTGTCTTGGCACAGGGCCTTGACAAAATATTATTTGTATTCTTGGCACGAGGCCTTGACTATGTGGTTATTATGTTCGACATTATGAATTCTGTCATTATGAGATTATCTGTTGATATTTCATGTGATTATTGAACTAGTAGAATACCCCTGACTATGTTTTCTTATGGAATTATTTACTCAGCTCATATTCCTTGCATAAAGTGTTCATGTTAATTATTTTTAATGTAATGTTTTTTCAATTATTCACCTTTCCAAATGTTTATGTTATCTTCTACTATATTTCTTACTCTTGCTGAGAATTTGAGAACACACCTTTCTAATGTTTTATTCTGCCAGGATATGAATAAGTTAGTTATGAGTGACTTATATGAATATTCTTGGATTCTTGTATGTTAATAATGGAATAAATTAGTGTTGTTTTCTTTTCGAGATGTAGTGTTGAACTTATATATGTATCTTGTTTCTAAGAATACTAAAATGATCGGTCATTTGGGACATGATTTCCTGTAATCATTCCAATGTATTAAAATAAATCAGCAGCTCATGGATTCAAGGTTTAGGGCGATACAATTGGTATCATAGTACGTTTTGTACAATCCATGGAAACTTGATTTAGATAAACTATGATTTGAGAACATTACCCTGAGATAGACATTGATGATTATTATATAAGAACTTCTTAGAATTTTTGTAATGTAGAGATTTTGTGTATTTTCTATGAAATATATCCCTTTCTAAACATGTGTATCTAGAGACGGCTCTGGAATAGATTTACCTAGGAGTGAAAATTCTGACAAAGAGTTTCTGGTCTGACTCGGGGTATTCTAGTACACGACAACTGGCCTTGCTTCACTCTTGGTTACAACACTCCAGGGGGATATTCTTAGAAAAATTTACAATCTCTTTAAAAACTGATTTCATGGATTTTATTATAAGATGAGAATAAATGACCTTGGTTAATACTAAGGTGTTTTAAATTGAAAATAAGGTGTCATGATATTATCTAAATGATTTTATGACTGTTATTACTCACATAATGCTTTATAGTTCTAGTCAATGGCTGGATTCCATGGAAGTCATACTATATTTGAGAATGATTTACAAGGTTTGAATGGTGGTGGAAATGAGCAACAAGATGGAATGTTTATAGGCATAAAAGATATCTAGTTCATGACAAATCAGTTTTCCAAAAATATGATCAAAAACATATATATTAACCAACTCCTAGACTCAACAATGAAGAGAAAAGTTGTGAATTATAAGAGCTCCAATAGTGAAGACCATGGTGAAAAGAAAGATAATTATCTATCATGTAGGAAATGTGGATGCAGACACTTAGGAAGGTGTCTTAATGGAACACAGAAATGCTTTATGTGTCGGAAGTATGGACATAATTTAAGGAATTGTTGAGAAAAATAGAAGAGTACTATGGAAGAAAATAAAAATGGTCTTAAGAATCCATTTACATTCATTCACCTTAAATTTATGGGACATGTCCATTACCCGAGTGAATTCCCTATTCTATAGGATAACCTCTTGGTCAGGGAAAAACCTATGTTGAAATAAACGAATGGATAAATGTTTAAAATGTATTAGTGATCTTTGTTGATGGGATTACTTTGGAATACTTTTTTCTTGTATTTGTAACCCTGCAGTTTGTCATGTGAAAATGATATGTGAGGAAGAGTTGTCTATTATCTTGTGGATGTAGTTATATATAAAATCTTGGTTTAATATGATCATTGAGTTTGAGGAAATTACACGTTATTAAATTTTGGAATGAAAATGTGAGGTATGAGATAACATTTGTGATGAAATTATGCTATAGTTATTTTAAGGAATCTCTATAATTTAGGGAATATTATAAAATTATATAGTTTTTGAAAAAGGACAACGCGTAGACCGTGTGACAACCTATCAGGTCAGATAGAGCTGCAGGAATCGACCCCACCACCACAATGTGATTTGGATTCATCACATACCACTAGACTATATGAAGTCACTGGTTAGTGTGACTATTTATTTTTAGTTAAATGATTTTATTGATCAATTATAAGTTTCTTTATAATCTTTTGTCTTATCAAATGGATAGCCTTAGTATACGAAAACGATTTGGTGATTAAGTGACACATGTTATTTTGGAAGATGTTCTCTCTTTTGGGAACACTATATACCAATGGAAAAAAGAATAATATGGGATTTTATTTGAGGAGTAATGGTGTATTTTTATCTATATTTTTGTTTATTTATGGAAATTATTAACCTATTATAGAGAATCTGTGATTTGGTTAGTTACATTTTCATATGTGACATTAAGGGTAGTCGATGACATTTGGAGATAAAATTTAACTTAGAAGACTACATTACCAAATTCTTCTATGTTTTGGGTTTCAATATTAGTTTGGATTATATTGGTGGATTTTAAGTCTAGTTGTTTATTGAATGGTGTTTATTTATCTTTGGGGTATTGTTGGTTTAATTTTAGGAATTAAGATTATTATTTAATTATCTAAAGGATTATACTTTTTTGGGGATCATCTGATCTTGTACTAACCATTTTGGTGGTGGTTAGTCTCTAAATACTATGTAAATATATTTTTTATCCTTTTTCAATCATGTTATTCTCTAGAAGTTGATTCTCTCTCTTCCAGTGTGACTAAGTCATCTTGAGTACTCATCGTCTGAAAAATAGGTGAGTTAGTGGTGGAAATTTATTAAATAATGAAACTCTACTTAAAAATTAAGTATATCTCTTTATTTTCTTACTCAATCTCATAAATATATTCCTCAACATTATGAAATGGAACTTAAAAGAAAAAAAACATTATCCGTTTAATTTTCCTACGGGGAAACTGATGACCGTTTATCTCATCACAAGATTGTGGTTTTCTTGTTGTTAACTATCTCCTGATAATGTTTTCTATCCCTCTCCATCAGAACTTGAAACCTATTTTTTCTTCCATATCCATGTTTTTCTATATGTAATCCTATTTTTGGTTATCTCGGGTGACCATTTTACTTTTTTTTAATGTTATAGTTTTACTGTCTCTTTTCCGATGTGGGACATTAAATTAACTTTCCAATCCCATTTTTAAAATTATGGGGACGCAAATCCAAAAAGGGGGGAAGGATGTAACATTCTAGGTAAATAAAGAACATGAAAATTTTCATATTTATTAATATTGGGGAACTAAATATCAATTCTACTTTAAAGGGGACACTATGTTCGATGGTATACCCGATACGCAACAATGGGTTTCATAGAAATCTAACGTTGCACATTAATAATATAATATTATTATTTTAAATGGTAGTTAACAAATAGCCGTTGTAATAGTGGGAATGAACAAAACTAACTAAAAAATTATTATATATGCTTGTTAAATGTTTTTACATTTTTCCAATAATTGTTAGAGGCTTAAAATGTGAATAAATCTAATTTTAAACATAATTTACATTAAAGGGATGATTTACAGCCTTTTATTGGTGAACCTTCTTTATATCTAGTTTTGGTCACATTTAAATGTTCAATTTGAAAAAATAAAATCCTTCTTTAGAATAAGGACATCAAAATTTACTTTGGGTAAATTTTTGGTATTTTTCTAATTATATTCATTTTCTTATGAATAGTAAGAAATAATGTTTTTTAATTCAAACAATCCTTTTAATATAATTTATATATATGGTTATATTATATTTTAAATTGGTTTTGAAGTGTAATTATATAATATTTTTACCCTTTAATCCAATTTTGGTCATTAGAGTTTATTTCACATTGATTTATACATAAACAAGTGTCAATCTTTTAATAGTTTTTGTTTTTTAAAAACACGCTATTTTTTGAGAAGGGAATTAATTTTAAATTTATTAATTCAAATTCTACATTATGAATTTGGTAAAATAGACATCGTTTCTGAATTTGGAATATCAAATATTACTTAGGAAAAATATTTGGTATTTTCTTGAAAACCATCATTTTTTGATGAATAGTGAAACAACTAAGTAGTAGTTAAAAATCTAACTTTTTCATTTAAATGAAATTTTACCACTTTTGTGAATTGAATTACGAAAATCCGAGATAAATAGTAGTTATTAGTAAGTAAAATTTGGTTTAATAAGATAAATTTTTTTTTCATGAATAGTAACTTTTGACTTTTAATTACCGCGGTTAAAGGTGAATAGGGTAATTAATGTTAAAAGGAATATTATAATAATAAAAAATTAACTTAACACTTGTCCAGACCTTATTGTATGAGTCGTCTCCAACCATGGGCATCCTTGGGTAAATTTTGGGACCCCATGTAGCCACTTAAGAATGATAATGACACATTATTTTAATTTACATAATGTAAGGAAAAATATGACATTAACAAATAAGTTTTAGTATATAAATTTTTACATGGGGATATATAAGTCATATTATAGACTATAAATAATCATTAGAAAGATAAAAATATTTCCTACATTATGGTATTTTTTTATAATTTTTAGACATCATATAAATTTATTTATTTATGGCACAATAATGATGTAGTATTTATCCCACTATTAAATAATTTAAATAAATATGATTATTAATATTAAAATAATATCCAAAAACTGTCCAATTATTATTTTTTTATTTTATTTCGACAATGATACATTTTATATTTGTCTTTAATTAGTTTTGAACCTTTAGATACCGAATATCACTATATAATAAAATATTATTTTCACAATTTCCTAAAGAGACTCTCCTCCCCCTTATAAGAGAACACCACTTCTAACCCTTTATACACAGCTCTCAAGACCCTTGGCTCATCCAACACTGACCAAAATAATCTCTCAAGATACCCCTATTCCTCCTTGAAGCCTCACATTAGGCAGAAGGAACTTCAATATGTCATTTTGGTTCAATCCAAAGGAAGTTACCCGAATTAATGGTAATGATTTCTCTTAAATTATTTTGTTTTATTTTGTTTTATTTTACTTCTCCAACCCCCCAAAGACGTTATATTACATTATTTTATAACAAAAACAGTATCCTAAATATACTAGAATGTTTTTATGAGAATAATTTGAACTAAACTTACACAAACCTCCATCAAATGGGTGAAGAACATACTATTTCAGTGAATAGAAAACTAACACCTCACGAAACGATAATTGTTCGATTATCTCCTACAGCCTCTCATGGTGGCCATTAAGATGGAACTAAATTTATATATGATATATATATTATATTTATATATTATTTATTATTATGTATTTTCCATTTATATCATTATTTTATGCCTTCCATTACGTGTAAAACGTGATAATTTCATTTTGTGAAGTGCGGACTACCGCCCCCTCAAAATGATATAACTCTTTAATTCCTTATGTGGGACATATAAATAATTTAATTAATCATATTATATATGATATTATACTAGAATTATAATATACCTATGTATCATTATGTTTTATATCCATTAAAATATAAAATAGAAATGAAAGTAGCTTTCATGCGTACACACGATTTACCGTCTCCATGAACGGTACATTTCAATTCTTATCTCTAAATGTTATGTACTGTAATAAATATATATATACTGGATATAATATATATATATATATCTGATACCTAAATCATGTATATCATTTTGGTGATAATGCAATTTTGACCACATGGAAAAATAGTGATTATAACAAGTTCAATTTTGACTCAAGTTCCGAACATAGATAAAATACCTATTATGAACTAAAATAAATAACTAATTGTTATAGCAAGGTAATAAGTGATATAAAAGGAATAATAAAATTAAAAAAATCTTAATATTTTATAAATTAAGTTATTTTTATTATTGAGGAAGATCAAGGAACATACAAGACATGTTGGTCTTGAGGTAAGGGGTTTCATATCTCACTTTTAATTCCGTGAGATTTCCACTGTTCGCCACTTATTTATTGCATGTGGTGTATTTTTTAATTCCATTTGATATATATTATCATGATTATAATTAAATTTATTGTATTATGTGATAAATTTGGTGGTAACTAATTTTTTTCATATGACTCGATTGACTACAATGAAGTAAGAGTTTTTAATCTCACTTTTATTCTCGTGAGATTCATGCTATATTGGCCACTATTTCCATTTGTGGGGAGTATGTACTACCCCTGATTGTATTAATTTTGTAATATAAGTTAATTTATGGCTATTTAAATCTTAATTTTATGATACTTCTTTCATGGGGTGTATGTTTTATAATATACCAAATCAGTAAGGGAATTTAAATTTTTAATTTCCACTAATTGGGCTTTACGCATTCTTCATTGATTATTGTACTCTATGATTATGTGTGAAATCACTATTTATTATTTGTGTAGAAATTTCCACTCCCCTTTCTGTGGATATACATTTTATACACATAATAAATCCATTGTTAAATTCTCATGTCATCGTTATGATCTTCATAAGAGTAATTTTAACTCAATCTCCATTTATTGAGTTAAAAATACTATTCATTGGTGTTGTTTTTACAAGAATATGTGTGAATGTCCTATGATTTATTTACACTAAATATCCAGTAATATTTAGTGTATTTATATTTTTCACACATAATTATGTCCTTGATTTATCGTTATCCTAAGGATACGGTCTTTATAAGATATTTCATCTCAATTTACATTCCATTGGGACTTCTTTGTTGTCATACACCAATTCTCTTTTATATGGTGTATATGATGTAATTTGAAATAGTATATCATGAATCCATTTATTTTGAAGATATTATAAAGTTTTTATTTCCTAAATTAATTGTATTCGTGAGTCTCTCTTTTGGTTAGGAACTCTAACTAAAATATCATTTTAATTGATTTAATGATTTATTATTCTAAATCTTTATCATTCATGTCCATGATTTAAAAATGGTGTTAATGATTTATTTATATGGACAATAATGTTTTAAAATTAAGATTCCTTATAAATGTTTCAATTTGGTGTGGGACACTTTGATTCAAAAATATATTTTTAAACGTCTTCTTGACAAATACCGCCACTTTTAAATGTTTTCAAGAAATAGGGGATATTTCTCGCAAATAATTTTGATGATTATTTTCATCAATGTCAACATCATTCATTATTTTAAATTGAGGTTAATTTTTTACAATAAAATATTCCATATTTCATTGAATGAGTTAGGTTTGACTGTGTATGTGATATTTTTTATACCATTCATGGTTTTTGGATAAAGTATTGAGATTTCGTATGATAGTTTTTATATGAATGATTATGTTAGGTTACAAAATTTTCATATGAGGAAATCATTGGCATAGTATGTGATGGGTGGATCCCTCTATAGCTCATTGATGCAACGGTAGTGTCATGAGACAAACTACTGTGTTGGCATAAGGCCTTCACAAAATCTTACTTGTAGTCTAGGCACAAGCCCTTGACTTTGTGGTTATGATGTCCGACATTATGCAATCCATAATTATGATATTAGAAATTTATATTTCATGTGGATATTCTACTAGTATAATACCCATAACTTTTTTTTATTATGGAATTATATACTCATCTCATATTCCTTCCATAAAGTGTCCATGTTAATTATTTGTAAAGGCATGTGTTTTTAATTATTCCCCATGCCTATGGTTTATGTAATATTCAAATTTATTTATTACTCTTACTAAGCGTTTGATCTCACCCCTTTCTCATGATTTATTTTCCGATGATATGAAGTAGTTTGTTATGAGTGACTTGCAGGAATAATCTTGGAAGCTTGGATGTTTCTAATAAAATAAATTAGTGCTATTTTTATTTTCAAGTTGTAGTGTTTAACTTATGTATGTATCTTGTTTCCAATACTACTAAACTGATCATACATTTGGGACTTGAATCCTTGTAATCATGCCAATGTATTAAAATAATGCATCAGCTCCTGGATTCTGGGGTTGGGGTGTTATTTGTTTCAGTGGAAAATAATGGTTCCAGTCGTGATATGGGAGTCGGTGATGTTGGAGTTCAACAATTACCCCTTAGATGTACATCCTATTGTGGGGAAGATGTAATGGGATATTCATTGATTGTTTTATTTGTCTAGAACGAGATGTAGAACAGAAGAGTTCCTCTCATGATGCCTCGACTATAAGTAGTTGAAGGCTAAGCATCATGTTTTAATGGATCTATTGCATTCTCATGAGATCCTAGAGTGGTAATGGGATGACATATCCATGTACATTGTCAAGGGGAATCTGCGCATAGAAAAGGAATAAGATTCCATCTAGGTGATAGTATTCCAATTCACAATGATGGCACACATCATTTGTACTAAGAATCATTATCCGTTGAATATATTGGGATAATTGTACATATGTCAGATTTTACTCCTTCATGTGGTACCATCAACGATTGTCACATATTGTGAAACATGGATTACTTCATGATTATGCAGACGCATAAAAAAGGAATTTGGGACATAATTGAGGATGAGTACAACCTTTCACCCCCAGATATATGGGATGACCGAGCACACAACCTAGGTGCTGGAGGACATCCTGTTGAATTGCGTATGGGATTTCATCAATAGTTAGGAGGATCACCCTCCATTGGTAGAATTTTCATATAATAATAGCTACCACTATACCATTATGATGAATCCTTTTGACTTCCAATACAGAAGGACCTGAAGGCCACCCTTATATTTGGTAGAGGTTGGGGAGTCTTTCCCCGTGGACCTTGAGATCATGTAGGTGATGATAGATAAAGTAGAGGTCATCCATGAATGGATAAAGATGAATCAAATTAGTTATAAACCCTACGTATATCATCATTTTAGGCCCTTTGAGATTGATCAGGGAGATCACATCTTCTCGGGAGTCTCCCCATTATGAGGAATGTGGTGGTTTGGTCAAGGATACAAGCTATCCAAGAGGATCCTTGGACCATTCTAGATTGTGCGGAGGGTTGGAGAGATTTACTACAAACTCACCCAACCCACACTACTAGATTGGGAGCATGACAACGTCAAAATGTCATAGATGAAGATATACACACATGATCATCTTTACATCATAAAATGGGGTGAGATGGACATCGAAGATGGGGCCACCTTGGAAATCTCTAAGTGGTGATCCAAGATCAATCTGGAGTAGACCTTAATTGTATGGACTATCACATTGGTTTTCATCCTGTTATAGTACATAAATTTGTAAGAAAATTCATGGAAGTGGGATAGCTATGTAAAAGCTCAGTATCCAAAGATTTTATCATATTTTTTATTTTCATGAATGAAAATATTAATGGAGATAATTGTGTAAAGGAATATTTTTTCTTTATAAGACACTGAAATATTTCTATATATATATATCTATCAAGTGTCAAGAATTTAAATGATGTGCTCTTCTGGGGTAAGGTGTGCCTATAATTTGTTTTATAAAAATAATAAGTATGTTTTATATTGAACAAATATTTTTAATTAAAGAAAACAAATTTAATATCAAAAAACCATCAGATTAGAAATCAAAGAGGACAGTTGGGTCCTAAACATGGTGTTTACCCTTGTTATGATATAAATTGATTTGATACGGGTTGTTGGGAAACCTCACTCATTGGCAGTATGATTAGTGGATTAATTAATCAGTAAATAAATTAATTCATTCATTTTAAAACTAAATTATAATACATTATGTACACTTCCATTACTAATCTTCTAGGGTTGGATACATAAACCCTTGGAGGGATCCAGAGCTCTCATTCCCCCTCTGTAGGGAAACTGAGATTAGACGACAACATGTAATTATATTAAGGAAAATCAAAGTGTGGTGAATGAAATATATATTCCTGATATGTATGAATGAATGATCTTCATCACGAAATGATACAATCTTAATATATAGCCTTTTTTTATTCCCCCCACCACTAGTTTAATTGTTTGTAAATTCAATTATTAGTTTATGACTTCATCACATATCTCATAGTTTGACTACTAAACATAAACTTATAAAAATATTTTACCCTTTGGTATAATTGAATCATTGAACTCTTACACCACATGTTTTTGAAAATTATCATTCAATTGAGAATCTATCTTTTCGGTTCATTGTTTCTCCATCCCTTTCGTGTGGGTGTATATATAAATATCTTTTTGGTGCGTTCCTCCTATCATGTGATGCCAAATCTGTATTAGAAAAGCAATTTTTTCAAGGAGGTGTAGCACTAGATGATCCTGGGGAAGGGTAGTATGGAATTGGTATGCTCATGCAAGGATGATGTGGCTTCAATAAGCTTCAATGAGGAAGAACAGTTGTCATTACAGATCTATGGGAGGTCTTCTGTGTGATGTGAAATCTACATTTTTTGTGTGATTGGAAATCTTGGGTAGTGTAAATGACAGGAGTCTATTAGGGTTTCATAGTGGGTGGGTGTTGGCCTGAGGAATTAGGGTTTTAGAGAAAAATGTTGGAAATTAGAAAAAATGAGAGAGAAGAAATAAGGGAAATTGGAAAAAAATAGATTTTGGGTAGGTGGGCCACACACTAGAATGTGAAGTAGGGGGTGGTGTGGGGAACTCTATACTCATATATATTATAAATAATATAATAATATTTTTTTTAATATTATTATTACGTGTTTTATATTATAATTCCTACCTAGGGCATCTATTTGACATGTTGTCTGTGGCACGATGACCTTAATTTAGAAAAAATTATTTTATGTCTGATGTTCAATAAATTATTTAGAAACATCTATTGAGTGGAAATTTTTTTGATATTAATAATATTGATATTATTATTATACTATTGTACAATCACAACACCCCATCATGAGATCAAATTCATGCACCATAATTGGCATTATGACTCTGACCTTGAGATGACCATTTAAAAATCAATGTTGGGTATTTGGTTTTGGGTCTTGGATTGGGTACATAAAACACAATATATTATTATTTTTATTGTTTTTGGTGTTATGAAATATTTTTTCTAACATAGATTCTCTATGTGACGCCCATCTAGTGACCCCTAAGCGGCATCGTGACCCTGAAATTAATGAGGAAATTTGGGGATGAATGTAGGGTACATTATTTAGAGTCATGGGTGGGGACTATGAAGAACCCATTGTTTTTATTATGGCGACATGTGACATTCTCACCGATTGTCCAATTTGGGAATGATATTTTCCAATCCTGCCTTTTTTCACATGGAACACGATAGTTCCCTTTGATGCAGATTTATGAGATGTGATGCAGGGTTTCCCAAGAATGGTGTTTTTTGTGAGGTACCACGACGACATTAGTGTGGAACCCCATTGATGCACTAGGGAATGACTCATCAACAACATCAGAGTGGAATCCCAATGACACATCAGCGTTTGGGTCCTCGACAACATTAGATTGGAATCCACTTAAATAAAAAGGGTGTGGGTCCTCGATGACATCAGAGTGGAACCCCCCTAACATAACTGGACGCGGATCTTCAATGACATCTGAGTGGAACCCCTATGACACACTAGGGAACAGGTCCTCTACATAGAGTTTTTTTCCACTTGAAAGTGTGTAATAATGCTGTGAAATAGTTTGACAAAGCATTCGACTCATGATAAAGAGGAACACTTTCCCCAGGGAGACACATTTTTGTGACGTGATCAAAATCTTGAGTGTGAATAAGATCGACCCAAAGCCAATAGTATCATGGTGTGTTAATTGAGTTCCTTTCACTTGTATATTTTGAGAAGATGTGATTAACATTGGGAAACAATGATAGACCTTTATTTTTTTACATGGTTACTCTTTTTATTGGGATAAGCTACGATATAGAGATCCTAAGACATCTTATTTGAGTTTCATTGACTGAGATTACATAAATAACCATCACCGGTACCCTCTCCTTAGGTTTGGTTACTCTCTATTCATCATACATGAATACATGAAGGGTATTCCATTTTCATTCCATTTCTACTATCTCATGGTTGGATGAGTCTAGTATCAATCTATATGTTGTGAAGACTTGACAATAAGTTAATCTTCTTACAATTTTTATCTCTTTTGTGTTTGAATGAGTTTTCCTTCATTCTTTTGCTGGGTTTAGATGTACTCTTTTACTGTACATTGTTCCATATGTTTGGTTCCACATTAGTTGTATCTCTTTCTTCTCCCCTTCACCATTTTCGAGTCATTCTATTGGGTATTTATATACTCACCCCTGCATGGGATTCTACAACATATGTCATGTCTTTTTCAGATGATAGATAGGTTGATAGTGACTTTAGATGAGATTATGGAATTGTAGTTCTTAAACAACATCTAATAGTTGCATCTTGGTGTTCAAGATCTGGTCGCTCTCAATAGTTTTACGTTTATAATTTCCTATTAGGTTGGGAAAATTATTTAGTTGGGCATGTAGTTTTACCCTTTTATTTTCATTTTACATTATTGTACTTTATACTATTTAGAGAATCAGTGTTGAATTTTTATTTATTTTCATCTATAGATTTGCATTGAGTTAGTTTTGTGTCTTTGTATAGGTATATAGTAAAATGAATCCCTGAGTTAGTTAATCCTTTGGTGATTGTCGACGCCCCTTTTTTATGGAGGTGAGGTTGGGTTAGTTGCAGATCGATCCCCAACAGGGGTCAAGTTGTGACATATATCCTGTTTATTATTTTAGATGTTGGTAATTCACTCAAAAGATCATGGAACCCAAAGTTAATATGGATAGAAAGTCAAACACCTATCTTTAGATCATTGATTATTGGAATAGACAAACATTTTATACCATGAGCGGAAGATCATTGATCTTTTCCACAAGAATACTCAAATGACAGAGTATTCAAATTCTATTATAGAGGGATCCTATTATTTCCTAAATTTGTTAGAGATATTTACTGATATAACAATGAATAATTTCTAAATCAATAATCCAGGATAAAATCAAAATTTTTGGGTTTTTATTTTTTAGAAAATGGAAAGTAATACCAGAAAACACCCTATGATAAATGAGGAAAAATATAATTTCCAAATTACCATGAACATTCAAGTGTATTACCAGTTCTTGTGCACAATATTAAAATATCATAAATTCGAGGTGTTGGTGTCCCCAATACCTATTAACATACCTCAATAAGAGAGGTTGTAAAATGATTAAAAGAGACTCAAATATGAAGCATATGATGGTTCTGTCATAATGTTATAATCAATGCCCTATTTTTTTGTGATAACATCATGACAAAGATGAATTTAAATGTAGTCTAATATCCGAAAATCATTCGAGGAGAAAGTGGGGAAATTTATTAATTGATTATATTACACTGGTTTACTATAAATATGAAAGATGTGCCACTGTCATTCAAGACATCCAATTGTTAAAAAAATTCACCCAATTATTTCATTTTTTTACATTGCAAGAGAAAATAGGATGGAGTAAACACTTCATTATCTTCTATATAAAGTTAACTATTTAAATATGAAATTGAAGAATGTATAAGAATTATTTCTTATGGAGAATAAATTGAAATAAAATTTAAAAGTTAAATGGAAAGATAGATTCCAAAGGTACATTTACGTGTTCCTTGTGTGAGATAGGTAATAAATAGAAGTTCATTTTCCTCTCATATCACGAAATATATCTAAATATTTTTAATCGCAATGAATTTAATTGATAAGCATGTACTATCTTCTTATTTTGTGAGTATTAATGAAAAAAACAATTAATATTTTACACTTGTTGGGTATTAAATTCAACATACGTTTCACATATGTGTATTGAAATACGTCAACCATGTGTGTACAGAAATATTACAATACGTAACATGTATTCTTCAAGTTGATGAGAAAAGGTGATTCGTACGTCTGTGGTGAGAAGCTCACAACTTCTATTTACCATGTGGTTGACTCATGTATTAAAGTTTTTGAGTATAATTAAAAACATTTATATCACTAGTCTGTTGGAAACAATGAGATTTTATTCTAGGTCCAAGAATGAATTTTGGTTTCATTATTTCATATTGAGCCAATAGCTCAGTGATATATGACAAGTATATAACACCTGATGAATATAAAATGTAGGACTTACATACTGAGTTGTGGAAAAATAATTATTTGTCAATTAAAAAACTAAAAGTGGGTTTCAGTGTATTCCCAATATGGTATTTAGATTCAGCGGAACAAAATTCTATATATTAGAAACATATATACTAATTTAGTTTTGACAAGGAAACTGTAAAAAATAAATTTATGTCAAAAATATTTAAAAATAATTTAAACCGGTGAGTGTAAAATATTACATGGGTACTCTAGAGTTATATATGATTCATAAGATTCATTTATGTCATTAAGGAATGAAAAGAGAAGTATGATATTTTCACAGTTAGAATATTTGAGTTACATTGGGCTGACATGATGAATAATATATTCAATAAGCCTTCGTCATGAAATATAATGTATTGTGGGGAAATTCCTAATCACACATTACAATATTCACAAATTGGAATTGATTTTTATATAAAGTATTTATGATAGGTATTACAAGTTAACATTGATCTATATAAATGTTCATGATGAAATTGCTAAACATGCAATTTATACGTCTGATTCATGATGTAAGTTGTATCAATGTTGCAACTTGTAGAAACAACCATTGTATTTAAAGATGTACATTCAAAATAATAGTGACATCCTACATCCATTTTCCAACTATGATGAAAAATGGATTTCAAATGATTCATAGTATGATGGAAAAATATTATTCCATAATGACACATGTTTATCTGCAGAGATTTTTTAGGATATACAAAAATTTAAATCAATCAAAACACAATGTGAATCCAATGTAATTATACTGAACATTTCATATTATATTATATGAATCCCTAGGATTAATGATATAATAAAGATATAGACTATTTTTCTACATAATTGTGAACATTAATATTTGATATAGTGGGATCCAAATTGAATTGGGTTTTATTAATTATAGTGGCATATAAGTAGTTGGAATAAGAATGAGTTCCATAAAAGTTGTGAGAAATAATGTTCTAGAGGGAAATATTATGTAGGAAGGATCAAACCATATTTTTTGTTTTATATTTATCATAAATGGTAATACATTATTCAATGAGAATCATAATTCCTATACATAGTATGTATTTGGAAATCAGTTATGATTGACAAGGAAAGATAAAATTATATAACTGATTTGATGTATTAGAATTAATATGGGATTATTATTTTGAATCCTCTAATGAGTATTCAAGTGAGGCGATACATGGATGGTACAAGTAAGTTACCAATATGCTTAAATTTCCAATACCAAGTATTTATGCCTAAATCCATAGTATTTTTGTTATCATAACAAATATCTATGATCATTTAGTTTTCATTAGATGTTATTACCATAGACGATGGAAGGAATCATTATGACACAACCAGAATGGTATAGTGATATCATAGAATTCCAATAAAGGGTGAAAGTTTCAAAATATATATTATTATTAAATATTGAAACATGGTAAAATAATAACTAATTTTAATGACTGTTTTCTATGTTTCTACCATAAGTTATTGGAAGAACCATTATTTTCCATGTAATATGTGTTCTAGAACATATGGAAAATAGAAATTGTTCATTTATTTTGTTAATACCAGGATGAATGTAACTCCCAATAGATTGACTAAAAGTAGAAAACAATGTTCTATGGAACATGATATACTAAGGTACATCTGATGGTTTCTTGGACATTGTCAATCATACAAATTATGACAATGTATTTAAAAAATCAAGTTTGAACAATTAGATAGTGAATTTTTGACATTGTCACATGGAATAAATCTATAAATGTAGACATATATTGGTTTATGATTAGATTAATGAGGTAAGTTGAATTCCATATGATTTTTTGATTGATTAATAACATATTCCTTGATATGTTCTTGTTATGTTATGTTCACCATGTACTCTATGATATGAAAACATCACTTATATCCCAAAGAACTAAAAGGGAGGTAGTCCGAACTATCGAATAGTAATATAGATAGTAAAAAGGATACATATCTGTTATTCATATAAGAAGGGATACTACTTTTAAGGGGACACAATCTATTCTTCCTTAGATCAATGTGATCTAATATCATAGTTGATATTAGGCAATGAGGAATCTATGCTTATTCACACCAATGGTTGTTGTACCTAAAATTTCTCATTACATTATTGCTTATGAGGTTTTTAAGAAATATTTATTAAATTAACAAATTTCTTCCAATTCTTGGAGTCACACATAGTACGAAAATGTTGTTCATTATGATAATTCTATTACTAGTGTTAACCAATATTTCCTGTTTTGATAGTGTTCAAAATGGGATATATTCAGGGTTTACATATCATGAGAAGTTTTAATCAATATGTTCAGGTCACAAATAAGAGAATATCCACATGACATAATCATGGATGTCCCAACATATTAATACATGATTCAACATAAACATGATACTTATTATGTGAGTGCTAACATGGTTGGTTAGTAAGTCTGATATAGAGTATGTGGGTGTGTTGTAATAGTGGGTAACCTTGAACCAACTATACATTATTTTCCAATTACCATATCAAGAATGATGTATGTTATATGTGATGTATAATTTACATTATAGTGTATATATTTATGAATACACTATTTAATGGTAATGTTCATTTAATAAATCTCACATTAAATGGTTATATAAGATCCCATGCTATAATAAGAACCTCAAGATATTATGACATTAAACATAAAAATGTATCCTACGATCCATATACATCATACTAAATAGACAGAATTGATGTCAGAATATTTGGTGTTGGAGTATCAAAAACATTGATACATAATCCCATGATTTTTTCTCTTGGTGATCTATATCAGTTAAGATCATGAGAATAGAACCGTGAGTAGGAACACCACATGTTTTGGGTATCATTGGTTGTTTCTATCTATGGACATGTGTATTGGTATTCTAATGTGAGATTAATATCAATGTCTATAATTTTATCATGTTATTTGGTGAATGGATAAAACCATGATCATAAAATAGTGGTGAGGTAGCTTGGGTTGAGTGAATCAATGGTGGTATGACAATGATCGAATTGTAAATAAATGAATTTTCACTTTTGGGTTGAGGAAGTAATATATCACAAGACTAGTTGCTCAGTATGATAGTTCTTTCGTAAGTACTTGTCCAAGGCAATCGAGGGTTGTCAGGTTGGTTTTCATTTCTATGACTATTCTATAACTCTTTATGGGACATGGTGGGTTAATAGGATCTACTATTTTTCTATGGATTAGATTCACTAAAATTGAGATAAGGGGCTCAATGTTCATACACAATACTGCATTCAAGAATCATTCTAATTCAGTTTAATATGTATATGAGATATGGGGAGCCCCACAACTGGGGTCCATGATTTATCAAAGTATGTATGATCCCCAATGGAAAAAAATCAATTAATATTATTGAAGTAGAGAATAATTTATATTGAATTTATTTAATAAATTTATTTACAAGTATTAATCTAAAAATAAGAAAATTATTATAAGAGCGAATATTATTTTGAAATATTAGAGGTTTGTTTAATATTTCCAGAAACGAAGAGTTGAGTTTATGAAAAATGTTTTATAATGTAATATAATTAATATATATATTACAGGCATGTGTTAAAATATAAATAATAGTTATGGCACATTTTAGTACGTCATAATCTTTTATACAGTGGATGTTAAATATACAGTGGTCCGGGATCCCTTTTCATGTATTTAAGCATCCAGTATAAAAAGGTGAGAGTGGCTAAAAACAATTAATATTCACTACACGATTTATAGATCCTGAATATCATCTCTCATTCTCTCTAAAAGGACACACTCGTTCGTGGTGATTGGTTCAATTTCATCTCCATGCATCGAATGAATGTCGATGAAGTGATTGTAGTGATGTCAACATCATCTTTAAATCACCGCACTAGCACCCTAAATCCAATGATAAATTCTCCATTATACATTCAAAGCATGTGTGGATGATCTAGATGGATTATTATAAATACCTTTTGAACAAAGATCACTAAGGAGACATATATTTCCATCAAGAATTCAGATTAGAAATCTTATTTTTTCTATTTTAATTTTATGATCTATTAAATTTACATGAGATCATCATACCATAATAGTGCCCATATTGTTAGATATAAAAAGAATTGTTGTCTAGATGGGGATAAATTTGATAATTTTTCAGGACCACTAGCTACCTCGGTAGCCCAGGTAAATTCATATGTGATATTTTTATTTCTCTTATGGTTTTTATCATGGTGTAATGATAGTTCCCTATGTTTATTTGGACAACTAGTTGGTGGGTTCGAACATACAATATGGGGTTTGCATAGGTACAATTTTTCCTAAAAAGTACCTTATAATGTATAAAAATTCCATTTATGCTTATATTTGAGAATACATATATCAGAATACAAACTCTTCTTTTTTAAATTAGTTTCACTCTTGAATGATGTTTCATTTCAAAAAATCTCTTCCTGCTACTTGTTTTTATTTTCTCCATACATCATTCATAAAGGGACTACATGCACTCCTATAAAAATTGTCCTCCACAATGGAGAAGTCAATCCAGTACCACATTGAAAATATATTCTAAAAGTTCCATAGGTATGATATAAATATTATAAAAAATGAATGGATAATGATACTCTAAGGGGTTTGTTATGAAAAAAATATTTATTAAAAAACATCACCAATTTTATTTTAAATTATATTATATTAGGAATAGATTTACAGTAAAAAATTTCCTCATATTTTTTAATATTCAATCCATTATGTGTATTTAAATGGATGAACTTGTTGTATGGACTCCTCACCTAAAATAATTTGGCCTATCTACAAGAATATGTGGGATTTTATTTTTTTGTATAAATTTTTATTTTGTTTACTATTTTGTTTTTCTATTTTTTTAAAATAATATAAAATTTGTCTCGTTTAGTAACATTTTTATGAATTCATATTCATTCACTATCAAATTGAAAGGTTTATGTATTAATTTATCCTCTAATGGTTATGATGCTTGATCTGTATTTTAATCATTGAAAACATGGAATGACATCATGTTTTCTAATGTCTAGAAAACTACAATGAGTTGTATACACGATGACTTTTATTGTTATCTAAAAACCTTATTAGGTTAGGAATATATTAGATGACTCTAATTTTATCTTTGTAGTTTTGATAACTCTAGAAAATAAATTATTTTATTTTTTATATGTAATGTAAAATACCCAAATATTTATCATATAGAAACGTGATATTTCTATATATTATATTTATTAGAAGAAGTGTATATCAAAGAAGGGCTATGATTTTTGAAAAATCACATGCCCTATTTTTTATATTTATTGAATAATTTATTAACAATAATTATAATAAGAGGAATTTTAATTAATTTTTTTTGATAATTTCATGGTAATATTATTTTTTATTAAAAAAATAGTCCAAATTGAAATTTAGAGCTTAATTGAGCTTTAAAATATATAAATAATCCTCTATTGTGCATGCAATTTTTTCCCAAATTTTATTGTATAGTTTTGAAAAGATATGGAAGACAATTTATACCAAGTGATATGTGTTTGTCATGTTAGGATCATTATTGGTAAAAATAACATAGTTCGAACAAACATTTTATCTATAAATAGACCAAAAATACCCTAAAATTTAAGAACCAGTGATCAATGATAAGGGATTATATTGAACTAAAGGTGTATAGTGATTACTGGGTCAAGTTATAGCTTATGGGAGGTAATTATGTGGTGTTAAAACTGGATATCGATGATCAATGTTGGTCTAAAAACCTTATTTTTCATAAAATGTGTTTACTTTCTACCAATAATGATAATTTTTGGTATGTTATTTGTTCCATCATGTTATCATGGAATTGTTGTTCTTTGATTTTGTGCTATGTATGGGGAAATTTCTTATGGTGTCTAGCATATTGAAAAAGATTTGGTAATTTTTTTCAAAAATTGTACCTTATACGATAGTTGTAAAATGATAGTACCTTTAATATTTTATTGTGCAATGAACATATTTGGATTCATTTCTAATACCATAATATAAATGAAATTAAAAAAATATAACACCCGTAGGGGAATGTTTATTTAAAAAATATTATAATAAAACATCATTGGTTGTAAAAAATATGAGTTTATAGGAATAATTAGGTATATATTTAAACTATATATATCTTGGTGATCTGAATTTTAAATAATTTTGTGCAATTTTCATTTAGATAGATTGATGCTTCAGTGTAGGAATTTGGAAAGCATGCTTGCAGAAGGGTTTAAAATAGATAAACATTGTCGTGTAAAATATTTATAACTATTTTTTGAATTTATTTTTTGTAACGCCCTGATCCCAGTTACCCAGAGTCAGTGCATTATTACATAATATTGCCATGATCAAAAACGATCAAGTCTCGAAAGACTGATTAGATTAGTAGCCTTGGAATCACTAGATACATTCATCAGTCTTACATTACATCATAAAATGAAAACTACAACAACATAGTTTCCACAGTCCACACTCATATCCCCTCATTACAACCCTTAAATTCATTCATAAATTACTTCTTCACATCCTGGTAAAAATAAAACATTGAAACGGGTGAGATAAAATGTCCAGTAAGGATAACAATCTAGTGGAAACTTTCATAAACAAGCATAAACATTTAAGGAAGTGTATAACTAAAACAAAATCTTTTTAAACATGAACTTCAGCATAATATGGTAGAAATAAAATGAAATAATTCCATTTACTTATTCAAATGGATATTATACTAATCTACTAATCACATGCAATATCAATAACTAGTTTCATAATGATGGAATGCATAATTCCAGACTATCATAACCACGTAGCCAAGGCCTCGTGCCAAGACTAAATATAAGATTTTGTCAAGACCCCATTCCAAGACACTAGTTCATCTTATGAGACCTACCTATGAATCAAGTAGCTATAGCGGGCTCCACCTGTCTTTTAATAAGTCCAATGCATTCCTCATATAAACAGGTTTAAACATAACATAAACATTCATATTAAAACGTGCATACGAAATGTCAATAATTTCTCCATTAACCATGAATGGTATAAAAATAACACATACACAGTCAAACATATCACAAAACCTTTAATACAATATGTAAGTTTTGTATCATAATAAATAAACATCAAATAAGTGAAAAATCCATCAAAGGATGTTGACCTAGATGAAATCAAAACTATTTGAGGGAAATATCTCTTTTTTATATCATTTAAAAGTCACATAATTATAAAATAAAACATTTAATTTTATAATATTCTTATAATATTTTAAGGGATGCTTCTATGATTTTATAACAGAGGAAAATATCTGCACCCACTATATAATTTAAAAAAGACATTCTTACCTTAATTCTGTCGAAAAGGTTTAAAATGACCTTGTTTGGAAAACGACCGAAATATTCCATTATAAACATCTTATAAAAAGTAAAACAAGGGTATAAATGAATTTATTCAATATCCTATAAAATAGTAAGAATTTTTTGAAATACAATTTTAAGAAACATGGATGTTGATGATAAAGAGGTCCCAATAGATAATTACGTATAAACAACCTCAGATAATGAAGAGATTGTGAAATAAACCCTTACCATGCACTTTTCCTTGGTTGGGGGTAGGTTAACCTCCTGTGTAATGGTTAAATAATTGTTATTAAATTATACAAGAATCATATACATTAATATGATATCATATATGATCTTTTATCATTGCATTGTTAATAATATCCTAGTATTATCGTCGTTTCGGGTGTTAACTTACTCGTTTTATTTTATATGTTTTGTTAAATAAGAAATGTTTTTTATGGATATGATGTATATTATACATATCCAGAATGATATAAAGTCCTTAAAACTTATCTTTAATCATCAAATGATAATTAGACTTGAATGGATACGATGGAGAATGAATCTCATCGCGTTCGTAGAGACAGTAGTCCGTACGTACGCATGAGCGATAATATCATTCTTTGGATATTAAAAAAATATATAATTGGATGGTATATCATATATAAAGAATCATTATAATGTTATATTAATTATTTACATGAATTACACATCATTATTATACCCATCCAAATAATAATGTATTGAAAAACAATTACACCACGACGTGGAGACGGTACGTCGTACGTACGCACGTATGGTGACATGTCCTTCAAAGGATGGATATAATTATGAATATGGTTGTACCATATTTATAATAAAATCATAGTATATAGATGATACTAGAGTTATTATTTTATAATTGAAATAACCAATGAAATAAGAAGTTGATGAAGAAAGGAACTTGAAAGAGGTTGGTGAAAACTTTACCTCTTCTTTGGGTTCTTCCTTTTCATTTTATCAAAAGGGCTCCTTAGGTTGGATTTATGATCAAACTATGGCCTCTAGGTTGAAGTGAGGGATGTAGAGAGAATAATTGGGTAGGTATTGGCAGATCCAAAAGGCTTTGAAGGTGTCAATAATTGGTTAGAAATGGTGTCCTTTTATAAGGGAGAGCAGGGGTTCTTTAGGAAAGTATTAATTTATAATAAATTCATATTCGGTTTCTAATGGATCTAAAGCGGATTATTCAAAGTATAAGGTGGTTATGTTTCTATATCCTTTCAACCAATATATTTTATATAGGTTTGGGTCATTATATTAACCTTATCTTTTAGTTTTAACTCTTAGTTAATTAGTTTGACATTTACCGTGCCACTTTCTATTTTTATATTATATAGTTAATAAACATACTATATACATTAAAGAGACCCCCAAGTGGTCCACTAATGATAAAAATATCATTATATAAGTCATTTGTACGATCCTTAGATTTTTAGGAATATAAAATAAATTAGTAATATAATATTTGTTTTAAAAACTCATTTATGTCAATTTTGACACTATTCAATAATTGATTTTTGATAAAGTCACAAAAACTTTATTAATTCGAATAAAATTAATTTAAGAAATCCTAAAATGTAATATTGACCAATAATATTCATTTATGTCATCAAAACAATCAAATTATATTTATTTTAACATTTATAAAACCAATTATTTGATTCTTTCATTAACAAAGAAAATATTGTATCATTATTGTGTCATAAATATATATAATTATTAAATGTCTAAAAATTATAAATAAAATACCATTATGTAGGAAATATTTTTTTATTTCTAATTAATATTTATAGTCTAAAATATATCATATATAATCCTTTGTAAAAATTGTTTTTCTAAAAGATATATGCTTATGTCATTTTTTTATTTACTTTAACTTAATTAATATAAAGTATCATTATCACTTACAAGTGGCTCCATGCGGTCCCAAAATCGACCCAACGATTCCCATGGTCGGAAATGTATCAACCAATAATGTTAGAACACGTTTTAGGGTTATTTATTTTTATTATAAAATTATTTTTTAACCCTAATTTACAGGATTTACCCATTAACCGTGGTAAATAAAATATTTACCGAAGTAATTATTTAAAATGTCTAAAAATAAAATTTACATATTTACATAATTTGGATATCCTGATTCCAAATATAGAATCCATTTTTTGAAATTCATAACACATTACTGGAAGAAATTAATTTAAAATTAATTCTCATTGTAAAAACAAAAATCGTATTTTTAAGAGATAATAACTATCAAAATATTGACACTCGTTTATGTCCAGTTTAATTGTGAAATTATGTCCAATGACCAAAATTGTATTGAACGGTAAAAATATATTCTAAATATACTTTAAACCCACTCAAATTAATAATTTATCACTGTTTATTATTTCGATTAAAATTGTTGTTTTTAATTAAAATTTAGTAATTTTTACTATTCATCAAAATATAAAAGTTATCTGAAAAGTACCAAAATTTCACCCTAGGCGAATTTTGATATTATGAATCCAAAAATGAAGTCATTTTTGAGAGATAAAATTTATAATATTTCAAAAAGTGGGTATTAATATTCATAACGACTACTTTGATTGGTTGCGGTGTGTTAGAATCTCGAAGTTGCGTACAACAAATGTTACTATATTATTCAAAGAGAATCGTACCATGGATGCTTGGGGTGTCACATTCTCCCCTCCTTCAAATAATTTTATCCTCAAAATTTATAGAATACTACCTCATGAAAGGACTCATGTGGTTCTTCATTATAAGTTCCTCCGGTTCCCACGTTGCATCTTCCATCTTATGGTTCCTCCATAGATCATTTACCAGACGAGTTGTCCGGTTTCTCATCACTTGTTCTCTCGTATCATGAATCTTGACAGGATATTCGCAATAAGACAGATCATGTCCGAGTTCTAATTCCTTATAGGGGAGTACATGCGTTGGGTCAGGCATGTATTTTCTCAATAGTGATACGTGGAACACATCGTGAACTTTGGAGATACATGGAGGTATTTCCAAATTGTAAGCTACAACCCCAATTCGTTCTTGAATTTCAAATGTTCTGATGTACCTGGGACTCAATTTACCTTTCCTATCGAAATGTATACCTCTTTTCCTTGGAGATAACTTCTATAAAACATGATCTCCTACCTGAAATTCCAAATACTTCCTTCGGTTGTTAGCCTAGATCTTCTACCTACATTGAGATGATTTGATGTGGTTTTATATTACCTTTACCTTTTCCATCGTTTCCTCCACTAATTCAGGGCCTATGAGTTTTTTTTTCATCAACATCATCGCAACAGGTTGGTGTGCGACATCTCTTTCCGTATAACGCTTCATATGGTTCCATCTGAATACTCGAATGTAAGCTATTGGTATCGAAAAATTCTACTAGAGGTAAATATTGTTCCCACATACCCTGAAAGTCGTGTGAGAAGGATCTCAACATGCCTTTTAAGGTTTGAATAGTCCGTTCTGATTGTCCACTTGTTTGAGGGTGGTAGGAAGTGCTCAAATGAAGTTCAGTATCCAAGGCCTTTTGATGAGTTTTCCAGAATCATGAATTAAAACGGGGATCACGATCATAAATAATCGATAGGTGTACTCCATTAAGTCTCACAACATCATTAATATATTTCCTTTCTAGACGTTCGAGTGGTAAATATTCTCTTATAGGATGAAAATGTGCTGACTTGGTTAGACGATCAACAATGAACCAGATTGCATCGTTCCTTCTAGGAGTCTTTGGTAGCCCGATGACGATGTTCATCATAATATTATCCCATTTCCACTCAGGTATGAGAAGAGGTTGCAATACTCCACCAGGCTGTTGCCTTCCAGCTTCCATTTGTTAACAAACCATCCTTCTTGACACAAAATCAGCAATCTCCCACTTCATTTTTTCCCACAAAAAATGTTCCTTCAAATCTCTATACATTTTGGTGCTCCCCGAGTGTATAGAGAAATTGGAACTATGAGCATCATCCAACAATTCTCTTTTTAGATCAGGTATATCGGGAACACAAAGTCTCTTCCCAAATTTAAAAATTAAATATTCATACACAAAGTCTCTCAAACTCCCATCGTTCACATCTTTAATCTTCTTTTGAAACTCTTCATCACCAGTCGAAGAACTCGTTATCCTTTCTAGTAAAGATGGTTTGGAAAACATTTGAGAAAGTATTGATGTTTCAACTTGCATGGTGATTCCTATATCCATCTTCTCTAGATCCATGAAAATAAGATCCCTTTCATTTCCCATCATGTTCAAATCTCCATGATCCATTCTACTCAAAGCATATTCCTTCTTATTTCCTTCCCCAGGAGGTAGTGTATCATGCAATCATAATCCTTGAGTAGTTCAAACCATCATCTATGCCTCATGTTGAGTTCTTTTTGTGAGAAAATATACTTTAAACTCTTTTGATCAGTTTAATTCTCACATTTTTTACCATAGAGATAATGTTTCCATATCTTCAAAGAAACGATTATAAGAGCTAACTCAAGATCATGAGTAGGATAGTTTTTCTCATAAATTTTCAACTTCCGTTATGCATAGGAAATAAACCTATCATTATTCATAAAGACACAAAAAAGTCCATTATTTGATGAATCACTATAAATAACAAACCCATAATTACCTGATGGTAGTGTCAATATTATAGCATTGACTAATATTCTCATCAATTCTTCAAAAAAAATTCACACGCTTTTTTCGAAACAAATTTATCCCCTTTTCATTTGATCTCTGTTAATGGGTATCCAATCGGGAAAAATTCTAGACAAAACATCGACAATAACCTACTAAACCAATAAAACTGTGTACCTCAATTATACTCATTGGTGCTGGCCATTATTGGATTTCATTGGTCTTAGAAGGATCAATAGAGATTCCATCCTTAGAACCAATATGGAAAAGAAAAGAAATCTCCTAATGCCAGAATTCACACTTTCTAAACATCCCATATAATTCATGTCTTCTAAAAGTCTTCAAAATAATGTGCAAGTGATTTTCATGATCTTCGTGGATTTTGTATTATACAAAGATATCGTCAATAAATACAACTACAAAATCATCAAGATATTCCAAGAAAACATTGTTCATTAGAACCATGAAAACATAGGGTGCATTAGTCAGCCCAAAAGGCATTACTGTAAACTTGTAATGCCCGTACCTAGTTCAAAATACTTTCTTCAGAATGTCTTCCATCTTCACACACAACTGATGATATCCGGATCGAAGGACAATATTTGAAAAGTATTGAGCTCTATGTAGTTGGTCAAATAAATCATTAATATGAGATAGGGGATACTTGTTCTTTATTGTTATAGCATTGATCTCCCTGTAGTCGATACATAACCTCATAGATCCATCTTTATTTTTAACAATAATAACAGGGGCTCCCCATGGAGAAACAATAGGGTGAATAAATACATTATTACTCAATTCCTCTAGTTGATTCTTTAGTTCAACTAATTCCACAGTGGCCATTCTATAAGTGGTTTTCTATATAGGCCTTGAACCAGGAATTAAATCAATGGAAACCTCAACTTTTCATTCTGGAGGATGTCCAGGTAAATCTTTCGGAAACAGATCTATATATTCATTCACAATAGGTACATATTATTTTTGAACATTCCTTTCCTTACCCACAATCATATGATTCTCTTCCTCCCCAATAATTTAATTTAATTGAGATACTGGGGGTGGATCTAGATTAGAATTGGGTGGTGAAAATTCTTCTCTAAAGATAAGGTGTTACTTATCATCATCATCAAAAATCATAACCTCCTTCTTCTTCAAATAAATCTTTGAATTATGGTCTGAATGAAAATCCATACCGAGGATTATATCAAACTAAATCATAGGTATGATGATGAGATAAGAAGATAAAGAAAATGTATGTGCTCTAATGGGGACTGATTCAAAAAATATTGTTGCAATGATACTTCCCTTAAGAGTTTTAACTGACAACTCCCTTGTTAAATAAATTTGGAAATATCTAACTTTCATATAAAACTGGGACGATATGAAAAAATGCGATGATCCAGAATAAAATAATGCATTTTCTAAACTTGAGGAAACTATTAAATTACCTACCACCACGTCTTTCGGAGCTTCTACCTCAGCAATAGTGATAGAATATACTTGTCCTTGATCCCTTGGCCTTTTATGAGGTACATTTTCCCAACGCTTAGAAAATTCATTTTCATAATTCCCCATTTCAATACAATTATAGCATTCCACATTGAAAACAACTCTCTTTCCCTTACAATCCTGATCTTGGTGGCCTTTTTCCCCACACCTGTAACAGACTCCCATTCCATTCAAGAAAGTACTGGGGTGTTTCATCCCATATTTACTACAGGATTTATATTTATCATTTCCCTTTTTCCCCTTATTTCCATTTTTAGAGTGATCAGTAGATCTCTACTTCTCTTGCTTTGCCTTAAAATCATAAGACATAATGAATTACTTTTCTGTCTTGATAGCACATGAGACAATATATTCATAAAACGAGAAATATTGTGAGACTAATGCTCGACGGAGAAACGATTTTATCCCATAAAAGAAAAAATCAATCATACTTCTTGGGATACGTATATAACTTACTTCATGCCTCGCTAACCTTGTAAAGTTAGCCTCATACATTGCAACATTATCGTCCTCCTTTTGCCTCAGACTTAGAAATTGCCTTTCCAAATCTACATGATGGTCACGAGGAAAGTATTTTTCTAAGAAAATATCTTTAAACTACCTCCATTCCATATTTGATACTTCATCATCTTCCTTCGTGTTTTGTATCAATGACCACCATTGATCAACATCTCCAGTGAGGCGAAAAACTACCATGGAAACTTTTTCCCTTTCACTAAATGCCAAAGCGTGAAATATTTTCTCTAGGGAACTTATCCATTGCTCAGCTACTAATTGATTTGTACTCCCATTGAATATTGTTGGTTTATTCCTCATGAAGGGATATAACATTGATCCTCCACGCTGCGGATCAGGGTGCTCCATACGGGTAAGGTTATTACTCATAACATGAGTGAGTTGTCCGAGTATGTTAATTAGTTGATCAGCAGCAGTTTAATCACCAGCTCCACTATAATTATGTTGAGCTGGAGGGAAATCAATACATGGTGTGCATGCATTGATACAGTTTCCATTCCATCCACTAGGCGCTATTTCTAAACAATGGCATAAACTAGATTGGTTTATGAATCACAATACATAAATCCAAACCTGTAAAAAAACTTAACATAAATTGAATAGTTTATGGATATAATCCATAACCATAAATTTTTTTGAGGAAGTATATATTCATAAACCCTTCATAATTGTTTGTAATGAAAATGAGAATTATCCTATGTATATCCCCCGGGAGTGTCGTAACCAAGAGTGCAGCAAGGCCCGTTGTCGTGCACCAGTTACCGTTCGAGTCTTGCTCAAAGCAGTGTTTTTGTGTTTTACCCCTAGGTACATCTGGGCCAGATCCACCTCGACCTTCTCGTATCTAGATAGGGATTTATTACTCAGAAAACTCACAAAATCATTACAATACCAAAATTCAAGGAAGTTCTTCTATACTAATCTTCAAAGTCCATCTTAGGTCTATGTGCTCTAATCAGAGTTTATCTAAATCTAGCTTTCAAGGTTTTTACTAAACGTCCTCTGATTCCAACTGTAACGCCCAGACCCTAGTTACCCAAAGTCGGTGCATTATTACAGAATATTGGCATGATCACAAAAGATAATTTCTCGAATGACCTATTAGTTTAGTTTCCTTGTAATCACTAGATACATTCATCTCTCTTACATTAAATCATAAAAATGAAAACTACAACAACATATTCTCCAATGTCCACACTCATATCCCCACATACTATCCCTGTAGGTAATTTATAAATTACTTCTTCACATTATAGGAAAAATAAATCATAGAATGAGGGGAGATCGAATGCTCAGTAAGGATATCAATATAGAAGAAACTTTCATAAATAAGAATAAACATTTAAGACAATTTATAAATAAATCAAAAGCCTTTTAAACTTGAACTTCAGCATAATATGGCAGAAATAAAATGAAATAATTCCATTTACTTATTCACAAGGATATTCTACTAATCAAATAATCAAAATCAATATCAATAACCACTTTCATAATAATGGAATGCATAATACTAGACTATCATAACCATGTAGCAAAGGCATCATGCCAAGAATACAAATAAGATTTCGGAAAGGCCTCGTTCCAGGACACTAGTTCGTCTCATGAGACCTACCGATGAATTGAGGGTCTATAGCAGGCTCCACCCGTCACTTACTAAGTCTAATTCATTTCTTATATGAATAGTTTTAAACATAACATAAACCTTCGTATTAAAACAAGCATAAAAAAAGTAAATACATTCTCCATAAATCATGAATGGTATAAAAATAACACATCCACCATCAAAAATATCACAAAACCTCCAATGAAATATGGAAGTTTTGTATCATAATAAATAAACATCAAATATGCTTAAAATAAATCAATAGATGTTGACATAGATGAAATCAAAACAATTTGAGAGAAATATATCTTTTTTTAAATCATTTAAAAGTCAAATAATTATAAATGAAATCATTTAATATGAAAATATTCTTATAATCTTGTAATGGATGCTTCGAAGATTTTATAACGGCATAAAATATCCTCACCCACCGTATAAGTTAAAAAATACATTCTTACCATAATTCTGTCAGAAATGATAAAATGACCTTGTTTAGATAATGATGGAAATATTCCTTTATAAACATCTTATAGAAATAAAAAAAGGGTATAAATGACTTTAACCAATATTCTATACAATTCTAAAAAAACTTTGAAATACATTTTTAAGAAATATGCATGTGGATGATAAAGAGGTCCTAGTAGATAATTATGTATAAACAACCTCGGATAATAAAAAGATTGTGGAATAAACTCATACATTGTACTTTTCCTTGGTTGGGGGTAGGTTAACCTCTTGTATAAAAGTGAAATACTTGTTATTAAATTATAAATTAAACATATACATTAATATGATATCATATATGATCTTTTAAAATTGCATCGTTAATAATGTCTTAGTATTATCGTCGTTTCGGGTGTAAACATACTCATTTTATTTTATATGTTTTGTTACATAAGTCGTGTTTTTTATGGATAGGTTGTATCATATTCATATCCATAATGATATCAAGTCCGTAAACATTATTTTTAATCATCAAATGATAATTAGACTTGAATGGATACGATAGAGAATGAATCTTATCGTGTTTATGGAGACGGTAGTCCGTACGTACACATTAGCGATAATATCATTCTTCTGATGTTAAAATAATATATAATTGGATGGTATATCATATATACAGAATCAATATATTTTTTTATTTATTATTTACACAAATTACATGTCATTATTATACCCATCCAAATAATAATGTATTGAATAACAATTACACCACGACGTGGAGACGGTAAACCATACGCACGCACGTATGACGGCATGTCATTAAAAGGATGGATAGAATACTAAATATGGTTGTACCATATATATAATAACATCACAGTATATATAATATACTAGAGTTATAATTTTAAAATGTAAATAACAATGAAATATTAAGTTGAAGAAGAAAGGAACTTGAAGGAGGGTGTTGAAAACATTACCTCTTTTTCGGGTTCTTCCTTTTGATTTGATTAATAGGGCTCCATAGATTCGATTTATGATCAAAATAAGTCTTCTAGGTTAAAGTGGGGGATGTTAGAGAATAATTGTGCTGGGATTGGACGATCCAAAAGGCTTTTGAGGTGTGAAAAATTGGTTAGAAGTGGTGTTCATTTATAAGGTGTAGGAGGGGCTCTCTAGGAATGTATTAATTTATAATAAATTCATATTCGGATTATAATGGCTTCAAAGTAGATTATTCAAAGTCTAAGGTGGGTATGGGTGGAAATAATTTCAACCAGTAGATTTTAGATAGGTTTGGGTCATTATATTAACCTTATATTTTAGTTTAAACTCTTTGTTAAATAGTTTGACATTTACCATGTCACTTTGTATTTTTATATGCCATAGTTAATAAATGTACTATATACATCCAAGTGAACCCCAAGTGGTCCATTAATGAAACATATATCATGATATATGTCTTTTGGCCGACCCTTAGATTTTTATGAACAGAATATCAATTAATAATATAATATTTGTTTTAAAAACTCATTTGTGTCAATTTTGACACTATTAAATAATTGATTTTTGTTAAATTATTAAAAACATTATTAATTCGAATAAAATTAATTTAAGAAATCATAACATGTAATTTTAACCAATAAAATTCTTTTTTGTCATCAAAAAATTCAAATTATATTTATTTTAACATTTATAAAACAAATTATTTGATTCTTGCATTAACAAGGAAAATTATGCATCATTATTGTGTCATAAATAAATTTTATTATTAAATGTCTAAAAATTATATATAAAATACCATTATGTAGGAAATATATTTATCTTCTTTATTACTATTTATAGACGAAAATATAACATATATAACCCTATGTAAAAATTGTTTTTCTAAAAGATATATATGCTTATGTCATTTTTGTATTTACTTTAACTTAATTAATATAAAGTGTCATTATCACTTACAAGTGGCTCCATGGGGTCCCAAAATAGACCCAAAGATTCCCATGGTCGGATATGTATCAACAAATAAGGTTAAGACATGTTTTAGGGTAATTTATTATTATTATAATATTCTTTGTTTACCCTTATTTACCAGATTTACCCTTTAACCATGGTAAATAAAATATTTACCGAAATAATTATTCAAAATGTCTAAATATAAAAGTTATATATTTACACAATTTGGACATCATGATTCCAAATATGGAATCCATTTTTCCAAATTCAAAACAAATATGTGGCTGAAATTAATTTAAAATTAATTTCTGTTTTTCAAACAAACAGCGGGTTTTTAAGAGATAATAACAATCAAAAGATTAACACTTGTTTATTTGAGTTTTAGTTGTGAAATTATGTCCAATTACCAAAATTTTATTAAATGGTAAAAATATATTCTAAATATACTTTAAGACCACTCATATTCATAATTGATCACTATTAATATTTTCGATTAAAAAAGTTGTTTTTAATTAAAATTTAGTAATTTTGAATATTCATCAAAATATAAAAGTTATCCGAAAAGTACCAAAATTTCACCCAAGGCTAATTTTGATATTTAGATTCCATAAATGAATTCCATTTTGGGAGATAAAATTTATAAAATTTCAAATAGTGTGTATTACTATTCATATCGACTATTTTGATTGGTCGCGGTGTGTTAGAATCACGAAGTTGCGTAAAACACATGCTACTGTATTATTCAAAGAGAATTGTACTGTAGAAGCTTGAGTTGTTACATTTTTATTTTATGTGGTGAATTAATAACATATAAATTTCTTCGACATTATATAACACACTATTATTTAACATTTTTATGGTTTTAACTCAAAGAACATTTACAAAAGAATGCACAATATTTACTAGTTCATTTTTCTTTTTTTCCTTAATATATGAACAACATGAATTATCAAAGATTAATTTCATTACGATTTCACATAATCATTACCCTTAAAATAATGTATTTTTTTTATCATCCCACACTCTTTTTATCTTAAGTCTATTTTAATATTTTCAATCGATTTGTATATCTTTATTGATAATAAATCGTCATATGACGATTGATTCTAACTTGTTTACCTTTGTGGTGTTATTCCTATGTTAATGTTTATTTTATATAAATTATACCCATTAATCAACAATAAACTAAAAATATTTAGAGTAAAACTAATGTTAAAAAAGAAAAATGAGAAGATTTGAAGATATAATCATGTTAATATTTTATTGATTCATTGGAATCCAAGTTGGAATTTTCTGAAACATATTCAAAATCTCAATATTAACCTAGTTAAAATTACTAGATTATGACTAGTGGATGATTATATTTTATGTTAATTTGTATACTTATTACTGAATTATACCGGGAAATGTAAATTTTCAGGAAAAATGGTTATATACATATTATTTATATGTTGTAATTTTAATGATAGATACAAAAAATGATATTTTTAAACTTGTTTGATACGAATATTAATTTTCCTCATTGGAGGATTTATTTTTTTTTATTCGTATACTACAATACTATTTTATTTTATATCTATATTCTTCTTGGCATTACTGTGTGATTGGTGATAAGCTATTTCAATCCATATATGTAGGAAAGTGGACCTTCTTACATGAGTGAGGATCAATAACTTCTTTCATCCGCCTATGTCTGAAATTTAGAATGATTTACTTTATGCTGCTAGTGTGATCCTTCTATAAGTCTGCAATTTAATTGTCCATGTGTCATGAATGAGTGTGTAAATAACATTAATGGGCCACAATATATGTGTGAACCATTATATTGAAAACATGTCTTTGGGATAAAAAAATTGAGTACGAAGTGGGATGGAGTCTTTTGTAAATTACGTTGGAGTTTGAACATGTTCAAACATGCTTGTAACACGTTTATTGTAGCTATATATCTTTTATGGGTGTTTGAGAATGGATTTAAAATATTATTGAATATATTTTTTCAAATAAAACATTAGTTTCATATTTGATAATTTTATAATTATTATTTATCAATTATAATAAATATAATATATATAATTAGATTGATCCTAACTTATAACAATCCATCATCCCAATCTGGTTTGGATTTTCTAGCCTACTACTTCATCTGTCCAAAAAAAAATCCTTTTTCTAATTGCTCTCTTAATTTTCCATCTGCTTAAAATGGACTATTCTGCCCAAAATATTTCTAGACCATCAGTTGAAATAGTTTCCACTGAAATTGACATCTCTCAACTTCATCCATCAATTGTTTGGATACAAAATGGTGAGTCGGCTTTTATCAATAGATAACTTATGAAAACCTACCTACTTATTATAACAAATGTCATGAGATTATATATTACTCTAAATATTTCAACCATGAATTAACTATTCCATGCCCTCTCACCTGTAACAAGTTTATATGGGTGACAAAAGGTCAGCCGAAAATAGATCTTGAAGAATTTAATGATTATTTTGACAGGATCATAGGGAAACCTATGGACCCTAATGGGTTTGTTGATACCCAAACTCTCCAAGAGACTGTGCTAATGAATAATGCACAACCAAACACTGAATTGGTGGATAAGGAGGCCCCAATGAGGATCAAACCCAAGGGGGATGTGGCTGTTCATTCTAAATAACCGCAGCCTCTGTGCCATACTATTGATGATATCTTTGCCTTTGCAGATGTTGTAAATAATGCTCATCCTACATTTGTTACCACAAAACCGACACCTTTTATTCAGAAGGAAAAAAAGAGACACAATATGACTCTAGTGAACCTAATCATGATGAACTTGATCATGTATTTCAATTTGAACATGCATTTCGGAAATTGAGTACTAAAAAAGGGAAGAAGCCAAATGTTGACACGTATGTGTTTATTATTCCACCCCCAAAGAGGACCAGGAAACGTATCAATTAATCTAATCTGGAATACCCAAACATAAAATTTTATTTAATGTATACTTTTAAAATATATATTTATGGTCTATAATTTTCTATTGAAATATAAAATAATGTTGTTAATAATATTTTCTATATAAAGAAAAATACTAATAATAATAGTATTAGTAGATAATTGTTTCTTATGAATATTTAGATAAATATTTTCAACAAAATATATATTATCTGTTAATATTATTATAATTGAAAAATAAATATTTTATATGTCTGAATAACATTTATCAAGATATTTTTTTCCATAAATTTAGTGACCAAGGATTAAATATTGGTAAAAAAATACTAACATAAAATTTACCTTTAGTTATAGGAATGTCCCTATAATAAAAATTTATATATTTCATATTGCATGTAATCAATTTATGATATTTTTAATATATCTATATTCCGAAAGATATAACATTCAAAACTAGGATATAATCACTCACAAGGGGGTAGAACCTTATAACCAATTTATGATATTCTATATTTTTATTTTTATTTTATCAACCCATATTTACATAAATAATAATTTAAAATATTCACTATTATCAATATCAAATTTAGAATTCATTTTACTTTTTTTATAAATTTTTCTTGCCTATTATAATTACTAATTTATAAATTTATGAAAATACAAATCAATGATTTTCTTTGTCGTAATTACTTTAATCTAGTATATAATCATTTATCTTCTAATATCCGAAAAGACTTTTCTCAATATCAATTAATAATTATACTCCAACTTCCATATCATTCTCAAAATTAACTGAAAAAATTTTCAATGTCTTTAGCCTAAATAATGTTAGATTTTAGCTTCATAGATTACATTTACATTGTATCAGGCTGGGATTAAAGTTATGTTTTGAATTTATTATGATCACAAAAATTAATATCATTTTATTTTATATTATATAGAAACTCCTATTATTAAATCAGGAACTGAGTAATATTATTTTTATTCAAATTCAATCTTGAGTTTATTTATATTACTTTCAAATTGGGAATTTTGATCTATTTTTGTTTTAAAATATTCTTTATGAATATGTGACATATAATATTTTACTTCATTTATACAATTTAATTTCCCTTGTTACATCTCAATGAGACCCAAGATGTTTTCCTTCTCATTACAACCATCAAAATAACATACACGTCCTATTTAATTTATCTTTATTTTTCATTCATACATATGAAAATTATCACTTTATATTGGAAAAGATTTCCATTACACCTGAATAATTTATTTTTTCCCTTGTAATATATATCTTTTTTGGATTTTATTCATTGAATAAAAAAACCTTTCTATTATTTATCACCTATGTCATTTATTATTTTCAGAACGTCTATATAGAAATAGCTTATAATACCATAATTAAAATTATTAAAAGGAAACCTTCCATTTAAAGTTAATATTTTGATTTTTAACGTTATTAAACCTAAGTAACATGAATTGATCTAATATTTTATTTATTTCATCCACTTCGAATTTAATGAGATGATGTTCACATTTCTTCAAAAAATTAATTTTTCTTCTTTTAATGTAAGTATCACTTTATTCATTCAAATAATAAAAAAATATTATATTATTTATCACAAATTTAGTATGAATTATAAGAAAATCATCGAGATACAATTGATCTAAGTCTAAATATTTTATTCTAAAAATTATTAAAAACAATTTTTTAGCTGATATCCTCTGTAAATTCATTACTATGATATAATATTCTAAATAATAATTTAATATTTAATTTTTATCATAATTGGATAAATTATGACATATAAATAATTAAAAGAATCATTTATATGTTTTTTCTCATTCTTAAACATTTCTTTACAAAATTATCTCTTTTCTTCATTGAATTTATTATTGAATTCAGAAATATTTTGAAAATTATAACATATAACATAGATATTTTACATAACAATAACTTTATACAAATGTTCTCGAATTGATATTTCATAAAATAATTTCTTAATAATTCATCAATATCAATATAATTTTAATAAAATATATTCATAATAGTTCCATTATTGAGTGGGATAAATTCCACTGTAAATGAATCCAAAGCATCCAATTCCAATAATAACATTCATGAATCACATTATTCTTCTAATAAGATAAGTCTTACCATGAAATGTTATAATCCCCTTTCTATTGACCAAACATTAAATTTTATATAACAAGAAAAACAAATTAAAAACCAAAAATATAAATAGTGATAAGGATAAATATAAATATTCTGTTTTCGAAACCATCAGAGAAAACATGTTTTCCCCTAATACCAATTCAAGTTCCCTATAAAGCTATCGACATATCATTGGGAAGTGGGATAAATAAATAGTACCTAATTATTACATTATTTTGTTAAAAATTAGTTAACATTTTTAGTAAAAGGCCGATTATTTAGATATTGAAATAAGTTCAATAATAATACAAATAAGGATAATAAATTCAAAATTTACATTGTTCATCCCTAATCAGGTTTTACTATGTCTTTTATGTGACTCATACCATCCATATCACTTTCAATTTACTAAAATCATATTTGAATTATATCACATAAATTATCACCATTTTCCCTTTAATTTTATGCCTCATAATATTCAAATGTGTATCTCAAATGTAACAAAAGTTATAGATGTCCTATTAAATCGGAGATACGAACACTTCAATTTTTTATTTCTCAGAATCTATATGATGATATCAACCTGGTAGGGATGACTGTCTTGAACATTGTCTAACTGAGAAAAATTTTCCTCTATAAAATATATCTTCTAAAAGAAACTCATTTTCTATCATTTCTATATAAATCCTTTTCACAAATTTCCACAATTCATAAAATGATCTTCAAACTATTTTTTCAATATAATTTTAAATTTTACTTACATCCCATTGAATTTATTATATTTTCATAACAAATTTACATTTTAAATCAATAAATTACTATTTATTTATTGGGAAATAAATTATACTAATGCCCCAAGCCTTTAATAAATAACAGAAAAATAAATATTTTAAGATTACACTTTAATAACACAAAATTAATTTTTTTCTTTCCATATAAGGATATATTTTTTTTTTTGAAGTTTATATTTATAATTACTCAAGTATGAACAACAAATCCTAGTCCCGCAGTTGGAACAATGATCTAAAGAAACTTATGTAATTATCACGCCTGTAAAAACTATGTTAGATACAAATATTCCTCCTAGTTTTATTTGGTTAAAAGTATTTATCTAATATCATTTATAAACATAACATGAACTCAATATTTTTAAAATTTACTTAATCAAAACCATGATTTCATTAGTCATTTGATTATGCAAAATAATATTACTATGTTATATATAAATCAATTTGGAAAACCACATCACAAACCTATGTTGGGTATATTCATTAGAACAATAATGCATCTGGTAAAAATTTAAATACTATGTTGGGTAGAATTTAAAATAATTTTCTCAAGTATAATAATTATAAATTGTGTAAATCAGAATTATTATGTGCTTTATTAGGTATTATACATTACATTAGGTAACAAATATCAAGAATTACATTATGTGAAACTTATCAAATTATGTGCTAGGTAAATTATCTCATATATTTTATTAGTATGGTATTCATTTTGTCTATGTTTGGTAGGTTTCAATGTTATCCTAAAAAAATAAACTAATATTCTAAAATTTCTTTTGTAGATTTTTAGATTCCATGTTCATTGAAGTTCAAGGTTATTAAAGGATAATATCAAGTATCATTTATATAATAAAGACAAACCTGTATTTATAACACTCTTCTATTATATTTTTATATCGCAAAATATTCTTCCAACAAATATATTTGAACTCATTACAATGTTACCGACATTCAAATAATTTTTCATTTATAGATACATAATTTTATTATTTTTTAATGTGTTTTAATAGTAATAAACAACAAATTTTATTCTCAATTATTGAAAAAATAAATGTCGTAACCTATTAAAAAAATTAAAACAATCACAAGATCATGTCTTAAAATCATCTCATAATAATAAGCATAAGAATCACTTCATTGGCATAACAGTCACCCATAAATACATTCGTGCACATTCCATATGTTTAATACCCTAATCATTAAAATTGTACATATATCATAGAATATTTATCCAAAACTCCTCAATAATGTGTGTATAACAAATACCTATTTTATTCCCATTATATTCAATGGTTTTAAAAAAAATTATAATAATAATTATCATTAATAATAATTTTTTCTGGTTTGTGATTTCTTCCTATAATCATAGATAAATAATTTTATAAACCAAATTTATCTCATCAGAAATTTAACAAAACCCTCAAAAATAAGGGAAAAATTATATTTTCATACCATTTATCTATATTGCATTAAATTTCAGTTCAATATCCTAATAACTCTACTAAATTTATTATTTCACAACTTAACCTTTTTATCTTAAAAAAATCAAAAATAAATACATGATTAGGATTTGAAAATGGAGTGTTTTTTTAATTTTATGTCATCTACATCTAGTATCATACAAACATCAATTTCCATTATTTTTAGCATATAAGGCCTCCATTAAAAACACTTTATCACAAGGGTTAATTGAATAAAATTTTATTCAACCATTTCGAATTTCTCTTTTAACACATTTAAATGTCATGATATTTCTAATTAATCATTTATATTAGTTCATTTTTAATGAATGACCACAAAATTATAAATACACTTCATGAAAGTTTAATATATGCAGTTATTTTTTGATATAGTGGTGGTTTGAACCACCACCAAATAATATAGTGGTGGAGACCAAAACTGTCACGTATTTCATGATCACATGTTATTTATTTGTCGTTTCTTTTATTTAATTGCTGTTTTGGTATGTGTCATTTTTTTGAGAATTTAGTTGTGGTTTCATTTTAATTTGTGGTGGTTATTTTAAAAAATAACCTGGGAAAAAATAAATAACATGAAACTATCCATCTCTAAATTTATATGTTATTCGTGTATCCATGGATGTGGGAAACCACCAATAAATATAATTATAAGTAATGTACTTAGAGGTAGTTAATAAAAAATTCCACTAAATATTACAAATAGATTTGTTTTTTCATATTTAAAAAATTTTAAATATTAACGAACTGAAATGTAGTAACCTAAAAAAATGTATGACAAACTAATAATATATACATTATACATACACATTCATGTATACCAACATTCACAGTCCACATAACATCAGCCTCAGTTAAACCATACATTAGTAAAGAATTAACTCAGTCATCAATATATACATATAAATTATGTCCAAAAAAACACATAACCAATATACCTCAGTGTTATGAGGTCCATTACATCTATCTTCCTGTAAATCATTTCTTCAACTGAGAAAACCACATCATGTCAACAACTATTAAAAAAAATAAAACAAAAAAGAAAACCAAAAATAATAAATCATAATTAAAGTAGAATAATTGATAAAATATTAATATACTATGGAATCTAAGAACCACGAAGAATTAATTATGAATAATTTCATGCATTTAAATAGTAAACTTTCTAACCATTACTGGAATTTATTACCTACAATGAAACTAAGAACGTTTAGTAAATGAAATGCGATTGAGTGAATGCAGACAATATATTCATAACGTTTCACCTAAAATTTGTTTTTTAAAACATGAAAAAGAAATTTTAACATAAAAAATAATATAAAATGTGAAACACTTTGAAAATTTAAACATAACTATTTATGATATTATCCAACACTTAAAACTGAAAAGGATAACTAATTATTATAATTAGTTTTATTATCAACTTGCAGTGTGATTTAAAGTTACGTAATAATTTCTTTAAAGACATTGATATCGCATAATGTCCTATATTTCAAAAATAACACAACATTGGTTTTCCCATGATTCCATGTCATTATGAGAACATTTTATATAATTTGGACCATTCCATACATTTTTTAGGTTTTTTAAAGAACAAAAAATTAATTTACAATGATCTTAAAAAATACGACATATGGAATGATGTGATGACAATTATAACATGTCAAAATTCAATCTACAGTCTTTTTCCTCTGATTTCAGTGCAATACAATGTCTTTGTCATGGTTTTGACCCCAAGACACATGTTTCTAAAGGCTTTTATACTTCTATGAAGTGTTTACCTTGTCATTCCAACCACAATACATGGAATATTGATGTGTTTCTTGTGAATACACATGAATAATAACTAATATATAATTTTACCATGATTTAAACTCAATATTAGGTTGTTTTTTATGGTTTTGACCATTCCATGCATGTTTTAGTGTTTTAATACACTCAAACTGTTTTTATGGTCATCCTAGAAAAAACATAACTCAAAATAAAATTCTATTAGATAATAAATTTTAAAAGTTAATCTATGTTCATTGTCCAATTATTTTTTGGAAATCCAACATTTTTGTCATGGTTTTGACCCCCATACAAATGTTTTTAAAATGCTTTTGTACCTTTAAGAAGGGTTAAACGAGTCATTCTGACCACACCACAAGTCATATTGGCGTTTTTTCTATAAATAAAAATAAAAAATAAGTCAATTGATGTTTTTCCAGAACTCTACATAAATTTGGGGCCTTTTTCAATGTTTTGACCATTCCACGCACATTTTTGTTCTTTAAAACACTAAAGATTTGTTTATGTCTCTCTCTGGAAAACCATTACACATAATGACATTTAATTAGTTATTATATTTTAAAATTCATTATACGATATTTTTACTCTAATATCAAGGATTTATGATGTTGTTGGCCTTGTTTTGACTAACCCACGTAGGTTTTAATGACTTTTCTACCTTTAAGAAACTTTTATTGTGTTATTTTGACCACACCTCTTGTTGTATTGAGATGTTTTCAATGAATACACATTAAAATAATACTACTATTGTTTTCCTATGATTCCAAAATAATATAAGGTCATTATTTATGGTTTTGATCATTGAAAAAAATATTTATTATTTTAAAACATTACAAATGAATTCATGACCATCCCAGGAAAAACATAACTCCAAATAACATGCCTTCAGTTCCTAATTTTTTCAATTTAAGCTACAAACATTGTCCTATGATTAAAAAGAAATATAACCTCATTTTACAAATTTTTACCCCTATACTCATTTTTTAATTGACATTATACATTTAAGACGTGTTTATTGAGTCATTCCAACCACACATCACGTCAAATTGACATGTTGTCTATTTTTATAGGTCAAAAATAATTAATAGTTATTTCTCTTTGATTTCAGAACAATATGAGGTCGTTTTATATGATTTTGATCATTCCATGCCTGTTTTAGTTTTTTAAATCACTATAAACAAATTTATGGTCATCCCAATAAAACCATAACTCAAAATGATGTGTCATTGGTTCATACATTTAAAAATTAAATCTATTATTTTTTTTCATCTGATTTAATGGATGTAGGTCATCGTTTTCCTGGTTTTGACCCACGTCACATGGATTTAAAGCCTTGTAACTTTAATAAATGTTTACTGGGCAATTCTAACCACACCTCATATCATATTGATATGTTTCCTTTTCATACTTGTCAAAAATTCCTCATCATTGAATGTAAAATAATTTCATGTCAATAAGTGAATTCTTAATATGGTTTTGACCATTCGACACATTTTTTGGTTTTTTTAAATACTAAAAATCTATAAACTGTCATCATGGGAAAAGAATAACTAAGAATCAATTTTTTTAGTTCCTACATATTTTAATTTAATAGTATTTCTTTATCCTCTAATTTATGGGAAATAAGGTGTCCTTATCCTTGTTTTTACCCCCGACACATATTTTTTATTGCTTGTATACACTTATGAAGTGTTTACTGAGTCATTCTGACCACACGGAACATCATATTGACAAGTTATCTATATGTAAACATTAAAATTAACTCATAATGGATTTTACCAACATATCATTTAAACACGATGATGTTTTCTTCTTTTTTTACTGTTACATGCACTTTTATGTGTTTCATAACACTAAAAATGCATGTATGGTCATCCTGATCAAATCGTAACTTTGAATGATATGTCATCAGTTCCTATATTTAAATTTTTAATCTACAGTAATTTTATAACTTTTTCAATGAAATATGATAATTTTCTTTCATTTTAACCACATGTCACCTATTTTGTAAGGCTTTATTAGCCTTTAAGAAGTGTTTACCAAGTCACTTCAACCATACCGCACATCATATTTATGTTTTTTCAATGAATACAGGTAAAAAAAATCTAAATTGTGTGTTTCCCATGATTTTACATCAATATGAGGTCTTTTTCAATTGTTTTTATTATTCAACACACATTTTAGTGTGCTAAAACACTTAAAAGGTGTTTATGACAATCCCGAGAAAACTATAACTCAGAATGAAATTTCGTATTTTCCTAAATTTCGAAAATAAATATATGGTAATATTATAATGATTTTATGGAAATATAAAATCATTGTCTTGTTTTTTACTCCCTTTCACTTGTTTTTAAATGCTTAGTACCCTTTAATTAGTGTTTACCTAATGATTCTGACCACACCGCATGACGTATATATTTTTTGTCTGTGATTACACATTAAAAATAACTCATTGGTAGTTTTAAAATGAGTTCAAATAAATATGATGTAATTTTATCTTTTGTTGACCATTACATGAACGTTTTAGTGTTTTAAAACACTAAAAATGGTTTTATAGCCATTATAATAAACCTGTTACTCAGAATAATGTTGTATTTGTTCCTATAATTGAAAATTAAATATGAAGCCATTTTATATTGTTTTAGTGTAATTAAACATCCTTCTACTAGTTTTGACCACCATGAGACATGTTTTTAAATGATTTGGTACACTCTATGATGTGTTTACCGATTTATTCTGACAAAACCACACGTTGGATTGATGGCTCGTGTACATGTACATGTCAAAAATGACACAATATTGGTTTTGCCATGATTCCATGTCAATCTGAGACCCTTTTCCATGTTTTTATCCATTACATGAATGATTTGGTGATTTAAAACTGATATAACTTGTTTTCATCCATCTTAGGACAACTGTAACTCAAAATGATGTGTAATTAGTACCTACATTTCAAAATTGAATCTATAGTAATTTACTTAAGATTTCAAAGAATTCTGAAATCCTTTACATGGATTTAACCCCCCGAAAAATATTTTAATGTGATTTGTACCTTTATGAGGTGTTTATAAGGTCCAATATGAATATACAAGATTAAATTATTTTCAATATAATGATTAGGGATATATAATTCATTTTTAAACAAATTTGATTCAACCAAAAATCAAAAACAATAGATGATATAGAGGGTATGACTCAAAAAGCATGTTTTAAATATAAAAATATTATATTAGTTTTATATGTAGATGTTTTCTATTTTCATTGAAAATGTGTGAATGATCAATGGAAGTTAGAGTTTCACATATAGTGTTGAGATATAAAGTTGATATTTCTTCAGGGATCAAGCTAGTTATCTACTGAAATATATAAAATAATATATTTTCTATTAATGACTACCATTAATCTTATTTCTTCCTTTAAGATTCTTATTCTTTCACTTTTTCATTCAATATTCCTGTTTTTATTTTTCATTCCTGATCAACGACACTACTCGAGCCCACATCTAGTGTAGTAGTAATGGATGATGATTCCCTGCCAAATACAACTAATGGAGTAGTCCAAAAACCCATCGCCCATAAATGTTTGGAATGCTCCTTCCCTAAAACAATTCCACATGCATCGTTCTAGGAAACCAATGATTTTTGATAACAGTTCACATCACATACTTATTGAATTTTAACATGTTAATAAAAAACATATTAACAATGATTTTATAAAATATCTAAAACTGAATATATCATCTAATTATTTAAATTTTAATTTCAATTTATTGTTATTTCATTACTATAAAAACATAATAATGGAAAATATTTTATATCTACAAAAAATCCCTAAAACCAATTAATTGGGTCACACTATATGTAACAAAATATTTTAAATTTCCATTATTTTATCCAAGTATCTAGCCTCATTTAAAGTGGATTATGTTTTATTAGTTTTTATAATATATTTCTCATTATTATGTTTTTATTTTAACGAAATAACATGAATTGAAAATGAAATGTACATACACTAATACCATTAGTATTCTTATTTACGAAATAACTATCATGATTCCTATGAATTTTAAACCAAATCACTTTTTAACCAATAGAGTGACATGATTCATTAGACATTAAAAAATATATAAACATGATAAAAAACCATCACATATAATAAAATTATATATACAATAATCAATAAAATACAAACCAAAATGTATATTTTTAATTAAAAACATTGAGACCCATCGATATATGGAATTCATTTCTTCTCCTGATTCGTAATATTTTTTTATATAATTCCTAAAAAATTGATAAATTAATAAAAAATATATTTTATTGTGTTTATGTTGTTAATGTCATGAAAATTTTTGTGTGTGATGTTGTATTTGTTGTCAATAGTTGTCAATACTGGTCAAAATGATAAATATATCCAATGATAGTGGAGGATGATTGAAGTGATGATTCATGGAAAATTGTTACTGAATTATAGAATTTTAATTCTATTCTTGGGAAATTCATCATGTTGTTAAATCAGATGATTTTTTCACTCATCCTACGTTCAAATCATTTCTACCAAAAGTGACATGGTGTTTATAACAACTAAGTTCCATTCATTCGAGGATAAAGTGTTCTTTGGAATTCATATTCAAAAAATTAGAAGAAGTATATGAGGTCATGAAATATTTCATTGTTTCAATAATAACATGAATTTTATTAAAGAATATTTGACTTAGAGTTTCATGATGAAAATTAAATGATGTGTTTCTATTTTTTATTTAAAAATTATCAAAAGTTCTTTAGAGATCTTGTGATACAATCATTATGAAGGAATGGGGGAGAAACGTGATTCTAATCATATCCAATTTTTATTGGACCAAATGATATTATTGGAAGATAGGGATGTTAGAATAATTTCATTTACAAATATGACATTGCTAAAGGTGATCGATCAATGACTATATATAACGGAAGACATGGTTAGTGATAAATGCGGATTTTTCTAGAATAAGGTCGATGAAATTAATGCAACATGGATGTTCTTTCCAATGAATATATTTTTGGAGTGAACAATTTGAGGAATAGTGAAGGAAATTGGAAAAGGAAGAAAAATGAAAAACATGGAACAAGGACCACGTACCATGTATGGGAATGGTTCACGGTCGAATACCATGTAGTGGGAAATGTATACAGGATGGTTTACGGAATGGGTCATGATACTGAAAATGGTTCATGACGGAAGGATATGTGGTATGATGGATGGATCGTTGTTGGTGGAAGAGATGCAGTACATGGACCAGAAGGATCACAAAATGCCGAAGGTCAATGGTACATGGAAAACACATGGTATGCTATGATGGTTTTTAGTTCACCAGAGGGTCGCCGTACGTAGTGGAGGATCACATTTTGTGGAAGTATCACTTGTCACGGTGAAGATTGTCCCGCATTGAAAATTTCGGAAAACAAATTAGTATAATTTTCAGTTTTATTTTCATATATAATGAAATCTAATCCCATCACTAAGTATTTAAAATTAGAAATGAATGATCATCATGGTGTAATAATTCTTCTAGGCTCAAAATTCTCCTCGCATGATGAATTCGGTGAATGAATGTGGTCTGTGGTATAGATTATGTATATGAAAATGTGTCATGCAATAGATGAAATGATTCACAAAATTGAAATGAGTAGTCTATGGAAGAAATTCCGCATAGGATGAATTAATATTCTGGAGAAGAAATGATTTTTATAATTTGAAAAAAAAAAGACTATGGATGGAAGAAACAATTTTCGGAATAAAAAAGAAAATTCTATATAAGAAAAAATTCTATTGAAGTAGAATAGGAAAGCAGAAATGGTACATCGAGGTGTTATGAGAAAGCGGTATGTAGAGGTGGTATGCGGGGTGGAACATGGAGTAGGTTGTACATGATGAAAATGAGGTATGAAGAGAAAGAGAGGCACATAGAGTATGTGTGGTACTTAGAGAAGGTGTAGTATGCAGAGCTGAGATAATCTATATAGGAAGAAGTTATTCGTGAAACAATCGTAGTATACTATTTAATAATATTCATTGAGGTAGGAGAAATATTCTATTGAATTAGGGATAGTTCATAAAACCATATATAGTTGGCGGAATCATGGATAATTTTCAGAAGAAGAAACAATACAAGCAAGAGAACTGCTACATCATTCACTTTTTATAATTTTCATTAGAGAGTAAAGTTTTTGGAAAATATGTATTCAATTATTCTAGTCATATTAACTATGTTGATTATAAGACAATATGGTCCTAATTGTTTTGAAAATAAAATATATATTTTTTGATTCTAGCAAGATGATGTATTAGTTTCAGTACAGTTGGTTTTTCACTGAAGATTAAGGAGAAAAAGACATTACAACTTTTAGGTTTGATACCGAGAAAAAAGAATAAGTTTACTATATTTCTTATAAACAAGTAACAAGTGAAGAGTATAGGGTCATGACGTAGTGTGAAATCCAAAAGGTCTCAGTACGTGGAAGAATTTATTGGTGTTTCAAACCCTATTTAATTGGGAAAATATCATATTGGGAGGAATTATAATGAACCTATAAAGAGTTTGAAGTTGGACTATGTTTTCATCAATTCTAGGAAGAGAATTGTTTCCCTCCCCCATCTAATGTGTTATGAATCACACTAAATAAAGGATTATGTTTCTACTGAAACCACTATAACAGTTTCTAAATTACCTTAGACAATCCACATACATGTCATACCCAAACATGGAAATAATGTAGATTCTCTCATTGAGTGGTGAACCTTGTAAAAATATAGGGTTCATATTTTTACTACATTCATATTATTACATGTGACATGGAAAAGACAAATAGTTAATCCATATCCTAATAGGTCAAGGGGTATATGGATAGACATATTAATTTGTTTTAAAAAGTACCCAACACTAATTCACCCCTATTTTAGGGTTAGGGATATCCTAAAATATCCCTCATAATTAGTACCAGAGGGAATATTCACCACTATTGGATTATCTAAATTAGAGATTTTTTCATTTGAAACTTGAGTATCTTTCCTGATTCAACAATGACATATAGTTTCAGTGAATATTGAGTTATATCAAAGAAAAATTCTATATCTAATAACACCATGAAGAATAGGAAAAATAAATTGAAGATAATGGTGAATAAGATATCTTTATTATACAAAGAATAATAATTATTTGTTTATCCATACCATTTATAGAATGAAAAAATATTATACATGGGATGTAATGATTAGGTGGCTCAAGATCCCACCAGGATGTTGGAAATCCTTTTTACCTCATATGACCATGAGGTATGTGTTAGTATATTTGTAAATTATTCCCATGATGAAAATGGTAGCACAAGTGGTGATGATCAATCTACATACTCTCATGAACTATCAGTTGATAGATTAATAATTATTTTTCATGGTATTCTAAAAGAAATTGAAACCCTTTTTTGGAGTATTTCTATTTATGTAGGAAGAGATCACCTAACTGAATAAGAAATTTATGTTATGGAGAAGGTCTTGGAATATGTTTTTTGAATGTTTAATAATATCCAGAGAAGATAAAGCCTATGATGAACAAAAAGAAATAATTTATAATTATTTCCTAAAAATTCCTCAAAGATGTTCAAAAGAACGATATAGTTAATAAGTCTCTAGAAGAAACAGTCCATGAAAATTATGCGGAATTGAATAAGCGAACGAATTTCAAGGGATTAATTTGTATAAAAATTCAAAAAAGTTCAAGGAACATGATTCTTTGTTAAAAAATAATGTTCTCCTGAATGAAGAGGAATTTTAAATACTGAATAAGTGAAGAGAAGATGATCATGATTAAGGATTATAAAATAACTCCCAATATAAAATGCCATGACATGGAAGACTATTTGGACAAAATTCAGAATACACATATTCAAACATCATAAAATAAGGAAATAGTAGAAAGTGGCACTCAATTAACCCTGGAGGATTCTAAAGTTGAAAGAACTCCAACATATGATATAAACATCATGACTTCAAACAATGATCCATCACAAGTAGGTGAGAAGAACAAGATACGATCCATACCATCATGTTCTCATGTTTCAAAATATGTTTCAACCAAATGTAAATGATATAATAGAAACTCAAAAAAATAATTGATTAGGAAATTTGATGAGATAACTACCACCATGTCTAGGGTGGATACGAAGAATAATGTGAAATGCGGTCCCCTAGATAAAGCACTACCCTTCAAGAATAAATCCCATAATCATATCAAGAAGAAATCAGTAATTATTGAGTTGTGGGCCAATGTGAAAGCTACAATTAGTTTGGGAATAATGCATTAGATTGTTGGTAAAATCCTCAAAATAAAAATTTGTAAGGTAATCATATCTCTATTGGGAGAAATCCAGGGAGGAATATGTGACAACCATAGATCCATAATCATATTTCTATTACAAAAATATTTGGAATGCTTGAAAACATTTCTGATGTATGCAATGGAAGTGGTCCCAAGGTTAGTGAATGACCATCTCAACATGTATTCCATGATGATAAGAATCGAAGACCACAAAATTTGAATTGGACTGAAGAATCATCCTTGTGATGAAATCCTAAGAATATATTAATAAACAATTCAACCAAAATAACTTCATGAAGGGAATGTGAGAAGTCCTTGGATTCTAAATCCTTGAAGGTGAAGGGTGGCGCATCCAAGAAAACTAAAAAGATGAATTAAACCTAGAATAAACCATGTGAAGGATCCAATATAGATGCCTCAGCTCTTAATGACATATTGGTTATCTAGAAAGAAGATTTAGAAATAATGAGAAAAATGGAAGATGCACCAGGAATGGCTAGTGCAAAAGGAAAGAAAAATTTCACTTGATGTTAATGAATTCCAAAATATGAGGTGCAACAATTCTGGTCACACCATTAGAAATTGAATTTCATTTATTCCAAATCATGATGAATTTATTAGTAAGATTAAAGATATATAAGGAGATTCTGATTCATTGAAAGCACTTGAATAAATATGGTTCACAAAAAATGAAATGGAAGAAGTTATAAGATCTTCACATCCATGACCAAAATTGAAGATAAAATGTGCAAGTGTGAATAATGGATCTTCTTGGTAGAGAAAACCATCTAAACATTACTATTCACAATGTTAAATCAATGATAATCTACCTTATTCCAATAAATAATTGTGTTCATAGTACATGGAATTGGTGGTGAAGCATGCTCTCAGGAAAAGAACCTAGGATGTATATCACCCTTGATGGAGATGATTAGGAGTGTTTCCCATGTAAGGAGTCAAATGAGCAAGCTTCTAGAGATATCATTTAAACTAGTATAAAATTCAATTTCTATGAAATTTCCTTGAAGATTATGTCATTAGAAAATGTATGTAATTTCTTAATCTCTCGTACTTGGATAGTAAAAATAAAGATCATTTTATAAAAGGGGTAACTTAATTACTCTGTGACATAAGAATAATGGTATTTCCCCAAGATCACTTATCATTTCTATTCAACATAGATTTTATTTATCCATCGGTTGAGGTGATTATAGTACTTTAAGGTGATAAATTTGTATAATATATAGTATCATATTCCTAGAATGAAAATGTAAAACCCATGGAGACAAGTATATGACTTCTCATTTCATGAGGTATTATGATAAGTGGATAATGGTAAACATTGTTTTCTAAATCAGATCCTCTGGTATTCTACACCGATCAATGTTCAATTATACTTAGAGTGAAATTATTTATGGCACATTTCTTATGTATATGTTGATACTCTCTCTACCATGACCTTTGTATTCCTTGTCAATAAGGGGGAGAGAATGTGAAATGAATTTTTGGGAAGTTAATATGGAGAGTGATGATTCATATTTTGACATTGAGATATTCATTTAGTGATAACATTAAACTATTACCAACATATATATAGGAGGAGATATTTGGGACCATTATTTTGTATAATGATTTTTTTCCAAAAGATATTAATACTACTCAAAATGAAGATGGAGATCCAATGTTAGTAGAGTATGATTGAAGTGAAGATACATGGAGAATTGTCATGGAATTATAGCATTGGATTCCACGTGTTGTGAATTTGTGATTTTGTAATATTAGACGATTGTTACAATGATCCTAAGATCAATGAACTTGTGTAAAAAATGACACAGTGCTTACAACAATGATGTTTAATTCATTCAAGGATGATGGGTTATTTGGAATTAAATGTTCAAAAATATTAGATGAAGTAGAGGAGTTGAATAAATATTTAAATGTTTCAAGAAAACAATGGAAGGGAATGAAGAAAATTTGCCTCTAAGTTGTACGAAGAAAATTAGATGATTCATTACTGATTTATATTTGAAAAATATCATATGTTTTTTTGGTGAACCTGTAATGAATTCATTATGATGGAATGTGGGATAATATGTGATACCAGTCATATTTAGTTTGGATTGGAAAGAATGCTGATGCTGGAAGAAATTGAAGTTACAGTAATTTATTTTAAATATTAGATGATGAAAAAGATGATCGATCAAAGAATATATATCATGTTATATGAGGTTCGTGGTGAATGTATATGTTTTTCAAATAAGTCAGATGAAATTATAGAATCATGGGTGTTCATGCTAAAGACGATATTTAAATTGTGAACAGTTTGCAGATCAAAAATGGAAATTGGAAAAGGAAGCAAACTGCATACCTCAGAACATGGACAAGTACCATGTTCAGTAATGGTGTAACGTCCCAGTTCTGGCTGCCAATCAATGGGTTCCCCAAAACCGGTTCGCCACGTGACCTCAAGCGCATTTCCCCAAACGCCAACGGCTAGCCACTAGCAGTGATGGACCAGGTCTGATAGTGGGGAAACTATGCCCTCATTTTTCAAAGTGTAGCACAACGGAATAAAAAATAAATCATACAATGAACAACAGAAGCAGCAAACCATAAATAACTTAAATAAACAACTGTAGTGGAAACAACCGACATTATATAGATAATGATGCTACATGTCTCAAGTTCTAAGAAAACAACTAGAACATATTATACATCAATATAGTACAACAAAATGAAGAGTACAACAAAGCAAAGGAAAACACCTAGTAGTGGCATCACGAGCCTGGGCTCGGTCCCATGCCCTCCTACCCCTCAGCAACAGTCAAGTACCTGTATAGGGACTCATTGCCCTATCCACACCAACAAAAATGTAATCTGTTTGGGCTGAAAAGCCTGACCCAAATAGGGTGTGTTAAATACATCTCAGTAGGCACCCAGCAAAGGCTCGTGCTCAACTGTTTGTAAAGCATGAAAAAAGTGAGTAGTAGTGAAATGCAATAATCTAAGAAGTACTCAAAAGTAACTAACTTACCAATTATATTTCCATTTAATTATTCTTTTAATCCAATTAATTTAGTAACATTTCGTGCTCAACAATACCAAGCCCTCAGGAAAATCAGTATCTTGTCCTCAGGCTAATATAGTGAACCACACCCTCAGGCTATACAGAATCTCGCCCTCAGGCATTCCCCTCAGGCGTATATGAATATCGCCCTCAGGCATACGAAGTGTCGCCCTCTGGCACAGAAGTCAAGCCCTCAGGCACAAAAGGTTTTCCTCATGGGAAATAGGATGTTGTCTTCAGGCTAATATAGTCACACCCTCAGGCTAATATAGTCACACCGTCAGGCTAATATAGTCACACCCTCAGGCTAAATACAACAATGCCCTTAGGCTAAACATCTAACTGGGCCATTCCCAACTGGTAAACAAGCAGTAACAATAAAATCCTCTCAAGGAAATTCTACAACTACTACTTTAAAGGCATACCCTAGGGTATCCTGGCCAAATGGATAAACAGTGTAACACACCACCGGGGTGGTTCCGGATCCAAGAAAAGATCCCAACCAGCATTTTAATACCATAATTAAATACCTTAATCAATTCTAGGTGATTATTATATAAACATCATCAGCCACACGACACCCCAACATGGGTTCGTGGCACAAAAACACACAAAACACAGGGTAGTTGGAAAAACAAACATCAATCCACCTACCTTATATGCCAACAAACGATATAAGCGAACGTCAGTTCTAGAAATGGAAAATAACGAAGTAGATCTGATGAAGAATAAAAACTTTCATAAACCCAAATAACTTCATTTAGGAGAAGAATTGGTAAGAAACACGCTAGGAGAAGAGAGGGATTACCCGTGCGGTTCCAACGAGATCGTCTGAAGTGGAATCGGATTCCAGACGAACACTCGGCAGATCTTCAAAGGTTCGACCGTCCCTCCCGAGATCCCTCTTCTGTTATAAGCCTTCCCTGAGAATAGGGGAAGCTACTTCCCATTTTAAGAGAAAAAACAATGTACATGGCGTGTACTTCCAAGTACACTATGTGTACTACCATCATTTAACTGTTCCCCTAGCGGAACCGCCACACTGTTTATCCGTCGACATGATTACACGACATATACTCCTGAGTACATGGTGTCTACTGTCTCCCAGCTAGCGGTTGCTCCACAACCATACTATTTTGGCCTGTCAACTGACTACACGACATGTAAAGGACCACTACACGACGTGTAGTTGGTTCCTACACCCTTCATCGAGCCCTCTGGCCAATAAGTATCTTTCCCTCAGGATAATATAGTGAACCACGCCCTCAGGCTATACAGAATCTCCCCCTCAGGAATTTTTCTCAGGCATATCATAATCTCACCCTCAGGAATACTTAGTGTCTCCCTCAGGCATAGAATTCAAGCCTTCTGGCACGAATGGTTTCCCTCAGGTGAAATAGTATGTTTCCCTCAGGCTAATGTAGTCACACCCTCAGGCTAATATAGTCACACCCTCAGGCTAATATAGTCACGCCCTGATGATAAATATAACAACACCCTCAGGCTAAACAGGTAACCAGGCCATGTCCAACAGATAAACAAGCAGTAACAAGAAATTACTCTCTTGGAAAATCTACAATTACTACTTTAAAGGCATACCCTCGGGTATCTTGGCCAAACGGCTAAACAGTGGAACACACCCCCGGGGTGGTTCCGGATCCAAGCAATGATCCCAAACAGCATTTTAATATCATAATTAAATACCTTAATCAATTCTAGGTGTTTATTGTAGAAACAACCAAATCCATACAACACCCCAACATGGGTTCGTGGCACAAAAACGCACAAAACACACGGCAGGTGGAAAAACAAACACCAATCCACCTACCTTATACGCCAACGAATGATATACGAGAACGCCGATTCTAGAAACGCCCAAGAACGACTTAGATCTGAAAAAGAAGAAAAACTTTCTTAAACCCAAATAACTTCCTTTATGAGAAGAATTGGTAAGCAACATGCTAGGAGAATAGAGGGCATACCCGTGCGGTTCCAAAGAGATCATCCAAAGAAAAATCAGATTCCAGACGAACACAAAGCGGATCTTCAAAGGTTCGGCCGTCCCTCTCAAGCTGCCTCTTCCATTCTAAGCCTTCCCTATGAACAGGGGAGACTACTACCCATTATAAGCGAAAAAAGTACACTGTGTGTACTTCCAAGTACACGGCGTGTACTCCCTTCATTTAACTATTCCCCTAGCGGCATCGCCACACTGTTCATCTGTCGACATGAGTACACGACAAGTACTCTTGAGTACACGGCGTGTACTATCTCCCAGCTGGCGGTTGCTCCACCGCCTTACTATTTTGGCCTATCATCTGACTACACGGCATGTAAAGGACCACTACACGGCATGTAATTGGTGCCTACACCCTTCCTCACTGACAAGGCTACACGCCCCATGTACTCATCCCTACACGGCCAAAAATACACGACGTGTGGAAAAAGTACACGGCGTGTACTTCCAAAATTTAGGATTTTTCCCATTTTCCATATATTCTAAAACAACACGTAAGGAAAAGAGAAAGGAAGAAACTCGTATCTCAAATATGAGAACCTAGTTCTTAAAAACTTCCCCCCTTATAGAAATTCGTCCCCAAATTTTCCTTCCAAGGGTAGAGAAGATATAACCGTGAACAACTCCGTCCACTGAGCACGTACGTCGGCCTCCCGCTCCCAGGTCTTGTCCTGCACTCGGCCATGCTGCCATAGCACCCATACGAGAGGAACTGACCTACCTCGGAGAAACTTCGTGCTCCTATCAACGATACGAATCAGATGCTCTTCAAAGGATGCATCCATCAGAAGCTCAACCTCCTCTGGATGAAAGGTGTGAGATGGGTCTGAATAATAACAGCCCAAATGAGATACGTGGAAGATGTCGTGCAAGGCTTGGTACCACAGCGATAACTGAAATCGGTAGGCAACCAGTCCGACTCTCTCGAGAATCTTTAATGGCCCCACATACCTCGGTGAAATATTACCATGTCTCTTGACCCGCTTGTGTCCCAGCATCTGTGAAACACGCAAGAAAACCTGATCCCCGACAACAAACTCCAAAGGTCATCTGTGGTGATCAACATAAGATTTCTAATGAGACTTTGTGATAGCCAACTGCTTCTGAATCAACTGGACCTGCTCAGATGTCTCCTACACGAGCTGTGGCCCTAGTAATGCTACCTCGCCGGCCTCTATCCAGCACAAGGGTGAACCGAATGGATTACCATATAAATCATTGAATGGCGCCATTTCGATAGTCACCTGGATGCTATTTTTATAGGAAAACTCGACTAAGGGTATATGATTCTCCCAAGAACCCCCAAAGTCTAGGATGCATGCATGAAGCATGTCCTCTAGCACCTGTATCGTACGATCTGACTGGACATCTGTCTGAGGGTGGTATGATGTGCTTAGAAGCACCGGTGTACCCAGTTCCCTCTAAAAATTCTGCCAGAAATGCGACGTAAATAGGGTGTCCCTATCTGACATGATAGAATTAGGGACCCCATGAAGACGTACGATCTCTCAGATATACAACCTTCTGAGCTCGTCAACACCGAAGGTCTCCTTGAACTATAAGAAGTGAGCTACCTTCGTGAGTCTGTCCACTACCACACACACGGCGTCATTTCCATGAGGTGTCCTCGATAATACAGTCACAAAATCCATCGCGACATCGTCCTATTTCCACTTGGGATGGGCAACTGTTGTAATAGTCATGCTGGACTCTGATTCTCCGCCTTCACCTACTGATTGGTGGAACACCTCGTAACATAACCAACTACATCTCTCTTCATACCCAGCCACCAGTAATGACATCTCAAGTCACGGTACATTTTGGTAACCCTGGGATGAACTGCCCAAGCTGAAGCATGAAACTACCACATCAGCTCCTTGCGTATATCCCCTAGAACCCATATGCGTCCATTGAAACACAATACCTCATCATCACCTATCGTCCATCCTGGAGAAGGGTCCCCACTTGCCACCGACTCCCGTAGAACTAGGACTTCTGAATCAGATAGATATCTCATTCTTACACTATCCTGGAGGGTGGAGGTAATATATAAAGAGGAAATATAATTCTTCCCCTGACTGTCGTGCACATCCCGATGGATCTCAGAGAACAAATCCATGAGCTGCCACTCACCACTGGCATCTTGCACTGCCTGTATCTACGTCTTCCTACTCAGTGCATCAGCTACTGCATTACCTTCACCAGGTGTATAGGCAAGCTCAAAATCAAAGGATTGTAGGTACTCTACCCACCTTCGCTGTGTCACATTCAAGTCACGCTGAGTAAAGATATACTTGCGACTTCTATGATCTGTGAAAACCACAAAATTCTCTCCCAATAGATAATGCCTCCAATAGCGCAACACATGCACAACTACAGCCCACTCGAGATCATGTGTCGGGTAATTCCTCTCATGTGGCCTTAGCTATTGTGACCCATACGCAACAAATCGGCGCCCTGCATCAATACTGCTCCCAGCACAATACCTGATGCATCACAGTAAAATGTATAGATCTTCCCCTGCTCTGGGAGTATCATGATCGGTGCTGATGTCAAACATCCCTTCACATCCTGAAATGATGTCTCACAAGATTCTGACCAAACTAAATTCAAACCCTTCTTAGTCAGACCTGTCAACGGCGCTGCTAAGTAGGGGAAGTCATGTATGAAACGTCTGTAGTAACCGGACAACCCTTAGAAACTTCGTATCTCAAACACGTTCTTAGGCTACTCCCAGGAAACTGCTACTCTAACCATCTCTGGGTCCACTAAAACTCCTTCCTCTGAGATGATATGACCCATGAAGTGAATCTGATCCATCCGAAAGTGGCACTTTAAGATCTTAGAAAATAGATGATTCTCTCTCAGTATAATCAATAAGATATCAAGATGGGTTGCATGGTCGTGTCGAGTGTGAGAGTACACCAAGATGTCATCCACGAATACTACCACAAAAGTGCTAAGATACAGATGGAACACCCGATTCATCAGATCCATGAAAACCGATGGCTCGTTCGTGAGTCTGAACGGCATAACCAAGTACTCTTACAAACCATATATGCCCCAAAAAGCTATAAGAGGTATATCTGATGGAATCACGCACAACTGATGATATCCTAATCTCAATTCAATCTTGTAGAACACTCGTGCTCCATGAAGTTGATCAAAAATATCATCAATCCTCGGTAAGGGATATCAGTTCTTAACCATCAACAACTTTAGCTTCCGATAATCCATGAAATTTCGGAGGATATCGTCCACCTTCTTCCCAAAAAGGACCGGAGAACCCCAAGGAGAAGTAATGGGTTAAATAAATCTCTTTTCTTGTAACTCCTCTAACTGTCTCTTGAGCTCCTGAAGCATAGGTGTATCCATCTTATAAGGAGGAATGGACACCAGTGCTGCTCCTAGAACAAGATCGATAGAGAAATCCACCTCATGCACCGGAGGTAGACCTGAAGAGTCATCGGGGAAGACATACCTGAAACAATAAAAAATTGGGGGGATATCTGTTTGACAAGTCCCCTGGTCATCCATATATAAACACACAATTTGGACCATGACTCAAGCTCGCCCACGATGCTCTGGTCCATCTCGACTCGCCTGAACATCCTATTCTCCCTTGTATAGAAACTCTTCGCCCTCTAGTGATGTAAAACTCACCCTGCGAAGATAGCAGTCTACAAAGGCTTCAATGGGAACCAACCAGTCCATCCTGAGAATGAAGTCATAGCCTGTCATCTCTAAGACATAGAGGTACCAAAGAATGTAACACCCACCAACCTCAATGGGGAACTCCTTGCACTGACGCACACTAGCCGTCCTAGTCCCCAACGGAGTGTATATCATCATGATATAAGAAGAAGTTGAAACACATAGCCCAAGGATCTCCACAACGGGCACAGATATGAAACTATGTGTAACACCCGTATCAAAAATTACTAAAGATAAGAAAAAAGATACTAGAATAGTACCTCTGACTATAGAATGTCCAGGATCCTGCTCCTGCTGGGTCTGTTACACTGCATATGCCTACCCAGTGTCGCGGCCCTACGACACAGCCTCGCTAGCCGGAGCTGTCCCGCCCTACTGCATCTGAGATCTTGTTGTCTGGCTACCACGACCACAACCACCATCTCTGCCTACACGCCTTAATGTATTCCAGTTCCCCGACTAGTAATAAGCCACTTGTCCTGCTCCCACACACGATGTATGCACAGAACCCCTCTCACTATCCACTGGTGGAAGCACCGTGCAAAAGCGTTGCAGATGGCCTATCTTGCCACAAGCTCGGCACTCTACTGGGTTTCGTGGACTCTGCGGTCACTTGTGCCCCTCTATTCCACACTAGTAGCACCTAATCGGGACACCTGAAGAAGCTTCATGGCTGGTGCAGCCTCCCTGAGAGAAGTCCATATGTATCTTCCTATTGCCAGTAGAAATAGTACCAGTACCTAGTGCTGAACCTCCCTGGACCACACCACTAGCTTCCCGCAGGTTGCTCTCTGTAATCAGCTCCTGGTTCACAATAGTGTGTACTGAAGGAAACCTGAAAACATTCACCAGAACTCGGATGTCATAAAGAAGACCATCCTCAAAGCGTCTGGCTCTCAACGTCTCATCACCCACCAGCAAAGGTGCAAAACACTGAACCTCATTGAAACGAGCAGAATAGTCCATCACTGACATAGCGCTCTGCTTTAGATTCATGAACTCTCGAGCTCTATCTGCCCTTAATGTCTCTGGGAAGAAGAAATCATAGAAGACTGCCTAAAAGTCTTCCCACACCATGTCCCTATGATGCTCTGACTTGGTGGTAACATCCCACCATCTCTTGGCGAAATCACGCAGCATGTAATTTTCAGGCTTGACCATCCGCCCTGGAGGCGTCTCAAGATGCTCAAAAATAGTCTGCATTGATCCTAGCCAGGACTCCGCAGCCTGTGATCCGCCATCCCCTGAAAAGGTAGGTGGATGTTGCTGATGGATGATATGAGTAAGTTCAGCAATAGATGTGGCAGCCGTCGGTGCTCCCTGAAAGGTCTGCGTGATCCGCATAAAGCCTTTATATAACTGCGCCTCTGCGCCTGTCTCTGGTATAACGGCTGGTACTGCATCTGGCTCTGCTGGTGGATCAACTGGTAGCCCATGGCCCACCATTTCTAGAGTATACTCGTTGCCGCTCTCCTGGCGAACAATGCATGGTCGTCTAGGAGGCATGACACTATAAGGTCAGAAAAACCTTAGAACAAGATTATCAAAGACAGAAAGTGATGGAACCACAAAGGGAACAAGAGGAAGATGGCATTTCAAGATTTTCAAAACAAGACTACACGTCGTGTACAATGAATACATGGTGTATACTTGACTTCCCATTCCCCTACACGGGTCCTTCTACACGGCTAAGCCACATAGTTCCCATTGAACAAAAACTACAAAGCGTGTATGGTGTTACTTCCAAATGCCTGTGTCGTCTGTGACACGGCCGACTACTCAGCTTGACACTACACGGTGTGTTACAACAGCACACGGTGTGTACATCACCCTATTTCCCTACCACACGGCTAAGTCCACAAGGTCTGTCCTCGGACAATACTACACGGCGTGTCCCAAAGGTACACAACATGTTCAAGGAACGGTGACATCGACCTGTGTTGTTAGTTATAACGGTCTGGAATTACATCCAATGGACTATAATTGATACCTATAAGGGCACTCCAAGGGTGGCTACACCCCCTGGGCAGGACACACCACCATCCCTAGTCGCAGTCATTTCCTCATGAAGCCCTTGGGTGGAGAGCCATGCTTCGTCCAACGCTCACATGTGAGAGTTCCCAAGGATCTGATACATTCCTACCTTCTTTGCCTCTGATACCAACTATAACGACCCATAATTTACATACATTGTTATTACTTCAGAATTTAAGCACACTTATTACAACATATAACAAAACCAGGAAAGGACCGTATAGGTATAGAGTCTTTAGAAACTGGGAAACATAAACAACTAGTTTATATAGCATATAATTTTCCATCCATTTATTTCATCATATCTAGAGTCCCTTTTGGAATATCCTACATAATAACCTTCTTCTTGACCTGGGGAAATAAAACATACAAAATTATGAGCTCAAATGCTTAGTAAGGGTAAACAAAAGAAATATCAATCACATCATATACATAAGAACATAACTTTTGGAAATCATAACCTACAAAAGAGATCATAATTTCATAACATGGGATAAATCATAGTAGTGAAATATAATCCCAATAATCATAACATAAAACATAAAACTTTATAGAATACAAACATAATCATAGATAATCATTTCTTATTAGTCAAGACTCATTGCCAAGACTATCTTAGTGCACAAAGTCCATTTCTGAACCGAGTTCACTCCTCGTTTCAGTCCTGTTTCACTAAACCAGTTTAACCTGCCGTTCCATCCATGTCTATCTCATGAGATATAAAATCATTACCCAGTGCATTAGAGGGAGATATAGGTCCCACCCATCTCATAATGATACCATTATTATGAGTTCCACAAAATCATAAACCATACATCATAGCATAACCCATAAAAATGGGAATCTTAAACATCGTAACATCATAAAACAATTCATATAAGATAAAGGAATTCATAAAAATATTTCAATCACAACATAATAAAATCAATTTAATAATAGGGATAGAAACAATACCCTATATTATATTAGATGGAAAATAATTTTGATAAAACACTTGAACTCCATTCTTGAGGAAAATATCCTTTATACTTCAAAAATACTTTTCATTTATTAACATGTCATACAATTCTAAACTAAAAGAAGTTGATTAAAAATAAAAATGAAAACTTATAAAGGAATATTCTTGGAAATAATGTTTTAAAAATCCATTCATGCCATATAAGTTAAAAAAAATTCTTCTCGTACTTTTGTTGGAAAAGTCAAAATGTACCTCGTACAAAAAACGACAAAAGATTCCTTTCATATATTTTACTAAAAACTCACCGAAGGGTAAAATTGGATATAAACTATTGTAGAAGGATATAAATATTACATATTTAGGAAACATGGATGTGGATGATAAATATTCCCCAGTAAATTCGGAAGTATAATCAATCTCAGATAAAAATTGAGATTGCAATATTTTCCCTTACCTTAGGTCTGATTTGCTTCATAAGTGTCCGAACCTCCGGTATAATGATTTAAATAATGTGATTGACTTATTTCAGAATCATACATATTTTTATGATATCATATATGGTCATATTCTTAGGTTATTATTATTAATATTTCATTACTACTTGTTATTCGGGTGTTTATTTCTTTTTGTTGTTATGCGTGCTTTATCAAATAAATTCTTATTTTTCTTTTTAGGTTATAGATAACTCATTTTAAGAATGGTATTAGTGTAATATATATCATATTCATTTATTCAATTCATTTATATAATCATTTTGCAATGAAGATCATGTAGAACGAGTCGCATCACATCGTGTAGACGTTATTCCGTACGTAGGCACGAGGGATGATATCGTTCCCATGATCGTGGAATTGTATTGGAGTGTATATATACTATTTCATAATCAATATCACTTTAAAATAATAATATATAGTCATTAGTTACACCATTATACCCATCCAATTAGGGTGGTGGTGGAAAATAGATTACACCACGGCGTGGAGACGGTATTCCGTACGTACGCACGCGCTATGATTTTGTTTTCCGTAGGATGGATAGATGGTATCATTATATTATTGATACTAATGTTATTAATTCATAATAAAACAACTAATGAAGAAGAAGTGTATGAAAAAATAAAGTTGAAAGAATCGTTAACAGACATTACCTCTTCTTTGAAGCGACTCTTTGAGATCTCCTCTTAGGGAACTAAAATTGGTCTTTGAAGAAGACCAGGACCTCTAGGATGTTCCTAGGGAAGTGTAGAGGAGATATTGGCAGGGTTTGGCAGAGCATGAATGCTCAAGGTGGTGTGAGGAAAAGAGGGAGGAGGTGCCCTTTTATTAGGGAGGAGAGTGGTGCCTTTAGAATAACTAAAAATAATATTTTATTATAAAGTCAAATTCGGTTTTTAATAGCTCCAAATTGATATATTTTGAAGCTAAGGTGGGGATGGGTCGAAATCATTTCATCCAATAGAATTTAGACAAGTTTAGGTTCCTATTTTAACCTTATCATTTATATTTAACTTTAAGATAGATAATTTTACTTTTACCGTGTCTTTTTGTGTTCTTACACTATAAGGTTAATAAACTTACTATAACAAGACAAACGAACCCCAATTTGTTTATTATTAATATATATAACCGTATCTAAGACATTTTCCTGAACCTTAGATTTTTAGGAATAAACTAACAATTAATAATATAATATTTGTTTTAAAAACTATTTTATGTCAATTTTGACACTATTTAGTAATGGATTTTTGTGAAAATCATAACAGAATGATTATTTCTAAAAAAGTTTATTATATCAATACTATCATGTTATAATAACCTATAAAATAAGTGTAATTCATAAAAAGTCTCAAATTACATTTATTTGGGTATTTATAACATCAATTATGTAAATATTTCATTAATAAGATAATTACTGCATTATCTTTGTGTCATAAATAAATTAAAATATTTCATGTCTAAAAATTAAAAATAAAATACATTTTTTATGAAATATTTTTACATTTCTAATGAATATTTATAGTCGAATTTATCTTATGTATAACCCTATATTAAAAATGCTTAAGTTATTAAATTTTTCTTTTAACTATTTTAACCCTTCTTAAAATAAATTGATAATAAATGTCCTAATCTAATACATGTGAGCCTAAATGGTCATATAATATTACTAAGGTTGTTTTTGGTCGAATTACACGTATCCAATAGAATTAGGACATGTGTTAGGGTAATAATAATATCATTTTTACCCTTAATTACCATATTTACTTTTAACCGTGGTAAAAAAAGTAAAAAGTTACTATTCACCAAAAATTAGTTTCATCTCATTGAACCACATTTTAGTCCTTGATATTAACCGTGTCTCTCGGATTTTCGAAATTCCACTCACAGAAGCGGTAAAATTAAGTTTTATGAAAAATTCACTTTTTTAAACTACCACTTAGTGGTTTCACTATTAATCAAAAAATGAATGTTTGCAGAAAAATACCAAAAATTAGGCCTAAGATATATTTGATATTATGAATTAAAAAATGATGTCAATTTTACCAAATTAAAAACACATCAGTTGCATTAATTTATTTAAAAATTAATTCTCGTCGTCAAATCAAATAGCATGTTTTTAAGAGATAATAACTATCAAAAGATTGACACTTGTTTATGTTTGGTTTAAATGTGAAATTACATTCAATGACCAAAATTATATTAAATGGTAAAAAAAAATCTAAATATACTTTAAAACCACTCAAATTAATAACTTATCACTATTAATTATTTCGATTAAAAAAGTTTTTTTTTATTAAAATTTATTAATTTTCACTGTTCAACAGAATGTGAAAGTTATCCGAAAAGTACCAAAAATTCACCCTAATCTAATTTCAAAATTCCAAATCCAAAAATGAAGTCCATTTTGAAAAATAAAATTTAAAAAATTTTAAAAGTGGTTATTACTATTCATAATGGCTAGTTTTAATAATATTTTAATAGCATATCGTTGTTTAGTGAAACTCGTTATTGCGTATGACGCAAGCTATCAAGGAAGGTCGCGATTGCATGTAAAGCATGCCAAGAAAGTGTTGTCTATAGTGAAAGATTCATTTGATGATTTATATTACATAAAAACAAAATATTTCACATAAAAGTCTCGGGTGTCACATTCTACCCCCCTTAAAATGAATTTCTCCCTCAAAATTCGTCACTTTGTAACAAACAGAAGAGGATACCTCCCCCTCATCGTATCCTCAAGCTCCCATGTAGCTTCTTCTAATTGGTGGTTTCTCCATAAAACTTTCATCAAGAGAGTGGTCTTGTTCCGTAGGACTTTTTCACTACGATCGAGAATCTCTATCTGCTGTTCTTCATAAGAAAGATCTTGTTCCAGCGGTACAACTTCTGAGCTGAGTACATGTGAAGGATCAGGTATGTACTTTTTCAGGAGAGATACATGGAACACAACGTGAACTTGAGAGCGACTCGGTGGAAGCACCAATTTGTAAGCTACCTTTCCAACATGATCCAGTATTTCAAAAGGACCGATATATCTAGGGCTCAACTTCCCCTTCTTTCCAAATTTCATGACCCTCTTCCAGGGAGATATTCGTAAGAACACTTTATCACCCACTTCAAAATCTAGGTATTTTTTTCGGTTGTCGGCATGACATTTATGTCGACTCTAAGATGCTCTTATGTGTTGTTGAATAGATCGGACCTTTTCTGCCATATCGTCAACAATATTAGGTCCTAATAGCTTTCTTTCCCCAACTTCATCCCAGCATGTTGGAGTCCTTCATTTCTTTCCATAGCGAGCTTCATAAGGAGCCATCTGAATACTTGAGTGAAATCTATTATTATACGAAAATTCCACCAAAGGTAGGTGTTGATCTCAACCACCTTTGAAATACATAGAGCAAGCTCTCAACATATCTTCTAGAGTTTGAATTGTTCTCTCAGACTGACTGTCTGTCTGAGGATGATAAGAAATGCTGAAACTCAACTCTGTATCCAGAGTATGCTGAAGACTTCACCAGAACATTGAGGTAATCCTCGGATCCCGATCATATATAATAGAAAGTGGTACTCCATGCAGTCTTACCCCTTCCTTTACATATATCCTGGAAAGCTGATCCATAGAGAAATCCTCCCTAATAGCAATGAAGTGTGCAGACTTTGTAAGAACATCAACTATGACCCAGATATCATTATTTCCTTTGGATGTTTCAGGATGTCCTGTGACAAAATCCATAGTGATGTTTTCCTATTTCCATTCTGTTATGGGTAATGGTTGTAACATCCCCTTAGACTTCTGTCTCTTAGCTTTAAATTGCTTACAAACCATGCATCGAGAGACATATTCAGCAACATCTCTTTTCATGCCATCCCACCAGAAGTACTCTTTCAGGTCCCTATACATCTTCGTGCTTCTAGGATGAATAGAGAATGAAGAACTATGAGCCTCATCCAATAGCTCCTTATTTAATTCTGGAATGGAAGGAACACAAACCCGATTCCTGAACATTATTATCCAATCACAATCAAGGTTGAATTCAGGAACATTTATCACCTTCTTTTGTAACTCTATATCTTCTTTCTGTGCCTCTTGAGTCATCACATGTATAGATGGTTGAACATTCATTTGATAAAGATAATATTTTCCCCTTCCGTTATAATTCCAAGATCCGTCCTTTTTAAGTCCATAAATATTGGATCTTTTGTGATCCCCATCATGGATAAACTGGCATGGTCTTGTCGATTTAATGCATCTACCACCTTGTTTGCTTTCCCAGGGTGGTAATGGATTGAGCAGTCGTAATCCTTAATCAGCTCCAACCATCTTCCTTGGCACATATTCAGCTCCTTTTGTGTGAAAATATACTTTAAACTTTTATGATCAGTAAAAATATCACACCTTTCTCCATAAAGATAATGCCTCCAAATATTTAATGCAAAGATTGCCACAGCTAACTCCAAATCCTGAGTTGGGTAATTTTGCTCATGGATTTCCAACTCTCGTGAGGCATATGCTATCACCATATCATTTTTCATAACAACACACCCCAATCCCTTCTTGGATGCATCACTGTAGATCACAAACCTTTCTCCACTACAAGGCAGTGTGAGAACAGGTGCACTGGATAACGTTCTTTTCAACTCCTTGAAATTCTCTTCACATTCCTCCATCCAAACAAACATAACTCCTTTCCGAGTCAACCTGGTGAGTGGATTAGATAATCGTGAAAAATCATTCACAAAACGTCGATAATATCCAGCCAAACGAAGAAAACTTCGGATCTCTGTTACTGTTGTTGGTCTCGACCATCTTTCGATAACCTCTATTTTTGCTGGATCCACATATATCCCCTCTTTTGAGATTATGTGACCCAAAAATGAATCTTTTTTAAGCCAAAATTCACACTTGGTAAATTTGGCATAAAGATTCTCCTTTCTCAGGGTCTTCAATATAATTCTCAAGTGATCTTCATGTTCTTCTTTTCCCTTTGAATATACAAGAATATCATCTACAAATACTACCACAAACTGATCATGATAGTCTCTGAAGACTCTATTAATCAGATCCATGGCGATAGCAGAGGCATTAGTAAGACCAAATGGCATCACTATAAATTCATAGTGTCCATATCTTGTATGGAAATCCGTTTTTGGTATATCCTCCCTTTTGACCCTTAATTGATGATACCCTAAACGAAGATCAATCTGGGAAAAGTATTGAGCTCCGCGTAGTTGGTCAAATAAGTCATCAATGCGTGGGAGAGGTTATTTTTTCTTGATATTGATCTTGTTAAGTTCTCAATAATCAATGCAGAGTCTCATTGATCCATATTTCTTCTTAACAAACAGAACAGGTGCTCCCCAAGGTGACGCACTAGGGCATATGAATCCCTTATCATGATTCCCTTGGAGTTTTTTCTTCAATTCATGAAACTCAATTGGGGACATTCTATAAGGTGTCTTTGAAATAGGCAAAGCACCCGGTATGAGTTCTATTGAAAACTCAACTTCACGATTTGGTGGAAGACCCGGCAATTCCTCCGGAACGACATCATCAAAGTCCCATAAAACATGAATTTTCTTAATCGTGAGTTTCTCTCCAGCCATTTGAGATAAATAACTCTCCTTTAGTGGAATCAAGACCCATAAGATGGATGAAATTTACACTGGAAGTTTATGTTCATCCTTGCATCGATAGACGATCATAGATTGATCTCGAATATGAAATGTGACTTCCCTTCTTTGGCAATTGATATGAGATTTATATAAAGAAATACAATCCATGCCAAGAATCACATCAAATTCTACTATAGGAAGGATCACAAGAGTTGCAGGAAGCACTTTCCCACAAACTTCAATTGGAGAAGAATTATAAACTTTTGATGCGACTGTTGTGCCATTAGGGGTTGTCACAGCTAACTCAACATCTAATTGTTGAGGTAATACGATGATACTCTTAGAAAATTCTTCATAAAAAATAGAGTGGGTGGATCCAGAATCAAATAAAACATTTGCTACTTTAGAGTGGATGGTAAGTGTACCTTTCACTACATCGTTATCGTACTCCACATCGCTGATAGAAATTGCATGTTACTTTCCTTTGTCTTTAGCCTTAAGAGTTTGTTGACGTCGACCATCATCATCAACCCTTGGATTTGGGCATTGATTGGCATAATGCCCCGTCTCCTTGAACTTAAAACATTAAAGTGTAGGAGCTTCATTATGTGTATCCCTTACTTTTTTGCATCATTAGAAATATTCTTCCCATCAGTGCGGCGTTCAAATGCCCAATGACCTTATTTTCCACATTTGAAACATTTAATTGTCCCTTTAAGACAACTCCCTCCATGTTTCATTCCACACTTTGATCATAAGGGAAATCTCATCTTCTTTTCAGTGTTCTCTTTAGATTTTCCTTTGAAATCCATTTTCCTCTTATTATCAAACCCATATGACTGATGGGTTACTCAAAACTCTATCTCGACTTTGAGAGCACATCGAACGATTTCATCGTAGCTATTGAAGTCCCTTATGGATAACACCCTTCGAAGACGTGGTTTTAAGCCACTAAAGAATCGATCGATCTTACTCTCGGGTTGGATAATAATACCTAAAGCGTACCTTGCAAGTCTTGTAAAATTTCTTTCACAGGTACCAACAGATTTATCATCCATTTTCATCAGTTCAAGAAACTCTTTCTCCATCTTAGTTTGGAGAATACGAGGGAAGTACTTATTGAAAAATAAGTTCTTGAACTCGTTCCATTCAATGGACTCAATTTCATCCCTTTGCCACGTATTCTTAATAATATTCCACCATTGATCAGCATCTCCTTCCAACCGATACACAACTATGATGACTTTTTCATGTTCAGAACATTGAAGAACTGAAAATATATTTTCAGTAGTACCAATCCATTGTTCAGCAACTAATAGATCAGTAGACCCGCTGAATGAAGGTGGACACTGCCTCATGAAGGATTCAACAGAATGTTGCTCCTTCTTTTGCTCGTTGGGATGTCCTGTATGATTCATAACTTGAGAAAGTTGTGTGAGCATGGTTACAAGATTTTTCATTCCAGCTCCCATAATGTTTGGTTGCACAGGGTGACAATCATTGCATTTCCCATCGCATTTTTCAATAACAAGGTTCCTTCGGGTTCCAGCCATTGACTAAAACCAAGAAGAATAATGTGAGAAACACTAATTATAATAGGAAAACCACATAATCAAGAATAAAATTTCACACTTAATGTCTTATCCTAGGTTATTCATGGTCATTTCTAAAACACTAAGATTTTGTTCTATGCTTAGAATTATCCTTAGGGTTCTTACTAAGGATTTCACATCATAGTTTCCAAAGGTTGACTATACCTTTCCTCTAATACCAACTATAACGGTCTGGAATTACTTCCAGTGGACTATAATAGATACCTATCAGGGCACTCCGTGGGAGGCTTCACCCCCTGGGCGGGACACACTACCATCCCCAGTGGCAGCCATTTCCTCATGAAGCCCTTTAGCGGAGAGCCATGCTTTGTCCAACACTCACATGTGAGAGTTCCCAAGGATTGGATACATTATAACCTCCTTTGCCTCTGATACCAACTATAATGACCCATACTTTACATACATTGTTATTACATCAGAATTGAAGCACACTTATTACAACATGTAACAAAACCCGGAGAGGACCGTATAGGTATAGAGTCTTTAGAAACTGGGAAACATAAACAACTGGTTCATAAAGCATCTACTTTGCCTCCCAATTATTTCATCATATCTAGAGTCCCTTTTGGAATATCCTACTTAATAACCTTCTTCCTGACCTGGGGAAATAAAATATACAAAAGGGTGACCTCAAATGCTCAGTAAGGGTAAACAAAAGAAATATCAATCACATCATATACATAAGAACATATCTTTGGAAATCTTAACCTGCAAAATAGATCATAATTTCATAACATGGGATAAATCATAGTAGTGAAATATAATCCCAATAATCATAACGTAAAACATGAAACATTGTGTCATACACACAAAATCATAGAGAATGATTTCATATTAGTTAAGGCTCATTTCCAAGACTATCTTAGTGGACAAAGTCTATTTCTGAACTGAGTTCACTCCTCATTTCAGTCATATTTCACTAAACCATTTAACCTACCATTCCAGCCATGTCTATCTCATGAGATATAAAATATTTTCCCAATTCATTGGAGGAAGATATAGGTCCCACCCATCTCATAATGATACCATTCTTATTTGTGCCACAAAATCATAAACCATACATTATAGAATAACCCATAAAAATGGGAATCTTAAACATCATGACATCATAAAAAATTTCATATAAGATAAAGGAATTCATAAAAATATTTCCATCACAAATAATAAAATCCATGTAATAATAAGGATAGAAACATAACCCTATATTATCTTAGATGGAAAATAATTTTGATAAAACACTTGAACTCCATTCTTGAGGAAAATATCCTTTCTACTTCAAAAACACATTTCCATTCTTAACATGTCATACAATTCTAAACTAAAAGAAGTTGATTAAATATAGAATTGAAAACTTATAAAGCAAGCTTCTTGGAAATAATGTTTTAAAAATCCATTCATGCCGTATAAGTTTAAAAAAACATTCTTCTCGTACTTTTTTCGGAAAAGTCAAAAAGTACCTCGTACGAAAAAAGACAAAAGATATGTTTCATATCTTTTAATAAAAACTCACCGAAGGGTAAAACTGGATATAAACTATTGTAGAAGGATATAAATATTACATATTGAGGAAACATGTATGTGGATGATAAATATGCCCCAGTAAATTCTAAAGTATTAACAATCTGGGATAAAAATTGAGATTGCGAGATTTTCCCTTACCTTAGGTTTGATTTGCTTCATAAGTGTCTGAACCTATTGTATAATGATTTAAATAATGTTACTAACTTATTCAAGAATAGTAAATATTTTTATGATATCACATATGGTCATATTAATAGCTTCTTATTATTAATATTTCATTACTACTTGTTATTCGGTTGGTTATTACTATTTTTTCTTATGCGTGTTTTGTCAAAAAAATTCTTATTTTTCTTTTGAGGTTATAGATACCTCATTTACAGAATGGTATTAGTTTAATATATATCATAAGAATTCATTAAATTCATTTATATAATCATTTTTCAATGAATATCATGTAGAACGAGTCGCATCACATCGTGGAGACGGTATTCCGTACGTACGCACAAGTGATGATATCGTTCCCATGATCGTGGAATTGTATTGAAGTTTATATATACTATTTAATAATCAATATCACTTTACTATAATCATATATAGTCATTATTTACACCATTATAACCATCCAAGTAAGGTGGTGGTGGAAAATAGATTACACCACAGTGTGGAGACGGTATTTCGTACGTATGCACGCACGGTGATTTCGTTTTCCATATGATGGATAGATGGTGAAATAGGGTTGTTTCATACTTATAATAACATATCTGTATATGAGTGATACTTATGTTATTAATTCATAATGAAACAACTAAATAATAAGAAGTGGAAAAAGAAATAAAGTTGAAAGAATCGGTAACAGACATTACCTCTTCTTTGAAGCGCCTCTTTGAGATCTCCTCTTAGGGAGCTAAAATTGGTCTTTGAAGAAGACCAGGACCTCTAGGATGTTTCTAGGGAAGTGGATAGGAGATATTGGAATGGGTTGGACGAGCATTAAGGCACAAAGTGGTGTGAGGAAGAGAGGGAGGAGGTTCCCTTTTATAAGGTAGGAGAGGGGCACATTTGGAATAACTAAAACTATTATTTTATTATAAAGTCAAATTCGGTTTTTAGTAGCTCCAAATTGATATATTTATAAGATAAGGTGGGGATGGGTCTAAATCCTCTCATACAATAGAATTTAGTCAAGTTTAGGTTCCTATTTTAACCTTATCATTTATATTTAACTTTAAGTTAGATAATTTTACTTTTACAGTTTCTTTTTGTGTTCTTACACTATAAGATCAATAAACTTAATATAACAAGACAAACGAACCCAAAGTTGTTTATTATTAATATATATCACCTTATATAAGTAATTTTCAGAACCATATATTTTTTAGGAATAAAATAACAATTAATAATATAATATTTGTTTTAAAAACTATTTTATGTCATTTTTGACACTATTTAGTAATTGATTTTTGTGAAAATCATAACAGAATGATTAGTTCGAAAAAAGTTAATTAAATCAATACTAACATGTCATATTAACCTATAAAATTAGTGTAATTCCTAAAAAGTCTCAAATTAAATTTATTTGGTTATTTATAACATCAATTAAATCAATATTTCATTAATAAGATAATTACTGCATCATCTTTGTGTCATAAATAAATTAAATTATTTAATTTCTAAAAATTACAAATAAATTACCATTATGTAGGAAATCGACTTATATTTATAAGTAATATATATAGTAGAATTTATCTTATGTATAACCCTATATTAAAAATGCTTTAGTTATTATACATTGATTTTAACTATTTTAACCCTTCTTTAAATAAATTGAAAATAAATGTCCTAATCTAATCCATGTGGGCCTAAATGGTCATATTTTATTCCTAAGGTTATTTTTGGTCGAATTAAACTTATAAAATAGAATTAGGCCATGTTTTAGGGTAATAATAATATCATTTTTCCCTTAATTACCCTATTTACTTTTAACCGTGGTAAAAAAATGTTAAAAGTTACTATTCACCAAAAAATATTTTCATCTCATTGAACCACATTTAAGTCCTTGATATTAACCGTGTCTCTATGAGTTTCGAAATTCCACTCACAGAAGCGCTAATATTATGATTTATGAAAAATTCAGTTTTTTAAAGTACCACTTAGTGGATTCACTATTAATCAAAAATTGAAAGTTTCTAGAAAAATACCAAAAATTAGGCCTAAGATATATTTGATATTATGAATTAAAGAATGATGTCTATTTTACCAAATTCAAAACAAATCAGTTGCATTAATTTATTTAAAAGTTAATTCTCGTCGTCACATCAAATAGCGTGTTTTTAAGAGATAATAACTATCAAAAGATTGACACTTGTTTATGTTTGGTTTAAATGTGAAATTACATTCAATGACCAAAATTATATTAAATGGTAAAAATATATTCTAATTATACTTTAAAACCACTCAAATTAATAATTTTTCACTATTAATAATTTTGATTAAAAAAGTTGTTTTTAATTAATGTTTAGTATTTTTCACTATTCATCAGAATATGAAAGATATCCGAAAAGAACCAGAATTTCACCCTAAGCTAATTTTGATATTCCGAATCCAAAAATGAAGTCTATTTTGAAAAATAAAATTTAAAAACTTTTAAAATTGGTTATTACTATTCATAAATGCTAGTTTTAATAATATTTTAATAACATATCGTTGTTTAGTGAAACTCGGTATTGCGTACGACGCAAGCTATCGAGGAAGTTCGCGATTGCGTGTAAAGAAAGCCAAGAAAGTGTTGTGTGTAGTGAAAGATTCCTTTGATGATTTATATAACATAAAAACAAAATATTTCTAATAAAAGTCTCGGGTGTTACATTAGTTACACGGACGAGTCCCCATGTCACACTATACGGCGTGTTCATCATTGACACGACGTGTTCTATAAAGGAGTTCACTGACTCGTGTTGTTAGTTACACGGCCGGTCTCCGGGTCAATACTACAAGGAGTGTATATCTAGTACATGGCTTGTTTTACCCAAGCTCTTCCCTACCCCATGTCGCTGCCCATACGGTTTGTGACACGGGAAAAGACTACATGTTGTGTACTCAGAGTACACAGTGTGTACTTAAAAATATCATTTTTCTTCCCGAACAGAAGTCCATACACGGAATGTTTTAAAAAATACTACACGGTGTGTATACTGGGTTTCTAGAAAGTATGCAAAAATAACTTCTCTGGAGCCCAAAAAATACCCAAAACAACACCTAAATGTCAAATTCCGACCCGTGAGGGACCATACTCCCCACGAATCAATGTTTGACAACTTATCTGTGTTATAAAAAAATAAACATTCAATGATCCACCAAATTCCAGTCAATGGGGTCCCATACTCCCCAAAAACCAATGTTTGGCATCCATTCTATAAACAGGTTCACATAATAATACCCTGTCACATAACAGGTATTTTAGCAGAGCAGCTATCACAACATCATACTTTTCTATCACAACAACTATCACAACAACATGAAATTTCATATGCACCTACATGGAATGCAATTATTCATGGCATGTGATTTCTAGCATGTTCTGAAATGATGCATAAGACGGAATACCCTTATCTCATCAGGCTACAACAAAATAGAACCCATGGAAAAAATATTACCAGCACAATAAAAGTGCGCCACCCAACGATGAAATCAAATAAACTTTAAAATTTTCAAAATGAGATGAATTGAAAAATATGAGGTAGAATGGCTTTTCCCTATACACGGGTTAGTTACGCCCAGACACATCTTATTACCAACTATCGTTCGTCTTATCCCTGACAAAGGCTCCAAATAGTATGTCAAAGAAACGAACCCCTATGATATCACTTTGAAACATCACGGTTCTGGGTGCCACTCAATGGGTGCCCCGAACCCGGTTCACCATGTGAGCTCAAGTGCATTTCCCCAAAAGCCAGAGGCTTCCGAGTAGCAGCGAGGTCCCATGTCTGATAGTGGGGAAACTATGCCCTCATTTTTCAATGTGTAGCGTAGAAGAATACAAAATAAAGCATACAACAAACAGCAGAAGCAGTAAGCCATACATAACTAAAATAAACAATTGTAGTGGATACAACAAACATTATATAGATAATGATGCTACATTTATCAAGTTCTATGAAAATAGCCAGAACATGTTATACATCAATACAGTACAACAAAATGCAGAGTACAGCAAAGCAAAAGAAAATAGCTGGCAGCGGCATCACGAGCCTAGGCTCGGGCCCATGCCCTCATACCCCTCACCAACAGTCATGTACAACAAGGACTCTTTCCCCTATCCACACCTTCAGAAACGTAATCTGTTTGGGCCGAAAAGTGTGACCCAAACAGGGTGTGAGAAATAAATCTCAATAGGCACCCACCAAAGGCATGTGCTCAACTCTTTCAAAAGCATGCAACAAGTGAGTAGTAGTAAAATGGAATAAACTAAGCAGTACTCAAAAGTAACTAACTTACCAATTGTATTTCCATTTAAATATTCTTTTAATCCATTTATTTTAGTAACATTTAATGCTCAACAACACCAAGCCCTCAGTCCAATCTGTATCTTGCCCTCTTGTTAATATAGTGAACCACGCCCTCAGGCTATATAGAATCTCTCCCTAAGGAATTCCCCTCAGGCATATCTGAATCTCGCTCTAAGGCATGCGAAGTGTCGCCCTGAGGCACAGAAGTCAAGCCCTCAGGCACAAAAGGATTCCCCCAGGTGAAATATGAATTTTCCCTCAGGCTAATATAGTCACACCCTCAGGCTAAATAAAAAAATTCCCTCAGGCTAAACAGGTAGACGGGCCATGCCCAACAGGTAAAAAAGCAGTAACAAACAATTCCTCTCAAGTCAATTCTACAATTACAACTTTAAAATCATACCCTAGGGTATCCTGGCCAAATGGATAAATAGTGGAACACACCCCTGGGGTGGTTCCGGATCCAAGCAACGATCCCAACCAGCATTTTAATATCATAGTTCAATACCTTAATCAATTATAGGTGTTTATTATAGAAACTAAATCAGCCACACGCCACCCCAACATGGGTTCATGGCACAAAACGCAGAAAACACATGGTAGTTTGACAAACAAACACCAAGACACCTACCTTATATGCCAACAAACGATATACGTGAACACCAGTTCTAGAAATGCCAACGAATGAAGTAGATCTAACGAAGAAGAAAAACATTCTTAAACCCAAATAACATAATTTAGGAGAATAATTGGTAAGCAGCACGCTAAGAAAAGATAGGGCTTTCTCGTGTGGTTCCAAAGAGATCGTTCGAAGCGGAATCAGATTCTAGACGAACACTCGGCGGATCCTCAATGGTTCGGTCGTCCATCCCGAGCTCCCTCTTCCGTTCTAAGCCTTCCCTGTGAACTGGGGAGGCTAATGCCCATTTTAAGAAAAAAAAACAAATTATGTGGTGTGTACTTAAACGTACACTGTGTGTACTCCCTTAATTTAATTGTTCCACTAGCGGCACCGCCACACTATTTATCCATCGACATGAGTACATGACATGTACTCCTGAGTACACGGTGTATACTGTTGCCCAGCTGGTGGTGGCTCCACCGCCATACTATTTTGGTGTGCCGACTGACTTCACGGCATGTAAAGTACCACTACACGGCATGTAGTTGGTTACTACACCCTTCATTTCCCACATGGCTACATTCCCCGTGTACTCATCCCTACACGACGTGTACTTCCAAAATTTAGTATTTTTCCCATTTTCCATAAATTCTAAAAAACACTCAAGGAAAAGTGAAGGGAAGAAACTTGTACCTCAAATATAAGATTCATGTTCTTACAAATGGTTTTCAGTTGTGTACCTTTTAGCAGGTAAGGTAAGTGGGATGTTTTATAGAAATGTCACTGTACCAAAAATGTTTCCTGGTGGAAGGAGTTGTTATATGCAGGATGGATCATCCTTGGTGGAAGAGATGTAGTACGCAAACTGGATGGATTATTGTACACTGAAGTTCAATAGTACCCAACAGAAAAATGGTATCTGGTGAATATCCTCTGTTAATATGAGGGTCATAGTATATGGTGGAGTCTGAAAATATGTGTGAGGATCACAAGCCGCATTGAAGATTGTCCCACATTGAATATTTGGGTAAAATAGAATAACGTAATTTGCAGGGTTCTTTTCTTATATAATGAAGCACAATACCATCACAGAGTAAGGGGAAATTGATATGAAAATATCACAATATTGGAAGAACTCAGATTGGAATGAATGTTTCCTCACATAAATAATTCAAGGAAGGAAAGTGGTATGCGAGAGAGATTCCACATAGGATGAAGTGGTATGCGGAAGATGAAACAGATTGCATAATTTCAAGGAGTAGTCTATAGAATTGATTCTATGTAGGATGAATTGTAATGTGGGTGATGAAATGATTTGCGCAATTTGATGATTAAGTCCACATAAAAAAGAAATAGTTTAAAAAATAAAGAAAAATAGTCTACAAATGAATGAATTTCATAGAAGTAGAATTTTTAAGTAGAAATTTTATACTGAAGAAATAGGAAGATATGCTACACAGAGGCCTTATGTTGAGGTTGAATGCGATTTACACATTGTACATGGATCATTTATAGTATGTAGAAAAAGCATGGTATATGAAGCAGGAACATCACTCGAAGCATGTGTGATACAGGAGCAAGCACGGTACACAGAGCATGTGCTATTCATGGAGTGGGCATGGTACTCAGAGCTGGAATGGTACAAAAAATAGAGATAGTACAGAGAAGAATAATTTTTTCATTAAGAACTCAATGTATATGGTGTAAGATAGATTACTGAGGATGAAAAAATAGTCCACAGAATCAGGGATGGATTGGAGAAGCGAAAACAGTCAATAAAATTAGGGATAACTCATAGAAGCATAAATAGTATGAGCAAGAGAACTGATACATCATTCACTAATGATATTTTGTATCAAATAAGAAAGAGTTTGGAAAATTTATATTCAATTATTCAAGTCATATTATCTTTGATAATGATAAGCTGAGATGGTCCTCATTGTTTGGAAAATCATTAAGAGTGTTTATGATTCTAGCAGGATGAAGAAGTAGTTTTAGTTTAGTTGTTTTTTCACTGAAAAATAATGAGAAGAATACTGTACAACTTTCAGGATTGATTATAGGAATGAATAATAGGGTTACGTGAATGATTCTAAGAATGTAACAGGTGAAGAGTAGGAGATAACGAAGCAATGTGATATCTAACATGTATCAACAGATGGAAGACTTTGTTAGTGTTGAAAAACATATTCAATAGGGAGAATGAGATTTTGTGATGAATTATAAATAATCAGAAAGGAGATGTAAGTATGACTAGGTTGTCACCTGTTTAGGCAAGATGATGTTTTGCCTCCCCCCAACAAAGAGTCGGGTCTCACACTGACTAGAGGATTGTTTTCCTAGTCAAACCATTGTAATATTTACTGCATTATAGTGGATAATCAATGTATGGGTAATACCAATAAATTGAATGGATGTAGATTCTATTATTGAGTGGCTAACCTTGTAAACATATAATGATTATATTTTTGCGGCTATCATATTATTGCATGTGATAAGGAATAGAGAATAATAGAATCAAGATACTAATAGGTCAATATGTACATGGAGAAATAGCTGAAATTGGTTTTAAAAGTACCAAACATAGATTCACCCCTCTCTAAATGTTACACATATCCCAAAATGGTTTTCTCAATTAAGACACTATAAAATATGAAATTACCTCCTGAGACAAATCTTTATTAATATCAAAAAATGAACATCAATGGATCATGATAAATCCCTTCAGACACTTTCTCACACTTATGTTTTGAGTTGAATGATGTTTCATTAAACTCATTCCAAAATCTCTATATAAATTATATCCCTTTCATTCCCATATTTTTCAAAGTAGATGGTCATGAATTGAAATCATGGACATCATAATGAAAAAAAATCTAGAAATAAATAACACAACACATTTTATGTATATTATCAATTTATAATAATTAATTTCAAATTAGATATCAAGGAATATTTAATTAATATTACCTTTACTTGAGTATCAAAGAACTCAATTTTCCTAACAGTAGAAATTTTATGCCAACAGTTAAAATTAATGGGAAATTTCACCATCTCTCAATAAATATGCCCAATAATCAACCTATAGATTCTTATAGCATCACCGGTAGGCACCTGCAAAATATTAAATATAATGATAATCTTGAAGTTCTTCATCTCCAATACATCATCCATGTTCTTATATATATATCCCTGATATTGGTTCTTTATTATTTTGAAAAAATGCATTATATAATTAATAAAATATATAGTGTTTTGATAAATTAATTACATAACGGTAATGGAAACTCACAAATATCCCTTATATGGAGGGGTGGTGACCTGACCCATCAATATAGGTGAATCGGTTGGTAGGATACCAATGAAAACTGGTGAAATAGATGGATCACATGGAGTCTCGAGTATAACATAATCACTTAGATCCAATGATGATAATGGTAGTGGTGGTGTTCTATGAGATGTTAATTGGCTAGGATCATGATTTTTTTGTTGTCATCATTTAAGAAATTCAAATGGTTTAGGTATATTAAATGTATAAAAAATGAAAAAAAAGTAAAAAATATTTCAATGAATATATGTACGAAACACTTATCAATGAGAAATTGTAACATATTTTCATTGAAAATTTATATATTAAATTATCTTCATCTCCATTATCATCATTGTTATCATACCGCATTGGGACTGGACCTTCTATTTCAACCTCGCTTTCATGTTATATTGTTTTGATATTTACAGGAAAAAAATTTCATTATTATGTGGTTGTTGAGGTTCACTGTCAGAAAGAACCAATTAATATTCATCTACCATATTATATAACTCTCTCTTATTTATGTGTACAAAAAACTCCAAACGTCATGTTTTTTATCATCTATATAATAAACTCTATTCACTTTGTAATACAATATAAATGGATCATTCTCTTCAATCTCACCAATATGGATCCAACAATAGAAGATGACAGAGGTAAAATACAATGAAAGTTTCTTTATACCCCTATCAATGTTCACTAACATTCAACTAAATATGACAACATAAAACTGACCATTGTTGTTTAATTCAATTATATCACTCAACATTTCCTATTATCCAACATATGAAATTATAAATACCACTCTTTTAAGATTAAAATTCTTCTCTGTAATAAATTGTATGAAACTTGATGCAATAAATACTCTAGGTATAGAATCTACTAACCTTCCTTAACAAACCATGATCTCAAAACATCATCACTTTTTATATTTCATCTCAATTGTCAAAATTAATTATCTAAAAAAATATATAAGGTTTTTCTTGTAACATAGACAAAATAACTTCATGTCAATAATATAAATATGAGAATATAATTACACAACTAGAAAACCATTTAAAAATATCCTTATTAACATTTTTTATTAATTCCATATCATTTCATGCTTGAAAACCTATTCGCCTCATTTTTTTAGTACCAATAATTTAATAATTGGATCTAAAAAAACACTATTGAGTATCCAATAGCCATGCGATTTGAGACTATATAATTTTGTCCATCTAAAATTTAAAACCATTCTAATTGGTCTTTTAATAGTTGGAAATACCAATGATTGGTTTTCAAAACAACAATTAGTGGATATGTCATCAGTATGACCATCACAATTTATTCTAGTCTCAATACCATCAAAATAACTAGAACAGAAGTTATATCACTCTTTTGATATGTAACCTCAAAAAACATAGCCTTTCGGTTGAGCTATATGCCTCACATATAAATTCAAATGACCAAAGTACATGAAAAAAGAAAGATATTAATAAAATTAACACAACTATTGTATAAAACCAAATTCACAAATGATAATAAATTTTTTGATGATATAACTATCAATTGGATATATCCATCGATAGTGTACTAGTGCACCTTGATTAGCTTCTTCAACAAAATGAATCATGACTATGAAGGATGAATTGGGAAATAACATCTCTAAATTAAAAGTGTCAAAAAATTATTTCTTGATGTTTATTAAGCTCAGTTAATTTTATATTTTTCTAAAAATATATTTTTAAAAGGTACAGAACTCAACAATAACCATAATTAATATTTCAGGTAACGTATTCTGTAATTTCAATAATAATAATAGATATATCATAATATACTACCCACAAATTTCTAATCCATGTAACATTAGTTTATTTAAGTCATCGCACATCGATACTTTCTTTTATGATCCCATTGACACTTTTACATTCATTAATATTCTATTGAATTTGTATTTGTAATGATTTATTATATTAAAAAAGATGAATTATTCTTTTAATTCTCATTTTCCACAAACCATTATTTATATTCATTGACTCCAAATCAATACAAGAATTAAGGTGATCCTCTAACTTACCTTGCTCCTTACTCAATATAAAAATTACATTTTCAGGAATGTTAATCTAAATATACATTATGTCAAGATTATAATGTATCAAATTAATCACCCAATATAATGTTAAAAAATATAGACTATTTCATCCATTGTTTTTTAGATTCTTCTAATACTCTACCCCCTACCATTTAACCCTTCTTTATATTGATAAAACTTTCTAAATTCTTCAATGAAATTCAGTAATTTTTTGTGAGATTTATGAACCTGGTAACACCTTTATTTCCCTTCTCAACTCAATATCTATAATGAATCATGTCTTGTTATATATTATTTTATTATAATCATAATTAAATCAGTCATGACACAGAAAAATGATTTTCATCTATGAGGTAATCATTGAGGTTCAAAATCAAAATAAAAAACAGAAAATAAAAACCAATATTAATGTTCCAATAAGATAATTTTATTATTCCAAGGAATTTCTCTAGTTTTCTACATTAAGGCCTCATTCATATTGAAATATTTCCACATTAGAAATCATATGTTTCAATACCATCATCCCATAATTATCACTATTTATTGATTATAGGTTGAAGGTATAAATAATTTCATTTACAATAATTTTCTTTCTAGGAATAATCATTTAAATAATGAAATAATTATTCTTCATATACATACATGGTGGTAGATTATATGGGGTCAAATAAATTGATAAAATTATATAATTAGTAATTAAATTACTTGATTTGTTAAAACCATCAGAATCCAAACCCAAACATAAATTCATAAGATAAAAAGAAAATATAGATATAGAGAATCAAACATCTTTCATGAATTTGAATCTTTCATATGTCTAACCAATACATTGTTACTATCATATGAATGAAACTTAATGTCATATGACATCGTAGATGACATGAATAATCATTGAAATCATAGTTTCAAAGGAAAGTAATGAACTAAATTTGCATGAGCTTTTATTTTTGTTACATCCTGTGGTTGCATTGATTTATACTCTCATTGATATTCATGCACTTCGATATTATTTTATGAAAATTTATACATTCCTATTTAGCATTCTCTTCTCCCCAATAATGCATGCATTAATTTTCACTTTTATTAATCTTTGTATAATCTTGTCCCTATTTTTTGAGGACTTTCTTCATCACAAAAAATGTTGTGAGGATCATAGCTTCACTAAAAGAATCATGAAGAAAATCTAAAATTGAAGACATATATTATTATGTAATTAAATAGAGAAACATTATATGATACAAATTATTTTGAAATGATATCTTTGAATACATGGGAAATCCATCATACGGTAATTGCGGTCCGTCGTCAATTAATACTTTAAACTTATTTTTTTAGTCATTGATGTTTGGTGAAATATTAACCTATTTAGTATCAACTGAAGGTTATGATGATTTATTAAAAACTTAAACATTGTATTCTTAAATATGAAATGATAATTTTGAAAAATTTCAAACTAAATTGTCCTCTTCTTGGTGACTTGGTGTTTAGTAAAAAATATTATCAATTTTCTTAAAATCTATACCCTTTATTTCACCATGAAAAATCCCACATGCATATCCACAAAGAATATGTTTCAATATTAAATTATCATATACTTCATTTTTTTCAACCATCACTTGAATTTAAAATAACGACCTAGAAATTATATTTTACCATCCACAGATTAGTTTTCAATTGTATAAGCTAAAAATTTATCCAAAAACATGGAAAATAGAGGTATGTTTTGCGGGAAATTTATCCACATATTATCCATAAGAATTGGAATGAATTCTCCCCATACATTCATATATAAAGATATAAATGTATAATTAAACATCTATAATCATAATTAAACAACTCCTAACTTCGTCATTGACTCTTTCACAATAACTATAATGAAAAATGGGATGAGTCAAATAATGAACCTTTTCATAATAAACTTGTAATATAAAAACATTAATTAAATGAATTACCATTTCTCACAAACATAGATGAATAAAAAAATTAATTATATAACCGCCAAATTATTATCATCTAATAGCTATTTAACCATAAATTAGATATTCTCCACTATTTAAGAAACATAATGATATTTTTTTGATGAAATATATATCCACCATATTCTTATAATCCATTAGAGATGACTATAATAATTATAAAATTATGACTTTATCACTAGAAAAGAGGATAAATACCGTGATATAAAAAACTTACAATTTAATTTCATCCATGATGGATAAATAAATAAGTTCTTTACACTATAAATTAAATTTTACAGAGAGAGATAAGGGCATAAACAATCTCATTTCATAGAATATTAAGACAATGCTCAATACCATAATAAAACTAATCAAATAATTATCACTAACCATATTTTATATATAATATATATATATATATGTTTATATATGAATGTATATAATTAATTTAAATCATTATAAACTAATAATAAAATAAAAAATATATTATTTTTTTCATGTAATTTAATAAACTACTCATTAAAGATTTATTTAATCACGTTAGATTTTGTAATTAAATATAGTGAATCAAAAAAACAATCAATATGATATCAAATTATGGGATTTTATTATATCAGGAATTCAAAAAAGAGTAATGAATGAGAGTTTTATAAGAAGACAACTATAGGGGTTCAGGGTCATAGAGGTCACCAGTATGGGGGATCGGGGTCACGATAGTAACTGACATAGTGTTGGGGTCATAGAGGTTGCTAGAAATAGGGTCAGGATCATGGATTAAGATGATAGGTAGGGTTAGGGTCACTTTTGTTGCCAATAGGTGGAAGGGGTGGGATTTTGGTCTTGGAGGTTACTGACAATGGGAATTCGGCTGACAAAAGAATCTAAAAGGGGTGTTGGGTGATGGTAGTCACTAGTAGGGTGTTTTGGTCAGGGCGGTCACTAGTATGGGTAACAATAGATGAGGAGAGAGGGAGGTAGAAGGTCGTAGGGCGTCATTCTCACCACAAAAAAATGGGAGGGGAGGTCATAGTATTGATTTAGAGGGGTTTGGGTATCTTCCCTGATGAGGGGAGGGATATTGAGGGGCTCCGCCAAGGAGGGGATATCGAGGTAAGAGGGGTGGGTTCAAGGGTTTCCTCTGAGGGGGGGGGGGGTTGGGTCACAGTCATGTATATGAGAGGGAAGTCGAAGGGTGGGGAGATCAGGGTTGGGGTTGTAGAATAGAGAGGTTGAAAAGAAAATGGTGATGAATTTTGGATTTTTTAAAATTACTAGAGACAGTTTAATTAAAACAACCAGTAATTGTTAATGTTAAAAAATAGAATAGTGTTATATAGAACATTATATATATAATATTTTTTTACATTATTTATTTCATAGAGGTTATTAGAATCTCCCATAATAATATTTTTTTAATAAATTATCAAAAATCACTATTTTTAATGATAATTGGCAATCTTATTATAACTAATAAATCATGTTATCCATTATTCATTACATGATTAATTATATTATTATAATTTATCAATCACATATTTCAGTTTCCTTTCCATGAATAACATGGTTATTATATGAGATTGACCATTCAATTCAAATTGCATCACATAATTTTGAAATCATTAATTAATGTCTCATAATAGACTCATTGACATAGGTATTTTGAGAGATAAATCCACATGGGGAAACAATCAATAGGGAAGTATTCTTGCCTATTATTGATGTGAATTATATATTGGTAATTCAAAATCTATTTCCTCATAACTCAATTCAATGGTCTCCACCAATTTCATTATGTCCATCTCAATCACTCCCTGATCCTTATTAACCTATAAACTGGACAAGTAGGTGGTGATTGTGTTTACATTTCCATTGGATGGACCTATGATCCTAGCTACCATCATATGGTGGACACATTCTAGACCAATAAAATATTTGTTTTATTATGGATTTCTATTTTTAATATGTTATAGAGTTTGAAGGGAAATATGTAAACATATAAAAACAACCACCCCCATCTGCTTCCAAGAGTTGGACTATATTAAGTAAAGCATTGAGAAATATAAGAACATTAGTATAAATTGTTGGGATCACTAGCTTCCCAGAATACATTTCTATAAAAAGAAACAACTAATTAATATGATATTGTAAAAAGAGATGTTAGCTCACCAATAGTCTAGTGCTATGTGGATTAGATAAGGAGATAGAATCACAAGATATTTTCGATCTTGCATCTTGTAGAAGAATTTAGTATATATCCTAAAAATCCTCATGATAAATGGTTATTTTACTATTGATCTTGAGATGATAATTGGTATAGTTGAATCCAATTTTAATACATGACTCACATGATCTATCCCTTTCATAAAATATACCAATCAAAGGGGTCATGTAGGTCTCTTTTGTGTTATCTTTCTTATGGTGACATATCATAATAACTATTTATTTCAGAACATTCTCTAGGATATTAATATTATTTTAACTCTAAAACCTCTCCTGATCCTAATAGAGTCTTAATATCCTTCTACAATGATTCATAGGTATTTTTAATGGTGATATCTTGGAGGAAGTTTAATATTTTATGTAAGGAAGATTTATCTGTTGGTTGGATTGTGAAAAAACATTGATTCTTATATCGATGGTGACACGCCTATCTTCATTGGGATAATATAAGCACATTAGTATGTGAAACCTCCAATAAAATGTTTTTATAAATGTTATCGATAATAGAATATCAATGTACCTTCATAGCTCGGTTTCCATGGATCATCAGGGATTCATCAAGGGAATGTACATCTGTAGTCCTATAGTATTGTCTTAATAATTGATTTAAGGAATAAATATGAAAATTATAGGATCTAACATTTACCTAAAAGTGTACATGGAAAGAAAATTTGATAGGATTGAGTGGTTTTTTAGTCTCTTGGTGATAGATTTCATGTGATTATTTACATTGGATACATATATTCATTTCAGATACAACAACTCCCTTTGTATTTTTGTTACCATTATATGAAAGAAATATAAATTCTCCATGTTATCATAGTGAATAATGTAGTGGGATTCATTTTTTCCCAGTGTGATTATGTTGGATTCTGATTCCCCCATTAGACACCTTACTAAGAGCCTTCATAATTTTAGTATCCTTACCATCCAATGAAGGCGAAGATTTAATTGTTTCTACGACCTAGTATTTTAATATTATATGGTTTTATTTTTTAATGGAAGCATAAATTCCATTCATGGATTTAATAAGGCCTTCTAAGAGTATTGAATATAGAGACGCCAATACATAATCAGGGATATGATAAATGTTTTCATTTTGATTTTTTATAGATGCATGATAATATGATAGAGACATGTCTAGGAGATCATAGATAGAGTTTCCATATATATTACTTAGAATCCCCAATCTGTTATGGTATATTCCATATATATCATTATGATTGGGTGGTAGATATATTTTCTCATCTCATTAACAACTAAATGACCCACTTACTTAGTTGTGGTTGTATAATTTCTCTGGTTCATTGAATCATCAGTTTCATTTCAATGAATGTTAATCATGTTCTCAAATAACCAATGTAATTCCTTAGATAAATTTAAAATCGTAGCTGTTATTTTACTTGGGATAGACATTCTAATGGGATATGTCATTGGTATTTTTGGGCTATTCTAACTAAAGTAGTGAATAAATGAAATCCCAATATTTATATTATCACATGAATGCTACATTGTTTACAATATAATATTTCATTATTTTTTATTTAATGTTTGACCATTTATAATATTTTTATAGTTGTTATGTATATGAAGAAAATGAGTTTTCTAAAGTGTGGGTTATTTTTATCATGGAAAGTTATCCAATAACATTTCCACGTCCTTTAGAGCCATTTACGTTGGATTATTGTAAGGGGATAGATTAGTTTATTGAATCATAACAACGAGAGAGATATTTTTTGTTTATTAGTGTTCCCATGTTCAGACATTGTGTTTATGGAATCAAGTAATCATCCATCTTTCATTCAATCCATCTTGATTTATAAGGAATGAAACATATTTGACATTACCATGATGACATACGACTATAGTAAATGCATTTTTATGGGATCCTCAGTGAGTATTATTTTTCTTAGTCATATTATAATTTTTTACATGAAACCACAGAGAAAGATAAAGGGGTTGTCTTCTCTAGTGAATAGACACTCTGGTGAATTACCGTTTTCTATTTGGTGAATATGGAACCATTATATATCCCTAGAATTATTGGTAAATTGAATGAGGATTAATCTCACTTCTATGTTCCTCTGTTGACGGAATTCCCATGATGAATGGGCCTCAAATAGTTTCTTTCAAAAAGAGTGGGAGACCTTAGTGTAGGGATACATAAGTGATGTTGCTGGGATGTGGTCTCAATAAATTACAATATGGAACATTATCCATATTTACTTTCATGGCATGGGAAAAATATGAAATTAAGGATAGAGAAATTCTCCTTCCATCTGGATGTTGGTGACTTTAGAATGAAAGGAATAAGGTTGGCCTCGATGGCTACCCCAACTCAAGGTTGTCTCTATTATCACAGAACAGATTTTTAGAGGATGACCTATCATCCAATTTAAAATGGTGGGAGAATTACCCTTCTTTAGGGAATATCATGGTTAGTAAGACCCCTAACATTTTGTGTCTAGTTTTACTAGCACATTGGATATGTTCAAATACCCAAAATAGTGGTCTTAAGATCAATTTTTATGGATCATGCATGCTTGGTTTCATACGGGGGGGGGGGGGGTCAAATTCTTAACCCCCTGAGGTCAGTTTTTATAGCCTTCAATGCCTCTTATTGGTGTGGCGACTCCCACCTTATAATAAAACGCACCATGCTTAATGTTATTGACTTATATAATCTAAAAATTAATGTGTTTACCTCTATTTAAATAGAATCTTTTACTATCCTCAACTATCCATAAGAAAAAATAACCACATCTTGTTCCATTGGTTATCGTATTCATATAGATAATAACATCATTTACAACTGGGTGAAATTGAATCACATATGGTTTGAGTGGAATAAATCTGATGACTTCCATTCATTAAGGGATACATAGTATTTTTTTACATACTTTGAAATTATAGGTTACCTCCCCTTATTGGTTTGGTCATTTAATTGGATATCTAATTTGGTTACATTACATCATAACCCATTAATCCATCAAGATCCTTTATCTTTTAATATAAATTATTATTTTTTAGATGGTTTTTTGGGTTTTATAATGTGAAAAAGATTGTTACACAAAGATAATGTAATGATGCAACCATTAGTTCTCCATCTACACACAAAATCCCCATTGAAACATTATGAATCCCCCAATTATCAATGGCTAAAAAAATAATTAAGGCGAAAAAATTATAATTGGGAAATGGTTTACATAATTATAATCCATCCTAAGCAATCACCATATTTCCCTAAAATTTCAAACATGTGTAATATATAAATCAAATATACCTCCTTATAAAAAATAGAGACACATAATTGGGTATCCTATAATATTACTATATAGACTATCATAGATTAAAAATATCCCAGTGTATGTGGTACACAAAACCATTCATATCAATTATTAAAAAAATAAATACATGAAAAATTGATTCATGATGAAAACATTACCATAAATACGTATGCAATACCTTGATACAGATATAATACATGTGAATATAACATAAATAAAACACAAGGCCATAATCATGTATTTTAATTACCTGATTATGAAACCAGTATGAAGGGTAATTTAAACACATTGGGTGGATATTTACCCCTAAAAATAGATATCCACAACTTTGGAATCTATTAAAAATTTTAAATAATGGGTTTTTATATTGAACCAATACAAAAAAATCCGAATGAAAATAATTAACCCTTTTATTCTTTGATAGAAAAACTAATCCTTTGAATGGTATTCTTACGTTATATTTTAATTTAAAATAAAATTAAACATGCCCAATCTCTATATATACCTTCCATGAAATTTTTAATAGAAACCTATGATCAATATATAACTATATTCCTATAATATTTATAAACCCCCAAAATATAATAAAAATAATGATTATTAGCAAAGAAAGTGTGGTATAAATTAAAAGGAAACAAAAATATCTATTTTATAAAATAGATCACGACACATCCATTTTAATAAATATAATTTTGGGTCATTATTTACCAATATTTTTTGTTCATCAAGATTTATGTCATGGTATATTTACATATGAGATTAAGGATTTGTATTTGGTTAGTTTGAACATTATTAAATTTAATTAATTAATTTCTAATTTAAGTTATTTAATATTATATTTGATGATTTTTAGGTGGATTGGAGTTAAGGGGATGTATTCGGAAATTTGAGGGAAAATAGAGAGTTTTAGTGAGTGGGCCATCAAACCGATGAGATTATATTAGGTACCATGTTGGAGTCTTATTGGTTAAACGGCTACTGTTGATATCAATAGGTACCCATTGGCATTAAATCATATACTCAGTATAATCATTATAAAATAACTAAAAATATAGTACTTTTGGTCATTTCAATACATATATTTTGTCCCCATAAACTATGGCTCAAAATGATTCCTTTAATCCATACATAGATGGTACTTTTCAATATTGTATCCCCTATTATCTCCCTTGGGTGAAATCTTATTTGATCATTGGACTAGTTAGATCAAAGTGGTTGAATAATATCTTAATAGGCATGATAAAGCTATGGGTTTCCTCTAATATCGTTTTTTCTGGTGTTTCTATATCAAAATTTATCAAAATATTATTTTCACATTTTAGGTCTTGAAAGGAACTCTAAATTATTTTATGTTCCTTACATCACAACTATTTATGGATTTCTACCTAGGTAAATACATTTTATTTCCATTTTTTCATTTTCCAAGTTTCTTTTCATAGGTTTGGAGTCAGGTAACCTGATATATATATATGTATCATTACTAAAGGTGTTTATGTGGTGGAATATATAGATTATAGTCTTATATAGTTTCTTACTTTTAGGCTTTATAGGGTGATCCTCTTCTATTTATCTCATACTGTTAATTTTTATCTATTGGTAGGTAATGGGGTAGAGTTTTATAATTGATGTAATGTTTTTCGTAAAAAATAATTTAATTAAAATTTGTTTTTAAATAAACCTTGATTGGAACTAGTTATCCCATATTTATTTTATTATACACATTATGTGGGTGTGATATTGTTGTGGAACCCATATATATTATAGATGAATAATACATGTTATTAGTTTCCAATCTGGGTATTAAAATATTTAGAACATAATATTCATGTAATACATGGATAAATCATGCTTATGGAACAACCTATAGATATTTAATTATAGAGATATTATTATTCACTTGAAAGTGGAAATAAATTAATAACATAAAATGTTTAAGGATCCCTTCATTTAATCTCAATTATAGTGTTCCCCTGCAGTAATAATGGTTCTATATGAAATGGTTATTCCTGATTTAATCCATTACAGCATAATGTTTAGAATTTTAAATTGATAATGATTTGACCCATCTTCTTATTATGATTTTATAATTTATATGGTTGTTAAATACTTATTACTCATATTTTATATGTTCATCCTTGGTCTCTATTTACTTCATATATAAATTTTTATCACTGTTCTAAAGGATTTCTGTAGGGATATTTTGTATGTTACCTAGGGGAATTATTTTTATACATATGTTATATTTATACCTAATATGATACATTATTTATATTAAATAATGAACATATATATATATATTATGACAAACGCTCACACACTCCTTCATATGATATTATAGGCCTCCTATACATGGGTGATTTATATATGATACCTCTATGACAGTGGACATGTTGCCTAATAGGTGTTAGTGACTTACATGTAATTACTCCCTACATTATGATTATGTTTACAAATATATATATGTATTTTGGATGATGTTGTAAACATTTTATAACACATCTTAAAACATACTATTTATTCCAATTTTTTAAAATATCATGGAAACTTTTTCATCATTTTTAACTGTGTATCATTTCAATTTGTATATCTTGGACTTTGATAGACATCAATGTGTTTACTACATACCCTACCAAATTTATATTAATGCTTTGTAAAATTTGATTTCGGAATTATAATATGTGGTTTGATGGTGTCTTCTACAAGATATAATATATTAATATCCTAAATGTGTTCATTTGTAATGTATGTAGACATATTTTTGTGTGTTATCCAAGGGAAGATATAGGGCCTTCACGTGAAGAAAGAGGGATCCAAAGCATGAGTTGTCCCCACAAGTGGTTCATGGAGATCAGTTAGACACTTTGAAGTGTGTATTAAGATTCCACAGTGCAGAAATTGGGGTTTTCCACAATGGTTCACATGAAATGTTCCACCAATGGGACTTCCCATATTGGCTAGTTGGGTATGTTTGGTGAAAACATCATTTTTGTATTTTGTTTTTGTATAGTATCAGTAATTTAATTTATCATGTGGTCATTTGTAGGATACATATGAAGAGAAATTAATTTCATATAGATTATTCCATATCAATTACAAAGGTACCCTTTATTTATATGTTTCTCTATAATAAATATGTTTATTTGTGTCATTGTATTATACCACCAAAGGTATTGTGAAAATTACAGTATGCCTCTTATTATTTTTTATATGACTCTAATGTTTGTAAATAATATCCAACTTGAATGATATTTATTCATAAACATTTATTCCATCCTCTACCGACGGGTTGGTTCTCCAAAGTTTTTTTGGTTATTTAGATCAGCTATGTTCAAGTATCTAGTCCAGGTCGCTGAAAAATGGAATCAAAGAACACAAAGGTCTGTTGGGTATGATAATTTATATTATCAAGGAGCTATAACCATTAATAATTATGATTTAATCAATAAATATTATAAGGAAACCTAATTATGGTAGAATATTGAGTCACCAGGGTTCCATTGATTTATATTTTTTCTTTCATTAGGATTTCTAATAAATTTGAGTCACGTGAATCTTACTCATTGTCCATAGGTAGGAACATGTAGTAAATTTCTCGATGTTGTATGCAATATTGCGTTGGAATATATATTTATTATGGATCCAACCGATGATTCATTTTTATTAAAACATTAAATTTTACTAAATATGTTTCTCTAATATATTCATTAGTAAATAATGTTTAATATGGACACCCAACTGATTAAGTGATTGAGAATCATATTTTATATTTATTTTGATAACTAATATTTTCTTTATTATCTTTACAGCATGCATTAAAATGTATTTAAACAATGTTTTAAAACATTTATAAATTTTTCAAAATTCATTTTTATATTTTTATAGTCAAACATTCATGGATATATTTTATTAATAATGTTTTAACAGTTTGATTATTGTATTTAAAATTATAAAATATCCCGATAATTAAGAATATGGAATAGATAAGATGAGGTAAAAATTTCCAATTCAGTTAAATATTTTAGTCGAGGTTGTTGAGATTTATATAATTCTAGGTTAGATATATATTTTTTAGACCATCTGATAGAGGGAACATGTAATTTTTACCTTTTAATGGGTGGTAAGAATCATATGACTAATATATCATGGGGTTTTCATGATTCGTGTGATTTCTAGTTAAAATCTTGATGTAGCCTCAAATAGTCATCTAATTCAAATATTTTTAGAATGTATATAAGTTTTTTCATTCCAGATATTATATTTATAAGAAAGGATGTGTTTTCTAATGTTTCTTAATCCAAGAACATCATGATGATTAAAAAAATGGAAATTTTGAATTTATTATAGGAAAAATAGTTTTGGAAACTATAATAAACTGGTGTTTACATTTTAATTGTTTTTAAAGTGTTGTTTTAACAAAAATTTTAAGGAAATTATTAGTCTTTCATGTAAAAAAATATATAAATTATTTCATTGGATTTTCAAGAGTACATTAATGGATTTTTTAAACATTTTCTAAATAATTATACTATGATTGTAAATTAAAATAAAATGATTGTTTTATTTACTTTAGTTCTAAAATATTTGAACCTGAACTAGGATTTAGTTTTAGGGAAATCTTGTTTATATATTTTATAGTGGTTGGTTTGATAAAAAAATATAATATGTGTTTTTTGGTAGAATAAAGGGGGAAAATTTTGGGTTGTCGTAGTGGGTGGCTGCTCGATACCAAGTCTCTGATCACTAGATCCCTGGTGAACACTCCCTTGGGATAATTCCCATTAGAATAACATTATATAGTGTGTGGAGTCTAAATTGATTATTCATATATAGCGATGAATCAGTTCTCTTAACCTCATCTATATTAGAACAACTTGGTGTAGTGATGAGCCCGATTATTCCCAATAGTGGTTTGAGAGGGGGACAGTTTCATGTTCTTTTGTCTTATTAATTGTACTCTTTCTTTAAGTTGATTTCTGAAGGTTATTTTTAATCACTAGATCAATGGAATAGATCTTTTAATAATTACATTCCTCAATATTGAATTTTCATCTTATTTTGTTATTTCTACAATACGGTATTATTTTTCATTTTACCAGATAGTGGTAGAACAACTCAAAAAATATAGATTCTTTATATTTTTTTATAAATTGTCTCTCTTTTTTTATGTTTAACCTCCATGTTTAAAACATAATGGAATCAATTTTGAAGTTAGTACTTGTATGCCTTGGTACTAAATTTTCCCTATGAGAAACATAGTTCTGAAAAGTGAGTTCACAGTATCATTCATTTGGGTACGAGTATTAATGGTGTGTTGTATCAAAACAATATAAAATAAATCATTCAGTTTTATAATTTTAATTTATATTTATTAAGGATATAATTTTGAAAATATATATGAATCAATATATCTATATTAACATGGTAAGGTATAAATACTTTTATATTGGATACATTTTTAGTAAGAAATATATATGATAATATAAAAAATATTTTACTTTAAAATAATTTGTAATTATTTATTAAAGAATAATATCAACATTTAAAATTGTTTTGTTTAAATTAATTCACATTATGTGGTAAAATTTAGATTTGGGTGGTTTTGATTAAAATATGACTTGTCTTCAATTAGAACTCATCGAAGTTAGAAATTATAAGATTGATTACTCTTACACTGACTAAATAAGTCTATTCATTAATGGATGAGTTTGTTTATGTGGTTTTAAAAAGGTAACAATGTCATTTATTATATAATAATTCAATATGTGGGTTGAAAAAACTTTAATTATTTAATAAATGTTTTAGAAAACTAATATTATTATATATATTATTGTTTTAAATAATTAGTTAGGCTATTTAAAAGATGAATTTGAAACATTTAGGAGAAATAAGTTTTTTAAATCCATAGAATTCAGACATTATGATTATTATAATTTTATATTTTATAAACTATAGTGGGGTTTGATGTTAATAAATTTGGAATTTTGGGTAAAGGAAATTAGTTGGGGGGGGGGGTTGAAGGGAGTGTGAATTGTATTTCAGAAGAATGAATTTATGTTTTGAAATCATTCTTTGGGGTTGTTTTTCAATGAAAGGACGTTTTATGATTTGAACCTCAAATTTCATCTTTTATATTTAGTTTATGTTTAATAAATTACTTAGATTTATTATTTTCAAATGTTGAAATTCATGAATGGTTGGTATTTTTCTTTTCTATTGGAAACTAAATGTTTGGCTAAAAATTAATTTTTAATTTTCAAACGGCATAATATTAAATCACTATAATAATTTATGGTTCTTGTAAATATTTATTATAATTCAAAAAACAATGTATTTTATTTTTTCTTGAGATACATATATTATATTCCAATAAATATGGGTTCCTGATTAACTTATTATAGACTTATTCTACTTGAAATATTATAAGACATGCTTTGATTAGATGTCATGGATATAAAACCTTATTAGTTTAAAGATATTTTTTTATAAAACTGTATTTAGTCATTTAATATATTTGATAGAGATTATTTTGAGTCAATAATATTTCCTTATGACTTTCCCATTCCTCTACATTTTGAAAATCACAAAAAACATTTTTTTCTTGAAAATTATTTTTTCGAAGAATTATTTTTAGATAGAAACTTATCATTATCTAAGAAATTTTTTATCCTTAACTTCATTTTAATGTCATATTCAATGCCTTCTCAAATTCAAGTCGAACCATTTTTTATTTAAAAAATCTGGATTATTTTAAAAAACATAAAAATATTACAATTCCTTAATGTACTGTGTATTTTTAGTTTTAGACTCGGAATTCCTTGAAAAACAAAATCTTAATTATTTGAAATTCAGACTCTAAATTATTTAAAATTCAGACTCTAAATTCTAAGAATATCAGACTCCAAATTCTCTAAAAATAATTCTCTCAATCTTATAAAATTAAGATTCTGAATTCTTTAAAATTCAGACTCTCAATTCTCTAAAATTCAGACTCTGAATTCTTTGAAATTCAGGTATCAAATTACTCATAATTCAAAATTTGAATTCATAGAAATAACAAATCCAAATGTCAAATTTTCTAGAATCTAACTGTTTATATATTAATATTATAATTCTATATTTCCTAGATTCCAATTATTCATATTTGTTTAGGATACACTATTTTCGTAACATATTGTTCGAACTTTATCAGATTCTATTTTACATATGGTTATCAAAGATAAGAATGTTTTTCTTATATAATAAAATTTCATTACACATGATTTTGTTTGAATAAAATTATGTTATAAAATATGTTTCTAGCTAACTATTGGTTGACTGACACATGTATATGCCCCTAATATTCAAGGAAGAATACGACCATTGGGAGGAGGGAGCCGTTCATTGATTTTTTTCCAATAAATAAAATATCATTTGGATGAGATCATGTTGAATGATTATCATAGATATTACATGATGTGAAGTGATTTCTAGAGAGTGAAATACTCTCATGCCTTGGGAATTTTATGAACATTCTGTTCAAATATGAACATATTGTTCAACATGATAAGTGAGACCCCAATTTTTGATGAGTACAATTGAGGTATTATAGGGATAAGAAGATAAAGGTATCCACCAAATTAATGTTCAAGGTCTTACAAGGATAGAATTAAAGAGGTGCCAACAAACTTAATGTTTGAGGACTTACGGGGATAGGAAGATAGAGGGTACGACTACTTTAAATTTTGATAGTTTTGGATATTGTAAGTTAGAATCTGATATTCTTATCGAGGGCATACCCTGGTGTGGGTAAGAGAAAAGTCTCATTAATGTATAAATCATGTGACTATTACAATATATTACTGTATACCCTTCTCTTAGGGTTAAAATATTTCCCAATTTTTAACTTGTTTATTGCTGAATGTTTCATTTCTAATAATATTTTATTAAAGAAAGAAATAATTATTTTCTTATACATTCTTATACTTGTATACACTGATAAATTAGATTCTATATGATTTAAGGTAGAATATGTTTCAATGTAAAATTTTATTTATTCTCTTTTATGGATCCATTTTTCCAAATCCTATGAAATATTATTTCTTAGTTCAAAACCAAAGAGGGTATGTGAATATACCATGATTAAGATTTTTAAAAATAGATTTAATTATTGCTAAAAGTGAATGTTTTTAAATAGACAAATCACCAACTCTTTTATTTGAGTATGTACATATTATATTTTGATCATACAATTGGTTTCTGAGTAGGTCTCGTAAATACATATACTCACATATAAGTTTTCTTGAACATTTTTTTATCATGATATAAAATTTCTTGTTTAAAATTTACTTCCTAGAGTTTTTCTTTATGATTTTTATCTTTGTTTATTAACTTTTTCTACTATTAACTGTTATAGAAGAGATATTTTCTTATATAATGGTAGGTATGAATGTTTTTTCTATTAACAACCTGAATCCTATCAGACCAACAATAATTTATGGTAATGATTATGAGTAATGGAGATATATGATAAATACTATTTATGTCAATAATAGACTGGAAAAAAATTTCATGCACAATATTGATTTCCAAATTCAAGACGTGGAAGTCAGAACCTTCAACAACTTAGAAAATCTTGAATATCAATTAAACTACAAGTTACACCACACATTGATTTGTTCTATGACCTAGAATATATATTTTAAAATTTATTGTTGGGAAGCATCCAACATAAATTGGAATAACCATGATCTTACACATTTTGGAAGTTCTAAATTGATAGAAACTAGAAGATCTATGGTAAGAGATGAATATCATGGATTATTATTTTCATATGGAGAACCTGTTGGAAATATAAATTAATGATTTATGACCATTGAAAAAAATCTTGATTCTCAGGGAGATAAAGGTCTTAATGATTATGATTTTGTGGAAATGATTATAGATATCATGCCAAATGAGTGGGAATCTAAAAGGACAATGATTGGTGAGAACCGAAAAATATCGAGCATTACACATGATGAGTTATTTGGAATATTTTTTCATAATGAAATAAGATTGAGTATACATGATGATTTTAAAAAACAATATTCTTAATGGAAGTGTAGATTTCACTACTATATCAAAATCCAAGACTCTGTAATGGTTAATTAGATCTAAATCTAGAAAATTTGTTGTTATATCTGAATCAAGTAATTGTTAATAGTCTAAGAATGAATTATCCAATATTTCTCGAAGGACGAAAACAATTATGGGAACAACATATTTTCAGTATAGATATAAAATGAATTATAGAAAGAACCAGAAATATTATGATGTAACCTGATATGAGTGTAAAAGGTCTATACATATCAAAAATGGTTGTCCATATTTGAATAGAAAATACATGAAGGAAAATCATTCGGAATGAAAAAGTGAGAATTATTACAAATAAAAGTAAAAGAATGTCCTGAATGAAAATGACACCTAGAGAGCTAGTATTGGTGACTTGTTATATGACAGCTCAGGATATGAATCTTTTTCTCAGAAGGATATTGGTATTATAACTAGATTACCTTTTGAAAATCATTATCTTATTACTATGGTACATAATTCTAAATATATAACCAATATTTCTATAAATTATAATTTTCTTAATGAATAATATTATGAATACTTGGATGGGGATTATTCTCCATCCATATATAATATATTACTTTAATTTGAAGAAATTATTAGATTTTGAAAATTAATTGAAAATGAATATTGTAAGATAATAAGATAGTTGGAGATATAAAATTAAAGAATTTTTTAATTTTAACAATAGAGGTATCATATCATTTTTAAAGAACATGATTATAAAACTTTTTATTTTGAAGGTGTTTCTAGAATCCTTAAGGAAGTTAATTATGATATGTATAAACATTCTAAGGATCATGAATTGTTTTTCTAAGATAAATTTTTTAGGGAATAATTCATTTTATAAAACTAATTCATATGAGGATAAGAACTTATTTATTGGACTAAAACCCAAAAATTTTTACTTTTTGAATCACTATTCAATTTTTACATCAGGGTGGAAGGAATTTGATAAATTGTATTCACAAATTCATCCTCTTAGTAAATTCTCATGTATTGGTTATACTTATTCAAAACATGATTTTAGTCATAATTATTTTTCCCCAAATTCACCTTTTTCCATATGATTTAATGTGGTGGACATTGGGAGAAATTTTTTTCCTTAAATAAAACTCAGTCTATAGGTTTTCAAAAAGAATAAATTTATAATAAAATGTGGATTCTAAATATTTTACTTTCTAAAATTTCCGTATGAAAGAAATATTCGATTCTGAAAGTCTATCTCTTTTATGTTTTAGAAAATAAAGAATGTACAGACAATAATACTTGGTAAATGGATATTGAATGTTCTTGGTACATAACTGGTAACAAAAAACGTATTTGAAAAATTTATCAAGATTATGGGAGGAAATGAATGTCTTGGAAATAATGCTCCAAGATAGATTATTGATAGAGTAAAAATTATTATTCATAGAAAATAAATAATATCAAATGTTTTATATGTTAAAGGTCTTATGCACAAACTTATTATAATAGTCCTATTATGTGATGGTGGTTTCCATGTGAATTTTAAGAATGATAAATTTTTATTAAAAAATTTCAAGGAACTATTAATTATCTCTTCTAGTAGACATGAGAATGTTTATAGGATAAAATTATAAGACATTATAAGCCATGATTTACATTGCCTTATAGTGATAGAATATAAATCCAGGTAATGGCATAGATGAGTAGGAAACTATAACCTTAGGAAATTATGAATAATATAAATGCATAGACTTTTTATGGATATACCCGATCTTATATTTGTTTCTTCAGATGTATATGATCCTTGTCAATATGAAAAAAAACATAATCGATCTTGAAATAAATTGGTGATGTCTCAACTTATAATGATTTATAACTAGTTCATATTGATCTTTTTGGCCCAACAAAAAATGGAAGAATTGGAATAAAATATTTTCTATTTATTTTATTTGATTATCTCACTAGATTTACAAGGGTATATTTTCTAGAAATGAAATATGATGCCTATTTTTATTTTGAAACATTTAGTGCCCATGTAAATATTGAGAAAACATTTACGTTGATAACTATTAATATTTATGATGGAGTAGAATTTGAAAATTAATATTTTTCAACTTTTTTGTAGTAAGGAACACATTACTCATAACTTCTCAACCCTAATAACTCCTCAACAAAATGGTGTTGTTAAAAGAATAAATATAATTATTTATGAGATAACTAGAACCATGTTAAGTGAATAATATGTTTCTAAACAATTTTGTGATTATGTTGTATGTAATGATTATTATAGTATAAATAGATATTTAATCAGACATATTATTAACAAAACACCTTATGAATTGTGGACTGATTGAAAATCTAGACTTTCTTATTTCAATGTATTTTGATTCAATGTGTTTGTTTTGGAAACTAAGGTTAACATATATAAGTTCACACTAAAATATACCGATGGAATTTTCTTAGGCTATTACACTACTTTTAGGTGTTATAGTGTTTAAACAAATCTTGTGGTTTTGAAGAAATAGTACATGCTAAATTTGATGAAATTGATGCTTTTGTTTTTAAACAACCCCAACCTAAATCAAAAGATGAGTTTTAAAAAAATTATTATTAAAAATTGATATAAGACTCTTGTAATAAAATAATACTCCTGAAAATGATTTTGATGTATTTACCCTAGAATATTTTCAACCTTATGTTGATGAATAAGCTATAGAAAATCCGAATCATTTGTTTCATAGAAATCATCCCATTGATAGTATCATTATTGATTTAAATCAACATTTAAGGACCAAAATATGATTAAGAAATGACGTAGAACATCTATAATTTCTTTCGTAAGTAGAACTTAGAAGCATTGATAAATCATTAGGTGATGATGATTGGGTTAAATCCATGCAATATGAACAAACCAAATTTGAATGGAATAATATCTGGTCCTTGCTTGAAAGGGCTATGGAAAAAAATTTAATTGGAGTAAAATGGGTCTTCAATTTTTTTGAATAAAATGAAATCATACTAAGAAATAATTTTTCATTAGATTCTAAAGACTATAATCAACAAAAGGAATAGACTATGAATAAACCAATGCTCCTGTAGAAAAACTTGAATCTCTACTTATTTTAAATAACATTAAAACATTATTAAATTTCAATATTTTACAAATGGAAGTGAAGTGTGAATTTCATAATTTATATGTACATGAGAAAGTAGATTTTAAATAACCTCCTTGTTTTGAAGACAAAGAATATCTAAAACATGTTTCCATACTTACCAACGCTTTATATGGATGTAAACAAGAACCAAGATCCTAGTATGATAGACTTACATGATTTTTGTTACAAAACAATTTTGTTAAGAGGGACTGCTGATCCAAATCCTTTTATAATGAAGTATAAGAAAAATAATATGATTCTTCAAATATATATTGATGAAATTATAATTGTATCAACTTGTAAATATTTAAAAAATTCATTTGCAAGGCTAATGAAATATTTGTTTGATATGAGTATGATAAGTGGATTAAAAATTTGTCTTGGTTTTCAAATATATCAAATACCATAAGGAACTTATATATCTCCACATAAATATATTAAATATCTTCTTAAAAAGTATGGATATGAAAACAGTAAAAGAATAAGTACTATAATTGGTAACAAAATTTATCTTGACTATGGTGATGCTGGAAAACCAGTATATCAAATATCTTTTAGTGTTATGATAGCAAGTTTATTATACATAATTTATAGTCATGTAGACGTAATGTTTTCAGTATGATTATTTGAAAGATATTAATCTAATCAAATAGAATCTCATTTAAAAGCAGGGAAACGAGTTTTTTTCTATTTGAAGGGAACCATGAAATAATGACTATTTTATTCTTATGGAAATGATTTAGTTTTAAAAAGATTTTAGGATATTGATTATGATGGATGTAGAAGGGATATAAAAAGTACATCTAGAACTTGGTATTTATTATAAGATTCATTATTTTCATGGTCATCAATGAAGAACTACTTAGTATCATTATCCACTATTGAAGCTGAATATGTGGCTGCACGATATTGTTGTGTTAAAGTGTTCAGGATGCAACAAACACACACACACACAGATTATGGCATGAGTTTTACCGAAACATAGATATTTCAAGATAATAAAAGTATTATTTCCCAAAGAAAAATCCATACACATAACTCTCGTGCATAACATATTGATTTTAGTCACTACATTCATAGGTATCACACACTTAATGGAGATACCATTCTTCATTTTATTCAAATTCAAGATCAAGTTTCTTTTATTTTTAAAAAATCCTTACCCACTGATATTTATGAATATATTAAACAAATGTTAAGAATAATAACTATAATGTAATCCCCCAAATTAATTAATTTTTATGCATATCTCCATATATTAAGAAAACACATTTTCATTGGGTGAGTACATTTTTAGGTTACCTAAATGTATTTTTCATAAAAAAAAATTTCGGAACCCAAATTTTTTCATTCTTAATAATCCTTCGGAACCCAAATTTTCAGAAACAAAAATTTCCGCTCCTTAATAAAAATCTCTGAAATATCGGTTTTTAATGATTGTATCAATACCGACAATAGTTTTTAAGAAATAAGAAATGTTTTTTCATTACATAATTGCTTGTAGTTTTATTTTTACTTTTACTTATTTTTATTATATTTTATGAAAACTCTATCAGATTAACTTTACATATATCTGATTTTCCCTAAATGCTCAATAGATAAAAACCTACTAAATATTTATTTGGCATTCATCTCAGCCATCAGATCAGATAAATTTAATATTAATCATTGGATTAAATAAATAATTTGAATTATCGCCTTGAAACATATATAAAGGCACACTAATATTTTTCCCACATCGGTTTTTCAATACTTCATACACTGAAGCTCTACCCATATACAAATCGGTCATTTAGTTTTCCATGTTTCTTTACACTCTGGATGACCCTAGAAATTTCCACACAAAATCAAATGAATTAAAATAAGGAAATCAAGTATTGGAAAATTCATAGGGAAAGGATGGTTGACCCAAATTTATATTCAAAGTATAATTCCTTGATTATAAAGAATATCAAGATGAATGGATGTGATAGTCTAGGTGTAGCTATACTGAAGAGTAATGATCCAATTTATGATGACCATCTCATAGAGTTTTATGACTCAGTTAGTTTTCATAAATAATGGGGAAAGGAAATGATTTCATTCAATACCTATGTAAAATACTATTCATTATCATTTAACATGGTTACAAATATTCTTGTTGTCCCTTATGTAGATCAAGAAAATTGGTTTCTATCAGAATTTACCTGATAAGATAGGATGTTTTGATAAGTTAAATGAAATTGAGTTCCCTGGACTCAAGGGAGAGAAGTCACCATATATCAACCATCTATGAACAAACTTTAGGGTTTTATCCTTATAGGTATAAATTTTTTCAATTAGGAGAAAAAAAGACAAGGAATCTCTATAGAAAAGTGATGTCATTTTGTTGGCTTTATTGGTCAACCTTAGAATTGAAAACCTTGTCAATTACATCAATCAGATAATAACCAACAAAATGAATGGTACACACAAATATCCAATTATCATGTATCTGGTGATATTGTCAAAGATAATTTTACTTTGTTTAAAGTCCTTTAAAATTACCTATAGTTCTAAACCTAAAACAATTAAGATCATGTTGTTGAGTGATGAAACTCTAAAGAGGATGAAAGATGGTTTCAAAACCAAATCTAGTGAATTTTATGATCTATTTGAAATTGATAATGAAGATTTGTTTAAGAAATGGGATGTAGGAAAAACAATTCTGAAAACATAAAAGAAGAGAATGGATAAAGAATTGGAATCCAAAATCAAATCCCATTACAGAATCCTTTTCAGTTCTTCTTAATACGAAAAAGAATAAAACCTTCTTTAATGATGTACTAGAAAAAAAGAGATAGCATAAGAAGGAGGAGGACGAGGGGGAGGAGGGAGATACAAGTTATGTCTTCGATCTTGCTGAGGCAATGGATTTAAAAATACAGGCAGCATAAGAGCTTGAGAAACAAACTAATGAATAGAAGCTGAGAAGAAAAATATCAGAAGTTGAGATCTCCTAATCCCTTCTCAAGGATATTGAGACATCATATGAAATGATTCAAGTACTAAAATATTTTCACCAAGAAACAGTTCCAGTAAAAACTCTAGGAAAGTAAATATTAATTCTGAAACCTATTTTGGAAGAAAAGATAGCTCAACAAGAAGAAGCAAGAGTAGAAGAAGAGGAAGAAGAAGAAAAAAAATATGTGATTAGACAAGTAGAAATATATCACGAGACATTAAGTCCTTCAGACAAGATTTCGATAATAACATTCTAGGTTGAGTCAATAAATATAATTTCTCAAGTGAATGTGGATAATTGACAGTATGAGGTTCATAAATCTACTAACTATGAGAGTAGAAAACTTGATTTCATTCATCATTATAATATTTAATGGACATGGTAAGAAAGAAGATCTTTGTGATGACATGATAATCCGGGTCTATAATAGTTATCATGAGACTATGAGGGCTGAGAAGGTTATTTCGGAAGATGATAAATGAAATAAGGCTGTTGATGATATGCCTAGAAAGGGTTTGGTTGTAAAATATATGAAGAATGTCGGTGGATCATCCTAGAGAAAAGTTGAAGAGTTAGATAATTTTTCCTCACAACCAAGGGAATCAACTTTAGAATATTCATCCTCGATGGGTCAAAATTTCATTTTCAATATTTGATGAAGTTAGTGAACACAATAATATTGATGTGGTGTATTGATTCAATATGTTACTTTCCCCAACATTATATTAATGAGACACCAAATTCGATAACCAGGGTAATGGAAATGTTATCAAGCTGTAAGAAGATATCATGAATTTTAATATTAGTTATGATGATAATAAGAGATCATGTAACAAAATTACCTAATGGTATATGAGAATGACTGATGACATGAAAATCATGTCTAGATTAAAAGATTCAAAGAAAATATTCTTTTTATAATTCTGATGAAACAATCAAAAACATTACAACATGTTTTTCAGAAAAATTGAATGTTGTTCCATTTTAAAAATTTCAAGATGATATAGATCAGAATGGAAGGATGATTTTAGTTCCTAAAAACGTAGAAGAGATGAAGAAGACTTAGGTAAAAATTAGAAGAAAATTTAAAAAGGAAAGAATATGTTGTAATGTATTAGGAAGAAATTTTAAATTCACGATTCGGAAAAATTAAGGCTCTAAAAAAGAATCAGGACCAAGATCAGCTACTCAAGAAATTTTAAGATGATCACAAAGAGTTGAAGAAGTTAAAGGAAACCTTGAGGAGTATCTTTCTAAAGGATAATAGGGATAAATGTTTTTCCTATCAATATTTTTGTTTTTTTTATTATAATAGTTTTTTCCTATTATAATTAATGTTTTTCTACTATTATTTTATCATTCCTATCAATAATCATTCAGGTACATTTTCTTATCATTCTCTCCATTAATTTTTTTATAATAAAAAAGGGGGATAATTGAATAATCAAACTAATATTATGTAAATGATTAGAATACCCTATGAAAGTGGGATATTAAGAAAGGGGTGATTAAGTAAGGGGAATCTACATAAAAAAGATTATACATATGAAATAAAGAGTAACTCATCTATAAAATTAAAGAATACGATCTATTGTGATTTCAAAACCTAAGGGAGAGTTAGTCACATTCATCATGGTTTATAATTAAATAGAGATATGATTTTTTTCATACTAAAAGAAAAATCCATATTCCAAATATTTTTCTCAAAAAGGGTGATTTTTCATTCGAAAAGGGGAATATTGTTGAGTTAATTAGGATATCTTATGACTATTCCATTATCCTAAATTTTCTAAATAAATAACACATTATCATAAGGAAAATTTTCATTCACTAATAAATAATTTCTTTCGATAAATTTTCTTCCTCTAAGAAATGTTTTATACATACATTGGTTTTTAATTTCTTATTCAATGCCTTCCCAAAATAAATTCTATAAATTTATTTATTTCAGTAATTGATATCCTTATAAAAATACATAGAATATTATAGTTCCATAATCAACCATGAAATACGGTTTTTAGACTCTAAATTATCTAAAAAATTTCCACCAAATTCTCCAAAATTCATACTCCGAATTCTCTAAAATCTTGTCTCCGAATTCTCTGAAGATCATATTCCAAATTCATTGAAATTAAAACCATAAATTCTCTGAATTTTAGACTCTGAACACCTTGAAAATTAGACTCTAAATTCTATGAAAATTTGAATCCTAATTTTATGAAATACATATTCCAAAATATCTGATATTCTGGCTCTAAATTCAATGAAATTCAGACTCTGAATTCATTGATATTCCGACATCAAATTCCTTAAAATTAAGACTAATGATTCCTCCAAATTAAGACTCTGAATTACTCAGAATTAAAACTCCAAATACCTCAAAATCCAGACACCGTATTCTCAGAATGCCGACTATGAATTCATCAGAATTTAAAATATGAATATCTCAAAATTAAGACTCTGAATTCTTATAAAAACAGAACCAGAATTTTGATTTTCTAGAATCCTATTTTATAAATATTTAGGCATCTAATTCTCTATTTAGTAGATTCTGATTATTCATATTTTTCAATTCTACTTTATTATCCAAAGTACTTTTTCCATATTTATAAGACTCTATTTTACATAAGGGAATTAATCTTTAGAATAGTTTTTTTACCTCATAAAATTTCATTACACATGTTTTATATAATAAAACTATGTCGTATAATTTTTTTCTAACTAACCATTGGTTTACTGACAAGTGTACAGGTCCCTTTGAGATTCATGAATTAATATGACCATTGGAATAGGGAGACAACCGTTGTAGTTTTTTCTATAAATAAAAGATCTATTGGACAAAATCATATCAACTAGAGATCTTAGAGATTACATTCTATGAAGTGATATATAGAGAGAGAAAGTATTGTGTGCCTTGTGTGTTTTATGAAAATCTTTTTCAATCATAAACATCTGGTTTAATAATGAACATCCTGTTCAACTTACATAGTGCACTCCAATAGTTGCTGAGTATAATCGAGGGATTATAGGGATAAGAAAAAGAGGTACCTACTAATTGAAAGATAAATGGATTACAAGGAATGGAATACAGAGGTCATAGCTATATTAATGTTCTAGGACTTCTGAGGTTATGATGATAGAGGTGTTAACTACCATAAAATTATAAGGCTTCCACAGATAGCAAGACAAGATCTGAATGTCTTTTTGAGGGAATACCTTGGGGTGGGTAAGAAATACTTGATTGAATTTATAATTCAAGGAAGCATTATATAATGTTGTTGGATACCCTTATCTTTGGGTTAAAATATTTCCTACTTGTTTACTTGTTTTTTGTTACATGTTTCATTTCTGCTTCAATTTTTTTGAAGAATGAATGTATTATTTACTTATAATTTCTTATACTTGTATAACTGGATAAATAAAATTCTACAAATATTAAAGTAGAATAATTCAATATGTAAACTTTTTCTATGTTTCTTTTTTTGATCCATATTTTTGGATCCTATTCATGGATATTTCTTAGTAATGAACCAATGAGGGTTTGTGAATCTATTTTTTTTAACATTGTTAAACATTTATTTCCATTAGGTTAAAAGTGAATGTTTTTAAGCTTACAATTCTATTACCTTCTGTATTTGATCACCTACATGTTATATTTCAATCCGACATCTTATAAAGAAAGAAAAATTCAAATTTTTAAAATAATTTTTTTCTTTGATATGACATGAATGAGTCACAAATTACATAATAATATTTAACTATCGGTTAATGGTTTTTTTTGGTAACATGATGGATTGATTATGAAATTATGTTTATGATATTGATAATATATATTATAAAATCCTACACATTTGATGGATATTGGGGTTATTATAGTGATGTTCAAGTTCAGGGAATTATTGAAAGTGAATGTCCATTTCAAATCATTATTTTCCCTTCTACCATAGGGGATTGGAATCTTATTCTATGGTACTTAATTTCATTAAGGATTAAATATTGATAAGTCTATAATATTTCATCTCAAACGGTAACCCATTGTTTATTTCCCAATTATACATTGGTTAAATAGTATATATCAGGTTAAATGTCTTAAGATGATTCTTGATAATGTGAAGCAAAATGGTGGGGAGGTTGTAATGACACTCATTTTTAGGTTTTTGTTTCCCTTTTATTTTTGGTTCTTCAAAAGTTACAATAGGGTAACATTAAATATGAGAAGAAAGAGTGTTCAATAAATGATCTTAACCTCCAGTATTGGTCTTAATTAACATGTTATTTAACTCTTAAATATCATATTTGGGTGGTAATATATTGAATCATGTTGAAGGGAATTATATGGTAATTGTAGGTAGGATGAAAATTGGGGTGGTTAGGTGAGTTTATTAGACATTGAAGATAGTGAGATACGCACTTGTCATTTTTTAAGACCCATGGGTTTCATAGTGGCTGAGAATAAAACGAAATATTAGATAAAATAAGAGAAATTTGGTCTTTCTAACACCTATATTGAAACCATATAAATTACCAAGAATGATTTTCTCTTCAATGAAACTATGTATCTTCCCACTCAAGATTTATTTCCCTTGTCCTCTCCCTTAGATGAACTCATCTTGATCCATCACCATTCTAGCTCTGATAGGTTATAGACTCTCATATAAAACAACAAAATTCTAGGGGTTTCCTCTAATATATTTTTCTATGGAATTTCATTAAGAAAGAAACTAAAATGATGCCATTTACAATCTAGGGTTAATAATCCTCTAATTTTCTTCAGTTTTCCTCTTACCTACCAACATCCAATGTCTTGCCAAGGAAAAATTTAGCTATTGTAACTATTTTATTTTATATATTTATTTTCCCATATTAGTATAGTTTACCCTAATTGTCATCCATTTGGCATAACTATATGTGACATGGTGGTGGACTATCTAGATTTCATGCTTAGGGATTCACTTATGCATATTCCATGGTTGGTGATCCTCTAATTTTTATTTCCCATACTATTAAAGTGTAGTTGTTGGATGGGAATTGGGTGGATTGAGAGAAAAACCATACTAACATGTTTTTATGAAACACACTGTAATAAAAATTTAATTTTTCTGAAACCTTGACTATAATTATTTATCACCAATAACTTCCATCAATCCAACAACTTTGGTGTGATTATTTTTCTAAAACCATTTATATTAAAGATAAATAATAACATTTATGAGTTTCCTAGTTTGTAAATAAAAACGATAAAACATAACATACATATAGATCAAGAATAAAATATTATTAGGGATAAAACTTTAATCATTTCATAATATGTCATTTATTATAGAAATTAATGTAGAAATTAAATCATAATATTACACGATTAATATATCTATAATATAATGTAATTTATAGAGATTTATTATTGACCTAAAATTTATATATGATATTTATATTCATGAATTGATCCCTTGGAGCATAGTGGATAGATTTTTTATTCAACAATCATATGATCATGATTCATGTTTTGTTTATATAACAACTTTACTATTTAGATATGTTTTATTCATATTTTATATATATGACCTTGGTTTCTATGTATTACATATAAAGGTGTTGAGTCTTGTTGAACATGTTACATCTTTGGACATCTGTACAGGTTACATATAGAAATTCTATATAATCATATGATATATTTCTTCATATGAGGAGAAGAGACTCATTTAATAGAAGAACCATGTATATTTATATAATTGTATAAACTCACAAACCTTCCTCTCTATGATTGTATAAGCATCTTTGGTGAGAATGATTTGTATATGATATCTTCTTAAGAGGTGATGTGTGGCCACCGAAGTGTGATTTATTTATATACAGTTACTCCGAGAAGGAATGATTAAATATAAATATATGTATATGTATATATATATAGTGCTAATTATATATATTTATATATATATAAGGTCCAAAATTTCATTTAATAAGTTACATTTCAAAAACACTCAACCCAAGTTCCTCTAGAATGTGTGTGAAACTATTTTTTGGTGATATAGTTGATGTAAGAGCACCTACACATAGGGGATGTGGTAAATAGAACACAATTGGTCATCAAACATAGTATGTTGAGTTTAGTTAAAAACATTTTCAGTTTTTTGTAGCAGTTAATAGAAAGGAAATTTGGTCTATCTGTAGCTAGTCAATAGAGTGGTTACACTAATTAGGCCTCCAATTTGTCTTCATACGGAATTTTATATAGACACATTATATGATAATTTTTCTCTCTAATATAATTTTAATAATGCATAATGTGGATTATTTTGGGTTATATTAATGTGGTGTTTCATTTCTTATATATTTTTAGAGGAATTTTTCATGTACCCCCAATTTAAAGGTGTGAGAGAAATAAAACTACAAGAGTGGAGGGGGAATTGTTTTTCTAAAACAAACATAAAATTCTATTTATATTTAAGAAGAAAGATGGATAGTTTTTTATATTATTGATGGAAACATAGATTGATGTGTTTATTTTCGAATAAAAAATTAAATATAAGATTAGTTAAATTGGAATATAAAAAATATTGATTTATAGTATTCATTATAGCAATTATGTTATTAGTATTCTAAACAACTAATTAATGATTTGATATAGAATAACATTAAAATATTCTCATTTCTGAAACTAAAATAAAAAACTATTGAATTTTAAAATCTAAATCTGATGTATTGGTCTATAAACGAAATAATTATTTAAAGGATATTTTTTATACACTCAATTTCTAACCAAATTAAAATGTAGATTCATATAATTGATTTTATATATCCTTGAATTTCAACCTATTTTAAGGAATCCAATTTTTTATACCTATAAGAAGACTTGTCTTCTTATCCATGGAATATCTTGAATATATTGATCAGTAGAGGCTTATTGTTAACCTTCTAGGTATTAGAAGTTCTCGGGATATATCTTCCTATTCATAGAAGACCTTTATGTGATAATTTCATTTTATATTGTATTCCTATCCCCAAAATCTCTAAATTATGTAAGATTAGATTTAGAATAAATAAATCTGAAATAATATGATATTTATAATGTTAACAAAAAAATGGTTTATCATAGAAGAATATATCATAAATAAAATTACACTAAGAAACAAAAAATTATAAATCTTTAAGATGAAAAATAAATTATAAATTTATTTGGTTCTTTTTACCATTTTAATATTTATTATGATTATCAAAGTGTATCTTTATTTATAGGAAAAATTGCAATGAACTAAAATTGATGAATATCAGAAACTCATGATAAGTGGAAATGATATCATTAGCAGCATACTATTTCAATTCAAATGTATTTAACACATTTTTTATTTGTTGATTAATAGGTTAAACACCATTATAGTACTTCATAAATCTAATAGAAATAATATTTTATTAAAACAAAAAATCATTTTATTTTCACAAATTATTTAATGTTTTGATTCTTCATAAATCAGTTACTCAGAGTTAATTAAGTAAAAACATGAAAACAGAAGGATCCATAAGTCATAAGATTTTCATATAAAGTGTATTGTGATTTTTTTAAACTTATAAGTGATTTATTAAATTAAATATATCTCCAACACCCCTAATAGAGAAGTTCATCTATGGTACAATGCTTTATGTATACAATTATTGTATATAACCAAATATTATATTAGAATATTGATGTGTATCTTATTGGTTTTTAAAATAATCTAATGAGTGTAAATAATCTCAAAAACATATTATATACTTATATTAGAATCTATACCATCTTCTAGTAGTAATGTGGGGGAACCTGTGGTTTTTTGATGACATGGATTGGGTCCATTAATGTATTCAGGCTGGGTCAGACATCCATTGGTAAATAATATGTCAAACATATAATCCAACTCTACAACTCCTAGAAAAAAAATTTATAATTTTATTATTAATTAAGGACATTTTACCCTTACATATATCATAACACACAATATCAATATACAAACACATGTATTCATTCTTCACATGATTAAAATATACACATTAGGATTACACCAAAATACTCTATTTGATTCCCATGAAAAAATAATCCATATATACTCAAATGTGTGTACTTTAATAACAATATATTCACACACAAAATAATTAATAACAAATATTTTTTGTAAATTCATTGTCAACCCACTCCCACAATTACTCTCTCACACTCATATAAAAATAAAAATACTTTTATTTCCAATATAATAATAAAAAATCCATATTTATTACATTTCCAATACAAAAAAGTAGATAATTGTAACTCTAAGAAACATTACAATGATTAAAATGGGTTATTAAGATCTAAAGAATGAATACAAATCAGGTAAAACCATTTTGAACACATTCTACACCCAATGTGTTTGGTTTATCAATAGAAGGATTTTTTTCACAAACTGTCTAACCTAGTGTCCACATGCTAATGTGGTAATATTAATCCTCTAACACAACCCCCAAATAAAACCTATAATTTATAAAATCTTTTAATAATCTAGTTTCTCATTTTCTATCAATTACTAAATTAAAAAAACTAATACAATAAAAACAAGAATCACCAATGATATCTCGCTATTCACTTCATGTGAAAAAACCATGCTTTTCATTTTAATTATAGAATCCCTTATTTTGAATGAGGTTTAATTTCTGAAGGTATCTGAATTTTCCTTTATGTTGATGGTTCAATTTTATATTTGAGAATAGTAATATAAATTCAAACCATGAACACATTCAAGAGTTTTTAGTTATGATTCAGACCACTAAAGGTGACATGTGAGTTAGATTGAGTTTTATGAGGGTTGGGATTTGAATACAATGTTTTTATGAAGAAAAAGAGTGGGGTTCATGGTTCACTCATGTTTAGTTTAAGCATGCTTATCAATGGTACAACCTATTTTCTTAATGGGAATGCTTTTTTTAAACAACTAATCCTCTTAGGAATAATTGTGTGACATGGTGCAGGTGATAATGGGTGACATGCAAAGGTTTTTCATGTTTTTCAAAACTATGATCCTAGCCTATACCGTTAGTTCTACATAACATGTATCACTACAAAGATGATATAGGGTTATATCAAACTATGAAACCTCACCACGTGGGGTGTAACTCCTAGGAAGAATAGGGAAATAATTTATTATACTTTTCCCTAAACATGCAGCCTAACCATTCTACTCTTTAAAGGGGAAATTTTACAGATTTCCCCTCATTTATTTTATTGTTTTCTCCTTTTTTACCCCACCCATCTGCACATAGTAGCAACCCTCCCATTGAGATCCTTCACTCTTCCTCTAGGAATGCTTAAAACATCAATATTCTACTTGTGATTTGAGTGTCAGTTGTCATGTTGGAAGCATACAGGTTGGTCAACAATTCCTTTTCCGATATTGTTCAGTTATCTAATATTCTCCTTTACTATATTTGTGTGAGATAAGTTTACCAATTCTTATTATTTTTTATGTTTTCATTGATTTATCTTGATCAATATTTAAATAAATATCTATATTGGATAAATGGACCATCTTAAGAATAGGGTAGTATGTCAATTGAGTTTTTCCTAAAGTCTAGTTGATTTATAATATACCTAGTTATACTGAACGCTGGAATCTCTTTCAGTTTCCATTATATTGTGAAATTAAATCCACAGATTCAAATTCTGTAAATTAATTGTCCATTGTACACCAATTTAGAACATAGTAGGTTATTTAACTCAAGGCATACCATACCATATAGTGGTCTATAAGTTCCTTGAAAATTGATATATTATTTTTAAATAATGTATAGATAATTGAAAATTTCTTATTTAATTGATAATGTGATCCATTATATTTTTTCCCCATATTTTAATAAAACAACTATTGTGGTACACTGTCCTCAAAATTAAAAAATGGAAATTAATTGGAACTAAATTTATTTGATTTTTTAGAATGGAATCTTAACTAATTATATGTGGAATTGTGACATAAAATGAATATATATATATATATATAGAATTAATTATTTTTAAACATTAAAAATTTAAATTATTGAATGATCTATGAAAATACTTGAGAAATACTTGGATTCCTACGTCAAAATTACTTGGATATTCTCATAGGATGATTGTTATTATAATACCCTTGAACGATAATTAGTCCCTTAGTGGAATTCCGTGGACAATCATGGTGAGTAGTGTTGTTATATTGTTGCATGAGTGATACATGTTCCCCTATTTGGTATACCATGGAATTGTTTCGAGGGTCATACCATATTATTACCGTACATTAGGTAACACCAAGTTCCCTAGTGGATTACCTTGGATGAGTTCATTGGGAAGGGTTATTATACCATGCCTCAAGTGATACTCGACCCCTATGTGGTATACCATGGATAGGATTATATGATTCCTGATTTGTATTATTCCTTGAGTGATACCTTGTTTTCCTTTTTCTGGATCTCCATAGATGGGCTCATAGGATACATGAATTGTTCATGACCTGTGAGATACATTGGTTTCATTATTATAGAACACTTTGGATATGATAAGTGGGAAATTGAAAGTCACAAGTGATTGTTAGGTTTCATTTTTATGGATCACCAAAGGCATGATCCTTATATAAATGTAATTGCATGAATCATTGGCTGGTGGTTGGATCCCTCATTACTAGATTACGTGGATGGATCATAAGATAATTGATTTATTTCAAAAGTGATGATATTTCATACAACTTGTAGTATCATCATTTTTATTGTAGTTGTACAATGATTATGTATCTTTTATCATGGATAAATTAATATCTAATTCTAATATTTTTAGATACGTGTACCCAATGATACTATTTGGATTGTGAGACATCCTTTTCAGATGCTTGAGATATGCCTCAGGTCTTGAATTTTGATACATATATTTTTATATGAATATATGAAAAGAAATAAATTATTCATATATATATATATATCCTTTCACATGATGTTACATGTTTAGAGAAATCTTGATACATGTTAAAGTTGGTATAGCCATCCAAGTGTCTCTAAGGAACAAGAGGTGATTGTTATATTTGTATATTTTATTTATTAATATATTTATCATACCCACAGACTATTGTATTTTATATTCACAAACAATATTATTCATTATAAATTATTGGTGGTGTCCTAATGAGTATATCTCAGAGCCTATTTGGGCTACCATTATAATGGAGAACAAAATAAGACCTCATGGTTTTAGGACCAGGTCCATTGGATTATGAATGTTAAAATGTGATTTTACCGGGAATATATGAACATTGGAATGAGTTTGAGTCTTATTATTATTTTAGATATAGGCATGGGAAATTTATTCTTTTTTTCAGATGTATTATATTGTATCACACTACGTATGTCACTTTTTTGTAGCCCCATATAGATGTTCATTTGTAGTTTAATATTTGGCACTGTCTATTTTATTCAGTTATTTCAATAATCTTTCATTTCTATATCCTTTATTAATACTAAATTTGTATTTATGATGATTCACCACAAATATAAATTTATGGTGCTATGAAGATCATTTTATAGAATCCCCACTATTCAATTATTAGACCCTCTCTACTAGTCGTCAGCATCTATTATATGGGCAGGCATGCTTGAGGTTATGTGACCAACTGATTCAACAACTATTTATAGAGTGAGTCAGGCCATTATGTTACGAATTGGTATCATATTTGTTTTCCTTTCCTTGGTCTTACTATTTTTTGCTGGCATACAATATATTATGAATTTTTTGGTTATCGATAAATATTTATGTTTATGAGTGATCACATCGTGCATAGAAAAAATCCATGTGGATAGGGATGGGATTGTTGTTCGTGTTCTTAATTATTATGGTTGACTATGATCTCACCTACAGTGATTGGTGTACCTTTTCTTCTTATTGATTAATTTGATTTACAATATTTACCATTGGCCTGTTATGTAATAGAATTATCATTATATGAATAATTCTAGGAACAGAGAGATTCGAATTCCATGGATATACCATTCCATGTAGTCACATTTTTACATGTTCCTTGTGTTATTATTTAGTATTCTTGTTTTAAAAACACGACGCACAATTTGTTATAATGTTTTCTCATACAACATTTTTATGTGATTAATTCCTATGTCTAGTATGTTTATTTTTCCACCTTAATAGAGTATGATTATATGTTCTATGATGTGTATAATGTTATTTTTATACATCTTGTTTCTATTATTATTGTGCCATGCTACATGATAATTTATTTTTTGTATCTACATAACATTATTAGGTGATTATTTGTCTTGGTTTAGAGTGATTACTACATGTGAAAGTATTCCATGTTATAATTTTAATATAAAATTGTTCACATAATTTCGAGCATCAACCTAAATAGTGGTTTCCCTCAGAAATTATGACTGAAACCAAAACTAACCACTCTAAACATGTTTGATTAATACAAAATTGGTTACATGTGATGAAGCATATTTTTTGTGATTAAATGGGAGAAAATTATCAACTTATATGTTCTATGGGAATTTTAAAATGGTAAATTGAGACCCATATAATAATCTTTTATGAGAATGACATTCCAAGATATTGTTGTCTAAAAGTAAAAGATGATAATACTTAATCGATAAAAAAATTGGTGGATTGTGCATCTAATCCTTGGCCTAAACCAAGTTTCCCAACCATGGCTTGTAATGTTTATGTGATAGAACCCTCTAATGGTGTTTTAAATATTAATGTTTAACATGTTTGAAATTTCATTTTGATACACCCAAATGTAATAGATGGTACTATTTTTGGTGGAATTTATACTTACATGATCAGGACCCACATAGGTGGCCTTTCTTTTGATATTACATTGTATGTAACCCCATGGGGGTAGTTTTATTCTATATAGGGATGGTCATTTAATATCTTTGATGATGCGTCAATGGGTTCACATATAAGACCTAGGGTTATCCTACTTGACCAGTCCAATAATTAATATATAATAGACCTATTATCTATGTTTTAGTTGTACTTATATGGAATTAGTTAATTAAAAAAATTACAATCTGAAGGGTTATTTCCTTTGTAGATTGAAATTAACATTTTTTGTAACTATGATAATTATGAAATCTTATGAATTAATAAATGATGATAAAAATGGAGTTTGTAGGTTGAATCACCTAATAGGTGATATGATCTTCTCAAATTAATAATGAATAAATGGATGTTTATATAAAATTTTTATTCCTTGTGGAATTAGTTAAATAATTTTCAATTAATATTACATTATGACTGGTGATTGAAACTCATAAAAAGATAAAAATATAAAATTTTAGAGAACATAATGAGAATTATTGAAATTATATAAAATGAAACCTTAAGTGATATTCTATTTTTAACTCTCATGTAATGGTAGTTTTAATGTTTCACAGAGTATTCCTTAGAACGGGAACAAGTGCCTTGCCCGTAGGCCTATGTAACTTTTCATATTTGGAATTTAACCTAAATGGTCAACAGTAGACCCTAGTGATGTTTTATAGCATGACCCTAGTTTTATGATTTTATATTTCTTAATTATATATGGGGATATACCATTTTAGGTAGTTCTTTTAGGATTTAATATACTTGGTGAATTCTTTTGATGAGTTTCTAGAGTGATGTGTTATTTGAGATCCATTTTAAGATAGTTGTAATAATAGTTTCTAAAACAACACATGGTCTAGATGGGTGGTAATGGGATAATTTAATCCTTTTTATGGGCATGAGAATTGTGTAATTCTAAATTTTAGTGGGTTAGACATTCCAAGGTAATGGTCGGATGCAAAGTATGTTATATGACCCTTCGTCGTCTTTAATGATGGAAAATTCAAGAGATCACTGACCATATTCATAGTCATATGGAATGATATGAATCTATACATAATTTTACTGTATATTACATCTGATTCTTGGATGAAAAGGTATAACATGACTATGGATAATATTAACGATGTGTCATTTTTCTTTTCAAATATTAGGGAAGTATGCATCAATACATATAGTACATATCGAGTTATTTAAATGGTTCAACTAAATTCATGATTTTGGTGGAAACTGATAAATCAACAAGCTATTATGAAATTTTCATGAGTTATATTCAGAGTAGATTTACCTGGGTGTAATTGGGAATCAGAGACAACCCAATGTTCATGATAATTTTGTAAAAATACTAGGTGTCATAACACCACTGGTTATGTTTTTTTTTGTATTTTACGCCATATGTTATGGCAAGCTTGGACATAACATTGGAGTAGTGTTATGTGTATGATTGAATGTGAGTCTAATTTAAAATAGCTCATTTTTCCATTTCCTTACATTTCAATTTAGCGCATGATAATCGCTTTGTGGTCATGTCCATGACCCGTAGTTAGTATTCGATGGATTGTGTGCCCTGTATTGAGTGAATGTTCCAAGTAAATGATGTCTATAACCCTCCAAAGATGGGGAGAATCATATATAATGTGGGGAAATTTTTTAATTCCAATTATAAAGAGAAATTTTAAGAAAAGGAATTTGAAAATTGTTAGTGATGATTTTTAATTCCAATAGGGCTGGTATGTTTTATGTTGAGCTAGTGATAGCGATATAGCATGGTGATGTTATGGTTTTCTGTGAATGCAAATATTAATATGACGTTAGATAGGTTAGACATTACTTGTTATTCTTGAGTGAGTAAATAATTTCATAGGTGGTAAATGAATCGTAGTCGAGTAAAGATGATGTCTTGGTAAGTGTAGCCAAGCTATTTTAAATACAAATTGACCAATTGGGGTTATACTACAATTCATTTCAGTAGTTGGGTTTGGTTGGTTGGAAACTATATCGATCAATTCATTATGGATAAGAAATATGTGTATCTATTCAAACTTGTGATTATTTTCACCCGCTTAGTGTAATCTTATCTTTTTAATGGTCTTTTCCCTCATCGTGGCATCATACATTGTTCACTAAGGTAGTGTATGTTTTACACCAAGAAAATCAATGAATTAAAATACCAATATATTTTTCTAAAAATTCTCCATGAGAGTTTATCTACAGAGGAATGTATTTATAGAGTTATAGTTAGTCATGATTGATACTTAAGTTCTTACGTAGGACTACATTGGAAGGAATCATGGGAACCAACATACTCATTGAGGTGACTACTTTTGGGAATAGTCCATGATTGGATGACAAGATGTCTCAACAATATATTAAAGTCTCACTTGTGCACTAAAGAGAATGAAAGACCTTGAATGAGATCCTAAAATTCCATTTAATTATTTTGAGGTTTCCCTAAACTTCAGTCTGGCTCAGATAGGGTGTTTTATGAGTGATTATCCATGTGTGTCAGTTGAGGTATAGAAAACAGTTTGTTATGTGGTATGATTACATAAATGAATATTTTGTTTGGAGACTTCATTGTATATTAGACACAAGCATAATTATACATGTTCAACATAAATGTGAGGGGAATTAAGAGAAAGGACTGTGTTTAAGGTTGTGATACACCAGCATTCTATGTTGAGAATTTTGAGAATAGTCAATTGAAAGTGTCTCAACAATGTTTATCTTTTTTGGTTCATTGTGGACTATGAGGGACTTATTCATTGAATGGTAAAGGGATAACATGAGTGAAGTTTGAGTTGGACATTTTTTTCATATAAATTCATCTTGACCCAACTAAATGAGTTTTATTGGTAGAATACTATTCATTTAATCTAAGGAGCATACAAAGAGCATAATTATGATTATACGAGCATGTAAACATACCAAAATCATATGGTGGGGATATCATGGCTTAATATTGGCTTAAAAATGCAATAACTTATGCTGTGGAGCACCATAGGATGGTGGAATAATGATACATCATCATGATATTGTCTCTAATTTGATGGGATCATGTAAGCACAACCATTATGTTTCAATTTAGAACAAGAGCATTGGATAAAGCATTAATGGCTCAGGTGTTGTATGATTAAAGAGATTCATGGTGTAGCATAGGGAAATTAGAAACTCAATATGCCTATTTGAAAAAATATTAATGACCTAAGTAAGATGGATGATGTTTTCATAGTTCCCCAAGGCTTTTTAGGGATGGGAATTTTTAAGGTGGAGATATAATAGCATCCCAGGTTTTGAACAAGCTGGAATTTATAAAGGAATTTGAATTTTACATTATGCAAACTAGTGAAATTTTAATTTGATCATAGAAATGTAAATCCAAACCTTTTAACACTTAATGGTATTGTGTTTTGTTAACATTTATACCCAGTGAGGTGTTATGGTAGTTCTATTGAGATTCATAAGCGTCGGTCCCTAAAAGAACCAACATTTGGAAAAAGATAATGAGACACATGGTCTTCACAAGGTATGTTTAACCGCATTTATTTACCTTGTAACCCATTTTCTTAAGGTTAATGGATTATTTAAACGATGTGACCACTTAGGAATATCTATGTGAAATGGTGCAGGTGTGTAGGGGTGACTTTTAGAGGATACACATAGTTTTATGAAACAATGTGCTTCTCCTACACCCTTATTTCCTCTAAAGAAGTAGCACCACACATCTAGTGCATAGGTATATTGAACAATGTAATCAAACCATGCATGGTGTGAATTATAAGAAAATGAATCTGTATGGATATTCCATAGCATTCAAAACCATGTGGTCAAACCATGTATCTCTTTAAAATGGGCTATTTTATAATTTTACCCTAGTCTATTTCTAAATGTTACCCCTTTTCTTATCCACCCATCAATTTGAAATAGTAGTCCTCTTGTGGAGCTCCTATTATCCTCCTCTATGGATTATTATAAATTCATATAATGGAATCTAATTCGAGTGTCCTTCATCCAGTTTGAAGTGTATCGGGGTGTCTATGACTGTAGAGACCCGAAGCTTGATGTACATTGACATTACATTACATTTGGGGAATACTTAGTACATAACAAAAACACACACACAAGAATTGTAATAGTTTAATGTATTTGGAAACTCGGAATATAATCTTCTAATCCTGGTGAAAGATCTTCAACATCTCCCATAAAGATCTTCCGTTTTTTTATACCTAAAACCTTTCTTTATATCCTGGGGAAAAGTAAACATAAAAGGGAGAGCTCAAATTCTCAGTAAGGGTAAACAAAATAAATATCAATCACATCATATACATAAGCACATAACTTTTGGAAACCTTAACCTGTAAAAGAGATCAAAATTTCATAATCTGGGATAACTCATGGCAGTGAAATGTAATCACAATAATCATAACTTAGAACATTAAACATTGTGTCATGCACACATAATCAAAGAGAATCATTTTTTGTTAGTCAAGACTCATTTCCAAGACTATCTTAGTGGACAAAGTCCCTTTCTGAACCGAGTCACCCTCGTTTCAGTCATGTTTCACTGAACCGATATAACCTACCATTCCAGCCATGTCTATCTCATGAGATATAAAATCTTTCCCCAATTTATTGGAGGGAGATATAGGTCCCACCCATCTCATAATGATACCATTCTTATGTGTTCCACAAAATTATAAACCATACATCATTGCATAACCCATGTAATAAAAATGGGTATCTTAAACATCGTGACATCATTAAACAATTCATATAACATAAAGGAATTCATAAAAAATATTTCCATCACAACATAATCAAATCCATTTAATAATAGGGATAGAAACACAACCCATTATTATCTTAGATGGAAAATAATTTTGATAAAACACTTGAACTTTATTCTGGAGGAAAATATCCTTTCTACTTCAAGAACACTTTTAATTTCATAACATGTCATAAAATTATAACTAAAATAAGTTTATTAAAAATAAACTTGAAAGCTTGTACAGGAAGCTTCATGGAAATAATGTTTTAACAATCAATTCATACCTTATAAGTTAAAAAAACATTCTTCGTACTTATGTAGGAAAAGTCAAAATATACCTCATACGAAAAATGATAAAATGTTCCTTTAATATATTTTACTAAAAACTCATCGAAGGGTAAAATTGGATTTAAAAAATTGTAGGTGAATGGTAATAATATTACATATTGAGGAAACATGGATGTGGATGATAAAATACACCCCATTAAATACCAAAGTATAAACAATCTCAGATAAAAATGAGATTGTGATATTTCCCTTAACTTAGGACTGATTTGCTTCGTAAGTGTCTGAAACACCTGTATAATGATTTAAATAATGTCATTGACTTATTACAGATTCATATTCATTTTTATTATATCATATATGGTTCACTTATGACTTTATATTACCCGTTCTTTTGTAAATTCATGTTAAAGTAGCGTTTTGGGTAAAATCGTCTCATTTGTCATTCGTGTTTTAACTTGTAATTATTCATATGATTACATAGATCATTATTACTTAATTATAGAATATAAAACATGATTTATATATATTCAGAATATACATATAAATAATGGATCGATAAATGGAAAGAAATACACTGTTCATGGAGACGGTAGGCCGTACGTACGCATGAACACTGGTTTCTTTTCGTTATTGAATTGAGTGGAATTAAGTAGATGACATAAATAAATATACACATAAATCCAGTAGCTTTATAATGTCATATATTTCATTATTATTGCTTATATATACTTTATAATCATTCTTAAATGGTTAACATGGAGAATGAATCTCATCGCGTTGTGGAGACGGTAGTCCGTACGTACGCACGAGCGATGATATCATTTCCATAATTATTGAATTGAATTGGAGTGGATGATGCAATATATCAGAATCAATATTATTTTCTAATAACTATGTATAGTTATTCTTTACACCATTATACCCATCCATGTAAAGTGGTGGTGGAAAATAGATTACACCACGGCGTGGAGACGGTATTTCGTACGTACGCACGCGCGGTGATTTCTTTTTCCGTAGGATGGATAGATGGTGAAATAGGGTTGTTTCATACTTATAATAATATATAAGTATATTAGTGATACTGATGTTATTACTTCATAATGAAGCAACCTAAGAAGAAGAAGTGGAAGAAGAAATAAATATGAAAGAATCGGTAACGAACATTACCTCTTCTTTGAAGTGATTCTTTGAGATCTCCTTTTAGGGAACTAAAATGGGTCTTTGAAGAATACCATAACCTCTATTATATTTCTAGGGAAGTGGAGAAGAGAATTTTTAAGGGGTTGACCGAGCATGATGTCTCAAAGATGTGTGAGGAATAGAGGGAGGAGGTGCCCTTTTATAAGGGAGGAGAGGGGAACCTTTGGAATAACTAAAAATATTATTTTATTACAAAGTCATGTTAGGTTTTAAATAGCTCCAAATTGATTTATTTATAGGATAAGGTGGGGATGGGTCTAAATCCTCTCATCCAATATAATTTAGTCAAGTTTAGGTATCAATTTTAACCTTATCATTTAGATTTAACTTTAAGTTAGATAATTTAACTTTTACCGTGTCTTCTTGTTTTCTTACACTATAAGGTTAATAAACATACTATATCAAGACAAACGAACCCCAAGTTGTTTATTATTAAAATATATAACCTTATCTTACTCATATGGCCGAACCTTAGATTTTTAGGAATAAAATAACAATTCATAATATAATATTTGTTTTAAAAACTATTTTATGTCAATTTTGACACTATTTAGTAATTGATTTTTTTGAAAATCATAAAATAATGATAAGTTCAAAAAAAGTTAATTAAATAAATAATGACATGTCATATTAACCTAGAAAATTATTGGAATTCATAAAAAGTCTCAAATTATATTTATTAGGGTATTTATAACATCAATTATGTCAATATTTCATTAATAAGACAATTACTGCATCATCTTTGTGATATAATAAATGATAAATATTTAATCCCTAAAAATTATAAATAAATTCCTATGATGTATATAATTGTATTATCTTTCTGGAGACTATTCATGTTCGAAGTTTCATGAAGTTTATCACTAAATTAAAATTATTATACTTATAAGATTTAAGAAAGTAACATGTTGTCACATTCTTTGGTTTTAATAATAATTAAATTATTTTCATTGACAAAAGTCCATTAAATGAATCTAATCCGACCCTTAGGTGATATGGGTCGAATTTTAGTCATCCAATAGGATTTTGACATGTGTTAGGGTAATTTTATAATATTATATTTACCCTTAATTAACCAATTTACCTTTAACTATGGTAAATAAAATTTACCGTAGTTACTATTCACAATTCCCAAAAATAAAAAGTAGCTTATTAACATAATTTGGATCCACTGATTCCAAATATGGAATCCTCTTTTCCAAATTCAATACACAAAATTTGCAGAAATTAAATTAAAATTAATCTCGTTGTCGAAAGAAAACGGGTTTTTCATTAAAACATTGCAAAAGATTGAATTGATTTGTCCTACGAATTCGAGGTAGAATCAATGCTAATGACATAAATTATATTAAATGGTAAAAATATATTCTATTTATACTTTAAAACCATTCAATATTATAATTTAACCACATTAGATATTATGATGAAAAAAGTTGTTTTTAATTAAAATATAGCGTGTTTTTACTATTCATTAAAATATGAAAGTTATCGGAAAAATATCAAAACATTATCTAATGTAAATTTTTATATCCTGATTCAAAAGAAGAATTTTATTTTGTCAAATTGAACTTATAAACATGTAAAAAACTAGATTTAATGTGGGTGCAGCATCAAAAGGCGACAAAACTACATTTTTTTAAAAATACTTATTTTACACGAAAAATTTATTTTGTTCTTATACCATGTTCTAGAAATGTGTAAGATGAATAATAATGTTATAAAATTAAAAATTTAGTTAACACTATTCATAATGTCTAGTTCATAACAATATTATAATAATATATTATTGTTTAGTAAAACCCGGTATTGAATACAACACACGCTATCGAGGAAGGTTGCGATTGCGTGTAATACAAGGTAAGTCAAGGATGCATGTTGAGCAAGCTCCTTTTGGTGTAGCGTACAACACAAGACATTAATGAAATTAAAAAAGAATATTTTTCATAAAATCTTGGGGTGTTACATTCTACCCCCCTTAAAATGAATTTCGCCCTCAAAATTCGTTGGGGTTATAAATGGATTAATATTTAAAAGTTTCTTTGATAGAAACCAACATCGTAAAAAGGAATACCAAAACTAATCTTTAAAAACAAAAGTATGAAACTTAATGGTTTCCCAAATAAACTAATCCCTGGGTTTCCACATAGGTGAAAATATGGATATGGGAGAGAAATCTAACGATCATGTTCTGATGGAGAGTGGTAGAGAACATGGCTATGGAAAAGCCAGCAATCACAAAGCCATAAATTTGTGATTATCTTGGGTACCATCTGATTCATCAGATATAAGAGAACTAGGAAAACATTTTTGGTTTTTAAGATCATTTCCCTAAAGTTGATGAAATTGGAATTAGAATAAATACTTTCGTGATTTTGGTATAGTCTCACCGTTTGTCATTCTTTGGAAAATTTCCACTTCATCTCTTAAAGAAAAGAAGTTGATTTTGTCATTCGTGATGTGTTAGCAGATCATGTGATAGAATGATGGGTCATTCCATCTGTCTCAAACAAAAGGTTAGAAAAAGTTATTAAATATACATAAGTCATTCTATAGTGAGATTAATCAAATATGGTTCCTAAAATGAACTTATACTTCATATATCATACCGCTTAATAAAATAAAACTAGTTTATACTAACCAGGGACTTCCTGTAGGCCAGTGGTAGGCGATAAAGGCCAGTCGCACTTCCGTTGTGGGTTCGATTCCCACGGCCTTGCCCGACGCGATGGGCGGTCGCCCGTCCTGCAGGTTGTCCTTTTTCTAAAACTATATTACTATAACATCCCATAAATAATATCGAAAAAAACATCTATCCTTAAACAATACTAACTTATGTCCAACATAATCCATTCCAATCTTTAGGCTTATCCATAATACTGCAGTCCACTCTCATAATATAGTGAAAATGATTAACAGAGATTTAATACCATCGTTGATCCCCATATATCATAAGATATGTCTTGTTGGTCACATTCCAAACATTCAAAGGCCTTAATCATGTATTCTCTTGAATACCCATTGAACCTTAGTGAAAACATGAATACAGTTAAAATTTTACACTTTCCACATACCAAAAGCCTCAAAATTCTATATACTCAAACCATGATATCACTTAGTCCTTATATCAATCATGAGCTCATGAATACTATCAAATATTTCATTTTCTCGATTTCCCTTCATTATGCGCATATTATTCTTTTTCCAAAGATATCTCAATCACTTTCCATGGTTACTGGTACCATAAAATTATTGAAAACCACAATAGACCAATACATAAATATTCCAATATTCCACGATACTATATACAACACTATTTTGGAATCCAATTACATAAACACTTAATCATTCCACCACATCGTTTTCGTATTCAACATCGCCAATAGTGATCGCATGTGACTTCCCTTTGTCCTTTTCCTTTTGTGATTGCTCATGTCGATCATCACTAACCCTTGGATTAGGGCATTTATTAGCATAATTCCCCATTTCCTTGCACTTGAAGCATTGAAGTGTTGGTGGTGTATTCTCTACAGTGTTTTCTTTATTCAAATCATTAGAAACCCTTTTTCCATTACTTCGACACTCAGCTGCTCGATGACCTTCATTTCCACACTTAAAACATTTTCTAGTCCCTTTAAGACAATCTCCACCATGCTTCTTTCCACACTTTGTGCATAAGGAAACATTCATCTTCTTTGCACCATTATTCTGAGATTTCTCCTTGAACTCCATCTTTCGTTTCTTGTCAAAACCATGAGATGGATATGTAACACCAAATTCCATTTCTACCTTCATAGAACAACGCACAATTTCTTTATAGCTACTGAAGTCTCTTATAGCTAATGCCCTTCGAAGACTTGGTTTTAAGCCACTGAAAAATCGATCAACTTTACATTCAGGTTGGATGATAATGCCAGATGCATACCTTGCAAGTCTTGTAAAATTCGCTTCTTATATACCAACAGATTCATCATCCTTCTGCTTCATCTCAAGAAACTCCTTTTCCATCTTTGTTCGAAGAATACGAGGGAAGTACTTACTAAAAAACAAGTTCTTGAACTCGTCCCATTCCATGGACTCAATTTCATCTCTTGGCCCCGTATTCTTGATAAGATTCCACCATTGATCAGCTTCACCTTCCAAATGATATACTGCTATGATGACTTTATCATATTCAGAACATTGAAGAACTGAAAATATCGTTTCAGTGGTACTGATCCATTGTTCAGCAACAAGTGGATCGGAAGACCCACTGAAAGAAGGTGGACGTTACCTCATGAAGGACTCAATAGAATATTGTTCCCTTCCCTGCTCATTTGGAAGTCCAGAATGATTCATAGCCTGTGTAAGTATAGCAATAAGTTTTTTCACTCCATCTCCCATAACATTGGTCTGTTCAGGAGGGCAATCATTGCATTGTCCATTGCATTGATTAACACGGTTCTTTCGGGTTCCAGCCATCGTCTAAAACCCAAAAAGAATAATGTGAGAGGAAAAAATCATTCTAGGGAAAACAACATAATAAAGGGGGAGTACCTTCAATATCTAACATCTTAGGTTTAATTCTATGATTGTTAGCGTAATTCTAGTACTATAACATATACGTATACTTATCCTTAGGGACATCCCTTGACATACCTTAGAAATATCTCTAGGGATCTCATTAACATTTTCGCATCCTATTTTCCGAAGGTTGACTAAACTTTTCCTTTGATACCAACTGTAGAGACCCGAAGCTTGATGTAAATTGACATTACATTACATTTGTGGAATACTTAGTACATAAAAAAACACACACACAAGGATCGTAAAAGGGTAGTGTCTTTGGAAACTCGTAATATAATCTTCTAATCCTGGTGAAAGATCTTCAACATCTCCCATAAACATCTTCCCTTTTTTATACCTAAAACCTTTCTTTATATCCTGGGGAAAATTAAACATAAAAGGGTGAGCTCAAATGCTCAGTAAGGGAAAACAAAAGAAATATCAATCACATCATATACATAAGCACATAACATTTGGAAATCTTAACCTGTAAAAGAGATCATAATTTCATAATCTGGGATAACTCATGGCAGTGAAATGTAATCACAATAATCATTACTTAGAACATTAAACATTCTGTCATGCACACATAATCATAGAAAATCATTTCTTGTTAGTCAGGACTCATTGCCAAGACTATCTTAGTGGACAAAGTCCCTTTCTGGACCGTGTCACCCTCGTTTTAGTCATGTTTCACTGAACCGGTATAACCTACCATTCCAGCCATGTCTATCTCATGAGATATAAAATCTTTACCCAATTCATTGGAGGGAGATATAGGTCCCACCCATCTCATAATGATACCATTCTTATTTGTGTCCACAAAATCATAAACCATACATCATTGCATAACCCATGTAATAAAAATGGGAATCTTAAACCTCGTGACATCATAAAACAATTCATATAAGATAAAAGAATTCATAAAAAATATTTCCATCACAACATAATCAAATCCATGTAATAATAGGGATAGAAACAGAACCATTTATTATCTTAGATGGAAAATAATTTTGATAAAACACTTGAACTCCATTCTTGAAGAAAATATCCTTTCTACTTCAAAAAAACTTTTCATTTCTTAACATGTCATAAAATTATAACTAAAAGAAGTTGATTAAAAATAAACTTGAAAACATGTAACGGATGCTTCTTGGAAATAATGTTTTAAAAATCCATTCATGTCGTATATGTTAAAAAACATTCTTCGTACTTATGTCGGAAAAGTCAAAAAATACCTCATACGAAAAATGATAAAATATTCCTTTTATATCTTTTACTAAAAACTCACCGAAGGGTAAAATTGGATTCAAACAATTGTAGGTGAATGGAAAAAATATTACATATTGAGGAAACATAGATGTGGATGATAAAATACACCCCAGTAAATACCAAAGTATAAACAATCTCAGATAAAAATGAGATTGTGATATTTCCCTTACCTTAGGTCCGATTTGCTTCGTAAGTGTTCGAACCTCCTGTATAATGATTTAAATAATGTCATTGACTTATTAATGAATCATATTCATTGTTATTATATCATATATGGTTCACTTATGACTTTATATTATCCGTTCTTTTGTAAATTCATGTTAAAGTAGCGTTTTGGGTAAAATCGTCTCATTTGTCATTCGTGTTTTAACTTGTAATTATCCATATGATTACTTATATCATTATTACTTAATTATAGAATATAAAACATGATTTATATATATTCAGAATATACATATGTATAATGTATCGACAAATGGAATGAAATACACCGTTCATGGAGACGGTACGACGTACGTACGCATGAACGCTGGTTTATTTTCGTTATTTAATTGAGTGGAATTAAGTAGATGACATACATATATATACACATAAATCCAGTAGCTTTATAATGTCATATATTTAATTATTATTTCTTATATATACTTTATAATCATTTTTAAATGGTTAACATGGAGAATGAATCTCATCGCGTCGTGGAGACGGTAGTCCGTACGTACGCACGAGCGATGATATCATTTCCAAAATTATTGAATTGAATTAGAGTGGATGATTCAATATATCAGAATCAATATGATGTTCTAATAACTATGTATAGTTATTCATTAAACCATTATACCCATCCATGTAAGGTGGTGGTGGAAAATAGATTACACCACGGCGTGGAGACGGTATTCCGTACGTACGCACGCGCGGTGATTTCTTTTTCCGTAGGATGGATAGATGGTGAAATATGGTTGTTTCATAATTATAATAACATTTCATTATATTAGTGATACTAATGTTATTACTTAATAATGAAACAACCTAAGAAGAAGAAGTGGAAGAAGAAATAAAGATGAAAGCATCGGTAACGGACAATACCTCTTCTTTGAAGTGCTTCTTTGAGACCTCCTTTTAGGGAACTAAAATGGGTCTTTGAAGAAGACCAGAACCTCTAGGATGTTTCTAGGGAAGTGGAGAAGAGAATTTGGCAGGGTTTGTCCGAGCATGAATGCTCAAAGTTGTGTGAGGAAGAGAGGGAGGAGGTTCCCTTTTATAAGGGAGGAGAGGGGCACCTTTGGAATAACAAAAAATATTATTATTTTACAAAGTCATGTTCGGTTTTAAATAGCTCCAAATTGATTTATTTCGAGGAAAAGGTGGGTATGGGTCGAAATACTCTCATACAATATAATTTAGACAAGTTTAGGTATCAATTTTAACCTTATCATTTAGATCTAACTTTAAGTTAGATAATTTAACTTTTATCGTGTCTTCTTGTTTTCTTACACTATAAGGTTAATAAACTTACTATATCATGCCAAACGTACCCCAAGTTGTTTATTATTAAAATATATAACCTTATCTAAGTCATTTGGCCTAACCTTAGATTTTTAGAAATAATATTAAAATTAATAATATAATATTTGTTTTAAAATCTATTTTATATCAATTTTTAAACAATTTAGTAATTGATTTTTATGAAAATCATAACAGGATGATAAGTTCTAAAAAAGTTAATTAAATCAATACTAACATGTCATATTAACCTATAAAATTATTGGAATTCATAAAAAGTCTCAAATTATATTTATTTAGGTATTTATAAAATCAATTATGTCAATATTTCATTAATAAGACAATTACTGCCTCATTTTTCTGTTATAATAAATTATAATTATTTAATCTCTAAAAATTCTAAATAAATTCCTATGATTTATATAATTGTATTATCATTTTGTATACTATTCATGTTCTAAGTTTCATTAAGTTTATCACTAAATTAAAATTATTATACTTATAAGATTTAAGAAAGTGACATGTTGTCACATTCTTTGGTTTTACTAATAATTAAATTATTTTCATTGAAAAAAGTCCATTAAATGAATCTAATCCGACCCTTAGGTGATATGGGTCGACTTTTAGTCATCCAATAGTATTTTGACATTTGTTAGGGTAATTTTATAATATTATATTTACCCTTAATTACCCGATTTACCTTTAACTATGGTAAATAAAATTTACCGTAGTTACTATTCATAATTCCCAAAAATAAAAAGTAGCTGATTAACATAATTTGGATCCACTAATTCCAAATATGGAATCCTTTTTTCCAAATTCAATACACAAAAGTTTCAGAAATTAAATTAAAATTAATCCCGTTGTCGAAAGAAAACGGGGTTTTCATTACGACATTGCAAAAGATTGAATTGATTTATCCTACGAATTCAAGGTAGAATCAATGCTAATGACATTCATAATATTAAATGGTAAAAATATATTCTATTTATACTTTAAAACCATACAATATTATAATTTAACCACATAAGATATTACGATGAAAAAAGTTGTTTTTAATTAAAATATAGCGTGTTTTTACTATTCATTAAAATATGAAAGTTATCGGAAAAATATCAAAACATTATCTAATGTAAATTTTTATATCCTGATTCAAAAGAAGAATTTTATTTTGTCAAATTGAACTTATAAACATGTCAAAAACTAGATTTAATGTGGGTGCGACATCAAAAGGTGGCAAAACTGCATTTTTTTTAAAAGACTTATTTTACACGAAAAATTTATTTTGATCTTATACCATGTTCTAGAAATGTGTAAGATGAATAATAATGTTATAAAATTTAAAATTTAGTTAACACTATTCATAATTTCTAGTTCATAACAATATTATAATAATATATCGTTGTTTAGTAAAACCCGGTATTGCGTACAACCCACGCTATCGAGGAAGGTCGTGATTGTGTGTAATACAAGGTAAGTCAAGGATGCGTGTTGAGCAAGCTCCTTTTGATGTAGCGTACAACACAAGACATTAATGAAATTAAAAATAATATTTTTCATAAAATCTCGGGGTGTTACAATGACTCATACATATGCCTTTCATTGGTGACCTTCCATTCTCCAGTGCTATCATCATTTGAGCTATTATTCCCTATTATTTGGAAATTTAATATTTTCAATTATCTCTCACAAACCATCTCAATCAGAGGCAAAAAATTGGATGAGTGGAATGTTATAAAAATGAGGTAGGTGGTATATATCTTTTTTACCTAATGTTTAGTTTATTTATAATATATGATGTTGTTCTGCATTCAGGTTCCTCCATGTGTTCCCCATTAATTAGAACACATATAAATAGAATCAAATGGTTTAAATTCTTTGGTCATTATATACCAATCTGAACCATTGGAGATTATCAACCTCAATTAAAACTACCGCTTTATGAGTACATTAAGTGAATTTACCATCGATAACCTATTATTACTTAAATTAAATTGAAAAGGATAATTTCAAAGATAATTCATAATGTGATGTATTTTTTTCCCTTCACACATCTAATAATAAAAGCACCATTGAGTTGCACTATGTTTATAATTAAAAAGGCCCATTAGTTTCGAAATAAATTAAAGGGATAAATTATCCCGGAATCATAACTAGTTATATCTGGATGTGTGATATGGAATTCATATATACATGGTCATCCTTATTGTTAAAAGTTAAATGATTAAAAGATTAAATGATTAAATGATTTATATAAAGCTATAAGTGGATCTCATATTCCCATGTTGGAATACCATGGATGGGCTCATAGGGTTATTGATATTTAAATACCCTTTAGATATACATGGTACATTAGTGGAGTACATTGGGTGGGCATGGTGAGCAGTGTTGTTATTCCATGCCAGGATTGATACATTTTACCCTATCTTTTATACCATGGAGGGTATCATAGGGATATTCATTATTCTTATCATACATTGAATGATATTAGTTTCCCTAGTAGATTACATTGTACTAGATAAATGTTTAGGTTTACTAGACCATGCCAAGAGTGATACTCAACCCCTATGTGGTACATCATTGATGGACTCATGGGCTTCTGGATTTATATTATTCCTTAATAAATACTTTGGTTTCATTTTTTACAAAACACCCTAGACAGTATCATAGTCTAGATGACTTTCCACACAGACTGTGTGTCACATGGGATTCCTTATTATAGAAATCCATGGGTGGGAATAATTGGAAATTATATTTCACAAATAATACCCATGTTTCCTTTCTATGGAACACCATGTATAAAGTCATTAAATAAATTTAATTACCCGACTCCTTGGGCGAGACTCAGTTGCATCATTATTTGATTCCCTTAAGTGGATCAAAGGATATCAATGTTATATCTTGCAAGAGAGTATTTCATATGACCGGTAGTATCATCTTTATGATATTTTTTATATTTGGTTTCCTTGTCTGGAAGTATGGGTTTATGACAGACTAATAGTTTTATGTTTTCAAAAATGTACCTAGAGTTTCTCTACAGTTTTTGACACTCCCTCTTCGGATTCGTGAGTTACTCCTCAAGTCCTTGTAAGTCTATATATATTTAAACATGTATAATAAAATAGAAAAATATTATATATATATTATACTTTTTCGTGATGTCCTATTTTGAAATATATCCCTAAATAGGATGAATCATTTATTTTTATCCAAGAGTCTATAAGGAACCTTGGCCAATTTTTACATTTATTCATTTTATTCAATATGTTTTTTATCATACCTTAAAATTATTATATTCTATATTCATAGAATACATTATTCCATAGACCCTATTGGTAGTGGTAAACTGAGTATATCTCACGTCTTGTTTGGGCTTCCATTGTACTAGGGAAAATGAAATGACCTAAGGATTTCATTATCATGTTCATTGGATTGTGCTTGTTCTATTATTCTTGTACTAGAAAAATAATACCATAAAAATAAGATGGAGATCAGAATTCTCATAGATATAGCCTTGGGGATTATATTCATTTTTATGTAAATGTACCGTATTGTATCCCATATTTTTTGTTAACACTATTGTTTCATAGCATCATCCGTACATGAATTCATAATTTTATTTTTGCAAATCGACGGTTTATTCAATTATTCTTATTTTTCTTGCACTTATATTTAATTTATTGATACTCATTTCATTTTCTATTTATTTAATTTCAATATATTCATAATTTAGTCTGATTATATGGGTATATTCTTCCAACTACACCATGATTAGACCATATTCAGTAGTAACTAGCCTTTGGTGTATGGGGAGGCACGCATGGGGTCACCTAACCACCATGTTCGACCACTGCATATAGAGTGATTTAGGTTGGTAAATAACATATATCATAATAAATTAACTCATTAAAATTATTTAATATACGAAAAATATTTATTACTATTTTATAAATCAAAACACACAAAAAAATTTGTACAAACTTTTATATCAAAATATTTATATACCATCCAAAAATATCCCAAACAATGATTTTATTCATTCTAAATACTTTTGTTATCCTAAATCTAAAAATATCATGATGGGTATTTTTATAAAAAAATAAAACACATATATCAAACATAGTAAAATAATTTATCTCATTTTTACCAAAACATCACTCATGAAAAACCTTGTTTATCCAACAAATGTATTGGAAAATACATTACTAGACTCGTAAATGTTTCCATATGATGATGAATATTAATTATCTGATATAAAGTAACACAAGTGGATTTGTAAAGTTATATGATCATAATATCTATATTAGGTTTAATCCATTAAATAAAATAATCAAAACCCACATGGTACGGTTTATAGAACTATGTAAAAAAAATAAGAGATAAAGATAGATACGTATTAGAGGTATCTGACTCAAGATATGAGGATCAAGGATAAATTTATAGAGAATAATTATGTTAAAGGTGGAGAGAAAATCCCAAATACATTATAATAAAATTACCCAAACCTATATATACCAATTTTTAAAATAAATAAGGGAGGTTATAGAACATATATGTCTAAAATAGTAAATTTTCATAAATTTTATGTATTTGAGAGTTGTTTTGTAATATTTTTAAAATTTTTGAATTAATCCTTGAAACTAACTATCGTAAATATTAATTTGATCATGTGTTATATGCACATTTCTAAAACCATTAATGTTAAACATTCAAAATAACATTCCATAATATTGGTAGCTTTATGATTTCTGAGCATTGTCTCATGATTAAGTAACACCTACACATAAACCATGAAACATAAGAGGACATAATTTTCAAGACTAAAAAATTGAAACTCAAATCATAAAATCAAAAAAAGGTCATCAAATTCTCTTCAATATTAGATGCTTTGATAATTTTGGTGATTTTTTTTGGTAACCATTATTTCACATGTATTTGATGTCATAACCACACTAATGTATCCTTAGTTCGAAATTGGGTGATTCTCTCTTGAAAAATGTGACTTTATTCCTATTTTAATACTCATAAATGAACATGTATTAATATTTTAAGACATAAAAAATGTATAAAAAAGGATAATAGAATGAAATACGCTTCTAGGAAAAATATCCTTAATTCCAAAAAAATATGGAAACAAAAATCCGGATCTCAGTTTATTTCACAATGTTTATAACATCACTATTTTTTAATAGAAATTAAAATATCACTATAATCATTAGAATCTTTTCTGAAAAATATATTTTTCTGGTTGGAATAATTGTTTTCTTGAACTCAAGACCAGTGTGTAGTAAATTAATTAACACTCTACAACACTCATAGTGATCAACTAATAAACCATATGATATATGATGAATTAAATTAGGTTAATATTAAATCATGAATCTATGAAGTAATCAAGAAAAACAGTATAAAATCAAACCTAAATTTGTGATAATAATAATAATAACTAAAAATAATCAACATAGATTAATTTAAATGAAATGATATATAAATTGGATTAATAATGGAAATAAAAATATTAAATCTAAAATAAAAATATTGAAATTTGAATTCAATGAAAATGTAAAATAATATGAAAATTATGTAATGATATATCGATAAATTGTTATATAATAAACTTGGAATGAAATATTGACCTATGAACTACTCAAAAATATTAATGAAGTGAAATTGGGAAAAATATATATGAACTATGATACTACAACAAAATGGATGAAACATATGACAACTCAAACAAAGAAGTATAATTGAACAATAATGAGGTATAAGATCTTAAATATGATAATATATCCCCTCCCTCAAGAATATAAAACTCTCTATTTGAAACTGAAGACAAAAAAATAACTCTCTAAAGTTTATTTCCCATTGTTTGATTGTAAAAAATAAATATTTTATATTGTGATGAAAAACTCCTCCTCCTTAAAAATATTCCCAATGCTATAATTGGTTAATATTTGTTTGTTTGATTAATTTATTCTAAAAACTAAAACATTTTTTGGAAATGTCACATATAAAAACTCATTTAGATATTGAAATTTATATTAGAAGATAATATGAATCACTTTCTAAACATTTTTTAAGGATATAAAATTAAAAAAAATTATAAGTTCAGATTTCATGGTCAATTTTTTTAATATACACCACCATGAAAAACCTAAATGGATTAACTGTAATAGGAAATATCTTCCCATTCAATGCTAAAATTCCCCTTATTGAAGACTATATCATTTTGTAGCACATAGATAGAGTTTAATTTTGAACCCCATTAAATAGTAATTTAGAATCAAGAAGGATACATAATATGGGATTTCCTTAGGATTTCAATTGAGGAGATTATTTAATCATTCATAATTTTTATATTTTTCCAAATTTTTTATTTTTATGTTTTAAAAAAAATTAAAACAATGTAACAGAAAGGGGGTTATTGTGTATTGTGAAAAAAATAAAATAAATGAAATGAAAAAACATGTAAGGTTGGTTAGAAAATAATTAAACCTTAAACAAAGATATATTTCCTTCTTGTTTGTTTAATTTTTTTCTTCACATTTTGAAAATCAATATCATTCATTAGACAGGCTATATTACTTAGGATATTTTAAACTCAGTAGAAATTAATGATATTCGAGGAAATCATATACTCAGCTAATATATTGTAAAACAAATATAGTATCAATTCAAATAACTATTTGATACCCTACTAAACACTAATACTTGTTATTTTGATTAATATTCCCAGCCATATAACTCTGTCATATATTGGATGAGGTTAGGGGAGGGAAAATGATTAAATAGTGGATGAAATGGATTGATCGCGAGAGAGAATAAGGTAGTCATTTCTAGAACCTAACAAATCACCTCCAAATATCTCCATAAAAAATTAAAATGAAATTTGTGTGATTAATATTTAAAACCCCTTAACACCTCTTAGGATCAACCCAATTGGTTAAAACCCACCATCATGGGCATATAGAAAAGGAAAACTGGAAGAAACATGAAGAAAAATTATATGGAGATTAAAATTATCTACTAGAAATAAAAATGAAAGATACCCTTTGTTAAATTATATATTTACAAAGACTAAAAATAAAACCACATGAAACAGCATCCCATAAATTAGAGTATAAGATTTATGTTATTTAAAATAGTGATGATAAACTATTAAAATGTAGAGGCGATCTTCCTTTAATAATTCTTTTAAGTACTTTTATTCTTTCTATATATATCAATAAAATATAGAATCTTTCCACACATGTATCATTCATAGAACTACTCTTAGAATATTAATTTATCCATGATTATTGTTCACCTAATTTGAAGAAGAAAATCCACATTGAAATAATGTCCAACCATTTCCAAATATTGTTTGGAAAAATATATGTATTGGATAATTATTCATAAATTAATACACGTGGTCTTTTACGTGAATAGTGGACTAAATTATCATCTAGAATATCAGGTGAATCTAGATTAAAATTAATGTCATGTTAGAGTTTTATTAAAAATATTATGGGTTGTTGGTAGTTATTGGTGGAAGATGAAACTTGATTTAAATTTTAATTGTATGTTTTATTTTTATGGATATAAAATTATATTTATTAAGAATAAACATTAGCACATGGAAACTATATTGGGATCCTAAGAAAACATAACATATTAAAAAACTATTTTAATATTTAGATTGTGTTACTCGATGAAAAATATTGCATTAAAGGATACCAAATATTTACTATCTATCTAAAAATAGTGGACCACAATGCCTGTAACATTAGATAATGTATTAATATGTGTCGATCTATTTAAAAATAATTTTTGAAATGCTTTATGCATTAATTTTTAAGATTATGATGTTGATTCCTATGAGTACATAATGGGATGAGGTGATGTTGGGTGATAGTTAACAATGTTTCAAAGGGTTGAGACTACGATATAAGGGGATTATGTTTTGTTAATATGATTAATGGTTCAATAGTTTCAAGTAGATAAAAATGAAAATGATAAAAAGTTAGTTTCCAATTTATTTTCCAATCTATAATTACATTAATATTAGTATACATCAATTTTCTAGTTGGGTGGATTCATTATTCATAATCCTCAAAAAAAACTTCATTCCTAGAGTTTTGATACCTCGATTCTAATTATTCTCATGGTTTCTTCCCTGATACACCACCTATACCCCTCTCTATTTTAGTGCAAGACACCTTATTAGTCATTGGACACTTATATTCTTTTCACACAAAAGGAAATATTTAAGACTATTCTGGTATTTCCTATTAAAATGAAGTTTGTTGGGTTAGATGTACATATAGAGGGATAATACAATTTTTTTAAATGTCTCCATTTATTATTTCCTTATATATACCCCTTTTATTAAAAACTGCAATTGAATTTTTCTCTAAATTTTTTATATTCAATCAATTAAGCACAAAATCCAATTTTAAAACATGTAATCCTCATTATAGGCTGTTTTATATGCAATATCATAAACTAATACAAGATAAAAATATATGATGTTTTTATATATCATAATATAAGATTAACTTTATTTATAATTTGAATATAAAATAAAAATATATAATAACTTGAATGTGTCACTTCCCCTAAACATGAGATATTCCAACTCCTTAATTGATGCCTTTAAAAAATATTTTTTTACTAATAATCCATTTCCTCCCACGATTATGTCTTTATTTAAAATAGGATTAATTATTAATAATTTCACCAAATCTCAATGTTAATATGAAATCGAATTTTCAAATTACTATGTTTTTATCTCCTCCAACAACATCCTAATTACACAATCATTGATTCGTCTCTATTAATTTTATTACATAATATCATTTTCCAATTTTTATTTATGTTTAGTATTTCACATTCCATTCCATCTCTCTCAATAACCAATAACATCCTTAAATTTATTATACATTCATTTACATTTAAATTATTTAATATAAGAGTATAATAAATTACAAAAAAAACATACAAAATAATATAAATCATACTGTGATATTTGTCAAAAACAGGGCATGAAGAAAATTTTTGAACAAATATATCTAATATTTTTATTTACTCTTATTGATGGACTTTATATTTTCCACTTAGTTGATATTATTTTTTTATCCGGAGAGATTTCCATTTTGGCACCAATAGCTCAAACTAATCCAATTGAAATGAATTTTTATAATTGGAATTATATTTTTGTATTGTTGAATTATTAACTTTTTATCATGTTACTGAAACTCAATTTAATTAATCAATTAGAAGCATGATAAATTATGGTTCAATAAAAATATATTCTACTAAAATTAATTTCTTTAATATTAATTCAAATGATTCAAATTTTTTTCAATAAAATATGTTTTCTCTTATGAGTTAAAATATTGAATTCACTCATGTGGGGAAACCCACAAAATTTAAACTAAATATTATTTTCACATAGATATAGATAAAAAAATTTAATGTAAAAAAATTAAATCATAGGAAATTAAACATCCAATGAGATGGGAAAAAAATATTTTTATTATGTATAATGGCTTGGGATAACTTCATTTATCATTGGTTCTCTATAACCTACAAATAAAAAAATTAAATCATTAAAAATTTATCCAAAATAACAATAAAAATGATATTGATATTGATTTATGGAATGAAATTCTAAGGCCTTAGAATATATAGTTCTATGTTTATACTACCTACATCCAAGTAGGTCAAGTGGCCACTCCTAGTCAAATGGATGATGGTGTTTATGTGATATGACCCACCACATGTGAGGATTCATAATTTCCATTCATAGAGACTGAGTGTGGGGAACCCTAAAAAAATTAAAATTCCCTGTCCCATAGAATGCGAAAAGAATATAAATATATTAGGGAGAGAAATGAATGTTAGGGTACTCCCTAACAATCATTTCCTCCTCAAATTGATATTCTAGTTATTGCTGGAAAGGAATAGGCTTCACAATATGTTCTTTAGTATAAATCTTTTATTCATATTCTTCCTCCTGTAAAGGTTAAAAAGATACTTAAAGTTTCATTCATTCCACATTAGGTTCAACTTTATAATCACTTTCCTTGTCAAAAATTTAGTTATTATCCTAGTTTGTTATAACAATATTGCGGGAGTTAGTTATCCAATCATTTTCAATAAAATTTTAAAGATATTAGTTCCTAAAATGACTATCTCACTAAATTATCTCATTTCGGGGAATTTATTAACTACTTATTTCTTCGTAAAGATAAAATTTTAGAGTTGGATACAGGTATTCAATAAAATTTATCTTTTTTTCTTATGTAACCATATTAGTGGTGTCATCATCTTTCATTCCGAGGGAGGTACAATGGTGTTAAATTTTTTGTGATTATTTGATCATTATTTATGTTTCCATTTTCCAAATGATTGTATTAGGAATCAAATTGTTTTTTATCTCACACATGCACGCAATAAGAAATTTCAATTTAAATGATATATTTTTTCAACAAAATAGAATGGTCTAATAGTATATGTTCTAGTAGTTTCTTCATGGTATCCTCAGTTTCAATAACATGAATGATGATTGGGTAAACTAATTATTCATCGAAATTTTCATGTAATTATGGTTTTATATATTATTCATTTTTTGTTTAGAGTAATTAATTGAATACAATAATTTTTTTATATCTCATATTTCTTTTTGAAGATATTTCAACTAGTAATTTTTTTGTCATGAATTTCATTTTACACTGAGAATATTTATACAATGCATAATATTAAATGAATATTTTCAAGGAGTGAATAAAAAATGAATAATTAGTTAGGATTGATAAGAATATTTCCATATTTAATAGATCTCTAACATAAAATTCATTAATTAGCACTTAATAATCCCAAAGGTTGCATCCTAGTGGATAACCTTGGGATATATTTCAAGGATCATTTCCTATCACTGAAAATTCATTGGTTTTGGTAACATATTTTTCATGGTTTTATAAAAATATATGAAACAAAAAATAATTTGGGGGTTTGTTATGTGTTTTAAAAAAATATAAAATAAAATAAAATAACAAATATGCAAGGTTAGAGGGAAATGAATTGAACTCTAGGTGTAGGTATAGTATTCCAACTTTTTTTGAAATTATTTATTGAATTATTTTCATTAATTAAATCATTATCATTCATTACAAAATCTCAAATATTTTTATTTTGGAAAACTCAATAGACATAAAAGATCCATAAATCCATTATTTCCCAATAATCATCATATTATAGAATGATAAACTCATGTTAGTCCAATATGTAATACCATTCTAAACTCAAATCCATCTTATACTATTTCATCCCAATAACAATAAAACTCCATTATTTCATTTATGATCTAATAGATTGGAGGGAGATAGGGTTTAATAGTGACCTAACTAGACTAAGGGTGACATATAATAATGTAGATATCACTAACCCCAATCCATACACATTTACATCTCACTATAAAGGAGAAAAAATAATGATAATTTATGTGAATAAATTCAAGAACCAATTATCCTCAAATGATATCAAATCCATATGTAAGATACCCACCATCATGTGTATAGAGAAGATGAATGCTTGAAAAGAAAAAAGAGTTATTGGGAGAATAAGAAAGAACAATCTATTAAAATGATATAATTGGGAATATAGTTAAATAAAAATGATAATTTAATCTATTTGAAATATTATAATCTATAAAAACATAATAATTTTGATTGTGGAATATATTTAAAGGCATTCTAGTCCCCTTCCATAATAATTTTATGTGAATTGATTATCTCTTTTGGTTTTAATAAAATATGTTATATCTCTATGTATCCACCATTCATTACAATTATCCGGCATTATCAATCCCTCCATGATCATTGTTTTCAACATTTTGTTGATTAAATCCATATGGAAACATTGTTTGACCCTTACCTGATATAGTTGGGTAAAAGGTTTGTATGAGACGCTGCTTTCTGTATTGTGTCTAAGAGGTTATGTAATATGATTGATGATCTCTATAATCCTTTGTAATATTATCTGAATGCATCACAAGGATAGGGATCTGTTGGATGGAAATGAAATATACTTTGGGTGAATAGGATCACGCTAGATGCATATGACACTTGCTTTGGAGAATAAGAGTACATTGGAGCCTAATAGATGTTGAGGTGACTTCCTTATGAGCACCATTAGCACTAAATAAGTTATATTAGGAGATTAAAATAATATTGATGATTTTTGGAAGATACATAACAAATTAATAATTTATTTTCTGATAAAAAATTTAGTAAGTGAATCATACCATTCAACATCTTTAAAAAAATACGCTCATAAAAGTGTTATGATTTTAGAGAGTAAATAATGTACATCAATATAACTAGATTATGTTAGTGAAACACATTATTCTATAGTGGATGAAATATATTAGAAATTTCTTAGAGTACTTATGGGGATGAGGTTCTGTCTGAGTATGGTTAACAGTGCATTGGATGGTTGAGACATCATTTTTAGGGGATTATGTTATTTTGAGAGAATTCATTGATCATTAGGATCATATGGAAGATGTTGAATATGATAAAAAATGGGTGTTTAATGCGTACCCAAACTATATTTCACTATATAATATCACATGATTGATTTCCACTTGGTTGACTACATTTTTCATAATCACAGATATGCAAATCCACTCCTCATGCATGAGCACATGATTATTGATAATTATAAGAGCTCCCACTTTGTGGATCCACCTATAGCCTTCCTCAACCATAAAAAAGACACCCCATTTCTCATGTGACACTCTAATCATTCAATGTTTATTAGAAATATATGGGCCTATGCCGACCTTCTCTCTTTATAGAGAGTTTGTGGTCCTAGATTGATATTTTGATGGCTAAGGATATTTTTCTTGAAAAATTTCCATTTTTTTAAATGACTAGTCCCTATCCCATAAAAACAAATAATAAAATTTTCATCATGGTCTATCCATTTAAAAAATGAACATAACTATCAAAATTTTCCACTACTAATTCTCATTTTATATCACCTTCAAATTCAGCTCTAAATTTAACCTGTAAAATATAAAAATTATATACTATATTTTATTATAATATAATTTTTTATTTATAATGAATATTCATTATAAAAATATATCAATAGGTGAATTTATTGTGAACCTCTACATAAATAACATTAATTTACGACCCATTTTGTTATAATGTAAAAATACCAAATCAGATAGAATTCAAATAAAAAATTCTTTTACATATGTTTAATAAAACCATAAAATCACATATTTTTATAAAACAATATACAAGAAATAAAATTTTCTTTGTAAATATGTCAAAAAATTATTTATTTATTTTTTTATCATGAATTCAATATAAATGAAAATTATAAATATAAAACAAAATAATTCTTATTCAGGATATAAAAAACACAATTTGTTTATTCACATAAGACATAGTAGACACCAAACATTAAATTAATTTATATAAAACACACAACAAAAATATTAATTATTAATTAATATTACATAAACATAAAACACAAAAAATCATAAATAACTTCAATATTAGAGTCTCAATAAATGTATGATAAAATAAAATAAAATACATTAAATAACACAATGTAATTAACTTTTCATGAAGATAAGAAATTAAAAAAACATGAATTTATTATTATAAATATTTTTAAAAAATATACTCTCCAAAACAATTTCATCTCATTCCCTGCAACTAAACTATTAATTTAATAATTAATTTAAAATTCCATTTGTATAGAACCTCATGAAGGTTCACACACACCTATCATTTGTTGTTTATAAATTAAAAAAATAGAATTGGTGTCTCTATCAATAATATATTATGTATATTATGTCATCATCATAAAAAGATCCTATAATATTCCTTAAATGGGATTAATTGCACGTTTAGAAAGTATTTAATTGGACTTTATAATGTTTTGGGTTATATATAATTTACTATAAAACTAATTAAGGAGAGGAAAAATGAGGATTATATAAATCAATTATTGCCTCAATGAAAAAAATGACTAAAAGAAGATACTTGGTTAAGATATATAATTTCAGAAGCGATAAAAATGATGGAAGAAATTATCAATAAAATAATAATATGATAAATATATATTGAGTGGATTATGAATAATTTTTAAGAAAACTATTATTGGGATTTCACTTTGATATTTCTTTTTATTTATTTTTCATCAATATTTTTTTAGGCTATGATATTTTTTTCATTAGATGAAGCAAACATATAACTATAATTTTCATTATTATTTCCCAACAATAAATTCATTTATTCTTTTCTTAAACAAATTTCTACAATGTAATTAAATTTTTGATAATAAATATTTATTTTTTTAAAATTAAAAAAAAAAGAATATGAAAATGATTAAATTATCATGATATAAATAAATAAATAATATTCTTAGTTCAATTATGTATAGATAGAATTGAATTTTTTTTCCAAATGTCACAAATGGATGATAAATAGTAGAAAAAACTGGCCTAACTAAATATTGTTTTCCTCCATAGGAAATTTATTGTTTTTTCTGATTCATTATTGACAGAAAATTAATTCATATCCCCACTATTAAAATTAAGTTTAAAAATAAATAATTTTGTGGAAATGAATATGGAAATTTTATGAAAAAACCCATTTTACGCAACAAAATATATTTCATCACCACTCTAATTTCTAAAAATGGTACAAATGATAGAATAAAGGATTCTTTTTTCAGAACTCTAAATAATATAGTACCAAATATGGTTTTTATAACATTGGTGCAATTATTTGCGTGAAGGATAAATTATCATATGTAAGGGAATATGATCAAAATGAATAAACTGATGACATTCAAAATTAACATTTACTTATCAAAATAAAAAAATTAATAATAAAATTTTATTAATCGTATTTTGGGAATGAAATTATTTTTTATTTTTTTCAAAAAGAATTTTTATCATATGAAACCATTTAGAAAATTTAATTAGGAAAAATGGTTGATAAAACTAAAACATATAAAAATAATATATATATATAAATTATATATATTAAAAAACATAAAACTAATAAATTTAAAAAATAAAGTGTAAAATAAAATATTATCATTAAATATTTTAATAAATATATTTTTTAAAACATAATATATAAATAAAATTTTTTTCAGACTATGGTATTTTTCTAGATAATTTATAAAAAATTATATAAAACAAAATTTGATAAAAAACTCACAAAATTTATATCATAAATATTTAAAATAGAATATATATTATATATAATATAACTACAACAATAAGTATTTGAAACTAAAAATAATTATAATTACCCAAACATATTTTCTTCATAAAATATTTACATATAATGATAGAATATATGAAAATAATAATACAATAAATAAATGATATATATTAAATAAAAATAAAAATTACATTGAGACTAAAGGCAACGAACTAGAAGATTTCCACCAAACCACCAATTATTGATTAGGTTTTATTAAATATAGAATAAAATGAAACCATGAAGTAGATGTTTAGGAACATTGAAGTCCATACACCATAACCATAACAACAAATCACCCCCACACCATACTAGACTCTCCCAATATTTGTTAAATAGAATAAAAAAATATATAAAATGGATAACTATGAATAAAATGGATTATAAAATAATCCTACTAAATAGGATAAATCTAAAATATAAAATACTACGGATACAACAGTAGAGAAAAAAATCTATATTTCATGTGAAACCTTCAACAAGAAAACATATGTAGTATTCGAGATACAAGGGAATACATCATCTAGAAACTCAACACATATATAGAAAAAGATGGATCTAATTCATCCATAACAAAAACTTTCAATCATTGTCCCTCATTGATGATCATACAAGGTAGACTGTGTCTCTTTTTTCGACACCACAGTCCCTCCAGTTTAACTTCATATTCTTTTTTTAATATGCTCTTTTCAATCTTCATCCATTATACCATCAAAACTATTATCTTCACAACCTCTAACATCAAAGAAATAGGATCAAATCAGCACTACATGGATCTAGACCATAATATAAAGGTGATCTATGCCAATCATTTTACAAATGATTTTCATGGAATACATTTGGATCCACTAGTTTCACAGACATAAAATATTTACAAGTTCCCTCTACTCAATCATGGAGACCATAAAATTATCTTATAATGCACTTCCAAACCTTCATATATCTATTTAATGAGTCTAGCTATATATTCTTTCATGAAATTCTCCAATGGGGCTTGAGCTTCAATTTTTCCATCCCCCCATTCAATAGCCTTGGGGATGGAGAATAGTTCCAAGTAGGAATACGAAAAACATGGGAGATAGTATCCTAACCAATATTTACACATGTGAACATATCCAATCTAATACAATGTTAAATTATAAAGATATTGTAAGAATTCATGAATATTTATATAATACCATAATTAGAGTACGACATGATGTACTGTAAGGAACCAAAATAAGACAAACATAAGCCCACCAAAAACTAGAAAATAAATTCTGATCTACTCAAAATTAGGGGAAATATATTAAATGAAACAGTATAATAAATATTGTCCTGTGTAGCCCAAAATTATATCCACCTACTCTAGTTCATATAATTAATCCATTTAATTGTCATTTTTTTCATAAGATGCGATATGTGTTGGAATATTCCATGTAGGGGTGAGTATAATAATACCTAGTGGGACTTCCTGAAATCCCAAACCATAAATGATCAAGAGTTGTAAAATAATCTCATGATATATCAATCATAATGTGAGACATAAAATAAAAAATCTAGATATAATTTTAGTAAAAACATAGTCTCAAGGAAATTTTTAAACATTAAATCTAGCATAGGATTCCTACATTAATGTTCTATACAACACGCATACAAGAAAACACACTCCACTAGATATACTACGACTAATGATTTTTGTTACTAAGTTAATTCTCATTGGTTATAGTCTAGAAGTAGCATGACATCTACTAATTGTGTTTTTTCTGAGAAACCCACTCGATTATACTACACATCATTAGAATGATCAGAACTCAATACATTGATTGGGGGGTTAATGCTCTGGGATCACATGGGGGACACCAAAAACTATTGGAAACAAACTCCAATATAGGGGATTGATTCTCATATAAATATTGGTCACACCAATTAAAAAACAGTTCCTTGGGAAACAATGAAGAATATTAGGATTTCTTAAGGCCTTTTGGAGGGATATATGCTCTATGCCGTTGAGGGGTATACTCAAAATGGAATGAGACCACACAATCTAGATGTTGGGACCTCAACGACACTATAATGTTAAATATGAAGAACAGAGGTTTCACCCTCAATGATGAGAATAGAATGCTATACATAACCCTTAAATGAATTGACCAAGGGAGAACACTCAACTGATATTAGTTAAGGGTTGCAGAAATTATTTTATCTCTTACATTACCTCACATCGTATCTCTGACACAAAAATGAAGGTCATCCCCACATTTTATGTAGAAAAATAATTAGGGTGAACTACCAAATTCCCTATATTTGATACATTAAAAATTTAGATAGTCACACAAGGCTCCTAATTAATATAATAATTTACAAATAAATCCATTTATATTTTACTATAAATAACTATGAATGTAAAAATATATCAAACTATTGTGATCCTCTTGAATGAATACTCAGGATAGTGTACATACATTCCCTAAATAGACAACTATTGAAAATTTTACATTTCAACATTAAATGTATAAAGAATGATTCATGGGCCCCACCCAAAAGTCTAATATTGACACCCATTATTGTTCTTGAAACATCTTCCTCATTATTAGGGTCATGATAACTTGGTTGTTCATCAATATCGTATTATATGAATGAGATATATCAAAAACTATATTATGTAATAATAATAATAATATTAATAAAAATAATATTAATAATATTGGACACCCCATGCACCTGAGAAATTAGGTCAAATTTAATATCTAACTTTGTCATTTAAATAACCATCTATAATTCTGGGTCTTGATACCATAAACGGTTCACCATTTGGATATACTATTTAAATTTTATAACTAAAATAATGTATTAAAAATAATAATAGTAGTATATATTATTATTATTATTATTAATATATTTTAAATATAATTTAAATGGATATAGGAGGGTGCACCTCCAACCATCCTCATTCATGCACTCACAGTGTACCATTTTTGTGAACCAACCCTAGAATCCTAGAGCTGATGTCTATAACCATTTCATGAGCATTATTACAAGGAATAAAATAATGAATGATCCTAGAGTTTAGTTGTATTGGTTAAAATGATACATACATGAATCATTATTTAAAAATTAATACTATAATTAAAACATTTTTTTCTTTTAGGGACAAAAACTCTACTGCATCTGCGATATCCATGTATATCTTTCTTAATAAACTTCTTGGATTTCGGGGGAAAGGAAACAAAATAAGGGTGAGATCAAATGCTCAGTATGGGTAATGTATAGAGGAAAAAATAATGAATCAATGAGAATAGTAAATATGTAGATGTAATAACTAAACACACATGCCATATTTTCAATAAACACAAAATAGAGTGAATAAAAATATGGAAAGGTAAATAAATTGAAATACATTCCATCCAAAAAAAAAGATAATGAAAAATAAATATAGAAATGTAAGAAACTGAAAAAACAATTCTATTTAGTCAATTATCTAAAAATAAAATTTATATATTGATATGTCAACGAAAAATATCATGGACAAATAATAACTAAGTCTAAATAAAGGAAATTGTTAATTATTAGATGTCAGGTCTAAGGCAAGTGAAAACATATACTATTGAGACATTTCACAAGAAAATATGAAACTATAGGTAGAACCCTATTTAATTTTTGAGACAAATTTTTTTCATTAGAACATATTGATGCATCAAGTGGCTATATATTGTCGAAGACCTATTTGTTATTTCCACTCAAAATTATTCCTCATATTGAATAATGATGTAAGATAATAAACCTTATCAAATATCTGAATTGAATAAGGAATACCAAATTATCAATACGTACCCAAATAATCATATAACTGTTCAGGTAAACACTATATGAAAAAATGGTATATCATTTAAGAAATAATAATTTCCCTGATAAATGATATTGATAATTAAGTAAAATTAAAATTCTTAAGAACATTTAAAACGTACTATTTTAAGGGGAAAAAAAGAAATCGTTTAATTGAGTTTCAGTACTATACATGGCTAAATCAATAAAAAACCATCAAGTTAAAATATAAGGATGGTATGAATGAAACATATCACAATTTACGTAAAAATAAATTGTTTTCATTGTTTATGATTGGAAATATTTTATAATGATATTTAAAACATTCTTTGGGAGTATATCCTTTTTATTTTTTAAAACCTATAGAAAATCATTTTATTTAAAGATAAAATTTTAAAAAAAATTCATTAATAGGTAACCAAATAAATAATAAATTTAATTGTTTATGGAATAACTATGGTTAATTTCATACATGTCATATAAGTTAAATAGAATATTAAACTTTCATAGTTTAAAGGCTATAAAAATTCAATGCCTGGAAAGAGACAAAAATATTTCTTTGAAAAATAAATTATAAAAACAAGGGTCAAATTAATTTAATAAATCAATTTTTAAAGGGTCAAAACATTTTTTCAAACATTTTCAGAAAACTGGGTTTTTATAAGAAAAAATTTTATTCCAGTAATGTGAGAAATGATGTCTGTTTTTCATAAAAACATTTTAAATTCCAATGATAGGAAAATGGAAATATTACATGAAAATAGTAAATAATAAACATTTTATAAAAATATTAAAAATTTTATTGGACCATACGTACATATTTTCCTCTGATTTAAAATAAGGATTAATCAATCCTTAATATAATGGTATTGTGAATTAAATACTTGAAAAGACTATAACATTGAAGTGATAGTCAATAAACGAAAAGATAATGCATATCTACAATAAATCAAAATAATAGAAGTGTAGATACATTAATGTATAGTAAAAATTATTTATACACTTAATCTAATAATATTATCAACAATGATAAAGTAATATAACTCAATTTAAAAGAATTTTTTATGAAGTTTTTTTACAACTTGGTAAATTTTAATTCAAATTCCATTGAAAGTAATAATTAAACATAAAAATAAAAATAAATTTAATAAAAAAAATTCATGATATAATATCTAAAAAGTAAATAGACAATATAAATGAAGTATGTGGTTAACATGACATTTATCTCACAGATGTAAAAAGTGAGATGAAAATTTATTTCCTTGCATTTCCATTTGGGTGAACATAATTTAACCTCATGGATAATTAGTTTAAACTTGTTAATAACTTATAACATAATAATATTCATATTTATTATATAATATTTGATCTTCTTATAACATCATATTACCTGATAAATAGTAAGTTTTTATTATTTTGACTCTTTTGGGTTTTAATAGCCAGGCTTCTTTCGTATGTTTTGTCTGGTTCCTTGATGTTATTATTAATTGGATCCTAGTTTCATCATCTCTAATTTATAAATAATTATATAAATATAATATATATTAATTTTATATTTAATTTTAATTAATTATAAACTTTGGATATATGAAATTAGATGTGTTGTCCATGGAGACAGTAGGTCATACGTACGCGTCAACACTACTTATATTCATTTTTAATATTAATACAACTGAAATTAAATGATATATATGTCTATTGTATTATATTTATAGTATCATATATATGTCATATATTTTAAATAGTTTTATTAAAACCATGATTAATATGTTCCATGGATAGCGTGAATGAATCACTTAGCTTTGAGGATGCAGTTATCCACAATTCCACAAACAATGTTAACATATTTATACAAAATAAAATGTATAAAATATTTTTTAATAAAATATTTAGAGGAATAAATTGAATATAAATATCATATATATAAATTAAAAATATCATGTCTATAATAATTACCATCCATTAAAGGATGTAATGGATAAAATATTGACATCGTTTTCATTAGGTTTTACTTCGCTGTACACATAAACGGTATATTCATTACCCCTTAGATAGAAGTCTGTTTAATTTTATGTCAAAAAAATAATATTAAAACATATCATTATATCTAGGATACACGTATTATTATATAATAATGGAATAATAATATTTCAAAGAGTGCAAAAAAGAAGTATAACTAAAGATAATGAAAAAAGATGTTTCTTCTTATTCAGGTGACTCTTTTTGTATTACACAAAAGGAATTTTTTGAGATTGATTTAAACCCAAGGACATGATTCTAGGACTATGGGAGGGGTGTTCAAAAGATATTTGGGTTGATTATTTTCTATCCAAAGTGACTTGAGATGTGTAATGATGTGGGAGGATAGGAGGCCTTTTATGGTTAAGGAGGAGTGGAAATCTTGTAATTTTTTTGAAAAGGAATCCCTGGCACATTTTCCCTTTTAAAGTGGCTCAAATAATTGTTAAATGCATAGAAAAGTTCGTTTAGGGTCTAAATATATCCATAAAATAGATTTTGGTCATGTTTCTAGGTCTTTTTGGACCATAATTTTAAGGATTTGTCCCTTGTTAATAAAATTTTCCTCTTACTCATTATAAGTAATTTTAATTATTTTCACTAATTTTTTTGGTAAAAAAATATTTTAACCATATTATAAATAAAAAATTATGTTTATTTGAAATAAGGACTTCATTTTTCTATTTTACAATAATAATAGTGGAATAAATTAATTTAAATTTAATCCCACAGACATGACGGCAATGCCGATTTTAGAAATAAAAACATTCAAATGTTTTCTATGTTTTTATATTCAATTTCGAAGTGAAAATTATTACAATGACCAAAATTGGACTAATTGATGTATAATTTATCTAATTTAATTTTAATAAAATATAAAATGTAATTTATCATTATAAATAAATTAGATTAAAATTAGATTTGATTTTTAATTCAGTATTAAACATTATTCATTAAAAACAAAAACTCATAGAAAAATACCAAAAATTTCCATGATGCTAATTATAATGTATCAATTTATGTTTTTTAATTAATTTTTAAATAAAAAATCTATAAAAGTTCCAATTTATTTATTTATTATCGGTTCTACATTAGAAGGAGGTAAAACTGCCTTTAGAAATATATATTTTTATGTAAAATATTCGGTTTGTTGCTATATTATGATTATAAAATCTATTATATGAATATAAAATAATATTTTATTGAATTATATATATATTTATTTATTAAATTAAAATCACACTCTAATTTTAATTTCATTAATTTAGAAGGATAAAAAAACTTTTTCATAATAAATATAGTTTTCTATACAAAAATTCTCTTTATATTCAATTAGATCATATATTCATTTATCACTAATTTTTAATCAATTAATTATTTTGTTAACCATATATTTTCATAAGGTAGTCTGTACTATTTACAATATCTAATTTAATGACAATATTATATTTTATTATATTAAATATTTTAATAAAAAATTATTATTCTGTAAAACTCAGTCTTGTGTGTAAAAAATTCGTCAAAGAGACTTTTTGTTATATGTGATGTTGGATATCACATTATCATATGATTTTGAATAAATATAATATTTTTAATTTATTTAAAAGAGAAAATATATTTTAATGTCTTGAGATATTATATTCTCTTACGTACATGGTGATTCTTGTCGTAATATCTATCGAATAAAATGTTTTTACTTTAGAATTTTGGGGTATTATAATATACCCACCTTAAAAAAAATGAATTCTCTCAATTTAAACTATATCTTGGTAAAATAATGGTTGATATTTTATATGTTTAAATCCCACATCATGAGAAGGGTTGTAAAACCAACTCTAGAAAAGAGAAAATTTAAAGTACAAAGGTTACACGGACTAACATATAATCAGGTCTCTATGTAAGAGAACGGTAGGGAAAAGTAAGGATAAGTACAAGGAGGAGAAGAATAAGTATTTATATGGAGTATTTGCAGTAAAAACTAACAATCAAGTTAATCATCAATAGAAATTTGAGGGCCTCATTTCCATAAATATGTGATTATTTAGAATACAATTGGATCAAAAAAAATATTATATTAGGATAATAATTTGATTGATCATTTTCTTAATTTTGAGTAATTATTTTACTACATATGAATATATGAAAATATACTTACATGATAAATTTAAATTTCATATTAGTAATTTAAACTTTTGGTTGTGTTTAGATCAAATTATAATTCATCCCTTACTCCATGCAATAGATATCAAAAAAATTAACATTTATTCCTAAAGCACTAAAACAAACTATTAGCTGATCATACGACCCATAAAAGAGTTAAAACTCTTACTATCATCACTAACTATTTTACACATCCAAATTTTTTAATAATTTAATTTCAAAAACATAAAATTTATACTACTAGTTCATCATTTATAGTTATTCATTATGTTGTTAAACTTGAAATATGAACATATTAAAAAAGGAATTGCATATGTTAGTTGTTGGTGTTAAACCATTATCGTATTTCGATCATGGGTTGAAGACCCGTGACCTTTTTTGACATGATTGGTTGTCACTCGTCTTACAAGTTGTTAAAACCATATTAATATAATATGAAAAATAAATATGATGGAAATCCTTGATATTTAAGAAATAAATAGCCTTTTAATAAATGTTTTCAACACAACCCCAGTATATAAATACTTCGAATATTTATTTTCCCATGGGTTGTTCCATGGTATAATGATTATCCTTTATAAGAGTTTATTGACTTGGGTAATTTCTATGTTCCTCGCAATTAAGGAAACAAAATATAAAGGATTACATATGATGATTTTTTTTTATATCCAACATACTCTTCATTTTTCCTCAGTATTTATTTACATTGTGTTCTTATTTCCAAAACATAAATGACTTCCCCATTCCATTGAAATAATTACCATGTTGTGTCATTCAACATATATTTTATGATGAAAATCAAGCGTTATTTTCTCCATGGTCTCTGCCACTAGAGCTCTTTGAAATTTACATCCTTCTCTTCTTTGGTGATTTTGAGAGTTTGTTTAAGTAAATGATTTCAATCATATTTCTGGAATATTGATTAGGAAAAATAAATATATCGTTCACTTTTATCAACACCTATTATAGATTCTCATTATTACTATCTTGTCCTCCATGAACAATGTTAACTTGAATCCTTTAGGTTCTATCCATTGATGAAAACCAAAAACCATAGTGTGAGCTACAATAGTCATGGTGGGGAAAATGTATAATCATTTGTAGGATATTTAATTTATGTCACTATATTATCAATATAAAACACCATAGGTTTATGATAGGTTCTTAATTTTCTATACATATTCAAATTCATCAAAATTATTTGAATAAACAATTTGTCTTATCGTAATCATATTCCATGGATGTTAAATAATAGCTGCGCGGTAAGGCTCACTATCATATATGATATTATGAGATGTCAGGCCTAATACAAATTGTAAGAGTTTTTACCCCTAGGTACATATATCCTAGAACCATATCCACATATATAATCAGAATATGTATGTGTTTTTTTTGAAGAACCACATAATCTATATCTTACCTAAATTTTAGGATGTTATTCTACAATTTTTCTAAAAATCTACATTAGGGTCATCTTCTGTAATCTATGTTTCCCTAAATCTAGTTCCAAAGGTTTCTAATAAATATCATCTAATACCAACTATATAAACATAGACCCATTAGTGTGAAATCGGTGTCAACAACAATCACATTATCATGATTATAAGGAATCAAATTCTGAAGGATCAATGAGTTTAGTAGTCTTGTTGAAACATATATATACATGAATATTTATTTACCAATAAATACACTAATTACAAGATAAACTTATTTATGGAAAGGATAATGACTATATTACATCTAAAATATCCTTTCATATCATTCTTATTACACTTATTTAATTCCATGGTACGAGAAAAAAAATAATGGTGAACTCAAATGATCAATAAGGGTTAAGTATAGTGGAATCAATATCAAATCAATGAGAATAGTTAATATGGATAAGTAATATCAAAACACACATTACATAAAGTAAATAAAAAGAGAAAAGAATCCATAAACAATAATTCAATGTAAATAAATGTAAACACATTCCATCTTAATAAAAAGATAAGGGAAAATAGATATGGCCTGGTAAGAAATTGTAATATATCAAATTTAATCAATGAACTAAAAAATATATATCCATGGATATTTTTAATTAAAAAATCATGGATAAAAAATAACTAAATCAAAATAAAGTAAATTCGTAATTATTTTACATCATGTTTCATGCACATGGATACATATACCATCAATAGATTTTTCATGATTTTTTAAAACTACATGTAGAAACCTGTTTAATATGGGAAACTAATTTTTCACCTGAGATCTTATCTATCCATTGAGGGGATATATGAATTCTTGTAGCCTCCCATCATTGTTAGTCAAAAGCATTATATAAATAATTGAATTAAATAACATTCCTTATTAAATATTGGTATTTATTAAGAATATAAGATTATCAATATTTCCCAAAATAATAAACTAACTATCAAAGTAAACACAATATTTAAAAAAAGGTATATAGTTTAGGAAATAATAGTACCCATGATAAATGACAACGATAGTTAGGGAAAATTAAATGTGTAATGATCATAAGAAATTTATTTTTTCAAGGTGACTGACAATGAAATAATGAATGTTAATTTAAATACTATCCTTGTACAAATAATACAAAAACCATCTAGTGGCAGGGTAAGTATGGTATGAATGAATGATATCCAAAGTGGAGTAAAAATAAAGGGTTGTTTTCATTTATTCATGGAAATACTATAAAAATATATTTTAAAACATTCTTGAGGAACATATAATTTTTATTTTGAAAAACAATATGAAAATTCTTTTAATTGAGAATAACATTTAAAAAATCATAAAATGTAATCCTTTTTTCCTTAAAATTGAATCCTCTATGTAGTAATAATGGTTAAATATATACCGGTTGTACAAGGTAAAAAGAAAATAACATTAGCACAGTAAAATGGATATAAAAATTCCTTGTTCCGAATTAAATATGAATATTACTTTGACGAATAGTGTAAAATACGAAAGGGGTAAAAAATTTATTTAATAAATCATTATTTAAATGGTAAAAAAATTTCAAATCCTTTTTAGAAAATTAGGTTTTTAGATAATAATAGGTTCTCATTCATAAGAGTGAACTGTAGATGGATTTTCATAAAAAAAATATAAAACATTTTAAGTGCAAAAAGAGTAAAAAATGGTAATATTAAATGAAAAGGGTAATTAATAACAAGAGGAGAATAAAAATAAATTGTTTATTATACAATTATCAAATAATTTCCTCACATCGATGCTTCGATTTGGCACCCTTGTGAGGTGTGGTCTCTTCTAGTGGCGACAACGTCTGGGAAAGTTATTCTTGGAAAAAATAAACATCTTTTAGCATCTTCTCACCCCAAAATTTGAGTTGGATAGGGAATACATGGTGGCGTGATGTTGGTACATGGTTTGTGTTTTAGATTATGCGGTATGGGGTTGATAACTGCATTTGGTACTAGATGTGAGTGTGCTAGGAGGATCTGGTCTTCGTGTGAAGATTTGATGTTGGTGCCAGGAATTGCTGCTGATTTGTGGCGAGGTATTATTCAGCAAGATCTTATTTGGGAGGTAATCTCTCTACTGTCATTTTTCTGATTTCTCAATTTTCTATATTTATTATTCTGTTGTTTCTTGAGTTCCAGTTTGGGGGATCAACATTTTTGTGTTTTTATTTTCTATATGCATTTTATTCATTAATTTGGGAGTGTATTGGGTTTGATTTTGTTTGAAGATCATGGAGTCAGTGAAGGTTTGTTGGTGTGAATCAGTGTGGGGTTCTTGAAACTCTTGATTTATGGGTTGTTCTGTGTGTTAGTAAGTGGAAAGAAGGACCTAAAAATGATGCATTGAGTGTTTGTGGGTTTAAAATTCAACTAACTGTAGGTCTTTTTTGTTGTTTTTTATTATGGTATTGAATTCATTATTATGTTGGAGCTTCTGGTTACATGTTAAGAATTAGTGGAATGGAATTTTTGTATTGTAAATATTTGGGTCTCACCTAGTTCAAGGTTTGTGGGTCACTGCATCTATCTTTCAAGGGGTTTCTATTTATGGAGTTTTTGGAAGAGGGTTTCCCCTAGTCTTCGCTACATATTTGGATGTTTGAGATGGTATGGATTTTCCATTGGTTCCAATCCCCTGAATTTTTGCATGTAATAGGCTTCCAGCAGCATGGAGTAGGAGGAAGCTCATCTTATTTTCATTGATGATGAGTACGGTATCTTCTGTGATGGCTTGATAATTGGACTAAAACTTCTGTTCCATGTTTATATGTTGTTTTATGTCAGGGAGCCTTGTATGGTTTCCCAATTTTTCCTCAAAAGTGCTTGAATAATAAAAATTAAAAATTTTATTCAGTAATATAACTCATTAGATTCACCACAAAAAATTAAGTATGTGGTGAACATGACGTTTATCTCATAGATGAACAATTTGAGATGAAAATCCCTTAACTTCCATTTCTTTTACTGTGAACACCCATTAACCTATTTTATATTGGGTATAAACTTTTTAAAAACTTATACCAAAACCATATTAATATTTATGATATCATATATTATCTTCTTAGAATATATTATTACCCTTTTGTTTGTAATCATTCATTATTTTCACGATTTCAGGTGTTAATTTCCATGTTTCTCAAGTATATTTTGAATTGTTACATATTATTCCAATTAATTTGATAATATTTTCATCATATCAAGAATTTAAACAATAATTTACATGTTATATATATATTTATATCAAATATATATTAATTTATAGTAATCCATAAAATTTGGAGATAAGAAAATAAGTTCACCGTTCATAGAGATGGTGGATCGTACGTACGCTTGGAAGCTACTTCTATTTATTTGTATTATTAAAATATTTAAAATTAAATGATATATATATATATTTATGTTATAATTTAATTATCATATCTATTGAATATATTTTACATAAATTTATGAATGACATCCTTAATACATTCCATGTATATAATGAACAAATCAAATCACTTTGTGGAGGTGGTAGTCCACACATCCACATATGATGTTAACCAATTTACAATAAATATAATGTATAACAATATGTGTTATAGAATAATTATAGAAGAATAATTAAATTATAAATATGATATATATAATATATAAATATTTTTTTTATCAGAATTCCAAACCATGAAAGGTGGTAATGGAAAATTGAACGACATTATTTTCATGAGCTGGTAGTTCTCCATCACATAAATGATATGTTCATTACCCATTAGGTATAAGTGTTTGTAAGTTAGTTCAATAAATTAATATGAATCATACAAATATACATAGGATACTTTTATTATTATATAATAACTTAATAATAAAAATTTAAATAGTGGAAAATGAAATAAAACTAAAGAGTTTGAGTAATGGTGTTACCTCTTATTTAGGTAACTCCTTTTGGTTTGTACCAAAGGACACCTTTAATGGATTTCTAACCAATGTAAGAATTATATGACAATTGTAGTGGTCTTTCAGGGATATTTTGGATGATCTTTGTCAATCCAATGTGTATTTATTGGTGTAAGGAAGTGGGAGGAGAGGAGACATTTTTATAGTGGCGGAGGAGTGACAGCCTTGTAAATTTTTTGGAAAGGGAAATACAGTCACGTTTTAAAATTTATATCTGCATCCAATAATGATCCAAATTACATAAAAGGTAATATTAGGTCTATATATTTACATATAATGGATTATGGAAATGTATGTAGGAAATTTTGGTCCTTATGTTTAAGGTTCAGTCAATTGTTATGCTAATGTTTATCTTAATCACTATAATTTATTTTAATTTCATTCACTAATATTTTTTAAAAAAATCTAATTTGAAATTATTGGATATTTAATATTATACATATTAAAAATATTTAATCCATTTTTAAAAATTCCATTCATATAAGTGACAAAAATTAATTCAAACATAAATCTATAGACACGATGAAAATGCAGGTTTTTAATGTAAATGCTTTCAAAAGATTGCTATGTTTTTATATTCAATTTCCAAGATAAATGGATTCCAATGAAATAAATTTGATTAATTTATATAAAATAAATCTAATTTAACTTTAAAACCATTGAAAATTATAATTATTTAATATTAATAAATATGATGAAAAATTAGTATTGATTTAAAATTGAATAATTTCAAAATAAATTAAAAAATAAAACATCACAATGAAATAAAAATAATTACCCAAATATTTTTTAGTTCACTTTTAAATATTAATATTATTTTTAAATTTTGAATTAATAAATGTTTTACTATTTTTATTTAATTTAGGTTCACATTTAATAGTTGGTAAAACTATTCTTATAAATTTTATTATTTTTGTGCGATATATTTAGTTTGTTCATATCTTGTGATTATGAAATCTAATGGTTGAATATAAATGAAATTTGATTTCATAATACATATATATATATATACCATTAATACCACTAACTAATTGTAATTTCTTTAATTATTAGGATAAAACATATTTTTGAGCGTTATAATTGTTTTCTATTAAAACATTCCCTTTATATTCAGTTTGTTCTTATAGTAATTAATTTTTTTTGTATCAAAAAAATTAATTTTTTATTTGGATTAAACTATATATTTTCATATATTTTTTAATAAAAATCACAACATCTATGTTAATGACTAGGTTATATTTCACTATATTAAACATTTTAATAATATATTATTGTCTAATAAATCTCGATATTGCCTATAAAAAATGTCATAAAGGAAGGTTGTTATTGTGTGTCATTCACGCTAACTCAATATCAAATGTATTTCAATATAGATAATATATTTAATTTTTTTAAAAACGAAAATATATTTTAGAGACTTGGGATATTGTATTCCATTACCCACTTTTATTGCATGTTATACACATTATCGGATATAATGTAATTGCTTTAGAATTTTGGGGTATAACAAAAACCCATTATTATTGTTTTTTTCAGTAATTATTATCATTTATAATATCAATTGAAACATAACTTTAATTATGAACCATCTAACATGCATAAAAAACCATTATTTTTTCTATGTGTGATGTAGCCTCATCATCCTTGTTTTTTATAATAATAATATTATTAATTAAAATATTCATCACTTACTCATCTTGTTAATGTTATTATGATTATTAAAAATAATAACAACTGTCACATTTACCATATATATCAATGTCATTATAGATTTATGTACTATGATCATCATGTCCAAAAAAAGCAACCAACTCCATGAGACCTGACACACAACATCCACTTAAAACTGATCTCATCACACCAAAAATCATCATCACACAACAATTGGGAAAAATAAGGATCACCAATCTAGTCCTGGACAACCTTTAATCATATGTTCCAATGTTAGGATCCCATCATCAACATTAATGACATGTGATTTTAATTCTTGTATGGTAGGGATAAATAATATGTGGATAAATTCCCAAAAAAGCCTTTACCTAGATTTGGATTAATCAATGATGAATAAATGTCACATGTCATTGTAGTTGACGAGATCCAAAAGTAGTTTTTTTGTTGGTGTTCCTTAAAATACTATTTTTATTGATCCACAAACCTAATATTGTCCAATGTTCCCCCATTCTATCCCCTAAATTATTAGGGTTAGGAGGATAACCTTAAAAATTATTAAAAAAAATGTATTATTAGAGTGAAACAAGACATTGCCTCATTGAAAATAAATAAATTCATTTAAGTAATTTAAATTATAAATTTCATATGCAGTGATTCTTTCGCAAACACCAATTCTGGTTCATGATTATGTCATATCTAAGATAATCCTTGTGTTTTAACTTAACGATGCTCTTAGATTTTTGATTCATGTATCTTTTTCAGATTTCATTCACTTATTATAGAAAATTACACACACCTAACATAAATATATTTAATATTTTTATAATGTAAACTATGGGATCATCATGCCACAACATATCACACTGCCTCAATTCCTAGCTCAAAAATATTTATATAAATATTATAATGTCTTAAACAACAAAAAACTATATAACTAAATTATTCCCTTCTTCAATGATCTTCATCCCAGGAAATAGAAATATAAGAATAAATTTGGAAATACATATCTCTAAATAGGTTCTCCCAGTTATTTGAGCTTTCCTGAAGGATTCATATGCTTTCAAAAAAAACTCTTGAAAAATCAGTTGATCATAAATTGTATTTATTTACATGTTCTAAATTATACCATTTCATTAAAAAAGGAAACTACACTCTCACTTTCTATCATACCAATTTATATATATCATGAAATGAGCCATGCATGTGCCAACTCATCTATGGAATGTGGAAGAAAAATGAAACCAAAAATATTATGGTTACAATATTAAGTAATACACCACCTCGTTTACATGACAGAAAAATAAGAAAAATGGTCTATGATACTCAGATATAGTCTTCCATCCTAGAAGAATATCTATGATTTTTTAAATTTAATGATGTCATGGAATATATTAACTCTTTTTCAATATAAAATGTTCATCACCATCAGTCCACAAAGTCATACAGACATTTTTCGGGAATTCCACATCCACCCCTTGATGAACTGTTCCCATTTCACAACCATAAATAGCATCACCATCTTGGGTCTTAGGTTCCCTGACTACGACATTGTGGACACGAGGGTGCTATCTCAAAGACAACCTTGAACCTATCCATAAAATGTTAAGGATATGACTCATAATTTTTTAATACTCTTCATGGGTGTTCAACCATCCAAATGGTATCACCAAGAACTTAATGAATCGAAAATGACTATAGGATTCCACATTTGGTACATTAACCTCTCAACCCTAGAAGAGGTGATTAACCATTCTGTAGTAAAACTCTAAGTTAAACCTCACCCAAAACCAATGGTCAAAGAAATGAATTATTATCGGGTGTGGATACGGATGTTCATGTCATCTGGTTTATGTGAAAACAATTCACAGACATCCTTAAGAACACATTTTCCACTTGAGAGAACAATAATAGGATTCCCAGGTGAACACACTGGGTCTTACAAAACTTTTTTCTCTACATACTCAAAACAACACCATCTTTCTATAATTTTTCATGTATTCCATATAATGTGATATCAAAAAAATTAGTGGTGATTCCTTATGCCAAAATTTACAGAATTATAATCCTCAGATAGAAAATAAACCAGAAAAATCTCTATAAAATACATAAAAAAAATTCATCACCACTGAAAGAAGAGATTCTCATATTATCTACTGCAACAAGGGTATCACTAGACAATAGATAATAATTTCATTTCCACCTCATGAACATGAGATCATCCTACTCTTCCTAGGTTCACACATTCTTAATGGAGGAATTATCGATTCCAAAAAACCAAAATCACTTCTATGATAAATGGTAAAAATAAAATTAGCATGGATGGTAGGAAATAAATCTATAATAATAAAAAACTATTAGGGTCTCACCACTACTTCAACAACATTCCATATGTGGCACTCACTCTCATATTAGATTTAGGTCGCACTGTTAGTAGAAGAAAGTCTCACAACTCATCCTTGAAAAATCCTCTATCCTAAGGTTCATAAAAAAGGTTCCACTTCGGTCACTGGGTCTCAAATAGGGAATAAATTTAAGAAAAGCTGCCTCATAGTGTCGAGTGAAAACTGAAACTATGTCTGGGAAGACACAAGCCATACTTTAAACTGCACATGAATCCTCTATATGATGTTAATGGTTATAACTCATCCCTTACATTAATCAGATTCTCACAACATCCAAAGAATTATATGAAACCATATTACATCAAACAACCACAAACACACAATTAAGAGAAATTCATCCACCTAATCTAAACATGATCCACATCGGGTGACAGAAACTCATGCACATGGTTTGGAATCGCATCTGAAGAACGAATCTTGGTGGGGGGAATTGTCTATTTTCATTAAATAACCAAATTCACGTAAAAAATTACCAACAATGGGATCACATTACACCCTATGTCACCCAGGTAATGTATCACTGGAAGAACTATCATCACATTGTTCCCTAACCAATTAAAACATTTTAACCACATATTTATTCCACTACTCCACTACCCAAGAAGGGGTGTCTGCCCCACCATATAACCAGTGAAATCATTAATTCAAGAACAGATCAAGCTCAAACAACTTAGTTGTGTCACATTCCAATACCCCTGGATCCAACTACAACTCCCAAAATGAAACGGTTCTCATAAATGACAATCTGATCACTCAAGGTTCTTTATAATATGGATAACCTGGACCATAAACTTGAGCCAATCCTCCACTACCAAGGATCTAGCTTGCTAGAAAACATGATTTGCCTCTATCACTAGAACTCATGAATCAAAAAAAACATTTTTCTATCATTTTCGGGACTATTAGAAGACACACGCTTCCAAACTTTTCGTCACACATCCATCAAATCCATTGAATTATATAAGCACCACTCCAAAGGTGGTAGCACAACTATGTGGTTTGCTAGAGGAAACACCTTATTAGAGGATCATGGAATTGATGCCTTATCAGTAAACTGGTCCTAATCATGGAACTATCTCAGAATCATAGATGGACTCCATCATAGAGTTTTCATAATGGATATCAATTTATACTATGGGAAATCACTATATATGGGGAACTGACTCGAGAAGAACATAAAAATCAAAACTCATTCCTATATGATCCATGTAACAATATTTTCCTAGCATATTGATCTAATATATACCAATTCAATGAATATTTTGTCTATGTTTGGGTGAATTGATGCATTGGCCTCCACACCCATACTAGACACCTTTTCCTAAGATCCAAACTCAATAAAAATTAACAGTATTTCATTAATTCCAAAACCAATCAACACATAATCACAAATGAAAATCTAAACTCTATTCATAATACAATGCAATGTCATAACCAATCAGGATTTATATCATCCTATGATATCAAAATGTCAGGATTTAACTCAAAGTGGATTTATTTGAGACTACCCTAAGACTTCCATGAATCGGCCAGGGGTCGCGACTAGCATAGCGTATACATATCAACCAAATTGGAGACATTGTCCCAATTTAACTAAACACACACACACACAGACATGTATAATACTATAAAATGATAAAATGTAAAAAAATACAGTAATAATTCATGTATACATATATAATCCCACAATCAGGGTACCTCATAATGTATAAGAAATCATTAAATGGTTACAAATAAATCCCACCCCAAATCGGAATCTGACCTACCAAAAAGGACGAGAATTCAGTCAAATGAATCCCCGATTTAAACCTCTGACATTCAATCCAAATCCAACTCCACCTACTCTGATCCCTCCAAATACTCTATCAAATCATCCAACATCTCCATTAGAAATGAAATGTACAAGAATATCCAACACATGGCTGCGTATAATTACACCCATTTCAATACCCGAAAATCACTAAGAGTAATGTATCCTGATTAAAAAACACAACATAGGATTATTCAAAAATAGTGCGATACATTGAAAAATAACATATAGAAGAAACAATAGTCTATGAACAATCACATGGAATGGTCACAACCATAAATCTAAACAAGGATCTATGCTTGATACTTCATACAACACTAATATGGGAAAACACACTTAAGGAGTTATATTTCCACTACTAACACTCATACCATAGGTCACACTTGTAAGGTCTAGTTAAGAATAATAATAAATAATAATGATTGGGTTCATCCAAGAAACACACTCAATCAGTCTTCACCTCATCAGAATTATCAAATATATATGCACAGATAGTGGTTAATTCCTAGGTCTCACTTGGGGGACACCTGACCCTACTAGAAATATCCTCTTAGATATGGCACTGATTATCATGTAAATATTGGTCATGAAAATTCAAAAATACCTTAAATTTGGAAAACATGAAGGAAATGATTATATATGTAAACCTCTTAGAGGGTTACAGACTCTGGGAATGTGAGGGTTATAGTCAATGTGGACAGAGATAATTGAATCCAAAAATGGGAACTCACTCACACTGTATTGATCGAACTGAAGCTCCCAGAGGCCACCCTCGATGACATGAATAGAATATTTCCAAAATCCCTCATAGGAATGGACCAAGTGAACACACTCAACCGTTACTAGGTAATAATCACTAATAGAAAAATCCCACTTAAATATCCTAGAATTTTATCTCTAATGCTTAATCGAAGTTCATCACAATATTCTACATGGAAAACTGCTCAGGGTGGATTACTCATGTCCATGTTCATCACATGAGTCTCATCATCACTCTGAAGGGATTAAACATAAATACATTTATTTTACACTACAAACAACAATGAATATCCAAATAGATTACTATGTAGTGATCCTTATGAAAATAAATACCTAGGATAGACTATTTACTTGCCCCAAACATAAAATGAGTATAAAATTCACATTTCACCATGTAACGCATGAATGATGCTTCATGGGACCCACCAACGAGTACAAATTAAACACCTTATATTAGTATCAAAACAACCTCCCGAATATTCGATTCATGAGGCCATAAGAAGATCATAAATCTGATACTATATGAATAAGATAGGTCAGATACAATATTTTATAATAATTAATAACTATTATAATAATAATGAAAATATATTTGGGTGATTCATGGACATCATCCATGAGACTAAATTTAATACACAAAAATGGTCGTGAAATGACTGTCTCAGAGGCGGGGTCAAGTTTCCATGGAGGTTTCGTCATTCCAATTTCTCAGTTGAAATATATAACTAAAAAATATTAATATTAATAACAATATAATATATTGTTATCAAAAATAATATATTATTTAAATATAATAAAATGGTTGATAAGGTTGTGCCACCCTCCATCCTGATTCATGTACATGCAGTTATCCATCCCATATTAATGTTTTTCTATAATTATTGTCATTAATAAGAATAATTGAAACACAACATTATTTATCATCTATAAAACACGCATCCACACACCATATTTCCACTTTGTGTACAGGAGCCACATCATATCTGTTTTCTGAACAATATAATTAATATGATAAACAATATTCATCACTAACCAATGTTTTTTACGTTATTATTCACTAAAAATAATAATTAGTACCACATTAACCCTATCCAGCCACCTCATTAGAGAACTCTATCGGACCATCACCATGTCCAACCTGTGTAGAATTTGACATGAGACCCTATGAAAAACCTCCACTCCAAAATGATCCCTTAACACCTCATTTCATCCCCACACATGAATCACAAAAACTAGGGATCATTGATCAAATTTTAAACCACCTCCGATCGTATGATCCAATGTTGGGTTCCCATCAGCATCAACATGCCTCCATTGCATCACCAAAATCCATTTAAAAACTCATCACGGTGATATATTGTGACAATGAATGAATACACAATAATTGGAATTCTTATTTATCAAATAATCACCAGTAAAAAACATAATACCATCAATGAACACATGTAGAATAGAGATAGAAAATCTAAAAACACAGACATGAAGAATGAAATTCATCCAATGGTTATGATGATATCAATTCCTTGTCATTGGACAATGAATGAAGATAAAGAATGTATCTAATGTAATATTATTTCCAACACCATTGGTAGATAAGGAAACTTATTAAATCCAATGATCGATTAGTGGATAATTTTATTATTTGATTAATTCTTGTTCGTCATTGGTAAGTAAAATGGTGATTATTCCACAAAACAAACATCCTTACATGATTAGGGAAGATCTATAATGAAGAATAATCACACAACATGTTTGTTGATTATATCCACAAATAGAATTGAAATATGTATCCCATAAGGTTCTATGATCCAGGATCCACAATATTGATGTCTCCCTCCAATATTCCGCACTATCCACTAATTTACCAGGGTTACGAGACCCTCTAAATTGGTTATAGTGGAGTATTTAGAGATATAAATAGCTTTTCACATCAATGAAAATAAATAAATAAATAAATTAATTTTTTTTAATTAATTGTGCCCATGATAAATATTTCATAGATTCCCCCGACAATTGAAGATTATCTCACACCAAGGGAAAAACCTAGGTTTTAAACTCAGTGGTGGACACAGATTTGTCATCCAATAATCTATTTAGGTGTTATTATAATTATTCAATAAAATAAAACACACATGATATTAATATATTTAATATTTTAAAAATACAAATTCTTGAGTGAATGGATCTCAAAATATCATGTCGTATGAGCGTCAGACTTTGAAAATATTTGTTGTAATATTCTAAAGTTTGACATTGTAAATACCAAGAAACTACAAATTCATCATCTATTTTTTAAATCTCAGAATCTCATGCCATCTGAGCATCAGACTTTGAAAATATTAATTGTAATATTCCAAAGTCTTACATAGTATATACCAAGAAACTACAAATTTATCCTCTATTTATTAAATGGAGGACAACTTCCAAAACATTTCTACTAGCTTCCATACGTGTAATTTCACTAAAACTCATCCTATGAATTAGATTAATCCTATGAATCCCTTCATGAACATAAGATCTATTTGATCCTATATAGACAAAACCACATTGAATTAATTGAAAAACTAACATCACCAGTTTCATTGGACATCTATAGTCCCTCTATAGTTTCCCTAGAACATCATTTCCTTAATTAGTGGATGTTTTTGATTCATTGATTCATACATAGATGGTTTTAGTGAAATAACACTATCTGTTTTGGAATAATTACATCCATAATATAAACCATAATAATATCCAATACTTATATTGAAAAAAATATCATACTAAAAAAACCTACTTAAGAGTTATTTTCCAAGATAAACCTAACATATCTTCCACTTGATGAGTATATAAATTGATTTCCCAAATTCAATAATCCAATTCAGTTATTGCTTTATTTTTAATAGTAATTACACTATCTAGAACATCTTAGACCACAGATTTAAACATCTAGGACACACTATATGACACCCAATATCATTTTACCTTTTGAAAAAAAATCAAGGATCTCAAATGGGACTCTAGGTATCTAAGACCCATCTTGAACAAATATGTAATGTTATATTTTTACAAAACCACTTTTATTTTTCTATACATATTCCTCCACAATGATCACTTTGGTAATTGTTAAAAGTGTTAATGAAAAAAAATCCATTTCCATGTAATGATTGTTAACTATTTATTTCTTCCACATACTAGTTGACCCATGTTCTGAATCATTAATCTATTAGTTTTAACTTACAATTGATCTTTTTTTATAAATAAATCGCACCATTTTAAGCTACATAGTCTTCCACCCCCTAATATTTTAGGTTATTCACCTTATGTACGAAACAAGAAGTGTATTACAATTTTATGATATTTTAAAATGAACTTTTTACTATAAAAAATGCCAAACACCTAAGGAAAAAAAATCCTTCCAATAATACATCTTCAATAAATATTCATTGATATTCATCAGTCCTAATATTTCCAGTACATATAGATTTATTGAAACCAATGTAAATGAATATCCATCCATAAAAACTCATTGTCAAACATATTTATTCATTTCAATGAGGCAATACAAGAAAAATATAGATTTTCCTCTATAATTTCATCCGAGAAGAACCTCATCATGTGTTATTTCTTTATTCAAAATTGTATTTCTAAAATAGTTATAATATTTTATAGGATCCCTTCATAATATGAAGATTGTCCAAAGGATCCCCTAATTGAATATGTTATTTTAGTACTTTTAATACCATCATAATGTCACTATGTTAGAGATACAGATAAAATAATTCATTTCCAATCATTATACTAAAACACACTCAAGAATTTTGGATTTCTTCATTCCCTTCTTAGGTTGACGTGGTCATGGATGAAATCTCTCAAAGACTATGTAGTGAAATGTGTGGAACATGTCCTTCTATATTCATCACTAATAGAACAAAAACATTCTAGTTATTATATTCTATCAACCATTACTATTCATTAAATTAATTTTCTAAAAATCCTCATACTTTTTCAATAGAATAAAAACTCAAAAAAATTGTAATGTCATCGATGATGATAGGTTATGTATATAGTGACATTAAATTAGATTGAATCCAAAATTTTCCCCATAGATCATTATAACCTACATATTTTTAATTCTTAGTGACTATGTGTTTTAAAATTTAAGATCACATTTTTATAATTATTTTTATACACCTATTCAAATTTTTTACTCCATGCATCTAGGTTCTAGTACACCTTAGAAAGGGTTTTCATCATCTTACCACCCAAGTGAAGAAAATGACCATGCCATAGATCCCTACCTCAAAGAATTTACTCTCTAACATGAAATTTTCAATTGAAGTATTTTTTTGGAGAAATTTTCCATATCACACTTTTCCATAATCATGGATTCCACTTTGTGTGAATACCGCCATGATATCTATAGTATTGAAGTTCAAAAACTCTTTAACTTTAGTTGTTTCTTTAAAATCCAGATCATTCAAACCCATATATATACTTCCTCCCATGAAAAATATTTATTTATTAATTTCATGATTTATATATAAAATTAAATCTTCCATGATATTCAATGAAGAATTAATAGACAGTTTACCACTTCTAAAAAATATAGAAAACCCCTTACCATTAACCCTATCTCTCAAAACAAGAATTCAAAATCTCTAAATTCAAATGTCCCATGACTAAATGAGATTATTACTCTCAGAAAATTGTTATTAAAAACATCTAAAATTGTATTTGTGAATGAATCTTATAAAATCATACCTTCTAGAAAACCCATTGAAACCCCATAGAAGTTGTATTAATGATGAACCTTTCTTTTAAAATGAGATATGTTCAACTTGAATCAACTGAATCACATTATTTGATTCTCCTTAAATATATTTCATAGGTTTAACCTAAAATATTGCACCAATACCCTCTATTGGGTTAAGAAGGACACCATCTAGGCATGTACCTTCTGGAAACTCCCTTCCAATGGATTCTTATTGAATCTCCCCATTCACAATTGAACTCTTTCATGGATAAAATCCATAATTTTGGTTCTTAAATCATATAACTCATTCTATTAATAATGAAACTCCCACTTGAATAAAAAATTAATAAATGTAGTAAAAGGATTCCATAGTCTTCTACAAGGCCATATTCAAAATATCCCTATACACTGGCCTATGAAGAACCTAGCCATAGTCTGTAATAATAAGCATTGTACATAAGCTACCATGTTAATTTATATAAGAAACACTAATTAGGAAGATTACCAATGAAACCTCCAATTCCATAACACGAGATAAAATAAGAAAACTACAATGATTCCATAAGTAGATATTATGAAATTGAGAATTCCATGCACCCTAGCTCCAAAACTGCTTAGTCTATTTATCCTTGTCATGGTATATAAATTCCATCATGTCAGATAAACCACTCCTAAGATAAGTGAATTTTAAAAACAAGCTCAACATAAATTTAACACCTAGATTAAGATGATTCATAAATTAATATCACTCTATAGAAGAATACTAAACCTTCATACAATAAAGATGGAATAATAGAAGAAAAAAATATAACTTACAAGGGAAACAATCTACTAGAATACCTTCACAAACATTGAGTTATAAGGAAATATTCCTTCCCAAAACAATACTTAGATATAGAACAACATAGATATAATGCTTCTATGAAAAAGAATATTTTTTAAAATACTCACATTAGTGATGATCACACATGGTGAAATATGAAAATTTACTAGACTAAATATATCCTCCAATATCTATTCATCTTTAACCACATTATCGAATCCTTTTAATATTTTCCCTAACACATTAAAGATCTACAACTTCACCACCATGATATCATAGACATTGGATTGACTGATCTATGAACATCCTTTTATATTTGTTCTCCACCACAACCATATGGTTCCAATGATCACACCACCATATTATATTTATAAAGAATACTACAATTGATCATAGAATCAACCAATTTTCACGCCAATTCACTACCAATTATACTTATATTTGATGAATGTTGTCATATTTGAATTTATCATCCCAATTCCTACATCCTTGTAATCATATAAAACATTTTCTTTATATTCCACCCTTATAATAGAATTAAGACGCATCCACATAATCAAATTTATCAAACCAAACCTTCATATTAATCACATTAAATATCTATCTAATCTAACATATCCTTTATCAACACTAATTTGTTATCATGTTGACAGAACTATTTACTCGTAATACATGTTCTATATTCAAAAATTATTTCTACATCACTTCCTTTGGAATTGGTTGTTGATACTTATTGGATTTAGAATTCCAAGGTTCCAATGAAATGTACCCATTTGTTAATGGATTATATAGAATATATACCTCTCATATATTCTAACACATCACCAAAAAATTTACCACTGAAAACCTAATGTGTAGTTTATTGAAAAATTTGTATTCTATGTAAAGAATAATAATGTCATTGATTTTGATTCAAAAACTATCAAAATTGTAGTATGGAAATAAAGAAATAAATGGTTGATCTGGAAACTAAAATTTATTATGAAATGTCCTTCAAAAAAATATTATAATAAAAAATAATGATCAAATGATATGATATATAACCATTTAAAGAAATTAATTTCATATTTTAAAAAGGCATAAAAGTATATCCCATAAAAAACAAGAATAATGAACAAATAGTTAATTTTAAAATGTCATATAGAACATAAATTATATAACATTCTAAATTGAACTAATTTATTTTATGTTGTTTTATAAAAAACAGAAAAAAACTATTTTCAATGTGTATAATTTCAACAAATATATTATATACATGAATTAATTACGTGAAAAAATTATTTTTAATTTAATTTGATAATTAAATAAGATATATTTATAAGTAAATATTGGAATTATTTAATTAAATTGAAATTAATAGAATAAAAAATTAAAATATATTATGTTAATGAAACATCTCAGATTTAAGACTTGATAAGTTCATTTTATCTCTGAAACCCATAATAATAGAATTATTTTTCAATACAGGGCATCTATTTTATTCGAATCTTTGTGACTACTGTTCTTAAAATTTAAAATATCAAAATTTATAGCCTTATCTTAAAAAATTATAAAATTTATGGAAAATATAGTATTTAAAAAAATAAATCTTTTTCATTTTATTTTATAGAGGAATGAATTACATGCCTCCCATGACTCTGAAAAACAATATTTTTCCAAATTATTTACAAATTAGAAAAATATGTTACCTTTCATTCATATATAAATAGAAAACACATAAATTTTAACTCTATATAAAAATATAAAACTATTTCTGTGTAAACAAATCAGCCTAAAAATAAGAAATAAAAAACAACATGTAACTAGTTTTACCAAAAAATAATAGACTCACATTAGAAAAACATGTTTTCCATAATATTTAAAAAAAAGATATATAAAAAATAAAAATTTAAAAATATAAAAAAAATAATAATAATAAAGTACTATCTATTATCATGCAAAATTTTAAAATAGAAAATATAATAAAATAGTTTAGGGAAAAAATCTATATTCTAAAGAGTATAGAAAAAAGTAATAATATATAACATATTTAATTAAACTGAATATCATTTCCACATAGATCATATTAAGAAATAACTCGATATTAATACATATTGAGAAAATAATAATGACATATTCATTTTACAGTCATGATATGATTTATTTTATGGCATCATAGAATACAAATTTATATTTCATTAAATAATAAATTATTATATATATCATATTTAGTAAATAATATTTAAAATTGAAAAGTTATAATTTCAAATTTTTTAAAAAATACCAGGTTTTAGAAAAAATAACTATATTTATCTATAAATGCACATTTTATTTATAAAATTTTTTATTTAATTCTTTTAATAATAATTTTTATGAATACAAAATATGTATTTAAATTGATTTCCTTCTAAAACAATCTATTGTGGATATGAATTTCTTTTAGTGTTATGTTTCCCCAATATATATTTATTATATAGAGGATGATTGTCGGTTAGTGATAAAGAAAATATGGATTATATTTTTTTCATTGATGATTGATTTTATTGTTAACACATTAATCATATTCAAAAATAGATTAATTTTTGTATTTAAAAGGAGGTAATGTTTATTTTGATTTTAAAATATGTTCAAAAGAGTTTTGGTGTTAAATGGTGATGTTTAGATTTGTTTATGTGAAAATATAAAAAATTTCATCATGTTCTTTTCAGAAACTACATTTTATGTTTATTCCTAAAAAATTGGGCAGTGTACATAATAATATGTGTGTTTTATAGGTTATAGTTTTATAGGTTTTTTGGAAAGACTTCATATGATAACAGATATCATCAGGACATAATTTCTGTTTTTGTATGATGATGGTCTTCTGAATATGACGAAAAATAAGGAACACATTGTGTTCTGGTTTTTGTAGAGTGACCATGGATTGGAGGCTAAAATAATCAGTGTGTTGTTCTAATGTAATAAAAAATAGGATTCAATCATGGTCAATGGTTTGGATAAAAAAATAAGAAATGCATTATTTCAAGTTCATCTTAGAGTGGCCATAGTTCAGGATTAGTTTCAAAACATTTTGGGGTAGTTCAGATGATTACACTATGGTAACACTTCACCATGTAACATCCATTTGTAAAATATAAATTCTAGTGTTTTTGATGATGTATATTAATGTTTGGAGTATAATTTAATACAACATGATTGTTTTTTGTATCCAAAATATATCATGGTTGATTTTTTTTTGGTCTTAATCCAATGGATCATATTTAAGTAAGAGATGTCAGAAATTATGATTATTATTAAAATTTTAATTTTAAATTTCAATGAAAGAGAAAAGTGTTACTAATATTTATATAAGAGTGTTTATGAGGTTTAAACATGACCGATATAGAATTCTAAAGATTACAATATCGAATGAATCATCAAAAAAGGTATAAATAATGATTATTATAGGTTCATATATATATATATATATAATATTTTAATTATGATGAAAATATGATTTTATTTAAACAAGAATGATGGAAATGGTTTTAAAATGGGGTCTTTATTTCATTATTCTTATTTAATTATCTATTATTTTCTACAATGTAGGAAATATTTATTAATGTAAAGGGAATTATTTGAGTGATCTATAAAAAGGGTTGGGTTGTTGAATTTTACAGTTTTAGTAATATAATTGATTTTTTTGAGTTGAAAATATATTGAGAATAGATTTATATATTCTTCATTATTCATGAAAAAATTATTACTATTGAAATAACAATCTTCATTGAGTGTGGGAGCACGTCATACTCCTCAAGATTCATCTAAACATAAAAATAATTGAATAATAGATGATACTTATTTAATTCCAATTAGTGATTCTTGTGGATCATGTGAAAATATAATATATCATACCATGACATGGATATAGCCATACATTTTGAATGGTAAAAAATTCTCCTCATAGTATTCTCTTAGGATATGTAGAGGTAAAATAAATACATAAATTACAATTGAGTTACATCAAAAGGTATTGTTGTTGGTTATAAATAATAGGGTTGTCTTTCTTATTATCATCATAACTGGTGATAAATCATGATAGGTAAACAATCATAAAATATTATTATTCACTGGTTCTTCGCCACTTAGTAATTATTGGGATATGGTCCCAATACTCAAGGTGTTAGTGACTTATAAAATATGTATCAATATTAAGGATTTTATTTGATGATGTCAGTGATGTTTAATGTTGAAGTTGTTAATTTCATTTATTATTTTTATTATTTTTCTTGAATTTTTTATTTTTAAACATGATCATTTTATTTTAGTTAATTTTTAAGGATTTATCATATATTAATACAATGCTTGTATTATTTAGAATTAAATAATGTTGTTCTACTTTATGTAATTATTTATGGAAGTACTCATTATTGTAATTAAATTTATTTATCTTTTCATGAAATCTACAGTGGTGGATTCAACTTCTAAAAAAATATTGAGACTCAAAAATGGTATTGGAATGATATATTAGACTAAATTTTAAAAAAAAATGTGTAGTTATTCAGGTTTTGTTTGGATAATTGAATTAAATATTAGTTATTATTTAGAGAAAAATACGATTCATCCCGGGTACAACCACAAAACAAAACGATATTTATGAGAGGGATAATTGATGTTTGATTGTGATTTATTGAATTATATTGGGGGGAAATGAAATTTTTATTTAATTTAGAGTTAAAAAATTATGTTAATGGTACACATTTATAATTAATTTTTATAGAATTAAAACTGTGATATTTCATCTTATAATATATATTAAAATAAAATCACAATCATAATGTTTATAAGGATTTTTAGTTTCCCTTATATAACTATATTTTAGGTTTTAATTTTTTTAAGGTCGTAGAAATGATTAGTTAGAGGGATTTAGCTTTGATATTTAAAAAATGGGAGAGAATATTTATGTTATAGTAATGAATATAATTTTTTCTGGTGTTATTGATATGAATGTGATTAATGCCACTATTCAGGGGAATCAATATAATGGAACACTGTCTAAATTTTCTGTAGATGATGAAGAGTTTGCAATAATACTATACAAATATTCTTGAAGTATGGAAGAACCTAGGTAATAGAGTATATCTGATTCACCAACATCAACAGATGAATAATCATAAAATTCAGTTTATTTAAGGTTTTGGAGGAATGAAGATGTATAGAAAATAATTTGTAATCAAATAAAATCATTACAAACTCAGATAAATTTGAGATAGAAGATCACACCTCTATAATTTATTATATTCAACAGAGGAGTGTTTCCAATGAATTTATTCATCAATACTAGATTCATGACATGAATATATAACTAGATTATATTGAAAATAAAAATAATTGATCATTGGTTCTAAATTTAGAAAAAATTAATATTATTGGAAAAGTGGTGGTGTTCCATAATAGTATTAATGGGAGGGGAGAAGTGATAAGGAATAAGGTAAGAATTGGTTGAAATGTATATTATTAGTTTAACAGAACTTACATTACTGAGACATTTTATCTTATTTCTAGACTTTAATTTATAAATATTTTTCATCATATGAATTATAAATGAAGATATATCATTTTTTAAGTGGATTTCAAATAATCCTTTGTTAGTTTTGAAATTAAAGAGGAGGTGTACATTGAATAAACTCAAATAAATTTGTCAATAGAGAGGGTGAAATAATTGATTTATTGTTAAAAAATTATTGTATGTTGTATTACTATTATACCTATATATATCCCATAGTGTTTCTATGGTCAAAAATACTATTTCATATTTATATATGTTTTTTTGAGTGAATTTAAGTATATTTATTTTTCATTTTAGTCTTGTATTTTATTGACTTAATAGAGATATTATAAACTATTCATAGGCATCATGATCAATCTTGTTGAGGGATAAAACAATATTTTATCATGTTTTGAGATCATTGAATGAATTTTGAGGATTAGGTAAAGGACTCATAAGGAATATATGATTTCCATAGTTGAATTGATGAGTTGTAGGTAGCATCTCCTAATCAGTTCAACGTGGTTAAATGGAATTTCCTATAGAAAGTACACTCTCTAACTGATGATAGTTATATAACTAAGTGATTATTCCATAAGTCCATCATCCACCCCATGGATAGTAGTATTTAACTCCTTGAGAATTTCTAAAAGTTGTGATATCCATGTGTAAAAATAGGTAAACAGTGATGTGTACCATGTTTCTTATAGAAATAATGTAAACATTCTAATGATGCATTTAATGTGGTAAAAAAATTCCATGTTTTTGGTGTTCTCTTGAGTCAATAACCACAAATGTTTTCCAGATGGTTCCAAGAGATATTGAAACATAACAATAGGTATCCCTGGTGAATTAAAAGATTTATTATTTAATTAAATAAATTCAATTAGTAATTTTTTCCATAATATAACATTGTCAACCTACCGGTGCGTCTTTAGTAAATTCCCTGTAATATAAATGATGTTTCAATAACACTACAATTGTTCATGAATATCTTAGTATCTCTTTTTCAATATTATCTCTATCTCTAATATAAATTGTAAAATTTCTTATAAGTGATTTGGGAGTAACTTTTTAATGGAATAATAATATGAAAAACTCACTTTTTATAATTTCTTTCTACTATGAGTGTTTGCTACCGCAAAAGTGAGGGATAGGTTCCTTGGAAACCAATGTAGCTCAAAAGGATAATCACAACCATAACAGTGAGGGATAGGTATCATGTTCACTATAATGAACAAGATATACATAACATAAACCTCCAAACCTAATTCTAGGATACATTGGGGCTAAAATTTAGATATTCATGAACCCCATCATCAAACCATCTCCAATTATTCTTATATTTTCTTTATTGAATATTTATTTTCCATTATTTATCAATCTAGAACACAATATTTTACAAAATTGTATATGTTAAAATTAAAAGAGAATACTTATTTATTAATATTGTAATTAATAAATTAATATGAATTAAAATTATCCATTAATCCTAGAATTTATTTTATGTTTACATTATTTCCTTGAAATTTATTTAGTTTTTAGAAATGAAATTTAGCCCCCATATTTCCATCATTAACAAGGACATGAATTGGTATCATGCCCAATTTTTTTAATCAAAAATTGGTATAAGTGAATGTTTTTGTAACATGGAATCTAACTCTTATTAATATGATTCTATTTGTGATGGCATTGATTATTCTTATAGGAAAAATCATATATTAACTTATCTTTGTAGAATTTGTTACCCTATTTAGAAAATGGTTATGCTTGAATATAATCCTTCTAAATAATATGATGATAAGTGCAAATCTAATAATATTAATTCAATATATATTAATATAAATTCCATGAATTCTCTACATTCTGATCCTCTAAGAAATGATTTTAATCAAGTTTCTACTTACAAAAAATGGACATGAAATAAAGAAATTTCTATAAGTCACTCATGAAGGAACGAAAAATGTAAAATATACTAAAATAGTTATGTATAAATAATATTTAGAAAGCTTTAAAATATAGATAAATTAATTTATTACTAGTATGTTTACATGAATTTAAAACATATAAAATTGTAAAAAATTTCATAGTGGTTATTTTTCTATAGAAACATTAGTAAAAACTTTAATTTGGGTAATGAAAATAGTAGTAACCCACGGTCCTGACTATACAATAATTAATGGAAATAAAGAGTATGGAGGTAAAAGATATTATGGGATCTCTAACGAATTATGAAATTACTATAAACCCTCATGCTAATATCAAATCTAAAAAATCCAAAGTCCTAAAGAAAATAATTTCCATCAAAGCTACTAACACTAACTCATCAATAGGTAATGTTTATGATTTTTCTTAACTGACAAAAAATAAGAAATTTTTTTTTATAAAAAATTAATCATTAAATTGATCCAAAAATGGAAATCAAAATGTGAAACCTTAATTAGAATATTATAAATACAATAAAAATGGTCCCATCAAGCTAAAATTATGTTCATCCAAATAGAAGGTTAAAAATAAACAAGGTAATAAGGATCTTAGATTCAAATTCAAGAGTTCAAGTGACAACTTCATTGACTCAAATTACACATAACCTTCAAGATACTAAGGTACAAATTACATTATAGATTATGTTTAAGAGGAAGTCTAGGTTAGTTCCACTTTTAAAATTTACTCGTCATAATTTTTTTATCATGCTTCTTCTCCTTCATTTTCTTATTCCACTCCTTCCTCCTCTAGTAAAATTAATTATGAATATGATTATTATTATCAACATCAACTCTATTATTTTCATGAAATTACATCATTATACGATGGACCCAAAAAAATATAAAATTTTTCATAAAGTAATAAACAACTTCTAAAACGAAGGGAATAAATATTAATTAAGAAGGAAGAATTATCCATTAAAATTAAGAATAGAACAGATATAGATAATCTTGAATGTAAAATAAAAGAAATTAATAACACGCTCTCCAAATTAACCCAAGGTAAAAATAATATATATATATATATATATATATATAGTTTTCATATTTATTAAATGGAAATTAATGATTTGATCTTAGTTTTTTAATACATGGAAGCACCTCAAAAATCCATTGAGAACAATTTTTTTTAAAAGATTCTGAAAAGATATGTAATTATGTTTTTATTAAATAATTATTAATTTAATTTATGAATGTGATTCTAATAGATAATGTTATTTGATACCCAAATCAATTTATCTTTCATCCAGTGCTTCCAAGTTAAAATTGCTTAGTAAACAAATCTGGGTACATATATAATAATTTTTTAATATTAACAAACAAATTTTTGTATGAGTACTAATATTTATTGAACAACCTATCTTGAAAAACAGTTTTATAAGAATTAATCAACTGTGTGTTCATGTGTGATGTCCTGGACCCGAGATCCACTCAAAGGATCCCCGAGGCTGATTAGTCACATCGCCTCAAGCACGCCTACTTGTAGGCCAGACGGATATCAACAGAAAGTGAGGGCCTAGAGAGTTTCCCTGGGGAGACTATACCCTTATAACTAGATTAGAGCATTTAGAATATAGATAAACCAATTATAATGGTATCATGCTAGAACTAAATCAAATTCAAAATGATTATAATGTATGTCATGTATCTAAAAACTTGGAAAACATGGATACAATGAAGTTGGCAATTCAATCCACTTAAAAGAAACAAAAAGAATACCAAAACTATCCAAGCATCTTGATATCTTTCTCAATCAAAATCTACCAAGTTTCAACCCATGAATGTAAGAAAGATCATGTTTCTAAAGCAAGATACATCACCTTATCTACACTTATACCCCTTTAATCTACCCAGGTGCCAAAGGTGACAAGATATGGTGTTTGATAAAAATTAGTAGGCCACCAAAAACATTAAATATACCGTTTAGTCTATGAATATAAATAAAAATTTTGTGTATATATATATATATGTAAAGAAAGTCAATTAATTTAATTTCCATGATACATGTTTCAACCACAGCTGGTTTCTAAACAAGTAATCATATATTTTTTATGATCCATTTTATAAAAAAGATATGTAAGATGAACCATGGAAGAATAAGGGATCCTATAATAATGAAAAAAATAATAGATGATCCTAGGTAAGAACCAAGATATCCTTGATTATGATAATAATGAAAGTGGATCCAAGGTAATATTTAAGGTATCCATGACCACATGGGTTGAGCCAACTCAAAAATAAACTCTATCATAGAAAAAGGGATCTTAGTATAGTCAATGGGGAATTTACCAAGACAATACACTGTAATAATTATAACAGAGTCCAAGGATCACATCCATGTTAAAATGGGATATGAATGACTTCGACCAACGAGTAGATTCCATGGAACCACATGTTTGACGATTTTAATTTGGATCCAAGTTGTGCAACCAAATCATCCAAATATTGGAAATATATTGAGTGGATCCTACAATGTCATGTTAGTCATCCATTATTGGAAAGGAACCATGTTCCAAGGTGGGTATCTCCCTTGGAAATTATTAAGGTTTATCAGAATGGTATCCTATTGTTTCACAAAACATTCCCTTGGGATTCCATGGATTTCACAATTATGGACACTCCTAGAAAGATAATAATATTCATATAAATCATGAACCTTATTCAAAATTATTTATTTGATTTAGGCCATGTAATAATCATTCCATTAAATAATTTAAAAGTTTTATTCATTTTCATTTCATACTATGTGATAAGGGTAATATGATATTAAACCATTTATTTCATCAATTACATATTTAATTAGTAGGTTCATTCCTTCACCTTTCATAAGAAATGAACGGTTAGCTAAGGGTATGAAACTACATATATTATAGTTATGAATACTTATTCCATGTTATATACATAATATAATTTCCATTTACAATTGGGTTTTGTGTAATATATTGAAACATATACCATAGAAGGTCCAAGTGATATTACAATGTAATACCCTTTAACAATTTATTCATTTAATTAGAAGCATTACCATTATTAATGACATATAAAACACACATGTATCGTGGCATAAATATTCATTTCAAACCAATAAAGATATAAATATTGGAGAACCCTTCTTGGAGTGGATGGAATGGTGTTCAAAATCTCCAATGATGTGAAAATCATATATAGAAAGGGATATAGAATATGAGAAAATATCGAAAATAGATTATAACATGGAGATATAAGAGGTATGTGTCATATACCACCTACCGTGATAAAATAACACCATCGTCATCAAGTATGATCCTTATGTTTGGACGGGATCAGAATAAAATGAAAGAATGTGTTATCCCCTTGAAAAGAGGGAATATGAAATCACACAAAAATAACAAAACTGACTAAAATAAATGTGTTGAAACATGCCTATGGATTGAATATATTACCTATAGGAATCCAACGAGGCCATCAACTATTGATTCTGAGTACATATGTTGAAGAAATAGATGAACCTATATTTGTTCCGTGGTAGGATCTCTCTACAGTAGGGGAAGATAATTTTTTCTACTAGAGAATTAGAGGAAACACTATAAGTGTATAAGGATTTATGAAGGAAAAGCCCAGTTCAACCAACCTTTATAGGGGTGAATGGGTTGGCCTCTTGGTGGTCCAAACTATGTGAAAACTATTCATGGTTCGCTGCCTAAAAAGGTTACCCACACAGTTCATGTGTGTGAGTTTACAAAATATTAGCCAACCATGAAATACATCTCTAATCATAATTTATGATGGTTATATTGGTCATGTGACCATGGGATAATGGTTTGGGGGAAATATGCACTCTTCATTCCCGACTAGATATCTCTATATTTTTAGGGGAAAACTAGGTGTACTGGATTACAATGTTTCCACTAACCATGAATTCTAATGAATATTTTCACCACACAAAAATTTTGGTCTCTAAACAATTCCCAAAACACCCCAAAACCATGAAAACCAATATATTAATCCATAATAGGTGGAAAAAGAATAATAGATAAATTTAATTGATACATACCTCACAAAAAAAATTGGGATCTTACAGTATTCCCTCTTGTTAGAACTTGTCCACGAGTACACCTTCCAGGGGACAAAAAACTTATTCTGTGAACAAATCAGAAAAATTATCATATACATCGAACTACCACTCTGAAGTCTCATCTTGTACCTAAATGTGCATCTATAGTAGACATACTATAAGGAAATACTTGCCTTCGAGAGTTTTGTTTATCTGATCAATGATGTATATAGTGCAATCCTAAAATGAACCATCAAAATCAAACTCAACCTCATGATGATCAAAATTATTAGATGGGTCGACATGATAGTGGCGAGAAGGTGAAACATGTAATACCTCATACCTAGAATAAAATCTCTACAGTAGTATGAACTGATAGGGTACTATCTAGAATGGTATACAGAATCTCAAACATTTGTACAAAATGAGGCAACAACTTCCCTTTCCTCTATATTTGTCTATGCCCAAGTATGGTAACAATTGAAATAAAACATGATCCCTAACCTCTAACTTGATATATAATTGATGGAGACCAAATTTAGATTTTTTTTCTTGATTGAGGAGAAGAACAATTATTTCCGATCAATTGAACCTTTTTCCAAGGTCTCATGCAAGAGATGAGGACCAATTAACATTGTCATCCCGACATTAAACGATCATAGGGTTGACCGAGATAACCATTGATACAAGGTGTCATATATATCTATCTATATCATCACATGAATGTTATTATTATAGGATATATCGTTGAGAGGGATATGTGTCTCACAATAACTACTGAAATATAAGATGCATGACTAAATAAAGTCTTCCAAAACCTAAATCATTCATTTCTGATGGAAATATATAAATGGGTTAAAAGTTTTTGTCATAATCTCCAATATACACATATCCCTCTGTAACCTCTTCATAAACCTTCATGTAAAATTGAGAATCTTAATCTTAAATAATAGTATGAGGTACCCTATGTGGCCATTTAATCTCACAAACATCTTTCAATACCAAATCTTCAATTGGAAATATGTCCCATATATAAAGTACTTGGGATACATATTTTAGCTGATTAACCACTACCCAAACTACCTCACTACCTCGAGGTGACCTTGATATTCTAACTAAAAAGTCAACAGAAACGTCTTCCTATTTCTATTCAGGGAACGGTAACAGCCTTAAATTTCAAGTAGGCCACTAATTCTAATCCATTTACTACTAATAGGTAGATCCATGTGGGATAAAACATTTTATTTGATGTTTCATCCCATGCCACCAATACTATCGTCTCATATCGGAATACATCGTGGAGATTCCAAGATGAACTACACACTGAGAAGCATGGGACTCCCACATATGTTCCTCTATCATATATATAGGAACATATAAATTTACATTACACATAGGATGTTATCTCCATAAATAGACAAATTTAGAGGTGGGTCCTCACCCGCAATTCACTCTTAGAGAACCAATCACTCAAGGACTAAAAAATTACTTCCATTTCCCCTCTAAAAAAGTGAAGAGGTAACTACCAAGGATATTAGAGAAGACAAATTTTAACCCTAATGAAACATAATATTCATCTCATAAATGAGGGAAATAAATTTCTATTCATCACAAGATTAATGTATGACATGTGCTTGAGTTTTCTAGCTCAGTTCATCTGCCACCGCATTTCACTTTCCACGTAAGTAGGTTAAATCGAGGTCAACATAACGATGATATTATACACATTTTAATTGTCTAAGATTCATCTCATGCTATATAAATATATGTTTTAGACTATTGTGATCAGTATACCCCAGAAAGAACTCACCTATTAGATAGTATCTCTAGACACAAAAGGCATGGATAACTGCTTCTAGGTCTAGGTCATGCATTAGGTATTTTCTCTCATGAGGAAACAACTAATGAGATCCATATACAATGACGCAATAATCCTACATCAACACTACACCAATTATGATTTTTTATATATTATAGAACACTGTATAGCCTCTAATAGACATTAGATGAATCAGTATCGGTACTATAAAAATCCTTCCATTTAGGTCCTGAATGGATTTCTCACACACTTCTATGTATAAGAACATAACACCCTTATTTTTAATACCAGTAATATGTATGAAATATCATGATGCAATCGATATGAAACATTTTTTAATTTTTTCTTAATCCATCATAATATTTCTAAAAAACTTGTTTTGGGATGGACCCAGTAAACAAAAACACTCACCTTCTATAAGCCAGTAGATAATTCTGATTTTGAGATAATATGACCAAATATGTTAATTTTTTCAGCCGAAAATTAGAACATAGAAATAATTGTATATAGATAATTATTTCCTAGTGTTTGAAATGATCTCAAGGTGTTTGTCAATATTTATAAGTGTGAGAATAATCAAAGAATTAATCCCTCAAAATAAAGAAAATGGAATATAGATGGGGATAAAAACTCTATTCATCAAAGCCATGAAATATTTGTGTGTGTTATTAAGACCATATTATGTAACATGAATCTCATAATGATTTTTCCGACTTCAGTTATTCATACATGTTACATCTGAAGGCCTGGATGACACCTGATGATATCCCAATCCAATTTCAATCATAGAGAATAACCAATTTTTTCAATGATATTTCAAAATATCATCTTTAAAAGTAAATGGATACCAGTTCATAAACATAATATGGTTTTACTATCAATAATCCACACATAGACAAATGGTCAAATCAACCTTCATATATAAAATAATGGGTGAACCCTATGAATAAGTACTAGGTCTGGAAAAAAATTTAGACTTTAGGTTTTCCAATTGTCTCTTGATCTCCAAGAATACAATAGGTTTCATCCTATATAGATGAATGGAAACTAGAGCTACTCCTGGAATAATATTGATCATAAACTCCACCTCTATCTGAGGAGATATGATAGATAAATAATCATAAAATTGCTTCTTAAAAAATATAATAAGGAAGGAAAATATGTAATATATACTCTCTGGTACTCTATGAAGAGACTATAAATATAGATAGTCACTCCACCTATCCCATGATGCTCTGGTGTTTCTCTACCTATCCATACATTCCACTCAACCTTGGGGTGGTAACTTCCTCCCTATGGTGTTGAAAACGATATATTGTGTAGATATATTTTTACTTATGCATGATAAGGAATAAAATAGTCTATATAAGGAATGAAATTCAATCCTATATTCTACAGGAAAATGGGTCCTATAATATTGGATAACTTCTTATCGTAATGAAAAAATCGATATATTAGATCTTTCCCTTTGACCGCACTCCAAATGGAATGTCCAGGATCAAAACCCCACGATAATACTGAATATCCTAACCATGAATTTATATTATTATTAATATGATAATTGGGTGTGCATAACCTATATAGAATAAATTATATACAATAGTGTAGGATACTAAAATTGTACATCATAATATAGAAAGACAATCACTTTGATCCTTGAGTATTGGCTGCAATGCATGAAATTGACAAGATCTTTGTCCCTATTCCACTACTGGACAACCCTGACCATGATCGCTCAATTGGTTATGATTATTTTAAGTTCGGATACCATGAACATGATGTCATCCTTGTATTATCTTATCGGTGCAACTCCAAGTCCCTTCCTGATGTGGTGAAATTAATCATGCTTATTAATGTGGAGTCGGTGCAGATTCTATTCCATTATAAGTACATGGAATGGTTTAAAATAATATATGAAGTTGTACCATGCAACCATATGAACAAAACACTAGAGGATAGATATAAAAATTAGGCATTAGATTCCAAATTCATCATCACTGATGTCATATAATAGTGTTTCCAGTGCATATAAACTGACCTCCACTACATTGATGAGAAACCTAAAGGGAACACTTCATGTTTCCAGAATAGCAACGGCCTTGTCATTTCATTGAAAGTATGTGTCCAAAACTATCACCTTATGTAAAATTTTAATCAATGATAAGATATTTATTTATGATCTCATAAAATGTATAAAGGTGATTTTAATTTAATTAAGTATGGATGAAATAAATAATCCTTAATTCGAAGTGTCTTGCTCACAAAAGATCATCATTTCCTCAGGGAAGTGAAGAGTGTTGTTACTTAGTAAAATGTTATAAATAATCTATGACTAATAGAAAACCATTATGCAGGTGCATAAAATCTTTTTTTTGTTAGATTTCATCATTTTTCGAAAGAATTACTCATATAATTAAGTTAGAAAATCATCATAGATCATGCCCAGATGACAAAAATCTTTGGAAATCCCATCCTACTAGCACTTGGCCGAATCACACAACATGTAGGTGGAAATTTTGAAACATATATCTACATGTTTTTTTAGATGCTCAAATATAGATAAAGTTTACTACATCCAAGACTCAACAACAAGTGGTCTACTATCCTATGATATGATGGGATGTTGTTGCTGCTGGATCTCATGAGTCAGATCTTCCATAGTAAGTGCAGGTCATAGAGAACCCTTTATGGGCTACCTAAAATGAAGAAAACCTCCATTATTCTAATATTCATTTCTTAGTTCAGTTCTAATATGATATTAATTATGTGGATCTCATATCAGTAAGACTGAAGCCTAAGGGTCCACCATCTCTGGAGAATGGTCATCGATGCCTTCCTTGAACACAACTGGAGTACATCGCATTGACAAATCCTTATAAATTCCAATCACATTACTCAGAAAAGAATTTATAAGTAGATAAAAATACTATAGTAAGTAAATCATAAGGATTAGGGATAACTTTCCACAATACTACCCAGACTAACCTCTTATTAAGATACGGTGTTGGTGAGTATTCAAATTTTAATTTATAGCAGTTCTATTTGGTGAAGGGTCCAATTAATTTTAACAATTTATTTACAAGAAACCATTTCATTTTATAATTCAAGAGTATCATTTTTATGTTCAAATATTCTTATATTAATATTTAATATTATAATTAAAATTGACCTCTTTTCCAAGTGAATTAAGTCCCATATACCTTATCACTTAAATTGACACCCATTTGATTTTATATTTAATCACGCCTACATTCATTATTATAATGTGATGTGTATTATTTGATGGATCGACTGGGTAAATTTCCCATTCCAGTTCAAGAGGTATCATAAACCATAGGTCATAGGATCTAAACATCTCTTTGATACCACTTTGTGATATCTTATACTTGGGTTCCACTCAACGATAACCCTATCTTGGTCGGCCACATGACCTCAAGAGGGCTACCTCATATTCTATAGGCTACTGACTGGTAGTGGGATCCAAGGGTGTATCCATGGGGATACTATACCATAATAACTAAATAGAAGATAAGTGAATATAGAAAAATAGATGATAATTCTCAAAAGTTGGAACTGAATCATATTCAAAATTAAGATAATGTATGCCATGTATCTATATAATAGGAAACAATATATACAAGGAAGTTGAAAATATAAGCTATACAAAAGAACCAAAAGGAAGCGAAAAACAATCCACTAATCTTGAGTTATTTCTCATTCATATTCTAAAAATCTATTTCCTAATAATGCAAGGATGATCATGTGCCTAGATTGTGATTCTTCCCCTTGTTAACACCTACATACATATAATCTTACCAGGTATCAATGGTGGCCCAAATAGGGTGTGAGATAAATTTTAGATACCCAACATCAATGGAATCAATACAATCAAGTATGTGAATATAATATAAAATATCATGAATGAATATATATATATTTATATTAATAATATATGATCCTAGGTAATAAAAAAGTAGCCATTAATGATGATAACAATTAATGAGAAAACAAGTAATAACCAAGGCATCATTTAATTAAAGGGTCGAACCAACTTAGTAATAACATGTAGCCTCGCTAACGGTGTCAGAGTAATTCAAGCGGCATAGACTAAAGAATTCCACTATAATAGTTCTAACTAAGTCTAAGAATCTCATACAATGTAAAATGGGACTAGCATGATGGGGCCCAATAGTGTGTATCCCTAGAGCTGCATGTGAAAAGGTGTCAACATGGATTTAAGGTGTGTAATCAAGGAATCCAAATATCCAGAAGATAATGTTGGGATCCTATATCATCATGTTGGGAATCAACTAGTAGACATGTACCATGTTTCAAATTGGGTATCTCCCTTGGAAACTAGTTCCTTGAATCAGAAAGACGTCATCTAGGTGCTCAATGAATTCCCATGGGAATCCAAGGATGACACATGTTTGACATATTCTATAAAAAATAAAGGCCAATATACAATAGGAACATTATAAAAAAATCATTATTTTATTTATACCATGTAATTCTCATTCATTTATATAATTTAGAAGGTTCATTATTTTTTCTTTTCATACTAAGAGACACGTATATTGGGATATGCAACCATTTCTTACTTTCAGTGGATATTTATTTATTGGGTCAACTAATTTACCTTTCATAATCATGAAAATGAGGGATAAGGGCATTAAATAATAAATAACATATGTTCAAATAACTAGGACAAGTGATACAAAAAATATATTTTCCCTCAATTTATTTTCATTTCATATTTTAAAACCTAATCCCTAGAACGGTCAAGAAACACTATAAAATAATTGCATTTAACAATTCATTCATTTAAATCAATCAAATTCATTTATTAAGGACAAGTCACAGTAACTGAAACTGTGGAACATATAGTCATTAAAAACCAATAAATGTATAAATAAGGGATTGACATAATTTCAGTTGATGGTATTATAAAAATAACATTGAATAAATTGATAATAATATATAAAAATGGATTTACAATACAAGAATGATGACATTAAGAATGGATTATTAATTAGATAGGAAAATACAAAAGAAATAATTGTAAACACATCCAAATAAATTATAAAATGGAATTGTTTGATAGATGAGTCATAGACCACCTACCTTGAAGCAATAACACTCTCATCGTCTAGTATCAGCCATTAGTATGTCCTCGATTAGATGAAAATGAATGAATAAATCAATTCCCTAAAAATATGTCATATGAGATCACACAAAAATAGTGTATAATATATAAATTTAAATAGAAAAATGATAATAAGGATTATCATACATAGAAGAAATTAATGAGACAGAAACTTTTGATTCTGCGGTTGGATGGGGAAGAAATCGACAAACCATGATTAGCTCAATGAGAGGAGATCTCTATGTGTGAAGGAAGGTCAATCTTTCCACTTATGGTTATGTGGTAATAAAAATAATTTTATAATAAATTTTAATGTTTAAATGGTCATTTTACACAACATTTATAGAGTTTCATGGTTTGAATTCCTGGATGGATAAACTGTGTGCTAACCATGCAAGGATCACTGCCTATAAGGTGTACCCACATGGTACATTTTCCTGGATTGACTAGCCATGCAAAAAAAATTAAATATAACTCATCTAACAATTTCATATGATTCAAACTATTATTCAAATCTGGGAACACTATTAGGAAATAGTGTGTGCCGTACATTACCAAACAGAAAACCCCACATGATTATGGAAAACCATATTGTATGGCTTGCATAGTTTACACTAATCATGACACCCAATTCATTTCTTTTTCTATATGGGTTTCCTAGATTTGAACAACCACTAGACACCCTTAAATCCTTCACAATATATTTATTAATCCATAATAATTCCAAAAAAGAATCATAAAAAATTTAAGGGATCCATAAATCACATAAAAAATTGGTTCTTACATAATTATCTTAAACTTTATTTCAAAAATTATTTTAATAATGTTTTTAATTTAAAACGAAATTTCTCATTTACCACTTCTCGTTTTCAAAATATTTTTATAATCATTTTTTAATCCTCATGCTGCTAAAACATAAAATCCATAAGTGCACATACTAGTGAGACATGGATTTGGAATATATACCTTATTTATTGTAATAAAAACAAACTTTTTAAACTCAAACATTATCATCTAGTATAATATTTACTGAATCATCATTTCAAATATGACCTAGTTTGTGAGACATTTAATGATTTTAAGAAAAAAACCTCTTTTAAATCTAAAAGGGTTTTTATTATAAATCCCTCAAATTAATTATTATTTATTGATTAAAACAATATCAAATTTAATTAACTGGTGGTTAATCATGTAATTTTGTTATTTATGATGACATTACATGATTTGGTTGGACTTTCTACTTATCATTTAACATTTAAGCTTATAAAGATATAATCAATTTTTTAATGTAGAATATGGAAAATTTTATCAAATTATTTTTATTCAATGTGAACATGGATGATAATTTTACAATATTAATTTGATGAACTATTCTCATATGAAGGCTATAATCATTAATTTTTGTTTACCTTGAACCCCCCAAAAAATTTCTTAGTTGAATGATGAAATCAAACTCCCCAAGAAATAACTCTAATTCAATTAAATGAATATAATATTCCACAATTTTATTTTATTTAGGACAATAATAATTCATGGATTATTGTTAATAGTTTTCTTGTAAGACCCTTTCTCAAAATACCCAATATAAAATTCTGAAAACTAAAAAGGACTAAAATGACGGAATAATCAATTCATTCATTTTCATTTATATTTAAAAAAAATATTTCATATAACTTTTTTTGTGGAAAATAATTTTTTAATAAAAATAAACCTTTTTAAAATGAATAATTTCAAGGTGATAAATATTGTCCATTAATTTATTTACCTCAAATTTTTTATAAAATAAAAATAACTTCCCCTTAAAAATTTTATTAGATATTTGAAAGTGGGAGCATGTACAAGAATATAGAACCTCAATGGAGTTTAAAAGTTTTCTATTAACTCTCACATAGAACCCCATAATATTAATGTTACTATTGTAGATGAAAATTGGGCTTCTTCCACCATAGTGGAACCAAATCAATTCCTTATAAATCATATATAGAATCTCATGTGCAGTTCTAAGGATCATTCTTTAAAGAGAACTAAACTAGAATCTTATAATAAGTTTGATGAAATTGGAATTACCACTAGAAATAATAATCATATAGAATTTAATTATTATAACCAGGAAGAATGAATATTCTTTCGTGAAATATATTTACCTATTTTTCATTTAGAATCCATTATAATATTGTTTTCTTTTTCCTCTCATCTTATTTATAAAATCCATATAATTCATGTTAAAACATATTTTTATTGGGTTTTTAGTGAAAATGTATTTATTGAGAAACCACCTTGCTTTAAAGATCCTAATTATTAGAAGAATGTTTTAAAATTATCTAAAGAAGATTTTGGAAAAAAAATCCCCTTGATTGGTAATAAAAATAAAAAACTTACTTTTTTCAAAAGGTCTCAAAAAGGGGAAAGGGATTCCACAAATTTTATAAAAACATGTCCCAAAAGATTTGTAAATTCTCAAAATTTTTGTTGATGGTGTAATTTTTGGAATGTCAAAAAAATATAATTATTTTTAATGTTATAATTTAAGGATAAATATTGAAATGAGATTTATGGTTGAAATCAAAAAGTTTATTGGTTTTAAAATTTTAGAATGGATTAATTGTATTTTCCAAAACCAAGGAAAATACATAACAGAAATTTTAAAATGATCTGGAATAGATCAAGCTATGTAAATTAGAATAACCATGTATATAACTTACAAGATATCAATAGATAAAGGAAATGACACACTCAATAACAACCTGTAAATATGTATGATTGATAAGTTATATTATCTTACAAGAATACTGAGAATCATCATTTTCAATGTATTTATTTGTGATCATTTTTAATTAAATCATTATTAATTTCATTTAAGATCTATTCAAAATTTATTTTCATTATTAAAAACAAACAAAAAATCATGTATGTTTTATCCAAAATGAACTTATTTTGAATTAACTAGATTTCATTATGTTTATTTAAATGTACAAGAAATTTATAGGAAAATTACAAGAGAGAATTGATTCCTACCTTTTAAAATAAATCATCTCTTAGAGTAGTATGATGAAAAAACATGTTGATAGTTTCAAAGTAGAAGCAGAATATATTACTACTTGGATTTTTTGCACCCAAATCATTTGGATAAAATACACACTATTGGGCATTGGAATTAAATATGAATATATCCATATTCTAAGTGATAATGAAAGTACCATAAATATTTCTAAATAACATATCAAACACATTATTAGTTAATACATTGATCAGATGAATTCTTTCTTAATATATCACTTCTTAAAGCGAGGTATATTATTGGAATTAATTAGGATGTAATAACAACCAACTATTTTTTTCACAATCCCCAAGAAGTTTATCATTTTAATTTGATTAATGGTAAATTAGTAATGGTACAAATATGACACATTCCATTTTACGATTACTAAAATGACTTATCTCCTGAAAAAATCAATTTTATTCTTTATCTATTTATATCATTTTTAGTTTTCTAAAATATACAGATAAAAATTTATTTTATATTTTATTTTATTTATCTCTTTGATAAGATCCCTATATGTCACATTATAATTTATTTGAGGGGTATTAGTACAAAATAATATATATACTTTTTCTGGAGGGACACTTTTTAAAACATTTTTTAAAATTTTTGTCACGTATTTATCAAATTCATTTCTTCAAAATCAATATTTTATTATAATTTTATAATTTTTTTAAACTAAATTATTCTTTGGAAAACAATATTTTCTTATAATTTTATTAATTTATATATCTCTCTTAAAGGAAGATTAACAATGTGTAAAAAATATTCACATATCTGTCTCTATAGAAATTTATTTGTTGAATTTTACCAAATTAAAATTAAGGGTTTCTTTTGAAGAATGTTTTAAAATTAAAATAAATTTTTAAAAGGAATCCCATTGGAGGAATCAATAAATAGAGGTAAACCATTATTTGGGAAATAGGTGTCTTAAGAAAATATGTCTACCAAATTTTTTAAACATAATATTTCATTAATTTATCTTTTTAATTGTTTTAACTTTTTTTATCATTAAAAATATATTTTTAAATAAATTATTTTAATATTTATTCTGTATCTCTTAATTGATATTTTTAAATGGGAGTTTTGAAGCTAAAAAATATTTTCAATTTAATGTTTTGAGTTTTTATTTTAAATAACTGTTTTATTTTTTCTTGAACTCCATTTTCAATATTTATCTTGAGTGTTTCAAAAACACCATGAAAATCAGTTGAAATTTAAAATAGAGAAACCAATTTTTATTTCCTTTCCTTGTTTTCTTTTTGACAATCACAAATTGGAATATATTTATTGAAATTTAAAGGTGATGAAATTTATTAAAAAATTAGGGAAATTCATTTTATCATATGTGTTATTAAATTTTTTGTGTTAGTGAATATTTTTCTCCTTAAGGTATATTTAAATTTTTTACTCTTTCCTTAAATATAACACATTTTGTTTAATTACATATTGACCATATTGAATATATAATTTAAATTATTGTATTATTTTATATATTGAATACAAAACTATAACTTCCACCATTAATTTACCATTGATATATTTTTTATGTTATGTGTTTGAAAAAATAATAATTGTGGAAATTATTATACCCCTATATATCTTAGAGTTATTTCATGATCACAAAAACTCTTATTTGTTTTTAACAGAGTAATTTTAGTTTATTTCATCCTCGTTGTTTTTAATTTTTGTGATATAATAGATGGACATAATGATGAAATTAAATACTATTAAAAAGGATCATAAAGAATAATTTTGAAGGATTAAACTACATTTTATCATGTTTTTAGAAGTTATAATGAATTTTTGTGGTTAATCATAGGTCTTATAACGAATTTGAGAAGGCCACAAATGAATGAGAAGAGTCTCAAGCCGCATAATCTAGCTAGTTCAATGTACCGACTAACTTTTACCTTATGGTTATAATGAATTTACAATATGAATTCCAACTGCTATCAATTGATTGTTGTAATGTATTAGCTAGATGATGAATAATTTCTAGAAATTTTGTGCCTTATGTGTACCACTGGGTAACCGGTGGAGGATACTAAGTAGATGACTATGTCAAAATAGGCATTCTGAAGATGGATTCATTATGGTAACAAATAAATTGATATTTTCAACATCTATAATCCCAGATGAATTTTAGATGGTGTTTATAGATATTATATCTTTCAAATGGTTCAATTTTGTATGATAGAAAATATGGTAGTAGAATAATTCACGTTAATTGTGAATCTGTACATTGATCAATGAATTATAGAACTAACCACGAAGCTCTAAAAAATTCTGTTAAATATCAATGTTCTCTTAAGATACAACTAAAAATTTTCTTTAATCTATTATGATTCCTTCATCCATATTCTCTATATGTAAAGACCCGTAAAATTCAAGGGAAATTTTTTTTCTCTTAATTTTCTTAGAATTTTTACAAGAGTGCGGTTTCAGACGGCACCTGATTCCGAGGCCCGGAGTGCCCGGAATCAATTTCCGAAGTTTGGCTCGGGTACGTTCAGTGAACGAACGAGCGGGAATTCCTAACTTTTGATCCGGTGCTCGGAATTGAAATCCGAGGGCACCGATGAACTCGCAGCGCCGATATTCGCTTAAAGAGACCTTTTCAGAAGTTGCGTTTGTTGCGGGACGAAAGTTAGTTTTTGGGAGAATTATAAAAAGTTGAATAAAAAATGTGGAATTCTTTTTATTTCACTTTTGTAGGTTAACTCCTCTCAAAGGGAGTTAGGGGTGGGACCCACACCCACTTAACCTCCCTTGAGAGGATTAAGTGTGGTGGGTCCCACACGAACCTAAACCTCTCATCTTCCCCCTTAAACTCCCCTCTCTCCCTCTTAAAAGTTTGTTAACTTAACATCTAATTAATTACACATGACATGTATAATTAATTAAGTGTTATGTTTTTGAATTTGAAGTTTTGAATTCCTTGGCTTGGTAAATAAAATAAGGAGGAACCTTATTTTATTTGGTTAGTCTTGTTTTTCCAACTTGTGAGGAATTTTGAGAGCTCCTCCTCCTTCTTCTTCAACTTGACGAAGAACGCTCAACTTGACGAAGAACGCTCAAGCTCTGACGAAGAACGCTGCTCCTCCCTTCTTCGTCTTCCGTGTCAACGAGAGGGAACGCCGCTTCCTCCTCGGACTCCCTTCTTCGGCATACGAAGATTCACCAACGACGTATCTCATCGGACGCACCTCTTCGTCATCGGATTTGACGAATGACTACCGCGACGCCCGACCTCCGTGACGTTGTCTTCCGCGGGACGTTGACAAATCTTCGAACCTATTCCCAAGGTAGGGGTTGTTGATTTATTGTTTAAATATTCCATTCTTGATCGTGGATCTAGCATGTATAACGTGAGGAAATTGAATATTTTAAGTTGTGTTATTATTTAACGTGTGGGGGGCCGGACCGCATGAACACGGCCGAACCCCCTCCATCGTTCTTGTTGATTTACCTTGCGGGTGGAAACAAGGTGGCGTGGTGCCGACGCACCACGTGGTTAATCGTGAGGTTATTTTACGCGACGCAATCGCGCGCACGCCATGGAAGAATCATCAAGAATGCGACGCCGTCGCGCCGCGTTGAAGGAAATCAATGGTGCGGCGGAGGGGCCCGGTGCCGTCGCACCGCGCAGGACGACGAACACCGCGGCCGGTTCCGGGCCGCCGGCGTCGGAAGCTGGAAAGGGGACGGGAAATTTTTTCCAGTCCGGTTGGAGAAAATCCGGCCGGCCAGGTGGCCGGCCGGAAGGTCAAAGGGAGGGGGAATTAAAATCCCCCGGCCAGCTCTAAAACCCCCCTCTTTATGAGGGGGGCAGTTCCTTTGAGGGGGGGCAGGCGGCCCCCCGTTTCCTACCAATCAAGCCCCCCACGTTGGGGGGGGGGGGCGGTTTTGCAAACAGGCGCGGCTAAAAAGCCGCGCCGCCTCTCAATCAAGCGGGGGCTTGATCCCCCCACTCGCTTCCTCCGTGCGGCGCTGGGCCGCCACGCCGCCGCGCTGCCGGCCGGCCGGGCCGGGTCGGCCCGGACCCGGACCCCCCGTTTCGAATCAGTTTCGGTCTTTTGGCCATAACATGAGCCACAGACCTCCGATCGACGAACCGTCTGCGGCAACGCGATCCTTGGATCGAGACGGTCGTTTCGGTATATCGCAATCAAGGTTTCGGATTACTTTGAGTTCGGCCGGGTTGGTTCGTTCACGAAACCAACCGGGCCTTCGGAGCGGAAACACTCATATCTTGAGCTATGGACGTCCGATTGACGTGTCGTCAGCTGTGTTGTGTTCCTCTTAGTGAGAAGGATCTTTTGGAATACTCCGCCCGAGGATTGGACGCAGGTGGAGTACGGTCGGGTTGGTTTTACCTTAAAAACCAACCGGGCCCCGGGGACGGAAATGCCAATAACTCTCAGACCGGGCGTCCGATCGATGCGCCGTCTGTTGCGTTGAGTTCCTGTTGACGATACGGAGCTTTTGGATACATCAACTCTAGACTTTGTGACAGTTGATGTATCAGCCTCTCGGCTCGTGGAGCGGACCCTCCGAACGAGCTTGCTGTGTGCTGGAACCCTAGTGCTGGCTACGACTGTTACTGTGACTACTACTGCTACTACTGCTACTGTGACTGCGACGACGACGACTACAGCACTCAGCGATCCAATGTGGATCAGTGCTATAGGTCCTGTGTGGGCCCGATCCTATGTGGATTCGACGACGACGACTTCTTCACTCAGCGATCCTACGTGGATCAGTGCTACAGGTCCTGTGTGGGCCCGATCCTGTGTGGGTCCGATCCTGTGTGGGTCTTTGCGCTCAGCGGTCCTGTGTGAACCAGCGCCTACAGGTCCTGTGTGGGCTCGATCCTGTGTGGGTCTTTTGCGGGGGTTAGTTACCTATCGATCCTTCGTGGGTCCGACGACTTAGATGGATCAGAGATCATCTTTATCGTCCTTTGAAGAAGTATACCTGTGTGAGCTGATTTCTATTGCTTTCCTGTGTGGATTGTGTTGTGAAATCCTGTGTGGATTACGTTTTACTTTCCTGTGTGGACTGAGTTGTACTTGGGCTCGGAGGTAGGAGCGTATTTGAAATTGATGACTTAGGTATATGTATGGGCATATACCTAAGCAGTGTCAGTTGTTACGTCATGATTGTACCTTTCTTCGTGGTTTATCCTTTGTGGATTTGAGAGACCTTCAGGGGTCTCAGGGTCCCTACTGAGTAGATTATACTCACCCCTGCACGGGCTTTGCCCGCACTACGTTGTGTTGGTTGCAGACGACGGACATCGTTGACCTTAGCTGAGGCTTGCAGAGCGGGACGGTACCCGGAGGTGGACCACTGGGCGGGACGTGCACGGAGCGGACGGCGGGACCCGTGGTGCAATGGAGCTATCTGTACCCACCCTTCAGGTGGGATTTCCAGTGGACAGCTCGCTGTAGCAGCTTTTACTTTTCAGTTGTTGTTTTCCCTTTCGAGTTGTACTTTAATTTCAGTTTGGGTTTGTATACTGTCCCATTTACTTTTCCGCACATTCAGTTGTACTCTGCTTTTGTTTAGTGTTTACTTTCCGCCTGCTTACTCTGTGGTGTTAGTTTACTTTACAAAGGCAATGCCTTCCCTTTTTACCGGGATTTACGCCTTGGTGCTAGTCGCCAGCCCCTGGCCTTTGGAAGGCGGGCTTGGGGAAGTCACGGTACGGACCCCGAGGGCGGGTCGTGACAAATTGGTATCAGAGGAGTTCGGTTCTACCGCGAACTCTGATATTTTCTATGTGAAGCAATAATGTTTAGCGTATTGAGTGTGGTTATCAGTCCAGGGAGTCCAGTGTCGGTGCGGCGGCCGACGTATCCGTACACCAGGACCCTGACTTCTGATTTCCGACTTAATGCACGAAAACATTGATTGCGTGTGTGTTTCAAAGTTTTCTTTGTGATTTCTTTGTGTCAGCTCACCAGGTATACTGTTTGACAGTGGCGCACCTGTTTCCTTTCAGGATGGCCCCACGACGGCAGCCAGCTAGGGTTACGAGAGTCGAGTGTGACGACAGCCCATCGAGCGATGAGGCTTCGGTACAGGGCCCTCTTGCAGTTGAGGCACCAGCGATACTACCATACGTTGGGCCATCGATGCCACCAGCCCCAGCAGTAGGCGATGTACGCCACTTGAGTGCGCTGCACGAGTTCCAGCGCCAGAGGCCACCCAGGTTCCGGGGAGAGACGGACCCGCAGGCGGCTGAGGATTGGCTGGAGGCTGTGGTGGGAGTCTTTAGGCTAGTGGGGACGCCGGCAGACTTCATAGTGATCTTTGCTGCCAGCCTCCTTCAGGCAGCAGCAGGCAGGTGGTGGAACCACTTGTTTCAGTTTTGCGACGGGATGACCTTCGCATTGGAAGATTTCGAGACCTTCTTCAGGGTGGATTTTTGTGCCAGTAGCTCTACACCCCGAGCGTGTACAGGAGCTTCTGCCTTTGCCGCGTGTTTTTTGATCAGTAGACGAGTCATTTGTGGGCAGTAGACAGATGATGGAGAGGTCCAGGACGACCAGACTAGCAGTTGGAAGATCTCGGGTTTTATGGCCGGTGGTGCGGGGCACCCGAGGTGGGGTCAGAGCCAGGCGTGCCAGAAACGGACAATGTTACTCCTGCGGCGGAAAGGGTCACCTGGCACGTGACTGTCCGACTCCTCGTACGATTGATCAGCGGGTATTAGATGAGCCACTGAGACAGAAGCAGCGGCGAGTGCTTGAGCAACAGCCGAGTAGTGGACAAGGCAGTAGAGCTCCGAGAGCAGGTGGACAGGAGAGGAAATAGTGGATACGTCCCTTGTACTTCTAGTTCCATTTTGCTATTGTATTCGTGTCTTGTACTATGAGCTGCAATAATAAAAAGACACTTATCTTTGTTTGATTTACTGTCCTTTTGTCTGATTGATACTGAGTGGTCCCGGTTAAACTGTTGACTTGACCCTCACTTTCGAGATTTCAACTGGAGGGGACCCAGTAACCTCACACTGATGCCGACAGTGTGACTCGACCCTTAGAGGCGAGAGTAACGGTTGGACCTCTTGGTAGCAGCGTTGAGGCCTTACGACGTCATCCGTGCCGTAAATTAACTAATCATGACGGAATTGACTGTATTAGGCAAGGAACGTGGTTTATCCAGGGGATGAGACTCGATTTCACTTTTCGGCAAAGGATAAATCTTTGCAGCTAGCATCTTTGTAGATATCCTTCGTGGATAGAGATGGAGCAGCCTTCCTTCAGTCTCTCACAGTCACTCCTCCACTACTGCAGTGAGTCAGGGAGGCGCAGCGTGGGGACGCTGACTGTGAGACACAGCGTGCACAGATATCCACGGGACAGGCACCTGATGGTTTCTCCCTTGGAGCAGAGCAAGAAATCCTTTTCAGAGGACGTACCATGGTACCCGTCGCTTTACGAGAGGAAGTGCTGAGAGAGTTTCGCACATCTCCTTTGGCGGTACATCCTGGAGTGGCAAAGATGTACCAGGACCTCAGACGACAGCACTGGTGGCCGGGCATGAAGAAGGCAGTAGCAGAGTTCGTTTCTGGATGCCTCACCTGTCAGCAGGTGAAGGCAGAGCATCAGGTACCAGCAGGCTTGGTACAGCCCTTGGAGGTTCCGGAGTGGAAGTGGGACGACATATCTATGGACAGCGTGACTGGACTTCCACGCACTTCCAGAGGTCACGACTCCATCTGGGTGATTGTTGACCGAATCACCAAGTCGGCACACTTCTTACCCATCAGAGAGCAGGGCTCAGTGGAGAGCTTGGGACGTCTCTACGTTCAAGAGATTGTGCGGTTCCACAGTGTGCCATCATCTATCGTCTCCGATCGAGATGATCGCTTTACATTCCGGCTTTGGAAGGGGTTACAGGAGGCGTTCGGGACGCAGCTACGACTGAGCACAACCTTTCACCCTCAAACGGATGGTCAGATGGAGAGGACCATTCAGACTCTCGAGGACATGCTCCGCGCATGTGTCCTCGACTTTGGTCGTAGCTGGGAGGACCACCTACCCTTGGTGGAGTTCGCGTACAACAACAGCTACCACTCCACTATCGGGATGGCACCGTACGAGGCGTTGTACGACCGACCTTGTAGATCTCCTTTGTGCTGGACAGACCCTGGAGAGTCAGCACTCGTGGGACCAGAGATGGTCCAGGCCACGACAGAGAAGGTATAGGTCATCCAGGAGCGGATGAGGACAGCACAGAGCCGGCAGAAGTCATACGCTGACAGGAGGCGGAGGCCACTAGAATTCGAGGATGGCGACCACGTCTTCTTGCGGGTCTCACCTCGACGTGGTATTCAGAGTTTTGGCCGAGGCGGCAAGTTATCTCCGCGCTTCATCGGACCCTTCCAGGCCCTCAGCAGGATTGGTGAGGTGGCTTATCGCCTGGCTCTACCACCTCAGTTGCACCGGGTGCACGACGTCTTCCACGTGTCTCAGCTGAGGAGATACGTGCACGATCCGACGCACATCATTGACCATGGGGAGATTGACGTAGATGATGGGGCGACTTTTACGGAGGTCCCAGTGGAGATAGAGGATCGACAGGAGCGGGTCCTGCGTGGTGATCGATTCCTCTTGTGCGCATCATATGGCATCACGGGAATCTCCAGGAGAGCACATGGGAGCGGGAGGCTCAGATGCGTGCTCAGTACCCTCTTTTGTTTCCCTAGTTTTTGATGCATCTTTACAGGGACGTAAATCCCTGAGGTTGGAGTAATGTAAAGACCCGTAAAATTCAAGAGAAATTTTTTTTTCTTAATTTTAATAGAATTTTTACAAGAGTGCGGTTTCAGACGGCACCTGATTCCGAGGCCCGGAGTGCCCGGAATCAATTTCCGAAGTTTGGCTCGGGTACGTTCAGTGAACGAACGAGCGGGAATTCCTAACTTTTGATCCGGTGCTCGGAATTGAAATCCGAGGGCACCGATGAACTCGCAGCGCCAATATTTGCTTAAAGAGACCTTTTCGGAAGTTGCGTTTGTTGCGGGACGAAAGTTAGTTTTTGGGAGAATTATAAAAAGTTGAATAAAAAAATGTGGAATTCTTTTTATTTCACTTTTGTAGGTTAACTCCTCTCAAAGGGAGTTAGGGGTGGGACCCACACCCACTTAACCTCCCTTGAGAGGATTAAGTGTGGTGGGACCCACACGAACCTAAACCTCTCATCTTCCCCCTTAAACTCCCCTCTCTCCTCTTAAAGGTTTGTTAACTTAACATCTAATTAATTACACATGACATGTATAATTAATTAAGTGTTATGTTTTTGAATTTGAAGTTTTGAATTCCTTGGCATGGTAAATAAAATAAGGAGGAACCTTATTTTATTTGGTTAGTCTTGTTTTGCCAACTTGTGAGGAATTTTGAGAGCTCCTCCTCCTTCTTCTTCAAATTGACGAAGAACGCTCAACTTGACGAAGAACGCTCAAGCTCCGACGAAGAACGCCGCTCCTCCCTTCTTCGTCTTCCGTGTCAACGAGAGGGAACGGCGCTTCCTCCTCGGACTCCCTTCGTCGGCATACGAAGATTCGCCAACGACATATCTCATCGGACGCACCTCTTCGTCATCGGATTTGACGAACGACTACCGCGACGCCCGACCTCCGCGACGTTGTCTTCCGCGGGACGTTGACAAATCTTCGAACCTATACCCAAGGTAGGGGTTGTTGATTTATTGTTTAATTATTCCATTCTTGATCGTGGATCTAGCATGTCTAACGTGAGGCAATTGAATATTTTAAGTTGTGTTATTATTTAACGTGAGGGGGGCCGGACCGCATGAACACGGCCGAACCCCCTCCATCGTTCCTGTTGATTTACCTTGCGGGTGGAAACAAGGTGGCATGGTGCCGACGCACCACGTGGTTAATCGTGAGGTTATTTTACGCGACGCCGTCGCGCGCGCGCCATGGAAGAATCATCAAGAACGTGACGCCGTCGCGCCGCGTTGAAGGAAATCAATGGTGCGGCGGAGGGGCGCGGTGTCGTCGCACCGCGCCGGACGACGAATACCGCGGCCAGTTCCGGGCCGCGGTGGAACGAGAAGACCGGCGGCCGGGCCGCCGGCGTCAGAAGCTGGAAAGGGGACCAGAAATTTTTTCCAGTCCGGTTGGAGAAAATCCGGCCGGCCAGGTGGCCGGCCGGAAGGTCAAAGGCCGGGGGAATTAAAATCCCCCGGCCAGCTCTAAACCCCCCCTCTTTATGAGGGGGGCGGTTCCTTTGAGGGGGGGCAGGCGGCCCCACGTTTCCTGCCAACCAAGCCCCCCACGTTGGGGGGCGGTTTTGCAAACAGGCGCGGCTAAAAAGCCGTGCCGCCTCTCAATCAAGCGGGGGCTTGATCCCCTCGCTCGCTACCTCCGTGCGGCGCCGGGCCGCCGCGCCGCCGCGCCGCCGGCCGGCCGGCCGGCCGGGCCGGGTCGGACCCGGTTCGGGCCGACCCAGGGGGGGTCGGGCCGGGTCGGCCCGGACCTGGACCCCCCCCCCCCCCCCCCGTTTCGAATCGGTTTCGGTCTTTTGGCCATAACTTGAGCCACGGAAGTCCGATCGACGAACCGTCTACGGCAACGCTATCCTTGGATCGAGATGGTCGTTTCGGTATATCGCACTCAAGGTTTCGGATTACTTTGAGTTCGGCCGGGTTGGTTCGTTCACGAAACCAACCGGGCCTTCGGAGCGGAAACGCTCATATCTTGAGCTACGGACGTCCAATTGACGTGTCGTCAGCTGTGTTGTGTTCCTCTTAGTGAGACGGATCTTTTGGCATACTCCGCCCGAGGATTGGACGCAGGTGGAGTACGGTCGGGTTGGTTTTACCTTAAAAATCAACTGGGCCCCGGGGACGGAAATGCCCATAACTCTCAGACCGGGCGTCCGATCGACGCGCCGTCTGTTGCGTTGAGTTCCTGTTGACGATACGGAACTTTTGGATACATCAACTCTAGACTTTGTGACAGTTGATGTATCAGCCTCTCGGCTTGTGGAGCGGACCCTCCGAACGAGCTTGCTGTGTGCGGGAACCCTAGTGCTGGCTGCGACTGTTACTGTGACTACTACTGCTACTACTGCTACTGTGACTGCGACGACGACGACTACAGCACTCAGCGATCCTACGTGGATCAGTGCTATAGGTCCTGTGTGGGCCCGATCCTATGTGGATTCGACGACGACGACTTCAGCACTCAGCGATCCTACGTGGATCTGTGCTACAGGTCCTGTGTGGGCCCGATCCTGTGTGGGTCCGATCATGTGTGGGTCTTTGCGCTCAACGGTCCTGTGTGAACCAGCACCTACAGGTCCTGTGTGGGCTCGATCCTGTGTGGGTCTTTTGCGGGGGTTAGTTACCTATCGATCCTTCGTGGGTCCGACGACTTAGATGGATCAGAGATCATCTTTATCGTCCTTTGAAGAAGTATACATGTGTGAGCTGATTTCTATTGCTTTCCTGTGTGGATTTTGTTGTGCAATCCTGTGTGGATTACGTTTTACTTTCCTGTGTGGAATACGTTTACTTTCCTGTGTGGACTGAGTTGTACTTGGGCTCGGAGGTTGGAGCGTATTTGAAATTGATGACTTAGGTATATGTATGGGCATATACCTAAGCAGTGTCAGTTGTTACTTCATGATTGTACCTTTATTCGTGGTTTATCCTTTGTGGATTTGAGAGACCTTCATGGGTCTCGGGGTCCCTACTGAGTAGCTTATACTCACCCCTGCACGGGCTTTGCCCACACTACGTTGTGTTGGTTGCAGACGAAGGACAGCGTTGACCTTAGCTGAGGCTTGCAGAGCGGGACGGTACCCAGAGGTGGGCCACTGGGCGGGACGTGCACGGAGCGGACGGCGGGACCCGTGGTGCAGTGGAGCTATCTGTACCCACCCTTGAGGTGGGATTTCCAGTGGACAGCTCGGTGTAGCAGCTTGTAATTTTCAGTTGATGTTTTCCATTTCGAGTTGTACTTTACCTTCAGTTTGGGTTTGTATACTGGACCATTTACTTTTCCGCACATTCAGTTGTACTCTGCTTTTGTTTAGTGTTTACTTTCCGCTTTCTTACTCTGTGGTGTTAGTTTAATTTACAAAGGCAATTCCTTCCCTTTTTACCGGGATTTACGCCTTGGTGCTAGTCGCCAGCCCCTGGCCTTTGGAGGGCGGGCTTGGGGAAGTCACGGCACGGATCCCGAGGGCGGGTCGTGACACTATATATCTCAATTTAATTTTACTATTATTTATGAAAAATTAGAGAGTGGATTTGAAGTGTGGTTTTACAAAGAAATCATTTTTTATCATCTCCTTATACAATTATGTTCTCACTAATAAAAAACTAAGAAACATGTTCCTTTCCTACATGTCAAGATCAATTAGGTTATTATGATTATTCTAGTGAGGTATGGGTTTTTTGGTCACTATAAATATTAATGGAAAAATAACAGAAACCACTCAACTCGAGGATAGGAGATGTGGTTGATCACAACGATCTATTTCTAGAATCCTTTTCCAAATTTTGTTTTCTCCATTTATTTTATACTTTGATTATTTATATTCCACTAAAAATAATACATTATTATCTTAATTATATATATTATAGGCTTCCATTTTATCTATTCAATATCACTAAAAAAATATTGAAATTATCCTTTCAATATGTATGTAAATTATCTCTTTATCATATTAGTTTTTTTTAACTTTAAATTGTTTTTTTAATTATCTATAAAGAAAATTCACCTGATCTTTACATATTTTACTAAACCAAAAATAAAATCTATTATAGGTCGTGATTATATTTTTAACACATTTTTTATGTTGTGGTAATTTAAAAAAGAAAGTGTGAAAAATCAACATTTAATTAAAAGTATGTATGGATGTATCTCTTAGAGTTATTATATATGATTTTGATAATAAAATTTGTAGAGATGTAGAAAAACATTTTAATAAATTATTTAATCATATGAAGGAAGTGTCTGAGATTATAATTTTTGGGGAGAAGAACTATATATTGGGACTTCAAATTTATCAAAATAATGTTCATATTTTTCTCAGTCAAGAGAAACTTTCTCAAATTTTTTGATTTTTTTACTAATAGATTATAAGATATTTTCTATACTAATTTTAGTGGAAACTAATATTTCAAAATATAAATATAGATATAATTTTTATTAATAGTATTTTAATAAAATAATTTGGTGTTTTTATGCCCAATATCACTGAAGATAACTTTTATATTCCATTATATTGTCTCTATGATATCAAATTGAACGAAAGGATTATAATTTTAGAGTGGAGAAAATGATTTTAAGCCACATTAATGGAACCATAAATTATAGTGTGAAATATAATAATGAAATAAATCCAAATGTTTTGATATATATTTTTAAAAATATGTATGAATGATTTGATAATGGGAATTCAATATATTTTATAGGATTCTTTCTATGAGAAATTTTTTGACCTGGAATAAAAAGATAAAAATTATGTTTCCATAAGGATAAGTAAAGAAGAATAATTTTTTGTATCCATTAAACAAATTAATTAAAATGGATGAGGAAACAACTAGAAGGTTTATGATGGGAAGTAATTATTTCCATATTAATTGGATGTGGTAATCAATGTTTCATCAATATTTAAATCAATATAGTTAATTATTCTCAATAAAGTATAGTTGATGTAAAATAATACTTTATCAAGAATATGGTGGAATAAGAATTGGTTAAGATAGATTATTTTCATAAAATATAACAAGTGGTGGATGTTTTTACAATGCCACAACCTGATGATGTATTTGGAAAATTGAGATGGATGTTGGAATTTCAACCATTACATTATCAAGATTGATGTATGATGTTATATACCATTTATCAAATTTTCCATTGGATGTAATTATCAATGTAGTAGAACGATATTAACTTAAATAAAAATAGATGTATATATTTATATTTACCTAATGAGGGAGATATTTATTTTTATAATAGAGTATACATTTACGGGGTGTTTTTTTAAACATTAATGTTTTGATTTTAGAATTCAAATGAGTTTAGGTGTGTGTCGTGTTATTATTTTAGTACATGAGTTTTTTAATGATGATGATGTATGAACTATTTCATTTTTCATCCTTGAATATGTGTGTAAGTAATTTATAGGCATGCATACAAGAATAATTAAGGAAATTTTGTTTAGAAAAAAAGAGAAAATGATTGAATAGAAGTGAATTCCAGATAATATAATGGAAAAACTAAACATATTATTTATTATTAAAATTAATTAAACTGTGATCACCTAATTAGGCATAGAGAAACTGAATAAATATTAGTTGTAATATTTTAGATTTATTAATGTTTGATAATTGAAAATAATATCTAAAGGGTTATATGGTAGTGACCATGATGTTTTTTGAGAGTTTAAAGGCAACAATAGGTGGTTATTATATAATGGTAGTGAAGGGTTCTATTGTGGGTTCTCTCAAATGATTTGTGTTTTTTGGTACTAGGGTTCAATAGAGTGGCTGACCATGGTAAACACTCAAACAAAATTTAATTAAATAATCATCGTTATGGGATTATAAAAATAATGATAAAATAAATACACAACATAGATGTATGGTGGGGTTATTTCATGGTTTATAAATTATGAAAAAGTGTGTTAGAAGAATATTTTCTTTGGTTTCAGTTTTTTAATTAATATTGAGAAAATTGAATGAGAATATTTTTTTTATAATGTAATTTTAAAATGTGTAATTTATATAAATATTACTCTATAATTACATACTAATAATTGTAAGAAAAATTAGAATTCACATAATTTTAAACACCTATTTTTTTTAACCCATGAACCTGATCAGAATTAACTTAACCACAATGATAAAATTAATTAAACCCTAGGCTAAATTCGGAATATGCAATCATAGTAACCTAATTTAATTGTCATCCCATTGAATGATTATGGCTAGTGGTAAAATTTGGATCATATCTACACATAAAGCGGTGATTAATTTAGTTTATATATTATATTTTTAAATCTATAAATTGATCCCAGATTTTTTTGTTTTATCGATTATGATCGAGGACTCACAACTCACACATCACTTATCACTACGTGTTTTCTATTAATTATTTAGCTTCCTGATTAGTTAATATTATTTAAAAAAAATTAAATCCATAGATCATGTTATATTATTAATAGTATCTCATTGATTCAAAACAAATATGTTAATATTTTTGGAGGTTGATAGATTACTAAGAGAAACTACTCTTCCTTAGGCATTAAAGTAATCGTACAAATATTTTGTATTCATATAGGACATATAATAGTTAAAATATAATAAACTTCATAAAATTTATTTATAAAACGAATTATAAAATTATATTATAATAGAATTAAAAATAATAAAATATATTTAACAGAAAAGAAGAGTTCATTATAAAAACACAGGCACTAAAATGTGGAGAATAAGAGGAGTTTTTTTTTCAAAGGGATCCTTTCATCAATAGATACCCCAATTAAAATTATTAGATAATTAGAGTTTAACCAATTGTAATAATCCTTAAACTTACTAATGCACATAAAACACCGTAAATTTGATAAAAATACAAATGTATTGAGTATAAGGGAAGATACATTTACAATAGGTAATAAGTGGGAATGCAGATATCTGTCAATGATTTTAATCAAACTTTCAACAACCATTTTACAACAAAAATTCATGAACTATATTACATTAAATAATTATGATATGATTTCAATTGGTTCCCTTGTCTAATTTTAAAATCTATCCCCATTCAATGATCGAATGTAAATGATATAACTAAAATGGGGAAGTAGTGTACAATTTGATGATTCCAGTATATCTTTGAACAAATGTGCCAGTTTATCCAATAAAATCCATGATCCATAATGAATTATATAAATTAAATTTGTATCCCATTTAGTGAGGAATAATATTAAAACCTTCTATGTTCCAATAATTCACAGAAAAATATTTATGGCTGAAATACTATAGTGAATTTAAAAGGTAGAAAACTGGAATTTTCATCTAATTCCCAAATGAATGAGATTATTCAAAATACTTCATAAATAGACATATTTAACAAAAAATGAAGAAATTATTTCACCTATTAATAATGAAATATTTACTAAAAATGAATTCATAAACTCCCACTCACATAGCCTTTTGCCTCTGGGGAATTGTCACATTTAATATATTCAAGAAAATGTTGCAGGATATGCATGTTCAAATTTACCAAAAAATAGTGTCAATATAGGCCATGTAATAATCTCATAAATAGTAAATATTAATAAAATTGAAATTAATTGTGTTGAAAATTGTTTCAAAACATCAAATAGTGATATTAAGGACCCAAATCCTAGTAAAACATGTTAATGGTCTAACATGCCATTAATTCCACACGTCTCTGTACCAACCATTCCAAGCTCATAATTCCATCATTTATTTAGTATTTTCATGTTATGTAAAACATTTATTCTTAATTAATTAAACTCCACTTAACATGTGATACATTTCATTTCAAACAAATTTTGATACCCCCTCACTAATTCATTGCTGAAAGAAAATACTTAATATCATTGCCTAGATATCCCCAAATGTTATACATTTCATCACTCCCCTATTTATCAAGATAACATACATATTTTTTTAATTTATATTTTGGAATCTGTTTAATAGTCAAATATTTCGAATAAATGCATAGGTCAATTTGGTACATTAATTAAACTGACCAAAAGAGAATCATATTTTTATATTAAGAATTTATATAGGATTATTTTTTACCCAACATAAATTTTCCTTCCACTGAGTAGGAAACATTTATCATGCTATGCTTGAATGAAAATTTGTGTTGAGATATCAATGAAAAAAGTTTAACATAAATAATTATCACAGATAATGGTGTTAAGAAAATCATTTTATAATAAAAAAAATTATTTTTATAAAAGTTTTCCTTTAAGGAAGAAATATTTCCCATTATAATCAGGTTACCAATGACTTTTGAGAACATTCATTTTCACAAGTTCCACATCTAAATGATCATGTTACAATGTGTTTTTTTAATTGTCCATGTTGGTTAGATGTTTTTTTGGTTACATAAGTTTTTTTAATACTATCATTTTTGTCAAGGAAAACGAATCACATCACATTTTAATAGTCGGTCATCAGAATGACAATCATAATCAGAAAATCAAATGAAAAATTATTAAGGAATTCCCTTAGTTTGAGAGGAGGTTTTATATAAAGAAAAATGTAATTGGAATAACATTGAGCTTGGAAAGAAATTTATGATCAAAAGGAGGAAGAGTATCTGAGCCATCGTAGATATGATATAAATCAGATGATACTTTTTTGTTCGGTTAATTATCAAATATCATGAGTTTCGTGAAAAAACTGTGAGTCCTACCATATGAATGAAAGGGAGAGGAAATGTTCTTCCAATTGGATCAAATATTGTTTGGAAAGAAATATGATGCTATAAGGATGATAATTTATAATAATTTTCATTTTATGTCTAGAGATGCTATGTTGATCTTAATCATTATCAATGTATAGAAGAATTCATGATAAAATAAGGATTTTTAGAAGAGAAATTTTTTATGTAATAATATTATAGTCTCAATTCAATCTAGTGAGATCTTCGGATACAGAATTGTTTGAAGGATTGGAATGTTTGTTGAATATATGAAAAGATGAAGATTCTAGTTTTTAGTCAGACCAATAAACCATAAGATACAAATATTCAAAGAAAACATTTTGTTTATATAATAATCATAAAAGAAAATAATTTTCTAAATTTAAATATTTTAATTCCATTCTACCGACTATGTATTCCATGAATCATCTGAGTAATCAGAAGATCGGTCATCAAATGCAGTTATAGATGAAAAATAGAATCAAAAAAAATTTATTTTTATTTGATTTTGATTGGACCAATGAAAAAGAAATGTATGTGGGGTTTATTATAACTGATTCATGTATGTAAATCTGAGACCAATCAATCAGATGAAGATCAATAATATATTCAAGTATTTATATTAGTTTTAAATGTTATTTCATTATCAATTAAGCCAAGAGTAATAAAACAATATGTGTTGTTATCAATCGAACTGGAGGTGACACTGATACAATATTGTGAAGTATGGATAAATTCCTCATGTACGACCTGACACAAATAAATTCAATACATGTAGGATCATTGATCTGAGGAAAAGATGAAAAGTATAACTATATAAAATAGTTACAAAAGTGTTTTCAAGGGTGTTGTGACGATTGAAGAGTTAGTGGGAAGTATTTGTCAATTATGTATGAAGCAGATTCTAAATCACTTCTGAGGAAGTTCATGGATCGTCTGAGGTTGTGACTATGTTTTTAGTAGATATTTTTCAGATTTTTCTACATCGAAATTAGAGTTATGAAATTTGATGAATAATGTGTAGTCCTACATAAGAATTCATAATAATGATGAAATAAAAATAAAAATAAAAAACATTCTGAATAATGGTGAGGTTGTTTTATGTGGTATGAAGTATTTGAAATATTCGATATTATTTGAGTATATTTGAGTAGCACCGAAGAAGTCATAGATATACCTAAGATGTAAGGGAAATTAATTTTTTGGAAAAAATTATTGAGTATATAATGTTTTCAGAATTCCACTTAAACCTTTTTTTAGATATTTTATATAGAAATAAAATACATTTTAATTTCTAATGAAAGTGTATTATTAATAGTTTTAGATAATAGGTGGAAGCGCTTGAGATTTCTTGAGAGAAGAATTTTCGGGATTGATCCATACAAAATAATATTTCCAAAATGAAGAACAATGAATAAGGATCATAATCATTGGTTACCAAATCAGACTGAGAAATAATGTATGGATTTCCTGAATGATGTTAAGGTAGTTTTGAATTGTTTTAGTGGTATTTTTTAAGAGTAAAATTTCTTGACTGGGTAATTGGACTAAGCAATCAAACTAGTTAATAGACTGAGTATTGTTACAAATTACAGATATGTATGTACCTTTTAATGGGTATAGAATTGATGAATTAGTTTGAAGTTTATATTTTTTTTATGTTGACAAGGCATCATCATACCATGTTTTGAAGAAATTGGTGAAATGATCATAACTTTTTACCCAAATTGAATTACATAATTTCATGCTAATTTAATCACATAAATTTTTTTATTGAACATAATTAATCCCAAGGGTAACAGTATATCCTAATTTTTGTATCCACACAAGAAGATTTGATTCTAATGGATTTTGTGGAATTAGATTGTTTCCATACCAAACTATGGAATTAGATACTCTTCTTGGGTAGTGAACCTTAAAAATACTAGTTTTCAGGTATTTTATTGTTATTTTTGTTATCAGAATAGTGATTGATCTTTAACAAAAGCTGAATTTTATTTTAAATGAAAGGAAACATAAAAAAGGATATCCCTAATTCACTCCTCAACCTCATAGTGAATTGGGAAGGAATTAATATTTCAAATGTTCCAGAACTAAATATTAATTTTACATGGTATCTTTTTTTGGGGTTGTTTTATTTTTTATTAATGGTTAATAGATAACACACGCAAAAAAAGACAAATGAAAAACCGAAATAAACTACAAAAAATGATTTCCCCTCCTCAAATAATAAAATTAGTCATACTATTTAAAATAATCCTAAAAATGATAAATTCACATCAAATAAAGATTTATAAATATGAAAAATAAAATAAAATTGAAATGGTTAGGGGCAACCTGGTAATTTCAAATGATCATGGGCTTATATAGTGTGATAAAATCACTTGCATGTGTGGATAATCTCTCAGTTTAAAACCTCAACTATTTTTCATTAATAATAAATCTCATTCTAGTAACTTCTTGAGTGATATCGACTACACCAAAAGAAAAAACATCAGACACAAAATATGTCATAACTATTTAGAACATAACTTATCAGGCATCATCTTCTGTTGTGAACTGTAGATAAGGAATTTCCCCCATAAATGGAAGTACCTTTTTTATATCATTCTATAATCATATGATTGTAATAATTCCTTGTAGACAATTGAATTTTCATATTATGACAGTCGAATATCCTCAATGTATTTAATTTTCATCTTCCATTGATCTTCAACTTGTGCAAAATCCATGATTCATTTCTTAATAGCATAATATGTTCAATTCTCGACTTCCAAAAAGAGAAGGAAGGCTCTCCCGAAAACAATCCAAAATGGGTACATAACAATGAGAGCCTTTTATTCCATATTATAATCCCAAAGTACATCATTAATATAGTTTCCCTATTAATTACTATCTTTACGCACTATTTTCTTATAATTTTTATTTAACTCTCGATTTGTAACCCCAATTAGGACATTTATTTGGGGTTTGTATGAAGTTGAAATTTTATGTGAGACACTATAGATACAAATATGAAAATCCAAATTCTGATTTCAAATGTGTGGCCTTTGGTCACTGAAGATAGCCTTTAGTTCCACAAACCTATATAAAATTTGAGCCTTGATAAAATCCACTACATGAGAATCATCAATCCTAGCTTTCCTTGAATTACTCCAATTTAATAACATAGTCAATATTTCAAATAATATACTATAAACCACCTTATATTATAAGTTTACCCATTAAATAAATTCCACATACATCAAAATATCAAAATATAATACGGTTAGTTAAGGTATCACATCTCTCCATGAAATATTTCAACTGTGTTTGAAATGAGAGAAGGGCTTTGGAAGCCCATAGTAATCATGTAAATAGTTAGAGTAATATATTTCAAAGACTAAGATATTATTCTCTATCCATTGGCTTCCTATGATTCCACCATTAGAAATTTTATGGAAAAAATGAAAAACGAGATCAAACTCATGATCAGACACACATCTCATAATGACACGGTCATTACAAATGCACAATAGGTTTGGATAATCCCACATATAAAACCTATAATTACCCTTTATGTTTTTTACTATAGGATTATTTAAATATGTTTTAATTTTTAATAACACCATGTAATTTACAAAATTTTCATACCAAGGATGCGTTCCTGAGATAAGATAGTGGTCCTCATCAAGGAATGTGTCTCTCTGTGGTACTTGGTTTGGGGTACCATGCTCCAATATTTGAGTGATCCTCCTCATGTGGTAATCCACAATGTTACATGATACCTTCTTACCACTTATCACGATGTTAAACTATTGAAGGATGATCACCATAAGAATAATTCAGGTCTTTTCATCTAGAATCCTAAGGACGTACCTCAATGATTCATGATCTGAGAAAACAACCATTTTCTATACCAATAAATTATAAAGGAATTTTACCAAAGAAAATATAATAGTAAGGAACTCAATTTCTAATGTTGTGTAATTTTCCTAGGTTTAATCCAAATTCTATGAGATATAAGCAATCAAATGGGACTGACCTTACACCATATGAGCTAATAATGCTTCAAGTGTAATGTTTGATGCATCACAAATAAGTTAAAATTGTTGGGGGGGTGATCCCACCATGGGGGTTTTAAGATTGAGGGTGTGGTGTGAGTCTTCTTATCTTATAAAATGATACCATGGTTAAATGATTAAAAAATAAGTATATATCATTTTTATTCAATCAAGATAATGGTTGATAAATTTTACTGAAATCCTTGATGATCCGTTAATAAAAAATGACATGTACATGAAATGATTAAACACCACACACACAAGTATGATATGTAAGGATAAAATAATATCTATCTAAGATATATAAATCTTTGTACCATTCTATGACACTGCATGTTCTAGTAAAATTCCCTACTCTTCCATGAATCAAAATTTTTCAATGATGAAAAATTTATTTTCATAATGAAATGATTAAACCCATTACCCAAACTCAGGATACACTCATTAAATAAGGAACTATATATATTAAAATCATCTACAAATACCTACATGAATTTATCATGTATATTCAGAAAAATTCATACCATTCATCTATGGAAGGTACTTTGGGAATTAGATTGACCAAATAGCATCCTTCAGTAAGAAAAAATAGAAAATGGGTAGGTGAATATAAAATTTTACTACTCTTCTACTTTATTGGGAACCTAAAAATATCCAAAAAACAATCCATGAAAAAATAATGTATACTACCTCCAAGTATCTCATGCATCTGGTCAATTAATGAAAATGGTTAAAGGTCCTTACATATTGATTGATTTTTTTCATGTCATCAATGCACACTCGCTGACTATTTTTAAATCTCATTGGAACTATCTCATTATTTTCAATTTTAATAAGAGAGAAACCTATTTTTATAGTACAACTGAGATACGGTTTACCCACTAAAGATCATAAATGGGGTAAATGATAACTATCTCAAGAATCCCTTCCATATCATTTTTCAAAACATATAATAGTGTTGTCTTATGTTTCATTTTTAGTTCACAGAAAAGTTCATCCCCATCCCCCCAAAAAATATTATTTATTAAAATAATTGTGTTAATACCTTGTATGATTTCTAAGGTCCACTCTTTTTCCCTAATATTTACTAATAAAATATTTACATTTTTTTCTTATTCTGGTAGGAGAATCTTATAAATTATTACAGACAGTTTTTCATCATTCAATGGGTATGAACGTTTTATGTTCGGTGGAAATGGATTGAGTTATAGTTTGGGTGGGTTCACTATTGATACAAATGTATTGGTAACTTCTATATTTCCTCAATGAATATAGGGGTTTTAATATAATTCATCAACACTACTAAATAATTAATGAAATAAATCTAAGTAATGAAATTCAATATCATAATAAAATCTAACGTACATACAATAAAAAAATCCTCCAAAAAAGATTTAAAAATAAATTTGGTTTTATCATGAAGAAGAGATGTGATATTATTTTATGTCATAAAACAATAAAAAAATTTCAATATCTCCCTAATAATAGAATGAAACCTCATTGATAAAAAAGGAAATCATTATTTGGATACTCATCACTAGATGGTCGGAATGGGAGATGTAGAAAATAGAATGGTTCTTTAATTGGAACTTCATGGAGTCTAAAATATTATATAATATTATCACATCTCCAAACAACACATAAATTGTATCCAAATGGAAATTTATTATTTTCATGGTAATTTGTACTATGTTTCTGCCAAGAAATAGGGTAGGTTGAGATCTTACCCAATCATACCACATGTTTACCAAAAATAAATATATAAGAAGAATCATGGTTTTTCATGAACAAGGGAAACAATAGAAACTCCCATGATATATTATTTAGACCAGTTCACAAGTCTCACCACCCCAGATTCAGTTTTCCAAACTTCAATAAAGTTCGAATAGAGTAAGGTTTGACATAAAAGGAGGAACTTAAATCACAAAAAGCATTATAGAAATGGAACTCCCATATGGTGCATGGTATATAGAAATTTATAGGGTCATTATATTTTTAAGCATAACCATGGTTGGTGTGATGAGTGTAGATGCATTCCTCTAACATTTTATCCACCCAATTCCATTTACCCATATTTTATTTTTACACAGTTATTTTAGGAACCAATCACACATTTAAGTTTTCTTTAATTTTTCATATAGAGGTTTGTTTATCACAACATTATTGAATGTGTCTAAAACCTTTTTTTACGTCACCTATTAATTGACCTTATTTTTTTAAATATATTTATAAATGGATGAAATTTAGGGGAAACATTATCAATATTTTTATATCCTTTATCTTTCTCATTTGGATGATCATATTCTGGTTTGAATAAGGCTATTAAAGGGGTTGAGGTAAATCCTGGTGGAATGATAGGTGATGATCTATCAATTTTTTCTCCTCACATATCAATGTAATGGTACATACATTACCCATGGTATATTTAGTAGGTTCATATGGAAAATGTATTGATTATTACTAGTTCATAGAGATAATTTGTAATTTTTGTATTCCACTCCATCAATATTGAACCAGAACTCTTCAACATATTCTATAGATTAATAAAAATTTGATTCAAAAGGTCATTAGTATTAGAATCATTATTTGGTTTAAAATTACCTTATTTTTGTTGAATTTTCGTTCATTAGGCTACAAATCACCATTGGGGTTGCTAAAACCACTTTTGGTAAGGTGGATGCTATTAGAAGATTTACTATAAAGTTATATACTTCATGTTTGATTGATCTTTCCACCCTTGGTTTTTTGTTGGTAAAAATTAATTTCACCCCTTTTGGGATGTGGTTTTTATTGCTTCTGATATGTTCTCTGAGGGGATACTATTGTGTAATCCTCAATCTATTGTAATTGGGGAAAACTGTTAGCTAGGTGATCGATTTTACTGAGAATTTTACAAGTCATTTTAGGTTTGGGATGAGATATATTCGGTTCCAAAGAAATATGTTCAACCATAATGGTTAATTCATCCAAATTATTATCAATTATATTATTTTTAAGAGATTAATAAATTCCTCAATGTACACATCTAACATGTTGTGTTCCTAAATTTCCAAATTGCTAAAATTTCTATACCATCTTGTAAATCAATGCACATGAATATACTAGTGTTTTATTGAATAATTCACATATATCCCCAAAATCTCCTATAATTTTCAATATAGTTTTGAGGCCCTCTAAAAAGCATTGGATTTTTAGTTTCTCACTCATATGGTGATGCAAGAAGCATTCACACAACATCATTAATCAATAAAACATTTCATAAATTAACTCATATTGTTGCAGATATAACCGTAAAAACACATTAGGAATGGATGTCGATATTGACTTTGAAAAAATATATCTATTTTAAAAGACATTTCCAATCATTACAGCATGTTATGTTTCCGAATATAAATAATAAATTAAATTTTTTGTACTTCCATCATGTAGGAATATTAATTGTATTAGTTTTATTAGACCATTATAGAAATTTCATGGTTTCAGGGTTTAAAAAACCCCATTAAATTCTTCAACGTTTTTTTGGAACCTCACCGAATAATTAATCAAATTTTTGAAGAATCTGAATTAACCCAAATTTTAGTTCAAACTAGAAATCAATTTTTTTTATACAATACAATTTAGATGATAGTTAATGTATATTGAATAAATTTTTTGAATCGTTATTTTTATTTCATTATTATTACTTCTATTGATTAGATATGGTTTAAAGTTTAATTAATAAGTGCTTCAAATTTAAAAGTATCCTAAATAGAGGAATTCTACCACTAGGTGAATGTAGAAACTCCCCATAGAATGAGACAGCCAAATTAAAGACCTATGGTTATGTTAAATATAAAGATAAATATCTTATAGATAGTAGATATTATTTTATTACATAAATAAAATATAAATTAAATGATTAAATGAATACCACAATTAAAAGATAATAATTTTATGTTTATACTCCAAAAAAAGGAAGAGATGATGAAATATTGAGAAAGTGGAAATGTGGTAGAAATAATAGAATGAAATGAAAATTAAAAAATGTAATGCCTCTAATTGGATGAAACACCTAATTTTATACCTAGAAATAACTCCCAATTTAAAGGTGTTGTCATGGGTTTTCTAGAATTATGTTTTGTTTTTCATACAAAGGCACAACAGAATAGATTACCAAGATCATCGCTCGAAGTGGTTGTAATTAAAATAACATCTTTAAGGTATTATGAAAATAATGTTAAAATAAATTCATGAATTTTAAGTAGGGTGATATTTTTTGAGGTTTATAAATCAATAAGTATTATTATAAAATAAGATTTTGTTTTTTAAATTTAAAATGAGATTAAGAAAATGCAACATGAATATGCTTTTTAGAATCTATTTTTAAAAGGCATAATTGATATAACTATATCTATTTAATTACATATTAATAATTATAATTTATGTTATCATACTGTATATTATGATCCCTTGATTTTTAAACCCCTCAACCATACAATAATATACATAACCACAAAGATTAAATAAATTAAATCCAAGGCAAGCTTCATAATGTGAAATCGTAGAACCCTACTTTGATTATCATCCTAAGTATAATTTTTTCATAGTGGTGACCTATATACCATATACATAATAGAAGTGAGTAAGAATTTATTTCATGGATTATATTTATACTCTATAAATTTATCCCTTGTAGTTATGTTTTACTAATTAAGATAGTACTCTCCAACTTCAAACGTCACTGGAACTCTCATGTTTTCTATTAATTGTTCAATTTCATTCTTATTTTATTTTAATTTAAAAAATTAATTAAAATATCGTAATATTATAATTATAGTAGATCATATATTCGAAACAAATATGTGATGATTCTTAAAGGTTGACAGATTATTATGAAAAAATATTATCTGATAGGTGGTGTAGTCGTTATAGAAATGTTTTGTATTTGTAATGGATAAAGAAAGATCATAAACAAATCATATTTCTAATAATTATATTTAGAAGAAATAATAAAAATATATAAGAAATAAATTTAAAATAACTAAATAAATAAAATAGAAACTGATATCACATTGTTAAAACAAAAAAACTATAATGTGAGGATGTATATGAAGGCTTCAATGAGGGGATCATTGCTTCATGAAAAAACCAACATAAAATACCTATATAATTATAGTGTAACAACTTATTTAATCCCTATAATTCTTACTTTACGTATTATCCCCTCAAAATGATAAAAATATATATTTATAGAGGGTATGTGTGACAACGTTTATAAGAGGATTCATGTTTGAATGAAGAAGTTCTTCTGAATATTTTAATAAATATTTAACCATCGTTTTTACCATCAAATAATATGACCATATATCCTTAATGAAGGTATATTTGGGTGTATTTGGTTATTCTAACTACATTCTAAATTTGATCCCAATCAAAAACTGAATGCTTATGATATGTCCAACATGGAGAAGTGGTTCCCAATCTGGCTTGTCCAATCCACCTTTGACCTAATGGATCATTTTATATAATAAATGATTGAACAAACTTATATGATATAAATTAATGTTTTATGCCATTGATTAAAGAATTATGTATGAAATTTTATGTTTAAATAAGTCACAACATCATATTAATGGCCGAAATACTACAACGCTCTCTAAATGGGACAAAATTGGAATTTTCATTATATTTCCAAATGAATCATCTAATTCAAATTATTCAATATTTAAAAATATAAAACACAACGTGAGGTAATTATTTCATTAATTATCAATCGAATATTAAATATAATTTTCTTTTATTAGGGAGAGGTTATTCATTAGAGATTAATATGAAATTGTTGGGAATTTTGTCAAATATTATGTATTTTGTCATGAATGCCTGAATCATCATCAAGAATAAATGATTTATGTATTTAATATTATGATAATGGATTTATAAAGGTGTAGGTTTTTTAATAGTGTTTTTAGTTAAATATCACGAGTTCGGAGCTATTTATGTGAATGAAAAATTACATTGTGGTTTTGTCAAAACCATATTGTAGTTTTATGCCTCAAAATAATGGTGTGTATATATTATGAAATAAAAATTTTATATCTCATGTTTTCTATAATATTTTTTAAGCTTTTTTTCTTATAATGGGGTTCATTTTCTTGACATGGATATGTTGGTTTGTACGTACTCATTTTGAGAAGAATAAAAACATTGAATGAGTTATGTTTTGGTTTATTGAGAATTCTTATGGTATGATTATTAAAATTATCATGGTATTATTCCAATAAATTCATAAATAGGGATCTTTTCAAAGACTTTAGGTTGATAGATACAATTAAATACATTATGTTATGGTGGAAATAATCATAGTGCAATTTCAAAATGGATTAATGTGGTTGATATTATTATACCTTGGTTACACCACACCACACCAAGGTTAGTGAAAAAATATCCATTAATGTTTTTAAAAAATATAGATCCTTGGTTGGAATATGTCCAACAATAACTCAATCCTTTTCCATAGAAACTATTTCAATTGTGAAAAACAATGTTTGATTGATATAATAGATCATATTTTAGTTAGAAATTTTGGATGTAATGATAATTATTAATGTTTAAATTTGAAATTAAAATTTCAATTATAGAGATAAGAGTCGACCCTATATATTGTAAATAATAGATGATGTTTGTAATATCATAGAGAGATGAATATAGAATAAAAAGGAATATATTCCTAGGGAAATGTCTATCTAATAATTATTATTGGTTATAATGGGAGGAATATTCAAATTATGGAGATCAAAGGTTTTTCATTGAAATCGATGGACTATTGTGGTCATGTAGTGTGTTATTTGGTTTTTTATTATTTGATGATATCGGATAAATTTAAAGTTTGGTAAATATTAGTTAAATAAAAATGTGTAATTTTTTTGTCTAAAACAAGTTTTTGGTTATCAAATTTCACTATTTTTTTATAGATATAAAGGAAATTAAGTAGTAATATATTGATAAAAAATGTAAATATTCTAATTGAATCTTGAATAGTTTTTTATTATATTAGTATATTTATCATTATTTTTTATTGGATAACATATTAGTTATTAGGTAAAATTTTATAAAAATAAGTTTCAATTATAAACCATGTCTGTTATAATCCATTTGGTGAGTCTTGTAGATCATATAGCGATGTAGGATATAATTAAATTCTATGGATGAAACCATTTATTTTAAATGGAAAAACTTTTACAATACTAGGTTCAATTTATATACGTGTATGTGAAAATGAAATCACAGAAAAAAATTTTATTTACATAATAAGTTTATGATGTTAAGGAATAATTAGTGGTGACAGATTTCATGTTACCATCCTAACCAGTGGAAATAGTTGATTAATGAAAAATTAGATGTGATTTTTATTCATTGATCTACCCCAATGAATACTCGCATTGAATCTAAATATCGTTGGTAGAACTAAATTATCTAATAGCACATAAACAAAATATTCTTGACATAATATGAAATTTTAAAAAATATTTTTTATTCTATATATATAACATAAACATATAATTGAATTTTTTATCAAAATATATTTATGTATTTAGTGTGTATAATATTGAAACATATCAAAACAGATTAATAAAACATTAACATTAATTTAATCATAAAAAAATTTATCATTTTATAATTGTTCATATCTAAATTTTATATAAAATCTAATAAAAAAGGCATAATATATTAAAATTAGATAACACATGTACATTGGAAATATGAATTTTCATATAAAACTAAAAAAATAATGAAAAATAAAATCACAACATAATATAATTGGATGCTATTGATAATTACTCATTTCATAATATAAATAAGAATCATCTACATAGAATCATATGTTTTTTCTATTTATTTATAAAACATTACATATGCTCATTTTAAAAATTAAAAGCATTTAATTGAACTAAAACAGAATGATTACTATTATACAATCTAACCCGACTAAATATTTGTAATGATACCTCAATTATTTATCCATGTATAATTATTCTAAAAACATAAATGAATTGGAATAATTATTCTATATAGAATAAGAATATAAAAAATTAATTTATAATTATTATAAATGCAATTTTGTACGCAATAAAAATATGTTAAAAGAGAAATGTATTTATATATGAATAACATCTAAATATCTTTTGTGAAATTATTATTTAAAATGTTTTTAAAATTTTAATATTTTTATATGTTTTTTAATTCAAATAGGAATAAAATTCACCCATTATTGTTAGTATATATATAATATGTATCAATAAAAGTAAAATTATATATACACATGTTGAAAATATATACAAATAATTTTTAATATATAAATTTAGACAAAAAAATATTAAAAACACATATATATAAAGTATAGATAAAAATTAAGGTGGATAATTAAAAATAAAATAATATATATTGACAATAATAGAAAATTATATATTACATAATACATTGATTAAAAAATAACATTGAACAAATTTAAGAAAAAAAAACATGATCTCACAACATGATTAATATAAAATTTAATTTACAATAATAATATTGAACAAAAGAATAGACAAAATGTCAATGTGAATAACAGAAAGAAATGTATTTTTATATATTTTATATATTCAAAATAGATTTTGGGAAAACCAATTCACTTTTTTAATATTCTCATTAAGTAAAATATTAAACAAACATCAAAACAATTAAAATATCTTATAAATTAAAAAACATAACATAAATATATTCATGCATTATTTATTAAAATAATTATGATGATAGTGAAGTTTTTACTTTTTCTAATTTTGTTTTATTTATATATATTCATATATAAATTATATGTTAACATTAAAATTTTATATTTCTTTTAATTTTTTAATTAAATGTTTTTAACTTTCTCCAATATTCAACAAAATTTAAAAAATATTATTGAAAAAAAAACAATTATAGTGGAGTTAGAATACACATAATTTTATATTTTATTTTGATCTTTTAATGGAATTAATATAAAACACCTTTCCAAACTAGTATAGAAATAATTAAATTCTATTTTTGGTAATTAATTATTTGAAAATAATTAAAATTAAATTAATATAATGACAAATAATAAAATGATAGTTGAAAAAAAATCCCACTTAAATTTTTTAACTTAAATATTATTTTGTATACTTTATAAATAAAAAACAATTATTTCACCATTTAATTTTCAATTCATTTCAAAATTACATTTAAATAGTATTACTGGGTTTTGTATAGATAAATTTTTGGTTTTCAAAGTCAACTATATTTGTTTTTACATTAAAAAAGTTTATAATTCACTAATTTTTACCCCTTATAAGCAATACATCACCATCACTATAATGATATTAAATTTTAGTTAATGTAAAAAAATTAAATTATAATTCTTAACATCGATAAAAAATTAATAACATTATGAATCATTTTCAATTCAATAAGATAAAATAATGAAACACATTTGAGATAAGTTGGAATCATCATTTATTTATAATTAATCATGAAAATGTCCATATAATGAAATTGAACATTATTTGTTGATTTAAATTTTTATTAAAATTAATTGAAAAAATTATTTTCCAAATATTCTTTAGATTCACGAATATTAATCTTAATTTATTTTATTTCAATAAATAAAAATTTCAAGGAATAACAAAATTAAAAAATATTAAGTAATTTGAACATTACACAATGATGAATAAAATATGATAGTTTTTATCTATATATTTTTTAAAACAAAACTAATTAAATTTAAAATAATTATAATTAATCAAGAAAAAAGATTTATTGAAATCGTAATTAAATTAAATAAACCTTATCCCATTTTGATTTAAGTCACCTTTAATTAAAAATTATGAAATTTATATTTCTAATGGATATTAGTCTCCATTTTAAATTTTTTAGTGAAATATAAATTTATCCAAAGGTTCATAAATTCCACATTATTTATTAATAAAAATTTATATTATCAAATTTCATAATTAATTTAAATATTGATATTTTCCTTTTCAATGGAAGACATTCATGCACCAATTTAATTTTATAAAATCATTTTAGTGTTATATGAAATATATAAATTAGGAAACTCATCTTAAAATTATAATTCAGAATATTATTCTCAATTCCTCAACTCATATTAATCATCAATATTATTACAATGAAATTATAATTTTTTATTTTAATTTCTACTCTAATTAAATATATATATATAATAAATTTCAATATTAATTTTATAAAAAATAACATTATCCCATTATACATTTTATTTTAAGGAAATAATTTTAATATGATTAATAACGTAATTATCAAAAAACATATTTTTCATTAGTAGATGAGACATGTAAAAAAGTAGTATTATGATAAAAAAATCCATAATAAGTCAAAAACGTTAACTTGGATAAGTAAAATGTAGATATTCACTTTTTGGTACGAAACAATTTAATGAAACAAGTGATTCCTCTTATTTTTCATGAAAAAATCATTAAAAATTTTAGATTTTGGATTTTCATTCTCTTGTATGATTTTCATAATAATATTAGTTATTTTTTGGTTTTAATGGATTTTAGTAAAATCTTTTAATTTTTATAATTATTTAACATTTTATTTTTCAAATGGATTTTTCCTTTAAATGCCAACAATTTTAGAGATATTTTAATTTAATGGATGATATAGTAATTGAACTTGATTTATAATCTGGTTAATATATTAAAAAATTAATCAAAAATTTTTATCATTATTTTTAAAAATTTCATAATGAAATGATATGAAATAATTAATTATTTTTATTTTTAATTTGAATATTTTGTAAAATTCTATTTGATAATATATTTTCGCATTTTGATTAATATTGTCTGTTATGGTTGTAACAAATTATTTTTTAAAATTTTCATTATTTTTAATTATTCACGATTTTTTAAAATTTGAATCAAATTTATTAAAATTTTAATTTTTTTTGAATTTAATGCTTTTAAAAGTTCGATATTTCATTTTATGATATCAAATTTGATAGTTTTTTGTATTTAATTTCATCTAGAAATAATTTTTCTGATTAAATCTAAATATTACTAATTTAAATTTTTTTTAAATACAAGTTATCTAGATAAAAATGTGATTTCCCTGTTCTCACCTCAATTTAAATCATTTTGAAGTCATTATGGTCGATCAATACTGTTATTTTCATCGTTTTCTGGAAATGAATTAAAAGTTTTCACATAGGGGGTTATGTAATTTGAAGTCCACAAAACTAGTTTTATGATGTAGACTATTGAAACGAATTTTCTGATGTTGATCTATTATAATTGATGTTTTTTTGTTATAAATATTTAAATAAAATTGAAATATTTTTTCACTCGATATTTTATAAAATATCAAAATTGATTTAAATTATATATTAAATTGTGATTTACTAAAAAATAGTTTCCATTAAATTTAATAGACCCAAAAAACATATTATACACGTAAAAACATGAATTGTATATAAAAGTAGGATAATATAAACTAAAATCAATTCCATCTACTTGTAAAACAACATAAAATAAATGAAAAAATTTACCACAAGATTTTTTATAACAAGTTTATTGTTAATTAATATTTTATTTATTATCTATTTTTTTGAGTTTTTTTTATATATTTAGATTTTTAATTTATTTATAAATTATTTAAAACAAACATGATAAGGAAAATATGAACATTATTAATAAAAATTCAAAATTAGTCTGTTGGTTTTATAGTAACTTTTATTTCATATGTAATTAATATGTTAGGATATCTAATGATACATTAGTTTGAGATTGGGTTATTCTCCCTCAATAGAGATGAATTTTTTAGTCTTTCCCAAATTTTCTATATGACTAACTTGTATTAGTATAATATATGATACAAAATGATATTTAAATGAATATTTTAATTTTCATTACTTTTAGGTTTTATTCAAAATTAAAATTATGGAAAAAAAAATTTAATGATTATTCAATAATAATTTACACTCCCTATAAATTTATTTGGATATAATGTTTCTCAATTGTTTCTATGCATAAGTAAAGCTGTTAAATTATTACCACTTGAACACTTATATTAATAAACTAAAAACCTGAAAGGAAATAATTATTTCACTTTCTACTATACTCATAGAGTTAAAAAAATTATCCTTAATAAATTTTATTTGATTAATATTGATTTAATTTCAAAATATAACACAAGAAATAATCAATAAATTCAGAATAAAAATAAACCTGTCTTTTTAAAAATATTACTAAACGATAACTAAGAAAAATATATTAAATTAATAGAATGGAATACATATAGTGTGAAAAAAATAATGGATAGTGTTGAATATAAAATCAAATTATTGAAACTCGAATTAAATTAACACTACTTTTAGAGGTAACCCAAATATAAATCTATAATTTATGCTTTTGAAACATGGGAATAGTATAAATAGCTACAATTTAATCTATAAAGTAAAATGTAATAACTTCATAAAATAATAAAATAAATATGAAAAAATGTAATATAAAATAAAATATAAAAACCTATCACCGTAATAAAAGGAAGGAAAATATTATAAAATCACCTTTAAAGATCATAATTACAACAATCTACACACTGTGTGTAATGACCATGAAATTTATTCCATCATGAAAAAAAAGAATTATTTTTTAATAATTATTATTTAATTATATTTTACAATATTTGTATATGTAAATACTATTACAAAAATAATATGACATTTCATGTCATAATTATGATTACTTTGTCAAATACTAGTACAAGGACGTAGAATAAAATAGTAACCACCCAATAATGTACTCTATATGATCAAACTCCTGTAAGAATATTATATAAGGAATGGAAATAGCTAAACAGAAAAAGTAATGATATGAAAATAATTTAAAATTTTAAAGATATTTAGAAAACCCTTGGAAATGAAATAGTTAATATTTATGGTAAATAGATATAATGTAATCAAAATGTGGTTGTTCTGATATTACTATTACATTGTTATATTATGACTGATGGTAATAATGGGCATTGGTAATTATAAACATTAGGCATTATGATTTTAGATAATAATGTTACAATTATAATTATTTTTTATAATGATTAATGAAAAAATAAATTTTATTAAAAAGGGATAAATGATGGCTTTAACTAGTTGGATCAATCCTTTTGAAGCACAATTGTTAGAAATTTTGATGGAGGTAGCATCACTGGGGTTCTACCTTAACTAATCCCAATGAGTTATTCAATAATTGATTTAAAATGATATTTACTTTGAGATGATTTTTGGTTACTAGAGATCACCACTAGTTCAATATTAGTTATACAACTACATGAAACAACCACCATCGCACATATTACCCATAGAGCCTATACAGTTATAATAAGGTTCTATATATCTGGACCATAATATCATTAAAAACTAATTTTATTAATTTAAATTACATATTTAGTTCTTCAAATTACATTTTCATTATTATCTTATTCAATACAAATGAATATAAGATGAATTTGATAAAAAAAATTAATAATAATAAAAAATAATTGTATTTAAAAAACCATAAATGCATTTATAATAAAGTATTGTATTTTAGGAAAAATTTAATTTCATTAAATAGTTTTATAAAATAATATTTACGTAATTATTAATTAGAATAAAATTTTATAATGTCCTATGCAATTTTTATATGTTTCAAAAAGCAGATTAGGAAATACAAATTGTTATTTTTCAATAAATATTGTTTTTTATTTTAAAATATAAACTTTTCATAGTTAGTAAATCAGTCTGATAAAATATAAATTATATTTGAAATCAAAATTTTGAAATTAGTTAAGGGAAAAATTTTAAAATTTTTCTAAAATGCTTTATTTTTCAGTAATGATTAAAAATATAGTTTTTGGTTGTTAAAATGTTATATGGATTTAAAAATATGTAATAATGATGTGTGAAATGATAAAAAATCCAAAAACATAAATATGTAATTTTATTAATTTTATGTTTTTAATATATTAAAGTCAATATCGACACCTATAAATTTACTCCCAAAGCCTTAAATTGAAATTTGGATTTAAAAACTATATTTTTTTGAGAATTTACTTTCCCTCGAGAAAGTTATATTAAAAAATAAACATTACTTGTAATTATTTAGAATATTATAAAAAAGACGTAAATTTCATAAAATATAAGAAAAAAAACCATGGATATAATAATTTTTTTTCATTTTACACAACCTAGAATTCTAAAACTTATATTTGAAATTTATTAAATAAAAATCCCCCCTCTTTTATTATAAATACCCACCAATCCCACAATTCCTCTATATTAAAAATCCTTTATGCATTTTTTAGGTAATTTCACCACCCAAATAGTCTCTCCATGATTTCCTTAAGGATTTAAGGTATTATCCTCATGTTCTTTATAAAACATCTTCTATATAAAAGAATTTGTTTCCACTTTTCCTCCTCTAAATTTCCGTAATACCTTTTTATTAATGAGTTCTCATATTATTATGCTTCATGAATTTAAATTAGTCAATAACTATCAAAATTATGTTCTATAAATTGTATACTTCCCTAATCTCTCATTTATCCGATTAAATAATTATTTTTTCCAACATGTTATGATGCTTATATCTTTCCATTAATTTTATTTCATTTCCTTTAAATATGGTTATGTTGTGAATACCGAACCCATTTCTCTATTCGTGGGTATTCAAAAATATGTATACAATATTTTTTTAATAGTTATATTAAAATATTAAACTTTTATATATTTGATTATGGGTTAAAAATGATGTAATCCTCATGTATTTAATCATTTATAAATTTAATGACTTTCATATGAAATTCACTCATTATTTTCCATGGTTTATTAATGAAATGTTTTCTTATGATATATGTAAAACACATGAATTTATTCCTATGATGGGTTCATCCTAATATCACTCCAATACAATGGGTAATGAATTATGCTTTAGATATTTTATGTTTTATGATACCTTTGTAAATAACCACAATTATTATGTTCTAGAACAAAATTCTGATAAATAGTTGTGGTATGCTTATCAATGTCATATTATTATATTATATCCACATTTACATGTTATATATCATCTAATTGTCAATAATAACTCATGATAAGCCTCATGCTTTATCCATTATGATCATTCATATTCCATTTCATATGTTTATCCTCTATAAGGCTTCATGCTCACTATTTTCTATTGATGTATGCCCCCTAGGAAATTACTTGTAGTGGGGTAAAGTGGTATGGAATAAAAAGTATTCTTTCAAAGGGAATAAATAATTTTTATGTTTTTTTACTTATTTAATTAATTTATTTTGTATCTATCTTATAAACATTATACCTAAAAAGATACATAGACGTTATTAAAGTAACATTTTATTAATGAATTATATTAGAAATCATGTATTAAAAAGGAGGGACATGATAGTTGGTATTAGATATAATGTTTATAAATTTTTGGAAATTATATCAAGAAAAAATAATAAATCACCCTTTGGATTAGTATATATATGAAAACATATTAAATTTTTTTTGACGTGTAAATTTTTTTATATCTAAAAAATCTAGTCACTATATAGATACTACATGTAGATTGGGATCAGACATAGTTGTACCTAGAAGTAATCCCCCCAAAAGGGTGAATTGGGTATTAAATTGGTCATCATCCATTGAATTATAATGTTCCCTTGATGTACACCTTGTTTGACACTACATGGGGATATTTTTCGTTAACCACTTGCTTATTTCAATCCATAACAAATTATATATTGAAAATGTAAACCCTTTTTTGATTCTTTAAAATCATACTAGAATCATGATATTAATAAAAAATTAAATCATTCATTTTGAATTGTAATTATAATATCCAAAATAGTAACAAATTTCTCACTAATATTTTATTCTTATAAATATATAGAAGGAAAAAAAGGACTCATTCAAAAAATGGACTGATGATAAAATTAATTTCCTTCCCTATATGGGGATATATAGAGTTTAAATATATATGATGGTTATTAATTAGTCATCTCATGTCATGAATAATATCCTAAACCATTTGGAGCATCAATATTCACTAAGGAGGAAAAACGGGCAGTAGAATCCTTAATACAATAATGACCACCTTTTTAATGTAACATCTAATCTAATAATCACCAAATAATGTATTAATTGTCTGGAAAATAAATTTAATATAATATATTCTTATAACAAATATAAATTTCATTGGTATGTATTTATCTTATATGGAGAAGCAGATTAGTGGTGGGCATTTAACAAAAAAACGAACCCAAGGGATGAAGTGGACCTCGTGGAATTGGAATACATCAAAAAATTATTTCTAAATACGTATTTTACTTGAACCATTAGAACTAAAATGTATAGAAGATTACATGAGTAAATGAAAAATAAAAAATTAATCAATGCATATTTATCAAATGAAATTACATGGCTTGCGGGATACAAATCAAGTTTTCTCATCAATTTAAATTGGAATATTGATAGATTTTATGGTAGAATGAGATACCATATATAGAAATATTTGGTAAATATATACTTGATGAGTTATGAATAGATAATATTATGTTCTAGAAATGATTAAATGTATTTTGGAGTCTCCCAATGGAGTAATGGAAATAATTAATAGAACCAAATGATGGAATAAAATTTGAAAATAATCTAGATGGAATAATGTACAAAATTATATGTGAGAAATCCTTTGGAAGAAATTTTTTGGGAATTAAATATAAGTATTACAATATTTTTACAAGTAAAAAAATCTGAACAAATAGTTCCAAACAATCACAGAGATATAAATCCTCAACATCTAAATGCCAATGACAAATGGTACATGGTGAAAGAACAACTTCCTATGCAACTCTTCTGGGGTGGGGAGCATGGAAATTTCACTAATCAATGTCTAAATTAGAATGTAATGAATGGATGGTACTTTAACCCCCAGTGGTGGCCATGGTATTATGGATATGATTTTTCAAATATGATGGATTAATTTAAGACTCTAAATTATGTTGTGGTATGTACACTCATTGTACACTCCTGGTAAACTCAACGATATAAAGTAAATTATGTATTTTAGGATATATATATATTAGTTTATTTCAATTAAGTTTATAATGAACATCATGTTATGACCTGAAATACTATTGGATGGTTTTTTGGTTAAAACTATTGGAGGTACTATCCAATAAAAATAAAAAAATAGGGACCCCTTAAATATTGGTGAGTGAATCTCTCCGCAAACCTTGTGGTCGTTACAATTGTAAAATTTGACATAATACTTGTTATAAAATGGGTTAAAAAGTATAATAATAATACAAAACGTAAAATAAAGGATATATGAACACACTTAAATAGAAAACCTCTAATCATATTCAATGCATAGATTTCCATTCCTAATTAATACCATAAATAACCCATATTTTCTTCTTTATGGAAATGATTAGTTATTAAGGAAATGAAATAGAATGTAAAATGATTGGATATGTACCCATTATTCGAAAATACATTGATATATTTCAAGAATATTTACTTGGAACTCCCCTAGAAAAATAGTTAGAGTTATAAATTGAAATCATTCCTATAATCAATCTAATATCAAATTCCCCATATATAATGGCATATGTTGAGTGAGATGAATTAAAGAAGAAACTACACGTTTTTTGGAGAAGGTATTTATTTGAAAAAATATATCTCCATTTGGATAACACGCTATATTTATAATTAATAAGGATAAATCAATTTGTCTATGAACTAAATATAATTAATTTAATGTTTTCACAATGATGAAAAAATTCCCTCTTCTAAATATGGACTATTTTTTCACCATAATCACAGGTTCTCAATTATTCTCCAAGGTTGACCTCTTAATAGGGTATCATCTATTGAGGGAGAATAAAGAAGCCATCCCGAATAAAACCTTTTAAAAATTATATGATAATTAATAGTTTTTTGTTATGTCATTTTTCCTGACTAATTCACTTTCTGTATTTATGGATTTTATTAATAGAGTATTTAGAGAATACAATGTAAAATTTTAGTTTGTTATTATTTATGATATTATTATATATTAAAAATTAATGAGGATCATCTAAATTTCAAAATTAAAACTATGATGAAAGATAATATGTTTGGAAGATTTGGTAAATTTGATTTCTGGTTGTAGAAAGTTGCATTATTTGGCTACATCATGACCAATTATGGAATATTAGTTGATCCAACAAAGACAAACGCTATGGAGAAGTGTCTGCATCCTACAATTGTAAGAGTCATCGTATCATTTGTCTAATATTATAGAATATAATGTTTGTGAAAATTTATCATGGTTTTCTGATCCACATATCATTATAACTCGAAAGGGTATTATGTTTATGTGGGCAAAGGATTGTGAATAGTGTTTCTAAGAACTGATGAATTGTTTGGTTAGTGCACTTGTGAAATATTTACCCACAATTGGGAAAGTATTTTTCATTAATAGTGACGAATCCTTCTATGGTCAGTGAAGTGTATTCTGGAAAAATAATCAAATTATTTCTTATGATCAGATGAATTAAAGCTAAATCAATAGAATTATCCTACTCAGGATTTGGATTTGGGTAAAGTTTTATTTTTACTAAATACAATGAAAGACTATATTTATAATGACATCCTAAATTTTAATTGGCATTAATTTATGATTTAATGCATCAAGGTGAACATAATATAATCATAGAATATTGTGAGACCTAGTGTATTTGGAAAATTAGGTATGTAGAAAAACAACATAACACATTAGTATAGAATGATTATATAAAAACACCAAAAACCCCTTAAAATATAATTTATTTCTAATAGAGAATAGGATATCATGGGGATGTAAATAAAAAAGGGGATATATATAATGCTTGATAAGGAAATGATAAAATAATAGAATATGGTAAATTAGTACATGTGAGTCAAGAGGAACATCTTGTTAACATAGGAGGTGTGGGAATCATAAACATGAACATCGAAATCATGATATAATATAACAACTTAAATGTAACATGTAAATATAATGTAAACCTTAAACATCATATAATATATACAACTTATGTCTGAAAAGTAATAAATCATAATATATTTTTCTTAGGATATCCTTTAATAGAACATATGTGGTTCTCATGAGATAAAAACATTACTTATTTTATTATAGGGATTTATAATTCTGAGCCCACTTTCCACATTCATTTCATGTACATGTATAATTGTGGTACATATATCATAAAAAATAAGGATATATATCATTATTTTTAATAAAATTATTAATGAGTGTGAGTTACATACATGGATATCCTTAATAAGTGAAGGATATGTACATCTAGGTTAACACCCTTTAGTGGAAATGGGTATGGGTGCTCACTTAACAGATTTTTGGCATGGAAAATCATAGGAAAATTTTAGAAGCATAATCAGCATACATAATGGTTGTTTAAAAGATTAATTAGATTTAAATGAGACTCTCATAACATAGAACGGATTGGGAAAAAAATAGGGATTTAAAATAATATATCAAAATGAACAATTGTAAATAAACATGTGTCATATAAAAATGGTTTGTGAATAATGTTGAGAAATATATGATCCCTTACCATTAGAGGGTGCATCCAAAAGATTTGAATTACATTCTAATGATTTTTAGAATACCTTGAGACGGATATATAGAGAGAAAGGTAAAGTAAATTCACTCATAATTTGTTTTTAGTGAATAAGAATAGAGTGTGATGTCCTAAACTGGGTTCCACTATAGTTGTGCCCCCAACCATTGATCAGATGACCTAAAAACACCTCCCCATATTCTAGAGGAGTATGACTAGATGTGAGGGTCTAATGATGGTACAATGGAGAGACTATAACCACATGATCAGTGTAAAATAACCCAGATATTTTTTTCCTGTATGGATCTTGATTTCTGGTGTTTTTGAGAAAAAAGTGGAGTTTCTTGAATTTTTATGTGTACATTCATGTACATAAGAGTTCATGCTCTGTACTCAGGAGTTCACGACGTGTAGCCGGTTACGGCGGGTGACCATGTACTAGTCGTGTAACGGCCCCGTACAGGGTCGTGTGGGGTGACCTGGAGACCACCTAAAGCTAAGGCTAGTTGAGGCATGTATAAAGAATGTACATTAAATGAACACACTGTGTAATTTCTTTTTTAATTGATAAATCAAACCGAGTTTGCTTCAAACAAGGAAGAAATGCCTTCATCTTTACTAATCCTAACTATGAGTGACCATAGGGTGTGATTATTCTTCGGGCCCCATGATAGACAATACTTTCAATGAACCAACTATCGTTGATTGCATTGGAGTCACCACATTGAGTTATTACTTATTCTATAACCTTGTTCATTTATTTCTCCTCTTTAGTGAGATATCCTTAGTTGAACGTTTTAGATTTTTTGTTAGATCTGTATCATTCCAAGATAATACAAGGGACGATGCTAGAGTATATCGATCATACAATGTCGAGGTATGGAATTTGTTCCTTTCTTTCATTTTTCGTTAAATTGTACGTGAAAATTGTTGAATACCCTAGTTGAGGGTGTTAAGTGTTTAAGTAATTTTACCATGTTGATGACTTCTATACTTTTTTTCTTGAGTTAGGGATCTTGTTTGTGAATAGGGTTATTTTCCCATGCTACGGGTTTTTCCTCCCATGTTTGATTTGATATTGGCTATTGGGTCTTAAATTTCCTATTAAAATGTATTGTTTTCCATTCATAGTTATGTTAGGATGGATTGTTATTATCATAAATTCTTGTGTTATGCTTTATAGAAATAAGCCAAGTAGTATATTGTCTTTTACATTGGCTTCTAAACATCTTTGTTCAGGATTTCATTACATAAGTCTATGGGAACTAGGTGTAGTGAGACCATTAGGGGAATTGAGGTTGAGGTCTTCCCCATAGATTCTTTTATTTTTCATGATGCACAACCATAGTAGGGATTGACATTGTGTGCTCCCTCATAGTGTCTATAGTTACTGTTACGAGACCACAAGGGGAATTGACGTTGAGTGATTCCTTAGAGTGTCTATAGTATATCATTATAAGTCTATTGGGGGAATTGATTGGGAGTTCTTCTTCATAGAGTCTTAGTTTTAATTAGACCAAAGGGGTTAGACTGTGTGAGCCGACCCAAGAGGTCGTTGTATCTATAAATAAGTTGAACTAGATGGATAGGTTGTGATATCTTCTAAGAGGGTTTCATGTTTTCATATGGTTGATTAATTAACGAATGTAAATGAATGTAATTGAAACTTTGTGAATGTTTACTTTTGAGAACTTCCTTTATCATTGCTTCTTTTGTTTATTTCCAACCATATAAATATTCACTAACTTTTAGTCATAGATATTTGGGAGGATTTCTACTAGGCTTCATCTGACACACTATTTGTGTAATGTTTTTTTGGCTCAAACTGATTATATTTCTGGAGGTATAGATACGGACAAGCAACCTTCTAATTCAGGTACTAGACTGATATGGAGCAGGAGAGCATGATCCCAAGAAGAGGCTTGCGATGCTTCCAGAGTTATTTAATTGTTTTCTTTGTAATTTGGTTTAGTATGGTATTCCAACATTGTGAGTTCTTTAGCTACTTTATAAGATTCTAGTGACATGCATAATTATTAATATATATATATATATATATGCTTTAGTGGTTAATTTACTGACTATCATTCTCTATTTACTATTGTATGGTATAAATATTTCATCTCCTACTATTATTTGCTTCTCTATATTTCATTACTCTCCCAATGAGGGCATATTTTTTCCATTATCACACCCATGACCCTCACTGCTAGTCAGTAGCCTTTTTCATTTTGGGAAATGTGTTTCAGGCCATGTGACCAATTGGTAATGGGGAACCTCTAGGCAGCACCCAAAGCTGGGAGATTAAAAATTGGTATCACAGGAATTCATTCCTTCTTGACTTACTATCTAGAGCCTATTGTCAGGGATATGATAGAATAGGTAGTTCGTAATAAGCTGGGATTTGGAGTATCTGACCAATGTATAAGGAAAATACAATTTACCTTGATTATTGCGATTTTTATGGTTTTTTATATTTCAGTTAATTTCATTCAACCATTAGGTGATTCACATGTTTTGTGTTGTTGATGTAGATAACATTGAGATTCTATTTAAGTTGAAATCCCATGAGGTGATGGTATGGCATATCATGATTCATATAGAAACTTACTAGATATCGCATTTCATGCATTCTTGCCGTGCGATTGAGGGTGCATTACCGATTACATGTTGTTGTAATCGATGTTGTTCTATATTTGCATGTTGTTTGTGAGAGAAGCCATGATAGAATACTTGATATTTGATAGGGTATTAGATTACACAAGGTCTCTTTTGAATGAATGCAAAACAGTGGTTCTTGTTGTGTTAGGGGACCTAATGGATCGAAATATGGTGTATCGGTGCACTATAATGCTTTTATATAACATGTATAAGATTTCAAAAAATGATTCGCTGGGTGTATGGGCCCTAAAAGATCATAATTTGGAACTTTAATGTTCATTTCAGTGTTTTACTAGGTTCCAGAGTAGTTTTTGAGTCTTACTATATAGAAAAATGGAGAATACACAATGTGTATGGCTGAATTCACACAATGTATCCTTCTGCTTGGGAAGGAATTGTTTTTTATGTTCACATGTTGTACTATATGTACATATCGTGTGGTCTCTAACTAGGTCATTGGCTATGTGGGCAGAGACACAGGGTTGGGAAATCCTTGGAGGAACACATCGTGTATCAGATCTAAATGTCGTGTTGTAGGGACCATGTGTCCACCTGTGTAACTAAAGACACAGATGGATGAAACATAGGTTATACATTTCTTGACAATCAAGAACATAAAGTATAGTGTATCCAATTTATTTAACCATGTAAAAAAACAACATGGGTTGGTAAAATCCTTCTAGTACACAAATTTTCTGACAAAAACATTTCATGTAGTCTCGTTCTAGGAGAACTATGCGGGTTAGTCTTGTAGAAGAACCTGGGAAGGGGAAAACGATTCAAGTATATGTCGTGTCATGGGAGAACCACCATGTGTATGGGTTGTCGCATGACCAGGGATGGCTATAGTACATAGCCATTTAAAGTGTTAATGGAACACGCCATATAGGGTTCATACATGTTGTGTATCCTTGCTTTTAAAAACATGAATTCTTTCCTTATCATGTTCCTTTCATTCACATCTCTATTTCATTCCTTGAAAATCATGAACTAAGGTGTGTTCTTGACCTTTCATAGTCATGACACTGAGATGTCCTCTAGTTTTATTCCAAATATAGGGCAATTATCAGAAGCCGGGCATGGTAGATCAGGGGATACCAGCATACCCTCATATTGTGACTTTCTTGGAACTAGCCATCATTCCGGATACACGTGCCAATGTACAATTCCAAGAATGATTCATGTGGTTTATACAGACCATACAGGGAGCACCGCATCCTTCCCTGTATATGGAAGAGTTGAAGTGGGTCTATTAGAAGAAACATCCTCCCACTATTTCATGGGATGGAGGTCCATAGGTTGTTGATTCATGGTTGGAAGCCTTGGTATCTATCGTAGAACATCAAGAGATGCCTCCATATAAGAGGGTGAATATTCTTACTTATATGCTTCATGAACCCTCCAAGAGATGGTGGGATGTTATCTTGTAGGAAGGACACAAGTAGGTTATGTATTTTGATGATTTACATCATACATTCTGTGTCTATATCTATATAAAGACATAGAGGGCCAATCAAGCCCAATAGTTTATGATATTAGAGCAAGGTACTCTCTCGGTCATGGAGTATTCTTATCTCTTCACAGAGTTGCAACGTTTTAAAAACATTCTTGGGGATTATGAGCTATTCTTAGAACGTAATTTTGAGCATGGTCATAGGCATTACATTCGATATTAGGTGAAATTCTTTAGGTTGATGACCATATCATCTTTAGTCAACCAGGCATTGATCAGAGAATGAAACCTGAGGGATTCTTGATCTGTGACCTAGGGAAGTTCTCTATCTAGAGTTGGTGCTTCTCCAGATGATAGTGGGAGGTGTTGTAGTTGCTCTACAAGTGGATATTCAAGTAGGTGGCATGCACTTTTATGTAGCCAAGTGGTATGATACGAGTGCGGGAAGTGTGGGAATACAAGGACACATTCCCTGAGAGACCCGGTGGAGTGTCGATCTAGTGGAATGATGGGAAATATTCAGTAGTTCTGTCAGTTTTTCTCACCAGAAGTTGTTGATAGGGGATCCTCTATAACTCCTCATTCAAGATCAGCAGCGTGAGTTTATCATTAGTGTGGGAAATGGAGTTTTCTTGGCCGTTCATGTCGAGGGGGAGGTCGTGTTGTGGTAGCCAGTCACCATGCATTCTGGGACGACATGGTGGATCCGCTCAAGGTGGTCGGGCAGGGTAACATGGCCATGTTACAAGCCAAACATTTGTAGTGGAGCAGACCCTGTAGGAGAAGGATAATTAACCCTCGATAGTTTGAGGTATGATCCTAGTTTCCTCAGATTTAGCATAGCACTTTTCGATACGATATCTTCCCATAATTTCATATCTGTTGTTGTTGTGGAGAGACATGGGATCTATACCTTTAATTAATATTATGTCTTGACAATGGAAACTCTGTTGGGGACAAGAACAGCTAATGTACGTCAATTAATGGAGTTCCCTCTAGAGTTTATTGGGTGCCACTTTTCATGGGACCTTAATGAATTAGAGATGTTGAAATATGAATCCATTATCAATATGGATTGGTTTGTCCTCTTATAGGTTATTGTTAACTTTTGTTGTCGTTGGGTGAGTTTCACATCACTAGAGGGTGGTTAGTTATTACATAAGGGGTAGTGGGATGTCTAGGAAAGTAGTGTAGGACCCAAGAAACATGGTTTTGGAGGACTTATAGCCCAAATTGGTAGTCTATATTTGGATAACCAACGGATATAACTGTTGGAATTTCCTCCAATGGTGTATTTTTTAGGGACATCATTCCAGAGAACTTTCAAAGTATGCCTTTGGATTGAGAGGTGAATATTTCTTTTATGATTTAGATAGTTGTGGAACTGGTGTCCATTCCTCCTTATAGTATAGCTACACCAGAGTTAAAGAAGCCAGATAATCCACTAGAGGAGTTATATGTGAAGGGTTTCATCCAACCCAACACTTCTCCTTGAAGATCACCTTTCATTTTTGTGAAGAAGGAAGACTATAACTTTATACTTTGTGTGGATTATCAGAAAATGAACCCGTTGATGGTGAAGAGATGATATCCCATTATGAGTATTGCTGAAATCTTTGAACATCATCGAGGAGCACGGGTGTTCTCAATGATCTACTTGAGATATAGTTATCATCAATTTCATGTTTGACCATCAGATATACCTCTAATAGTATTTTGGAGAATGTGTAATCTATATGAGTATATGGTTATGTCGTTAATTCTCACGAATGCGCCTGCAATTTTAATGACACTGATGAAGCGAGTATTCTATCCACACATGTATTATTTTGTGGTAGTATTTGTGGGAGATATCTTGTTGTACTCTCACACTCTGCACAACCATACCACACATATTGAGGTCATTTTGAGTACAATGATAGAGCATCAATTATATGATCAAAATGACACTTTTGGAAGAACCAAATTCAGTTTTTGGGTCATGTTTTCTCAAATTCATGTGTATCAGTTGATCCAGAGAATGTGAGAGTAGTAGTTTCCTATGAGCAGTAGAAGAACTTCTTTGAGGTACGGAGTTTCCCAGGTATCTACAGTTACTATATACATTTCATTCAAGACTTTTCACACTTATCAGCGCCCCTGATGGGGCTCACTATAAAGAGTGCAATGTACTTATGGTTAGATTATTTTTAGTGAGACTTTCATGAAATGAAAGGTATGTTGACTTTAGTAAAAATATTAGTATTTCCAGAGCTGGGAAATATCTATAATGTTTACTATGATTCATCAGATATCTTGCTGGGAGAAGTGATTATGCAGGGAGAAGGAGTCATTGAGTATAGTTCTCGGTAGTTGAGGCCACATGAGAGGAATCACCCGACACATGATCTAGTGATAGATGCAATTGTTCATGCTTTACGTTGTTGGATACATTATATTTTGTGAGAGTATTTTGTGTTTTTCACTGACCACACAAGTCTCAAGTATATCTTTACTCAGCATAATCTGAATTTGAGACTACGAAGGTAGGTTGAGTACTATCAATCCATTGATTTTTATCTTGCCGACACGCCTGGGAATGGAAATGCAGTAGTTGATGCGTTGAGTAGGAGAACTCAAATACAGGTAGTTATGAAGGCCAACTGTGAGTGGAAGCATAGAATCTGTCATCTAATATTCACTTGGAGGTGCACAAGAGATATGGGTATATGTTTCTTGCTTCTCTGGTTGTTATCTCTCATCTAGTTGATCGAGTGCGAATGGGGAAGCTATTATTTTCATAAGGCCTAGTTCTATGGGAGAGTGTGTTAAGAGAGGCCATATTCATAGATGGACAGTAGGAGTGGAGGAGATCTTGCATTTTCATGGGTTCATACGGGTGTCAACAGACATATTCATGGAGACAATGTGGGATTTTTAATCCACAATGGGGGCAGTTCATCCTAGAGTTAGCATGATCTATCGAGATCGGAACTGTCAATATTGGTGGCCTTGTAGGAGGAGATATGTTTACGGTTTTCTGATGAGGTGTTCAACCAATCATCAGCTAAAGGTAGAGCATCAGCGACCAGTATAAATTTTGCAGTAGTTACACATTCGTGACTGGAAGTGGAATGATGTTGTGATATAATTCATGACAGATTTACCAAGGTCACCTTTTGGGAATGATGAATCTTTTGTTGTCATTGTAAGAATCTCTAATGATTCTAAATTCTTACCAATCAAGGAGACCTCCAGTTTAGATGAAATGGGAAGGTTTTACATCCAGGAGTTCATATGTTTAAATATGTATCCTCACTCAATTATTTCAGATAGGGATGCATGTTTTACTTCTCGAGTATGGAAGGGACTAGAAAGGGTGTTGGGTACTCATTTACTTTTGAGTACAGCTTACAATCCCTAGATAGATGGCCAGTCTGAGAATACTATTCATGTTCTAGAGGATATTCTTCAAGAATGCATCTTAGATTATGGAGATTTTGGAGAGAATCGCATACCTCTTGTGGAGTTTTTATAAAATAACATATTTCAATAAACTATTCAAATTGAACCTTGTGAGGATTTGTACGGTAAGCCATGTCGATCACCACAATGTTTACTGGAGGTGGGAGAGGCATCTATTATTGGGACTCATCTTGTCTAGGAGACCATGGATCAGATAGATTTGATTTAAAAGGGGATGTCTACTTCGTCGTCATGATAGAAGTCTTATACTGATTGATGGAGACAACCTCTGGAGTTTGAGGTCAGAGACTAGATTTTTCTACGTGTAACACTGAGGTTGGGAAACTAGAGGATGAGGTGAATTTGAAAGCTTTCTCTGAGTTACATCTAGTCGTCTGAGGTCTTGGAGAGAGTTGGTATAATTGCATATCCATAACAATTATCTCTGAAGTATCTATCTAATGCATGACATCATCCACGTTTCTTAGTTGCGCTGATTCTTCTGAGACTCCTATTATGATTTTCAATGTGAGGAGGCTGAGTTAGAGGTGGATTCATCATTTAAGGAGCATAATATTCGTATTATTGATCAAAAAAATAATGTTCTTGGTGTCCATTCTATTCATCTTCTACGGGTGCCATGGCAGCACATGCATGTATAGGATGTGACATGGGAGATGGAGGCCGATATGTGATTGCAGTGGCTAGAGCAGTTCGAGAATTATTATTATTCTCCTCCTCCTTCTTACAGAAATCTAGGGATGAATTTCTTGAAGGTGGAATAATTTAAGAACCTTCATCTTCTTTTCTGGTATAGATCAGGATTTCTAGATTTTTTGAGAAAAAGATTATTTTTTGGAATATTTAGTAGTATGTACCATGTAATCAAGAGTGTACACTTTGTTCCAAGATACTATGGGTGATATTGTACTAGCCATTTAACGGTCGAGTATATGACTATGTGTGGTGACCTAGAGACCTCCTTAATTAGATTTCGGTAAAGACATGCACATGGAATGTACATTAAATGAATATGTTGTGTAGTTTTATTTTTCTCTGTTAAATAGGATTGGGGTTGAATCTAATTGGAATAAAATATTTCTTCCCAACATGTCTCATCTAAGAGAGACCATAGGGAATGATTCTTCTCTGAGCCCCTAACCGACCTTCCGTTCCCTGAATCAACCTCCCTCGATTATGTTGGAATCCACATGGTGATTTCATAATTTTTCTAGAGCGTCGTTCTTTGTTTTCTTCTATTTTGTGAGATAGCCTTGGTTGAATATTTAAGACGTTTTGAAGGTCTATGTCATTATAGGATGATTTAAGGGACGACGCAGGAATATATTGATTGTAAAAAAACGAGGTAGGTGGTTTTTACCTTATCGTAGATTTTCGTGGAATTATATGTGATATATTTCCCAATACACTAGATCAGGGTATTGCGTGTTTAGGGAATCTAACCCTTTTCATGACTGTTATGCTTGTTTTCTAGTGTTAGGGATATTTTTTGTGAATAAATTTATTTCTTCCATGGAATGAATTTGTTTTCCCATGTATGATTTGATATTGGATGTTGGGTCATGAATTTCCTGTTAGGCTGCTTTTTATTCATTACCATTGCTGTTAGGATGGAATGATATTATCTAACATGCTTTTGTTATGATATATAGCTATTATCTAAGAAGTATATTGTAATTTACATTTTTAACTGGACATCATTATTCACGATTATTTTACACATGGCTACGGGAACCTAGTGTAGTGACACCATAGTTGGGAATTTATGTAGAGGGCTTCCTAAGAGTGTCTATTATTTTTCTCGCTATGAGACCATAGGGGGGATTGACATTGAGTGCTCCCTTAGAGTGTCTATAGTTACCATTAGGATACCACGTGGGGAATTGAAGTTAATTTCTTCCTCAAAGTGTCTGTATTTTATCGTTAGAAGATTATTGGGGGAATTGATGGTGAATACTTCTTTAGTGAGTCTTTATATGAATAAGACCAAAGCTGTGAGCTCGTGTGAGCTTACCCAAGAGGTCGTTATGTCCTTGTATATGTTAAACTAGAGCGATAGGCTATGAGAACTTCCTATAGGGTTCCTTGTTTTCGTTTGGATTATTAATTGATGAATTTAAGTGAATATAATTGAAAATGTTAGACATTTACTTTTGATTACGTCCTTGTTCATTGATTTTTTTCTTATTGCCTACCTAATATATTCACTGATTCTTAAGCACAGATCATTGGGTGATTATCTACTGGGTTTCATCTCACACCCTATTTAGGTAATGATTTTGGGACTAAAAAAAATTTATTTTTTAGATAAATGTATGGTCAAGAACCCTTCATCTTCAGTTACATGATTGCTATGTAGCTATAGAGAATGGGACCAAGCTGAGGATTGAGATGTTGCTAGAGTTATTTACTTATTTTTTTGTACTTTGGTTTAGTACTGTATTCTATAATTGAAATTGGTCATATTCTTTTATTGATACTTGGGACATGCATCATTATTGATATATATATATATATATTTATAAGCTCCAGTTGTTTATTTACTTCGAGTCTTCATGTGTTTACTTTATTATGGTATTTTTCATGCTTTGGCTACTTTTATCTATTTCCTTTTGCTGCATTACTCTTCCAATGATGGAATTCTTTCCCTACCATTACAAGTAATTCCCTCACTTCTAGTCAGTAGACTTTGATGCTTGGGGAAATATGCTTGAGGCCTTGTGACCAACCGAGTTGTGGGAACCTTTGGGTGGCACCCTAAATCGAGACGTTGCATAGTGTACTACATAAATATAATAGATAAATAAAAAATAAACCAACTTTAGAATAAACTTGAATAAAGTTCAGAGAATCAGATGATAATATAAATAAACTAATTAGGTTTCAAAAACCAAAAGTAAACCCTCAATAAGATTATATATGATGATACATATTCTATGATAGTAAATATACAATAGGTAATATATAAATTACACAAATGGAAAAAAAAATCAAAATGATATATTTATGAGTATCAAGATATCTGAATTAGTCATGTGATCACAAGATCCCATGTAAAATGTAATTACACAATCATAACCCATAATCCTAAACCTACAAACATGAGGTCAGTTTTGGTACCCTAGTATAATATAGGCTCAAAACGAGTGTGACATATAGTCTGTCATCCACCACAAATGTTGTCTAAATCTATCTGGTCCATGAGTATAATTTACCACCCTATGTCTGTATAATGAATAAAGTAGAATTCAAGTTTATAATGGGGATCATGAATAACATTTCTAAAATGGGTCATCTTTCGTTCCCAATGGAAACTAGATAAAACTACACACTTCTGCCTAATCCAGATGATCTTTGAACATGTAACTATATGTTTAAATATATTTTATGTTTATATATAATAACATTAGAAGCCATATATATGGATAATACTACTATCCAAGACTTGAGACATAACTCAGTAGTCCATGGGTGGTAGTATGAGTCGTATAGTATGCTAAGGGATTCCATTCCCACATATCATAATTTATTAGGGACTTTATGCCTGGGTATCACAAGTATGTGGTGATCCATGACTGAGTATCACAAGTATGTAGGACACCTTTCATGAGTATCAATAGTATAAGGGACACCCTGTATGGGTCTCACAATGTATAATGGATTCCATGCTTGAGTATCAAATAGTAATTTGTATATCATGACTTGGAATCACAATTAATTTGGGACACATTGACTGGGTATTAAAGGTCTTTGGGACACATTAATCAAGTTTCAAAATTGTAATGAATTATCATCCCAAGTATTAAAATGTATTAGGGAGTCTGTGTTTGAGTATCACAATGTATAAGGGATTCCATGGACAGGTATCACAATGTATATGGGAAGTTATTCTCATGTATCAAAATGTATATGGGACTCATTTATCAATTTTTACCTGAGTTATCAAGACTTCCATGTGTATATGTAAGGAAAAATTACTCTCTGTCCTTTTATAACTAAATCAACCCACTTACAATCTATAAGAATGTTCATTTACATACAAACACTATCCTACAATTCGGTAATGTCATTGTGGACACCCAATTTATAATAAAATAAAGAAGGCAATAGGAATTTCTATTCCATTCTTCATTCAAATATTTCCATTTAGATGACACTTTTTATAGAAGATGACAGTGAACCGTATAGGTGGATTTACATAAAAATTGGACCATGTTCATTTTCATGTAGAAATCGCATTATTCAATTCAATCACCCCTTTCAAAGGGGATTATTCATCACACCTAAATGGTTATCAATAGAGTACATAGAATTTTAAAAACATAAAATTTTAACCTAACCCAAATAATGTGTTTTAATATCCTATATGAAGTATAAGTTATTATCATATAAATAACACACCCAATGGGTAGTTCAAGTTTATCTGAACACATCAAATGATTTAAATTAATGCACATGTAATATTTAATTAAATAATTATGTTTTACATATTTTATTTAACATTTTTGAAGCATCACATGGAAATATCAACACACAACGCAATGGGGGTAATTGATAAATAAGAAATACCTTACGTTAAAATAAATTAACAACCTTTCAATTACCTAGGGTGTTCCACTCAACTATTATTGACCATTAATATGAGATGACTCAAAATAAAATGGAATATTTGACATAAATATATAAAAATATGAAAAATTGATCACATGGATTTATCATTCCATGCATGAGGATAAATGAAAAGAATAATCAAGAGGAAATGAGTGCTTATCGAGGGTTATCCAATGCATATAATGATGCTCAATTTGAGATCTAGATAGAGAAGATCCAAAGGACAATATGTGTGATGGAGTAGCCACAACTAATACCAATTGTGAACCCTCCGCTATATAAATAAAAAATAATAAGGGATAGTGCCCCTATTTCCACATTAAGAAAAAAAATCCATCCTCACATTTTTTCATAGCGTGTAAATTTTTACACACTATGAACCAGATCCATGATGTGAAACTAGATACATGTCGTTAATTCCTTGATAAAATACAACATGAATTTGACATCATTATCCACTTACCGCACCCCCGGAAACCGATTCATGAAGTGTATCTGATTCCTGATGTAAAATTGATTCATGGAGTCAACTAGATAAATGTCATGATTTCTTTAGGGAAATCCCCCTAATATTTAACATCTTGAATCTTCTTGGACAAACCCTATGAAACCCATAGAAAAAATTACCCAAATTAATGATGTGAATTTCATGCTATAACTATTTCAAACAGGCTTGCATTCCCATTCTTCCAAAACATGGGACATTACAACCTCCTCACCATTAAACATATCATCCCTAAGAAGACATCGAGGAAACAAAGAAACCAATCTACTCTTCATGGGTTATGAAAATTTAACTGAAATGGCTATGTTTTTTTAAATTTCAACAACCTTATAACAAACACCATTATGTTCATGGAACATAAGACATTAATACTTTAGATAACACTAATATTCAAAATTGAAGTTCAAGACGATTCTTAACTGATCCCATATTACATGAGGATTTATTACATCATCATCACCAACACCATGTATTCCATGGATACCATAGAAATTTATCTATCATTGAACAAAAAATTCCAAGTCACAGTACTCCAAAAATCAAAATTATCCAAAAATATGTGTAACCTCATTCTAATGAAGTTACTATCATGATTATCATCTGGTAAAATAGTCAATCCGTAATCGATCAAAAATTAATCTAATTATGTTGGTTTTCCCAAGAGCATCTGTAACCTACAATGAACATCACTCATTTCATTTTAAAAACATTCCTAATACACTTCCTATCTAACCTCTTTCTATGAATAAAAAATGAATCATGTAGTTCCACTACTTCTTGATTATCATGAAAATTCTCAGATTTAGAAGTCGACACAAAAATAAAATAATGCCAACTCACTTTTATTGAATGAAATAAATCATAAATTGTAAAAAAAATAGGTTAAAAATTGAGAGAGGGTGGGTGTTAATTAGTGAATGACGTTTTAAAACAACTTCCCCTTCAAATCTTGTGTCATCATTACAAAAAAAACTCTTATAGCCTTCTCCCATAATAATTTATAAATTGAAATGAAATAATATAGGTGACACAAAGATTTTAATTAGTAAAAACTCAATGTTACATTCCAAGGGGAATACAATTGAGGTGTGTCGATGTACCAAAATAACTCTGGATAACTATCAAATAACAAGGTTCGTGATAGATCGCTTATATAACTAGGATAAAAAAAATTACAATGTTTAGGGTCTTCTCACTGAATTCAAATGTGTAACTCCAGATATCCCTTTCTTTGGATCACTGCTCATGGAAAGTATCATGATCTTCGTATTCCATTTTTTAATTCCCTTGGAAGGGATCCACTCATAGTTTAAAAACATATAGGTTCTTTCATTTTCTTGAATCCAAGAATTCCCAATTATTGATGGATGCTCGGTTGATGTATCACTTTCACCTATAGATGAAATACATTTTCTGCGTAGTATTGGTTAATAAAGATAACTTTTTTGAACAATTTTAGTCCCTTGATGAACTTCCTCAAGTATTTCCTGAACATCCCTATAAATTATTGCATGAGTTCTTCATGGCCCACCTATGTCTTCCGCAGACCATCCATTATACATAGAAAATTTCATCTTCGATGTACCACTTATCCTCAATGGACAGGTGATGTCCTACAGATGACCTCTCCTCTATGGAAACTTTGATCATTTAGGGGTTATAATTCCCTGAACACCCCTTCCATGAGATGGCATTGTGGACCACTTATCCTTTTGTTTAATCCCCCTCACGAATCTCTTCTATTTCGTAGAATTCTTCATCAAGAACTCTTTCAAACGTCAACAAATTCTTCTAATAGAATGGATTTATTATTATGTAAGCATTTTCTATGTAAGTTTTGGATTGGTGGTACTTAAATAGAAAAAAATATCTGCAAACATATTTAATTTTTTTAGTAAAATATTCAATGTTGTACAGCCTTCACCGCAGACTATGGTTCTCCTATGATCCATTTTCCCTCTCCAAAATAATATCGCCATTCTTTCCCCAAGGAAACCCATATCTTCTTTGAATGTCATCCTTTAAAGCTACAGAAATCAATTCCACCTATCCACAAACAACGATTCATTCTATAAACTGCAATCCTTCTACAAACTATAGGTATCCTATGAACTGTTTCATGTTCGTGGTCCACGTACCACCCTTTATAGAAGTCATAGTGCTACTATGTAAAAATTTTCATTCGGAAAATTCCCATCATCATTCTACACACCTCTATTGCGGTTAGAGAATTATGATTTTCTATTTTCATACTATTTACTCATTTTTGTAAATAGTTCTTCTTCCAAAAACTAACTCTCGATTTTGTGGCCCAAAAATTTCAAAAACACATGGATATTATACCACCATAAAACCATATTTGAAAATATCAAATATACTCATTTGTGTTCATCTTCGTTTTTCAAAAATCAAAATCACACCCAAATAATCTGAGAGGATTCTAGGAGGAATTTTTCCAAACATACATTAGGAACAGTCACCATGTTCCATTACTATATTTTGATGATATCTCCTACATAAAAATTCATTTTATTGTTGTTCTATAAAATAAACATGTGTGTATACCCAATCTGAATCTCTCAAATTGTCACACTTAAATTAAAATCAAATGACCCTCACTAAATGTAATGGGTAAACTCAGAATCATGTACAAATGTCTAAAGATCTCATCCAAGGTAGTTCATACTCTATAATTAATGAGTAAAAATTTAGTACATAGTTGAGATGTCCACATATCAAGAACATTGTATATACCCAATGGTAATCCTATCAAGAGCTAGATGGTTTTCATGAGTCCGTACATGAATTTTCTCTGTTAGGAACCCAGATATCACTTAAGAAAACCCATACCTCAATAGGAAACCATTTTTTAAAATATTAACTCTAAAATTACACATATATTTGTCCAAAAAATGGATTGACATCATTATTTATCTTGTTTCATAACAGATATTCTCTTATTGTACCTTGAAAAATTTCATGATATGAGGCATGATCTTTTCCAAAATAAGAACACATTAATAGATTAAGAAATATTTCCACGAAGACCAAAAAACACCCTTCATATCAAAGAATAAGTGAACATATTAGTTCTAAACCAATATTAACAAACTAGTTATATGAATGAAAATTAAAACCACTTTAGGTTGGCATCCTTTAAAAGAGATCAGTTGTACCCACAGACATGTCATCACAAACTAACCATTATTACCTTACTTTGGGAGGTGTCTTCTTCTCCATTATGAACAACCAGAAAACTAACTGGATTAATGGTATCCTCAAAGGCATCGTAAACATCTAATAATTTCTTCGATGTGTTTCATGGAAAGCACGGAAATATTTCAAAACTCAACAACCATGTGGGAATTCAAAAGTAGTGATGACCATGTCCATCTGGTCGTAAACAAATTTTTTCCCACTACATGGAAGGATAAGATAAAAATAGTTCAACTATATAATACATACCTTAAGGGTTTCCTATTCATCATTTATATAAAATCTGAACTCATCATACAATACACATCCCATTGACAATTGATTTTAGATCCTAAATGTTTAGAGCTTGATTTTATTAAGCTGTAACAAGAAAAGAGAAGGAAACATGATGAATAAAATCATGCTAGATTAGATAAAACATTATAAATACATGTGGAACTTTTCCCAAATTATTTCCAAGGATTATATAACATCTGGAATAGAAATAAAAAACAACGTGAGTGGTGGTATTATGACACCTTTTCATTTTACAACAACATCTCGTGCATTGGGATGAGTAGGATTTCCTATATTTCATAGGTAACTCTACATTTGAGATGACATATGATAAAACCATAATAGATCAAGGATTAAATTATTTTAATAGATCTCATATTATTTTTGAACCATTTTTATCAACATGATGTTCATTTCATATATCGACACATAATACACTAAGGTTTCACAACAATGTAACTAGTTTGGTTATCTTCATTTAATTTATGTCCAAAATAATCTATGGATCTATTAAATGGGAATATATCACATAATAAAATAAATAAATTTTACGTCACCAAGGAATTCCTATCATAATGAAGCCAATACTTACACAATGTTATCTCCCTTAACAAGGGTCAATTAACCACATTACCACCGTTCCAACTGGGATGTTGTTTTCGAACTAAGATTCCTTCTCAGAACAAACATCACATAATGATTCTAATATCTAAAAATTCCTCACAACATTTATTTATTCTTTAATATCTAATGGAACTAAGAAAACCCAGTTATCTCCTTCCCATTTAATATAAGGTTTTGAATCCTGAAACAGGTGTCACACCAAAATGATCACTTACCTTAAAGGCCTAATTTCTAGATAAAAATAACAGAACTGTAAAATAGTGTCATTTGTAATACCATTGTTCCCATTCAATGAATCTCACAAGGAAGAATTCAACTAACCCCATTCAAGAGGGTCTAGGATAAGAACACAATATTATGGTTTTTTAAACCATTTAATAAATTCACCTTTAAGAACATCAACTAAAATTCAATAGGAAAAATTTCATGGTAATTCATTTTCTTAATTATACCTAGAAAAATTAGAAGTTATATTAAAATTTATTTTAATCATAGTAATTTAATGATATTATTTTCATACATAATAATGTTATCACATATGTTTCTTTTTTTACATTCATTTTATTAATAAGGTTCCCATAATTGGTCTTAGTTAAAGAAAATTTCAATTAAAATATAAAAATAAAAACAACATCTAGGTATTAGTTGACATTATAAATAATGAACCCCTCATATAAGTATAGTTCAGAAGTGGATTGTAAAAATTTTTATTAATTATTGGGAACATGTTTAGTAAGATTCCACCATATATTTATATGAAAAATAATAAAACTATATTCTAAAACATTAAATATCCATCCCTATGTAGAATAAACATGGCCTCCAGGAGTTACGTATTATTAAATATAAAATAAAAGGAGACCTATGAGGGTCACTTAAATTATTTCAAAACAAAAATATACCTTTAGAGTTGGTATATCTCATTAGCATAATGAAATAAGGCAGACCAACTTGGGTCATGTTCTGTCAGTCAGATAATAATCATGCCCCAACTGACCTACATGGGCCCAATTAGGCATTGAATAATTTATTCATATGGGACTTCATTCCAAACTAATAGAGCTAAAAGACTCTTTAATGAAACCATTACATTTAAATTCATAAATTATAAGCCTTTAAATTTATACAATGGTATCAAGGTATATCAACATCTTATAGTATGGTTTGATTATATAGTTTTTCATTTTCAAAATTTTATGGCACCCGTAAACATTATAGATTTCAAATCAACTCATATTAAATTAAAAACCCATATTTTTCATCACATGAATCCTATGGTCCATGGCTTAAACATGTAAAAGTCATTTTCATAAATAAAATAGCACCATAAATCTATATAAGATAACACTATTTATGCTAATCCTGACATGTAATTTCCTAATCCACATATCATAATCATAACATGGTATGAAATAAAATTGATAAATATATGAAACATGGAAGTAATCATGGAAATATTTTACATAATAAAGAAACAAAAAAACATGGTATATAATAAAAACATGCTAAAATATCACATTAACATTGTATAATGGTGAACATTACAAACATTGAACAATATTCCAAGAAATATGGTATTTAAAAAATCATGACATATAAATCATAGAAGCATGGCATAACACTCAAGGAATATTTCTTAAGAATAATATAACATACCTGGAAAGGAATGCACATGAAATATAAATCTTTATGTGAATATTATCATGAATTTAATGAAATATAATTTCATTATTAGACTATATGTAATATACTATAGTCTTATAAAATATTATTCCATAGAAAGTACACCAATCTCCCAAGGTGAAATTTTAATCAACTATAACAAAAAAAACCTGAATAAAAATCTCGTCCAAGGAAAAATGGTCTTTTTCTCATGTGTGGGTTGATCACTCCCAAACACAGTTATTTACCAAGCACCGACACATTGGTAGACTCCTATTTACATGAAAAATAAGAAATATAAAAGGTAACAAAACAAATTTTATACCACATGTACCATCCTGATCCAAGATCCACTAAAACGGTTCCCTAAGAAGGTTTTTCACATAGCCTCCAGTGCCCCTCCCCATATGCAAGAGGCTACCAACTGAAAATGAGGCTCTAATGGTGGTATAGTGGGGATACTATACCATTGTGATTATAGTATCATACTTGTATCAGAGATAATGTATCATTCAACCAACAATAGAAGTAATATAAATAAAGGATAGAGAAGCATACGACAATACTAACTTTCTACATAATGGATTAATATATATATTTTCAAGAATTTAATAGAACATTTATATATATCCCACATTATACAAATAACGTTTTACTCATCAATTTTCATCCTTTGACTCATTCCAAATTGAGATAAAATAGAAATTTTGATAAATTCCATGAAAATAGGGAAAAGGAATTTCATGGATTTTACATTCCATATATAAAGGTAAATAAAAGGATGAATCAAGTGGAATCAAGATCTCATTATGGGCTATCTAATATATCTATTGGTACTCAATTTTGAAACCAGATAGAGGAAGTATAATGCCCCCTATGTAAGGGGGCGAGCAACTGCTAGAACCTCTTATGAACCCTCTCTTATGTAAAAGAGAAAAAAAATTATCCCTTATTTCTTCTTTTTTAAAATCATCTATCACCATATTTTTTATTGTGCGTAACTTTTTCTATTCAAGAAACAGATTCACATTGTGGAACTCGATACACATCATGAATTACTAGAGTTTTCACCCAATAATTTCACATCTTATATTAATTTCCATACCACATAAAACACATTTATATATTGTATGTGATACATGAAGTGAACTGAATTCATGATGTGAACCAGATACACGTCGTGAATTCATTAAGAGTATTCCCTAAAGGATTTCACAGCCCGAATTCTCCATGCCACACCCTAGGAAACCAAATCACCTCATTAACAAAATTTACAACTTGAATTTTCTACAGTCGCTATTTCTATATTTATGGAATGTTTCTTCTTCCTATTGTGTTTTCCTGAAGCCCTGAGAGTTATATAGATACAAAAACACATGTCTAAAAACATCATTTATGGATGTTTCAACCCTATAAACCTCTTTTAGATCCCTAAGAATTAAAACTATCCACCCATAAAATGATGATTTAATATTACATCAGAAATTTTAACCTGTTTCAAAAAACAAGAAGTTACAGGGTGGTTGGGTGGTTTTCTATAAATAATAGAGGATTTAATTATTAATTTCAAAGTACAATTTCTGGAATCTATATGATGAAATCATAAAAAACACAAAATATAAAAAGGTTTTTCTATGGTTTCTTCCAATGAGTAGTGGATTTTGATATTTTATATTAATAAGAATCAAAATCAATAAAATAATACCCCTGGTGAGGTTTAAGTGAGTCATGTTCATCAAAAATGTACATAAAAACATTAAATTTTTATATATGTTTTGTAGGATTCATTAAGGGTTTTAAAAATTAATAAAAAAATTTAAAAGATTATTTCATAGGGTAAACATAATTTTATCCATGTACTATTATTATAGTATTTATTAAATCACTTTTTTGTTATTTTAATGTCATCAATCATACCATATATTTACACCATATTCAACAATTACCCAAATATTTTTTTTCCTTACAAATTAACTAAATATTCCTCATTGGAAAATTTTTAAATTTGTATTTCAAAAATATTATTTATTTTCTCAAAATAATTCTCAAAATATATGAACATAAAATTATAAAAAAAAATATCCAAATCTATTAACAATTACAGGGTTTTATGATGATAAATGTTTTCGTCCATTATAAAAATTTCATTAAAATTCATAAATTTATATTATAATTTATATTTATGTAAAAATTATTTAATAATAACATGTTTTCATATAACATATATTTCAAAAATTATTGAATTCTGTATAGAAACTATATTGATTAAAATTATATATTTCCAAAATATAAAAATATGTTTCATTGTTTCAGAAACAAATTTTTATTTAAATCATTATTAAATAATTATAAATTAATTTAATGTTTAAATATAATCATTATTTAATTAAAAATAAACAAATAAAAATTTATACTATTAGGGTGGAAATACATTACACCTAGTTAAACTTGTATACTCCCTAAGAGTAAGGTTTTCTATGATGATACATTATTGGTATGGTTTAGAGATTATGTTTTGGGTCATTATGTTGATAATCATGATCTTCACCTGTAAATGGGTTTTCTTGTGGTTTAGTTATTGAATCTAAACTTGCATTTTTCAAGGGGAAATCCCAATGATGCCATCTACCATAGATATTCTAATAAATGGGCTTTATAAGGTATAATCCTACTATTTGAGGCCATCACTTATTTGGTAAGTTTTAATTAAACATTAACATATTCCTTAATAAATAATAATATTAATGTTTATTGTACAATGGATATATTATCAATGTTTATGACGATTAATGGTATTATAAATATAGTATAATATATATAATAATGTTATAAAAATAACAAAAATAGTGCATGTGTCTTATATAACATCATTATATAATAAGGAATATATTAATTTTAAAAGATAATTTCACTTATAAAACATTGGGTCATTAAATTATTACCTTATTAATAAATGTTATCAAAAAAATTTATTTCATAAACTAAAATACATTTTATTACATCTATTTGATAACCTATTTTTCTACCCATGTGATTTACTCAAACATCTAGTTTTACCAATGTTCTTTGATCGGGTGAGTTGCTTTGTTTCATAGAACACTGTCTCTATGATCTATGATATTAACCCGCTTCTCCTCATATAAATGATAATTCTCAAATAATTACTCTTATGGGTACAGTAACGATGAGGGGTATGGTATGTACATTCTAAATAGGGATCCATATAACACATCATGTACTTAAAATATAATTTTTGAGAGTACTAGTCGATAATACATAGGTTTAATGCGATTCAGGATATCATCGGAACATATAAGTTCCCGGAAGTTCCTTGGATAAATATCACATATTTCTAGACTAATATTCATTACATGTCATAAAAAACTCCCTAGGGCCACAATTGTTTAGAGTCATTGGATACTAGAAACACAATATTCTTAATTCATGAATTATATTTAACATATCCCACAAATATCTTCTCACATATTAATCCTATTATGAATATACTACCTATGAAATTCTTCATTACCTAGGGAATAAAATATATGAAATGATGATATCTAATTCATAGTATGTGTAAAGACAGGAGATAAAAATATATGATCATATGACATTACAATATTAGAATAATGGTTTGTGATCATGAACATATCTTATGAAGCTTATACAAAATATTTCATAGATCATAAACATGTGTCATAAAATATATATTTTGATCATTTCAAAAAACATGGCCCATAAGTGGTAAAATCATCAAAAATAAATCATGAACCATAAATTAATGTCATAAAAATTTGGGACCACCATAAATATTGTAAAAGATATCATAAGTCAAGGAAAATTTCTACGGGGGTGGGGTGAGGGGGGGTTGTACATGGGGGGAGGGGCTATCCAAGGGGGGGCTGTCTAGGGTGTGGATGGGGTTGTCTAGGGGTTGGGTGAGGATGTCAAGGGGGTGGGCGGTGCTGTCCATGGGTGGTTGGTGGTCTATCCATGGGGGTGGGGGTCCATGGGGTTGATAGGGAAGTCCAGCAGGATGGGGGATATCCAGGGGGTTTGTACAGGAGGTTGGAGGGTTGTCCATGGGGGAGGGTGGGATTTCCATGGAGTACGAGGTTTCCAGGTGTGTGGACAGGCTATCCACGAGGGTGAGGGGTTGTCCAGGGAATGCATGAATCAGTCATAGTAAATCATAATGTCAATTTTTATTATTTATAGATAAAAAATAAAGATAATGTGACCTACCTAATGACACATATATTCAGTCACAACAAATTAATAAAAATAAAATTTCAGTAATATCAGTCAAAAATGTAACGGATCAATTTGTTCCTCATCACCATTACTATAATCACTGCCATCATCAGCCTCACCCTTGTCCTCATCATCATCCCCATCATTGTCCACACCCTCCTCAATTCCCTCCAAATTTCCCTCATACTCAGCCTCGACCTCCTCTTTTCCCTCATCATCTGCCTCACCCTTCTTTTCACCCTCCTCCTCTGCCTCAGAATCCTCCTTCTCCTCCTCCTCATCCGCCTCAGCCTCCCCCTCTCCATCGCCTCTACCACCACTAGAACTACAACTTGGTGCACCATATATTGAACGCATTGACAGCATATATTAATAACAAACTGTGATGGACTCTTGTGGAAGTGTTTCATGTAAAACTTCTATCGGTTTCATAAATGAATTGTTTTCCCTAGAAGACTATTCAACCATATTTATGGACCTTTTTTAAACATTTTATTCCTGTTCCATAACCTTATTGAACTCTATGGAAATATAAATCATACATGGGGAGGTATAATACCTCTTGGGAACAATACTCTTCCTATGGATATAGTTTACTCTACCAGGGTGATCATGTCCGGACACCTGATGTAAGTGATAATTTGGCCCAAAATTTTCAGGTTACTGGGCGTCAAGTGCATCTAAAGCAGCCAGTTACAAATATAAATAGAATATTAAGTTTCAAAATAGAGATTAAAATTTTAAATCTACATTGTAAAACAATCAATCTACTATAGAGACAGTTCATTAAACACACTTCCATTTTTCTTCCTTCTACTCTAGTAAAATAGTTTTTCTCGAGGAACATGTTCTTTTATATTAAATTTATGCAAAGAAAATGACACTAAATGTAGGATTTCATAATTAAAAATATGATACCATTAAAAAATTACATAACTAAAATTAAATAACATTTTTAAAATCTAATAAATTATTCATGAAGCAATAGAAATTTCAAGTCGTAAAAAAAATTATAAACTATCATACCTGCTACCTCTCATGATCTGGAATTGTAGTATGCCCCAATTTGTGGAGGTATTTTTTAGCATAAAAGTATTTTATTTCTTCTAGATGGTTCATAAATAAATATCACTAATTAATATTAATGAAAATCATGAAAATTTTCCATTAAATACCCTTAATGTGATTAATACCTTAAACTAGATATTCATCCAATGAGTAATCATCTTTTGATTCTGTTCTAATGGACAATCATCCATGAAACTAACCATATCTAACTATGTTCCCACTATAGCATGATATCTAATATACAACCGATGATTATATGTTCCCCAAAGCTCACCTAAATCCTTTAGATGTGCTGGTCATGAACCCTCATAATTTGGGATTTTAAATTGAAGCTAACACCAAAATATTAATTCATATAAATAAAAAATAATAATATATTTCATTAAAGTAAATATATTTCTTTACCCATATCTATTCCCAAGCATTATCCTTGATTTGATTAGGAAACTGTCTCCATAAGAGTGGGATGACTTGAATGATGTTAGAGTATTTGGAAAGTGTCAACAAAAAACTACAACATTGATGCCCTAATTATTCAATCACTTGACTATCTTAATTGTTTTCCTCCATCAACAGCATGCGGTGGTTCCACACCGCATGCATGTGTGTATGCCCCTGACTCACCTCCTATCAGTACATATAACTATAATGAAAGAAAAAAAATTTATAAATAAATGTTATAATAAAAATAAATAATGGTGTAAATTTTTTTTAGGGTCGTATATGTATCCCTGCGGTAGTCTGATCAATGGGCGCTGCTGGATCCACAGAAACTGAAGGAAAACCCTGTACAAGTGGAGTGGGTCCCAATGTATTCTTCACAAGGGAAGACTTTGGTGGAGTATAAATTGAAGAATATGGAATAAAAAAGCCCCGATAAAAGGAATAAGATGTAAAATAAGATGATAGGGATGGATGGTCGAATGCATGATAGTGAGATGAAATCATCATCAGATATGGTACAGATGGGTGAGGAGGATCAAATGTAAAGGGTGGTGAAATCATGGGAGGCCTAAATATATTGTTTGTCTATAATGAAATATCAGGATCATAATGTGGGATGGAAGATATGTTTGTAGGAGGGGCATGGTCTAATCGGGTACGCTGACTATATCTTCTAGCTCTCACACCAACCCCTCGTACAAACACCATAAGTTCTAGTACCACAATAAGGGTGCTCATCCAATAACTGTCGCATAATAGATGGATCCTTCAAAAAGGATAAAAACAATATTAATCACATGACATTATATATTATCTTAATATATATATTTTAAAGAAAATACTCACTAAATGAACTAGTGGTAGAATTCCCATCTCAGCCATGCAATGATTGTTGTCCATCATCTGTTTCTATCAACTCTCTTCAATTGGTTTCATTTCCTATATTTGAAATCAAATATTGAATAATTAGAAAATGATAAGTAATTTGTAACCCAAAAGACAAAATAAATGATCTTGAATATATATATAATTACTTCAATAAATCATAGAAAATGTAATAATGAAATTTAACTTTTCGTAGGTTGGTTATGTATGATGTCTCATCAGTCCATTAAATTCATGGATGATTAATTCTACCAGACTCATAAGGGGTAAATAAGTTATCAAAATTAAGGAAAAATTTAATTTATTTAGCCCAGGTAGATGATGTAGGTTTCTATACATGTTTTGTAGAAGAATAAAAACCACCATGTTCATTACCTGGTAAAATGTTAAAGTTTTTTCATAGAGATATACTAATTTTATGAAAATCATAGTTGAAGCATTGAAATATTCACAATGTTAGAAATTTTGGTTTCCTACGTTTGAATATAGTTCAACTCCAAATTAATAAATGCAATTCAAATAAAATTGTAACCAATAAAGATTTAAAATTCACTTAACAGTATAGTAAGATAAAATATATTTGTAATAAATATTAAATCAATTTTAATAATACCGACGTTAAAAAACTTTTTCTAGGTAAAATAAAAGAATTGGGAACATGAATAGATGATTTTATATATATCCCACCAAAATATTCAGTTCATAGTCAACTCTAACAATTGAGCTATTATAGTTATCGAATTTAATAAATGGATTGTTTCCAATTGCAATAGGAATTGTGTCAATTCCATCAATGCCATCATCAAAAATATGTCATGGAATTAATTCAAAAATGACCCCAAATTCAAGTTGAATATGGTCTTTGACAAAAAAACATGGTTTCCATGTATGATAATATATATGGTTCGCCGGTTGCAAGAGTGTGAGTCATATCAATTACTCGAAATCCACAATATTCAATAATAGTGCCCTTACTTTTCATCAAATCAAACAAAAATCATTTCTTCATCATGACTCGTACATGAGAATAATAATCCAAGATTATTATTTTATCAATGACTCCATAATAATCAACATTTTTTTATCACAGTCTACAATCTGATGCACAAGCATAACAGTCTGTTGTGGTAGTAACCATAACACCATCATGTTGTGTTCTTATGTTCTTTTCTTGTTCAGTGATAATAAATTTGTACCCATTGATAACAATTGATTTATAGTCATGAACCATGACATTAGGAGCAAAATCAAATTTTTTTATTTCCTCCGAGATAGATTTAGAAGTAAATCTCTATACCTGAAATATAAATGAATATTAAACATAATTAAATAGAGTATTACTTATTTTAAATAGTAATATTATTATCTTAAAAAATAACCAGGCGAAAACTCTTTTCTATGAAAAGTATCCCTCCTAATCAAAGATAAAGAACTCTAATTTCTATTTTTCATCACGTTATATTACCTATAGATAAAATTCTAAATTGATTAAATGATTTATATATATATAAGATGTACATATTGCATTTTCATACAAGGTGTAGTCATCGAATAAATCACAGTTGAACAATACGTTGTGATGTTCCCTCTCCCACACATCAAGACATAATATCGTCAATGTATACGACCTAGGGATTCATCATCTTTGACAAAGTGATAGAATGTGGGTACAATTTTATCATACTGTTCTTGTTTGTTTCTTATTTTTATGTTCATTCTTGTAGTAAGATTAGACAAATACATAGACAAAAAATCCATACATTCTTGACCCAAGAAACTGTTCACAATAAAACCTCTTGGATGATTATTGTTATGGACATATGAAATTAATGTATACATGTTTAATTCAGTTGGATACATAAAAAAATAGGTTCGCCGAGAATTATTTCAGATGAAATATGGACAGTCACATGCCACATACATGTGGAAAATGATGAAGGAAATATTTTCTCTAACTCACAAAAAATTAATGGGGCCTCTGGAAACATTTTTTTCAAGAATGAAATAGAATTATTCTTATTACAAATATCTCTAAACAAATGGAATAACTGATTAAAAAACACCCTTACATTATTGGAAAAAATATGACTAATTGCAATTGGAATCAACTCATGCATATGGATGTGATAATCATGAATCTTCAATGATTTTTACTTGAACACTCTTCTATTAACCCATTCAGATATGTTTCTGGAATAGCCATCAGGAAATTTAATAGTCTATAGTAATCCAGAAATTTATTTTTTTTATATAGGTGTCATTATATAAGAATCACATAGAAATTTCCATTTATTTTCACCGATATGCACATGATGCAATTCTAGTATGATGCCCCAATCCACTAAGTTATGTCGAAACCGTAAATAATATTTTTTTCATTCCCTTAACATTTATAATAATAGAATGCAACATTTCACATATATTTTATACAATATGCATTATGTCTAGGAAATGTCTTAACAAATTGGTTGACCAATAAGGCAAATCAAATAAGATACATCTCTTCTTCCAATTGTAACAGGTTTTAGATGAAACATTCTTTCTCAATCTAGATTTCATTTGACCCGTCTAGAATGAAAACTTGAAATATTTCAATTCATTAAGAACATCTGTTTTAGACATACGCTGAGATGAATCATTTCTCTCCATGGTATTTTAAAATCTTGTACAATTATTTCTATACGGATGATCCTTGGCACGAATCATCGATGTCCCATAAAACTAAAAATACAACGATGTTTTACTTTTCAGGATCATGTATTATTCATAAAAATGGGACATGATAGTTTTCCCTTCGTGCTATATCCATGCATCATTTCATAAGCAATAAAATAATTGATAGTCCACATAAGCACAACACGCATATGAAATATGTCTTTCGAACATGCATCATATGTATGCACACCCACATCCCAAAGAAGTTTCAACTCTACTATTAAATGTTGTATGAATACTTATATATCATTTTTGGGATCAGAAGGGCCAGAAACAAGTATACTCAAGAAATTGAAAGTTTTTTTCATACAGAACCACAAGGGATTATTATAAATGTGTATATAAACTGGCCATGTGTTGTACGATGTATGAATCTACCCAAAAGGATTAAAAAACACATCAAATACAAAACCTAATATTATTCACATCATCAGTAAAATCAGGATATTTAGCATCAAATCAATTCCATGAAAATACAACTACAGGGTGAACCAACTCATCATTAATATTTTTTCTCTCGGTATCATGCCATTGCATTTTTATTGGTATTTCATCAGACATAAACTGATTTCGATGTCTATGGATGAATGGAATGCACCAAATTACTTTATGTGGAACAAAGGATGGTGTTTCCTTACCTTTTTTCTTCCAGCAGGTTGTGCCACATTTTATAAAATCAATTCGGTCCTTAGTTTCCTCCTAGAATAAACTGTAATCATTCAGGAAAGCATGAATTTTGTTTCATGGAAATCCATGTTCTTGAACAAAATTCAATGTGATATAGTGGGTTGAGGGAATATATGCATCATCTAGATGGAATTTCTTCAAGAAGGTATGTATTTAATCAATTCCAGTATTTGAAATCCCATACATAGTTTTCCCATGATACAATTGAATAAAAAATTATAGTTTTTTTCATTTTACCTCATTGATGATATACTGGAGTAGTTGCAGCAACATTCAATTTTTTCACCCTAACAACGCCATCATTTTATTTAGATGCATAATGTGTGATCATATTAAAATCATTATAGGATAAAATGTATTCATTTTCAGGATAATGAATAAACAGAAACCTGTCATATAACAAATTCTCTAATCTAGTTCTCTCATTTAAATCATCATCAATTTTAGATTTCATTTTTTCCACATTGTGATACCACACAAAGTATTTTTCTTAAAAACCATATATGGTTATGGGTTAGCTAACTTCTTCACATCTCAACCATGGTCTTATAACACAATTATAACAAGGGAAGTGTATATGACCACTATGTGATGTTTTTTGAAATGAAAATTATAAAAAGATCTCCAAATTGTTTTGAAAATCATTTGAGATCTGATTGGTTTCATACATCCATCATCAATCCATTCTGTAAAAAAACAATTTAAGTCATTTCATCAAAAGAAATTCAATATGATTGATGTTTCATTGAAAATATATTTAAGTAATTGAGAATTGGTCACATTATATGAAACCATCACTAACAGACTATTGTATATGTGATATATAATATAAATGAAAACAAAATACTATATTTATAACAAAATATATTTTAAGAACTATACATAAGTGTACAAGATCATTTACACATGTGGAGGAGAAATATTCAGGAGTAGAGTAAATTTTAGATCGAAGAAATTTAATATTTTAGTATATCATTTGAGTGATCACATACACAGGCTATGGGGGGTGCAAGGGGGTTGGGGGCTATCCCAGGGGGGTGGGTGTTGTAAACGGTGGTCAGGGGTGTCCTGGGGTGGGAGGGATGTCCACAGTGATGGTGATATTTCCCAGAGGGGTCGGGGTGCCTTTCTAAGGGGTGGGGGCTATATGGGGGTGTACAAGGTGTCCAGGGGGTGGGCGGGCTGTCCACAGGTGTGGCGAAGCTGTCCCTGTGGGTAAGGGGTGTCTAGGCGTTGGACGGTATTTCATGTGGGTGGAGGTGATGTCAAGGGGGTTGGTGGGATTTCTAGGGAGTGGGGGATATTTATGGGTACACGGTTTCCAGGGGTGGCCAGGCTGTCCACGGGGTTGGCAGGGCTGTCCAGGGGGTACGAGGGGGTCTAGTGGATGGATGGGATGTCCACAAGGGGTGGTTGCTGTCTGGGGGGTATGGGGTGTCCAGAGGGTGGGTGGGCTGTCCACATGGGTGGCGGGGATATCCATAGGGTTGGGGGGATTTCCAGGTGGTGTTCACGAGGGTGGAAAGGCAATTCATGAGGGAACCGGTTTTTCAGGGGTGGGCGGGATAAACACAGGGGTGGGGGTTATCAAGGGGTACATAGTGTCCAAGTGGTGGGTGGGCTATCCACTGGGGTGTAAGGGTGGTCTTGGTGGTCGATTGTGTCTAGGGGAATGATGGGAAGCCCACAGTGATGGGGAGTCTATCCAGGGTGTAGGGGTGTCTAGGGGGTGAGTAGGAAATCCATGGGGGTGGAGGGCTGTCCGGGGGGGGTTGGGGGTGTCCACGTGGGTGGGTAGGGTTTCTTGGGTGTGGGGTGTCCAGGGGGTAGAAAGGCTATCCATGGGGGTGGAAGGCCTGTCCAGGTGGTACAAGGTGTCCAAGGGGGTGGGTGGGATGTCCACCGAGGTGGTAGGGTTGTCTAGGGGGTATAGGGTGTTTAGGAGGTGGGTGGACTATCAGATGGGGTATGGGATCTACACCGGGGTAGGGGTGTCCAGGGGGTGGGAGGGCTATCCATAGGGGTGGGTAGGCTATCTAGTGTGGTTAGGGGTCTAGGTGGTGGGATATCTGTCCACAGGGGTGGCGATAATATTCAGGGGGTGGGGGTTGGGGGTCCACTAGGGTGAGTAGGGATGTTTAAGGGGTTGGGGTTGTCCAAGGGGTGGGTGGGATATCAACAGGGGTGACGAGGTTTTCCATGGGGGTATGGGGTGTCCAGCGGTGGGTGTGCTATCCATGGGGGAGGTGTGGATGTCTAGGGGGTTGGGGTGTCCAAAGGGTGGGCGAGCTGTCCATGGGGGTGGGCACTTTCAAGGGGGGTTTGGGGGTGTCCATAGGGTGGGTGGACTATACATTGGAGGGAGGGTGTCCACGAGGTGGTAGTGCTTTCCCCAGCGATGGCGGGGCTTTCCAGGGGGTTGGGATGTCTATGGGGGTTGGGTTGTGTTTAGGGGTGGGGGGATGTCTAGGGGGTGGGGGCTGTCCAGGGGGTGGGGGTTTTCCAGGGGGTGAGGACTGCCCAGGGGGTTGTGGGTGTTGTCCAAGGGGGTATGGGGTGTCCATGGGGTGTTGGGGGGGGGGGTGTCCAGGTAACATTGATAATCAAGAAGCACAATTTCATAACCCAGTTAACATATAATTACCATTGGATATGGGTTCATGACTCACATGTCCCGCAAAAACCTATCACCATATAATTATCCACAAATATTATGAAAAATAAAACTCTCTAATATCAATTCTTAATGCCCAGAATAACAAAAAAAACAATATAATCCAAGAATATACACAATATCACTTATGGTGAACTTCTATAATCTTTTAATACTATTAACTGGCAGTGAATAATTACGTGAAAATGACCATGCTATTTTGTTTCATGATATATATATTAGATAGTAAACAATGTGTAGGCATAAACAACACTGGTCAGTTATATAATGGTTATACTCCTTTATTATGGGTGCCTTCCTATGATATAAAAACATATAACTACCTTAATAATTATATATAACTACCAATGAAAATTTTGATATGAATTCCTTACAGTCATTTTATATTTAAAAAAACATACAAGAGTATTGACGAACTAATTGATGGAGTTGGAATAAATGATCATGTAATAGAGTAATTTTTGGTTCTATCACCATTCAAACAGAATAATCACCCAGAAACCACTCAAGTGGTTCAAGAGGAAGAGAAACAACATTTAATGACTTATTGGGTGGGTATTATCAACATAATGGTAGAGAGTGATATTTGAAAGAAAACATTTAGGGGTACATTCATAATGCATGAGTATCTTATTGTTCCTCTTAGGATAAAAAATTCTAAAACTGTATTTATGTATAAAAAAATAATTTCAATAGACCATAAATATAAAATAAACCTAGGATAAAATAACTCATGACCATATTGACCTCTTCAATGTCAACCAAAATTGTTCTATACAGATAAATCACAACAAATCTGCAAAACTAAGAAGATTTATCTCTTCTGTTCATTAGGGGATCATAAGAAATAGTACATTATAGTGTAATGGAATGAAAAAAATATAAAATAAATGAAGGTGAACCTATTGATTTAATATTGCAGAAAAATTATTTCATGAATCAAATATAGCTTCCCGATTGGAAATTGGAGTTAGCTCTCAAGAGAGGAGGATGGGATGTAGGGTTCGAACCACAACCTAAAATGATATATGCATTTTGTTCATAATGGGATAAAAATACACATTACATTGTAGAAAAATAGAAAGAAAAATCTAAAATTAATGAAATCACACGTTCAAATTTAAATCAGGAGTACAGATCATTGGAAACCAGACCTGTTGTGCTGGGATGTAGCATTTGTGTCATGATTTTATGAAAATTCATCGAGATGGTGAAGGTTATGGGAAACATATTTGAGATGGTGCATCAAGATCTTGTTTTGGGAAAATACCTCAAGATCTCTGGAGTTCTATATCCCGAGACGCATCAATATTTGGGAAATTTCTTTCCCGATGGTTTTAGGAATCTGTTGGGAATATAATATTATCCCATCAGTTTTGAACCTTTGGGAAAAATATCTTCCCAACTATACCCAAAATGTTTTTATACCGTTAGAAAAAACTATTGATCAGCACTATAACCAATGTTTTACTTAAACCATTGGGGAATAAAACAATAATATACCAACAGTTCTACAAAACTGTTGGTATAATAGCCTTTTCCCACTATTTTGTTAAACCGTTGGGAATATTGTGTTGGTATGGGTGGGATTTCCACTAAAGGATATTATATGTTATATGGTCTAATTATGTCGATAATTTTTTTTTGGAAATGCTATTATGTAATTTTACCCCTTATCTTTTTAGTTTAACGCCCTAGTAACCCCTTTTCACCTAAATAATGATAGTTATTTTGTACAATTTTTATTATTCGTAATTGTATAAAATTAAGTTGAACATATTAGAAAATATAAATTGTTATGATTATAAATAAGGAATAAATTTTTACTAATTATAGTAAAATAATTCACAAAAATTAATTTAAAATTAATCGTATAGTCCTAATGAAAAAGTGGTTTTCCAAAGAGAAATTGATTACAGGTTAAAAGGTTTATATATAAAAAGTAATTATTGAAATTATTTAAAAGAACTAACTTTTTGTAATATATATATATATACTAATTTTATTTTTAAAATATCATAAAATAATTTGTATGCTTTTATGTTATTTAAAAGAAATGGAAATTTTAATAAAAATCATTGTCCACTATGCGTTTAAAATATTAACATTTCAGAAAATTCCAAAAGTTTAAACAATAGATAATTTTCACATAATTATTTGACAAATTAGGCCTATTTTTCTATAAAATGTATCACGATTAGTATAAAAAATATTTTAAAATATGTGTGCAAAAGGCTAAAAAAATTCTTTCTAAAATAATATTGTTTTTAGAATAAAATAGTATTAATTATGATAATTTTTCTAGATAAAATTGACCAATGTTAAAATTTTTATTCAATATATCATCTATAAATTTCATTAATGTAATTAAAAAATTTATTTGTGTAACTTATTGAATTAAAATGCATTTTTGGGCATAATAATAGTTTTTAGAAAAAGATAGTCGTTATTTTAATTTCAAATTTATTGGTCATGAAAAAAATCATTATATATATATATATATATCTGTTTGTGTGTAAACAGTAAATTTTCATAATTTAGTTAATAATATTCATACCCACGTTTCCAAAAGCTATAATAAACTTTCATATGAAATAATAAATTTTTAATAGCATGTCATGTTTTTTTTCAAACCTAGTGTGGCGTGTAATGAAAAATAAACTCTATATTATATATAATGTAATCTAAACACATTCTCATGTGTAACACATGATAAAATTAGAGTTTTGTGAAATTAAAAATATTAAAATATTACATTTATTTGAAAATAAATTCAAAATATATTATGGTGTTAGATTCTACCCCACATTAAAATGATTTCTGCCCTTGAAATTCATCACATGGGTACCAAAAAATGCGGACAATTATGCCTTATTTTGTCCTCATATATTTCATAGCATTATAAAGTAGGTGTTTTTGCCAAAAATAAACTTTTACTTGGTTAGTGGTCTTATTTTTTAGATAATTGTACTTATTAGCTAGAATATCCACTAGTATTTTTCATAAAAAATATCATGCATTAGTGGTATAAGCATTCAGTTTAGTACATGTAATTAATCTGGAAAGAAGTTCATCATAAGATATACATGTAACATAACATGAATATGGGAGAGGTTTGGAGGATGCTTTGAGTGATAAGATATGGTCCTAATATGATCAAAAAAAATTAAATGTACTAACATACTAATATATGACCTTTCCTTTCTACCATATCCACAAATTCATTCTTTTTATTTACTTCCATCGACTCCCACTTCATCTCTTAGAGTATGCGTTTTTTATTGACTTGTTATGAATGGAACTCAAAAAATCATAATTTCATTAAAATAATGGAAATTCATTCCTTCTATCTCTTGTTACCATCCTAAAATGGTTACCACTAGTTATCAAATATGAATAAAACATTGTATAATGAAATAATAAATTAAACATCAAAACCTCATCCAAAGTTCAACTTAATAAATTCCCTAAATGGTCAATCTTATAACCGTTCCAAAATTTAAAATTTATAAATAATGTCACCAAATTTACCAAAATTTATTTTGCCTTAATCACCTAAATATTATTTAGAATCTAATAGTGGGAAACTTCTAGATATGTGAATACCTTAGTCATATATTATATTAAAAAAATTGTATAACAACAATTGCCGTAAAATGTAATGAAACTGTACATGTTTGATCATTTTTTATATAAAACCAAAGATTATTTAAAATATTATTTAAATTCAAAATGTTTGTAAGATCCAAAAATGATAACATAGACAATTTTTGACAAAATCATTAATAAATTATAAGGTTATCAATAAGATCGTAATTACATTATCCATATCAATCATTTATTAATACATAATAAATACCATTGTATCTCATTATCAAGAAAATATTAAAGGTTATCATACCTTAGTCAAATGTTTTCCATAAAATATCACCTTTCCAATGAATAAATTTTTGAGTTCACATGGAATGTTAATGATATTACTGAAAATCCATAACAAAAAACTTCTAGATAACAATCCTTATATATTTGATATTTCATTGATTCCAATAAATAAAAAATTTAATCATTAAATTTAATTCATAATTAATTAACTAGGCCAAATTGTGTTATTCCTTAATACAACTTCCTATAATTTGAAATATGAATCATGTATTAACATTCACCTACCTAAATTCCATATTAACTCTTATGTTTAACATAAAAACCCTATAAGAACAACTTAAACCTTTTATATGTCACTCATAGTCTCCGCGTTATCATAAGAATAACCATTACTCATACAAAAAATTGACTTTATTTATGATATTTTCCACCTAAAAAATTATTTTCATACTAGCCATAATTTCCAAATTTAAAATATCCATCCTTTGATTATGCCTTGGGGAATCTTTTATTTTCAAGAATTGTATTAATAGATCTTATCATTTTTCCTCGACAATTAATTTCATTTTGTCCTTATTTTAAACACACAAAACATCTTTAAATTACTCAATGTCATTCACGTGGGATCTTCTTCCCACATTCTAGAAATATAAGAAACTGAAAGTTCTTTATCCTATAGTCTGCATCACACGATCTCTTAGAGAACTCTATCATTCTATTCATCAGTGGTTTTGAGAGTGGGTGTGGGAGAATGTTATTTATAATATACCATCTAAAATTATTAGTAATAATCACAGTATCCATTAATAAATTCACCATCCCATGTGGTTTCACATCAATACATAATCTATGACATTCAGTGTTAACCTAATTATTTGTAGTTCATTCCATTGGCTAAAAAATAGCATAGTGTAACTATAATCATATTCAAGACTCATATAATCCAAAAAATAACTTTATATGATTTTTTTAATCATGACACATTATTATCACTATATGATAACATAGGTTTGACCTATCTTATCCATGATCATCATCTATTTAAATCTATCATAATGGTTTGTAAAAAATATCTATTAACCAAATAATATCCTACAAGAGTTTCAAACTACCTATGTAGTAAGGTCTGTTTTCATGTAGCAAGTAATGATTGGTTCCATAACCATGAAATCTTTTCATATTTATTACCCTTATGATACTGTTTTCCATATCCATATCAACTTTAGTATCGATATAGCTATTTATTGGTAAGAAAACCATATAATATTTTTCTCATTAGAAAATTATATCATAATCGTATATAAAGTCTTATACCCATGTGTTTCCTTAATGTTTTCATAATAATAATATCCAAATGATTAACTAAACAATCCATTAATACCGACAATAAGGACCTAGGATGTTCATATGTATATAGGACATCTTCTTAGATCGATATTCAATATATTTCATAAACACATGGTTGATGACCATAATAATTCAATTTCATTAGAGAATGGAAGAATTGTATTTTTATTTATTGAAATATATTAAACATATCTCTAAAAAATTATCATATTGTAATCCTATTAGGAAAACCCTACATAACCCTTTCTTTATAACATATAGTGGGAAATATAAAAAATAGGTTCTAGATTCTTAGTAAGTGTAAACTTATGAGATATAAATAAATAAACATATGATATCATAAGATAATCAGAATGGTATGTTATCATGAATATAATTATGGAGTTCACAACCAATCCATCATAGATCATATACAAGATTCATGTCATAAAACATTTTCATTCCATAAAACATATCCTATAAGAGTGACAATTCATTATAAATCAGTCATGAACCGTAATCTCATGTAATAAAAGTGTGAAACCATCGTAAATATTGAATACCATTTCATATGTCACGTTTAACTACCAATAACATATATATATTGGATCATGACTTATCAAATATCTACCATTATGAATTGGGATGCAACTATTTCTTGTAGTAGATCACGACTCAGTTATTTTCTATGGTGCATCAAACCCATTGACTTATTTCCCATTTTATCCTCATGAGATATAAAACTTGACAAATGCGATGGAGTGAAATATACTTCCCACCTATCACATATTAAAAATCAAAAATACTTATACAACATGATCATTAAACATTCCTCATCTCATAAACCAAGAAAAGAAATGGGTTTCATAAACATTTCATCACAACATAACCTGCATAAAATAAACATATTTGATAATCAATTCATCATTTATCATAACAGAAAACTTGGAAAAATAAATTGGTTTCATAATAATTTTATTATGGTATAACCCTTGGAATACAAAAAGATTTTATAATCATCTTTTATTCATTAACATAAACCAACTAGTGAAAGAATAAGATTGGTATACATGGTTCAAATCGCCACAAAATTATAATTAACCTCAAATGATATCATCGTAGAAGGAATATGACCTTGAAAGACCACATAGAACATTTCATTATAAAAATAACACTTCTAAATTAATAAACACTTTTTAAAACATAGATAATTTTCAGTATAAACCACTTTTAAAATAGTTTGGAAAAATTATAAATTAATAATTAAAAATAAATTGTTCATGATGGTGGAAAATATCCTTTAATCCATACTAGTTAAAATAATGATTCCTTTAATATTTTAGATAAATGGTATATAATCCATATTTGTAAAAAGATATGAAAAATTATTTTAAAAACCATTTTAAAAAGATAAAAATGGGAAAAATATTATTCATTAAATATATTCTGTAATATTAAAATATATTTTAAAACATTTTTTGAAATGAATTATATAAAATAAAAAATTGATGACTACCTAATAGGGTAATAAATTATGTTTTGAAGATAATAATTATTTTTGTAATCATGGTTTCATAAAGGGAAAAATGTAAAGGGAAAATATGTATTCTCATTATATATGAATATTATAATGAAATTAAATATTTTCATGGGATATGGATCCTAATATTTCATCATCTATAGAAAAATAAAAAATAATCCCAATAAAAGATGAGATCGAATTATAAAACCCTTACCAATTTGGTATTATTTTAGTCATATGCCCCTTCAATGAATAACACCAAAATAGAAATTAAATACCATCATTATAAGAATTTAAATTATATAAAATCTCAATAAGGTATTATATAAACCTCATAAATGAGGATATGTGTTTAAATCATCGTATGTATCATAGAAGGAAACTTGTGACATATAACCCTTACCACTTTGGTTAAATGTGAACTGCAAACCAAATTTAAGATATATACAAAAATATATTTGTATATCTGCATAATTAATAAAATAATAAACATAAAATATATTCATGGTTAGTATATACACAACATATAAAAACAAGTTTTTAATATAGCATGTGTCTCAAGAATATAAAAGTGAGAAGGGAAATCCCTTACCATAGTATCAATTTCCATTATACAAGTTAAAACTACTATATAACAAATATAATTTTATTATATATAATATATATATATATATATATATATATATTATAAAATATATTATTTAATTATGAGCATTTATTACCTTATTATTAAAAATTATGTATTAAAAACATGTTTTGGGTAATAACAGATTTGTTTTCCATGTTTGTATTGATTTTTAATTTCCGGGGCTCTTAATTTAATCATGGTTACATAATATAAAAACATTTAGCCATCATTAAAATATAATTTTTATTATTTATATGTGTACTTATATTAATCACTAAATTATATATATATAAAATTTAATACATCATTTATAGAGACAATAGGCCAGACATATGCATGAATGTTATTTCCATTTTCTTGAAGGATGAAATGAAATAATGTTAAATAATATATTAACATTTTATAATAATTCATAATTCATATATATCACATATATTACTCAAATAATCCCTAGTTAACTTGTATGAAATTATTTAGTGAAAAATTAATAACATTGCATCACGATGTGGTAGTCCATGGCACACATGATCAACATTATCATATTCTCTACATAATGGGAGGTGAGAAGGTATATATGATATACTAATTATATAATTATATTTATATTACAATTAACATATATCTATATTCTTTCTATGAATAATCATACCCATATATGAGGTGTTATATTAGAAAATGGGTCACAACTATTTTTGAGGTGGTAGTTCGTTGTATACAAGAGGGATATTATTGTTTCTCTTTTGAGGGAAAATTTGATGGATATAGGTCAATGACGCAGTATAATAAAATATTAGAATATTTTAGTTATAAATGTTTGGATATTATCATGGTTTAATAATATATTATTTTGGTGGAGTGAAAGGCTCATCATGGGCACCATCAAATGATTATTGTGATTCTTGGGTACTTAGGTGTAGTAGAGTGGTTGAACAAGGTCATCTCACAAAGTATGAAGTAAATTTGACAACTTATTAAAGGCATTTCAAAAATAACATAAAATGGTATAATAAAACTACCAAAAAAGATTGGGGGAAGTGATAACCATTCATACAGCTATAAGAAGTTTAATGGAAAATATTGTTTAATATTTTTATTTTTTTTAAATGAATTTAGATTATAAAGATACAATAAGAAGATGTTTTTTAGAAAATATTTTAAAAGGTGCAATAGATTTAACTATACCTATTCACTCAATTATTTATAATTATAATCTAAATTAACATCCACTTAATTATGATCCCCAGCCCTGTTAACCCCAAAAACCTATGAGAATTATCTTTACCACAAAAATGAAGTGAGTTAAATCCTAGTCTATCTTCGAAACATGCAATCCCACCACCCTGTTTTGATTGATATTCTAAGGATAGTTTATGGTCAGTGGTAAATTAGGGCACAAATCCATTCAGAAAAATGAGTATAAATTGTGTTTAAGGATTATATTTTAAATCTACAAATTTTTATTGTATGTAATTATATTACCTATTAAGATCATGCGCAAACAATTCACACAATACTCGATATAGCGTGTTTTTTTGTTAATTGTTCAATTGATTAATTAGTTTTTCTAATTTAAAAAATCAATTCATGGATCATATTATGTTAATTATAGTGGCTAAATGATTGAAAATAATTATGTTATGACAGTAGAATATTGATCGGTTAGTAGGAAAACTACTCTTCTATGGGTGGTGTGGTTATCATGGAGACGTTTTGCATGAAAAACTGATTGAAAGGGTAGAACCCAATCTCCTCTCCAGTATTGATTCCAACCCAATTATGATGATTTTTATAATAAGAAATTTGAAAAAAATATATGAAAACAGAATAAATAAAATAATAACAAAAATGTTTATTGTACAATCAAAAGTATTACAACATGAAGAAGGAGAAGAAGGGGATGAAAAAGGATTCGTTGAAGAGATCCTTGATTCATGATATAAACTTATTGAAATGGTTGGATAATTGGAGTTCATATCCTTATAATCTACCACAAAATTCCCAATGCACGTCTCAAGCCAACCAAATGATAAAAACACTAATTTATATAGTATATGGGAGGATAGGTTTAATGAGGTTTCAAGTGTGGATGGGGAATCGCGACCAAATATTTTTGTTCAATGTTCACCACCCATTTGACCTCCAAAATGTGTGAACCAACAATTTTTCTAGCTAAAATTATTTGTGCATAATTGATTTGGTGAGATCCTATAAAACCATGGGTCCAATCAAATCTCATATGAAGATGTTCTGGACCCAATATAGAACCAATATCCAATATTGAGGGTCCACCCCACATTTGACTTCATGGTCCGTTTAGTCGAAACAAATTTACATTTTAGAATCAATGTCTTGAAAAAAAGTTATATTTCATTATGATAGAATCACATTTAAAAAATTTAATGTTCAAATAATAAATATTAAAATATTTATCATTGAAATACTATAGTTGACTACAATGGGTAAAAGTGGAATTTCCATCAAATTTTCAAATGAATGATATAATCACAAATATATATCAAATATACATATTTAACAAAATGTGAGAAATGTAATAATTTATTATATTTAAAATATTCAATAAAATAAATTTATCATGGAGGATGAAAAAAATACTATCGTTGATGAATGTTACCACTTCTTATTGTAACCTCCATAGGTTTTCATAGAAATCCTTACTAAAAAATATTTATAATAAAAATGAATATTATATTATTATAGTACAGAATTAATGAATTTATTTTTTCAGGTAATATAAAAACTAAATGGTTTTGGAAGTGTGATGAAGTGTGGAGAGGGTATCCTTTTACAATTGGGGGAGAGGACACACTTGGAATTTTGGAAATTGAAATGGTTTTCCCATGAATTTATCATTCAAAAAAACCCAAAAAAATGAAGATTCTTAGTGGTTATAATTTATGAATATTCCCATGATATAGGATTTTTAATAGATTCTATTTCATTTAACCCCTTGTATTTTTATTTTATCCCTTGATAAACATATTTTCACCTTAAACGAGGTAATTAATTTTTACTATTGTTATTGTAATATATGGTAATACATTAATTATATATTACTATATATAATAAATTTTTATTATTCAAAATATGTAATCTTTTTTTAAAATTTAAATGCATTGAATTGAAAATTTTTAATTTCAAATTTATCTCGTGGATGTGTGGAAAAAACGGGTTTCCAAAGGGAAAGGATTCAAAAGAATAAATAGTTTTTATATACAAAATTGACATTTAATTTATTAAAATAACCTAAATTAGATTAATAGTTATATAATTGAAATTATATCAATTTTATAACCGTTTTAAATTCATATTTATGTTTTTAAATGCTTTAAGCGATTTGAAATTTCTTAATAAAAACCATTGTTTCTATATATTCTTTAAATTATTTATCTTTTCAATAAATTAATATAAATTCACTAAAATTAAAAATTTAAATGATTATTTTAAAAAATAATTTAATTTTTAAACATATTTTTTATAAAATTGGAAAAAATTAATTTTAAAATAAGTCCACAAAATGCGACAAAACAACTTTTTAGAAAATTATAATTTTAAAGTATAAAATTGTAGTAATTACTATTTATTGTATAGAAAACTAATAATATGATTATTTTAAATTTAATTGAATATATATTATTTTAATTTCATTAAAATCATTCAAAAAACGATATTTTTTAAATTATTTTCATAAAATTCATTTGTGTTCAAAAAATATTTTTTTTCTGGAAAAGTCTGTTTTTATGTACATTTCTAATTAATATGTAACTAATAAAGTAATTATATATTCATGTGTTAACCCTATATTTTTGTAAGTTTTATAATACTCTTAATACCATCCATTACAATTTCTAGATGATAACTGTCATATAAAATTATAATATTTTAATTGCATGTCTTTTTTCTTTTAAACTCATCATTATGTGTAACACAGTTTAAATTCAGTATTGTGTATAGCACAAGATAAAATTTCTGTTGAATGTAACCCAATATTTACTTAGTGTCGTTATTATTGAAAAATATATAAATTAAGAAATTTATTTTAATTAAATTAAAAAAAATAAAAATGTTACAAGGAAAATATATCTTAGACAAAGATTTACCATTTATGAAAACTTAATAAATTCCATCAATGGGGATATATAGAGGAAGACTTATTCTCTAACCTCAATCTCTATATCTCATCCACGATTATCTTGATATATATTCGAACAACATTGAGTGAATTTTATGTTAGGTTTAAATTTTTGAGTCTTCTCAATCATCCCATATACAATATCTGGTCATATCATCTTCATTTATCTAACCATATGCAAACAAATTGGAGTTTTACACCACTTACCCTACATGAGCCTCATAAAGTTCCATTAAAATGATATAGTGTGGTTTTTTGTTTTATAATAACTCCATTATGTTAAGGTTTTGACACTAATATCCTTGTAAATACATTGAAGAAGATCTCAACAGATCCTCTTGAGTTTCATTGGTTCCCTCAAACTGACCATTCATCTAAGGATGATATTCAATATAGAAACATAACACCATATCCAACTCTAGATAAATTATTCTCAATTAAAGTAAGGTAAAATTTTTATATTTATCAAATATAATGGGAATTATGACTTCATTTTTTCATACCACTTCCCATATATATATCATGGTGAGTTGGTCCATGGATAAATTTTCATTGAGTGAAATTCAATGTGTTATCTCTATAAGGTGAATGACTACCACAAATATGATTTTATTTGCTTTAGATGTCATATGGAGTCTTATTATGAAATCAATAGTTATTTTTTTCTCATTTCTATACCAGTATATGAATTGTTTATTTCGTACCCTTATACTAACATCATTCAAACATGACTTTTTGGAAAACAGATCATCAAAATACAAATTCTATAACCATACCAATGTGGATTCAAACTAGATTTTTCTATTTATATATATATATATATATACATCTTATTTATTATGGGGTTAATAGAGAATTATGATATATATAATTCATCCAGATGTTCCCAATTTTGTTCTGGTTTTTAGGGGAAACATATATTGGTTCTAAACCGTATAATTCAATAATTAGGATAACTAAACTGTAGAATATTCATTGCCATTTTTAATGAATCTCATCATATATGTAGGCCTCATTGATCCTATCATAAATATATGGTTTAGAATTTATATTATAATATTTTAATGGTGATGATTTTATTATTCCAATTTTATCCTTTTAATATCCTCAAATCTTGTATCCCATGAAATATTTATTTGGATATGGTTTTATGATAATTTCTTCTTAAATAATTTTCCGCTTTTCTTTCCTTCCCAGGATGGTAATGGTTGAAATTTGATGAATCACTAAAGCAATGACCATGGAAATCAATTATATATCAAATTTTTGGTATTTCTACTCATGGATTTAAATTTTCATGGGAATAGTCTATCACTTTTCCATATTGCATATTTACACAACATGATATATTTATGGAAAAATAGCTTTAGATGAAAAATAATTCCCTAGTAGAGGGTAATATAACTATAGGTTCAATTATTATGTTCTTATTTTACTCTTTAATATATCTTTACTTTAATTAGATAAGAAATTGATTTGTTAATTTTGAGTTATCATGGGTTGTGTGATATAAAATCATGATATGTTTCTAACAAATATACAAATGTACCAAGATAATATAGGGTTAGTATGGATTTTTGTCATTTTTGTTGGACTCGGTCATCCACTAATTCCCTGTTATTTTAGGGGAACCTTATGTATACATTTTATAATATTTTCTTCTCAACTTCCTCCTTTAATTTAGAGTTGATAATAATATCATCTATAAATATTACAAAAAATTTATTAATATAATAATTTTAGGATCAATAAATTTTATCAATGAAGATAGAGAGAGTATCTGTAAGTTAAAATGGAATTTCTATGATCTCGTTTTCCTTTGGGGATATCCTCCTTTTTCACATTCATTTGATTATATCCTTACCAAAGATCCACCATGTATAATTATTTTCCTCCATATAGGTACTCAAATTGATAATCAAAATACGGTAGTAGATACTTGTTACTTTTAAAAATATTTTTAAGCTCACAATGATCATTGGAGAGGTGCATTGACTAATCCTTATTCTTGAGGATAATCGTTGGTTCACCCCATAGTGAATTAGTTGTTTATATCAACCCATTATCTATATTATTATAAATTTTTTACTTATGATATTGAAGTCAAATACTGGCTATTATATATATGTTATTATATTTTGGTATGTCTTTTGGTATATATTTTACAGTCCACTCAACCTGTCTTTTGGTATATGCTTTATTGTAAACTCATTCTATAGAATTTTGTTAGTCTTAATCATTTTTTCTATATACACATTCCCATAAGGAAATAATATCCATCCTTGATATGCTGAAACCATTGTAGATTCTTCCTCCTCCTTACTCTTACATAGAATCAAATTGTGACTAAAGATACAGAGGTTGATTCCCATCTCTCATTAATTTATGTTCTATCTATTGAAGGATATACAATTCATTTGTTGAAAAACATAGAATTATTATAATGGGAGTATTATATGGTTTTCCAAGAAGAGTATCCAACAAATTTAGAAATGGGTTGATTTATATTCTTGGTATTCAATAATTTTCTAATTTTCTGCCTTCACCGATTACTCGACATCCATGTTTTGAGGTAGTGTTTGAAATATTATATTAAAATAGCATGACATCAAAGAATTTACTGAACCTGAGTAATGTACTATAATTTATATCATTAAATGAATAACTAGTGTCCCTTTCACTAATTAAATGTTGATATCCATCTCAAAAGACTTAATGACATAAACTCACCCTTTATCTCCAAGCCACGGGCTTTATTTTCAATAGTTGTTATAAAAAACATCTATCTTGGTAAATCTATTTTCATGGTTTCCTTATTCCTTAAAGTTGAAACATGATTAAATTATATGAGGATTAACTAGACAATTCATTTATTCAATCACATTAGTGGGTTTATCCTATAAAAAATCGCTATTCAAGTTCACTTTTTTCCGGTACATAATGAATTTTCTTCTCCCCTTCAGGAAGTATCTAGGATGCTTCTTCCCATAATATTGGAAGGTGGGATATTTTTATTTGATTCCATTATGATATTTATCCATCCGACTACTATAATTATAATCCATCCTACCTATATTATCTTCAGACCTATGATACCCTTGAAATTATATATTATCCATTTTTACATTGAGGGTACACCAAAAAATTTCAACATACTTTTTAATGTACCTAAATTCTAAGTCTCTTCATAGACACATATTTATCCCAAAAAATGAGATTTAAACATTATATTTTAGGGAAATGAAAATGATGGAGGCATATCATGCATGTCTAGTGATGTTCACCTCATAAAAACTGATGGAAGCATCTTTATTTTCCTTGGGGTCTATGAAATTAATCTCTATTTTATGTAGAAGAGTGTAAGAAACTTTTTTTCAGAAAAGATTTTCATGAATTATTTTCACTCAATTACTTTGATCTCCTCCTTTGGATTCATATTTTTTTTATTAATTTCCAACATAGATCATATTTTCCCCATATAAGAAAAACATCAAACACAACCTTCTACTTTACAATGAATTGAAGGATGTAGAAGATCATTACAATGGTGTTAACCCTTTTTTCTATGATTAAGGGATCAAGAGATACACCAAAATTTGAAGTGAATTTTATCATAATGGTAACAATTTTAACATTATATTTCCTTGTTTGATGTAGGATATCCACCCAATTCATGTTTTTATTCAGACCATGAGTTAATTGAGAAATTATATTCAAGAAATTCAGGACTCCAACTCTAATCACCCAAATTGTTCACTTACTCGGTTTCTCTTTTTTCCATCCATTAACTAAAATAAAGGAAAAATTAGTTATGACAGGGTTTTTACTATTAAATACATAATTCGGAAACATTAACATTAAAGTTACAACTCTTAAATGACATATATTCATTAACATATGAATTTCTATGTTTCAATCAAAGCTATTCAAGATCTATTTTCCAACATAAAATGCTAATGGTATTTTAATTTCCATAATATTGGTTAAATAATGAAATTGTTAACATATAAAATCATATGCACCGAGAGTTCCAAAATAGGTATACAAGAACCATTTTTTATTTCCTCAAGTGAAGGTCATGTTAATCCCAATTTAGTGTCACATTTATGGTAAATTGTTCCATATCCACATCCAATTGCAGTATTCATATATGGATGTATTATCTTGAAAAAAACCTCCTATATAAAATACCAAAATTGATGGGTGTTTTTATATGTTTATTATTATTCCTAAATCATCCAAAAGGGTTTTATAATCCTAATTCATATAAATATTTATAGATTACTTATATTCCAAAAATGAACCTCTATTTTTAAACAATTTATTACTAATTTAATAAAAAATGGTACACATATTACAATCCATAATGATCATGAGGTCTTGTGTCTCTGATAAATTAGTTATATATAACAAAAAATTGAATCATTTTTATAATAAAATTATTTAAAATCTCCATAACATTCCCTTAAAATTTTACTACTCACCTAAAATTGAATGGGATAACCTTTGTATGAACATAAGAAAGGGGTTAGAAATAAATCCTTATAAGGGAATAATCAATGCATAAAATATGGTAAAGTAGTAAATTTTATCCAATAAATATATCAAGGTTACAAAAGAGGGGAGGCAGTCATAAATTTGTACATCGATGGATGATATATGATGATAACATAATGGAACCATGAGAATTTGGAAACAATATATAACATGAAATCTTAAACGTAAGTCATGGATAACTTTAAGGGTATAATAACATGGAGTACTTAGTATAAAATATTTTGTACCATACATCATCTGTTATGTGATAAAAACATTACCCAATCCATTAGAATGCTGTATAATTGATGGTCCACCTATTATATTCATATCATGTACATTTATAAGTGTTCCACATAAATCATAAAAATAATAATGTATTTCAATACTTTTAATCACATGATTAAATTGTGTGGGTTACATACATTGATGTATATAATCAATGAATGAAATTTATATATATTTCAATACCCTTGATTGGGAATGGGGATGGGTATTCACTACAATATTTTTTGGCATGGAAAATCAAAGATTAATTTTGGTAGAATAAAAGGGGTACATAAAGATTAATTTAAGGGTTTAATGAGATTAGAATGGTTATCCAATAACATTATAATAATAATTATTCTATCATTTATGCTTAAAAACATTTCCCGGTATGAAAAATTTTAAAGTAGAAGGTATAATATAATGAAGGTTCTTGAATAATAAATAGAAAGAGATGATGAATTACCATAATAAGGTTCTTCAAAAATCATGGGAGGAAGTTATTAAGAGATTGGTAACCCCTTAGGAGTCATCTATATATATGTAAACTTATATTAACATTAGGATAAATGGTTTTTAGATAAGGGAAATGATAGGGTGGGTGGGTTATTATAGAGAATGAGAGGGGAATTATTTATTAATTTATAAACATTGGTTTTGGAAAATATATGATAAAATAATCCAAAAACATACCATAACATGGATTTCCCAGGATTCTTCATGATAAATATGGTTTAAAATATTTTATAATTATAAAAAAACAAAATAATGTAAATAATAATCTTAGTGATATAGAAGTCAGTGATTTTCATTAAGAGTTCATTTTAAAACATTAAAATATAATATTGGTTTCAGAGGATTAATTATTGGTTTATAAAATTTGTTAATAACTAAAAGAGAACATTATTTTAAATAGTAATTTAATTTTGGTCATGGTTTTTATTTATTTTATTTATTAAATCACTTTTTTCTTCTATGATTTAATAATATATACTATATATTTATACCATTATTTTTTTCCCTAAAAAAATACACTATCTGATATTATTATGATAAAATAACCATTATCTAATATAAACAAGATAATTTATAAAATAATTTATATTTTATCAAAATATTATAAAAAATACAATAATTTTCTTATTTAAATTAAAAATAACCATTCGTTGAAAAAATAAGTGGGTTTATGACACTACCAATTTACAACCCTTATAAAAATTAAATTTTACATCATAAGATTATATTACCAGTTATGATTAAAAAATATTATTTATTAATAATATTTTATTCAAATAACATTTATTTGTAAAAAAATATATCTTTGATTGAAAATATATATTTCATAATAATACATTTTTGATAAAGCATGTTATTTAATCATGTATACAGTTACAAAAAGAAAAACTATTATTTTTATTTTACTAAAAAAAAGAAATTCATATTGTTTGGGTATCAATACAAAACACCATATTATAACAATATACACCATGTAAGTCTGGTGTAGGATGGTGATACAGCCAAGGGGTTGTATGAAAAACATGGTTTTGGTTGTGATATTGATAAACATGAAATTCTATTGTAAATGGTTTCAATATTTCTTTAGTTTCTAAATCCTAGAAAGGGATTGGTTAAGGAAAATTCTTAGTGATACCACCTCCGATGGAAGATCTGCTAAATGGGACTCATAGGGTAAAATCATACAAGCTAAGGCTATCACTTATTATGGAAGCTTCAATTAGACATTATCATAATCCTTAATATATACAAATCATTGTATCCAGTTTACAATTGATATACTATAAATATTTATTATTATCAAAAGTATATTAAATAGTATGGGATATAACTTATAAACATCTAAATTAACCCAAATAGTGCATTTTTGTTTTATTAAATAACTTCTAAATTTTTTATTTATTCATTTCAAAAGGGAATTTAATTTATAAAAATTATTATCGTTATATTAAGGTAGAGAATTTAGATAAATATATATATATATACCACAAGAAACTGAAGAACAAATTTGATAAAATGTAACTAAATATGATACCAATGAGGAGGTATTATATTATTAAAGAAAATGATTATTCTATCTATTAACTCCATGGAAAAGATATCTAATTATTTGATGCATTGAGAAGGAAAGACCACGATGTTCATATAATGATTTATATTGAAGGGTATCCATGAATCAAAGCCATATTAATGATGGAAATGGAATTCATAACAAATAGGGAATCACAAATTATATCCCAAATGGTTACCAACCATTACTACTAGAAAAGATCATGTTATAACAATGCGATTATAATGAGTTACAAAAGAATATAAAATATGTGAAAAATTAGATGTCCTCTGATTTCAATGTTGATAGTGAGGGAGCACTAAGGTTTGGTAAAATGATTTAAATACCTACAATTATATTGATACATAAATAATATATGGATGAATCTCATAGTTATATATTCTTTATACACCTAGGAAGTACCAAAATGTATAAAGATCTAAAATTACAACATTGATTGTATAACATGAAAATGGATATTATTGGTTATAGTTCCAAATGTTTGGTATATCATAAATTGAATGATGTGCAAAGACAACCCCAAGGAGTTTAGAAACCACTACATATACTTGTATGGAAGTGAGACATCGTCACTATAGAATCTGTTACTCGTCTTATGAATGAATCAAAGAGAAAAATGATATATATGTAATCATTTATATATTAACAATGAATACTAATTTTATCTCAATACAATAATATTTCTCCCCTAAGGAACTTTATCTTTAATATATTTAGAATGTGTTTGAGACTTCATGGGGTGTGAATTTAAATTTTTCTTATATCTAGATCCACGATTTATATCTTTTTTATAAAAGATCTTTAAAAAGGCTATTAAAATTGAAGTAAAACGTAGAAAAACATATCACTGTAAAAAAATGTATAGTCTGACAAGAGTTTTAAATAATTTATAGTCATTTTATGAGCTATTAAACATATTTTTATAAGGAGTTGTGATCAATATATTCCAATTATTGAATTCTTATATAAAAACAGTTTTGATATGATAATTCAAATAGATCCTTATAAAGAATTATATGGGAAGACGTACAACACTCCATCATGATTGGGTGATGTTAGAGATAGACTATTATCTAGATTATAAATTTTGAGTGAATCAAAAGAAAAGATAAATTGTATCTATAAATATATCTACGCCCCTCATAATTGAAAAATAATTATGATAAAAATTAAATGAAATACACATGGTTTCAATTTAGGGATCATGTTTTATCCAAGATATGAAAATGGAAATATTTCATGAGGTTTTTAAATAATTGGAAACTAATTCCACGGAATATTGAGCCATTTCATATTTTATAGTGCATCATAGAATTTGACTATCGAGTACCACATCCCCAAAATCATTCCATTTCCTACATCATCTTCCATGTCTCCATTTAAAGAGAGTATATGTCAGAACCAATTTATATATTATTCACATACTATAACCTAAATTATCATATAAAGAAGAACTGATCCGCATTACAGATAGATGGGGAAAAATGTTGAGGAGCTATATAACATGAAATGTGAAATTCATGAAAATTAATGAAAGTCAAAAGAAGCTAATTGGGATCCTGAAAAAGTAATGAAGGAAATATATCACCGTGTTTTAAATAAGTAGTCAAATTTTGAGGATGAAATTTCATAAGGGGTAGAATTTAATGACCTGGAAATTTATTCAATAATTAGTAAAATCAATCATTAATTTGTGATGGAAATTTTATTATATTACATAATGTAACTACATATGAAGATTATTATTAAAATAATATTACATGTCAATTAATAATACCAATTATGATATCTAAAACCATTTCAAGGATATGAAATCTATAAAATAGTTACCATGCAATAGTGTACTCTATATGATCCAAATCCTCTATGATGATTATACCTGCCAAGAAAATTTAAAAGAAAAAGAAACTTTTGGAATATAATAGATTTTATTAATGTAATTTTAAGAAAACATGGGAATGAAATAGTAAATTTTTATGGTAAATATATAGTTTGTAATTAGAAATATGACTATTTGGATATTATCATTGCACTAATATTAAGTGAATATGGGTTAATATGTCCATCAGTCAATATAAATTTTGGGAATTATAACAATTGTTACTAATTTTTATATTAGAAATAGTCTTTATAAAGGGTATTGTAAAAATATAATTGATTCATTAGGGAGATAAAATAACCCCATCTACTAAGAATATACATTTTGAAGAAAATTTGATAGAAATTGTGAGGGATGTTTCATTATTGGGTCCCCCATTAAGCAATAATATGTTCATATAAAACCATTGATTCATGAAAGAAATTGATTATTAGATGATTTCATGTTAATGGATATCACCACTATGTCAATGTTAATTGAGAATCCCCATGAAACTACCACCTTTTCACACCTTTCCCTTCGATCCAGTTTCATTAAAACTTGGAGTTATGTATATTGACCATATTATTATAAAAGTTTAATTTACTTTGTATAAATTAAATAGTTATTTATTCAATTTCCTTTTTCATTATTATTTTATTTAGTATACATGAATATATGTTGAATTTGATAAATAGATTTTCGAGTATAAATAAAACATAATGTTTTTTTATAAAATATATGCACTTTTATAGTAAATTATGGTATAATTGTTATTATTTAATTTCATAAATTAGTCTTCTAAAAAAAAATTTATTTAAATATAAATGATAATATTTTTTTTAAGTTCCATGAAAATTTATATAAGTGTAAGAAAAGTAAAAATGTCTTAATTTTATTTATTTTCAATAAATTTGGATTTTTTATTTAAAAGTAAAAAATTTTAATATTATGTAAAATATTTTCAAAAAATAAATATTATATATGAAATAATTATTTCAAAATTATATTGGCATAATATTTTGATAATTTTAAAATAATCATTTAATTTTCAATGAATATTAAATTTTTTTTGTGTTTCTGTATATTTTATACTTTTAAATATGTATTAATGGTCAAATAATAGATAAAAATGTATCCATGGGAATAAATATATTATTTTATTTTTATTATTTATTTTTATGGATCAATATTTATTTTCAAACCAATAAGTGACTTTCCAAAATCAAAAATTTAAATTCAATTGTTAAAAATTATATTATGTGTAAATTTTACTTTTTTATGGTGAAAGTAATATTATAAAATGGATTATAGTTATAATTCATTAACAAATAATAATAAATTACTTAAATGTTTGAAATTGTGAGAAAAAATATTGTTAAGCCGATGGTTTTTTCATTTCCAACAACATAAAATTCTAAATCTTGTATATATAAATTACTTAAAAATACCCAATTATTTACTATAATTATCTGTAATTCCTCTCCATTTCAAATAACTTTTCAACAATATTCTGGTTAATTTACCTCCCAAAGATTACCTTCTAGGTTCCCTTATGGTCTTAAGGTGTTATCCTTATGATGTGAAAAAAACTCTTTAAGGTAATGTAATTATTTTTTTCCACCATTTTTTTCAACTACTTACCTTATAGTAAAAAATTTCATCTTCCCATTATTCATGTATTAAAATTAATCTATTACTATATAAACCATGTATTATTGATTTTATACTTATCTCATATCTCATTGATAATATTAAATAATATTATTTATACCTATTGTGCTTCTGAAATGTTTCCTTTGATTTTATTTCATTTCCCTAAAATATACATATGTTGTGAATACCCAATCCATTTCCCTACTAATGTGTATTGAAATAGATTAAACTATGATTCATTAATTGGTTACTTCCAAATATTAATCCAAAATTTATTTCACGTGTGTTAAAAATGATGCAATAGTTATTTCGTTAAGATTTTATAAATTTAATGACTTAAACATGAATCATCTTCATTATTTACCATGGGTTATTAATGATATGTTTTCTTCTGATATTTGGGGAACATATGAATTTAGATATGTAAAGGTTGCTCATGGATATAACTCTATTATATTGGGTAATGAATTAATCTCTATATATGACATGTTTTATGATACCATGGTGAATAACCTAGGTAATTATGTTTTATGACAACTTTGTAATTAACCATTGTGATATTCTTATGAATGTATCATTTTCATGAAATTTCTACATTTCCATGTCATATATCTTATACTTATGATTATTCTCTCATGTTATTACCCATGTTTTATACATGATTATTTCTCATGTTACATTTCCCTCAAATATCCCTTACTGGGCTTTAGGCTCACCCGTTTCAATTGATGTATGTCCCTAGGAAACTACTTGTAGTGAGGTGGACTAAATGGGAATAAAAAATATACTTATAAAATGATTAAAAAATATAAATTTTTAAACTTTAATTATGTAATTATTATATTATTTACCTTGTTTCCAAGACACAAGACCTTAAAATATTTTTTTAAGTTATTAATATACTATATTTTTTAAAATTTATGTTAAAATTCATATATTTAAAAGGAAAGAACAATTATCTCTCAACTATTCTCTTGTATCCAACTACTTATTCTATAAGTACATAATATGAATATTATATCTTAAAATGTAATTTCTTTTTTTGATACTAAAATATATAAATGTAATATAGTTAAAAAAATTATCCTTCTCTTTATAAAATGTTCATTGAAAATATAATTTGACAATGTTAGAAAATCAAGTTTACTAAATCTAAATGTATCTTTATATTTATAATCTCAAGTAATAAGAGCTTGTAAATCCCTTACCAAATTTACATTTAGAGGATTCAAAATTGAACAATTCCTTAGATGAGATATCATGATCCCCCTCTAGAATATGTAAATCCAAAAATAACCTAAAAGGGTTGAATTTGACTTGAAACCACTCATCCAAGAAATATTGAGTTCTACTTCATGAATAGTTTTTTATTTTTTTATGGTTGAACTATGATAAAATAAAATATTTACACACCTCCTTTACGAAAAATGTAGAAATATCATATTAAATTAAAATAAATTTAATAAAATATTACTAATTCTAATTAAATATATAAAACTAACTCAATTTAACATTGATACATTTGTTATATTCATATGACTTATATATGAAAGAAAAATATATATAATGAACATAATAATCATTATTACATATTATATGCATAATGAAAAAAAGATAATTTATTTATAAGATCAATGTAAACACTGAACATAAATTTATTTAATATAAAATAGACACATAACATTATCATTATCCGTAAATATAACAAAAACCCCCAAAACAAAACATAAATACAATAGATTTTGTTTTAAGAAATCAATAAAAATAAAATAAAATAATTATTTAATAAAAAATTATAAAATTAAAAATTATATACTACATTTACTAAAATCACAAAAAAATTAACAAAAATAATATTTTATCCTATGTACTTCTCATCATCAAATTAAATTAAATACAAACATAACATAAACATAAAATACATATAAATAAATAATGTATATAATGACTAAATGTTATTTATAAATATGTACTCATACTCATCTATCTGTAATTTTTTTTCTTCTATTGTTGTATATGGGACTGTATTTCAAAAGTCTCCTCTTGACTTCTCCATGTTAACAAAATATAAAAGTAAATAAAATGATCCTTCCTAATAATATGATTTCTTATATATCAATGGCCATTAGGGGATTTCCTATAAAGTTATCACCTATATTCAATAAAATTATATCCCGATGAATAATATTTTATGTGTTTGGATGAAGATTTATCTATTAGAAAATGGAAAATTTATCTTTTATAGATATATAATGATGTGGGATTGTTAGAGGGGAATAATTATACAATAAATTTAATGAATTTAATTAAAAAACATAAAAGGCGTTAGTTTAAATGATTTAAATGATTTTAGTGTTAAAAAACATATTCCCAAAAATTGTAACACCCTAAGATTCCATGGTATTCTTCTCTTTGAATAATACTATAGCGTGAAATGTATGCAACAAAGAGTTCAAGCGCACCACGACTTATAAAACATGCCAGTATGAATAGTAATACCCACTTTGTAAAAAATTTAAAATTTTATTTTTCAAAATTTACTAAATGTTTTGGTTCTTAATATAAAAATTCCCTTAGGGTGAATTTTTTTTTATTTTTATGAAAATATTCAATTTTTGACGAATAGTGAAAAACACTACATTATTATTTAAAAATTACTTTTTATTTAAATAATTATTTATTTTATTTAAATTTATATTATGTCAAAATAGATACATAATACCTATATAAGTTTAATATAATTCATTGGAGTCATTTTATAATAATATTAGATGTATACAATTTAATTGAACTTCTTACAGTCATTTACCCACCTTTTAGGCACATTTCCAAAATTGAATAAAACGTAATTCTAATGCCTCTTTGAATTGCATTTAAAAACACTGAGAGACATATTTGACATCAATAAGTAAAATATGGTTCAATAAGACGAAAATATTTTTCTATGTATAGTAACTTCTGATATTCATTTACCACAGTTAAAAATAAAATAGAGTAATTAAAGGTAAAAATAATATTATAATTACCCTAAAAATGTCACAATTTTGTTAGATAAGTGTATTTCGACTAAAATCAACCTTATGAATAAAATATTATCCTTTTGATCCACTTAGACTATATTACGAAATTAATTATTATTTTATTTAAAGATGAGTCATAAGTGTTAAATTCAATGTTTAATAACTAAACTATTTTTAATATAGGGTTATGCATAAGATAAATTCGACTATAAATATTCATTATAAATATAAAAATATTTCCTACATAATGAGTTTTTATTTACAATTTTTATAAATTTAATAATTAAATTTATTTATGATACAATGATGATGTAGTAATTACCTTATTGATGAAACATTAAAATAATTGATATTATAAATATAGAAATAAATGTAAATTGAGACTTCTAAAAAATTAAACTAATTTCTTAGGATGATATGAAATGTTGTGGTTGATTAAATATATTTTTTCCAAGTGATAATGTTGTTATGACTTTTCCAAAAAAACAAAACAAAAAATAGTGTCAGAATTGACATAAATGAGTTTTAGAAACAAATATATATTATTAATTGATATAATATTCCTAAAAATATATGTTTTGGAAAAATGACTTATATAAGGAAAAATATATTAATAATTCACCACATTGGGTTCTATTGGATTTTTATTGTAATATTATTGATTTTTTTTAAAATAATACAAATATATATTGTAAAAGTTTAACTACTTAACTAAGAGTTACATCAAAATGATAAGGTTAATATAGTGACCTAAAACTATCTAAAGCCTATTAGTTGAGCGTTTTTAGACCTATAACCACTTTATCCTATAATTATATAATTTTTGATCCATTATAAACTGAATATGATTGTATAAAAAAGTAATATTTTAAACTATTCTAAAAGTGACCCCAAACTCTCTTATAAAAGTGTACTTACCATTCCCTCAAAACCACACCTCCAAATCCATTTTTCTCAGCCACCCTAACTCAAATATACTCACAACTAACTTAAAATGGGCTTATAGTCCTTACTTTGATCCGAAAGCCAACCTAAAGAGCCGTTTTGATCAACTCAAAAGGAAACACCTGAATAAGAAGTAATAATCTCACCCCCTCATTCAACATTCTTTTCTTATTTAACTTCACATTTAACAGTTTTTTCCATACCAAAATAATAAATATAATACCTTATACATACTGTTATATTATTAAAAATATGGTACAACCATATTCATTATTCTATCCATCCTATGAAATATAAATTCATCATACATGTATATGTATGGCTTACAATCTCCAAGTCGTGGTGTATTTTGTTATTCAACAAATAATTTTTTGGATGACTATAATAAAAGGAAATAATTGATTTAAATAATAATTATAAGATTTTTATGATTATGTATATATGATATACCATCCAATTACATACGATTTAACCATCAGTAGAATATTATTGTTGTTCGTGCATATGCATGGATTACCATATCCACGAATGCGATGAGATTCATTCCACATTGTAACCATTTGAGAATAAATATCATTATATAATTAAACAATAATTTTTAAGAACATAATATCATTTTGGATCAAAAAAATCCTATCTATAACAAATATGTCTTACGTAACAAGACATATAAAGATAAATGAATCAAGTGACACCCGAAACAATGATACTACTGAAATATTATTAACAAAGCAACATTAAAAGATAATATTTGATATCATATTTATGTATCTGAATCATTTAAAATTTAATAAAAACTATTTCACCATTATAAATGTGGATAATGTACGCTCAACTAAGGAAAATTACAAGGTAAAAGGTTTCTTATCTGGCATTCAATTTAGTGATATTTTCATTGTTCGCCACTTATTTATTGCAAGCAGTGTATTGTGTACTACATTTCAATATATATTATCATGGTTATATTTATATTCATCGTATTATTTGATTCATTTGGTTGTTATTAAATTTTTTTCACACTACTTGATTTATTACAATGTGGAAAGGGCTTTTCATCTCACATTTTGTTTCTTTGAAATTCATGCAATTGTTCCTACTATTTCATTTTGTGTATTGTATGTACTCCCCTAGATTATAATTTTTGTGTAATATACATTAATTTATGGGAATTTAAAACTTAATTTTATGATCCTTCTTTCATGGGTTGTATGTTTCGTATGTTACAAAATTGGTAAGGGAATTTCTAATTTTAATTTCCACTCGTGGGGTTTTACGAAAAAATCATTGATTGTTTTACTCCAATATTTTGTGCGAAATCACTATTTATTTACTTATGTAATAATTTTCACACCCCTTTGTGTGATTATAATTTTGATACACATAATAACTACATTGATAAATTCCCATGTCATTGATATGAAATTGATTAGAGTAATCTTAACTCAATTTCCATTCATTGAGTTAAACATCCATATAATTTGTGTTGTTGTTTCAAGAATATGTTTGAATTTCCACTTATTGATTTACACTTAATATTTAATCATATTTAGGGTATTTATATTTTTCCCACATAATTTTTTCATTGATATATCCATAACCTAATGATACAGACTTTATAATGGATTTCATCTCAATTTACATTATATTGAGACTTCTTTGTTTTTATGCACCAATTATCTTTTATATGTTGAATAAACTATACTTTGACATAATATATCATGAAAATATTTACTCTAATGATATTATAGTGTTTAATTACCAAAATATTTTGTATTTACGTGTCATTCATTCGGTTAGGAACTCCTTAACTAAAATACCGTATTACATTTTTCAAATATTTACTCTTCAAAATAATTCTCATTGATGTCCATGTTTTAAAAATGATTTTAAGGATTTATTTATATAGACATTAATTATTTGAAATTAAAATTTCTCTCAAATGATTTAATGTGGTATAGGACACAATGATTAAAAAATCTCTTTTAAACAACTTCTTTGATAAATAGTGAAACTTTTAATGATTTCATGAAAAAGGGGATAATTCTCTCAAATTTTTTTACTTATTATTTTCATCTATTAAAATATCATTAATTTTATTTTATTCTTGAATTGAGTTTGATTTATTATTATAAAATCATACATATTTTATTTAATGAGGTATGTTTGATAGTGGATGTGCTATTTTAATACCATTAATGGTTTATGGTTAATGTATTAACTTTTTGGAAGCTAGTTTTAAAATGAATATTTACATTATGATTCAAAATTTTCATATCATGAATGAATTTGACATAATAAGTGATGGGTGGAGCCCGATATAGCTCCTCAATGCATCGGTTGGTCTCATGAGTCAAACTAGTGTCTTAGCACAAGGCCTTGACAAAATCATTATTTGTAGTCTTGGAATGAGGCCTTGACTATGTGGTTATGATGTGTGGCATTATGCATTCCATTATTATGAAATTATCTATTCATATTACATGGGATTAGTCAACTAGTATAATATTCATATGAATAAGTAAATGACATTATTTGATTTATATTTTCCATATTATGCTGAAATTTATGTTTAAAAGGCTTGTGTTTTAGGCTTATACACTGCCTTAAATGTTTATGATTATATACGAAATTTTCCTCTATATTGTTATCCTTACTAATAAACTGAGCTCACCCCTTTCAATGTTTTATTTTTCCTAGGATGTGAAGAAATATATCATGTTTAACCTACAAGAATAGGATAAGGGATATTAGTCTATTCCAAGGGGACACAATGTTGTTTTTATTACTTCATGATGTAATGTAAAACTTATTTATGTATTTAGTACTTCCAAGTATACAAAACTAATTGTTATTTTGGGACTGGATCTCTTGGGATCATGCCAATGATATGTAATAATGCACTGACTCTAGTTAACATTGGTTATGACGTTATAGATGGTATCAAATAGAATTTTTGTATAAACCATTGAAACTTGATTTAAAAAACACTGATTAGAGAACTTTACCCTAAGATAAACTTTTTGGATTGGTATAAAAGACCATAAAAAATATGGTAATGTAGATATTATGTGTGATTCCAAGAAATACATCCATGTCTGGATACGAGTAGGTAGAGGCTTCTCTGGCACAGATGTATCTAAGGATAATACACGAAAACACCACTTTGAGCTAGAATCGAACGGGAACCGGTGCACAACAATGGGCCTTGTTACACTCTTGGTTATGACACTCCCCTGGGATAAGCTTCGGATAATTCGTATTTTCCTAAAAAACTGATTTGATGTATATTACAATAATATGAGAATAAATTACCTTGGTTAATCATAAGGTGTTTTATATGGAAAATAAGTTGTCATGATAATCTCTAAATGATTTATGAAAATTTTTTCCCACACGATGATTTATAGTTTTAGTCAATGGATGGATTCCAAGGAAGTCAAAATAACATCGAACATGATGTACAAGGTGGGAATAGTGGTGGAAATGAGAAACAAAATGGAATATTGATTGGAGTAAAAGATATTGTGTTCATGTAGAATCAGTTTTCCAATCATACAATCAACATCATATATATTAATAAACTCCCAGACTCAACAAAAAAGTGAAAGGTAATGAATGATTAGTTCTCCAGTAGTGGAGACCAAGGAGAATAGAATGCTCGATTTGCATCATACAGGAAATGTGGAAGGAGACACCCCGGAAAGTGTCTCAATAGAAAAAAGAAATTCATTATGTGTGAAAAAGAACGACTTAAAGTAAATAATTTCCATTGAAAAATGAAGAGTACTGTTAAAGAATATAGAAATGATACCAGTAATCTATTTAAAGTCATTTCCTATATATTGTGGGGAACTGAGAATTACCTAAATCAATTCCCTATTCAATGGTATATCCTTTTTTTTCTAGGAAGAAGCAATGTTGAAATAAATGGATGAAGAAAATGTTAAAAATATTAGTGCTCTTGGTTGATGGATTACTTTGGATGACTTTTCTCTCATATGTATAATTCTGTAGTTTGTTATCTGATAATTCTATTTAAGGAAGATTTATAATTTCTTATTTGGGTATAGTTATAAATAACCATTTGGGTTTAAATGATCCTTGAAATTGACGAAATTAAAGGTTATTTATTTTTGGGATGAAAATGAGAGGTATGAGATAACATTTGTGGTTAAATTATGTTATAGTTATTTTGAAGAATCTATCTTAGTTTGATAATGTTATAAAATATTGTTTTTGAAAAGGGACAACATGAAGAATCATTGACAACCCATCACATTGTAAAAATCTACAGGAATCAACCACACAACCAATGGGAGACTTATTTATCTCCAACCACTAGACTACGTAAAGCCCCTAGTTTTCATGACTAAATTTTTTTAGTAAAATTATTTTTTTGATCAATAATAAGATAATTAGGGATTTTATGTTCTATTAAATGAATATATGTATTATAGTAAAAGGTTTTGGTGATTAAGTGTTAAATGTTATTTTGGAAGACATTTGCTCTATTGGGAACACTATATGCCAATGTAAAATAGATAACTATGGTATTTCATTTTGAGGGTTAATGGGGGATTTTTATCTATTTTTTATTGAGGATTAATAGTGTTTTGGGATATTTATTGAAATAGTTAACCTATCATAGAAAATATGTTATTGATTTAATTACTTTTAAGTATGTGACTTTAAGAGTAGTCGATGTTATTTGTAGATACAAATTAACCTGGAAGACTATGTAATAAAAATCCTCGGAGTTTTGGTTTTCAATCCTAGTTTGGAATATATTTATAGAATTTTAACGACAATAGTTTATTGAATGGTATTTATTAATCTTTGGATATCATTGTTTTAATTTTATAAATTATGGTTTGTATTTCTTTCTTTGAAGGATTATCTTTTTTTGGGATCATCTGATCTTGTACTAACCATTTCGGTTTTGGTTAATCTCCAAATACAATGGAAATATATAGTTCATCCTTCGTGGATTATGCGATTCTATACAACTTGATTCTAGGTCTTCAGGTGTAACCAAGTCATCTTGAATACTCATCGTATGAAGTGAAATATGAGTTTGTGGTATAAATTAGTTAAAGGATGGAACTGTACTTATCTAGTAATTTCTTTCATTATTATTATATGAAGAAATTTATTCTTAAACCATAATAAATGGATAAAAAATCGTAAAATTTATTTTCCTAATACCTTACAGTATTTATCAAATATTTATAGATTTGAGGTCCTAAATTTTCCATTCACTAGTTTGTGATTGATGACCTCAATCACTCCATATAAATATTTACATTTTCCCACCAATATTAATTTCCAACAATATTCTCCTATTTGAAATCCTAATTTGGTGGTCAATTTTTCAGTTCCCTTCCCCACGTATTTAGACTAAATTTTATTAACCCTATTATTGATGTTGGTTTTCCACAAAGGTATTTTTTATTTTAAATAACCTTTTATTTCCAAAGAAAAATTTCAAATTGCGAGGTCGAAATTTATTGAAGGTGGGAAGAATGTAACACAAGAATCTTACTTAGTATGATTCTCTTTGAATAATATAACAGTGTGCGATGTATGCAACACCAAGTTCATGTGCACCACGACCTATCAAACTAGCCATTATGAATAGTAATACCCACTTTTTGAAATTTTATAAATTTTATTTCTAAAGTGGACATTAATTCTGGGTTCGGAATATCAAAATATTCTTAGTGTGAATTTTTGGTATTTTTCTAAAAACATTCAATTTGTGATAAATAGTGAAAAACACCACGTTATTGTTTAAAACAGAAATTTTATTTAAATATTTATTTATTATAAATAAATTTATATTAACTTATCATAGATATATAAGACTTATATAATTTCAATATAATTCATCATAGTCATTTAATAATAAGATTAGATTTATAAACTTTTGTTGAATTTTTTATCATCTTTTACCCACCTTCTATGCACATGTGCAAATTTTCATAAAACATAATTTTACCACTTCTATGAATTGTATTTCGAAAATCCAAGAGACATGGTTTACATAATTAAGTAATATGTAGTTCAAGAAGATGAAAATATTTTTTGGTGAATAGTAACATTTGACTTTTACTTACTTTTGTTAAAAGTAAATAGGGTAATTAATGGAAAAAATGATATTATAATTACCCTAACACATGTCCTAATTCTATTGGATGTGTGTATTTCGACCAAAACCAACCTTAGGATTAAAATATGATCTTCTTGGTCCACATATATTATATTAATACATTTAATATTATTTTATTTAAAGAAGAGTTAAATGTGATAAATTCAATATTAAAGAACTAAACCATTTTTAATATAGGGTTAAAAAGAAGATAAATTCAACTATATATATTCATTATAAATATTAAATGATTTCATAACAAAATATATTTTACTTATAATTTTTAGAGAATATATAATTAAATTTATTTATGATTCAATGATGATGTAGTAATTACCATATAAACGAAAGATTAAAATAATTGATATTATAAATATACAAATAAATGGTAGTTGAGAGTTATAATTAATTACACAAATTTTCTTGGTTAATATTACATTTTAGGGTTGATTAAATGTTTTTTTTTCAAATTCATTAAGTTTTTATGACTTTCACAAAAACAAAATACAAATTAGTGTCAAAATATACATAAATGAGTTTAAAAAAATACTATATTATTAATTGATATAATATTCCTAAAAAATTTTGGTTCATAAAAAGGACTTATATAAGGTTATATATATCATTAATGAACCACATGGGGTTTTATTGGATTTTAATAGTGTGTTTAATAAACATTTATTATAATAATACAAATATATATGGTAAAAGTTAAACTATTTAACTAAGAGTTAAATCTAAAAAATATGGTTCATATGATGACCTAAACCTGTATAAAACTTATTGGTTGAGATTTTTTTGACCCATATCCACCTTATCCTTTAAATAAATCATTTTTGAGCCATTATAAAATAAATACCTTTGTATAATAAAATAATATTTTAAACTTTTCTTAAAGTGACCCTCACCTCTCTTATAAAACAGCACTTCACCATATCTCAAAATAACCCCACGAAAGCCATTTAAATCGGAAAAACCATAATCAATCGTCCTAAAAAATACCATCACATTGACCTAGATGCCTTAATTTGATCATAAATCCTATCTATGGATCCATTTTGATCAACTCAAAAGGTTACACCCGAAGTATAGGTAATAATTTCACGACCTCTTTCTAAGTTTTTTTCTTCTTTCACTTCCTATTTCATTGTTGTATACATACCAAAATAATAAATCCAGTACATTAAATATTCTATGGTGTTATTATAAATATGTTTCAACCATATTCATTATTCAATCCATCCTAATAAATATGAAGTCTCCATACGTGTGTACATTGGGCTTACCATCTTCACGTCGTGGTGTAGTTTGTTATTCGACACTTAATTATTTGGATAGGTATAATAATTAGTTTAATTGATCTAAATAATAAATATAACATGTCAATGAGTCTATATATATGATATACCATACAATTACACATGATTTCACCATTAATAGAATGGTATTGTCTCTCGTGCATATGTACGAATTACCGTCTCCACGAACGTGATGAGATTCATTTCCCATCGAAACCATTCAAGAATAAATATCATTATATGATTAAAATATATTGTTTAAGAAAATAATATAATTCTTGATACAGATAAGATACATCCTATCTAAAACAAACATGACTTACATAACAAAACTTATAAAGAAAAACGAATTAGTTTGCACCCGAAACAAATATACTACTGAAATATTATTAACAAAGAAATATTAAATGATTATATATGGAATAATATTTATCTACATGGTTATTTTATATTTTAATAACAATTATTTCACCATTATACATAATTTTATCATTTCCTCAACTAAGGAAATGTATAAAGAAAGGGGTTTCTTATCACACTTTTAATTCCATGACATTTCCATTGGTCAACCCTTATTTTTTGAATGGGGTTTATTGTGTAATTCCATTTGATATATTTTATCATTATTATCTTTATATTAATGGTAAACTGTGATTAATTTTGTGTTTATTAACTTTTGGTAATACGACTCGATTGATTACAACATGGTAATGAGTTTTCATCTCACTTTTTATTCTCGTGAGATTCATGTTATATTTTCCAATATTTTCTTTGGTGTGGTGTATACAATGAAAATGATTCACTATTTGTATAATATACATTAAATTATGGGTAATTTAAACCAAATTTTATTATCCTTATTTAATTCGTTTTATGTTTCTTTAGGTACCAAATCAGTAAGGGGATTTCTAATTTCAATTTCAACTCATTTGGTTTTACGCAAACTTCATTGATTATTTTACTCCATGATTATGTGTGGAATAACTATTTATTTACTTATTTAGTAATTTCTATTCCCCTTTGTGTGGATATAATTTTCATACACAAAATCCCCCCATTGATAAATTCCCAAGTCATCGATATGAACTGTATATGGGTAATCATTACTCAACTTCCACTCATTGAGTTAAACATCCATGTCATTGGTGTTGTTGTTACAAGAATATGTGTGAATTTCCTCTGATTTATTTTACACAAAATATCCAATCATATTGAGTTTATTAATAATTTTCATATGTAATTATGTCATTGATATATCCATAACTAAAGGATATGGTCTTTACAAGGGATTTCATCTCAATTTACATTCTATTGAGAATTCTTTGTTGTTTTGTAGAAATTCAATTTTATATTGTGTATATACTATAATTAGAAATATTTTATCATTAATCCCTTTATTCTCAAGATATTATAATTTTTATATTACCTTTTGTTTTTTTATTTACACTTCTTTCATTTGGTTTTAAACTCTTTAACTAAAATATAATTTTACATTTTTAATGATTTATTCTTCTAAATCATTCTCGTTAATGTCCATGTTTAAAAAAACAATTAAGGATTTATTCATATATACATGAATTTTTTGAAATTAAAATTCCATTCAAATGTTTAAAAGAGTTATAGGAACCCTTTATTCAAAATTATATTTTAAAGAAATTATTTGATAAATAGTGTGACTTTTAAATGTATTTAAAAAATAGGGGATATTTATCTCAAATATTTTTACTAATTATTTTCACATATGTCAATGTATTTCATTATATTTTATTTATCGTTGAGAATGATTTATTATAATAAAATCATCTATATTTTATTGAGTTATTTATTATTGACTATGGAACTGCTATTTTTATAAAATTTGTGGGTTATTGTTGAAGTAATAACATTTCATATGCAGTTTGTAATATGAATATCTATGATATGTTTCAACATTTTTATAAGAGGAACACATTGGATATATTAAGTGGATGGTGGAACCCACTATAGCTCTTCGATGGATTGGTATATCTAATGATACAAACTAGTGTCTTGGCATAAGGCCTTCAAGAAATGTTAATTATTATTCTTGAAAAGTGTCCTTAACTATGTGGTTATGATGACTAGAATTATGTATTAAATCATTTTGAAATTATATATTGGTATTAAATATGATTATTGTACTAGTATAATATCCATTTGAATATTTAAATGGAATTATTTTATCTATATTTTTTATATTAAACTGAAATTTATGTTTAAAAGTCTCGTGTTTTAGTCATATACATGCCTTAACTGTTAATGGTTATTTATGAATGTTTTTTATGTATTGATATCCTTAATAAGCATCAAATCTCACCCCATTCAATGTATTATTTTTCCAAGGAGTTGATGAAGTATATCATGATTAACTTATAGGAATATGTTAAGGTATTTGAGTGTGTTCAAAGGGGAAAAATGTGGTTTTTCTTAATTCAATGGTGTATTGTAAAACTTATTTATGTATCTAGTACTTCCAAGTCTATTAAACATACCAGCCTTTCAAGACATGATCTCTTGTTATCATTCCAATGATATGTAATAATGCACCATCTCTAGGTAACTAGGGTGAGGGAGTGACAAAAATAATATGTGAATGTTGACCAATTGTGAAGGATAACAATTTATGATTATATAAAAGAATCAGCTTTGATAAATAATTATTTTTCATTTATCAACTAAACTAATATAGTCATTTCATAAATTTATCTAATTAATGAAAATATTTCTTCCTAGAGTAGGTCTCATAAAATGAAAATTCTCATGCCAACCTATATATTGATTTTAATGGTTAAATATGAATAATGTTTTGATAAAATTTTTATATAGATTATATCAAATAGTGATAAACATCCCTTGATAATTTAAAATCAATCAAAAAATAAAGGTAAATATTTTATTAATTTGGTATTATTCTCTATTATTGGTCATCTATATGAGGATGAAATTTTCTCTAAATTGATGTCTTTCTAATATATTATAATTGTTATTTATAAAATGGTTATGTAAAATAAAGATACTAGTTTGATATGATGGAAAATGGAATTCTATATAACAAAAACATATTATAAACATTGGAAAATTGTTCAAATTAATAAAATTTAAATGAATAACATATAAAATCATCAAATATATATTTTATTGGATAATAAAAAATGATACAACTTTGTATCATAGACTATTATTACTTATATGGAATAAATATTTCTTAAATACTTCAAAAAATTGATTTTAATATATACAATGAAAATATTCAATTTCATCATAAACTAAGGTAATGTTTTAGAATTAAAAATATATCATTAGTACATAGCCTTTAACTTTTTGTAAGATCAAAATAAAAAATAACTTTTCATGAAATTCCTCCTTTATCCTATTCCACTAAAACTATATTTTAATATCAATATATATGTTTTTTTTCAAATATTGGTGGTCTAAGAAGATTAATTGAAAAATGAAATAACATATAATTTTATAGGAGAAGTAAAAATTAACAAACCATTGATTTTAAAGATTATATATGGCACTTTGATCCATAAATCAATGATCTTCCCACTATTTTAAATATTGTAAATCTATCTCCACTCAAAATTTGTAAATTAGGCCTCATTTATCAGGTTGAAAAAATTGAAAGTTAAATTATCCACATATTACACCACAAATGAAATTTATTACCTATGAATAAATTTTTATCATCATATTTATAATCTTCCAATTATGGGTTAATATATTAAATATGTGTCATTTGATTTGAAACACGTAAAATTTTCCATTTAATTTTATTAACCCAATGTATATGTATATTCTGTGTTTAAGGTAATAAGTTACACAACCCACTTTAATTAATATAATATCAAATTTCTCTCCTATAAAATATAATAAAAAAAATTTATATTTTTAACTCATTATAATATTCTCAATAAAAAATATTTTCTGAAATACATCAATTCTTAATCAATGATTAGTATATCAAGATCACAGATAAATTTGTTTCTTGAGGTGTAACGCCCCGACCCTAGTTACCCAGAGTCAGTGCATTATTACATAACATTGGCATGATCACGGAAAGATCAAGTTTCGAAAGACCGATTAGTTTAGTAGCCTTGGAATAACTAGATACATCCATAAATTTTTACATTACATCATAAAAAAAACATCTTGTCCTCATATCCCCTCATACTACCCCTGCAGGTCATTCATAAATTACTTCTTCATAATCCTGGGAAAAATAAAACATTGAAAGGGGTGAGCTCGGATGCTCAGTAAGGATAACATTATAGCAGAAGCTTTCATAAATAAGAATAAACACTTAAGGCAATTTATAACTAAAACAAAAGCCTTTTAAATTTGAACTTCAGCATAAAATGGAAAAGGTAAAATGAAATAATGCCATTTACTTACTCACATGGATATTCTACTAGTCAAATGATCACATGCAATATCAATAACCACTTTCATAATGATGGAATGCATAATGCCAGACTATCATAACCACATAGCCAAGGCCTCGTGCCAAGACAACAAATAAGATTTTTCCAAGGCCTTGTGCCAAGACACTAGTTTGCCTCATGAGACCTACCGATGCATCGAGGAGCTATAGCGGGCTCCACCCGTCACTTATTAAGTCCAATGCATTCCTCATATGAACAGGTTTAAACATAACATAAACATTCGTATTAAAAATAGCATACGAAATGTCAATACTTTTACCACAAACCATGAGTGGTATAAAAATAGCACATCCACAGTCAAACATAACTCATTCGATACAATATGGAAGATTGTATTGTATCACATTAACCTCAATCAAGAATAATTAAGGATGTTGACATAGATGAAAATAATCATCAAAACTATTTGAGAGAAATATCCCCCTTTTCTTGAAAACATTTAAAAGTCACACTATTTGTCAAGAAGCCATTTAAAAATAGATTTTTGAATCAAAGTGTCCCATACCACTTTGAAACTTTTTAAAAGGAATTTTAATTTCTAAACTTTAATGTCCATATAAATAAATCCTTAAAACCATTTTTAAAACATGGACATTAATGAGAATGATTTAGATTAATAAGTCTTTAAAACTTTTAAAAATGGTATTTTAGTTAGAGATTCTAACCAAAAGAGAGACACTTGAATGAAAATAATTGAGGTAATAAAAACTTTTTAATATCATGAGAATAAAGGGAATTCATGACATACTATGTCAAATTACATTATATACACCACATAAAAGTGATTTGGTGTATATCAAAAAAGAAGTCTCGATGGAATGTAAGTTGAGATGAAATCTATCATAAATGCCATATACTTAGGTTAAGGATAAATCAACAACATAATTATGTGTGAAAAATATAAATACACTAAATATGATTGGATATTCAGTGTAAAACAATCAAAGTATATTCACACATATTCCTGTAAAAACAACACCAACGAATTGGATGTTTAACTCAACAAATGGTGAAAGAGTTAAAATTACTCTTATGAAATTCATATCAATGACTTGAGAATTTTCAATGGAGTTATTATGTGTATCAAAAGTATATCCACAGGAAGGGGAGTGGAAATTATGACATAATCAAATGAATAGTGATTCCACACATAATCTTGGGGTAATATAATCAATGAAATATGCGTAAATCCAAATGAGTGGAAATTGAAATCTCAAATTCCCTTATTGATTAGGTAACTTAAGAAACAAACACCCATGAAATAAAGATCATACCATGATGATGTAAATACCCATAAAATAAAGTATATTACACAATTAATACAATCATGGGTAGTACACATACACCACATGCAATAATTAAGTGGTGATCAATGGAATTCTCACGGAATTAAAAGTGAGACAAGAAACCCCTTACCACGTTAATCAACTGAGTCGCATGGCCAAAAGTTAATAACCACCAAATGATTTACAGAATAACATTAATATAAAGTGAATCATAGAAGTACACAATACACCACTTTCAATAATTTAGTAGCGAACAATGGAAATCTCACGGAATTGAAAGTGAGATAAGAGAATCCCTTACTTTGTACTTTTTCCTTGGTCGATGGTAGGTTTACCTCCTGTATAATGGTGAAATAATTGTTATTGAATAATACAAGAATCATTTACTTTAATGTGATATCATATATGATCTTTTAACATTGATTTGTTAATAATATCTTAGAATTATCGTCATTTCGGGTGTTAACGGGTTCATTTTACTTTATATTCTTTGTTATGTGAGCCATATTCGTTATTAATGGGATGTGTATTATTCAAATACAGAATGGTATCAAGTCCTTAAACATAATTTTTAAATAATCAAATGATAATTATACTTGAATGGATACGATGGATAATGAATCTCATCGCGTTCGTGGAGACGGTAGTCCGTACGTACGCACGAACGCTACTTCCATTTAATTTTTATTTTAAAAGAATCGAATCCAAATGATACATAGGTAAATTACTATTCCAGTATAATATAATATTTTATATATGTTACATAAGTTCATTAACACCATCCTTTATTCGTTCCATGTGTGGTATGAACGAGTCATATCATTTTAAGGGGGCGGTAGTCCGCACTTCCTCAAATGAAATTATCGTATGTATATACAACATGAAATGAATAATGGTATGAAATAAAATGGAATTACAGAAGATTATATATAAAATATATATCATTAATATCATATTTAATTACAGTGCCATCATAATGGCCACCATGAGAGGCGGTAAGATGTATTTGAACAATCATCATTTCGTGAGGCGTTAGTTTGCCATCCACAAAAACATTATGTTCATCATCCATTAGATGGAGTTGTGTGTATGTGTAGTTTGAATCCTTCTTATAACAACATCCTAGTATATTTTGGATACTGGTGTTGTTACAAAAGAAAGGAAATAAAAAGAGTTTGGGGGTTGGAGAAGCAAAATAAATGAAAATAATTTAAGAGCAAACGTTACCTTTAATTTAGGTAACTCACTTTGGTTGGAACCAAAGGACTTCTTGAAATGCTTTCTACCTAAGGGGAAGCTTCAAGGATGAGGAGAGGGATGTGGGGAGCTTATTTGGGCAGGGTTTGGACGAGCCAAGTGGCTTGAGAGGTGTGAGGAATGAGTAGAAGTGGTCTCCTTTTATAAGGGAGAGGAGGGGCTCTTTAGGAAAGAGTGAAAGTATTACTTTATAATATAATTATATTCGGTTTATAATGGTCCAAAAATCATTGAGGTCGAAGATAAGATTACTAATATTCTAAATAAAATCAACCAATAAGAATTGGACAGGTTATATATAATATTTTATTCATTATAATCTTTTTTATTTAAATGATTTATTAATGAGGTAAACATTGCATCATTATTGTGTCATTAATAATTTAAATTATTTGATGTCTAAAAATTATAAATAAAATATTATTATGTAGGAAATCTTTTTATCTTTCTAATGAATATTTATAATCGAAAATCCAACATGTATAACACTATTTAAAAATTGTTCTTCTAAAAGATGTAAGCTTATGCCATTTTTATTTTTATTTTAACTTTATTAATATAATGTGTCCCTACCACATACAAGTGGCTCCATGGGGTCCCCAAATCGACCCAAGGATGCCCATGGTCGGGTATGTGTCCATCAATAAGGTTAGGACACGTTTTAGGGTAATTTTGTATTATTTTAATATTATTTTTAACCCTTTTTTTCCAGATTTACCCTTAACCATGGTAAATAAAATATTTACCGCAGTAATTATTCAAAATGTCTAAAAAAAAGGTTACCTATTTACACAATTTGTACATCATGATTCCAAATATGGAATCCATTTTTCTAAATTCAAAACACAGAAGTGGCAGAAATTAATTTAAAATTAATTCCCGATGTCAAAACAAAAAGCGTGTTTTTAAGAGATAATAACTATCAAAAGATTGACACTTGTTTATTTTCGGTTTAATTGTAAAATTATGTCCAATGACCAACATTATATTAAGTGGTAAAAATATATTCTAAATATACTTTAAAACCACTCAAATTCACAATTTATCACTATTAATTATTTTGATTAAAAAAGTTGTTTTTAATTAAAATTTAGTAATTTTCACTATTCATAAAAATATAAAAGTTATCCGAAAAGTACCAAAATTTCACCCTAGGCTAATTTCGATATTCCGAATCCAAAAATGAAGTCCATTTTGAAATATAAAATATATATTATCTCAAAAATTAGGTATTACTATTCACAGCGGCTAGTTTAATTAGTTATGGTGTGTGTTAGAACACGAGGTTGCGTACAACACACGCTATCGCATTATTCGAAGGGAAACGTACCGTGGAAGCTTGGGGTGTTACATTCTCCCCTCCTTCAATAAATTGCGTCCTTGAAATTTTTTAAAATTTTTCTTGGGAATACAATGGAAAGTCCCACATCGGAAAAAGAGTCAATAAAACTATCACTTTAAAAGAATGAAAGAGAGGTATAAGGGTCATCCAAGATAACCCATACTAGGATTCCATGTAAGAAAACATGGATATGGATGATAAACTAAGTGTCAAGTTCTGATGGAGAGGGATAGAAATCATGATCAGGATAAAGTTAACAATGAGAAAACCACAAACTTGTGTTGGTACAAACGACCATTAGTCTCCTAGTAGGAAAGTAAACGGACAACATTTTTTTTAAGTTACATTACATAAGGAAGTGGAATTCATTTATGATATTGACTAAGAACATCATGAGATATACTTACATTTTAAGTAGATTTTCATTCTTTAATAAATTTCCACCACTAACTCAATTTTTTTAAAACGATGAGTATTCAAGAAGACTTGGTCACACTGGAAGAGCTAGAATAACTTCTATAGAATCACATGATCCATGCAGGATAAACCATATATTTACATTGTCTTTGAAGATTAATCAAAACCAAAATGGTTAGTGAATGATCTAATGATCCCCCAAAAGGATATTCATTGAGATAAATATGCACTAATCTTAATTTTCTAAAATTAAACCAACAATACCCCAAAGTTAAATAGATACCATTCAATAACCAATTGTCCTTAAAATCCTTTAATATAATCCAAATTAATATTGAAACCCAAAACATAGAAGAATTTGATTATGTAGTCTCCCATGTTACATTGTATCTCCAAATGACATCAAATACTCTTAAAGTCACATACTTAAAAGTAATTAACATTATCACATATTCTCTGTTATAGGTTAATCATTTCCATAAATAACCCAAATCACTATAAATCAACAATAAAAACGTAGATAAAAATCCACCATTACTCTACAAATGAAACCCCATTGTATTCGATTTTCCTTGGGCATATAGTGTTCCCAAAAAAAGTGAACATCTTCCAAAATAACATTTATCACTTAATCACAAAATCTTTTCCTATACCAAGGGTATTCATTTGATAATAAATAAGAACCCAAATCATCTTATTATTGATCAATAAAATCATTTAACAACAAAAAAAAAGTCACACTAACCAGGGACTTCACGTAGTCCAGTGGTAGGCGATAAATCCCAATCGCACTTTGGATGTGGGTTCGATTCCCACAGCTTTGTCCGACGCGACGGGTTGTCATACGGTCTACGTGTTGTCCTTTTTCAAAAACTATATTTTATAATATTACCAAAATGAGATAAATTCCTCAAAATAACATAATTTAACCACAAATGTTATATCATACTTTGCATTTTCATCCCAAATTATAATAACTTATCATTTTCTCAAACCTCAATGATCATATAAAACCAAATGGTTATTTACACCTATATCCACAATAGAAGAGACAATTCTTCCTCAAATATCATTCTCACATGGAAAACTATGGGGTTACAAATACAAGAGAAAATTATTCTAAAGTAAACCCATCAATAAAGAGCACTAACACTTTTAAACATTTCACCATCCATTTATTTCCACATAGGTTCTTCATCATATGTTCCTCGGGTTCCCACATTGCCTCTTCCATATTATGATTTCTCCATAGATCTTTTACCAGACAAGTCATCCGGTTTCTCAACACTTGATCTTTGGTATGAAGAATTCTGATAGGCTCTCCACAATAAGATAGATCGAGTTCCAGTTATAATTCTTCATAGTTGAGTACATGCATTGGGTCAGGCATGTATTTTGTCACTAGAGGTATGTGGATCACAACATGAACTCTGGAGAGACTAGGCGGATTTGCCTTTTGGTAGAATGCGTTCATGTGTCACAATGGTACCTCAAGAATTTTTCAAAATCATCTACTTCCTTTACCCAAAAACTCCTCATCCATTTTGGATTATATCGATGGAAGCATCGATGCATCATAAAAAAATAGGTATTTCTTATATATAATTTTCAGACATCGTCATTAACATGTTTTTTTAGAAAAATTCTCACTGATTCATCTTCAAATATTTCAAAATAAGATTTTGGTAAATCAGTATTCGTATATCCCAAAAGACATAAATATATAATTTGATACATATAGGCTGCTCGAAGGTCTCCCTCTTCTGCAGCATCTAGAAAATTAGTGCATCGTAATTTTGAGATAAAGTGAATAATTTGAAAATCCCCTGATGGTACTTCCCACGCTTAGCGTGGTAAGAAAGTTGAGAGCGCAAAATTATCCCATAGTCGGTACTTGATCCTTGAAATAATCGTGCAATGCTAGAGGTATTGGATGTCTCATAAAGTTGTTTGCATGTAACATGGACATTTGAAAAAGTTTCAACATCGTCTGCGCATGACTTCTGGATAATAATTGTAAGTAGTTCTTCAGGAAGAGAGAGAAGAGTTGTTCGTGATCTTGCTCCCTCCATGTTTCAACTAACAAAAGAAAATACAATTAGGGTTTTTGAATACTTATCTAATAAGAATGTAAAAAAATAGACATAATAGGATAATCTTGTAATTGAACAATATATCCTAACATGGGGTACCCTATGTTAAAATCTAGGTTATCCACTATCTATTTGCCGACATATATTCTTAGGGGCATTTTTTTTGTATTCCCTTAATAATGGTTTATACTAATCTTGTGAATTTACCAAAGCATATCCCCCGGGAGTGTCGTAACCAAGAGTGCAGCAAGGCCCGTTGTCATGCACCAGTTCCCGTTCGAGTCTAGCTCAAAGCGGTGTTTTCGGGTTTTACCCCTAGGTACATCTGTGCCAGAGCCGCCTCTACCTGCTCGTATCCACACAGGGATGTATTGCTCGGAAAACTCACAAAATCTCTACAATACCAAAATTCTAGGAAGTTCTTCTATACTAATCCTCAAAGTTCATCTTAGGTTTACGTGCTCTAAACAGAGTTTATCTAAATCTAGCTTCCAAGGTTTGTACTAAACTTCCTCTGATACCAACTGTAACGCCCCGACCCTAGTTACCCAGAGTCAGTGCATTATTACATAACATTGGCATGATCACGAGAAAGATCAAGTCTCGAAAGACCGATTAGTTTAGTAGCCTTGGAATAACTAGATACATCCATAAATTTTTACATTACATCATAAAAAAAACATCTTGTCCTCATATCCCCTCATACTACCCCTGCAGGTCATTCATAAATTACTTCTTCATAATCCTGGGAAAAATAAAACATTGAAAGGGGTGAGCTCGGATGCTCAGTAAGGATAACATTATAGCAGAAGCTTTCATAAATAAGAATAAACACTTAAGGCAATTTATAACTAAAACAAAAGCCTTTTAAATTTGAACTTCAGCATAAAATGGCAAAGGTAAAATGAAATAATGCCATTTACTTACTCACATGGATATTCTACTAGTCGAATGATCACATGCAATATCAATAACCACTTTCATAATGATGGAATGCATAATGCCAGACTATCATAACCACATATCCAAGGCCTCGTGCCAAGACTACAAATAAGATTTTTCCAAGGCCTTGTGCCAAGACACTAGTTTTCCTCATGAGACCTACCGATGCATCGAGGAGCTATAGCGGGCTCCACCCGTCACTTATTAAGTCCAATGCATTCCTCATATGAACAGGTTTAAACATAACATAAACATTCGTATTAAAACTAGCATACGAAATGTCAATACTTTTACCACAAACCATGAATGGTATAAAAATAGCACATCCACAGTCAATCATAACTCATTCGATACAATATGGAAGATTGTATTGTATCACATTAACCTCAATCAAGAATAATTAAGGATGTTGACATAGATGAAAATAATCATCAAAACTATTTGAGAGAAATATCCCCCTTTTCTTGAAAACATTTAAAAGTCACACTATTTGTCAAGAAGCCATTTAAAAATAGATTTTTGAATCAAAGTGTCCCATACCACTTTGAAACTTTTTAAAAGGATTTTTAATTTCTAAACTTTAATGTCCATATAAATAAATCCTTAAAACCATTTTTAAAACATGGACATTAATGAGAAAGATTTAGATGAATAAGTCTTTAAAACATTTAAAAATGGTATTTTAGTTAGAGATTCTAACCAAAAGAGAGACACTTGAATGAAAATAATTGAGGTAATGAAAACATTGTAATATCATGAGAATAAAGGGAATTCATGACATACTATGTCAAAGTACATTATATACACCACATAAAAGTGATTTGGTGTATATCAACAAAGAAGTCTCAATGGAATGTAAGTTGAGATGAAATCTCTCATAAAGGCCATATCCTTAGGTTAAGGATAAATCAACAACATAATTATGTGTGAAAAATATAAATACACTAAATATGATTGGATATTCAGTGTAAAACAATCAAAGTATATTCACACATATTCCTGTAAAAACAACACCAACGAATTGGATGTTTAACTCAACAAATGGTGAAAGAGATAAAATTACTCTTATCAAATTCATATCAATGACTTGAGAATTTTCAATGGAGTGATTATGTGTATCAAAAGTATATCCACAGGAAGGGGAGTGTAAATTATGACATAATCAAATGAATAGTGATTCCACACATAATCTTGGGGTAATATAATCAATGAAATATGCGTAAATCCAAATGAGTGGAAATTGAAATCTCAAATTCCCTTATTGATTAGGTAACTTAAGAAACAAACACCCATGAAAGAAAGATCATACCATGATGATGTAAATACCCATAAAATAAAGTATATTACACAATGAATACAATCATGGGTAGTACACATACACCACATGCAATAATTAAGTGGTGATCAATGGAATTCTCACGGAATTAAAAGTGAGACAAGAAACCCCTTACCACGTTAATCAACTGAGTCGCATGGACAAAAGTTAATAACCACCAAATGATTACAGAATAACATGAATATAAATTGAATCATGGAATTACACAATACACCACTTTCAATAATTTAGTAGCGAACAATGGAAATCTCACGGAATTGAAAGTGAGATAAGAGAATCCCTTACTTTGTACTTTTTCCTTGGTCGATGTTAGGTTTACCTCCTGTATAATGGTGAAATAATTGTTATTGAATAATACAAGAATCATTTACTTTAATGTGATATCATATATGATCTTTTAACATTGATTTGTTAATAATATCTTAGAATTATCGTCATTTCGGGTGTTAACGGGTTCATTTTACTTTATATTCTTTGTTATGTGAGCCATATTCGTTATTAATGGGATGTGTATTATTCAAATACAGAATGGTATCAAGTCCTTAAACATAATTTTTAAATAATCAAATGATAATTATACTTGAATGGATACGATGGATAATGTATCTCGTCGCGTTCGTGGAGACGGTAGTCCGTACGTACGCACGAACGCTACTTCCATTTAATTTTTATTTTAAAAGAATCGAATCTAAATGATACATAGGTATATTACTATTCCAGTATAATATAATATTTTATATATGTTACATAATTTCATTAACACCATCCTTTATTCGTTCCATGTGTGGTATGAACGAGTCATATCATTTTAAGGGGGCGGTAGTCCGCACTTCCTCAAATGAAATTATCGTATGTATATACAACATGAAACGAATAATGGTATGAAATAAAATGGAATTACAGAAGATTATATATAAAATATATATCATTAATATCATATTTAATTACGGTGCCATCATAATGGCCACCATGAGAGGCGGTAAGATGTATTTGAACAATCATCGTTTCGTGAGGCGTTAGTTTGCCATCCACAGAAACATTATGTTCATCATCCATTAGATGGAGTTGTGTGTATGTGTAGTTTGAATACTTCTTATAACAACATCCTAGTATGTTGTGGATACTGGTGTTGTTACAAAAGAAAGGAAATAAAAAGAGTTTGGGGGTTGGAGAAGCAAAATAAATGAAAATAATTTAAGAGCAAACGTTACCTTTAATTTAGGTAACTAACTTTGGTTGCAACCAAAGGACTTCTTGAAATGTTTTCTGTCTAAGGGGAAGCTTCAAGGATGAGGAGAGGGATGTGGGGAGCTTATTTGGGCAGGGTTTGGACGAGCCAAGTGGCTTGAGAGGTGTGAGGAATGAGTAGAAGTGGTCTCCTTTTATAAGGGAGAGGAGGGGCTCTTTAGGAAAGAGTGAAAGTATTACTTTATAATATAATTATATTCGGTTTATAATGGTCCAAAAATCATTGAGGTCGAAGATAAGATTACTAATATTCTAAATAAAATCAACCAATAAGAATTGGACAGGTTTTAGATAATATTTTAATCATTAGAATCTTTTTTATTTAAATGATTTATTAATGAGGTAAACATTGCATCATTATTGTGTCATTAATAATTTAAATTATTTGATGTCTAAAAATTATAAATAAAATGTCATTATGTAGGAAATCGTTTTATCTTTCTAATGAATATTTATAATCGAAAATAAAACATGTATAACCCTATGTAAAAATTGTTCTTCTAAAAGATGTAAGTTTATGCCATTTTTATTTTTATTTTAACTTTATTAATATAATGTGTCCCTACCACATACAAGTGGCTCCATGGAGTCCCCAAATAAACCCAAGGATGCCCATGGTCGGGTATGTGTCCACCAATAATGTTAGGACACGTTTTAGGGTAATTTTGTATTATTATAACATTATTTGTTAACCCTTATTTACCGGATTTACCCTTAACCATGGTAAATAAAATATTTACCACAGTAATTATTCAAAATGTCTAAAAATAAAAGATTACTATTTACACAATTTGGACATCCTGATTCCAAATATGGAATCCATTTTTCTAAATTCAAAACACAGAAGTGGCAGAAATTAATTTAAAATTAATTCCCGCTGTCAAAACAAAAAGCGTGTTTTTAAGAGATAATAACTATCAAAAGATTGACACTTGTTTATGTTCGGTTTAATTGTAAAATTATGTCCAATGACCAACATTATATTAAGTGGTAAAAATATATTCTAAATATACTTTAAAACCACTCAAATTCACAATTTATCACTATTAATTATTTTGATTAAAAAAGTTGTTTTTAATTAAAATTTAGTAATTTTCACTATTCATCAAAATATAAAAGTTATCCGAAAAGTACCAAAATTTCACCCTAGGCTAATTTCGATATTCCGACTCCAAAAATGAAGTCCATTTAGAAATATAAAATATATATTATTTCAAAAATTAGGTATTACTATTCACAACGGCTAGTTTAATTAGTTGTGGTGTGTGTTAGAACTCGAGGTTGCGTACAACACACGCTATCGCATTATTCGAAGGGAAACATACCGTGGAAGCTTGGGGTGTTACATGAGGTCTCAAATACCTCAAACTGTAATCCACAACATTATATGAAAAATATATCATATTATATATTATAGTAATCTACATGAATAGATGATAATAAAAATAGGATTGAGTTGGTTCTCTTCTATTCTCATCTAAAATATTTCTGGGAAGTTCCACTCCATTTTAATTAAATAATATTTGAGTTTAACATTATAATAGGAAAGGAAAACATCAATAAATTTGAAATAAATAATCAATAGTATATTTAAATAAAATGGAATAAATTCAATGTTAATTAATGGATCCTTAGTTTTTCAATTTGATAATATGTGGATAAATTGTTGTTCACATAAAATTTCCAATATCTAAGTGATTTTGAGGATTCACTCTAATTAACCCATAAATAAGGCGTGCATTCAAAAATACTGTATGAAAAAAATCATGGTATTTTAATAAGTTGTGATCCATCAGTATAGCCTCCTAAATTTTATGAAATATTTTTATTTTCAAACTAATATCAATTTTTAGATATATTTTGTTACACGTATCAATGAGTTTCATTTATAGCATGCATGACATGAAACACCGAGATTCAATGAAACCGAGAAATAATATTAATATAAAAAATTCATTAAGTAGGTTGTTAGGAATAGTATTAACTAATTTATCAATTAAATATAAAAATTTACTACACAATATAAACTTATTTATAAATTCAAAGTAATTAATCAATAAATTTTTAGTAATGTAGTTATATTCATCAAAAATATGTTTTCATTAAACAAATATTTATTGACTTTTATTGAAAAAATTATTATAATTAATTATAAGATATTTAAATAAAATTGGTTAAAAGTATATTCAACTTTTAAATCATCAAATCAAAATTACCTTATAACGAAATTTTCGGGGTTTTTTAGAAAATATTAATTTTTAGTTAATAGTGAAAACATCATTTTTTATAAGACTGCCATGTCATTTAAAAAAATATGTAATGAAAATATATGTTTTAAATTAATATTATAATTATTTATTTATATTTAATCAAAATAATTAATTTCGAAAATTTTTTATAGAAATTTAGTATAAGTATTTTTTTGGATTTTAAATTTTTTTTTTCAGATAACTTTTTTAATGTGAATAAGGTTTGTAAATTTTTGTTAATTAAAATAATACCTATTGATCAACGTTTTAAGTGAAAAATTTTCAATTTTAAATAAAAAAAAATAAATTTAAAATAATAAAATTACTTTTTAATACATAGAGTTATTATAAATCATATTATTATTGAGAAAAAAATATCTGAAAAACCGATTTTTTGTCTCCTCTGTGGGTTTTGAATTAAATTAATTTTTAGAAATTATTGAAAATTTATCTTAAAATGTAATTTTAATTTTTTTCAAATAATAATTTTTAAATTATATTAGGATAATTTAGTTATAAATTTCTTGAAAGGATTAATTTTATGATAAATAGTGATAAATACAGAATTTTAATTGAAAAGTACTTTTTCATTTAAATTATTTATAAAGTTAAATAATACATTAAATTGATTTTAAATTAATATTTTTTAAATTATATATCAATTATTAAATTTATTTCAATATAATCAATTTCTTATGTAAATTAGATATAAAAACATTGTAAACATTTGAATATTTTCTCTTTGAAAACACACTTTCTCATCGTGTCTGCAGCACAAAATTTAAATAAAAATTTCCAAGAGCTATGAATTTTATTTTGAAAAAATGATCCTATATTTATAATAATAATAATAATTAATATTATAGAATAAGGAAATGTTAATTTATTTTCAAAATAAATAGTAAAATTAATTACAGTGGTTAATGTAAGTATGGGATTAACAGGGTTTAAATTGAAATGATATGAGTTCAAAGGAACTAAATACAAGTATAAAATATATTTTCTGTATATATTTCACCATATAATGTCTATGTCCCTATAATAATGCATTTTTCCCTTATTTAATGATAAAAACATTGGTATATATTTTCTTTTCAAAAAATTCATGGTGTGACACCCACATCATTTATAGTAGTAAACTCTTTCTCTTATCTTCTTCAAAACTTCTATAATTTTTAGTTTGGAAAATCCCATAAAAAATTTCCAAATTACATAATATCATCTTATATGCCTTATTTTCTTTAATAAATCTTACCTAGTAATTGATTTAGTGAAAACGTAACGTGGTTTCTAAAAGAAGAGGTAACATTCATGAAATTTTACAGTTATTGTATTTCCTACTCCACATATTAAAATTATTATTAAACCATGATGATATAATATCCTCAATATCATACATATACATAACTTTTTTATGTTAATTAATGGACATACATCCATATCTAATTCAATGAAATATGTTTTGGAATCAACATTTTTTCTTAAGGTAGACTACTACCTCATGAATTGATGTCATTCGTTTTTCTATTACCATCTATCACTATTGGTTAGGATGATCGATTTAAAGTATATATATGATATTTATATAATAATTATAACTATTTAATAATTATATAATATATTTATTTTTTATTTCAAATCCATATGATATATGATAACATCGCCCATTTTTAAGGTGAACTAAGACCTTCAAGAAAGATGATAACACAATTTGTGTATACGTGGACTTCCATCTTCACAAAGTGATGTAACTATAATCTCTTAACAACATCACATGGATGATATGAATAAATAAATAATATTTTATTCATGATATTATTATAATTATATTAATATAATATATTTCATAACCTATTACAATAATTAACATTGAAAAATGAAAATGTTACTCATGCGTACGTACGACCAACCGTCTCAATGATCGTAACATACTTAATTTCTAAAAACCATATTTAATGAATATTGTAAGAGTATAATTCATTTATATATTTTATAATTATGTAATTATTATTATTATATATATTATGTAACCATGCTCAAATTAAGAGGACCCAACATATCAAATTAAAACATATACATAAAAAAGTGGTTACTACCCAAAAAAAGATTTTAACATGGAATTATTAATAAACTTGTAATAAATGGTCTTGATTAAATAATATATGAAAAAATATATATTTATATATTTTTTTACTTCAATATACATAAAATAATATTTTATTTGTTATATAGGATTTTCAACTGTGTTTAATGTATGTCAAGACTTAAGAAATTTATATTCTCTCTTTTTTATTTCTACAAGACATAAGAAAATTCTTAACTAATTTATTTTTTGTTTTGTATTTAAAAAACCTTTGACATGTTATATAATAAATATAATCCTTTTAATGATATTAAATATTTTTTTGATGTTAATATTTATTGGGGATTACAATTCAAAATATTACATAACGTGTAAGGGATATCGGTCTCACTTATTTACTTCTATGAGAAAAATTCCATATTAACTACCTATTTATTTTTTATTATTAATTTACTGACCGTAAATTTTATTTATGTTTTTTATCCATAAAATTATAAGTATTTACATATCCACTTTTTCATATATCATTCATGGGTTTTATAGTTCAAAATTTACCAAAGGTGTTATAAATTTTTGTCTAAATGTTTCTTCTTTCAGACATATAGTCATATTTTGTACCGATATTGTTTTAGGTGGTGTACATAAATCCTATTTTACATGTCATTTCATGAATTTATTTATAATGAATATATTTTTTGTTTGTTTAAATTATATTCTTTCATAGGCCTGATGTTTTACTATTAATAAAGTGGTAATGATTTTCTGTTACAATCAAATTATTTTTCAGGATTGTTTATGAATATTTTTTAGACTACAAAATCTTATTATCCATCTCAAAAAATAACTAAATAATTTTATTCCTTTTTTTCATGTCAATAAATTTTCTCACTTCTATTTCCTCTTTTTAGATAATTAAGAGTTCAAAAATATTGTTATTAGGAAAAATTGTATTTTCCATAGAAAATGACTTTCCTTACAATACAAGGTTTTTGTAAAAATATATTAAAAAAGGTTTTAAAATTATATAAAATGATTTATTAAATTAATTTTTAACAATGTTTTACTTTTCAATTCTATATGAATGTAATCTTCATGTCATTTTTCACACAAAACACATTTTGATTTTATCCAAATTATTGAAGGAAACATCATTTTAACATGTATGAAACCAATGAGATTTCCCACTATAATGAATATTATATTCATTGAATCAAACTTTATATATTTTCATGGTAATTTTTATTGAAAATAATTGTCAATGTTTCTTGTTTTAAATGTTTTTTCAAACTGGAAAGGTTATTTTCTTCAACAAATATGTTAAATTATTTTAATGATTCATTTATAGGTTTTCATGGTAATTTTCAATGGTAATTATTTTGAAAATATATTTTGTTTAATAATTATTTTCGAAATCGTAATGTTTATATTCATCATGAAACGTTATAATTAGGTTTAATGCTTTATTTATAGGATTTTTCATGTTTATTTTCAAATAATTGGATATCTATTTTTTTTTAAAAATATTTTCAATGAAATGTAATTTTCACCAAGAAACATTCCAAATGATTTATCATTAAAAATAATTATCCATATAAGATGTTATACATTGATGTTAATTGTAATTTTTCAGAATTTAAAAGATAATACTATTATTATTCTTTCGTTGAATGCTTTATGATGAAAATATTTTTATGGATTCCATTTATCTGCCCTATGTTATACCATGATAAAATTCTTATGAAAACATCTTCTTTTTTCTACATGTAATGCTATATTTAAATGAAGAAATTATTTTTGGTCATGTTTCTTTTTAATATGATATGATATATTTAAATGATTATGAAACACATTTCATTTCATGGGTTTTGAAATGATTAATGTTTTACAATCTTGTGGAATACATACGTATGATTTTCATTGTGTGAAAAGTGGGTCCTATATCCCCCAACAATACATTGGGTAATGTTTTTTTATCTCATGAGATAAAAATGATAGAAATTTGGAGTGAACTCAGTTCAGTAAGGGGATTTGTTAGCAATCATGGTCCGGGGAGTGAACCTTGACTACTATAATGATTTTGGAACTGAAACCATTTCATTATAATAGCCTTGGATGCATGCCTTGACTACTATAGAGACTATATTCATTGCCTATGTGTATTATAATATATACTGTCTTATTCCAAATTTATTATCTCATGTCTCAGGTTATTTTCTTAAATAATGATATATGTCTTATAAGATAACAATATTTATTCCATGTCTCATGATTATGACCTTTGGTATACATAGTATGTTTTTGAATTTTTATTCTCGTGTTCGCATATAGATATATTCATATTCCTATTACGTTTCTCTCTTATTTACCATTACTAATAATCTAAGATAACCATGTCTTATGATTATTTTCATCAAGTTAGAATGAATGGTTTCATGTAGGGTTTTTCTATATTGAGAATTTAATTATAATATCTTTATGAGAGACATGATCTTTCACCAAATTAAAAGATTGTGTTACTAGTTACAAAATAAAATAAAATATTTTCTCCATTTGGCATGTTTTTTGTAATATATTGAATTTTCATATAAAAACATGTAATATCAATATGTGATAATCTCATGTTTCTTTAGTTGAAACTAGAGTAAATGTTTAGTTAATACATAGAAACAATAATGAGAACAATTTAAAAAAATCTGTAAGGATATTTTTAAGGATATATCTAGGGATGTCTATAAGGATAAGATTAATGATGAGCCAAAGTATAGGAAAATATCTTGGAAATTTGGTAATGGATATATTTAATGGATTCCAAGAAATTACAACCCTAATAATAGTTCATGTGGATCTATAATAGAGTAACCTATGGGAAATAACTCTGACACAAGTGCATTGAGATAGACTCGATCCTCACATTGTTATTGAAAATAGGCTTTATTTCCCACTGGGTTTGACAATTCTGGTGGATGTTATTTATAAATTCAATAATTATTTTCCAAAAATCATAATGTATTTAAATAAATAATGATTATAAATTACCTAAGATAATCATATGTTTTTATTTATTGAAAATAATGTGTCATGATTTAGACATCGTATAAGTGATTTTTATTATTATGTGTTTTTCCACTATTATTAGTGTTTCTCACACTATTATTTTTGGTTTTAGTTAATGGTGGGAACCATAAAGATCTTGATTAATATAAAATATGATAGAAATGTTTTTAATAGGAAACTGAATGGGATGATGACTAGAGTAAATGATTTTCTGATTATGTCCAATTATTTATCCAGATATATGATTAACAACATGAACTGTAAATTGCTCTCAAAATCACCAAATAAGAGATGGATAATGTCTAATGAGAGTTCATATGGAAAATTCAATAGTGGAAAGATGGTTATGTTTCCCATATGTCAATAATTTTGTAATAAACACTCTTTGTAATGTCTTAATATAATGAGAAGATGTTTTTTGTATAGAAATTAATGACACAGAACACGTAATTATATAGGGAAAATGAAAATTTAGGTTTATGAAATTGATGAGAATAATAGTATCCATTAGATATCATCTAGGGTTGATTTTTTAAAATTTCTAATGTATGGGAAATATGTATATCAATTTCCTTATAGGAAAGCATGAGATGTGAATCAGAATGTTTGTACGAGTAATGGTTTTTCTTTGGGTGATGAAAACATTATGAATGATATGTGAAAGGAAGTGGGTATTATGGAATAAGTTTATAAATCCTAGTCAAATTTATAAATAAGAAGTGAGAAGATTGAAGTATTTTGGTATGGTAATTCATCAACTATGTTAAATGAATCATAAAATATACAACGATTTTTCATTATAAGTATTTAATTTTGAATTGAATTTGAATAGTGATGATGAAATAGAAAAGTTATTTAACAGAAAGGTGAAATTTTGATTAAGGTAAGATAACCCTTAATATGTTCCGATTGATGAGATAATTATTTCCCAGTAACGATATATTGGATATGAATATATAATTTGAACAGTATTTTTGAAATTGGGACTGATTGATGATATGTGTAAAAAGATGGTTATGTAATTATAAATGAAATTTATAGAATTAATGGACCTATATAATATATTCAATAAATGTGGTTTCATTAATGCAATTAGAAATTTTGCATGTTTTCAATATGAGTTTATGGTGATTCAAGTTATTAACATGTTTCAAGAGAATGCTAGATGAAGGTATTCACATGATTAATATGTGATAATTGAGAGAATCATTGGGTTTTTTGGGGGGGATTAATTATAAGTACAATTCAAAGTTTTAGTTACCTTATTTTTAAAGTCTTTGGATTTTATGATTTTATAATTTTTATACGGTTATCATTATATGGAGTTTCTTAAGTTGAACATTGGATTAAAATTCATATTTTAATGTATGAATACACCATATGATGCTTTATGCATATTAGATAACATGTGATAACTATTTTGTTGGGCTGATAAATAATTACATAAAAATGAATTATCATTATATTTATAGATATTATGATTCATTAGTGCTTTAGGAATAACAAATTAGATTTATTTTTTAGATTAAGTGATGATGTTGAAATTTATCAATACACAACCAATGGACAAGATTATCCTTATGATGTAAAATGAAATAAAGTAAGTATATCTTCAAGTGAATATTATTCGACTTTAAAAAAGTTTATTGAAATAAATTCTATCCTAATATCATCATTTTTTGATGATATCAATGACCTTTTTAATTCCACTTTGGTTTATGGTTTTATTGTCATTAACCGTCTTAGGATCTCCACATCCATGGGATAAATGATATCTACCACTCTTAATAATTATTTAAAATTTTCATCCATGTCAAAATCATCAATCCCCCCTAATGTTCTTATATACAGAAACCTATTTATGATTTAATTTAGGTAACCATTACATTTCCTTCTTTCCCTTTTTAATGGATGTTTTATAATTCAATTTTATGATCTGGGTTTCTAGGAAGAAATTTTAAAATGTCAAAAATTTAATTAACATGATGAATTTCAATGAAGAAATTAATTGTATGGGGGGTAGAATGAAATAGATATAAATTTTATTGAATTTTTTTTTCAAATTTTTTTATATTTTATGATTACTTTAATTACATGTGATGAGTTTCTTCAATAGCGTGCATGACAAGTGACACCAAACTTCAAAAAATACTGAAATAAATGTATTATAACCATGAAGTTATTTATATGTTTATGAATTGTATTAATACATTATAAAATATTTATTTTACTTCCCTTCTCAGAATAATCTTATTTTTAAATTCCTAGTAAATAATCAATCAATTTTCATAAAATATATTATATTCTCCAAAATTAGTTTTTATTCAAATATTTTTTTTTTGATTTTTATAAAAAAATAATATAATTAATTTATAGATATTTTAATAAAGTTACTTGATCAAATAGAAACAATTTTTTACGTCATCATATTAAATTTAACTTATATTGTAATTTTTGTTTTTTCATAAAATATTATTTTTTAGTGAATATTGAAAACATGAATTTTTGTAAAACTATAATTGATTTTTAATATATTAAGTAATTTATATGTTAAATTATTTTTTAATGTAATATAATTATTTCTTAATAATATTTAATCAATTTAATTAATAATTAATTAATTATATATTGATTTTTGAGTACTATTTATTTTAGTATTTAAAAAGGGTTATTTTTTTATGTAAACAGTTTAAATGTATATATTGTTTCCCCATTTTAATTAGTTAAAATAATAAATCATAATAAATGATTGAAATTATATTTTTGGATTATATGTATATAATTTATAATTTATATTCATATAAAGATTATTATAATACATAATGTGAATATAAATCTTATGGTCTTTGAAAAATTTACACTTCTCAAAATCCCATTTTTTACCATGGATACACATTTCGTTTTAAAATTATCTTCAAATAATTTTATAAAAATTATTTTAAAAAATAAACATATTATTTAAAATTATATTGTCAAAATTATTTTTGGAGGAATTCTTCTGAATTATCATAAAATGATACTTTTTTTATAAATAATGAAAATACTAAATTTATACAGAAAACTACCATTTTGTTTAAATTTTTTGTTAATTTAGATTATATTTTAAATTGTTATTAATGAAAAGTAAGTGTAATATTATATCTATTAATATTATTTAGATCATTTTAATAAAAATTATATTTTAATTAAATATAAAAACATTATAAACATTAGAGCGTTTTCTCTTTGAAATCACACTTTCTCCTCACATCCAGGGGATTAAATTGAAATCAAAATTTTCTAATTATGAGAGGTGAATTTGGATAAATTTATTCTATATTTAGAATCAGAATAATTTATATTATCTAATAAATTCTTCAAAAAAATTCACCAAAATCAATGGGTAATATTTAAAATATTAAGTACCATGGTTTATGTAAAATGGGTTTACCGAAGGATAAAGTTAAAAATATAACGGTTAAAATGACCTAAAAAATTTTATAAAATATAATTTATTTCTATATTGTTACAGTATAATTTCTAAGTCTTGAAAATAATTCATTTTTGTTCCATGACTAAGGATTAAAACATGGGTACACCATTTCAATTAAAAAAATTACAAGTGGGCCACCTGCATCACTTATAAAAGGAAACCCCTCTCCTTTATTATTGATAGATAGAATGCTTTTGGATTAGTAAATACCTATCTATATCACTTAAAAACGTCCATAATATCATAATATGAATAATATTTTTTTATTAAATCCATAATAGGATGGATTTTGGTTCAAACCTAATGATGTTGCCTAAAGAAGAGGTAACTGACTTTAACAAGAATTTATGCTATTTCTTTTTACAACTCCTTAAATTATATTAAAAAAATTATTATTTAAAACAATAAGTATATAACAAATAATAATAAGTTTTTATGTTTTTTTTATGATCTAAAACCATCTATAGTTCCAGCAAATAAGTTACAAAATCATCATTTCTATGAATGAAAGACTTCCGCGTTGTGAATTGATGTGATTTTTTCTGTTACCAGCACTCACAGTTGGGTAAGATGATGGATATAAAGTATTTATATGTTATTTATTACATTATTATACATATATTATATTTTAATTATATATATTTTTTAATTTCCAATCCATATTGGATATGATAACAAAACTTTTGTGTATGGCATATTACCGCCCAACAAAAAGATTTGATTATTATTTCACTAAGGCTTCACATTAAAGATAATATGGATAAATTAATGTTATATAAATTAAATATTAATTATATTGAAAAAATTAATATAATTATTAAATGAAATATTATGATTTTATTTCTTATATTTTCACTCACAGAAATAAGATAATTTTGTTTATTTATGTATAGACTACCACCTTCACAAAGTGATGTGACTATCTTTTCATAACCACATCACATAGATGATATTTATAAAGAATTAATATGGTATTTATGATATTCTGATCCTTATAAAAATATAATATATTCATTGCCTCTATTTTATAATGATCGTTGAAAAATTGAAATTTTAAACATATGTACGTATGACCTATTGTCTCTATGATCATAATGTACTTCATTTTTAAAAACCATATTTCACGATTGGTCATAAAGGTTTAATGAATGTATAAATATGATAATCATGTCATGGATAATATTTTGGTTATAATGGGACCATGATAAATTTATGAGGACCAAAAATAAAAAATGAAACCATATTTAAAAGACAAAGTAGTTATTACCCAAAACTTAATTTTAACAAAGATTTTTTTAATAAAAGTGTGAAACAATTTCCTAAGTAATTAATACATAGTACAATATATATATTTATGGTAATGAAATATTTATAATAAAATTAAATTTATTATAAAATGTTTGAAAATGTGTACCAAGGATGCTAGGACTTAATGAAAGGGATTTATAATCTCTCTGCAATTTTTTGGAGACATATACAAAGTCACAGTTCGTTTCTTTTGTGTGTTGTATAAAATATATCATTAAAAATATATATCAAGAATATAATAATTATAATGATATTATATGTTTAATTTTTATATTTTTGATTTATTGTTTTTTATGAATAAAAATAGTACTAAATCGGTAATGGATTTTCGTCCTAGTTTTTACATCTATGAGACACATTCCATATTCAAAAATAATTTATTTTTCATGGTGTATATACATACCGTGAATGAATTTTATTGTTATTATTATTAAAATGAAGGGTATTTATATATTCATCTAGTACGTCTCTCCCATTGGTTTAGGGTTCAAAATTTATCATAGTGGTAATGCATGTTTTTTGCAATTTTACTTCTTTGAGACATATTGTAATGTTACGAACCTGTCATATTTTAAGAAGTGTATATAAATAAAATTTGGCATGTAATATCATTAATTTATTTATACACATGATATTTTATTTTCATTATAATGATATTCATTAAATGTTCTTATTATTTAAAGTTACCAAAAGTGTTATAGGATTTATGTTAATATATTATTCTTTATTATAGTTTTTAATGACTTCATTTCCAATGATTAATTATTATGGTCAATATCTCAATAAGCTCATGAATTTTTTTATACTCTTGTAATATCAATAGAATATTATTTCTACCTCAATTTTACTTTATTCATGTACAGAAGAGTTTATAAATCATGTATTTTAGACAAATCATCTTTTCAGTCAAGAAAGATTTTCTACGAAAACCATGATTCATAAAACTTCTTTCAAAAATGTTTTAAATATTTTTCAAATGATTTATTAATGAAATTTTTATATATGTATTAATTTTTAAAAATGTTTGGAAATTAATAGTAATTTTGTTTTCCAAAAAATACCCGTTTTTATTTTTCTTAAAATGTGAATAGAGTCTTTATTTTAACATGTATGAATGAATGGAATTTCTTGCCTCTATGAGTAATATTTTGTTTTATAAGTTTTTATAATGATTCAATGTTATATTCAAGGAAAACTATTTTCAAAATGATTTATGTTATAAAAATATTTTTATTCAATGTGAAAACTTATTTTCCCCCAAGAAATGTTTTAAATGATTTTAATGATTCCTTTATAAGTTCTATAAGTTATTTTGAAATAAAATTATTTTTCAATTGTTTAATTTTTTAAAAAGTAGTTTAAATTATTAATGGTAAATTTTCATAGAAATTTTTTCAAATTTTTTTAATGATTCATTTATTATTTATTTTATGATTATATTCAAATTATATGATTTCAAAAATAATTTTTTTTAAAAAAATAATAATTTTAAAATAAATGTCACATACCCCAAGAAATATTCCTGGTGGTTTATTGTTCAAAATAGTTTACTATATAAGATTAATTCCTTTGATTAACATATTAATTTATAAGGATATGAATCAAAGATATAATTATTATTATTTCTATTAATATATTATGATGAAAATAAATTTATTAAACCTATTTATCTTCTGTGAGTTATATAATGAAAAAATTATTACTAAACCCATTTTATGTTCATGGAGTTATTCATTGATGAAATAATTAAATGGTTATAAAAAATATCACTTTTTTATAGGTTATAATATGGTTAAATGTTCATGTATCCAATTTAACATCATGGGGTACGATATGATAAATTTTTTATGATCTTGTGGAACACATACATAATATTTTCATTATAAGAAAGGTGGGACCTATATTTCACTCCAATACACTAGTAATGATTTATATATCCTTAGATAGAACGTACTAAAATAGATTGGGGACCCTATTTAGTTTGATACTTTTTACACTATTATGGTCTAGGTAGTGAACATTAACTACTATAATGGTCTTGGGAGTGAACACATTTCTCTATGATAGCCTGGATAATGAGCCTTAAATATTTTGGAATGATTTTCAATGATTTTGTGTATGTGCCAATTTTTTGTGTTATTGTAATGTTATACAACCATGGCTTATGTATTTATATTTATTTTTGAATTATGTCTCATGTAGTAACAATCATTATTATATAAATCAAAATTATGATCTTTGTTATGCATGGTATGGTTTTAAATTATAATGTCCATGTTCTCATAACCATATGTTCTAATTATAATTTGGTATCTCCCTTTTAAAACTTTACTAAGCATCTATGATAAATGTTTATTATGCCTCCTTTCCCCATGTTATGAATCAAGGGTTAAAGAAGTGTTTTTCTATAAAGAGGAATTAATGTGAAGATATTTGTTGGATACATTGAAGATATATCAAAAAATTCGAGTATTGTGTGCCATGTATCCAAAGATAGAAAACTATTACAGTCTATAGGGATTTTTTTTGTTATTTATTGAATATTCATATAAAAATACATAATATCTATATATGATATTATTGGTACACTATATTCTATTCCATGAATAACATAGATCATTAGTGGGATTGAATAACATTCCAAATATTAATAGATCCCATAGTTGAAATCCCTTTTCACTGATATAGTATTGCCCCACCCTCAGTAGAATATTGAATTTAAAAAAATTATTTTATTTCTTATGTGAATTTAAAAACCCATTAGTATTAGTAAATATTTATTTTTTATTTTTTTACTTGTTTCAGCTTGCAGTAGTCTATGTTATGCCACGATCTTCTTCCATCCATCCTGGTAGGAAAAGATGGAGTATTTCATGGAGGAAAACTCAATCAAATAAAACACTTATTATATATATATATATATATATTATAGTAATAAATTGAACCATATATGTTCTTTAGATTCTATTCATAAGGATGATAATTATATCAAACTAGTACTAGGTAGAATATTTATTGATAATTCTATAGACCTTCTGTATTACATCCTTAGAAAAATATTATGACTAAACATATAAGTACTTTTCTACTAATGATGGTAATCCAAACTATTCATCAAATCCCCACTCAAATAACTAATATTTCAAACTAAAATTGTATGGATAAAACTACGATAGGATCAATTCAAAATATTCCCATACTAAAATTCCACTCACAAAAAAACAAGTGAGAACATATGTATTAGTAAAGGAAACATTCAATTTTAATAACCAATATTAGACTACAATCGGACTAACCAAATCATTCCAATAATCTAGCCAAGAGTATCAATTTCAAGAATGATTAGGTCCCCTGAAACATCTACATTACCTATCATTATCATAAATGAATTATGATTTTAGAAATGTAATATCGTTTATATTAAATGTATATAAATATTCATAGAATATGACATCAGCTGAAAATTTTATATAAATTTATGAAGAAACTATGTAGAAATAATTGGATATAATTACCCAATATAAATTAATAAGGCACTGTTGTTGATATAATTATTATAGTACCCCAAAATGATAATATATTGATACTCTTTTCTACCTAATCCACCTTCTGTGAGAATATTTTTCCTTATTCCCATTTTATTTGAGATATTTCCTACTGTTTATGAACTATATATATAATATAATTATTATTCATATAATATACTATTATTTTCCAATCTTGTGTTCGAGGCCCCTCTTTTCTAGGTCATCTTATCCACACTCTATGTCCTTATTTTTGGGAAGATCAACATATTCTTACTTCATGAGGATGAAAATGATAATGAACTCAAGATACCCCAACCTTGAAAACATTGTGTCACTACCTTAGTTACCGATGGAAATCTTTTTTTAAGTGACATAATGAATTACATTGATATCATCACTTATTTTTTTTACCAAGAGGAAGAAAATGGAAAAACATTAGAGGATCGACACCAATATTCATCACCTTCTTGCAAAATTGTAAGCCATTTATACTTAAGGCCACTCAATTCACTTATACTAACACATATAAAATTTATTACAAAACATACTTATAATGATAAAAAACACTATTTTTCTATACCAACTTATACAACACCTTAACAAAATTAGAGAAATAATATTTAATTATATTTTATTAAATATTGGGCTGAATATTTACTTGATTTAGTCATCCTAACACATTATGAATGAAAATTATTAGTTAAAAAATGTTTAAAATTTCATCCCTGATGGATCATCTTTTTGATTCACATACACCCTAAATTTACACCATCTATAAATAGGCAATTCAAATAGATAAATAATCAATTATACAAAAAATTTCACCATGGTGTGCATTAAATTAATGAAATAACCAATTTTAAACACATTACACCTTCTTAAGGTCTTGGCGCCCCTTTAATGGGGGTGGGGTATTGAAACTCCATATCTTAATCAAATTACTAACATATTTCTTTATTTTTTCCTACATGATAACATGGAATGTAAAAATGATATATATTAAAAAATGACGATTCATTGGAATACGACCCCAAGGGATGTCCATATATCTTCTTCTTGAGAATATGTGAGATATTTCCTTAGTGAAAATTTTAAAATTCCAAATTATTATTTTACTTTATAAATACATAGAGAAGTTTTTATTAGCATAAATACCTAAAAAATGGGTGGGTACAATAACATGGGTTTCTGAATTAATTTTATGATAATAAGGTTATTAAATTAAAGGAAATTTGACCAAAATTATATTTATATAAACCAACAAAATAAGAAAAAATTACCCATGAATAAGATTAGGGTGAGTGATTTCAATACTATTCAATAAATCATGCCATACACATGTACACGGATAAATTGTCAATTTTTATAATGATCATCATTTTTTATAATTCAGGTGAACTATTCACACTCATTAAACCATCCATTTTCACTAAAAATATAGAATTCATACCCCAATTCACTCACGTTTCTCACAAACATCATTTCTGATAACCCTTCAATAGTTGATTGCCCTTAGGATTATTTTTTCATCCCCATAAGTTTTTCAATACCCATAAAAAAATTAAAAAACCATTAGGATTATAAAATATAAATTTAAAACTCCTCGAAACTATTTTTCAAAAATATTTTGAAATATTTTTAAATCATTACACCACAGATCTAATTCCAAACAAAATAACTAAAATAGATTGTTATATGAAAATAATACTGACCTCTTAAAAAAATTTTGAAAAACTTTTCTTTTATTTAAAATAAATGAAATAAAATAACACCTATGAATTTATATTACATTATGTTCCAAATTCATCATATTGTGTATATGTAATTTATATCTATACTATATTTGGTACCGTAATATGTATGGAAAAGATAAGGGGGAATAAATTATAAATATGGGTCGAATCAGAGTAACCAAAATAGTGATGTAAAATTTTATTAAAGATAAGATTATGAAATTCAAGAATAATAAGATAGTGTGTGATGATAGAAAATATTAAAGGTAAACAAGATAAAAAAATATTTATAGTAGTTTAAATCTAAAAGATCCAACATAGAATTTTACACTCTGAACAGAGTAGTATGGATATCCAATATGATATACCCTTTTACATGTTCTGACCAAACACATTATTTTATAAGGTTACAAAAATAACCCTTAATTTGTATAGGTATATAATGAAACAAAACATTATATATATCAAACCCATACTATGAATTTTATGGTAATAGAAGAAACCCAACTTTTGTATAAGAACAGACATAATTGATGATTTTTAAGAAGTAACCATAACATATTACATGAAAAAATATCAATAACAACCTAGGAATTTACTTATTTTTATTTGGGTATAACAATTTAATTTTAATTAATTTTATACTTTTTTGTGAAATTTAAATTGCAGACAACAAAGAAGAATGAAAGAGCCCAAAAAATTTGATACCAGAGTAAGAGTTTTGTAAGTGGTTACTGGTGTAGAAGAATAATTATCAGACCTTAACTGAAGTAGTGTAATAATTAAATTTGTGAGATCCACTAATTCCAAATTAATTCAAATTGAGTATAATAGTGTAGTGTTTTAGTGTTTTATAACATCATATTTAATCAAATGAATCCCATTACACAATTTTAGTTATTTGAAATTTATTTATAGATCAATTTGAAATTGATAATTACATTAACCCAATCACCATGATCTTATTCATATGGATGTTTCCAAAATTATAATAATATACTATAAATAAAATTGTTTAATAAAAACATGGGAATAATAACATTAACATTATATTCGAATATCATGTGTCATTGAAATTATAATTCTTATATTCTAGGTATTTAATATAAATTAAAATAACTGAATCCAAGAGGTGTAAATACAAAATACATTTTTATTGAAAAATATTAACATTCGATTGTTGAAAATCCACTTCTTCATGAAATGTTTTCTTATATCCCCCTTCATAATATGTTAGTTGTGATGTAGGTCCACATTTCCTCTTTAGGTTAAAGTCTCTCAATAATCGATTTTCACATGGATTCTAGATATTATATTGGATGTTATTGTATTTCTATATTTCATATCTAACAAATATGATATAATAATTATAATATTTCATTAAAACTATCCTGACACATATATCAATCATTCATTCATAATATATTTTAATATTACATCAAACATAATCATTATAATTTTATGAGTAATTATATAATGATTAAAACATAATGAAATATAGAAAAAATAAAAAAAATAAAAAAAATAAGCATAAAATTGAGTTTTATAAAGAAAATTACAATGGTAAGACCATATATTCTCATGGTAAGTATAAGTAAGTATTTAAACTATGTTTTTGTAACACAACCTCAAGTATATATAGAATGTAAATTGGTGTTGAAATTACATTGAGGTTCCTCCCAAAATAGTCATTCTTATAGTATCAAAGTTGTATGTCAAAACATAGATTTTGTTCTCCATAACATAACAATTAATGAAGCTCAAAACCTTGGACCTCTAGTGAACATTTCATTTTATGATATAGATAGTGTGAGTTATTCAATATTTTATTATTTATAATTAGAACATTATATTTCATTCTCTATCACAACCATATTGTACCCAAATCCTAATATCCGGTTCTCTAAAGCATAATGAATTTTCATGTATCTTTTTATTCAGGTATCACAAAGAAAGTTCTAATATTATTCATTAATATGTATATCATGATTCTAAAACATGATTCCATACTATGGTTTTTAGTTTATATATTTGAAAACATACATTTTATGTTATATATATTCAACATTTCTTTTCTACATCATTCCAAATAAACATTATGAATTCATTATAATACAATTATATATAAAATTTATACCCTAAAAAATACAATATTTAATTTCCATTAATAAAATATCATCTCAGTAATAAGCCTTTAATTTGAGGAAATAACATACAAATAACACCATATATTAATGAAACAAAAAAATAATAGTATAAGATTATATAATGTAAAAAAATAAAAAAATAAGGAATAAACCACACCAAATATAATATAATAAATTATAAAAATAATAATAAATAAAATTTTTATATAGAGAAAAATGTAATTACAAAAACCCATAAAATAAAGTATGAAACATTTTATTAATTTTGATAATTATAAAACACAAGCTTCTTTCCAAAAATATCTAAAAAATTTATCCCCCATTATATAATATCAATAAGAATAGGGAAAATGAAAATAATACTATGAAAAATGAACAGAAACAATGTTTAATAAATAAAAACAAATAATTGGGGAATTAAATAAGAAATAAACAACTCCCTTAAATTAAGATAGTTATGTATAGTAAATAAAAATAAATATTAGATGCCAATATTGAATAAATAGAATAATGTGATGAGTAAACCAATCATTCTTAAGTAGAAATGATAATTAAATACAAATAGCATTCTTTTATAGTTTAAAATATCATACTTCCCAAAATTTATAAATAAAATTAAACAAAACATATTACATAAATAAAAGATAAATAAATAGTAAAATATCCAACCTAATACTAAATTATTCATCTATAAATTATTTGACAATGAATTATCATAAAATAATTATTAGGGTAAACATATTATGTTAACTTCTCCAGTAAAAAACTACAAGGAGACACCAAATTAAATAAAAATGTTAAATTAATTATAGAAAAAGGAAATAATAAAATGATATTCAATTGTTAATAACATACTAGAAAACAAAATCTAATAGAAGTAAAAAAATAATTAAGTACTATATAAAATAAAAAAACATACAAATTATATCATGCTTGGTAACTTCTAATTAATTCAATCCATAATAAACACATGGCCTATGTATGTGGAGTGGTTTATAAATAATTGGATTCTTAGTAGTGACTTTGGGAACCAAAACTGAGTAAACAATATAAATATTGGAACTCATCCATGGTTTATAAGTAAATACATTATTTCAACCAATGAGTTTTCTAAAACTATAAAAATATTCAGAATCCTAATGTCCATGTAATCCACAATTATTTTTATATTTAGAAGAATAAAAATAAATTATATTACATTAATCGTTACATTTATTAAAATAAAAGGGATGATCAAATTTACCTTTTAAACAAGTTAAATATGAAAATAGTTTCTTAAAAAATATATTTCTTCTATAATTCTGATCAATTTCATAAAATCTTCCATCTCTTTTGGAATATATTCTAAATCATAACATACCTGTTTTCTAGTGTATAAACCATAATTTTTTAGTCTTCTATTTTATTCAATAAGAAACCAATATTATTTATTCAATTGAAAAAATTTATCTATCATAATATCAAATTTATTATTTTATTCTTCATAAAACATAATAGAATAATTGTTTACCAATTTATTTTATTCCAAAAGATTCCCATTTTCTTATATAATCTTAAATAATAATTTAGAGACCTGGAACTTCAATGTATATATTTTCTAATATATGGTAATTTTTCGAGTCTTTAAAATATGACGGTGCACGATTTCGAGGCCTAGAGTGCCTGAAATGATCCTTCGATGTTTTTTTGAGCTTATGTTAATGCAGGTAAGTAGTTTTCCTAAATATGTGGATTAAATTATAAATGGTGACTCAAATTAGAAATTCAAGGTAAAAATTTTGGTTAGAATGGCGGGTTTACCATAGCTGTGACTTAAGATTTGTCGGCACGTGTCTCCTGTGAGAAAACCCAAAAATGACAAAATCGTAAATAAAATAATTAATTAAATTATTTTGGTTTTAAAATGATTATAACTCACAAAAGGTAACTCAGATTAAAAATCTGAGACCACCACTAAACTCATGAGGGAATGCTTTCTTTATGTAGATACTAACTTTGGCCGGTGTAGGACACTAGAGAAAGGAAATTTTTTTCCTCACATAAAATAACTAATTCACAATAATTTTATTATAAAATTCATAACATTTAAATTGTAACTTGTATTGAAAATATGAGAGTATTTTTGGGTTTTTAGGTTGTGTTTCACCTAGGTATATCATAACCTTGACCAGTGCGGGTTGAGGGTGTCTGGTAATAATTTTCTGAACATTTTCTTAGGGTATGTTAAGTAATTTCATGAGTAGCGTTTTATAACTTTTTAACCGATGATCAGAATTGAAATATGATGGCACAGTTGAACTCATAATGCCAGTATTTTCTTGAGGAGACTTTCACCTCGACGTCAATGGGTCAAGAATAAAATATAGTTTTTGGGTTTTTTCATGGAAAATAATAAAATAAAATGATCTCTACATTATTTTATTATTAGCTTCCATGTGGATATTTCTGGTTGGGTCCATCAGAGCTAAACTTCCACATAGAAGTTGGATGTGGGGACTACCACACATTAACCTCCCCTGAGAGGTTATGATGGTGGGGACCACCTGACCCATACCCTCTCATTAGAGGTTTTGGTGGTGGGGACCACCCGGGTTTTTAAACCAGCTTGAAACCTCCCATTAATTGGGTGAAACCTCTCAAGTCCCAATTACATTTCGGGGCAGCCTCTTGGTATCCTCAAAATAATTATAGACCACACACCTCTAAAATTGTGCCAGAATAATTTAATTAGCTTTCTTTTTTTAAATTTTAATAACTACGTCATTTGAATTTATGGAAGTTCGTAATAAATGAACCATCATAAATTCCAATGATTGTTACCTACCTCCCTCCCTCTTCTATATATAGGATGCTTGGGAGGAGGTTTTGGGATGGCTTCACCACGCGATGAAGAACTGGTAAAGTGGCATGATGGCCAACACATAGAGGATTTTGCTTCCTCCACGAAAAACACATTCTTCCAACAAAGAATGCCTAGGATGAGTGACTTCGACATCCTTCCTCGGAACCTACTCTGACGTAGGACTTATTTGACTACAATGAGCCAGAGAAAAAACCAACAATAGATGAAAATGCCGACGACACCGATGTCCATATTTTCCCAACGACCAGCCTTCTTCCCCACACCAATGTTAAAAAAACATCAAACAAAGGTAGGGTTTATTTTCATTTAAGTGCCATGTAAGTCCATTCATTCAAAACGAAGAATGAGGATGCTTTAATTTTTGCGGGTGGGTTGTTGTGCTTCATTATTATGAACTGATTTCTATCAACCTGAACGCAGTGGGTGCAGGTCAAACTATCAAGGCCTGACACCCTCTATCGATCTCTTTTGTGTTATTCTTCGACATGGTGAAGAAATAATGAGGAAATGAAGGTGACAAGCAACGACCGCACTCCCTATGGTCTCCGCAACCCGCACCGCCCTCACAGCACTTCGGCTAAACCGGATCCTGGCCAATGTCAGCCTCCCGTGCGCCCATTAACCACCTAGCCACCCGCTGACCTCCCGGCTCCTGGCTGACATCGGCCTCCCATGCGCCGAAAGGTCCCACAGCCACCCGCCAGCCTCCTGGTTGCCGGGTGCGGCCTGCCACCCATGCACCTGCTGGCCCCCTGGTCCCCCTCCGGCCCCCCGGCACCCGGCTGCCGTCGTCTGCTCGTGCACCCGATGATATCTTGGCCGCCCGATGGTCCCGCGGCCACCCAGCAGCCTCCCGTGCCAAGCTTCCTGATCTGCATTCCTCGTCGCGTCGGCCAAAGCAGCCTCTTCCATCAGGGCTGAGCCACTAAGCCTTTCTCCATGCATCCCTAGTCGAGCCAACCTTCTGTGCCCCAATGACCCCTTGGGGCCAAACCACCCTTACACCAACGCGCGGCCGGTCCCACCCTCGCGAACGGTCTGTGCCCTCGTGCTACTCGCAGCATTCGTGGCCTGATGGGCCGGGCCAGACCCAATAGGATAGGTTGGGTCGACCGAGACCGGGTCATCCCTGACTAGGTATGGTCGGGTCGGTCTGACCGAGTCGGGCAGGTCCCTGAGCCACTTCGACCCATTTACGCTCCTTCGGCCATATCTTTGGCACCGGACGTCCGTTTGACAAACCGTCAGCGGCGCTAGAAATCATGGAGCATGACGGTCCCTTAGAGTATACCCCACTAGAGTTTGCAGTATAGATGAGATACAGATAGGTTGGATCATGAAAGAATCTAACCAGGACCCTGAGACTAAAAGGCTAATAACTATCAGACCATGCATCTAATTGATGTTCCGTCTATTAGGTTGAGACCCCTATGACTAGGTAGACTTTCAGGATTTTACTTCGTGGGAATAACTGGAAGATGATGTATCGAGAGTTTTGATTACTGTTCCTAGATCCTATGGGGGTTTGACAGTTCTAACTGCAGTTCCTGGATCCTGTGTGGGTTCGACACCTCTGGCTACAGCCCATGGATCCTTTGTGGGTTCAAATGTTCTGACTAATGTTCATGGATCCTGTGTGGGTTCAATAGTTCTAACTATTGTTGCTGGATCTTGTGTGGGTTTGACAGTTCTGGCTACTATTCCTAGATCTGTTGTGGGTTAGATAGTTCTAACTAATGTCCCTAGATCCTGTGTGATTTTGGAAGCTCTAACTACTTTTCCTGGATCCTATGTTGGTTCGACAGTTATCAATACTGTTCCTAGATTCTGTGTGATATTGATAGCTCTGACTATTGTTCCTGGATCCCATGTGGGTTAGACAGCTCTGATTTCTGTACCAGGATCCTATATGGGTTCAACAGAATAGATGATTTAGTTTCTACAACTAATCTCATATAACTCTCTACAAAACATGTATACATGTGTGAGCTGAGTCGGTAACTAATGATTTTACCTCATGATTTGGATGGATTACTTGGTAACATAGGTATATGTATGGGCATATACCTTAGTGGGGTTAGAGGTTGATTTCATACCTTGTGGTTTATCTATGATGGATTTTTTGAGGCCTTGAGTTTCTTGGGGTCCCTAATGAGTATCATTATACTCACTCCTACAAAGGATATGCTTGCAGCTCGTTGTGATAGATGAAAACGATGGACAACGCTGCCTGAGGCTGAGAGAACCCGGACCGCATGGTACCCGAAGGTGGACTATATGGCGTGAAGATACACGGATGAGACATATGGACCTGGAGTGCTGAGGATGATATTTGTACCTAACCTTCGGGTAGGAACCTCAGAGGACGACCCAGCAACAGCTTTTCTTTTCTTTAGTTTTAATTTTGGTTTCCTTGTACTTTATAGTTGGGCTTGTACTTCCATCCCCCTTTTACTTTCAGAAAAATTTGTTATATAGTTTTACATAGTTTTTTGCTTCCATCTCGTACTCTGTTGTGTGAGTATTTAGGTTATAAAGGCAATGCCTTCCATGTTTTAGGTATTTACGCCTTTTGTGCTAGTCTTCTACTCCTAGAATATAGAAGGCGGGCTCGGGGAAGTCGTGGCACGTGCCTCGGGGGATGGTTCGTGAAAAAATAGTATCATAGGTGTCAGTTTTACCACAGAACATAGGACTCTGATCTTTTTTATGAAGAATTATTGTTAAGTGTAGTTAGTTTGGTTTTCAGTTCAGGGAGTCGGTGCTGGTGAAGTGGCCGACGTATCCATACACTCGAACCCTGACTTCTGATTTCCTACTCAGTGCGTGAAAACACTGATTGCATGTGTCTTTTCTTTCTGATTATATAAGTCAGCTCACCAGGTATAATATTTTGACCGTGTTACATCTGTTTTTTTTCAAGATTCCTCCATGAAGATATCCAGTAGGATTTCAAAAAGTTTTATGCATTGATCTCCCACTGAGCGACAAAGGATCCAGTGCAAGGTCGTCTTACTACGTTGGCACCATCGGGTGGTGTACCAATCGAACCACCACCCATTGCGTAGCAGATACCTCCAGCCACACTGGCAGATGATGCACGCCAACTGAGCATGTTTCATGAGTTCCAGTAGTGGTGGCCTCTGAGTTTTCAATCCGAGACAGATCCCCATGTAGCTTAGGGCTGGCTGGAGGCGATTTCTAGAGTTTCCCATCTAGTTGAGATATTCATATAGAAGTCGGTGATCTTAGCTACATGTCTTTTTCAGTGAGTGAACATGAGTATGATCTTCTTAGTGATGAGTTTTCGGTAAGTGGACCATTTCCTGAGATAGTACCTTCGGGTAGTGTGCCACCTTTATCACTTCCCGTTGGATAGTAGTTACAACCGGTAGTACTGGTAGGGGACACATGTAGGCATAGTGCCTTACACGTGTTTCAGCATCAGATGACCCTTAGGTTTCGAGGAGAGCCTGACTCATAGGCAGCTAAGGAATCTCTCTAGGAGGTGGCTGAGAGTACTTGAGAACTTCTATAGCTTTGGCAGGACAACATGTCAGTAGTTGATCATTCATCGAGACGTACTGATCAATCCTGGTACTCGATGAATACGATACGATCAGTTCCTCAGGGATTGAACATCCGAGCGAGGAGTGTTTAATGGACATCCAAGATAGAATTATTCCTCTATGCATTCCTAATTATTCTAGGGTGATATATAGAACCTTTGTGGTTGAATGTTCTTTTCCTGAACGGATACAGCCAGTGAATGTTAGCACTGGGAAAGCATGGAACTGGTGCCAGTGTCAGAGACTTGGGTGTGTAAAATGTTTCAAGAAGAGGATGAATTTGGGACATATTAATCTGCAGTGCAGTAGACGTGGCAGAAGATCTAGGATAGTATCATTTGGTGGTGTAATTATAAATATGTTACAACCCCCCCCCCCCTTGTGAACTCATCATGGCTCAGAAAGCTGGATGATAGGGGAATAGAGTTATTGAATGTGGTCAAAGAACGTCACCCAAGGGCTCTAAGATTTATTTCAGGTACAGTCTATGTCTACTACAAGATTTTGTATCAATATACATAGGTACCAATCATTCCTTCCTTCCACGAATCTTGTCCATGACCTACAGTTACTGGTTAAACCATTGACTTGACCCTCACGTCTGGAGATACCATTGGGAGGAGAATCAATAATCACTCTTATGTCAATGGTATGATATGACCCTTGAGGTGAGAGTTTCAGTTGGGACATCTTGGTGGCACTGTCAAGGCCTTACGACGTTATTTTGGGTTTGGACTTGACATCCAAAGCTCACACTATGATTGACTGTATTAGAAAAAGAGGTTGTGGTTTATCTACACCGTTGAGATGGGGTTTTCCTTGGTCTACAAAAAAGGAAACCATGGAAGCATAGGATAAACTCATGCATTGGAGGGTGCATCCAATAACTCGTGAGTCATCCAACCTCACCCACATTGCAACAGAAGATGACTTTGAGATAGTCTATAATCTTAGGAAAGGGAACATGGTAGCAGACACACTTAGTAAGAGGTCTGGCCTCCATCTTTTGAGTGTGGTGATAGAGCAGCTGTCCTCTTTGTAGATATCCTTTGTGGTTATAGATGGAGCAGTTCATCTACAGTCTCTTACAGTCACTCCCCCACTTCTCCAGCGAGTTAGGGAGGCATAACATGGGGATGCAGACTGTGAGACACGACGTGCTCAAATATCCACAGGGAAAGCACCTGATGGATTTTTTAAAGGAGGAGAGCATATCATCCTCTTTAGAAGATGTATTATGGTACCAGTGTCACTTTAGGAGGAAGTGCTGAGGGAGTTAGACACATCCTCTCTAGAGGTAATCCAGGTGTGGCGAAGATGTACAATGATTTCTGAGGACATCACTGGTGGCCGGGAATGAAGAAAGAAGTGGCATAGTTTGTCTGTCGATGCGTCACTTTTCAATATGTGAAGTAGGAACACCAGATACCAGCATTCTTGGTTCAACTTATCAAGGTCCCAAAATGGATGTGGGATGTGATATCCATGGACATCATGATAGTACATCCACGCACATCCAAGGGTCACGACATGATTTGTGTGATCGTTGACAGACTCACTAAGTCGGCCCACTTCCTACTGATCAGAGAGCAGGGTTCAGTAGAGCGCATGGGATGCCTCTATGTAAATGAAAATTGTGTAGTTACATGGAGTACCTTCGACGATTGTCTCTGATTGTGACACACATTTTACTTCCTGGCTATGGAAGGGGTTGCAGGAAGCCTTCGGGATGCATCTTCATTTGATCATCGCTTTCCATCCTCAGATGGATGGCCAGACCGAGCAAACCATGTAGACCCTCGAGGACTTGTTGTGTTATTGTGACTTAGACTTTGGTTATAGCTGGGAGGATTAATTACTTGTGGTGGAGTTTTCATACAACAAAATCTATCAATTTTTCATTAGGATGACAGCTTTTGAGGCATTTTACGGGCAACATTTCTAATCACCTAAATGCTAGATAGACCCAGGGGATTCAGCACCCGTGGGACTAGAGATGGTACGGGAAACCATAGAGAAGATGCAGATCATCCATGAGCGGAAGAAGATTGCACATAGTGGAAGAAGTCATATTTTGGCAGGAGACGGGGACCTCTAGAGTTCGAGGATGGAGACCACCTCTTTCTACGGGTCTCAACAAGATGGGGTTGGTGATGATTTGGCCGAGGAGGCCAGTTATCTCCGAGGATAATCGGAACTTTTCAGGTCCTCAGCAGAGTTGACGAGGTGGATTACCGCATATCTCTTCCACCTCAGTTGCACCGGGTGCATGATGTCCTCCACGTATCGCAACTAAAGAGATACGTGCACGACCCTTCTCACATCATCGTCCATGGCTAGATGGACATCAACGATGGTGAAACATTTACAGAGGTTCCAGAAGAGATTGAAGATCAATAGGATTGGGTACATTGTGGACGGTCGATACCTCTAGAGTGCATTTGCTGGCATCCTAGGAACCTCCAGGAGATCACATGGGAGTGATAGCTTGAGATGCATGCTCAATACCACCCCCCACCACTTGTTCCCTTAGTTATGAATTGTCTCTTACATAGACGTGGAGCCCTAAGGTGGGTAGAATGTACAGTCTCAAAACATCCATGTAATTGTTTTTAAATATATGGGAATTTTACAAGTCCAAGAAATCTAACGGTGAACGATTCAGAGGTCCAGAGTGCCTGGAATGACCCATCAAAGTTTTGTTTACTTTAAGTTAATTTGCATAAGAAGTTTTTTTTAATAAGTGTAATAACTCTTAAACGGTTACTCAGATAAGAAATCTGAGGGCACCTTTGTGCTCAGAATGGCTGGAAGATCCTAGGCGCGACTTAAGATTAGTCAGTGTGAGACTCCTGTGAGATAACTGAAAAATGCCATAATCATAAATAAAATAATTAAATAAATTCTTTTATATTTCAAATTCTTATAACTAAAAAACAGTAACTTAGATTAAAAATATGAGACCATCGTTGAAATCGTGAGGGTATGATTTCTTTATGTAGACACTAACATTGGATGGAGCTATCCACCAGATAAAGTTAGTTTTAGGCCGCAAATAAAATAATTAAGTGACAATTATTTTATTGTAAAATTCAAAACATTTAAACAGTAAATCAGATTGAAAATATGAGAGGGTTGTTGGGTTCATTGGGGTGTGTTTCACCTAGGTAGAGCCTAACCACGATCGGTTTGGGTAGATGGTGTCTGATAATAATTTTTTTAACTTTTTTTTCAGGTACGTTCAGTAAACCCATGAGGGGTGTTTTATAACATTTGAACCAGTGCTCGAAATTGAAATATGACGGCACTGTTGAACTCGCAGTGCCTGTTTTCTCTTAAGGATACTTTCACCTCGATAGTAGTGGGTCAATAATTAAAGATAGTTTTTGGGTTTTTTGTGCAAAATAATATAATAAAATGATCTCCTCTTTATTTTATTTTGATCTTCCATGTGGATATTTTAGGTGGGGTCCATCAGAGAAAAACCTCGACATTGAAGTTGGAAGTGGGGACCACCACACCTTAAACTCCCATGAGAGGATATATTGGTGGGGACCACAAGAACCATAACCTCCCATGAGAGGTAATGGTGGTGGGGACCACCGGGGTTTTTAAACCTCCTAGAAACCTCCCATTAATTGGATGGAACCTCTCAAGTCCCTATTAAATGTGGGAGGACCCTCTTGGTATCCTAAAATTAATTATAGCAATTGAACCTCTTAAATTGCGCAAGAATAATTTAATTATCTTGCTTCTTTAGAATTTAAATAATCGCGTCCTTGGAATTTAGGAAGGTGCCTAATAAATAAACTGTCATAAATTCCAATGATCATTACCTACCTCCTTCCCTCTCCTATATATAGGAAGCTTGGGAGGAGGTTTTGGAGCTGCTTCACCAAGCGACGAAGTGCAGGTAAAGTGGGGCGACGCCGAACACATGGAGGATTACGCTTCGTCCAAGAAGAATGAATTCTTCTAACAAAGAATTCCGGTGAGGACCGACTCTGACTTCCTTTCCTGCATCCTACTCCGACGTAGTACAACTTTGACTATGACGAGCTAGCGGACAACTCGACGATCGAGGAAAATGTCGATGACACTGACGTCTATCTTTTCACAACGATATGTCCACTTCCCAATGCCAACGACATCAGACCTAAAACAAAGGCAGGAGATTATTTTAGATTAAGTGCCTTGTTATTCCTTTATTTCAAAACAAATAACGAGGTTGTTTTCATTTTTGTGGGTGGTTTTTTGTGATTCGTTCATATGAACTGATTTCTACCAACATGAACACAGAGGGTGCATGCCAATCCTACATGGCCCGACTCCCTCCGTCGATCTATTTTGTGATGTTCTTCAGCATGGCAACGAAATGATGAGGTGATGAAGGTGACAGGTAATGACCACGCTCCACGTGGTCTTCGCAACCTTTGCCACCCTCACGGAGCTTTAGTGGAACCAGCTCCTGGCAGCAACTGCCCTCCCGTACGCCTGTCGGCCCCCCATCCACCCACCGGCCTGCCGGATTCAGGCCACCTATGGCCTCCCTTGCCCCCTCCGGCCACCCGGTCGCCCCCCGGCCTCCTGGCTTCCAGCCGCCGTCGTCCACCCGTGTGCCCGCTGACCACCCGATCGCCCATTGGCCTCCCGGCTGTCGGCTGCCACCAGCCTCCATGCACTTGTCGGTCTCCTGCTTGCCCGTCGGCCACCTGTCCACCCGCTGGACTCCCGGGCCGCACTGCCTGAGTCATGCCCCTCGTGGAGTTGGCCGAACCGACCAGAGCCATCGGGGTCGAGCTGCCTAGCCACACCCCACGCATGCTTGGCCGACACGGACTTCTGTTCCCCTCGTGGAGAATTCGGGCCAAACCACCCTTACATCCACACGCGGCTGGTCTGTGCGCTCACGACCGGTCTATGCCCTCGATCTACTTGTGGCCTTCGCAGCCTGCATGGCCTGGGCCAGCGGGTCGGGCTAGACCTAATGGGTAAGACTAGGTCGAACCAGACTAGATCGTCTGACACTAGGTCGGGCCGGGTTGGTCCGACCGAGTAGGACCAGACCCTGGCCCACTTTGACCCATTTTCTCTCCTTCGGAAATATATTTGGCACCAGAAGTTTGTTTGATGAACCGTTAGTGGCGCTAGAAATCTGGGAGAGTGATGTTACCTTAGAGTATACCCCAATAGAGTTTGGGGTATATTTGAGATACGTTCAGGTTGGATCGTGCCCGAATTCAACCAGGACCCCAAGACTAATAGGCTAATAACTCTCAGACCATGCGTCTAATTGATGTAATGTCTGATTCATTGAGACCTCTATGACGTGGTGGGCCTTTGGAATTTTTAATTGCGGGACTTTGTGGAAGTTGATGTATCAACTGTTCTGACTATTTTTCATGGATCCTCATTTGGTTCCACAATTCTAACTGATATTCCTGGATCTTGTGTGGGTTCGACAACTCTAAATATTGTTCCTGGATCCTATGTACGTTCGACAGTTTTGACTACTGTTCTTGAATCCGGTGTGGGTTCGATAGTTTTGACTACTCTTCTTGGATCCTGTAAGGATTAAACAGTTCTGACTACTATTCCAGGACCATGTGTGGGTCTGATTGTCCTCACTACTGTTCCTAGATCCTGTATGGGTTAAAACATTTCAAACTGATATTCATAGATCCTGTGTGGTTTTGACATCTCGGACAACTGTTCCTGGATCCTGTGTGGGTTTGACAGTTCTAACTACTGTTCCTAGATCCTGGGTGGGTTCGATAGATTTGACTACTGATCTGGGATCCTGTGTGGGTTTAATAGCTCCGATTTCTATACTAGGATCCTACATGGGTTAGACAGAATAGATGATTTAGTGGCTACAACTAATTATCTATAACTCTCTTCAAAAGTTGTATACATGTGTGGGATGAGTCAGAAACTTTTGTGTTTACCTAATGATTCAGATTGATTACTTGATAACATAGATATATGAATGAGAATATACCTTAGTGGGGTTAACTATTGATTTCATACTTTCTGGTTTATCCTTGTTGAGTTTTGTGAGACCTTGAGGGACTCCGGATCCCTATAGAGTATCGTTATACTCACCCCTTCACGGGATATGCCCACACCTCATTGTGATGGATGCAGACGACGGACATCACTGACTGAGGCTGATAGCACTAGAACCAAACGGTACCCAGAGGTGGACTATATGGCGTGATGATAAATGGTGGAGACATATGGACCTGGAGTGCTGAGCCGGCGATATGTGCCAACCCTTCATGTAGGAACCTTGGAGGACGACCCAACGGAAGCTTTTCTTTTATTCTGTTGTACATTCCATTTCCTTGTACTTTACAGTTGGGATTGTATTTCTGGCCCCCTTTTACATTCAGTACACTTTGTTATGTAGTATTACTTAGTGTTTTGCTTCCAGCTTGTACTATGTTGTGTGTGTATTTAGGTTATAAAGGAATTTCCGGTAACAACCTGAGATTTTATGATAATTATTCTTTTTAATTTCATTGATGTTTTGTGTTGTACACTACACCAAGATTACCTTACGCTATACGCAACACCGTATTAGCTTGCAGTATATGCAACACTATTCTTGGATCATGTTACACACAATTTCAATAGTAGTTATTCTACGCAATATTGAGTATATATATATATATATATATATATATATTTAATGTATTAATGAAATATGGGTGGATTTTGTTATACACAACAAAAAAGGAGTCATGCACTACACGCAACCCTGACTTGGTTTGCATTACACACAGTCACGACCTTCCTCGATATCGTGTGTTGTACGCAATACCGGGTTTTACTAAACAACGATATATTATTATAATATTATTATGGACAAGCCGTTATGAATAGTATTAACTACATTTTGAATTTTATAACATTATTATTCATCATACATATTTTCTAGAACATGGTATTAGAACTAAATAAAATTTTCAGGTAAAATAATTATTTTTAAAAAAATGCAGTTTTGCTGCCTTTTGATGGCGCACCCACTTTAAACCTAGTTTTTTACATGTTTATAAGTTCAATTTGACAAAATAAAATTCTTCCTTGGAATCTGGATATAAAAATTTAATTAGGATAAATTTTTCATATTATTCAGATAACTTTCATATTTTGATGAATAGTAAAAACATGCTATATTTTAATTAAAAACAACTTATTTCATTGTAATAATTTATATGGTTATATTATCTTTTTAATTGGTTTTAAAGTGTAATTAGAATATATTTTCACCATTCAATCCTATGTTGGTCATTATAATTAATTTCACTTTGAAATTGGATATAAACAAGTATCAATCTTTTGATAGTTGTTGTTTCTTGAAAACACACTATTTGTTTTGATAACCGAAATTAATTTTAAAATTAATTAATGCCACTTCTATGTTTTGAATTTTCAAAAATAGGCATCGATTTTTAATTCGGAATATCAAATAATTCTTCGGCTGAATTGTTGGTATTTTTTTGAAAAACAACAATTTTTGATGAATAGTGAAACCACTTAGTGGTTGTTAAAAAACTGACTTTTTCATTTAAATGAAATTTTACCAGTTCTGTGAATTGAATTTCAAAAATCCAAGAGACAAGGTTAATATCATGGACTAAAATGTGGTTTAAGGAGATGAAAATAATTTTTGGTGAATAGTAACTTTTTACTTTTGTTTACCACTGTTAAAAGTAAATAGGGTAATTAAGGGTAAAAATGATATTATCATTACCCTAACACATTTACTAATTCTATTGGATAAGTTTAATTCGACCAAAAACATCCTTAGGAATAAACTATGACCATTTAGGCCCAATTGGATTAGATTAGGACATTTATTATTAATTTATTTAAATACGGGTTAAAATAGTTAAAATCAATGTTAAATAACTAAATAATTTTTATATAGGGTTATACATAAGATAAATTCTACTATAAATATTAATTGTAAATATAAAAATATTTCCTACATAATGGTATTTTATTTGTAATTTTTAGACATTAAATAATTGAATTTATTTATGACACAATGATGATGCAGTAATTATCTTATTAATGAAATATTGACATAATTGGTGTTATAAATACCAAAATAAATGTAATTTGAGAATTTTTATGAATTCAACTAATTTTATAGGTTAATATGACATGTTATTATTGATTTTATTAACATTTTTCGAACTAATCATTCTGTAATGATTTTCACAAAAATAAATTTCCAAATAGTGTCAAAGTTGACATAAAATAGTTTGTAACACAAATATTATATTAAAAATTGTTATTTTTATTCCTAAAAATCTATGGTTTGGAAAAATGACTTAGATAAGGTTATATATATTAATAATAAACAACTTGGGGTTCTTTTGGCTTGTTATAGTAAGTTTATTAACCTTATAGTGTAAGAAAACAAGAAGAAACGGTAAAAGTTAAATTATCTAACATAAAGTTAAATCTTAATTATATGGTTAAAATAGAAACCTAAACTTGTCTAAATTCTATTGGATGAGAGTATTTCGACCCATACCCACGTTAGCTTTGAAATAAATAAATTTGGAGCAATTAAAAACCGAATATGACTTTATAATAAAATAATGTTTTTAGTTTTTCAAAAGGTTCCCCTCTCCTCCCTTATAAAAGGGCACATCATCCCTCTCTTCCTCACACCACATTGAGCCTTCAAGCCCATCCAAACCCTGCAAAATTCTCTTCTCAACATCCCTAGAAACATCATAGAGATCCTGGTCTTCTTCAAAGACCAATTTTAGTGCCCTAAGGGAGGTCTCAAAGAGGCGCTTCAAAGAAGAGGTAATGTCCGTTACCGATTATTTCAACTTTATTTCTTCTTCCACTTCTTCTTATTTAGTTGTTTCATTGTGAAGTAATAACATAAGTATCACTCATATACGAATATGTTATTATAAGTATGAAATAACCCTATTTCACCTTCTATCCATCCTAAGGAAAACAAAATCACCGTGCGTGCGTACGTACGGAATATCGTCTCCACGCTGTGGTGTAATCTATTTTTTCACCAACACCTTACATGGATGGGTATAAGGGTGTAAAGAATAACTATATAATTTTATTATAACATCATACTGATTCTGATATATTATACCATCCACTTCAATTCTATTCAATAATTATGGGAATGATATCATCGCCCGTGCGTAGGTACGGACTACCGTCTCCACGACGCGATGAGATTCATTCTCCATGTTAACCAGACATGAATGATAATAAAAGTTATATAATGAATAATAATTAAATATATGAAATAATAATGCTACTGGATTTATGAATATATATACATATATATGTATGTCATCTATTTAGTTTCATTCAATTCAAGAAGGAAACGAAAATAGCGTTCATGCGTACGTACGACCTACTGTCTCCATGAATGGTGCATTTCATTCCTTTTATCGATCTATAATATATATGTATATGATGAATATATATTATATATAAATCATGTTTTACATTATGTAATTATTTAAGTCATGATATAATTAATAATATCAAGAATGACAAGTCGAAACACATATGATAAATGAAATGATTTTACCCAAAACGCTGCTTTAACATGGAATTTACAAATGAATGGGTAATATAAAGTAATAAGTGAAACATATATGATATCTTAACAATGAATATGATTATGTAATAATTCATTGACATTAATTAAATCATTATACAGGAGGTTCGGATCCATACGAAGCATATCAGACCTAAGGTAAGGGATAATTATTCCAATCTCATTCTTATTTGAGATTGTTTATTTGTAAGTATTTACTGGGGTTATATTTATCATCCATGTCCCTATTTTCTAAAAATGGTTTCATGTATTTTTAAATTCCTTTTTACCCATTTTTACTTTTACCCCATGGTATGGAAGGAATCTTTCTTTTATTTACCCTAAAAGGTACTTTTTGACTTATTCGACAAAAGTATGAGAAGAATGTTTTTTAACGTATACGGAATGAAAGGATTTTTACAGTTTTATAAAGACTTAGTTTAATGAAGCTTCCTCAAAAATATTTCATGACTATTTTCAACAAAATTAAAGTGTAAAAATACAGTATAATGAAATAGAATTTAACAATGGATCCAATGTTTGAGTTATATAAATGGTTCCTAATACAGAATAGTTATTTTCATCCCTTAAAAGTAGAATTTGAAAAAAAAACATTATTGAGACATCGAGTAATATATCTACAATTCAATAATAATGGACCAATGTTTCTTCTCAATATTATATTAATTAAATATTTTTCAATGAAACAATGTCACTCAATCTCAAAACTTCATCAATTATTTATAAAAATTTGGAAATGAACAATTCATTCAAAACAATATCATTGATCATCCTCATGGTATTGTTTCCTATATTCTTTTTAAAGTCCCTTAATCTCCACAAAATTAATATCAATCATGGTAATAATATTGTCACATGTATAATTAAATATTACAATCGACTGATAATATCATCATTTTATCTTGTTATTAAAGATACATTAATATCAGTGTGTCCCAACAGTGTAACTTAATAATTTTTTTAATTAAAATTATATTCTCAAATACTTCTTAATAATATGATCAACCATAAAACATATTCATTGCTTTCTCTTGATAATACATTCTCTTTGATGTAGGGACACATAGTTTCATTACATTGTATTATCTCTTTAATTTATCCTCACACAACATCCAAATAATTCATTGGTTGTTAACATAATTCTGTATTGATATCAATGAAATAAAATATTCATATCATATCATGTCATAAAAACCATCTAATCACATATCTCACACATTTCTACATTAATCATTTTAAAACTACATTGAAAAGAATCAATATAATTTTGGTGTAAATATCATGGTATTAAAATAGAGTAAATAAACGAGAATAAATAAAAATAAATTTTAATACCAAAATCAATATGAATAAGTGTGTAATAATAAAAATTATATTGGATAAATAATGTATTCTCATGATCAAAAATCTGATTACATTTTATACTATAACTTAAATTGTAGACATCAAATTTTATTGAATTTAGTGTATTCTTGAGGGATATCCCACAACATCCATTCTTATAGTGTCATTAATACATTTATATACATAGTTTAATTTCAATATATTTTGTTTTTTCGTTAATTTCATAAATTTGGCCTCTACTGAATATTTCATTTTGAGTTCTGCATGGAATGTGTTGAGTCATATACTCTGATTAATAATGTATCCATGATATCGTAATCAATTTCACTTCCACGTCACAATTTGGAGTTCTATAAATCATAATGTGTTTCTTTGTAATGTTTTATAAAATTCATAGACTTCATTTAGTGACTATATTCTAAATTATTTATATCTCAGTTATTTAGGTTGTGGTCAAGCAATATTTTTAGATTCATTGGTATCACAACATAAATTCTATATTTTGTATATTCTATGTTTTGTGACTAATTATTTCAAGATATACATTATGAGTTCTCTATAATACCTTTACATATTAAAAATATCACCCACATCTTACCCCTTTTCAATTACCTTATGTAATACTCATATCCTAACAATAATTGTTTCCTTTAATAAAAACTAAAATATTTAAACGTAAACATAAATAAAACACAAAATAAAATTGAAAAATTATATTAAAAAATAACAAAAATTTCATGAATAAAACAAACTAAACACAAAAATAACATAAATAAATAACAATATATTTAAAAAAGGATAGAGGATGAATTTTAATTATCAATACATAACAACAAAATGAAAGAATCCAAAATCAGCTCATAACATTCATTAATTCTGAAATTGTATTATTCATAGTAAAAACACATTTCCTTCAAAAAAAAATTACAATATATTTTTTTATTAAACCATTTTCCAATCCAAAATGTAATGTTAAAAAATTTTTTATATAAATATGATAACAGTTATTTTTTACAATCACATTTAGAGATCCGTCTATCCTCTCTTAATAAGAATCACTATAATCCAATTAACTCAAACTAATAAAGGCATAAGATACCATTTCATAACACCCATACAAAGATAAAATACATGGTATCCACGATTTTGAGATTAATAATGCCTCACATGTTACATTACAACTTGAGAGACACTATAAAGGATCCCCGACTTGGTGGGAAATATTGCCTCAGGCGCACCACCTCGTATGCTAGAGAATTCTGACTAATTTTACGGTTCTAATAGTTGTATAGTTTGAAGGGTATAACCTTTGGATCAATACTAAATATATATTATTTTAAAAAACATAAATAATGTCAATAATATATAATGTAACAAATAAATAATCTTAATAGATATCCAGGCCATCAATAAATAAACCAACAATGAATGAAAATGCTACGTCATAATTCACATAGTCAATATAGAACATGTACAACATAAAACACGACTACAATGAAGAATAATAAATAAATAAAATACCAACCTCTAGTTTGTTATCTATGTATATTATTGTCCCCAATATCATTATCAAATCCATTTCCATAAGTCATATCAGTATGAAAACCAAATCTATGATCTAGATATATAGTCAAAAGATCTATCCAGGTACAAATCAGTGTCCTGAATGGGGTGTGATTCAAACCCAATTGGCCACCATTAATAATGCCTAACGTATAATCCAATCGATGAATATAAATTTATATAGTATGAAATCATTATAAATATAAGGTAGAAGTAAAAATTTATTTATAACTAAACCATGTCAGTCTTAGGTTCCTCACATGACACCTATCCCACAATACATGCATTAAACCAAGTTGATATTTATCTAATGATGGGAGAATTAAAGTATAAAATAAATAGGAACCATGTCTATAATACTAGGATTCCTTGGGTAACACTATTTATGTGGTCCCATGGTGAACTAAGGCATCCAACTATTATGATGTTCATATATAGATTTATATGTACTACGACTAAAAATATTTAGCAATCAAGAATGATATAATACCATATTACATATGATACCATCCAAGGAATTACATATATCTAAGCCATTTATCACTTGTTCATTTCTATATTTTAACTTAACTAATGAACCATTTCAAGGATCCATGCTATTGAAATACATGTATAATTCAATGCATGCATAATCTCATTCAACTTATGATCCCTTTGAAGTTATTACATATCTAAAATCCAAGTATTGATCAAGGTGTAACATAATATCATAAACCTATGTACCCATCCAAGGAATTATTTATTACGAATACCAGTATCATTTAATGTGTACATAATCTTTTTCAACCTAAGGGAACATATATGGAATTCCATATCAAGAATCTAGGTATCACTCCAAGGTTATATATTTTCCTTTATCCTATATACATATCCAAGGAGTTCCATATCAATAATATATGTATCTCTTAAGGAGTAATATATTTCATTTATATTCTGAGCCCATCCAAGGAATTCCATATAAGGAACAAAATTATTTTTATAGAATACTATCATAAAATATCTCATCGCATTAAATTATTAAATATAGGTAATGGGTATTATCCATGGAAATTTACAAGAATCCAATTTCAATCCACAAAATTAATTTTATTAATTCATATAATAATATCAACAATTCATTTATAATGTTGAGTTCTTTGCGATGGTACTTAACCATCAAACAGAGTATGTAATCCATCTAGTCATTCATTCTAATGAAATTCCTCCAACAAACATTAGGATGGTATTTGGACACATAGGTTACCTGGTCCGTGATATTTATTTATAAGATAATTATATCACAGTCAAATATATTCTATTCAAATGGAAAATGTAATAATATAACATAGACAAGTAATATCACAATATCTATTTCAATCCATTCTTCTCAGTTATAATCATTTAATTGAATTCATGTTTTAAGATCATAGAAATACACACTCTATGGTGTTTTCGATAATTATGTAATTTTATTAAAAAGTGGATATAAGGTCACACTAAAAAATTATGGCCACTTTTGAGTTTTGAAACTCTATCCTTGTAGATTATTTTAATGAGGGGTCTTAGCCATAGTCCATATAATCAAATAAACTTATCAACAAATTTTGGAACAATGTGTTGAAATTCTAGTGTCTGACATGACAAAAAAATTTATAAAGAAATGAAAAGTTATGGTTAAATAAATATACCACCAACCATATAACATGGAAGACCGAACCATCCATTATTTTTATTTTATTTTAAATAAAATAAAGGAAATGATATACCAAACTATTGCCCTAAAATTTGAGGGTATTGGGGCACAAAATGATAAAACATATAAGGGATAAGAAAATGGATAACGGAATCAAGAGGACATGTAGACTCATATCTATGAATACAATGCATCTAATGATGATAAAATTAGATAGTTAATAGAGTAGATCAACCAGTAGAAAAGGGAGAAATATGATGGGTTGCATGGGGGACCTCCTGGCTGAATGAAGGAGAAGAGGGGTTAAAACACCTTTTAAGGCAAGTGGTGAAAATGATATGTTTACCCCATTTTATGAGGCACATTATACATCACACTATTAGGAAAAAATTGTTTCAATAGTGTAGTACCACTATTTATATTACCAATAATACGTATGGTTGTCTAGTATGGTTTAAAAACCATGCTCTAATAGTGTGCACCAACTATCCCAAATCACCCATAACCCACATGGTTATAGTGTATAGAGAGAAAAACCATGAACCAACCACATAGATTTCTCAACCACTCTGCACCATTTTTTAGGATTTTTTTGAGGTAACTCAAATGGTTAACAAATCCATGTTCACATACAAAATATTCTTCATGGTTGTTCCCCATGGTGAGTAAAATTTGTGCGCAAACCATAAACATATGTTTTGTACCAAGACATCCATATTAGGTCCCAGACAATTAGGAAACTATCAAAACCTCTATGCAACATTATTTTCCTCATTCCACATGTAAAAGAAAGAATTCTAGGTGTTAAAACTCTATAAGATACCATATAAATAAATATTTATGATTGGTAATGTCCTCAAAATTCAAATTCAAATTACTTTAAAATTTCTCAAGATTTTTAAAACACAAAGGTCTTACAACCTCTCTACATTAGAACTTATCTTCCCAAAAAAGGTAAAGGGAACAACCAAAACATTAATTGTCCTATTGGATCCCCTAAAATTCCCATTAAAATGGTTTTATTATGTTCCCAAGTCCCCAATGGTACAACAATTATCTCTTCAAACACATGGTACTAGAGTAGTTAAAACCCTCAAACCCAAGACATCATCATGTCTTCGTCTATTTTACTATTCTACATATGGATCATCCCATCATAGGTTCAAAAATTAAATTCTTAATTCCATGTCACAATACTACCACCATTCTAATCATTGAGACCCTCACACTAGTATCATAGACATAAAATATGATTTATTACATTACAATAAGATACAAGGTATCACATACTGAAGGACTAAATTATTTATTTTTCTCATTAAATTAGATACATACTTTATATTCTCATTACATTTTAAAAAATTTAACACACAAATAATTTTCTTTGATAATTTTAGTATTCCCCTTATCATATTCCTATATATCTATTACAAAATACATCATTGTATGTTGTGGAAAATAAAAAATAATAATGTGGTGAGATCAGTTTCCAAGTGAGGGTGTTTGTAGAGTATATGCTATAAATAAATACAAAATAATAAATATGGAAATATGAATAAGTAAACACATCCTATTTAATAAATAAATATAGAATAATATGACATGAATAAAAGATTATCAAATAATTCCATATATATAATCACATGGTCTTGAAGCTTTACCGTGGATATTCAATTAATAGAATAATTAAATGGAATATCTATAACAAAATTAATAATGATGGAATTAATTATGATATAAATAAAAAATATCATTGAGTCTGTTGAAAAGATATCTAATACCATCAAGAATTCGTCAAGGATATATATAAATAATTGGGTAAGACCTCAACCGAATCTATATCTAGTATATCTCATGATAAACGAACTATTACACCACTTTCTTCATCCCTGGCCACGAGTACTGAGGTTGGAGGTCCTTGTAAATCATTTCCACACTAGGATGTACCTCCCAAGGGGTATTCTGGAACTCCCTCAACACCTCCTCCTACAACATCACTTGTACTAAGGTACATCCTTTAGAATGTATGACGTGCTCCCAACCTATTGAAAATCTATATGAAGATTCTCCTGAGGAAATCTGAACACGCCAAGAATCAAAGTCAACATACACATGCTATGACTCCCTAATTCTCTAAAAAAAGGGCGAGTGACAGTCATGGACTAGGGGTGCTTCTCTATCACTATACAAGAAGGATATCTGCATCACATTTAACTGATTTGTAACCTCACTCAGCAGATGTAAACTAGACCTTCTTCTAGTAACTTAGGCAACCACATTCACCTTCCCATGTGTGTATACTATCAAAATTTCATAGTTCTGGAGAAACTCCATCCATCCTCGTTGTCTCGAGTTCATGTCCTTCTATTAGAAGATATAACTGAGACTCTTGTGGTCAGAGTATACGGTAAACCACTCACCCATCAATTAGTGAAGGAATATAATCAAAGAAAAGAGTACTACTACTAAATATATGTCATGGGTCGTGTAGTTCTACTCATGATGTCTCGACTAGGGTGAGCTGTAGGTTACCACCATTAACTCCTGCATTAGGAAAAAAAATTCTGGTCCCTAATGTGTTGCAATAGACTACATACCCCGCACACTCATCTGGTAGTCTCAATATGTTGCCTCTCTTCAGTCTATGCCTCTACACCTAGAAACTCTGTCAGCATCTCTTCATCCATAAAATTGGTATTTCCTTCTTTTTCAATGTTGAAAAGGGTGCTGTGACTTTAAAAAAGTTAGGTATGAATCTCTGCTGGTACCCAGCCAACACCAGATTACTCTCCACTTCCGTTACACTCCTAGCTGGCTCCCAAGAATGTACTGCATCTATCTTCACCATATCCACGACAAAACTATCCACTGAGATGATATGTCCCATAAAGTGTACCTTCCTAATCCAAAAATGGAACTTTGAGAGCTTTCCACAAAGCTAGTGTTCTCAAAATGAATTTGGGACTATCCGTAGGTGTGTTGCATTCTCTTACTCTAACATTGAGTACACAAAGATGTCATTGATGAATACTTCCATTAAGTGATTGAGGTAATGCAAGATGATCCATGTCTCCCAAGAATACTTTTAGGGAATTGGTCACACTGAAAGGCATCAAAAAATACTCCTAGTGGTCATACATGCATCTAAAGGATGTCTTTGGCATATCTTTATCCAACACCCAAAACTGATGATAGTATGATTTGAGGTCCATGTTCAAGAACTAAATCACTCCCTTTAGTAGATCAAAGAGGTCATCAATCCTTGATAGTGGATACTTGTTCTTCATGGTAACCTGGTTCAGGTGCTGAAAGACCATACATTGCCTCATTCTCTAATATGTATTTTTGGAAAACAACACTAGGCCTGGCCATGGAGAAACACAGGGCCTTGAAAACCCCTACCTCTACATGTCACCATGTTGTACCCTCAACTCACTATGTTCCATAGGAGACATTTGATAGGTAGGTGTAGATATCGGGTCCATCCATTAGTTCAAGTCAATACAGAAGTATACCTATCTACAGGGATGTTGTCCTGGGACATCTTAGAGAAAAACATATTAATACTACTCCAACCCTAAATAAAGGCATGTAATCCCCTCATTTACCATATCTAGGGTGATTCTAGCCAACTATTGAGTGATCGGTTGCACCATCCTTTGAGAAAGTCCATATTGTGCTTCATACGTTCCCTTCTCACCGGTGGAGGAAAACCGGCTCCAATCCTCATAGACACACCACACTTTGTGCCTAAAATAGTATATATGATCATGGACTATAGATAACAAGTTCATACCCAAGATGAAATTGTAAGGACTCGACGCTGATACTAGGAGATCCTAGACGAAGGTCCCACTTCCTAGAGTATGATCACACTACTAGAACCCGTGTGTAATTGTCAAATCCCCTCCCTTAGGAGTCTCTAATTGTAAGGATCCAACCAAAAACTCCACCAAAATCTCTGAGCATCGAACATGTTTGTGGAAAGGAAATAGTGACAATAAAATATGTATATAATAACTATATCTATGGTTGAGTAGACACATATGATACATCTAATCATTTAAGAACACCGTGGTCATAGGCCCCCATCGCCAAAAGTTGGCCCTACCCTTATCAACCTAATCCCAGAGATCGTGGTGGACCTCATAGGGGTGGTGGTGCTAGTACCTTGAACTATTTTCCACCGCATGCCACTCGTCCTACTCTCATACCACGTCCACTGCCATGTGGTCCTCCTTCCTCGAACATTGTTCACTATCTCGGTGGTACATCAGCAACCTACATGTCATCTGTGTGGGGTTGTCAGGCATTCACAAGCCTTGATGCCCTATCCACCGCAGGAGTAACAAACTCTATCCCTCATATGACCTCCCCTACCTTGTGAGCTCCGCACATTTGACCCTACATCTTGGGTTGTCCTTTGGAAGGTCTATCTAATTTTGGCCTCTACGAAGTCTACTTACAGCCTGCTATAGATGACTTGTCCACCCATCATCTGATGGCAGTGACCACTTTTGGTTCCTTCTCATTTAGAAATCTCTCCACTGGTATGGCTCACTCTATCACACCATCCTACGACGAGATACCAAGAGATGTCATCGATGGTAAAATATCCCATTGGAACCCCAGCTCAAAGGTCTGGTCCCAGGGGAAAGGGTCGTGTACCATGATGGTGGAGTAGCGGGAGAGATCTGTAAAGCTCACTGAGTACGGGGCCTCACATAGGATGCTTTTCTGTAGGTTCAAAAATGAATGAATACACACTAATATTTGTTTCACTGGTATGAACTCCACTCTAAAAAGGCACTCAAATCTTGACCATACATGGGTCACCTCCTCATGTTTCTGGAGCATCAAGCTCTACAACCTTCCTACCATTCATTGAAAAAGGCTAGAGGCTAAAACTACCATCTCATCTTTAGGTGTCTATACTAAGAGAAATCCTGAGTAACTACCTCTATCCAATCCTAAACTTCTTGAGGATATTTCTTTCCACAAAACCATAGAGAAATTTTTCTCTTGTACTCATAAAGTGTGCTCAGTCAGCGTGCATTATCCGATGGTGGGGATAGTAGCAACAACTGATCTCTCGGTGGTGGTGTCAACGGTACACCACATGAAGGTGTTATCGCAGTAAGTTGTCCCTGCACAAACAACACATTGATCGGTGGACCATCGTCATGATCTCTCACTAGAATTCTGGCTGGTTATCTTCATGGTGGCATCTGGTAGATAAAAAGATGTGCCATGGTCAGTAAGTTATACCTAGTGAGATGACTCAAAATTTATCAAGAAAAAAACATTTCCAAAACACATGCTACTATTATTTTTCTATACCGGGTTGAAAAAAAGAAATTATGATCCTGGTGTATGGATAAGTCATCATCCACACCATCACTAGAAACCTTGGACAGAAAGATGAATTCAATACACACAAATATGTTTTCACTAGGGAAAATAAAGACTCATATTTATTTGGGTAGAACCAACTTCCCTTTGTTACCACATTGTAATGAAATGTCCCCCAGGGCCTATTCCATGACTACCTGAAGCCCACCTTCTATAGTCCAGGGGCTGGTGGCTATCACTAAAAATTAATATCAAAAAAAGAGAAGGCATTTTATTTAAACTTGTATGCACACAGAACGAGTAAACTTCACATATCTAACCATTAAGGAATGAAAAGTAATATAACCACCCCAACCACTGAGAGTAATTTGTGTAAATTAAATGAAAATGGGGTATGAATATAATCCCATCTGAATGGAAGGTACCTCAAAAGAAGTAAAAGCTCCAAAGGTCGTCCTCTAAGGATCCCACTTGATGGGTTGGTGAAGCTCTCCATCATATTTCTTTACAGCACACCATTTCTATCAATCCACCTCTGAGCACCATCTAGTCCTTGCTCCACATAGTCTAAGTCAACGTTGTATGTCATATGTACAAGATACAATAGCTGCAGGCAAATCCCAGGTAGTGGTGAGTATAACAATACTCATTAGGGACCCTGAGACCCACAATTGTCTATTAGTAATCCTATATGGAAAAAAACAAAAAAGGAAACACTATTGATATAATACCGCGATGAAATATCTCAAACACATAGCTCAATGTAAAAGGCTTATCTCACACTAGGTATAACTTAAGTACAGAAGTAGTGATGATTATTCGTAAAGATAGATAATCTTATTCTGTCAAGAGGATCTGCTTCTAATCAACACAGGGTTAGTATGTGTAGAGACCTAAGCTTGGCGTACATGGAAATTACATTACTTTTATAGAATAATTAATAAAAAACAAAAATAGACACCAAAGGATCGAAATAGTTTTGTGTCTTTGGAATCTCAGAACAAAATATTCTAATCATGGTGAATGATCTTCAATATCTCCCATAATGATCTAACCTTTTTCCTTCATACCAAAACCTTTATTTATATCATAGGGAAAGGGAAAAATAAAACATAGAAAGGGTGGGCTTGAATTCTTAGTAAGGGTAAACAGGGAGAAAAAAACAATCCATAAACATTTGAACTTAAAAACATGAACATAAAATTAAACATCAAAATCTTGGGAAATGACATAAAACATGGATGTACATAAGGCATGGATCATAAAGTAACATTAATCCTGATAAAAGGCATGGGAATAAAAAATGTAATTGTGGAAACCATAAAGCACATGTTATGACTTCTATAGTAGGAAAGGCATTGCTGCCAAGACCATCATTGTGTACAAAGTCCATTAATGAACCAGGTTTACTTATCGTTCTAACCCTGTATTACTGAACATGATTCACTTTCTTTTCCAGCCATGTCAATATCATGAGATATAAATCTTTACAAAATTCATTGGAGTGAGATATTGGTCCCAAAATCTCATAATGAAACCATTATTATGTGTGCCACAAAATCATAAATCATACATCATAGCATAACCCATGTAATATAATGGGATTCATAAACATCATTCCATCATAACGTAATCCATATAACATAAAACGATTTCATAAAAATAATTCCTTAGTAACACAATAAAATAATTGTAATAATAGGGATAGGAACAAAACCTTATATCATCCTAGATGTAAAATAATTTTGATAACACACATGAAATGAATTCTTTAAGAACATATCCTTTCTTCTTTAGAATAATTTTCTTTTCTCAAAATCCCATGAAATTTTTATAGAAAATGAATTTGATGAAAATAATCATGAAATAGTGTAGAGGAAGCATCATGGAATAAGGAGTTATGAAACCGTAAAAATTCCTTCATGCAATATAAGTTAAAAAAATTCTTTCTGTACATTTTCTGGAAAATTCAAAAAGTACCTCGTATGGAAAAGAAAAGTAATATTTTTTCCATACCACATAGTAAATGTCAAAAAGTGGTAGACATTACTTTAAACATATATGGAAGAATATTAAAAACTTTATAAAAACGTTTTTTATAAAACATGGACAGTGATGATAAATATAACCCCAGTAAATACTTACGAATAAACAATCTCAGATAAGAATGAAATTGGAATAATTATCCCTAAACTTATGTCCAATTTAATCTGTATGTGTCCGAGATTACTATATGGTGGGTTGAAAAATATTATTAAATTATAAAAGAACCATAATAATATTTATGATATCATATATAATTCACTAAGGACTTTATATTACCCGTTCATTTTTCAATTCCATGTTAAATGAGTGTTTTGGGTAAACTTATTTCATTTTTTGTACGTATTTTGAATTGTAATTATTCATATGATTATTAGATCCTGATTAATTACTCCCATAATGTAAATCATGATTTATATATAATATATTCAGAATATAAAATATATTTATATATATATATTTATATATAATATATCAATAAATGGAATTAAATACACCATTCATGGGGACGGTAGGCCGTACGTTCGCAAGAACGGTATTTTTGTTTTTGTATTAAAATGAATGGAAGTATGTAAATAACATATAAATAATTCCAGTACCATTTTTATGTCATATATTTAATGATTATTTATTATATATACTTTGTAATCATTTTTGAATGGTTAACATGGAAAATGAATATCATCGCATCGTGGAGACGGTAATCCATACGTACGCACGAGCGATGATATTGTTCCCATAATTGTTGAATGGAATTGGAGTGAATGATATAATATCTCTAAATCATAATGATGTTATAATAATCATATATAGTTATTATTGCCACAATTATATCCATCCAATTATGGTGGTGTTGGAAAATCATATTACACCACGGCATGGAGACGGTAAGCCGTATGTACGTACGCGCGGTGATTTTGTTTTTAGTAGGTTGGATATAAGGTCAAAAAGGTTTGTTTCAAATTTATAATAACATGTAAGTATATTATTTTTACTTATTTTATTAATTTATAATGATACAACTAAATAATAGGATGTAGAAGAAGAAAGAAACATGAAATAATCGATAGAAGAGATTTCCTCTTCCTCGACGTGACTGATTTGAACTTCTCGTAAGACACTACAGTTGGACATTTGAGAGGAAGAAACCTCTATAACATAACTATAGTGGTGGATAATAGTAATTGGTATGGGTTGGATGAGATTGAAGGCTAAAAATGGAGTGAATAGAAGAGGGAGTTTCCCCTTTATAAGAGAGGAGATAGGCTCTTTTAGAAAACCTCCAAAATATTAATTTATAATAAACTCAAACACACCATAAATAAATTTAATGTAACTCAAATTCGGATATTAATTAATATATAGTTGTAATCTAATCAACCAATAAAATTTATACATGATTTTATTCTATTTTAAACCTTGTAATTTTGATTTATCCTTATTTAATCTATTTAATTTCATATGTGGTAATAATATTCTAAATTTTAAATGGTTATAAATACTTACTTATGTGTTGTGAATTGTCCATAATTGGATACTTTATAAAATTATCTACCATATAAATTTAAATTTATGATTTTTAAATATCTTTGTGTTTTTTAAACTATTTAAAAATATGTTAATTTTATAAAATATCAATAGTGTCAATTTGGACACTATTTATTTATACGAATTTAAATAAAATCCACACAAAGTATATGTTGGAAGAAAATATATATAATAGATTACTAACATGTCATATTAATCTATAAAATTAGTGGAGCACATTAATTAGTAAATATAATATTTATATTAATATTTTTAAAACAATTTATTTGATATTTTTTTAAATAATATAATTACTACAACATTTTAGTATAATTATTTAGTATAATTATTTGTTGCATAAAAATTTAAAATACAATACTATGAGAAATTTTAATCTATTATATTTCATAAGAATACATTTAGTCAATTTTTTCTTCTAAAATAACAATCTTTTATAATTTTATCTTTATTAAAGTATGAAGGTGACATCTTTGACTTCATTTAAAATAGAATAATATAAATTTCATGATCTATTTTATAATGCTCCAAATGATCCACAAGTTGACGTTTTGATGGTTAGGGTATTGATATAATTTAATCATAAGGTTTTGTGAAGTTTTTGGGTATTTTGATGGGTATTATTATTTTAAAAGAAACTATATTATTGATGTTTCACTAAACAAATAATTTTTCCATCATTAATGTATAAGGTATTAAGGTAATTTTATATTTCATAAAAATTAACCATAAATTTTCATGATAAATAAAAACATTTTATCTTTCAAATGATTATTTATAATCTAATTTATATTATGTATAAACATATGTTAAAAATAATTGAATTATCAGAGTTTTAGTGAGACATATTTCACTTTACTTTAAATAAAATAAATTAAACGTCTTAATCTCATCCAAGTGGGTTCTAAATGATAAAAGTTCAACCCAATTATATTTTAGGACGAAATATAGTCGTCCAATTATATTAATTGAAGTTTTTGGGTTATTTTATAACATTATTTTTACCCTTAATTACCTGATTTACCTCTAACTCTTGTAAATAAATTTTACCGTAGTTACTATTCATGATGCCCAAAAATTAAATTTATCCTACTAAATTGATTTGTACATACTAATTCCAAATATGGAATCCATTTTTACAAATTAAATACACATAATTTGCAGTATCTTATTTAAAATTAATCCCGCTATTGAGAAAATGAGTTTTAAAAGTTAAACATTGCAAAATATTTAAATGTTTGTACCTATCAATTCAAAGTAAAATTAATGATAATGAAATATATTATATTAAATAGAAAAATATATCCTATTTATACTTTAAAACCATTCAATATTATAATTTAACCATATAAATTATCTTGATGAAGAATGTTCTTTATAATTAAAATTTTACGTATTTTTATTATTCATCAAAATATGAAAGTTAACATAAAAATATTAAAAAATTATCCAAAGTAAATTTTTATATTCCTATTGCAATGAATAAGTTTATTTTGTTAAATTGAACTCATAAACGTGTCAAAAATTATATTTAAAGGTGTTGTGCCATCAAAAGTCGGAAAACTATATTTTTTAAAAAAATACTTCCTTTATATGAAATATTGATTTTGTTCTCACACAATGTTCTAGAAAATTTTTAAGATAAATTATAATGTTAGAAAATATAAAATTCAAATAACACTATTCATAATGGTTAGTTCATAATAACATTGTAATAATATATCATTTCTTGGTGAAACTCGGTATCGCGTAGCATGCAAGCTATCAAGGAAGGTCACTCTTGCATGCAACACACACCATGAATAGTGTTGTGTATATAGCAAGCTAACACGGTGTCGCATATATCACAAGATAATCATGGTGTAGTGTACAACACATGAAATCAATGAAATTAAAAAACATATTTCTCATAAAATCTCGGGGTGTTACATTCTACCCCCCATAAAATTAATTTCACCCTCGAAATTCATCGGGGTTATAAATCATTTACTACTTGAACGTTTCATTCATAGAAACCCACATCATAAAATTGAATTCTAAAAAATAATTTTAAAAAGGAAAGTTAGAAACATAATGGTGACCCAATGTAACTCAACACTAGGATTCCACATAAGAAAATATAGGCGGAAATATTGATATGGAAGAGAAATCTAACCATCATGTTCTGATGAAGAGTGGTAGAGAACATGGTTATGAAAAATACAACAATAAAAAAGCCATAAATTTTATGATGATCTAAGGTACCATATGATTTATCGGATATGAGGGTACTAGGCCACCTTTTTTGGTTTTCAAGATCATTTCACTAAAGTTGAAGAATTTTATTCATAAGGATAAATACATAACTGATTTCAGTGTAATATCATCGTTGGTTATTCCATAAAAAACATACACTTCATCTCATATTTAAATAAATGAAGTTGAATTGGTCATTCTTGAGTGTTCTCAGATCATGTGATAGAATGATATGTCATTCCATCTGTCATTATCACAAAAAGGTTAGCATAAAATATTAAATATACATAAGTCCATCTATGGTTAAATTAACCATATATGAATCCAAAAATGGACATATACGTCACTTATTATACCGCTTAATAAAATAAAACTAATTTCTACTAACTAGGGACTTCCTGTAATCCAGTGGTCGGCGATAAAGGCTTGCCACACTTCGGTTGTGGGTTCAATTCCTTCATCCTAGTCTGACATGACAAGTTGTCACCCATCCTACAAGTTGCCCTTTTTCTAAAACTATACTATTCTAAAATTCTAGAAAAAAAGTTTTAGAATTAAATAATACTATCTGATATCCAACTTATTCCATTCCATTCTTTAGGATTATTTAAAATAAATCTATCCAATCTCATTGAATAAAGAAAAAAATTACTAAAAAGGTCATCTACCAAGCATTGAATACCATCATTTATCCCCCATATATCATAAGATTTATCTTGTTGGTCATATTATAAACATGTGAATAACTTAATCATGTATTTTCTTGAAACATGAGTTACCATAAAAGTTACATTTGAACCAAAATATTTAATAAATACATAACATGTCTAATTATCCATAAAATTAGTGGATCACATTAATTAGGTCATATAATATTTATTTTAATTTTTTTAAAACCATTTGTTTATATTTTTATTAATAAAATAATTACAACAACATTTTCGAATAATTATTTAATATAATTATTTTTTTTCATAAAAATTAAAAATAAAATACTATGATAAAGCTAAATATATTATATTTCATAATAATACTTTTTGTCAAATTTATCTTCTAAGACAACCAACTTTTAAAATGTTAAATTTATTAAACTGTGAAGGTGGCAACTTTGACATCATTTAAAATAATATAATATAAATGGCATAATCTATTTTATAAGGCTCAAAATGCTCCAAAAGTTGACCCTTTGATGGTTAGGGTATGGATATACGTGACCCATAAGGTTTGGTCAAGTTTTTAGGTCTTTTGATGGGTATTAGTATTTTAATAGAAACTTTATTATTGTGTTTCACTAAATAAATAATTTCTACATCATTAATGTATAAGATATTAAGGTAATTATATATTTCTTAAAAATTACAAATAAATTACCATGATAAAGGAAAAAAATTTATCTTTCAAATGAGTATTTATAATAGAATTTATATTCTATATAACCTTGTAATTTAAATAATTTAATTATTAGAATTTGAGTGAGACATATTTCACTTTCCTATAAATAAAATATATTAAATGTCTTAATCTCAACCAAGTGGGTTCTAAAAGATAAAATTTAAACCCAAGTGTATTTTAGGACGAAATATAATCATCCAATTATATTAATACAAGGATTAAGTCAATTTTATAATATTATTTTAACCCTTAATTACATGATTTACCTTTAATTCAGGTAAATAAAATTTACCCTAGTTACTATTAATAATTCCAAAAATTAAAATTACCCTATTAACATAATTTGGACCTACATATTCCAAAAATGGAATCTATTTTTCCAAATTCAGTACACCTGAGTTGTAGTATATAATTTAAAATTAATCCTGCTATGGAGAAAACAAGTTTTAAATGTTAAAACATTGCAAAAGATTGAAATGTTATTACTTATGAATTCATAGTAAAACAGAGGATAATGAAATATATTATATTAAATTGTAAATATATATTCTACTTATACATTAAAACCATTAAATATTATAAATTAACCATATAAATTATCTTGATGAAAAACGTTGTTTATAATTAAAAGTGTAGAGACCCGAAGCCTGAAAATTGATTTCGTTCTCATACCATGTTCTAGAAAATGTGTAAGCTGAATTATAATGTTATAAAATTAAAAATGAAGTTAATACTATTCATATTGGCTAGTTTATAATAACATTATAATTATATATCATTTCTTAGTGAAACACGTTATTGCGTACCATGAAAGCTATCGAGGATGGCCACTCTTGCGTGCAACACAATCCAAGAATAGTGCTGCATAATCTACAAGATAATACGGTGTTGTGTATAGCACAGGCTATTCTAGGTGTAGTGTACAACGGAAGAAATCAATGAAATTAACAAAAATATTTCTCATAAAATCTTTGGGTGTTGCACTTTGTGCTGACCCACACAGGATCTCTATGTACTAATCCACACTGGATTTCTTGGTGCTGACCCACACATGATCCCTATTCATTTTTTACATTACAGTCATCCACTTTATTCCCACACATAGAAAAACCTGATTGTGGGAGGATAGTGTAGAGACCCGAAGCCTGACGTACATGGACATTACATAACTTTTTCGGAATACTTAGTATATAACAAAAACACACACACAAGGATCGTAATAGTTTAGTGTCTTTGGAAACTCAGAATATAATCTTCTAATCATGGTGAAATATCTTCAACATCTCCCATAAATATTTTCCCTTTTTTTACCTAAAACCATTCTTTATATCCTAGGGAAAAGAAAAAATAAAGGGGTGAGCTCAAATGCTCAGTAAGGGTATTCAAAAGAAATATCAATCACATCATAATCATAAGAACATAACATTTTGGAAATCTTAACCTGAAAAAGTGAGCATAATTTCCTAACATGGGATAAATCATAGTAGTGAAATGAAATCCCAATAATCATAACATAAAACATGAAACATTGTGGCATACACACATAATCATAGATAATCATTTCGTATTAGTCATGACTCATTGCCAAGACTATCTTAGTGGTCAAAGTCCCTTTCTGAACAGAGTTCACTCCTCGTTTCAGTCATGTTTCACTGAACCGGTATAACCTACCGTTCCAGCCATGTCTATTTCATGAGATATAAAATATTTACCCAATGAATTTTAGGGAGATATAAGTCCCACCCATCTCATAATGATACCATTCTTATGTGTGCCACAAAATCATAAATCATACATCATAGCATAACCCATGAAATAAAATGGGATTCTTAAACATCATGGAATCATAACATAATCCATAAACAATTGATATCATTTCATCATAAGTAAATTGAATCCATTTAAATCATTGAGAAATTTTACTTGAAACATAAACATTGAAATAATTTCATCTTAGATGTAAAATAGTTTTGACAAAACACTTGAAATGAATTCTTGAGGAAAATATCCTTTCTTCTTTAAAATCATGTTCTTTTCACAAAATTCCATGAAATTTTAAAAGATAAAGGTTTTATTGAAAATAATCATGCAATATTGTAGAGGAAGCTTCTTGAAAATGAGGCGTTATGAAACCGTAAAAATCCGTTCAAGCTGTATAAGTTAAAAATAACATTATCCTCGTACATTTGTCAGAAAAGTCAAAAAGTACCTTATATGGTAACCAAAGGAAAGATTCCATTCATACAATGTGGTAAAAAGTAAATAAAGTGTAAAATTCCTTTAAACATCCATGGAATAATGGTAAATATTTTATGAAATCATTTTTAGAAATCATGTTCATGGATGATAAACGTAACCACAGTAAATACTTACGTATAAGCAATCTCAGATAAAAATGAGATTGAAAATTTATCCCTTACCTTAGGTCCGATTTACTTCGTAAGTGTCCAAACCACGTGTATAATGGTTTAAATAATGTCATTGACTTATTCCAGAATCATACTCATTGTTATGATATCATATATGGTTCACTTATGACTTTATATTACCCGTTCTTTTGTAAATTCCATGTTAAAGAGCATTTTGGGTAAAATTGTTTCATTTGTCGTCCGTGTTTTGACTTGTAATTATTCATATGATTACTTAGATCATGATTAATTAATTAAAGAATATAAAACATGATTTATATCTAATATATATTCAGAATATACATATATATATAATAAATCAGTAAATGGAAAGAAATACATCGTTCATGGAGACGGTAGGTCGTACGTACGCATGAACGCTGTTTTCGTTTCCTTATTGAGTTGAATGGAATTAAGTAGATGACATACACATATATATAGTATCATTATTATGTCATATATTTCATGATTACTTAATATATACACTTTATAATCATTCATGAATGGTTAATGTGGAGAATGAATCTCATCGCGTCGTGGAGACGGTAGTCCGTACGTACGCACGAGCGATGATATCGTTCTCATGATCGTGGGACTATATTGGAGTGTATGTATACTATTTCAGAATCAATATCACTTTAAAATAATCATATATAGTTATTATTTACCCCATTATACCCATCCAAGTAAGGTGGTGGTGTAAAATAGATTTCACCACGGCGTGGAGACGGTATTCCGTACGTACGCACGCACGGTGATTTCGTTTTCCGTAGGATGGATAGATGGTGAAATAGGGTTGTTTCATACTTATAATAACATATCCGTATATGAGTGATACTGATGTTATTACTTCATAATGAAACAACCAATGAAGAAGAAGTGGAAGAATAAATAAAGATGAAAGAATCGGTAACGGACATTACCTCTTCCTTGAAGTGCTTCTTTGAGACCTCCTTTTAGGGCACTAAAATAGGTTTTTGAAGAAAAACAGAACATCTAGGATGTTTCTAGGGAAGTGGAGAAGAGAATGATTCAGGGTTTGGCCGAGCATGAAGGCTCAATGTGGTGTGAGGAAGAGAGGTAGGGGGTTCCCTTTTATAAGGGAGGAGAGGGGCTCCTTTGGAATAACTAAAAATATTATTTTATTATAAAGTCAAGTTCGGTTTTAAATATCTCCAAATTGATTTATTTCTAAGCTAAGGTGGGGATGGGTCTAAATCCTATAATCAAATAGAATTTAGACAAGTTTAGGTTCCTATTTTAACCTTATCATTTATATTTAACTTTAAGTTAGATAATTTTACTTTTACCGTGTCTTCTTGTTTTCTTAAACTATAAGGTTAATAAACTTACTATATCAAGCCAAAATAAACCCAAGTTGTTTATTATTAATATATATAACTTTATCTAAGTCATTTTTCCGATCCTTAGATTTTTAGGAATAAAATAAAAATTAATAATATAATATTTGTTTTAAAAACTATTTTATGTCAATTTTGACACTATTTAGTAATTGATTTTTTGTGAAAATCATAACAGAATTATTAGTTAGAAAAAAGATAATTAAATCAATAATAACATGTCATATTAACCTAAAAAATTAGTGTAATTCATAAAAAGTCTCAAATTATGATTATTTGGGTATTTATAACATCAATTATGTCAATATTTCATTAATAAGATAATTACTTCATCATCTTTGTGTCATAAATAAATTAACTTATTTAATGTCTAACAATTAAAAATAAAATACCATTATGTAGGAAATCTTTTTATATTTCTAATGAGTATTTATAGTCGAATTTATCTTATGTATAACTCTATATTGAAAATGATTTACTTATTAAACTTTGATTTTAACTATTTTAACCCTTCTTTAAATAAATTAATAATAAATGTTCTAATCTAATCCAAGTGGGCCTAAATGATCATATTTTATTCCTAATGTTGTTTTTGGTTGAATTACACTTTTCAAATAGAATTATGACATGTTTTAGGGTAATAATAATAACAATTATTCCCTTAATTACCCTATTACTTTTAACCGTGGTAAAAAAAAGTAAAATGTTACTATTCACCAAAAATTATTTTCATCTCATTGAACCATATTTTACTTACTGAATTCAACAGTGTCTCTCGGATCTTTTAAATTGTAGTCACAGAAGCGGTAAAATTAAGTTTTATGAAAAATTCATTTTTTTACTACCACTTAGTGGTTTCACTATTAATCAAAAAATGAAAGTTTCTAGAAAAATACCAAAAATTAGGCCTAAGCTATATTTGATATTATGAACTCAAAAATGATGTCTATTTTACCAAATTCAAAACATATCATTTACATTAACTAATTTAAAAATTAATTTCCGTCATCAAAACAAATGGTGTGTTTTTAAGAGATAATAACTATCAAAAGATTGACACTTGTTTATAACTTGTTTAAATATGAAATTACATCCAATGACCAATATTGTATTAAATTGTAAAAATATATTCTAAATATACATTAAAACCAATCAAATTAATAATTTATCACTATTAATTATTTTGATTAAAAAAGTTTTTTTTAATTAAAATTTAGTAATTTTGACTATTCATTAGAATATGAAAGTTATCCGAAAAGTACCAAAATATCACCTTAGGCTAAATTCGATACTATGAATCCAAAAATGAAGTCCATTTTGAGAGGTAAAATTTCGAAAATTTTAAAAGGTGGTTATTACTATTCATAACGGATAGTTTTATTAATATTTTAATAGCATATCGTTGTTTAATGAAACTCGGTATTGCGTACTACACAATCGAGGAAGGTCGTGATTGTGTGTAATGCAAGGAAAGTCAAGGATGCATGTTGTGAAAGATCCTTTTGGTGTATCATACAACATAAGACATTAATGAAATTAAAAAAAACATTCATAAAATCTCGGGATGTTACAGATAGTATCCTCAAAAAATAATATTTACCTCAACCACCATGTTGTACCAAATATAGTAATCCAAAAGGGCCATCTCATTTTAAGGGTCCCTACACAACAGAGAATGCATCGAACAGATGCATGATCTATAAGATGTGGGATTTAATTTTAAAAAGGAAAATTTTCGATTCGAGCCTAATTCAACCCAAACATACGCCAACATCCACCAAAAACTCTCGTAGAGTATCTCAGAAGGACTTTCCCATTTCAAGGGTCCCGACTGTAATGAAGAAGCCTCATTCAGATGCTCAGTTTGAGAGATATCAGTGTTTTAGTAATAAGAGGGCCGGTGGGGTCTGGGTCTGGTCTGACATGGTTGGAACCCCCAGACCCAAACTAGTTTGGTATGGGCCTGACCCAATAGGGAGGTTCTAGACCGGTAGTGCAGCTCCATCCCGGTAGCACGGGCATGGCCCGTGGGTTCCCCTAGTCCAATAATGGCGGATCAGCCTTCATTCTGGACAAGACGCGGCTAGGATCCAAGTCCGATTCCTCAACTATCACGGTCTCCGATGTGGGTGAGTAGATACATCTTCCACGCCTCCCTCAGACCGAGTATCTGGGTTGACTTATTCCTCGTGGAATCAATGTGGCACCGTGGTCGAGTGACTATGGCCCCGACTATTCACTGAGGTGGCCAGGATGCGGGCCACCATCTCCATGCTATCATGGTACGACAACGGGCATGCCGCCTCCCTCCACATACGTCCATTACTGCACCCCCCTCTAGGCTCCCATCACTGGTTCCGCCTTCTGGGGGCCACCTGAGCTACTCTGGTGGTCTGTTTCTTGAGATTATTGTGCCTACAGCCTCTGTAGGATACATTATTCGCCAGGACGTCCTCAGAACCGCGTTTCAGAATAGTTAAACATTTAGCCACAAAGATCACAGAATAAACCACTATGACAGAGGGTTTTGGCCTTTCTCATGTTACACCACACCCTCCAAGATAGAGTTTAATCCTGGGGAAAAGTATTAACCAAATAAAAATATAAAAAACCCAATTCAAATCCCCCCATTAGATCATCCTTCAAAAAATTAATGGATCACGGATCAACCCATTAGTCGGTTGATCAAAGATCATTGTTAATTTCATGAATATGGAATGAAATATTAGTTAACAGAATGTAGAAACCCATACATGCATATGTTGGATCTGTTGAGGTTGAAGGAAGATTTATGTGTCATTATCGATCCATGATCGTTGGAATTTTTTTCCACTCGTCGACCAACGAATCTGATCATCAAACGTTCTTTACATCAATATTCATTCTTCATTGGATATGGAATCCGCTTGTGGTTCGTTAGTTTTTCCCTGTGTTTTATAATCCCCAAAAATTGGAAAATTTAATTTATAAAAGAAACATTTGTAGTTGTGTTGCACCCATTAATGACGCTAAATAATGACCCACATTTATTGAGCCATTAATGAACCATTAAGATAATATTGTCTTTGTTACAAATGATCCATTATCAACCCACCATTAATGATCATTTTCATTGCACTACTACATCACCTTCTTCCACTCATTGGTGGGAAAAATAAAATTACATTGGAAAAGTTATTTTATTATTTTCATTAAAAACTCCAAAAAAATAATTTTTCCATCCAATAGTCGAAGGTAAATGTTATTTCATTTTTGGGTGAAGCCTAGTATTCTAAGTTCAATGGTTCCTCCATATTTTTTATCTGAGCCTCAGTCCAAAAGATAGAAAATATCACTCGCACGTTTATGAAATGTACCTTAAAAAAGTCCGAAATCAAATTTTGAGCACTCCGAGCCTAAGAATAACATCCCGTCAAAGTGTGTTGTCTCGAAATAATTCCATATAGTTAAAAAAACACATCGAAATTATGATTCATTAAATTATAAATAAATATATTTTCATGAAATAAATTAATATCTAAAACATCATCCGATGTTCAACATAAACCATTTCATAAATGGGTACATTATGAGCCTTAAATTATATTAATATCCTTAACATTAGAAATAAGTTAACAGAATTTCAAAATGATGTTATAAATAATCACTTCCATGGTTGTTAGTACTATCTAATTAACTTTTCCCATATTTTTAGTATCTTTACCGCAACATAAATATCTTAAGATTAAGACCAAATAAAGGGTTATGTTTACCTTAATATTGTGTTTTCAATGAAATTAAACATTCCACTGAATAATTTTTCTTGGTTATCGGTAATGTTAAACATACATTTTCAAATCCATAATGTAAAATTAATACAAAATACCCTTATTAATTTCATAATTCGTATAACCATAATATAATTGAAAAAATAATTTTACAACATATTTCAAGGATCCAAATACACAAGACCATTAATAATATTCATTAAGCTATATCAATACCATATGATTGACCTTTATCCATTAGATTATTATAAGGTATATTCCCTGGATTCTAGAGGAATTCATTTGTGTAGTGCCCAATCTCAATACAATTGAATCATTGCACATTGGAAGACGCTGAATTTCCCATGAAATAAAAATACTAGTTGAATTTTTCTGCACACATGAAGAAAACTATGTTTCCCTTTAATCATGTACCATGTTTATTCCTTCCAAAAGTATCAAATGTTGGAAATTCCTTATTGGACTTCATCTTTTTATTTGTTTTTTACTATTTAATACACATATTCTCTTATATCCCTTTGAAACAATATGAATTAGATAATTATTTCTCTATATTTATAGTATATGATATTCTGTAATTATTTGATGAGAATGTTTTGGATATTTCTGTCTCTCAGTGGATTAGCTTAATCTCATCGATAAAATGGTAAATATTTCAACATGGGTTATGTTAATAGTCTAAAAAATTCCTTACTAACCCTGTAATGTTAGCTTCATACATAGAAATATTTTCCTCTTTTTTATCATCGACTGAAGAATTGTACTTCATATCAACTCGTTTCTCAGAAGGAAAATATTTTTCCACGGATATTATGTTGAAATCCTTTCACATGATGCCTTTTATTTCTAAATTATCTTTAGTATTTTGAATCAACTATGAACCTCTAACAACATATCTTGAGATATGATAATATTCCATGACCACTTTCTCCCTTTCACTACCAAGAGAAATAAGAAATATTTTCTCTAATTAAATTTTCTATTTCTCAATTAAAAATGAATTTATAGTCTCATTGAATTATGGAGGTTGTAGATGAATTATGCAATGTAACAATGTTACACAATATTTTGGATCAATATGCAAATCCATACATGAATGGTTTTTAATCTTTACCTAATTTAGTGGCCGACATATGGTTATAATTTGATAGGTTCTTGTTACATCTCCATCTCAAGATTCATTATATTTATTAGGAGGTAACTCACTACATGTATTATGTCCACTAGCATGATTCACATTACATCTATTAATAACCATTTTTATATAATTAAATAGACTAGAATGGATCACAGTATTACGAAACATAATTTACAATCCCAAAACTAGTGAAACCGAAAAAATAAATTGGAAGTATTATGCATAGCTAATTTCATAACCATAAACATGGTTTCTTTGGAGAAATAAATATTTGAAAATACATCATAATGGTTTTATTAAAAATTTGAAAATCTAAATCATGTCACATAAGAGTGTCAAATTAGGTGCACACTATAGCCAATTGCATTGCACCAGGTGATGAGAAGGTCATTCCTATTGTAGTTGTTCAGAGTTACTACCCCCTTTGTAAATCTATTATATAACAATGTATACTTATTAAATCTAGATAGAGATGTAGTTTATAGTAAATACCACATAATGTATTAATTATCAAGTCATTTTGATGTAATTCTATAATTACCCTACAATTCTATCATATGGTTATGTTTCATAATACATGTTTTCCAAATTTTAGTTCCTATAGTTACTAATAAACTTCTAGTGATAAAAACTATATTAACCACGACCGCAATAACCTATATCATGTTTTTACATTATTTCATTGGCATAAGATATAAGGAATCACATCTCAATGAATAGAATAGTTTAGGAATCATAGTAAACTGGTTACATACATAAAATAATCATTAATTTTTAAAAGATAAAATCGAAAATATTTTATTGATAATTACATTATTTATCATAGAATATCCCTTAATATTAATTAAAAAAACATTTTTTATCCATGTGAAAATAAAAAAAAAGAAATTAGTGAGCTCAGATGCTCAGTAAATTTAAGTGAACGGTGGGAGCAATGAATAAATAAATTATAATAAATATGGAATGGTAAGTAAATATAAAACATTAAATTTAATTAATAACATGATATAAATATAGTCGAAATAAAATATACTCAAATAATTCCATCTAAATATTATCATGGTCTTGAAAAGTGATTATCTATAATCTATGTGACAGAATAATAACATAGAATTACAATAATCGAATTCTTAATGATGGAATGCATAGTGATGGAGATATAAAACCAATCATAGATGCTTGGTCCATGACATATATCACCATCATGAATTTTTTCCATGAAATATATATAAATGGGTATGGAATGAACCAAAACCATATCTACATTGTCTCGGGAGATGTACTGATGCATCGAGGGGAAATTCCCCCCCATCACATACAATGTCCAGTTATTTCTTCATATGAAATGGGTGAAACATACTCAACAAAAATTCATATATAAAATATCAAAAAAAAAACTTTCCCCAATAAACAAACATAATCATAAACCATCATGAGTATAATTAAATTAGTCAATACAATATATCCCCAATCAAACTGATCACAAAACACCTAGAGAAATAATAACGATGGTATCATTAGAGTATATCCCCATTATTCTATAAGTAACATTAATTAATGTCTTATTATATTGAAACAAATCCAATACCACTTATAAATTTTTATTGAGGAAAATATCCTTTCTTTGAAATTAACACTTTATATTTTAAAAATATAAAAATTTTAAAAATATTAAAAAAATCAATTTCATTGAAATTTACTTTTAAAAAATAATTTATAAAATATATTGAAGAAAATTGTATTTAAAAATATCTTCATAAACATGAAATGGAAGATTTATTTAACTGATTTTCCTGAATGTGGGTAATTCCATACATACTGTATATGTTTAAAAACTTTCTATTAGCATTTGAAAAAAGGTTAGAAATGTTCCCTATTCTGAAAATTAAAATAATATTTACTTATAACCATTTTTTAAAAGTCACAATGGTTAAACTTTATTTAATAAATCATTTGAGTAGATATGAAACATTTTTGAAATTTTTTTTCGAAGACAATGTCTTGAAAAAAATGATTTCTGTCCGAAGAGAGAAAAAAAAGAAAAATTATCTTAAAAATATTTTCTTAATCATTTTAAGTAACAAATAGTGGGAAGATATAAAATATTACTGATTAATGTTCATGAAAAAAAGGATAATAATATATATTTACTTAAAAATATAAATATCGTTTAATTCCCCAAATAGTGTCTTAAACAAAAATAATCATGAATAGTGATGAGATTGTGAAATAAACACTTACCACTTTGGTATCATATGAATAAAAATCCAAATGAAATAAATTATTTTAAATTAAATATCAAATAAGATGAAGATAATTTAATCCATGATATAACACACAAACATGGTAGTATATAAACCAAAAAATAAGTAATTTCTTAATACGATGTATGTCCAAGAGAAGTAAACGTGAGACGACAAACCCATAAATTGAGTCTAAAACATCACATAGATTTTATATATTCATGAATATTAAAATTATGCTAATTATTATCATTATTATGAACTTTTTTAAATTTACAGATTCTATTTTTTAGTTTCAACCATGTTTGTTATGATAACAAAATACATTATGTTTATATCGGGTATTTAGATCATATTTGACTTCTGTATAAAAATTGACTATGGAAGGTTGACTATGGAAAAATAGGACTATATTTAGACTTATATAGTATAATAATAATGAGACAGATATCATAATTTTACATGAATAATATTTAAAAATAAATAAATAATTTACTACGTTTATGAAAAATGAACTTTGTTATAATCGTTGGGATGGAAGGTCATACAAACGCATGAGTTAGATTTCCAATTTTCAAAGATCATTATGGAAATGTGGTAAATAATATATTATATCTATAGAATGATATTGATATCATATATAACATATTAATTATTTAAATATAATTATATATATAATACATGTGTTGATGCTAGGAAAAGAGAGTAACATTATTTAGTGATGGCGGTAGTCCACACATAGATGAACGGAACTACCATCTTTCATTGAGATAAATGGTAAGAAGAAAAATGATATATATTATATTTTATGAATGATAAATATTTCATTAATATTATAATTGTTTCATATATATCACACATAATCATGAATTTTATCTTTATCCCCATCCATGTAAAGCATTAGTGAATGAATGGTCACATGGCTTCGTGAGGAGGTAGTCCTTCAAACACATGAGTGACATTATCGTATCTCATATAGAATGGAATGTAAAAAATGTATATATTATAAAATGACTCTATAAAAATAATTACATAATTTATTTCATATATATAATTTATATCCATCATGAAACCTGTAACACCACAAGATTTGATGACATATATTTTTTTAATTTCTTTTATGTCTTGTGTTATACACTCCACCAAGATAAGATTACACTATACAAAACACTTTGTTATTTTTCGGTATAAACAAGTATATTCTTCTCTTGTGTTATAGGAAATTTTATCTTCTTTTGATAGTATTCAGTTCACGCAAGACAAAGTATAAGTGTGAAAATAAATATTATCACCTAGTAATTATAATGGATGGTATCAATAGTATAAACTTTATTCTAAAAAACAATATAAATAAAAATACCTGAGACTATATAATATAAAATTCTTTCATTACGGATTCAATATATTATTTAAAATTCATCTTAACTTTTTTTATCCATTATATAATAACAAATTCAATTTTTCGGATAAAAGTTGTATTTTTCAAAAAATTCAGTATTAATGCCATTTGATGGTCTACCCATTTTAAATATTGTTTTTGAATCATTTATATATTATATTTGACAAAAAAAACTTCTTCTTTCTATTATGTATATAAATTTTTTTTGGGAGAATTTTTGTATTTTTCTTGTAAGTTTTAAATTTTGATGAATAATAAATGTATACTATAATTTAATTGAAATTAACTTTTTCCATAAAAATAATTTATGTAATTAAATTATATTAATGAATGTTTATAAAGTATAAATTGAATATATTTTTATCATTAAATATAATTTATATCATTATCATTTATTTTACATTGAATTTAGAAGTAAAAACATTTCAATTGTTTGTAATGTTTTAATATTAAAAAAACTCATTCTCCCTTTCCAACAATAGAAATAATTTTAAAATAACTTTCGAATATTATGTGTTTTTAATTTTGAAAAATGTATTCCATAGTTTTAATCAGTATTCCCAAATTATGTAAATATATTTATTTTATTTTTTGGCATTATGATTTGTAAATTCAGTATTTTGTATTAATACAATAAAAGGGTAAAATTAGAAATTACGTTTAATTAATATTGTTATTATATTACCATAACACTTTTAATAATATCATTGAATGCGTTTTTTTGACATAAATCATCCTTAGGTCAAAATTCTGTCCATCCTAAGTGTCTTGGATGAGATTATAACATTTACTTTATTTTATTTAAAGAAAAGGTAAATACATCTCATTGAATTTTTAATAACTAAAACATTTTTTATATATGTTTATATATAAGATATATTAGATTATAAATACTTATATGAAATATAAATCATTTTTATTTATCATGGTAATTTATCTGTAATTTTTTTCGAAATATATAATTACATTAATGACATAGACTTTTATGGTCTACAAATAATTAATTGATTATAAATCTATAAAACCATTATTATTAAAATACTAATAACCATCAAAAGGCCCAAGATCAGGGACAATTATTATATTATAGTATATCTCAAACATAATCATATAAGGGTCATGTTATTGACTATTTAGATCCATATAGAAGATATTGTGACACTTACATTATTTTATTTAAAATGATGTTAATGTTGTCGCATTCTTAGTTTAATAAGTATAATATTTTTAATGTCATACATTCCAGATGATAAATTCTAATATAAGTATTATTATGATGTCTATTAAATTTATGTTCATCAAAGTAATTAATATTCAATTTTCACTAAAAAATATGTATAGTAAATAATTAAACAAAAAGGATATAGTAATTATTTTATTAATGGAAATATCAATTTAATTGTTTATAAAACTGAAAATAAATAAAATAGGAAATGATTAATATTTTTAGTGATTTATATAGATTACCAAACCCAATATGGATAGAATAATAATTTTTTTTCGATGATAATTTCTCAGATTGACTTTCTTAAAAATATATGAATTTAATTTTATTAAAATTGACACTATTATTGTTTTTTTCATCAATGTTTTATTATATAATTTAAAATTATTAAATAATTTCTAAAAAATATATAATAAATATAATATTGTCTAAAATTATCTAAGGTACTTGTCTATGGTCTAATTGATAAAAAATAAATAAATATATCTCCCTTTTAAAATTGAAATATTTGTTATCTTAATTATAATTATATAGAATAACTAAACGATATTAAAATGATAATTCATAAATTGACATAAAAACATGTCTAAAATTTATTGGTTTATGAAATTGAAATAATATGTCATCTTATATTCTAAATTGGGATATTTTGTATTATTTTGTTGGATTTTATTTAGTTATAAATTAATATTTTGGAGGTCTCCAAAAGTGCCCCTCACCTCAATTATAAAAGGGAACATCTTCCATCACATCGTCACATTAATTCGAAACATCAACATTAGAAATACCCTACCCCATTCCCTTATAAACATTCCTAGTTACATTCTGTAGTTTCTTTTCTTCTATCAAGACAAACTGTAGTGCTCTAAGAGGATATTTTGGGAAAGAACATCGAAGAAGAGGTAATCTCTTATACAGATTCATTAAAACTTCTTCCTTCCTCTACATCATCTCCATAAGTTGTTTCATTATAACAATATAATGATAGTATCAATTAGACATTCATATTTTATTATAATTATTTACCAACCATATTCCACCTTCAATCCATCCAATGAAAAAATGAAATCACCATGCGTGTGTATGTACAACTTACCATCTACACATAGTGGTGTAATCTGTTATTCACCAACACATCAACTGGATGGATATAATGATGGAAATAATAACTATATATGATTATAATAACTAAGTATTTATTATAGATCAATAAAAATTACACCCACTTCAATACTGTTCCATAATTAAAGGAATGATATCATCGCTCGTGTGTACGTATAACCTACCATCCCCATGATATTATGTGAATCATTCTACATGATCATAGTCAAAACATCATTATATAAATTAAGGGAATTAATAAATATAATATATATTATACAGATATCATTCTGTAAATGATATATCAATATCCTAGGATGTTGAACATGAACTTGTCCGATAAAACGTACGTAAGAACATAAAGTACTTAATACCTAAATAACGAGTATTAATAAAATATTATTATCAAATGGAATATAATATGATCATATATGATATCCAATAATTGACTATGATTATAGAATTAGTCAGTGACATTATTTAAATGATAATACTGATTCTTCAGATACATACAATGGATAGCAGACCTAAGGTAAGGGGTAATTTTGCAATGTCATCGTTATCTGAAATTATTTATATGTAAGTATTTAATGGTTTATATTTTTCATCCTCGTCCATAGTTCCTAAGTATGTAATATTATATCTATTTTATGAAATTTTTTAATGTTAATTTTACCAATTTGTGAAATGTTACTAAACAGTATGAAAATAATCTTTTGTCATTATCCGAAATGAGGTACTTTTTTACTTTTCTTGCAAAAGTGTGAGGATAATGTTTTTTAACATATATGACATGAATAGATTTTTACACCTTTTTTCCATGATAGTGCACTTACACGATTTCCATTTTTTGAAATAAATTGTTTCCATTTATAATTTTGTGACATTTTCAGAAATGAAATCATTTTAATGATGAAAAGATATTTTCCTTAAAAATTAATATCAAGTGTTATATCAAAATTATTTTCCATATAAGATAATATTATTTAACAAGGTAATGTTTCTATAAATATTATTACTATGTTTTTATTTCATTTATTATGGAATTATATTAATGAGATTCATTTGTCTTATATGGATTATGATGGAATGTAATTTAAGAATCCAATTTTATTCCTTTTGTTATGCTATTATGAATGATTTATGTTTTTGTGGCACATGTAAGAATGATTTCATCATGACGTTGGTTTAACCTATATCTACCTGCAATTAATTGGTTAATGATTTAAATCGCATGAGATAGATGTGGATGAAATAGAATGTAAATCTAGTTCACTAACACAATGAAGAAATTACATGTAAATCTGGTTGTATAATATAGTGCTGGAATGAGGAGTGAACTATGTTCAGTAATAGACATTGTCTACTATGATCTTCTTGGCAATGATCCATGACTAATATCGAAATTAATTCATATTCTTATTTGATTTACTCATGTTCATGTTTTATTCCAATTCTATTTTTAATGTTCCTTTATGATTTATGAATTACATACTACCATGTTTTATTTTTTGTCCCATGATTTTGATATTCAAAATATATTTTCATACTTTTACATTCTCCTGTTTATGTTTTGTTTTATGAACTCCATGTTTATACAAAATTTTCATATGATCTCACCATTTTTATGATCTCTTTTCCACATGTTATAAATAATGGTTTTATGTAGGAAAACTAATATTCAATATCTTCGTGCAAGATGTTGAAGATCCTTCACTATGCTAGAATAATGTGTTCGGATTTTATAATGGAACTAAACTAATCATGTATTTTAGATTCTATTTGTGTAATGTATTATGTATTCTAAAAAAGAAATATAATGTCTATTTACACCAAGAATGGGTCATTAGAATTAGTATCAGAGTAAAGGTTTAGTTAACCATTGAAATATAATATGAAAAAATATTGTGACATCCCTAGAGATATTTATATGGATACTTCTAGGTATGTCCCTAAGTATAAGTCATACTATAAGTTGCTGTTGTAAAATTATGGTAACAATCTTGAATAACCTATGAGTAAAACTAAGATGTTAGATATTGAATTTCCCCCCACCCCTTGATTATGTTATTTTCCAATTATTATTTTTTCCTCTCACACTAATATTTTTGGGTTTTAGAAAATGGATAGAAATACAAGGATTCTTGTTAATAGAGAATATTTTGGACAATGGAATGATTTTACTCATGAGAAACCAAATGAAATGGTAGTTGGAATGTGAATCATCGATATTATGCCTAGTCAACAATCTTACAATTCGATCAATAATATCAATTATGTTGAGTTAATCACCAACATAATCATAGGGGGTGGTGTTTTATAGTGATTATTAATGATCGAAAGTTCAATTTTCCTCATTTAAATAATATGGGAATTTTCATCATGGAAAATATTTCAAAGGAACTGGACAATTATGTGGGTGTAAAAAAGAAGCACCCAATGCAAGCAATTAAAAAGTAAAAGATTCATTTTACACAATGGAGGATGATAATGGTATTACTAATACATCTATGGTGGTTAAATGTTTTATGTGTGGATTTTATTTTCATTATTAAAATTTATTCCCTATGGGAAACTCTTATGAATTGAATCAGCATGATGGCATGGTTATAATTTATCTGGTTGGCGATGAAGAGGCTACAAAAGATATAAGAGATGAAAGAAGTGTTATGGAATAAATTGATGAAAATTGTTCATTGTTTATGAAGATAGTGTAATGATAGAATTTTTATAAAGAATAATGTTGTATAAGTAATTATTGGTAATATGGAAAAAATAAATATCAAATTATTATTACACAATTGTTTTTTCTAATGTATTTTAATATATATGTTGAATGGTACTAGTAAGCATGAAAAGTTATTTAGATATTTTTATAAAACACGTGATATGTTTATAATGATGGGTTAATGATATAATAATATTATTAATAGTATTAATGACCTCATTTCTGAAATAAATACAAATTTATATCATGGTTTTAGTATATATAATTTTTGAGATTTTTTTGTAAGAGTTAATTTTTAAAATCATGCATGTTTTCACTAAGGTTCTATGATAATTCATGTTATTTAAATGTTTTAAGAGAATAAATGATTAAAGTATTCACATGTATGAAATGCGACAACCAAGAACCACCCAATGATATATGGTAGATAAATTATAAGACAGTTTATTTCATCTCATTCTAATGTTTTAGATTTTCTATTTTTTGGATGGATTGTAATGTTATCCATTTTTGAATAGTATATGTTGTGCACTAGTTGATGTTTTTTAGATTAATGTATTATCTTAGTAGAGGTGGACTTATGCATATTTAATAACCACTACTAACCATTTTTTAAAGATATATGGAATAAAATGTCATTCTATTTATTGATCACACGATCTTCTCACAGTACAATATTAAAAAATTCAACTTCATTTCATTGAAGAAGAGATCTAGTGGAAATTATTCAAGGAATGGAAAATGGTGAGATTGTACCGTAATCAATTATGTATTTCTTAAAAAAAATTCTCCAAAAATATGAAAAGGGATCTTGAATAAATGTTATCCTAGTACATTCTTATTCGGTTAATCAAATTTACCCTTAAATAATCACATATTTACGGATTTCTAGTAGTTAAAATTTGTCAAGAAATGTTCTTTAGCACTCTCCATAAAAACATGATGGTTAGATTATTCTTCCATATCCATGTTTTCACTTCCCACCTATGTTATCCTATATAGAAAACACAATAATGAGTTTCTTTTGGTAACTGTTATGTTTCTTACATTCCTTTTTATAACAATGTATTAGTATTCCTTTTTTGAACTAGGTTTATATGAAAGAAAATATCAAGTGTTAATCATTTTATAACATGAGGAATTATGAGGAAGAAATTCATTTTAATGGGGGTAGAATGTAACACCCTGAGATTTTATGAGACATCTTCATTTTAATTTTTTTTGATTTCTTATGTTGTACGCAACAACAAGATTATCACACGCTATACACAACATCATATTATCTTGTGTTATACTCAACACTATGCTTGGCTTGTGTTACAAACAATTTCAAGTTCTTCTCATATATATTTTTTTTCAAGTAGGACCTAGTATAAGTGAATTACTAAATATTAAAACCAAGTCATTATAATGGAGTTTATGAATAGTATTAACTTCCTTATAGAAAACAATTTAAATAAAAATAATTGAGTCTATAAAATAATAAAATAACTCTTTATGGGTTAAAATCTAAGGTTTAAAATTCATCTTTTATGTCTTCTAGACTTGATATATGAACAGATTCAATTTTTTAGATAAAAGATGTATTTTAAAAAAATTCATTATTGAACCCTTTTTATGGGGCATTCATTTAAAATTATGGTTTTTAAAATTTTATATATTTTATTTTAAAAAAAACAGATTCTTTTATAGGAGGATATAAAAAAAATTTCATCAATTTGTTATAATTTTATTATATGTTCTAAATTTTTATGAATGGTATAATTATACTAAATTTTAATTCAAAACAAATCTTTTAATCAAAATATTTTATTTATTTAAATTTTATTACTAAATGGTATTAATGTATATATGGAATATATTTATATCATTCAATATAATTTATGTCATCAGTATTAATATTAAATTGAAATCTAATATAAAACATTTCAATTAGTTGTAATATTTTAACTTTTAAATAAAGTGTTCTATCTTTCTGAAAATGAAAGTAAAGTAAAATTATTAACAATAATTTTTTTTCTAAAAAATGGGTATCCTATTTTTAATCAAAAGTAAAAAATTATGTAAATTGATTTATTTTATTTTTGTGCATTATGAATAGTATTGTCAATATTTTTTATTAATACAGTAAAAGGGAAAAACTTGTAATTAAGGGTAAGAATAATATTATAAAATTATCCTAACACTTTTTTTAATATCAATTGAGTTTTTTTTACCTAAAATATCCTTGGGTATAAATGGTGTTCTTTGAATCCACTTGGATGAGATTTGGATGTTTAATTTGTATTATTTAATGAAAAGATAAATATTTGTCACACATATTTTAATTACTAAACAATTTTTATATAATGTTATACAATAGATAGATTCTATTTTAAATAAATATTTGTTAACTAAAACGTTATAAATTATCATTTTAATTTATTTTTAATTTTTCTAAAATATATAATTACATAAAAAAAATTAGTCTTTGATGGTGTAAAAATTAATTAATTGATGAGAAATCAATAAAACAATTATTATCAAAATCTTAATAACAATAAAAAGAACAAAACACATTCCCAATTATTATTGGTAGATTATATCTCGATTATAATAATACATGGTTCGATTTATTGAACATTTACATCATTATGGATGATATTGTGACAATTATATTATTTTATTTAAAGTTATGTTAATGTTGTCACATTTATAAATTAATAATTAGATATTTTTATTGTTAAATTTTCTCAAAGATAAATTTGAATAAAAGTGTTATTATGGAATCTGTTATACTTATCATTATCATTGTATTTTATTATTATTTTTTACTACACTAATAGGTATATTAAATAATTAACCAAAACTAATGTAGTAGTTATTTTGTTAATGGAAATAACACATTAATGTTATTAAAAAAATTATAATAAATAATATTGGATATACATAATATTTATAATTGTTTTAATCGATTACCTAGACCCAATAGGTATATATAAAAAATTGGTTTGATGACATCATCTTTTGTTGACATTTTTAAAAATCCATGAATTTAATGGTGTCAAAATTGACACTATTTTTATTTTGTTAAAGCTATGATTTATTAAATTATTTTAAAATTTTAAAATATTTCTAAAAAATAAAAATAAATATTATGTCATCTAAAATGATCTGAAGTACTTATTGTTGATCTAATTTACATCAAAAAAACATATTCCACTATTTTAATATTGAAATATTTGTTTTCTCTAATAAAATAAAATTTAATAATTAAGGGTAACTTTAAATGATAATGTTTAAATTGACATAAATAATTGTCTAATATTTATAGGTTTATGAGATTACAAACATATATCATCTTATATTCTAATGTGGGACATTTTAGGTGTTTTTAGTGGGGTTTTAGTTTATTGTAAATTAATATTTTTGATTCTTCCAAAATTGCACATCATGTCCATTACTAAAGGGAACCTCCTCCCTCACTTATTCATATTAATTTGCGCCTTCTTGTTCATCCATACCCTACCAAGATCCCTTATAAACTTACCTAGTCACATTCTAAAGGTTATTTTTTTCTTCAATGGCCAACTCTAGTGCTCTATGAAGAGATTAAGAGAAACCACATCGAAGAAGAGGTAATCGTTTCAACCATTTGTTAAAAACTTATTCCTTCTTCTACTTCCTTTTAACAATTTGGTTAATTAAAATGTAATAAATCCAGTATAAATTATATATTAATATTTTTTTATAATTATGAAACAATAATAATCCATCTTAACTCTATCCTATGAAAAAAACAAATTCACTATGCATTCATACATATGACTTACCATCTCCACGATGTGGTGTAATCTGTTTTTCACTACCACATGAGTTAGATGTGTATAATGATGGATATAATGACTATATATTATAATTATAACAATTTATTTATATAATTAAATATATATATATATATATCGTCCACTACTATACCATTACATAATTTAGGAAATGATATTATTGCTCGTGCGTACATTCGGTCGATCGTCTCCACGATGAGATGTGATTCATTAAATATAAACTTTATTAAACCAAAGTTATATAAATTAATGGAATAAATAAATATTATATATATTATACTAATAAAATTATTTATATAATTTAACTATTTTCATATGATGTGGAATATGAACTTGTCCATAAAAACATGCTTAATAACATAAAGTATTTAATACATGAATAACCAATAATTATGATATATTATTACCAAACAGATGATAGTATGATCATATATGATATCACAAAAATAACTATGATTATATAATAAGTCAATGATATTATTTAAATTATTATACATGATGTTCATATACATACAACAGATTACAGACTTATGGTATGGGATAATTTTCTAATCTCATTGTTATGTGAGATTGTTTATATGTATATTTATAGGGATATATTTTTTATCTACATATATGTATCCTAATTATGTAATATTTTTTCTATTCATATAATATTTTTTAATGCTAATTTTAACTATTTTTAAAACATTATTAAATGGTATGAATGGAATCTTTTTTCGTTATATGATATGAGGTACTTTTTGACTTTTTGGAAAAAGTACTAGGAGGATGTTTTTTTAACTTATACGACATGGACGGATTTTTATTCCTTATTTCTATGAAACATATTTTACAAGATTTCAAGTTTACATTAAGATTAATTATTTTCTTTTAAAATCACTAAAAAAATTTAGATATTAAAACATTTTGATGAAAAAATGATATTTTCCAAAAAAAAAATATCCATTGTTTTATCAAAATCATCTTCCATCTATGATGACATTATTTAAAAGAGTTTTGTTTCTATCACTATTATTATTATTTATTTATTATGTTTGTTATGGAAATTTATTTATTGGATCCATTTGTTTTATATGGATTATGATTGAATGATATTTAAGATACCCATTTTATTTCTTGGGTTATACAACGATGAATGATTTATGCTTTTGTGGCACATGTATCAATGATTTCATTATGAGATGGGTGGAAACTATATCTCCCTAAAATTAATTGGGTAAATATTTATATCTCATAAATTATACATGGATGAAACAAAAAAGTAAATACTATACGGTAATATAGGGCTGAAACCACATGTAAATATGGTTCGGTAACACAGGGCTGGACCGAGGAGTAAACTCACATCATTAATAGACATTATACACTATGATGGTCTTCGATATGAGCCTTGGATAATATGGAAATGATTTTCTAAAAATATTTATTTCCAAAATTTAATTTTTTATGACAATTATATGTTTAATTTTTTCTTATGATTTATGATTTACCTACATCCAAGTTTTATTTTATGACTCAAGATTTTAATAATCAAAATATATGTTCCTATATTTACATTCTTATGTTTAAATTTTTTTATGTTCTCCATGTTTATCCATACTGATAATTTTATCTCATCCTTTTTATTTTTTCTTTTTCAAAATATATTAATAATGGTTTTAGGTAGGAAAACAAATGGGGAAGATGTTTATGGGAGATGTTGACGATATTTCACCAAGCTATAATAATGTGTTCCTAGATTACAGAGACACTAAACTAATACGGTCCTTGGAATTCTATTTATGTAATGTTTGATGTATTTATAAAATGAAATTTAATGTAAATGTATGTCATGATTGTTTCTTTAGAGTACACAACCATTAGATCTGTTAATGTAAAAGTGAATGGCATCAGTCATAGAGGAGGTAGTTCACCATACACACAAAAGATGATTTAGTAATCCATTTGATGGAACTGGGGATGGTTGTTGGTAATAAAATTATATAAAACCATATTAGTATATTTAGTATTTTGAGGAAAATATATGATCATGTTCTAATAATAATTTAATTTCTTTAAAGAATAAATAAAATAAAAACACTCATTGATAAACATTGCCTCTTCTTTGATTAACATCCTTAGGTTTGGACAATATCCACCCAAAGATGGATATTTACCCAAACTAAATATTATATAATGATATAATGGAATTATTATGTTAATATGAGAATGAATTTTTGTTAAAAGGTTTTTCATGTGTGAAGAATGTTTTATAGGAGGTGGCCTTTAATAAGTGAGTTGAGTTGTACTGTTGTAATCATAGGAATGAAAAAAGAATGACCATGTTTTCCACAGACCAAAAGGGTCAAATATTGATTATTCTAGATAGTTATACATTATAGGGTTTAAATATTGAAACAAAATAGATATTATAAGTCTTTTAAGGTCAACTTTTCCTAATATTGATTTGTTTAACTACCAATAAATCCATTTTTACCATAATTGTGATAATATTTTTTTTCTAAATTTATTTACAATTTTTTTTTAATTTTACCAGATTATATAATAATAATTATGATTATTTGTAATAGGGAATCAATTTTTCCAAATTCCATTCAACTACGTGGAAAATTTAAATTTGAAATTATTCAAATAGACGTGACGTGAAAGTGGGTTTTCATAGAGAAAAATATTCAAAATATTACAAAGTTTTCCTATCAAAATTAAATATGAAAAGGATTAGAATGCCCTAAATTGGAATAATATATTTATAATTTAAATAATTTTATTTTAAAATCTTTTTAAAATATTATTTTTTTATAAATAATTTTTTTAAAAAGTCAATTTTCAGTTACAATTCGGTATTTTTACTATTCCTTATAAAATGGTATATTTTAGAAAAATAAAAATAATCACCCTAAAATAACATTGATATTATTATATAAAAAATTATATTTATTTTCCGAAATAAATTTATAAAAGTTGTATGTATTAATTTTAAATTATATGTATAAAGTACAACTAATTTACCTTTTAGAAAGAATAGTTTTTCCAGAATACATTTCCTTTTCATTTAAATGATTCTTATTTTATTTCTAATAAATTGATAAATATAAATTTAATGTTTTATTTATATTATTCAAATCCACCAACTTAATGCGTAGGTTATAAATCTATTCTATATTGTGGTTCTTTTCGACTCAGTGTTCTGTGTTTTTTAAACTATCAAAGAGACTAGATATTTAAAAGGAAGTATTTTGTAAGGTTTTAATTGTCCACTATTCTTCTATGATTGGTGTGTCATGTCATAAAATCTATCAAAAACAATGTTATTATATTAAAATCCCATATTTTTAGTGTAATTTATTTTTAAAAAACAATTTTATAATCCTCATGACACTTACGATATGAATCCCTAAATCATCCCCCTTTTAACTCATGAGGACACAACTATGTGTCCCTAATTTGATTTAAAGGTAAGAATTACAAACCATCTTAGTTTAAATTCATCACACTAGATTTTCCTAGAAAAACATTTTCCAACATGTGCACATCACAAATCTTATCGAAGAAGCATATCATATGTATTTCCTCAAGAACCACACAAATATTTCTAACAGAACTCATGTAAACCCACCAATGGATGACTATTTTTTAAAAAAATTGCCTTAAATAGATTATTTATCACTAAAACTAGATTATGAAACATCCACCTTAAGAACATAGATATCATTTTGATCAAGTTCATCAATGTATATAAACAACATCTGGTGGTGCCTCCTGATTGATCCATCGATTAGTCAAAAATATACTCATTCCATAGACCAAGCACCAGTGTATATGGGTTCCAACATCTGTGGACCGTTATAGATACCCTAAGGTCTAACCCCCACAAATTAAATTTCTCTAATTCCGTAATCAATCCTGAATAAGAAATTTTTCATGAATGAAAATATTCATACATGATTACATTTATTCAATGTCAAACAATAACCAAAAGGACTACCCAAAAATTGGTCTCAAGAATCCACTAGCCCACCTCACAAGAACATTGACTAATAGTGAATAATTACCCACTTTACAACATATCATTATTCATGGTATTATTCTAGTAAAAAAGGTTTCTTATTACCACAACCCATGCCTTATCCAACACCATATATAATGACTAACATTGATATGATGTTTATATTCATGATAACTTACACAAATATCACCTGTCACTCATTAACAATTAGAGAGAATGGTTTCCATGATATTAATCACAATATAAATTAGAATTTGAACTGTTACCCTCAAAAATACAATGGTGTATTTCCCACCTCATGTATAACCTTTTCCAACTCCATAAGCTCCACTCCCAAGGTTTCCCTCTATCAAACCATAAAAGATACATTGGCATTTCAATGTATATATGAAACACTCTTATAAACCTCAGGATGATTCCAATATATCAGGTATGATTGTATCAAAAAAATTATTATAATAATATTATATTGATTGGAATGTACCACTCACTATGAGATACACTCTCATTTGAAAAGGCATTACATGTCTTTAATTAACTCCTGACACCATGTCTCCCAATATTGTGTTTCCATGTCCAAAAATGGGTAAACCATCTCATGACACTCTATTTATGTCTAAAAAATCCATCAGCAAAGGGTAAAATTCATTAATTAATTCAATGATACATGTCACTGCACCCAAATAATTAAATTTGAAACCATTGATCATCAAGCCATACGTGGATGCTCTCCAAAATTACATATTAACCATTTACCATGAGCATTCAAAATTAACAAAATAGTCCATATGTAGTGGGTGTATGTCCCATGGAACCCGATCAATGATCAGGCTAATGATCTTGTGAGTCACCCCTCAATGTGTAAAAGATTATAATGCATCATATAATGATAATTCGTTACATGGAAGAAGATATCATGGAACTCTTCTATAAAATTGGGAACCTCACATATTCCATGATTTATAAAATGTTATCCAACATCAACAATTAATTTTTTATGATCAAATATTAGTAATAAGTCCACTAGTCAATTGGGATGGTAAAATGAATAGTCTAACCCATCGAATCTAGTCTCAATAACCATAAATCTTGACTTTTTTTCAGAAGACCAAAATAATTAGTATTTTCTAACAGAAATACTTAGGACCTTCCATGCATCAGTTTCAAAAAAAATAATACATCCATAGTCATAACCATAAAAGAATCCATAAACCTTGGATAACCTCTCTCACATATTTCCATTGATTAACACAAGAATCATAGACCAACTAGGCTCTATGTCAAAACTATGGGTATTTTACCTTCCGCATATCCATACCGATCAAGTCTTCTAATAGAGACATTAGGTCAGTACACCGATCATTATGGTATATCACACTAGAACCATAGTGAAAAAACTGGTTTTCACTACATTAAATATAATGATACTATAAAAATTCTACAAAGAGATGAAAATAGTAGCAGGAAAGGAGATCCTAAAATTATAAGGGTCCAACTGGTCAATCTAAGCATAACAACATCACCTAAAAAACATTGGGTTACTAGGAATTAATCCCCTTTAAGAATCCTTATAAAGAATATATCTCTAGAAGATCATGACATAGAGTTAAAAAGTTTAAATTGATTACAATCATAGGTTATCTACATGAAAAAAATACTCCCTTAATATTAAACATACCAAACAACAACCAACCAACCTAGTTGCGTCTTTTCATCAACTAAGAGTCATAACTGACTCAATGATCAATGATACAACACTAATCATGAATAGAAATTTGACTCCAAAGTCAACCAGCTTCACAATTCCAATGGATCTACCTCAACTGTTCTGGCCCTAATTTTTTCTATAGAAGGAATTTAATTTAAAATTATATTCATTTCTCAATACTCATAGGATCTACCTCTTAACCATTTGATAAAATGAAATAAATTCCAATAAAACCTATGAGCAATTTACATGTTTCTATAGAGGAAAACTCAAGGAAATTATAAATATTAATATAAATAATCCTTATAGATGGTTTCAATGTTACTTGTATATCCAAAAAGTTTAAATTTATATATTTTAATCTATTTAAGTTTTAATAACATTTAAATTTATTAGATGTATGAAAATAAAAGTACTAGTAATACATCATTTGTAATAGGAAATTTATTTAGCTAATTTCCCATATAACATTAGAAAAACAAAATCTTAATTTCCATGTCAAACCATTATATTAATCCATAGGATCTCTAAATTATCCATTCTAAAGAAAATATCAATTCTTGGATAGATATTCAATAACTATATAGGTTATAAATATCATTTTTATAAACTAATAACTCATAATAATAATTCTAAAAACATAAAAATGGACTTTTATCATTTGAGGAGGATCAATTAATTTAGAAGCCACTATAAATTTATAAGAAACAACATATTAGTGTTTTTTGAGTTTTTTATATAACCATCCTTATTTATCTAATGTATACCCCATGGGGTAAATCACTAAGAATTAAAAGAGGTAAAGGAGACCAATTGGGGTCCCGTCATGCCAACATGGGTTCAGTTATATGGGAATCCATTCCCAATTTATGGTTTTAGTACTCTATAAATTACAATTCACATCCCATTCAATAGAAACCCATTAATAATTACTTTTTTTAACATTTTAACCAACCCTAGGTAGGGTAATATCATAATAATATAATTCTGAAGCCCAAAAAAATGGGTCAAGTGAAGTATATAAGGATTCCTTCATAAGGGTCATCATTACTATGTTATAGAGGTATATGCCTTTTTAATTATCCATTTACACACCATTAAACTCACATCCATTAAAAATAACATGAATTAAAAAACAATAATTTCCATTAGATTTATTTTAAAATAAAATTGAAGTCATTTCATTCCTTTCCTTAACCTCAGGTTAATGTAATATAATTCTACTATCATTCTATGTGGGAAAAGAGTATTTATGTTTATGTAGAAACCTTATTTAACCAACTTTACATCATAAACATAAAAAAAATATCACATAAGAAAGGAATAAACTTTTGTAAAAATTACAAGACATAAATAAGAAATAATGATTAGAATGTTAATTATCACCTAATCATGGTATATAGATAATCATTCCAAATAATTACCTAAACATGGTATACATATGAGGATAGAACATAATCACACAAGAATGGAAAACAGGTCATCAAGATTATCAAATGATAATATAATGTTCCTAAAAAGATGTATGAACACATTTCATATATTACCATGTTGGGACAAGAGTAAAAGAACCATTCAATGGGAAATAACAATCAATTATAATAATGAACCTTATAGTGAAACATTCTTATCCTAGGAAACATGATCTTTCCTCCATATGTGAGTTTGTCACACCCAAAAACAAGATATTTAGTAATCGAAAAAATATTTTTAACCTAAGGTCTACCACCCCAATACTTAACATTAAAGTTAAAATATTCACTTATACAATCTTTTACCATGCCAACCCAGGAGACACAAAAAAGGTTCCCCAAGTCAGTTTTCTATGGGGCCTCAAACGTTCTTCCCAATACATGAATGACTATCGACTAGTATATAGTGTCTAATTATGGTAAAATGTAGAGAATATACCCACTAATAAGGTACTAAAAAAATTAAAATAAATAATAAATAAAGGCATTGGGATATATATAAAGAAACATTCATAATAGATAATCAAGAGAGTGCTGAATAAACCAACCATGGATGAATATGATATGTCATAACACACCCAATAAATATATAGTTTGAAGTAATTATAAATGAACTAAAGTAACAATTATTAAATATATAAAATACCCAGATCCAATTGGACTTTTGAGTACATTATTTTCTCCTAATTCATTTTAATGTCTTATTCTATAAATTGTATCAGTAACAAATTACATTCATAGATCCCGATCTGTAAAAAATGATCTATCTGGGTACCAATCGATGACCCAAACCAGGTAGGAGTAAAACTCAGTACGCTACCACCAATGATCTCTAATGAATAATATATTATATGAATATAAAATTAAGTAGTGTGTATATATAATAAATGTAAAAAAGTAGTACAAAGTGATATAAAACTATACTATATTGAGAATGAGTTCCTCCTTAGATACATGGATAACCGTACCCACATCACCATAAGATGTAATGTTTCTAATAATTGGGAAAAAATAAATATAGAAATACAACTGATGGATATAATCCCTAGCACCCATGTGTATTTGTAGTCATGGGAACCCAAAGTGAACAATGGTATTAATATATAATAATGATCATGAATGGTTTTACGTGTTCTATGATAATAACGATTTATCAATAAAGAATGAAATAATTCCATATTACATTTGATAAATTCCAATGCATTCCATATTAGGAATTAATGTGTCTCTTGTGAATTATATGTTTTTTTAACCTAATAACCCTTATAAGGAATCTCTTATTAGGAATCATTGTATCATTAAAGGTTTATATAATCTCATTCAGCATATGAGCTTATCTAAGTAATTAGGTAATAGGAATAAAATATTCACAAAAGGCATAACATAATATCATTGAACTAACGAACCCTTAATAGTAATTTGATATCAAGTATCTAGTTATCATTCAAGGAGTACATAATATCAATTATCCTATGGTTATGAAAGTTCCATTCTATGTCATGAATCAAGGTATCTCTCAAGGAGTATACATTTTCAATCAACCTTTATACCATCCAAGGAAATCAATACCATAAATCCAAGTACAGCTCCTAGCATAATATAATTCATTTAACCTCGATGCCCACACATGGACTCAAATATAATGAACCCAAGTATCAATCATGGAATCCTACCATAAAAATATCATTTCATTAAATAAATAAACATTTTCCATGATCATAATCCATGCAAATTTATAATAATTTTGTTTAATTAGACTAAATATTTTAATTCCATTAATTTAATAATATATTACAATTAATTTATAATGATTTGGGACATGTAATTGTATTCAACCTACCAATATTTATCTTAATTATTCTAGTTATTCATTATATGTAAAATCATCCAACACACCATATGATAATTTTTAGATAAAAGGGGAAAATGGTCTGTGAAATTTAATTATAAGAGTCTTGAATCTCACTCAAAAATATTCTGATACAATTGAAATCATCATAATGTATACCAAACAAGAGTTCACACATGTCCTATAGAAATTCAATCCACTCATTTATTATCATTTAAATCAATTCCCATTGAATGTGCTAGGGAAAAAAACTCAATGATGATTTTATAATTACATTTATTTTTTATTATGGTAATATAAGGTGACACACCAAAGGGGTATTAAAAATTGTTGAATAATCCTATAACCTTGTTGAATAGTTTAATGAGCGGTCTTGGTTACACTCTAGATACACAATTTAATGTATTAACATTTTTATTATCATTTAGTGGAATGTTCAGTGTGAAACACAACAATGCATTTTATAAAATGACAAAACATTAAATGAAAATCCACCAACCACCAAACTTATACTAATGAATCTATACTTGTTCACTATTGGATATGATTCAATAAAAACGAATGATATGAATGACCAAACAAAAAAATACATATTGGAAATATTATGTCGCAAGAAAATAATGTTTATAGTAGAAAATAATATATGGAATAATTGAAATAATAATTGTAGACTCATTCTTAGTCTTACAATGAATATTATGGTGATCAAATCGGACCAAGAATGAAGGATATCCACCCATGTAATAGGGAGGAAGAGAATGGAACCCACAGGTACCTCCTAGACAAATGATGGTGAAAATGGATTGAAACCCTTTTTCTGTAAGAGGGGGGAAATAGTAATTTTTTCATTTTTATGAGGTGCATGGTCAGGTCATAGTGATAGGAATACCATGTGGTGCCACTATCTTAAGAAAATAAAAGACATAGTGTTTTCTTACATGGTTTAAAAAATGTTCTTCCACCATGTGGACCTACAGTCCCCAAGCACCCTTACACAACACAACTTCAACGCATGATCAGAAAACGCTTTTGACATATGTGCAACTATCTCAGCACATCCACACCATTTTTTACACTTTTATTGGAATACTTTCATAGTTACCTTATTTTTGTGCCCATATAAAACATGTTTCATGTTTTTTTCATACGGTTTGTAAAAAATGTGTGCTAACAGTGCACTTAGGATCTCTTTTCCAAAACATGTATTTTGGTTCCGGAACCTTCATGATGCTCCCAAAACCATTATTCCACCATTTATGCCTCGTTATATTTCTAAATAACAAATTTAATTGGTTTTCTACCTCTCATAAAAACTTTTTTAATGATTATTTATTATTTCACCCATATAAGAAATATAAAATAAATCTCCATAATAATTTATCAGCCTTATAAAAAATTGGTATCTTAAATCACCCATACCCCCTATCAGTAGATGTTAAAAATATTTTAAATGGTTATATAAAAATATTAGATATTTTTGAAACAAAACACTCATCAATTGCCTCTGAGCTGCTTCGATCTCCCTTATATCTCCAGAATGTTTTTCTTTAGAGTATTGTATTTGAATGGGAGCACAATTAGTATTTCCTACCCCTTACAATTTCACATTATGTGACCTTTACACCATATTTAAACTCTTTATCCTCTCCCTTTATGGAACCATTAGATATAGTGTTTTGGTTCCCCTTTTATCATCTCTTCGCACGCATTTAACTCTTTTAGGTTTTATCATCGGTGGTTCTTTTTCAGAATTTGGGCCACCATCTGGTAAAGGAATTTTCTAGGGATTTATCCTCAAAATTATCATTGAGTAACTAGTGATTATTCTTCAATAAATGTTATTTCTTGTTAGTTTGGTGCCTTAATAGACTTCCTAACAAATTTTTCAGTCTACTATTGAGGCCATAAGACACATTCTCTTTACTTATTTTCATAATCCGTTGCTCTTATCCCAACCAGATAGGTTAAATATACATAAAAGCTTTTTTTTGATGTGAGGTGTAAGTGGTCAATGGTTTTTGAGTATCTTCCTCCATCTTATTCACTCTTTCTATTGTTCCTTTGGGAAGTTTTCCTTGTGGTGTGTGTGGCATATGGAATAACGGGATATTTATATTGATGTTATGGTTGTTGGGAATGAAGGATTGGGATGATGGTCTTGGAAAGTCATGGATGATCATTGATGCATGGTATACTTGTTTATCTACTCTAGATTCTAGGCATGTCACTCCCATGTAGTGTGGTGTATTTTGGTGGTTCTCCAAGAGGCTTTGGGATGTGTACAATGAGTAACAATGATTTTTTAGGAGGCCTGACTAGTTTAGGAATATCCCATTCCATAATGTTTCCATTTTTTTATCTCTATATGTGTTTTATGGTGGAAGTATTTGTTCTATGTTAGTCTTCATTATAGGGCTCTAATGATTTCATGTGACTCATTTTAATTGTTTGGGTATGTTTATTCTGATAATTGCGGTACCCATTGTTTTCTAGAAGGATTTTCATTTTGGGATGGTTTAGTTTAGTTTTATAGTGATATTGCTGGATGATTTACTTTTTGGTGAGTAGGTTTTTAGTGCAGGCTCAATGATCATGGTTCTGAAATGCCAGGTTATAATCACTAGATTGGAATTGGGATCTAGGGTGACTAGGTTGTCTCGGTTTTTTACTTTTCAAATTATAATTTTAGGAAAATTGAATTTGTATTGGGCAGTTTAGTTTCAGTTGTGTAGGGGATTTGAATTTATTTGTGTGTGGAATGTAGGTTTTGTTTTGGGTTGGAGTAGGGTTCTCACATAACCATAAAATTAATCATTTTTGCAAATAAATATATTGAATTTAGAGATATATAAAAACAATAGACAAATTAAAAAAAAAATTCCTGTTTAGGAATTTAAAAAAATCAATGAGGGGTGAGTATATTTCTCTGAACAAAAAAATTATAATATTTAAATAAGCACATTCTCCAAATTATTCATAGATATAACACATATAATCAGCAGCATGAATTTTTTGTTGTATTTATAATTTACATGTAAAATAAATAACTATAATAAATTGTTTCGACCCAAGGAGACCCATTTGGGGGAATACAAAAAGGTATAATGGGTCAAGATAATTTATCGATTATTATAAATACTTTCACATCGCCATTTTTTTTCAAATCCAATTCACTTCGTTATCCTTTTGGGGGAATTGGATTGGCCCCATGTGGACGGGGATGTTTACCCATTTTTGTATTATGATGGATGTTCCATAGTCCAATGGTCCCAACAGGGGATTGTAGGTTGAAAATATTTGAGTAATCGATCCACATAGGATAATATGTCCTTGAATGGAACTCAACCAGTTTATTCGTGGAGCCATAAACACCCAAAAATCCATCTATCCATGATTTATGAACCTTAATTCAAAAGGCAGTAACTCGTTAGATGATTATTTGTGAAATAACACTTCATGAAACCATTGGAAAAAGGATGGGAGGTCGGTGTCAGCACAACCTTTTGTGAAAAATTACCACCTACTCTATGACTCTATTAAATATTTAATCTATTTTCATATGTTCATGAGACCTTGGTCCCTTTCTAAAGATTGTATCCATGGGTTACCACTAGTTTAAAAAATTAATCATGGATATGCGTGGCCCAAGAATTGCTGAGACAAGGCTGGTGTGGGCCTTGGGTAGAGGTACTCTAGGGATTATTATCAATCAGGAGAGATAGAAAGCCGTTTGATGTTGGGAGTGAGCCCTTGACATGGGCAGCCTGTTAATCCTCATAAGATGAATGACAATCCACATTGTTCAGTTCCACTCAACTAGGCACATCACCTTTTAGGGCCATGTGATAAAAACTGTTCCCTGCATTTTAACATCATATGGTGAGTATTCCTAGGAAAAATGTGTCTATATATAATTTTGTGTGGGATGCATGCGGAGGCAACCCGACGTGCCTAAAAGATATCTTGTGTATTATATGGAAAATGCCCAACCAAGCATATGACAAAGAGAACATTAGTGTTAATTTATGTGATGGATTTGGAACTCAAGGAGGCTCCCCACATATCTTGTTAAATTGGGAATCAATGTATGTAGAGATCTAGAGGTTCAGGGACTTATTCTCTATGGAAAACTAGCATGTGGACATTGTTTCTTAGGGATTTTGAAGAGGTGATACCAGTCAGCGTCATAGGGGGGCATGATTGGGGATTACACCATTAAGGGGTACTTACTGTGAGAATTCCATTGGGACGGACTCTGGAGACCATCCCATCAACTCAGGCCTTCATGAAGGCATCTAACGTATCCTATTTGGAGTAGGAATCAGATCTATCACAGTTTTTATAGACTGTGACATAATTGGGGCTTTCACATGGCTGATTCCAATCAGATTTAATTGAATTGGGAATTCTTACTAAAAAGGACACCCATTTGTTGGGGACATTTTTTGGGTGAAACATTTGAAAAGTGTTACCTCTTTGATCTCGGGCCATCAAATAGGTGACCTACGTATCCCGGCTGTAGTAGGAATTAGGGTTCTCATAGTTCAATATACATTGGGATTATACATTGGAGGAGGACCATTTGTAAATTTTGAATTGGTACTTACTCCTAAAGAGGATGCCTTTTATATAGGGAATAATTTGTTAACCATGGGAAGGGAACACCTTTGATCTCGAGTCTTCAATCATGTGTCCTACATATCATGGTTGGAGCAGAAATAAGAGATCTTGTATTTTGTTTGGAGTTGGGATTATGCATGTAATTTTCCTACTTGAAGGGGGAAGGATCTCACATTTCATGGATTAGAATATGTGGAGATTGGGCCTAGATAATGGCTTCCTATGTAACTGAGTTCTATTAGGAATCTATGTACTTATGGTTCGTGTGGTGGGGCTTGCACGTTGAAGACACCCATTTTTCAGGAACCATGATGATGCTCTCGACTCATGACGATTTTTTTGTTTTTTTTGGGTTTACACCTAGAAGGATTCCCATTATTTGGAATATACATATGTCATGATCACCACCATCCTCTTAGCTCATGTGAGTCATGATCAGTTTGAGAAATAGGAGGAGGAATCAAATCTAAAGACCACATGCCCTATATAATCATCTGCTAAATGGTACTATAACCTTGAGAGAGGGGGGATTTGAACATGAAAAGGTCACCGTGTTGATATCTAGGTTAGTAAAAACATGGTTATATATCAAAAAACATCCAAAAATTAGGTTAAATGGTTGAAGAGTGACACCCCTTGAAAAATGCTTGTGGCTGACCGTAGGAGGAGTGCCCTTGAGAGGTCAATTAAACTATAATGATTTTTAAAGTCATAAAACATGGATGGTGGAATCAAAATTTAATGTTGTGTTGTATTAAAAAGTTCCATATAGTTTAACATTATGTGGATAGGAATATTTGGGGACTTCTAGTTCAGGGTCATATGACAAGGACCACTTGTTATAGAAACCATGGTAAAGTAGAGGAAAATCATGTATTGATGTTTCATTGTGCCTCGAACAAGAGAGGGACGAATGTGTAAACCATGATTGTGGGGTATTTTGGATTAGGAGATATGATATGACCAACGGAATCCAATTAGGAATAGATTGTTAGGAGAGGCCTCTCTGGAGGAGGAATTTGTATTTGGTTGATAAGACATTTTTGTAGGAAATATATGAAGAGATGCCTTGCCAATGTGTGCATAGTCACGCTGAGGTGTCTTCAATACATTAAGCATCTAATTATAATCGATAAGGATTCTTATATATATTTGAAATCACACATTAGACTACAGTTTAATGTCATATATATTGTAAAATTACATTAAATATTAATTCCATGATTTATGGACTAATACCGAACAATTTATCATTACGTGGTTAGGATAATAAATCAAAGATTAAGTTCATAGTTTTAGGGCCATTTATTGTTAAATCCATTATTATTTGGTGGATAATCAGGATGGGATGTTAGTAAATTCCTCAAATAGGAGAGGGAAGGAAAGTATTAATCATGATTCTATGGATTCTCAGAACAAGATAAATGATATCGGTCAAGGAATCCATTAGTTGTATGAATGATTTTAAAATCCTCTCTTGAGAATAAATTTTAATTTGGTTGATAGTTACTTTTCTATATGAAACAAATGTTTATCCTCTAGGGAATGATTTTCGTTGTCATGAAAAGGTGTTATAGGGAAATTAACTATCCATAAATTATGGAGATGGAGGTTTTTGAATATTCCGAATTACTTGAGACACATAGTTTGATAGATGGAACGGATTTTTCCTAGAATTTAAGAGTCATTCAGGATGTGATTACCCATGGATTTCTGGGTCAACATGGCATAAGAGTCATGTTATAAGGTTTTCCAAATGTTTTGGAGGAATTTATATTCTCGTTTTTTTAAGGGAAAAAAGTTTAAGCAGCATAAGGGAGAAATAGAAAATGTCATTGACCCGACCCAAAATCTTCATGGTGCGACTCTTGATTTTTCATGGGGGTCAGTGATGTTAACGAAGGGAACAACTTGGAGGTTTGGGACTATTTTCTGATATTGATCCCAAGTGGGAGTGTGGGGGTACATCCCTCATTCAATGGATCGCTTGGAACGAATGGTTTTTTACATAGGGCTATCCGCATTAGATCTCGTCGTGTAGGAGTGTCCACATAGGTACCGACCACGGAGGATGGTACATGGACTGCTTGTAGCATAGAATTTTTAATGAGCTATTGGTGGGATAAGAGCTATCCATGAACTATTTTCTGCAAAAGGGTGTCTGTGTACAATATTCTGCATAGGGAGTCTATGAACAATTTCTTGAAAAGGGTTATCTACCTACTGTGTTTCCCGAGTAGGAGAATCCATGAACCACTTTTATTATTTATTAATAATTTTATTCTGGTGGGTTTTGGTGTTTCTTCTTCATACGGTTCATAGGGAGGAATTCCACATACTAGTTTCTGCATAGGGTTCAAAGGATGGAGTCCACGAAATACTTCAAGTGTGGGAAGGAGTCCTGCAAACTACTTCATGTGTGAGAGATATTTCTCCCACACCCTCTTCATTCTTTATCCCTTTCACCCATATGAGAGCTTTTTTCCATTTGGGATATCATATTCCTACTCATAAACCATCCATTTCATTTTCCCCTACTGTTCCTTTTATAGAGTGTTGGGGAAGCTATATCTTCCACTCACACGACACCTTTTGCGGAGGCCCATGAAAGAAATCTAGCTCGCAGAAGACCAATAAACCACTATTTTAGGATATGAAATATGCAGGGCAACACCAAGTACTCCCCATCAACAAACTACTCAGTTCGTGAGGATGGTATGTATGGAATACCTCAATCAAATATTTTCCATTGAAAACAGTTCACAGAGGCTTTGGTTCGTGGGTGGAAATTCAACGCAAGCAGTTTGGTTTATTGGCCAATACTTCGTGGGCCATCACATCAAAGTCCATCAGGGTTCCTTTAGTTCATGGTTTATGCTCTCTGAGAACCTTTCATGTTAATCGGTATGTGTCCATGCCCAATCCCTTTGAAAAAACAGCTCTCTTTATGTTTCTTCTCTAATTTTCAATCTAACATGTATTTCTTTTCTTCAGCCAACATGCAAGAATATTTTACATCCCTTTTAAGAATTTTCAGTACCTTATAGACATATGTACACATACTATGAAATTTTTTATACCAAAATATGATCAATCATACACTATAAACATAGAATGTTAGTATAATATTTTAAAAACCAGAATATATAATAAAAAGGACCCAGATTATCTATACTTGAGAGGGGAAAATAAAATAGAATCCAAAATGATTATACATTAAAAAGGATAATGGAATATCCTTTTGTATATGTAAATTAAATGAATAAAACCCCATCTATTCCCCTAAAGATTTATCTATGGGCCATATTTGATGAAAAATAATTCATTACATTTTCCTACATTAAGATTCCCAAAATATATACATACATATATGGATTTATTACATGGATTGAAAAAAATATACACTAATATTTCACTACAATACTCTCTATAATTTTTATGATAATGTAAACCAATGAAACTCATATATGTGTATTTTAAATTAAAATATATTTTATAAATAATAATAAAAGAAAAAATATTTTAAATAAATTCATAGATAACCCCCACCACTCCCCACAGCATAAATTCTAAAAATAAATAAATATTAATTTTATCTATCATTTAAAATATTACCCATTCATAATATTTGGAAAACCAAAATATAAATAACACAGAAAAAATACAATAACGAATTAAATTAATTAAAATCTGAAACCAGTAGAATTTTTAAGGATAAAATTAGATTAGGATCCTCATAAGGATACACTACACATATTAATGCCAAGTAATCAATGATAGTTTTGGTATACCCCCAACACAAACATGAGTCAATATGCTAAATAAATATATTCAAACCTCCAACATCACCCATAACCCAATATAATGTTGACAAATATACATGATAATTTCACTATTCATGCCCCATCACTTCTTAAATTTCAAACAATAGTCCAATCATAATCAACCACATGAGAGGCATTTCAATATCCATAGTAATAAACACAATGATTTTTTATTAAATAATATTTTATTTAAACATGAATATTTATATCATATACAAAAAGTATATATTAAAATGCATGATTTTATAATACTCAAATTCAATTTTAGAAACCATTATTTTAATGAACATTTCCAAAAAATCCAAATATGCACCAAAATAATGATTTTAAATATATTAAATAATTTTTTCTTCGTCACAAAAATTATTATACCAAATGATTAATTTAAATTAACTAAACACATCATACAAACATAATAAACTCATTTATCATATTTTATATAAATATTTACTATTGAAAATCATGATATCTATGAAGAATGACAAGCATTAAAACTCACCTTCCTAAAAAATGTTACCAAAATTTTATGAATATCAATTATCAATTATCTTAATACCCAAGAAGATATGTCAATAACTATTATGAAAATCACCGTTTAAATTAAACCCATTACTCAAAATAATAAAAATACCTTTGGATATGGTTTTCTAAATTTTAAAAAAACTATATATCATTAGAGAATGATTAGGGTAATTTTATCTTTTACTCAAGGATAAGGGGTCTATTGTTATAGAAACCATTATTTAAAGGAGTAGTGGAAATCCTAAAATCAATGAAATATTGATCTCCCATGTTCAAAAATAATCATGGGATTTTAAATATTTTTTGTGTTAACAAATATTTTACTGGATTTTATATTATACAAGGTTATTTTTCATGTTTTACCAGACATCCAAGTTAACTAAGTGAACTCACTATACCAAATTCAAATTTATAGAATAGTTATTATAAATGGATTAAGAATCATCCATATTTACTGTGAAAACCCACTTCCCTAATTATAAGGACCTATATTATGTTGGATCTATTTTACATGTTTAATTAAAAGTGAAACTAAATCATAAAGAATTCCAATCTCCTAAAAATCCTCAATATATATCCACAAATCAATTGAAAAATTTCTTATTAAATTTATGTATTCAAAAATAAAAAAAACCATTGAATATAAAATGAAATATATTCTCAACTCTTAAACAACCTTGACCTAAAAACAACTCATTGTATCCTAATATTTATCCTTGGAATTTTTTAGATAATAGTAATAACAATAAAATATATTCTTATTCATGCATAGAAACAAAATAGAACATGTGAAATAGATGTTTTTCAATGAATCAATGTTTTCCCCAAAGTTTACTCTGCTACAATGAAAGATTCGTTTATAGTTTAATATGTATGAATTTTTTTTTATATTTGTACTTAAACAACACTAATAAAATTTATGTACATTATATACTGGAAATGTAAAAAAATAACTAACTAGAGTGACATATATTAAGATTAATATAAGTCCTCCAATACCACCATGTGGAAGAACAAAAATCTATTTAAATAATATGTAATATTTACTACACTACTAAAAGGTTGAAAAAAATGAAATAAAATTCACAATGCATTCCAATCATAATATAAAATTTTTTATACCACTACAAAAATAGAATGTATCATGTTATTAGTCCATTTTTTAATACGTATAGGTGTACAATGTATTTAACTTTGGGAGAACCATAGTTTCATCAATATATTCCAGTATAAAGTCAAATAGTAATCTTTTCCTAATATGTAAATATATTATTATCATTAAATATCCTCTCCCTTTATTGGTAATTTTATTTCATCAAAAAAAAATACCACCTTATAGAAGAAATATACCATATTTACTTGATAATAATTCCCTTACATGGAAATGTAAAATCATCTCTATATAATAAATTTCTCTAGTGGTAGAATTCCCTTGTAAATGAATAACATTAACTACAAGAAAAAAACAAATTTTTTTAAGTAAATAATATCTCCCCCTAGAGGAGACATTCCATAATTACTAGAAAAACTATATATATGAGGGTAGATATATGATCAATAAGAATTCTCATACCCAATCATAATCAGACATCTTGTATATCATCATTTGATCTACACTTGCTCCATCAGTGAACATAGTTAATACTATAACATAACCTACCACTAAAATTATACTCCACATTAATTTTTGGGAAAAAATTAAATTTTATGATATCGATATAATTGAAATTTATTCCTTAAGGACTATATTTGGTCATATATATATATATATATATATATGTTATATTTCACTAAAAAAATATTTTTTTAATTATAGTGCAATTTAACATATCATTTCTCATGGTATGATTTAATCATTTCCAAATATGAAGTCATATTTTTTTATTCATTATAAGATGATAGTTTGATGAAAAAAATCATTCACATTAATATTTTCATGTGTTAAATGATATATGATTATATAATAGGTTCATTATAACAAATTAGAATAATACATGCTTTAGAAAAAAATCTATGAAATTTATGAATTATAAAGGGTATTTAATATAATGAAGGTTTTATATATTAGGAGTCGATCATTTCATTGAACTGGTAGTAGTTGTGAAAGGCCCCAACCTTATAAAATAAATCATATTGAATCAATTTAATAATTCACACTAAGGATCTTTTTTAGTTCAGTGATTTAGAGATGTAGTCCATAACTATTACATTACATCTCAAATATTACAAAGTGAACTCTTCTACTCAATATCCATTTTATTCATAAAATAAATACTCATTAAAATAAACAAATAATTATTTTCATCATATAAATATTGTTGAATTTTTCATTTCTCTTACCCAGCATTACACTCTATTTAAAACATTTCCAAAACATGGGATGAGCTTAGAAATCTCAATAACCATTATAAATTAAAGAAAGAAAACATTAGTCTGTCAACACACACAAACTACAAGAACATTAACATACCTCATCAAATCATAAGATTTATGAATAAAAATTAGAAATCATAAATCATAAATGTAACTTCTGGAATCAATATTAGACTTCCATTGTAGCTTTTATGGCTACTTAGGGAGTTGTGTTTTTAATACCCATAATATTATATTCCATAAATCTTTTTAGAGAAACATTAATGTTTACCTCCATCAAATTACCCCATGATTGAGAGAGCTATTCCAGGCTCACCCAAAATAGGTTTATCACGAAACCACCCATATTTTTAGGCAATGACCATGAACCATAACATATTCATAACACATAAAACAAGAATAAAGTAAAGATTACATTTCCACATTGCGAAAACAATATAACATTCCAATATATTGCCATAATCAATAAATTCCTAGAACCATTTTCAATACCAATATATGTAAAAAGTGTATATGGTTTAAATACATTATATCTTGTTAAGGAAGAAAAATATAAAAGAATTCTCACGGCAGTGAAAAGTTCGTTGTCAACGCATACATTAAAATGAAACATTCCTTTCTTCGTTTCGTAAAATGCTTCGAATAAAAAAAATTCCCATTGAATAAAATTTAGAGTAAAAGGGGTTTATAAATAGTATAAATTAATGTCATATAGAAATAAAAATATTCTTCAATGAACAGATATTTAGACGAAGAACCTTAACTCGTGTCCCCCTTGACACGTTTGTTCTTTAATCTCTTTTAAATCGAGTAAGCGACATTGGTTTGAACCAAAAGGATTTTTTGAAGTTCCTTCTACCTAAGAAAATTCATCTACAAGGAATAGGACGATGTTGGGAGCTTGGTTTTTAGAGGTTGGATGATCTAAGTGGCTTGTGAGGTTTGAGTAATGGGTTAGAGGTGATGGCCTTTTATAAAATGGATGAGGGGATCTTTAGTAATATTTGAATGTATTATTTAATTATAAAATACTTTTTTGTTTGAAAAGGTCCACAACTCATTAAAATATAATATAAGATGAATATAAGTCTAAATAAATTCATCCAATACGAATGGAACATGTTTTGGATATTTGTTAATCCTTTTCTATTTTTAATTAACATTTTGTTAACTTATTTAACTTTTACCATTTCTACGTGTAAATTCATACTATATTGTAAATATAGTTAAGATAAAATTAAAATCAAACCTCAAGTGGTTCATTAATAATATTTTAAAACTTATCTAATTCATTTGGATGAATCATATATTTTTAGGACTAATTTATCATTTAATAAAATATTAATTTATTTAAAATCTCACTTATGTCAATTTTTATACTATTCATATCATGATTTTTTTTTAAAAATCCATAACAACTTAATCAATTATTACATACTTAATTAATTCAATTATAAAAAGTCATAATAATCCATAAAATTCGTGGATGAAATAAATATATTAAAAATAATTTTATTTTAATATTTATAATCTCATTTATTTAAAACATTCATTAATGAGGAATTCATTACATCATCATTTTTTCATAAATAAATTTATTTATATGATGTCTAAAATTTATAAATAAAATACCATGGTGTAGGAAATAATTTTTACTTTCAAATGAATATTTATAGTCAATGATATCAACAATACAAACCCACATTAAATTTTTTTTAGCAAAACAATACCTGTTTATGATATTATTTTTTACATTAAATAAAATGGAATTAATGTAATTACCTTACCCAAGTGGCATACAAAGGCCAAACATTCTAAACAAGGATTGTATTGATCTTCCATGACTCATCCACTAAGGTTAAGAAAAGTTTTAAGGTAATTTTATATTATTATATTTTAAATTTAACCTTAAATTACCCTATTTAGCTTTAACTGTGGTATATAAATATCAAAAGTTAGTATTTAAAATAAATTATTTCCATCCTATTGAACCAAAATTTACATAATGATGACAACCATTTATGACATATATTTGAAACTGAATTCACAGAAGTGATAAAATTTCTTTTAAATGAAAAAGTTGGTTTTTAACTATATGCAATGTTTTTCACTGTTCTTTAAAAATTAAATGTTTTCAAAAAGATACCAAAAATTAACAAAAAATTAGTTTTGAAAGACCAAATTCAGAAACGATGTCTATTTTACCAAATTTAAAATGCATGATTTTCATTAATTAATTTGAAATTAACTTTCATTGTCAAACCTAGATAGCGTGTTTTTAAGAAGTGAAAACTACAAAAAGATTAACATGTTATTCTTTAAAATTTCAAAGTAATAATAACTTCAATTATATAATTTGTAATAACTTATAAAAATATATTAAAATTAAATTTAAAAAAAAATTATAAAGATAATCTATCCATTTAAATAAATTAGATAATAGGATAGTTTTTACATAAAATGCAAAAACTTTTGATATTCATTAAAATTCAAACTCTATCAGAAAAATTATAAAATTCAATCAAATGTAAATTTGGAGATCCCGCTATTAAGAAGAATTTTTTTTAAATGGATCATATTAAATGAAAAAAACTATATTTAAAAAGTGTTTTCCATCATATGTCGGTTAATCTATCTTTTAAAAGTATTAGATTATTTATTCTTAAAATTGGAATCATTCTCATTTTATGAATCTAAATTTTAATTGATAAATGTAAAAACATTTTACAAACATTTATAATCATATTATAGTTAGTTCTGTTTGTTCTGAAAAATTCAATGGTTATGCGTTATCTACCATTTAAAATAATATTATATTATTATTTTCCAGTATGAATGATCCTTGTGTGCAACAAAATATTTTGGAGAAACCCATTGTTGTGTGTCGTGTATGCCATCGAACATATAATGCCTTTTAATTTAAAATTGATATTTAATTCAAAAATATCAATAAATATTAAAATGTCATATTGTTTATTTACCTGGGATGTTACATACTTCCCCCCTTTTGGAAATTCCATCCCGACAATTTTATTCACATACCAAATAACTGGGGGTATTTATCCCTCATAGAATTTTTAGAATCCCACATCGCCTTTTCAACCATATAGTTTTTCCACAAAACCATTACCTGATGAATTACCGTATTTCACAACACTATCTCTCTTCGGTCAAGAATCTAGACTGGTTGTTCCTCATAACAGTGATTCTCTTCCATCTGAAGTACCTTTGGACTCAAAACATAAGATGGATCTAACATATACATTGTCCACATTGAAACATGAAAAACATAGTCTGCCTAAGATAAACATGGTGGTAAAACCACTCTTTAAGAAACTGATCCAACTTTCATCGAGATTTCATCAGGTCCACTGAAACTTGGAATCATCTTTCCCTTATTACTGAAACATATCACACTTTTTCATGGAGATACATTGAAAAAAACAAGATCACCTAGCTCAAAATAACGATCCTCCCTCTAGTTATCCACATAACTTTTCCACCTGCTCTGAGCTGTTCTCATGCATTTTTGAATCAACTAAACATTTTACACCATCTCTTCTCTCAATTCTAGTCCCATAAATTTTCATTCACCTACTTCATCCCAAAAAGTTAGTGTTCTATAATGATTTCCATATAATTCCTAAAATGGTTCAATATATATACTGGAATGAAAACTATTATTATAAGGAAATTCAACCAAAGTAAGATGTTAGTCCAAAAATCCCTTTTAATCCATTGTGAAAGAACATAGAATATCTTCCATTGTCTGAATTTTTTATTCTTGACTTCCCATATTATTGAGAATAAAAATATGTACTAAAATTTAATTCAGTACCCAATAACTTCTGAATGCCTTTCCAAAAGTCAGATGTAGAACTAGGATCATGATCAGATTAAATGGAGATGGGAAATCCATGTAATATAACAATCAAATTAATATAAAATTGAGAATGTTGTTCTAGAGTGAGAGTATCTTGTATATGAATAAAATGATAACATTTAGTCAATAGATCAACAATAACCCATATTCCATTGTTACATTGAGATTTCATTGTCAATCCCACAATGAAGTCCATAGACACATTCTCCCATTTCCACTATGGTAATGGTAAAGGCTAAAGCATCCCTTTCGGTAACATTATATCTGCTTTAACAAGCTGATAAGTCAAACACTTCATAGTAAAGGTTACAATTTCTCCTTTCATTTCATCCCACTTGTAATAATTATGATGATATATGTATATCTTAGTACGGGCCTGATTGACTTGAAATGGAGAACTGTGAGCTTAATAAAAATCATTCATTAAATGTGAATCATAAAGAACACACAATAGCTTCCAAAACATCAAAAAAATCTTTATTAATGTGAAATTTAGATAACATTGCATTCTGAAACAATTCTACCATTTTGAAGAATTTACTGCCATCTTTCTACGCTTGATTTATTCTATCGGCTTGGGATGATTGTACAGAATCCTAAAACAAAATAGAGTAATTTCTTATACCAAAAAATTCTATTCCAAAGTTTATAATGTAATTAATTATAGGATATTATTCCAAACATAGCATGGTGAATGTTGGATTACTTTTTCAACTAAAAGCGCCAGCCACATTATTTTCCTTTCCTGTATGGCAATGAATATTGAAATCATAATATTGATTAATTCTAGCCATGTCCTCTAGACCATGTTCAATTCTGTAAGAGTGTATATATACTTAAAACGTTTTTGGTTAGTATATATTTCACATTTTTCTCCATACGTATGATGCCACTAATGTTTTTAACTAAAAAACTGCATCAGCTAATTCCAAATCATGTGTATGGTAATTTAACTCATTAGTTTTCAACTGACAAGAAGAATAAGAAGTTACCTGTTCATTCTTCATTAAGACACAACCAATTCATTTAAACAAAGAATCATTGTAGATAAAAAACTCGCTATATCGGAAAGGAAATTCCAATAGTGAAATATTCACCAATCTTCTTTTCAATTCCTGAAAACAAACATCACATTTTTTTTATCCAAAAGAACATAACACCTTTTTTAGTTAACTTAGTCAGTGGGATATATAACCATTCTAACTAATCAACAAACCTCTTCTAATAACCTGCTAAACCAAGAAAACTATGTATATCTGTTATATTATTGGCTCTTCACCATTCTTCAATAACTTTGTATTTAGTAGGATCAATATTTATACCATTTTTTGAAACAATGTGACCAAGGAATTAAATTTGTTGAAACCAAAATTCACACATGCTGAATTTCCCATAAATCTTCTATTATTTTATAGTTTTCATGAAAGCCCTTAAATTACTTCCATGTTACCCCTTACATTTGGAAGAAACCAAAAAATTTCAACAAAACCCACCTTCAATTGCCTATTGGTTGGCGACATGCACTAAGGGTATAAAACATAGATACATTGGAGTGTTTATAGTCATATATCCCTATAATAAAACATAAAACCAGTAATTAAATTTATATAATATCAAATAATATAAACCTTACAATTCATATAATATCATACTTAGAACCGATTCCCTGATTAAATACAAACAATATGAAATTATTGCATCATAAAATTATTAAACACAATTCAACCCCGCATCATGATCTAGTAGTATACAACCAATTCACCAAATATGTAATATAATCTCTTAAACTGATGATATATAATTAATGGGGGAGTATAAAAATATACTTAGTTGGATTTCACTGAGACATTATTATATAAATTTTTATAAATTTTATTAGAGACTAAATGGATAAAGAGTGAATCAAATTTGTCACCGATAACAAGTCGACTGGCACCCATCCTCTCCAAGGGACAATCAAAAAATCCATATATAAGTATAGTAACATAATAATAAAAACAATATATATATATAAATATTCATAACACCAAATTCCTCATTAAACTAGTGAACCTCATTCCCTAACAAATTATATGCTGATACAATAATCATTTACATATTAAAATTAATATTCCATATATATTCATCATATCTAAATAAATATATAATATTCAAATATGATATACCGCAACCATATTTCATATCATTACAATAATACCTTATCCTGAATATGATATTTTCATCACCACTGAAATATATTATAAAGGAAATTATCCTCATTATCTCCACCACAACTACATCTTACCCACATAGAAATACCACTAGAACATAATGATAACATGTTATAACCTCGAGTAATTACACCTTATATGTTTAATCATCAATAAATCACATTATATACCATGTTTGGAACAAGGATCTGTAAAGAGGGAATATTCATCCACCTATATCGAATCTATCCCTGATGTTCGGTGTAATCATGGAACCCAAAACCCCGTATTAGGATCAGTGAGAATGTCATTCTTATATCATTGTTCTTAATAAATAATAAAAATAAATTGGTTATAATATAACACATACACACACCCATCCAAAGGGCCATCGTCCAAAAAAAAGACCTCTACAATAATAGTTCATAGGTCCATAACCACTAAAAATCACTATTATATCTAATCATAACACATACCAATCACACCATCATCTCCCATAAACCATACAACTAACCATCAATATAAAATTATCAATTACAATTTTATCATTTACTGACCACGATTAAGTACATTTTAATGCATTATTTTAATAATCTCTAATTTTAATTAGCCAATTTTGACACCCCATTTTAAATTTCATTTACCTCACATAAATTATCCACTAATTCATTTGTAATTTCTTACGCAGCATTATCATCATCAAAACACATCCCCATATTTGATTTCATTTATTTCTCTATCATTGCATATTCTTATAAAAATAACCTATATATACATGTCACCATCTATGCATCACTGCAAAAAATAGTCCTATATCCTTATCTCTTTCATTTACCACATATAAACAACCATCATAAGGATAATTCCACGACCAAAACAATAATACCAAAGCATAATAACACAACAAAGGACAAAAAATCCATTAAAATGGTTGAGTTATAATCATTCCATCTCCAAAAAAAATTCAAATTTCATATTTACTATTTATTGGTATAAGAAACACATGAAAAAATATCACTATAAGGAAATAAATATAAATTATAGAGTCTCATTCTTAAATTTAATCGCCATATTTGATTCATTTATCAAATTTTCTAAGAAATTAACTAGATAAAATACACATAGATTATAATATCATTGTCTTCATAAAATTAAAATTCCTAATGATCAACAATGTAAACAATAAAAATATGTTAATCATTTTAAATAAATTTATTTAAATAATTTTGTTTAATTAAAAATTATTATATTTATTGGTTAAATAATAAATACTTACCCAATGATAATAAATTCATGAGAATTATACAATTACTCGGTAAATAAAAAAATCAGAATCCCTGACTTCAATCTGTGATTCAAAAACACAAACATAAGAAAAAGATGAAAATAATTTCAACCACCACCTCACTCATATGAACTCCCTAAAAAAGTTATAAATAAAAATATACCATTTTTAATTTGACCATAAAATAAAAAATCCTAATCATAATTTCTTAACAATCTCATCAAGAATATGGAACAAGGGAAGGATGAATAAATGGTTGGTTAAAAGGGAACCGTTAATCATGAGAAATAAATTTTGAAAATTAAATTCATAGGTTTTAGTAAGGGATGACCAAATACTTCTATGTAACAAAAATAAAAAACCATATTTATATGGAATAAAAATTACATACAAATATGTTACATTATTCCCATGATTGAACACTAATTTCCAATATTAATTTACTTAATATGATAACCCAAAGGTTTAGTGTCCTTATTTGTTAACTACATAAACAAACTTTAAATCTATTCTCTTTAAAGTCTATAAATAAACTCTCCAAACATTACTTCCACTAAGATTTATCCCTATAAATAATTTCCCAGTGAAATGTGGAACATAATGAATATTTTTTCCAAATGATCAGTATGGGAAAAAAATAAATGAATCTTATAAGGTAGATCATAAACATTTGAGAAAACATGAACATTTTATAAATAACTAATTAATATAAATATGTAATTATAATATTTAATCCTAATGTAATGTTCCATAATAAATGATCAATGAAAAATAACATATAACCATAATTTAATCATTATAGAAAAAAAAAAATTAATAACAACATTGAATTATTAAATAGAAACAATTGTAATGTGAATTAAGAATTTATAATAGGCATTGAATGATAAAATAATAGTATAAGTCATGTTTTAACACCAATAAATTCATATTTTAATGGAAAATTATAAACATATAACTCCCATAACATAGTATAATTGGGATAACCTCCCATGTATTTGAATATAGTGGAATATGGTTGACATACAATGTCTCATAGAAATCTCATAAGATATAAATAATTACCAAATTCAATACAAAGAGATATAATATTGACCCACCAATTACACAATGATAAAATTAACAAATATATCCAACAATAACGTAAAAATTATTCAAAACTAAATTAAAAAAAATTAAAATAAAATGGGTTTATATAATTTTAATGATGTATCACATTAGAAGAAAGAATAAATTATATCTGATGATACAAAATGTCAAATCAACCAAAATAGGAATAGGTAATAAAAATTACGATTGTGATATATAATGTATAAATCTATATATAATTTATCATTTCTACATACGAAATATAAATGGATGATCAGTTATATAAATATAATTTTCATTAACTTTTTATGATGTTGTCAAAAAAATATGTCGCATTCAATCATATTTTACTAAACTTCAAAAGAATAATATTAATAGTATTTTAAAATAAATCCTTATAATTGAACCTTTAGAATAAAAAACAGCAATGTAAGATAAATTTAAACTAAACAATATAAATTTTCATATATGTTGAATGGAATAAATTTTAATATTTTTGGTAGTTTCAAAAATAACCCACATAGATAAAAAATTTATAAAATTTAATTTTTAATTGAATTAAAGAAAAATATGAGAGTCATAGAATATAATACATATTTAACATTAATGAAATAAAATAAAACAATTTGTTATAATAAATAAAATTGATATAGAAGAAAAATAACCAAGATAGAGGATAAGAATTATTCTTAAAAATAGCTTATTTTTATGATGTAAGAATTAATTAAAAGAAAACTATTTTGATATGAAATAATAATTAAAAAAAAGTGAATATAAATTAAAATATGTGATATAAAAGGTGAATAGGAATATATCATAGAAGATAACAGTCCAAGAAGAAATGTAATGACTCATTGAAAATAAATTTTTATCAAAAAATACAATTTCCTCATATCACTAATTGGTTGGACATGATATAACATAATTTAAAGTCCATTTCGGTTGATTATTAATCTATATCATAATGGTATTCAAATATAATTCACTTAATATCATTTATTTATTATACTATATTACCCTTTTATTAATTATTAATTTAAAATTAATCAGAATGTGATAATTATTCCAATTTATTAATGTATTCTTAGATATAGCATTTATGGTCCTTGATTTTTTATCATCTGTACAACAACTCTATAATTATAATGACCCTCGTCATTAGGTATTGGGGAAAATAAATGAAAGATTGAATACTGGTACTTAGGTAGTAGAAATTTTGATAATTAATGCGTAGAATGGAATTATGAGTGTTAAAAAGTCTCTAGGAGGTGATTTCAGATGTCATCAAATCCAAATAGTTGAATCAAGTGCTCATGTGAGGTTAGAGTAGGGCTGGAGTTCCCTTGTAGTGAATATATGACAGTAATAAGTTGTTTCTTCCACAACTAGTTGATGTTGTGGCATGGTTTGTTTATATGAGATGTAAAATGTGGGAGTCTGTCATGTGTGAAACATAGGGGTCCTAATACATAAGTATCCATTATAATATAAGATGAGATATTGTAAATTTGTTCATATTCCTTGTGATAAATTAGGGTTATCATTGTTATGTTTAACGGTAAACAAAATTGTAAAGTAACAAACATGTAATGGTACCTTGTGATATTTAAGGGTCATCGTGTGATAGATATGTGTTAATTTGATATGTTAGAGTTATAAAATAGGTAAAATATTTATGTAAGGGTTTATATGGATAATATTTTACAATATCCCTCTCATAAATAGTGGCCTATAAATTTTTAGTGGCCTTGATACATATGTGTTACATAAAGATATGTAAGGGAAACTTTGATATATATGGGTTACAAAAATGGTAACTTCCCTGATATGCAAGGGATTCCCTATGATACCTAATAGAAACTATGATATATAATGGTCAAGATATTTATAGAGGTCCCATATATGTATGTGTTAACCTACAATACAGAAAGGAAAATATGATAAGTACGGGTTATAAAAATTGAAAAATATTTAATATGTAAGGCATTCCCTATGATACATAAAATGTAATCTATTATGTAATGGTAACTATATGACATAAAGCTGTAAGACAATATTTATTTTCCTTATATAAGGGTTATCCAAATGATATGTAAGGTTTGATATTTAGGATAAATTCATAAATTTTCTATAATTTCTATGTTTAATATGATAGTTTTTAAGGGGAATCACAATGTAGACAAGGGGTCGCTCCATCATGGGTCCCTTCCCAATGTTTTAAAAATAATGGGGAAGATTATAACTTGGTATTTTAAAATGAGAAAAATTGATAAGACCATTAGGACATCATTATTTTCTTATGGTGACAATAAAAATAATAAATTTACAAAACTCAACAAAATGAATAAAAATAATTATATTAATAATAACATCATTTTGATGATGAACCCATAAGATTTTTTAGTTATAAATATAATATTTTTAAAATAAAAAAACTATTGATTGATTTTACAAAAGGTTACATAAATGGAATGAAGCATTTGTGGTATTGAAAATAATTTTGAAAAATGAGAGATGAAGAAAAATTAGATAGGTTGGGTTGAAATCATGTTTTCAAATCCTACCATGGATTTTTAACATTTAGGGTTCTAATATAGTTGGAATTAGTAGTTGAATTAATTATTCCATATTTGACATAGGTGTTGATATGAGGTGGATCCAATGGTTATTTTATCCTATCATCAACATTACTATCAACCTTTTTCCATGGTCAGTAATTTAGGGCATTTCCAAACCGATTTTGTGTTGATTCTATTTTTAAACCTTGTTAACCTAAATGAAATAGTGTTCATCCCTAATTGAGGGTAACCAATTGTAAAACCAAATTTTCTTTCATATTATCCAATTTATTTTCATGATTAATAATATAATGAGAATGTAGTTTTATTAATTAATTGTGGTAAAATAACACATAATTAAAATACAAGAAAATAATCCGACAAAAACATCCCCCTATTTATACATTACCATCAATAAGGGAAGGAATTTAATCCTAATCCTAGAGATGACAATGTATGAATAATGGATAAAATAAAAATAAAACAATAAGAAATTGGAAATGTTGACTATTGAGGACCTCACATACCATAGCTTCTCTCCCCAGGATTTGGTATCTAGAATCTTGTTGGCCGCAAAAACCAAGGTCTCTATTAATATTCATATGTGGGGATCGTGTTAAATTTTGGTTCACATTAATATTCCAAATTATTAAACATACTGTCACAAATGAATTAATTGTCTACTTGAGTTATTAAAAACGAGTTTTGTTAGCAAAAATAATACATCAATATCTATATCAGGATCTACCTAGGAACATTCATGATGTGAATGTTGGTTTCACATAGTGAAAGGTCATGATCTAACTCAAAAATGTTTTACATCATGTATTTGGTTCACACCTTGTAATATTATAACATCATGAACTTATTACATGTCAGGACTCTTCACATTCCATCTCTAAAATCATTTTCCACCTCAGTTCTTCTGTTTCACCTCATATAAGTATTCCTTATGCATTCAACATCAATGGGGCTTCTCAAAGTGAATTTCTTACTACAAATTATAAACTATATCTAATAATAATTAAATCATTGTACCCTTAAAAATATTATCAATATATTTATTTTACATTACTCTATTTATTATAAATTTATCAATATAATAACATTTTAATATAAAAAACATATAAATCAAATTCATTTATAAATTCCTCAAACCTGAATTCATTTTTTTATTAGGGATGGAATATCAACATACAAAAATGTACACTCACCATCCATTATTTACATTCAATGTAAATAATATCAATTAAAAAAATAGAAAATTAAATATTCATGCATCAGAGAGGAAAATTAATCAATGTCGCAATTTTCAATGAAATAAATAAACATTGTATTTATCTTTTTCTCATATAAATCAACAAAACTTCTCCATTAGTCAATTTTTATTTTGAAATTAATTATTAATATTCATTGAATTTTTAATTTACTTTGCATTGATTTTTTTCTCAAAATCATGGTAATACAATAAATAGTTTTCATCAAAAACCTCAGGAACATGTCAATTACAATAGTCAAGAATGGAATATAGCATCTCAAATGTATAAACAATGAAATCACAGTTAATCAAAAGTGATTTACCATTTAGAATGAAGTGACTCTGAGGCTTTGGGTGTGTTGGTAAATGATGTAAAAATATTTCATAAAAGGAGTATGAACTCTAAAGCATAGTGCATAGTGTCAAAGGATAAGCTAAATAAAACAATCCCTTTATAGATGTAATCTCTCCCCAACCCCATACCTAAAAATGGGATCATTATAAATATGATCATAATGATTTAATAAACCTCTCTTGATCTTTTTTTCTTCTTTTCTACACTTATTTTTAAGAATACAAATACATCAACCCCATAACCATATACAATCAAAAGATATTTTTTCTAGTAATGGTTACTTTTATCCACCAAAAACTCATCTTATATCATCATTATTATTTTTCCTTATATATATTTAGCATTTTAGGTGAATTTTGATAAATAATAATGTAAAATTTCATGTTCACTATCAAAAATCAAAAAATAAATCCCAGCTATGTCAACTTAATATGTACATCCCCATCAACCATGGATAAACACTTCCAAAATTAAATTATTTTAAATATCATGAAATTTATTTAGTTTTTCGTAGTAATGGTTAAAATATGTGTGTAACATGTATCATTTATTGATAAGGCCATTCATTGATTCAATGGGATTATAAATAATCAATGCACAGGTGCGTCCAAGGATAATGGTTAAAAAAATTTATATCCATAATATTAATAGGTATTTCTTTTAGGCATAGATTTTATAAGATTACTAGAATGTTCTTAAAGATAACACACTCGAGTCTATCTAGAAATATATGATAAAATTAATGGGAAATAATGTTTCAGAAAATTTCTTTGGAATTGGAATGAAGGGTTTGGGAAAATATAAATGTGAATAATTGAAAATAATTAAATCACAAAATTCAAATATTATCAATTCATAGAATGAAAAAAATATTATGAAATATTCATCTAAAAAATTAACATGATCCCCAAAATAATGTTTTCATAAATAATAAAACCACATTTTTATCTCTGTTAATTTCATTCTCCCGTATTTCTTAATGAAATTTATTTGAAATGAAATTATTAATCATTGACTAGAAAGTACCATAAGTTGTTTAGGTCAAAAAATTATATGGATTCAATTAATAATTCTATGTGGGGAATGTAATTGGATTTTCAAATTTATTAAATTAATTAACTGTGGAGACTATAGTTGAAAAATTAAAAATTGAACTAATTACCACCTTTCAATTATTCTTCAAATTCAGCTACGTAGGTTCATCATATTTATTGCAGAGACCCAAAGCATGACGTACATCGACATTACATTACTTTTGAGGAATACTTAATACATAACAAAAACCAAAACTCAAGGATTGTAATAGTTTAGTGTCTTTGGAAACTTGGAACAAAATCTTCTAATCATTGTGAAAGATCTTAAACATCTCCCAAAAAGATCTTCCCCTTTGGGGTTTTTACCTAAAACACTTCTTTATATCCTAGGGAAAAAAGAATATATAAAGTGTGAGCTCAAATTCTTAGTAAGGGTAAGCATGGAGAGAATAAAACAAACCATATACATTTGAACTTAAAAACATGAACATAATGTTTAAACATCAAAATCTTGAGCAATGACATAAAACATAGCAATACATAAGGCATAGATACATCAATCATGATAAAATACAATGGTAATAAAACATGTAATTGTGGAAACCATTAACCACATGATATGATTTACATAGTATCCAAGGCACTAATGCCATGACCATCTTAGTGGACAAAGTCCCTTTCCGAATCGAGTTCACTCCACGTTTTAGTCCGGTAACACTGAACCAGATTAACTTACCATTCTAGCCCTGTCTATCTCATGAGATATAAATCATTACCCAATGCATTGGAGGGAGATATAGGTCCCACCCATCTCAAAATGAAATCCTTCTTACTTCCGCCACAACATGAACGTAAATCATTCATCATTACCCAAAGTATAAAATGGGTTTCATAAACATCATCCCATCATAACTTAATCCATACAAAAAGATGGATATCATTTGTTCATAAGAAAAGAGAAACAATTTAAATCATAGAGACATTATACTTTAAACATACACATATGAAATAATGTCATCTTAGATGGAAAATGGTTTAACAAAACACTTGAAATTAATTGTTGAGGAAAATATCATTTCTTCTTCAAAATCATTTTCTTTTCACAAAATGCCACTCAAATTTTAAAAGAAAATGATTTTATTGAAAATAATCATGAAATATTGTAGAGTAAGCTTCATGAAAATAAGGCGTTATAGAACCGTAAAAATCTGTTCATTCCATATAAGTTAAAAAACATTCTTCTCGTAATTTTACTGGAAAAGTCAAAAAGTACCTCGTATGGTAAAGAAGAGAAAGATTCCTTACATACCATGTAGTAAAAGTGAAAACAATGTGTAAAAGGGCATTAAACATACATGATACTATTCTTATAAAATAGGTACTTGGATGATAAATATAACCCTAGTGAATACTTATGAATAGACAATCTCGGATAAAAACAAGATTGGAAAAGTTATCCCCTACCTTAGGTCTGATATACTTCGTACGTATCTGAAACACCTCTATAATGATTTAAATAATGTCATTTAATTATTAAAGAGTCATATTCATTGTTATGATATCATATATGGTTCACTTATGACTTTATATTACCCGTTCTTTTTTAAATTCCATGTTAAAGCAGTGTTTTGGGTGAAATTGTTTCATTTATCGTACGTGTTTTGACTTGTTGTTCTTGATATTATTACTTATATCATTATTTACATAATTCAAAAATATAAAACATGATTTATAAATATATTATATATTCATAATATACATATATATATGATATATCGATAAATGGAATGAAATACAACGTTCATGGAGATGGTAGGCCGTACGTACGCATGACCGTTGTTTTTGTTTCCTTATTGAATTGAATGGAATTATGTAGATGAAAAACACACACACACACACACATATATATATATATATATTATCATTATTATGTAATATATTTCATTATTATTAATTATACATACATTATAATCATTCATGAATGGTTAACATGGAGAGTGAATCGCATCGCGTCGTAGAGACGGTCGTTCGTACGTACACACAAGCGATGATATCATTACCATGATCGTGGAATTTTATTTAAGTGTATGTATAATATTTCAGAATAAATATAAATTTAAAATAATAATATATAGTTATTTATTTACACCATTATACCCATCCATGTAAGGAGGTGGTCGAAAACAGATTACACCACACCGTGAAGACGGTATTCCGTACGTATGCACGTGCGGTGATTTTTTTTTGTAAGATTGATCAAAGGTTAAATAGGGTTGTTTAAAATTTATAATGACATATCAGTATATAATTAAAACTGATGTTATTACTTCATAAAGAAAAAACTAAATAAGAAGAAGTATAAGAATAATGAAACTTAAAAGAGTCGGTAGAAGAGATTACCTCTTCCTCGACACACGTCCTTTAAACTTCTTCATAGGGTACTAGAGTTGGTCTTTTGAGAAGACTATAACCTCCCAAATGTTTCTAGAGAAGTGGAGAAGATAGATTGGCAGTGTTTTTCCGAGATTCAAGGCTCAAAATGGTGTGAGTAGAAGAGGGACCGAGTGCCCTTTTTATAAGGGAGGAGAGGGGTACCTTTGGAAAAACTTAAAATATTATTTTATAATAAAGTCATATTTGTTTTATAATAGCTCTAAATTGATTTATTTCGAATCTAATGTGGGTATGGGTCGAAATCCTCTCAAAAAGTTGTTTTTAGGCAATTTTAGGTTACAATTTTAAATATATCATTTAGATTTAACTTTAATCTAAATAATTTATCTTTTATAGTGTTTTCTTGTTTTCTTACACTATATGGTTCATAAACATACTATAACAAGCCAAACGAACCCCAAGTGGTTCATTATTAGTATATATAACCTTATATAAGTCATTTGGACTATCCATATATTTTTAAGAATATAAGAACAATTAATAATATAATATGTTCTTAAAAAACTATTTTATGTCAATTTTGACACTATTTGGTAATTTATTTTTGTGAAATTCATAACAACATGTTTAGTTAGAAAAAAGATAATTGAATAAATACTAACATGTTATATTAACCTATAATATTAGTGGAATTCTTAATAAGTCTCAAATTACATTTACTGGGGTATTTATAACATCAATTATGTTAATATTTCGTTAATAAGATAATTACTGAATCATCATTATGTCATAAATAAATTGAAATATTTAATGTCTAAAAATTATAAATAAAATAAAATTATATAGGAAATATTTTTATATTTCTAATTAATATTTATAGTAGAATTTATCTTATGTATAACCCTATATTAAAAATGTTTTAGTTATTCACCTTTGATTTTAACTCTTTTAACTCTTCTTTAAATAAAATATTAATAAATGTCATAATCTAATCCAAGTGGAACTAAAGGGTAATATTTTATCCCTAAGATTGTTTTTTTTTTCGAATTACACTTATCTAATAGAATTAGGACATGTTTTAGGGTAATAATAATATCATTTTTACCATTAATTACCCTATTTAGTTTTAACCGTGGTAAATAAAAGTAAAGAGTTACTATTCACCGAAAATTATTTTTATCTTATTGAACCACATTTTACTCCTTGATATTAACTGTTTCTCTCATATTTTCTAAATTCCACTCTTTGAAGTGGTAAAATTAGGTTTTATGTAAATTTTCAAATTCTCCTAGGAGGTTGGTAAAAGACGGTGAAAAGTTTAATAAAATTTTTATATGTCTAAAATTATTATAAAATGACTCTAATGAATTACATTGAACTTGTATAGGTATTATGTAACAATTTTTACCTAAAATAAATTTAAATAAAATAAATAATTATTTATATAAAAATTCTGTTTTTAAATAGTATCCCAGTGTTTTCACTATTCATCAAAAGTTGAAAGTTTTTAGAAAAATACCAAAAATTCACCCTACGCTAATTTCGATATTCCGAATCCAAAAATGAAGTCCATTTTGATATATAAAATTTATAAAATTTCAAAAAGTAGGTATTTGTATTCATAACGACTAGTTCATAATAATATTATAATAATATATCATTTAGTTAAACTATGTATTGTGTACTACACATGCTATTGAGGAAGGTCTTGATTGCGTGTAATGTAAGCCAAGTCAGGTATGCGTGTAGTGAAAGCTCTGTTTGGTGTTGCGTATAACATAATGAAAACATATTTAATTTATACATTAAACAAAATCTATACTTAATGTTGAATAAAATTATTTCCACAAAATGAACATGAAATTTTGTGTAACACGAGCCAAGAATAGTGTTTCATATACTGCAAGCTAATATATTATTGCGTATAGTTCATGATAATTTTAGTGTAGCATACAACACAAGACATCAATATAATTAAAAAGAATAATTCTCATAAAATATTGGGTTGTTACATTCTACCCCCCTTAAAATGAATTTCGCCCTCAAAATTAGTCTGAGTTATAAATGTTCAACTATTTGAAAGTTTCATTCATAGAAACCATCATCGTAAAAAGGAATACCAAAACTGAAATTTTAATACTAAATTATGAAATGTAATGGTTACCCAAATTAACTAATCATTGAGTTTCCACATAGGAGAACAAATGTGAAATTGTGGATGTGGAAGAAAAATCAAACCATCATGTTCTGATAAAGAGTGCTAGAGGACATGGTTATGAAAAATCCAACAATCTAAAATCCATAGATTTGTGATGATCTAAGGTACCATATGATTCATCAGATATAAGGGAACTATGAAAACATTTTTTGTTTTCAAGATGATTTCCCTAAAGTTGAAGAATTTGAATTAGAATAAATACTTACTTTATTTCTGTATAATCTCACCGTTGTTTGTGGGTTGAAAAATTTCAACTTCATCTCTTAAATAAATGAAGTTGAATTTTTCATTTGTGAAGTGTTAGCAGATCATGTGATAAAATGGTGGGTCATTCCATATGTCTCAAACAAAAGGATTGCAAAAGTTATCAAATATACATAAGTCTATTTATGGTGAGGTTATTCGTATATGATTCCAGAAATAGACTTCTACTTCATCTATCATATTGCTTAATAAAACTAGTTTTTGCTAACCAGGGACTTCCTGTAAGCCAGTGGTAGGAAATAGAGGCCTGTCACACTTCGGTTGTGGGTTTGATTCCCACAGCCTTGTCCGACGCGATGGGTTGTCACCCGTCCTATGGGGTTTCCTTTTTCTAAAACTACACTATTATAACATTCCAGAAATAGTATCAAAAAAAGATCTAGCCTTATACAATTCTATCTGATGTCCAACTTAATCCATTCCAATCTTTAAGATTATTGAAAATAATTCTATCCAATATTATAGTATAATGAAAACGATTACTAGAAATATCATCAACCAAGCATGTGAATACCATCATTTATCCCCCATATATCATATGATATATCTTGTTGGTCACATTTCAGTCATGTGAATACCTTAATCATGTATTCACTTGAAACATAAATTATCATAGAACCATAGTGAAAACATGAATGTTGTCAAATGCTAACTCTTTCCACATACAAAAATCCCAAAAATTATATATACTCAAACCATGATATCACTTTGTCCTTATATCATTCATGATCTCATTAATACTATCAAACATTTCATTATCTCTTTATCCCTTCTTTATGTGCATATTAGGTGCTTTCCAAAAATATCAGAATAACCATTCATGGTTACCAGTACCATTCAACATATACTTTCAAAAACATAAGGAAAAAAATAGTGTAACAATACTTATATGTCTCATTATTCTATATTACCATGAGATTACTTATACAACATTACTCTTGAAAAACATTTAATCATTCCACTATATTCTTAAACCATTGACCGATATTGAATAATTATTTCATCCCACATATGATTTGTATTCGCTTCATCATCAAAAACATAAATACTACCCATATGACCGTGCTGATTATCTTCATGAGACTTTCCCTTAGGGAATTGGTTTGCATAATGCCCATATATTCCACATATAAAACATTTAATCGTTTTTGATGTCGTAGCAATAACATTATCCTTTTCCACAGTGTTAACTGAACCTTTTCCTTTGCACTTACTGGCTTTATGTCTTTCCTGCACACACCCAAAGCATCTACCAGTTCCTTTGAAACATTCTCCCTAATACCTCTTCCCACATTATTTACATGATGGAAATTGAACATTCTTTCCTCTATGATCATCATGAAACTCTATCTTTCTCTTATTAGCTTAGTCTGGAAACATACCAAAGTTGAGATTATTGATCATATTATGAGATTGGTGATTAGGAATAATAATTATATGTGGACATCCATATCCAATTTCAATTGGTTGTTCATGAAGAATATCATTCCATTGTCCATCATATCCTACATTATCTTGATTCTTCCTGTTTCAAGCCATTTTCTAAAACCCAAAAAGAAGTGTGTGAGAGGAAAAAATAATAATAATAAAGGGGGTGTAACTTCAATATCGAACATCTTAGGTTTAATTCTAATATTGTTACCTTAATTTTTGGACAATAACCTATACATATACTTACCCTTAGGGACATCCCTAGACATACCTTAGAAATATCTCTAGGGATCTCAATAAAGTTCTCACATCCTAGTTTCCAATGGTTGACTAAACAAAACCTCTAATACCAAAGGTAGAGACCCAAATCTTGACGTACATCGACATTACATTACTTTTTCAGAATACATAATACATAACAAAAACCAACACTCAGGGATCGTAATAGTTTAGTGTCTATGGAAACTCGGAACAAAATCTTCTAATCGTTGTGAATGATCTTCAACATCTCCCATAACGATCTTCCCCTTTGGTTTTCTTAACTAAAACATGTCTTTATATCCAGGGAAAAAGAAAATAAATAAAGGGTGAGCTCAAATTCTCAGTAAGGGTAAGCATGGAGGGAATAAAAGAAACCATATATATTTGAACTTACAAACATGAACATAATGTTTAAACATCAAAATCTTGAGAAATAAAATAAAACCTAGCAGTATATAAGGCATAGATACATCAATCATGATAAAATGGCATGGGAATAAAACATGTAATTGTGGCGTTGGTGATCACATTGAGAAACGGTCCCTATGAGAATACCCTATGAGATTTCGGGGTACAGTTGAGATATAGTTGGGTTGGTTCAAACACGAAACCAACCGGGCCCCTTGGACGAAAAGGCTAGTAACTCACAGACCGGGCGTCCGATTGATGTGTTGTCTATTGCGTTGATACCCATATGACGAGGCGGTCCTTTGAGAAACTTCTTCGTGGGAATTTTTGATACTTGGAGTATCAACCAGTAGCTCGTGGAGCGGACCCTCCTAGAGACGTGCGTGCAGAGTACGGAGACCGTGTAGCCGGCTGAGACCTGACGACTGCTTGACCGACTCGACTTGGAGTGAGTCGACTAGCCCAGTTGACAGAGCACTACTTTGTTTGGGTGCAGACCCATGGAGGACGGAGCACTACTCAGTTTAGGTGCAGACCCGCGGTACTCGTCCGGAGAGTACCTTTGCATGTTATTAGTGGGGATGCACTACTGTGTTTGGGTGGCATACCCCGGTGGGAAGCACTACTGTGTTTGGGTGGATGACCCGAGGTACTCGACAGGAGGAGTAGATCAGTAGTCTTAGGGTAGTGAGAAGTACCTTGGATTCATAACAGGATCATTGTACACTCCAGAGACGGGGATCTTCAGAAGTTACGATTTTGATAATGAAAATCCTGGTTTGAGCTGAGTCTATGACCTTTGTGTTTACCTCATGATTGAGATGGGTCACTTGATAACTTAGGTATATGTATGGGCATATACCTGGGTAGTGTTTATCCACTGATTTCATAATCATTTTGTTTCCTAATGATTGAGATGGGTTACTTGATAACTTAGCTATATGTATGGGAATATACCTAAGTAGAGGTTATATGTTTAGATCTTATTTTTGGTTATCCTTGTTGGATTTAGTGAGACCTTGTGGGTCTCAGGGTCCCTACTGAGTATCGTTATACTCACCCCTGCACGGGCTATGCCCGCACCTTGTTGTGTTGGTTCCAGACGATGGGCAGTTCTGACGAAGGCTGAGTGTTCGAAGACTGGATGATACTGGGAGGTGGACCTCACAATGAGTCAGTATCAGGTGGTGGACTTCACGGCGAGATGATACTCGGAGGAGGTTGACGGGAAAGAGCGTTGTGGAGGCTATCTATACCTACCCTTCATGTAGGATCTGTGGTGGACGATCCAGGAGCTACGCTATCTGTACCTACCCTTCATGTAGGATCTGTGGTGGACGATCCAGGAGCTGTGCTATCTGTACCTACCCTTCAGGTAGGATCCGAGGAGGACGACCAAGGAGTTGCTTCCATTTTCCAGCTATTGTCTTTTTCTGTTGTTCTTTTGTTCAGTTGTAGTTGTACTTTCGAATGGGTTTGTATTCTGGCACATTTAATTTTTCACCACTTCCTTTTGTACTTATTGTATTACTTCTGCTTATACTCTGTGGTGTTTTGATTACTTTTATAAAGGAAATGCCTTCCCAGTTATCAGGAATTACACCTTTGGTGCTAGTCGCCAGCCCCTGCCCTAAGATAGGTGGGCTTGGGGAAAGTCACGGCACGTTCCCCAAGGACGGGGTGACAAAAAGGAATTTTATTTTAATGAAATTAATGAAATATTTTATAGTGGTTATGAATTGGATATTCTATGCAATAATATGAACATATTGAAAATAAATTAATCCCACCAGTATTCTAAAAATATGGTGAAAATGAAAAAATTTATAACGTGAATTGAATGTTAAAAAGCGGGGTCAAATAATGAAATAATATAGGTAGATCGAAAATAAAATATGGGAGAAAATAATAAAAGAATGATATCATTTCTGGTTTCAACCTAGTTCAGAAGTGATTATTTAAACTCCTCATGTGAATCATGTGAGGAATGTTACAAGAGTATCATAATATAAATCAATGATATAAATCATCTTTATCTCCTCTTCTTCATTCCCCTCAAACTTCTGTTCTTCAATATCTTATTCTAATCACCTATGTTACGATAATGAATATTTATTATTTTTATCAACATGAATAACTTTTTTGATAACTAAATTTAATGTACAATGTGACTAGAAATAAGTAAAATCTAGTTCTTAAGGAAAAATATCAACTCCCAATTGAGAAAGATAGATTTTATTAAAAATTTAATTATCAAACGAATGTACAAGAGTAACAATAAACCATCTAATATCACTTATAATCTCATAAAAAATACTAATTAAAAAAATTATAAACAAAATTAAATGTTCTCAATGAGTTGTAAAATATAATTTTAGTCTTTATTTTTCATATAATTCTAGTTCTTCCAAAAATATGATATTTTAAAAACAATTAATTTTTTATTTTTAAAAACCCTAATATCTATTTCATGAATTTTATTACAAAAATTATCTATTTGGTAGAGAATAATGTATCCATATTTCATTTTATATCACATCTCAAAAATCATATTGTAAAACAATATACTAAAATCCCTCTTATCTAATATATTGTGATCCAAAATCTCGATATGAAAAATCAAAATTCATTAAATTTAAATGGAAAATTTATGCTGAGTAAATCCAAAATTTAAACAAGATAATAGATAGTGGATTCTCTTAACCGAATCTAGGTAACCTCTCCAAATTTAATCACCATGAAAACAATATTTAGGGATACATGAATTTCTAAGATAAATCATGAATTAAAATCATAATTTTTGGAATAATATAATTTTGAAATTAAATTCATATATTTAAATATATTAATTGATGGTTTAAAGCATATTATTCAATGAATTAGTAAATTCGAGAAATTGTGTATTGTGTCATGGATTCAGCTGCTACTCTCTTTAACCACAGTGGTGGCATCATTTTCTTATTTTGATGAAAAGGGTTTATCTGTTGATGACGGTGTCACATTATTATTCTGTAATAAAGGGTCCATAGATCGATGGTGTCTCTGACATTTCTAACATTCGTTTTTATTCCCCACTAGTGGGGGTTCAGACCTATGAATCCGCATTGGTGGATTTCTACAATGGGTGAGGAAGTTGCAGTTTCTTCTTCTCTGATGGCTTCTGATCAAGATATGAGGATGGATGATTTATATTGGGTTACAAATCTAGTGGTGGTGGATGTTCATGGATTATTTCTTCACTTATTGGATTTGTCAGTTTCTTCTGTGATGCGCTTCTCAGCTTCTCCAATTTCCTATATGATGTGTCTATCAGCTGCTCTAGTGGCCTCTATGATGTGATTCTCGATTTTCCTAATTTCATATGTGATGTACTTCATGGATTCTCAAATTCCATTTTACATTTCCATGTTTGATATACTTCATATATTTTCAGCATTGTGTTATTGGGTTCTTTTTTTGTAATAGTGCTTTTGGTTATGGTGTTTGTATTTTTTTTAATGTTTGATGGTTTTCTATTTGTGGCGGTATTACTCTCTCACATTGATGACGTTATAGTCTCTGGAGAGATACTCTGAAGAGGCCTACATCGACTCAATGTTGTTTTTTGAGCATCTTTGGGTCTCTGGGCTGGTGACAAGCTTCATCCTCCTATCTTTATGTTTCTTTATTCTAATGACAGTTTTATATAGCATTGGAATCATTGTTCATTATGGTGATGATGTTGATTTCTAGAGGGTGACTCCCATGGGAGTCTAATTTCATTATATTTAAATTTTCTATTGATTGACACCTTATCCTGAGGTCCCAGTTGGCCACTAAATGATTGCCACATCATGTGAGTCTATATGATCTATTAAAATAAAGGAATAATTATTTAAATATCCTAATGGAAATTAATGAGAAAAGAACGAGATTAATTACTTCCCACTAAAACATGGTTTAATGAAATGTTTCGACTGTTGTGGCTACACATGAGCGGCTAACATCAAGAATCCCTCAGGGATAGGTTCTGGATTTTCCTATAATAGCTACATCGTCTCAGGTCCATCGGTTAGGGGTTGCTATACCTATGTGGGTGCTTCAAAATTCCATGGGATGAAATCAATAAAATCATCATTTTAAAGTTCTATTTGTAGCTTTTTTTTCACATGGGTTGAAAGAAACCATGCACATTTGGGGCTTTCTAATGGTTCATTCACAGGGGGTGTTTTGACAAAACATTTATAGGACACATTTTTAGAAATCCTTTCCTGGAACATAGCATTTTTCAGGAGGCGTTCCCATCAATGTTAGGGATTCTAATAGTCCCTTTCTCTGTTAGAATGAACATCATGAAATCATAGTTCAACTTATGTGTTGACATCTATAATGAAAAATTTCACTATAAATTCACTATCTATACTCAATTTTATAATTTTCCGAATATTTTAATGAATAGAACTAGAATTTTTAATTAATTTAAACTGAAAATATAGTTTTTTTGATGAAAAAAATTAATATTTATAGTATGTTGAAAATTCCAATTATAATTTTCATTCCAAAAAATCAGCATAAATTTTGGATAAGATTTTCGAATTAGAATTTTTAATGGGAATCTTTGATGGGATTTTCTGATGGGAATTATCTAGTGTGAATTTTCATTGTGAATTTCCTTTGCAAATTTCTATTGTGAATTTCAAGGGTGAATTTCTACTCTGAATTACTATTTCAAATTTTCTACTCTAATTTCTAATGATAATTTCTAGAAATAATATTTATTGAGAATTTCCAGGGTGAATTTTCTCTGTGAATTTGTTGTGCGCAATTCTAGTTGGAATTAGTTCTTTAAATTGGAAACTTTAACTTCCAATGAGAATTTCACAAGATCCAATGGAAACAGAATTATAAAATTTAAAAACAATTATAATATGACACATTGTACATAAAAATTATACTTCATAGGAATATCAAAAGGGACTAGAATCTGAATTCTCTATAATATATAAGGGTCATAAATTAATTTGATTTAAATTCTATTCATAAATTTTCTGACTGCTCTGGAAGAAATCATAGTAGTCAGGACATTAAAAACTAAAAAATAATTGTATAAAATGGCATCAACAGAGATGAAGTCCCCAATTTGGAAGACTTCACTCCATTTGAAAACATTTCTATAGAATACAGTACATGTAGATCCATTATTTGGATGGAATTTAAATCAGATTCAGATTCTTATTCATTTTATGTTTTCTTACGAAGTCATTATAAGTTTCAAATTATGTAAACAGTATGATAAAAAACTGAAAATGGACAAATGTCTGAAAACATCCACTTTTTATACATGTATAAAATAAGGATTTCAAAGATCATAAAAACATGATGCCAATGTCAAAAATCCATGTACAGAAATAGGGACATATTTTCCATACCAAATGGGAGTTGTCTACATTTTCAATAACTAATATGAGTGCACACAATTTAATAAAGAGAATAACCATCCTTTACATTATCCTAAGACCATAAATTTCATGAAGTCACAATGACGTATTAGTGATTCACATGGTGCCGAGTTGGATGTTAATGACAAAGCATGTCTAAAGCCCAGTGATTCATTTTTACATAAAACAATTATTGCATGTGGCCCAACAAGTCTTGGACATAAACGAGTGGACCAAATGAATTATTAATGGTCCAAATTAAAAAGTAGTTGAAACTATTTGTGACTGATGGTATATTAAAATACCTAAAGAAGCAATCAAGATATAACATGTCATTCCTATAATCAATAAAACATGACATGTGTGGTGAAATTAATAACATTTTTTTGATTGACCTATGAGTGAAGGTTGATTGTGATAATTTTGGATACATGGTCATGTTCGACATTACCTTCCACACAAACAATATTTCTAGGCCTTCGGGAGGGGTTTTATGTATAAATAATCATAAGGATATTGTAATATTTGGTGCATCATTGCTATATTAGGATATTGCAGACTCATTTAGTTCTTTTCTTAGTATATTTTTTATTATCACGGGAGAAAAATATGATAGAAATTTTCCCAAGTTATAATGTAGATATGTCTAAAGATATTGGTTTGACACTACATAAAACAAGACATATCCTATTTACAAATAACCTAATTCAAAATGGCATGAAGCAGTAGGTCCATGTAATGAATGATGACTCAAAATTGCTGGAAAAATTGAAAAAAAAATGTATGTATGGAGATGCAAAGATTTCAAAATTTGAATCAATATGAAAAGAAATAAAACTATATTGCAGCGATACCAATTCAACATGGATAGATGATATATACAATGTCAATGAAAATGGGATCATTTTTTAATGAAACGTACATTATCATTAAGAATTCAAAGCACACAATTAGGTGAATGTTTCAATTGTGTATTAAACGATTATTTGAATCATAAAATCAGAGACATCGAATTATTCCATAAATTTTAAAATGTGTTCTATAATAATTGGTATTGATAAATGAATGAAGAATTTAAATTAAGTTAAAAGATTTCATTCAATCATTTTCCATATCATCTTATTGGTATTCAAGAAATTCATCTATGCACTCAAAAATTATTTTATTTTTTTTAGCATGAACACCAACTATGTGGTTCTTGTTTCATCATGTCTTGTAATTATATTGTTTCCCCAAAATTGAATGTTTTCTAAATGAGAGGTTCATAAAATTAATATACAGTAGAAGTTTATAAACAATCACCTTTCATAATTGGTTGTACTTTCATGAAATTTGAGAGTGATGACTATTTTTGTTTTCATGCACTTAAAATATTAGAATGGTTGGACATAAAATCCTTTCCAGAGTTGAATATCCCTAAAATATGGACAACACATACCTGTGACATCTATTTGGAAGAAATTATAGTTAATCGTGTTTAAGAGGATATGGTAGCAAGAAAATATCAATGTTACCAAATGTGGGAACAAATGGAAATAAATCTTGTAACAGAATCCCGTGATTTTGAACAAGTATATATAAATGGAATTTTAAATTTGAACAATTTTGACCAGGAATTGTTGGAAACCAATAATAATTTACACTACAAATTTAGAAAAATAGAATCTAACAGGAAAGGTAAAAACATTATAAAAAATTATTTGAGAAAATAGATAAAAGTAAAGGTGGTGACATGATGAAATTTTATATAGATCATGCAACAAAAAGCATGAAAAAATGGTGAAAAATTAGAAATCAAGATAACAAAATACTGGTACAACATAGTTATTATTTACATTTCTTATTAATCCAATACATTTTTTTGTTTTCATGACTAAATTTTTTTATAATTCTATTGCAGGGAACAACTACAGACTCACCTCATTATGGCTATAATGCGCATCTTATCACATATGTCAATATAAGTATTGTACATTAGGATACAAAACATTTGATATTGACACCCACATTATATCACCTAATATAATGTGATATTTAGAATCTTATATAGTATAAGTGGTTATGTTTAACACTCATTGGTGGTTTCGTGGCTGGACACTCCATATAACTATATAACATATTGATAGTAAATTATTGAACGACTAGAAATATCAGACCCTCCACATTGTAGCCCACTGACCACACAGTAGTTTCTTGGGAAAAGAAACTTTGGTTTAAAAAAGTTAATGGAAATTATAATCACTTTGAATTATAGACATTACACAATATCATTGGGACATAAATCATAATAAATTTAATTTTTTGGTCGCACTTTTATTTATTCACACACCATGGCATATCCATGATACAATGAAAAAACATTGCTGACATTTTAAATTTTTGAATTTCACTGTTAGATGATGACTCAAGGATGCACATCCTATTTAAAATTTGGGCTGAATAACTTAATCCATGTTATATTCCTCTATCTAAAAAATTTTCACTTCAAAATACTATCCATATCTATGGTTTTTATAGCGACCCGACCCTTTTACATATAACATTTCATTATTTTAAGCATAATTAATCATCAGAGTACAATCCAAGGATCATTAAGTCTAGTGTCTTGGAAAAATAGGTTCATATAAAATAAAACATGGGACTAAAAAAATTTATTTCATTTCCATAAAGTGATTATAACTTCCATTTATCTCTTAAATCTGCATAGGGTACCCTGGAGAACACATGAACAAAGGGGATGAGCTAAAAAGCCCAATAAAGGAATGAACATAAGGATACATCTTGAGCACAAGAGTTAGGAGGCATGACATAATGATATCCAAAGCACGAAACATATAAAATAATTTAATATAAGCTTGGGAACTTATAAACATGGAATCATATAAATGTGGCTAAATCATAAATCATAAATTTAGTATGGGTTAAGGCTTACCGCTAATCCTGTTTCCCATTTCAGTAAGGGTCAATGCTAACCGCCAATCCCATTTCACATCGCATCTCATGAGACTTATCCTTAACCAATGCATTGGAGCGCTATCTGGGCACACCCATATCAACATATTCATGAATATTCTTGCCACATAAATAATCATTCCACATAAATAATCATATATAATCAACCATACATAAACATAAGGTAACCCATGGAAATAATTGGGTACCGCAATCATGACATAAAACATATCTAATGGGCGTATCACGAATATGTCCATGAAAGGAAGGGATTAGAACATAAATGGACATTCATAGGGTAAAATAGGAATATAAAATGGTATTTGGTGTCAAATATAAGTTACAACATATAAAAAATTGTATTTTAGAAACATTAGCATTAAAACATTTTTGTGCGATTTTAAGGAAAGCACTCTCGAGCTTTTAAAATAGAAAAAAGGAATTTTTTTTACATAAAACAAGAATTGAACCAAGAATGTTTTCATAATAAAAATTGTATTTCATAAATACAATGGTGTTTTAAATCATAGGATAGAGTGCACTTGAAATTTGGTAAAAAATTTGGAAGTCCCCTTAAAACAGGTTGGCTTATCAAAAAGTTCTAAGGATGGAATATTTCAAAATCATGTATATACCCGAAATAATGTGATTAAAGGGTCTTTATATAATAATCTTGTATAACTAACAAAAAGTCAGAAGACTCAGATAGATAGAAAATATAGCACCATTTTGAATGAAAGACAATGAACCCTGAAGAACAAAGAATGATCGAGTAGAATTCGTTACGATTTTATAGTGTCAGGTGTGACCAAGAGGGATTTGATGATAGCGATAAGGGGTTTCTAATAACTTATAAAACATTAGGTCACTATGGGTAAGGTTTATAAACATACCCCATCACCTTTTATTACACAAAAAAACATGGTATAGAGAATAATCTTAATTAAGAGTGAAAAGTGGAGGATCCCTTACCTCAAATCTGGTGGTGTTCTCCACTGGTTATTAATGACCTGAAAAAACAAATTAGGATTTTTAATTTATAAGTCCAAATACTATTATATATGTAATTTATTTATTATAAACCTCCTTATTTCATTCAAATACTTTTTGATTAGTTATAAGGTTCAATTTCATTGTTCGGGCTCATTTGTTTGCATGGCTTTAAAAGATCGATTCACATATATTCAAGTTAGGATTATAAGAAAGATGAATGTGGATGTCCAGAATTGAAGTTACATTCTTTAGTACATATCCTGTATATTACATGGTTTTAATTTTAATTTGGTTACTTGGTGTGATGTTGAATTATTATACATATATAACCATAGTGATAATTGTTTTTGTTATTCGGTGGGTTTGATTACAAAGAATGTGTTTTTCATTATAACATAATTCCACTTGTACCAAAAGTATATAGAACCAAAAAAAAGATGTATTACATATATAATAATCTATTTGAACAATAACACAAATTTTTTCATGACCAGAATTAAATATAATAATAGAAATTGATAAACTGTTGTCCTTGAATGTGCTAATTTAGTACATCTCAAACGGTACATTCATTTCTTTCAAATAAAAGGGTGGGGAAAGGGAGAAGATAATGAAATGTACCACTAGCATGAAGAAATTATAATAAATTTATGTAAATGGATTTATCATAATATTATTGTTAAGGGAGGTGAGGAAAGAAAATAAAAAAGAAAGTATCTTAAAAGAAAAGAAGAAATTTGGAAAGAGGAATTTACCTTTTGAGACTTCCTCCTTTGAGAACCACTTAAGGGGAGAGGTTTTGGTATTTTTAGGAGGCTGAGAGATTTGGTACGTGAGGGAAGTCCTTAGGGAGAGTTTTGGGTAGAATTTAGAGAAGTCATGAAGCTTGAGATGAGTGGTTATAATAGGGAGTGAAGGGGGGATTTTATAGTGGAGGAGAGGAGGGATTTCATGATATTATAATCATTAATTTATTATTTCTTCTCAATAAAAGGAATATTAATTATTCCATGACAAAGAATATTAAATGGGTAATGTGAATTCGAACCATGTGGGATTACATTTGCATAGCATCATCGATTACTCAGTTAATCGATTATTTAGCATTTATTGCAAATTTTTGGATTCTACTATTCTAAAAAATTCAAGTATTTCAGAAAAATCCAAAAAAATTACCCTAACCATTTTTCAACGTGTAAAATCAAAAAATGATGTCCATTTTTCTAAAATAATATTCTAATTATTTAATTAAAATAATAATTTATTATCAAAACCAGTTTTAAAACATTCATTAACTCATTCCAAAATATAGGTATATTGTACTTCCAACATGAATATTATTTTTATAACACCATAGATGTGGTTACTATTCTTTAGGGTATATCAATATTAAGAAGGGTATGTTACTATTCATTAGGGTAGGTTACTATTCGTAAAAAATTATTTTTGTTTTATTAGACCCCAAAAAATATCTTGAACACAACCGTGTATGGCAGATTTTCAAAATTCCAAACACAGAAGTGACAAATTTATGTTTAAAGGTCATTTTTCACTTTTTAGTTCATTATGTTGTTCTTTCAGGTGATTTTATAATAATAATAAATTAATTTCTATTCAAAAACATTTGGTCATTACATTCTTCCCCCTTATGAAATTTCACCCTCGAAATTTCGTTTTACAAACTAAGCCACAAACAGTTGTGGGTACTTTTCCTTCATTGCTTCGTCCAATTACCATGTCGCTTCCTCAAACTTTTGGTTCATCCACAACACTTTGACATGATGGGTTGTCATGTTGCATAGAACCTTATCTCTCTGATAGAGAATCTTTACTGGCTGCTCCTCATAGGAGATATCATCTTCCAACTGCACCACCTCTGAGTTTAGTACATGTGAGGGATTAGTTATGTACTTTATCAAGTGTGATACATGGAAAACATCATGAACTCGAGCCATATTCAGTTGAATTAAAATCCACTAGGCCACGGATCTTATGCAGTCAAGGATCTCAAAGGGTCCAATATACCTTTGTCATAGCATCTCTTTCTTCCCAAATCGCATGATTCTACTCTATGGAGATATTCGAAAGAAGACTTTATCTCCAACGTCAAACTCTTAGTCCCATAGACGTGAGTAATCATAGATCTTTTACTGACTTTGATCATCTTTGATGTGTTTCTAGATTTATTGGACATTCTCTATCATCTCTTGTACAAGATCAAGTCCAAGTAGCATTCTCTCTCCAACTTCATCACAACAGGTTGCAGTTCAACATCACTTTCCATACGGAGCTTCATATAGAGCCATATGAATACTCGAGTGGAAGCTATTGTTGTATGAGAACTCAACCAATGGGAGATGCTGATCCCAACCACCATTGAATTAAAGAGATCAGGCTCTTAGCATATCTTCAAGAGTCTGAATAGTCCTTTTAGATTGGCCATCTATTTTGGGGCGATAGGTAATGCTGAAATTTAATTCAGTACTGAAAGCATGTTGAATACTCCTCTAGAATTTAGCTGTGAACCATGGATCGTGGTATGAGACAATTGAGAGTGGAACACCGTGCATTCTAACCACTTATTTCACATATAAATTTTCAAGTTTCTCAATCAAGATATCTTCCCGAATAGCGATGAAATGGGATGTATTGGTGGGTCAATAAACCACAACCCATATCACATTATTTCCCTTCGACGTCTTCAGGAGACCCGTGATAATGTCGATAGTATAATTTTCCCATTTTCACATGGGTATAGGCAATGGCTGCATCATACCTTTGGAAATTTGTCACTCAGCTTTTACTTGCTATCATACCAATCACCATGATATATATTCCGAAATCTCATTCTTCATGTTATCCCACCATAAGTGTTCTCAGAGATCACAGTAAATTTTGGTACTCCCAGGATGGAGAGTGAAGGTCGAGCTATGTGCATCATTCAATAGATCTTTTTTTATCTCTGGATCAGATGGTACACATAATAGTGTCCCAAATCATACAACTCCATCCTCATCAATTTTAAAATCAGAGGATTTCCCATTTTTAACAGCTTCCACCCTTTTCTGAATTTCCACATCCTTTCATTGAGCAACCTTTATTTTCTCCATAAGGGATGGTGGAGCAATCATTTTAGAATCGATTGATAATGATCCTCCCTTAGTGATTCTCATGTCCATCCTTTCCAAATCTAAGAACATCAGAACATTTTCAATTCCCATCATTGATAAAGATGCAAGATCCTTTCTACATTGAGCATCTGCCACCTTGTTTTCCTAACTGAGATGGTAGTAGATTGAGATGTCATAATCCTTGATGTTCTCTATCCATCTTCATTGGCGCATATTAAGCTCCTTTTTGTGTGAATATATATTTGAGACTCTTGTGGTCAATATATATCTCACATTTTTTCCCATAGTCATAATGTTGTTAGATTTTCAATGCAAAGATAACAGCCACCCACTCCAGATCATGCGTGGGATAGTTTTGCTCATTGATTTTCAACGGCCTTGAGGCATAGGCTATCAATTTATCATTTTACATTATCACATAGCCTAATCCTTTATTAGAAGCATAACTATACACCACAAAGAGTTCTCCACTTGAAGGTAGTGTGAGTATCGGTGAAGTGATAAGCCTCTTTTTCAACAACTTGAAATAGGATTCACATTCCTGCGTCTAGACAAACATTACTACCTTCTTTGTTAGCTTGGTCATTAGATTTGATAATCATGAAAAGTTCTTCATGAATCGTCGATAATACCCATCTATACCTAAAATTCTATGGATCTCCGTTATAGATATTGTCCTCGTCCACTCATCAATTGCCTTTATCTTGAAAGGGTCCACAGATATCTATTTCTTGGTGATAAAATTCCCCATGGATGATACTTCCTCCTTCCAGAACTCACATTTACTGTAATTTACAAACAACTTCTCCCTTCACAAAGTCTTTGACATGGTTTCCAAATGCTCCTCATGTTCCTCCTTGCTCTTGGAGTATATCATAATATCATCAATAAAGACCGCCACAAATTATTCAAGGTAATATCTAAAGAATATATTCATTAAATCCAAGGAAATTTCTGGATAATTGGTGAGTCCTAAGGGAATCACAATGAACTCATAGTGTCCATACCTCGTTCAAAAGGTAGTGTTGGGAATATCTTCCTTACTCACCTTTAGTTGGTGATATCCCGACCGAAGGTCCACATTAAACAAATAACTGGCCCCATGAAGCTGATCAAACAAGTCATCTATCCATGTTAGGGGATACTTTATCTTTATAGTGAATTTATTGAGCTCAAGATAATCAATGCAAAGGTGCATTGATCCATCCTTCTTCTTGATGAAGAGGACTGGATCACCCCATGGTGAAGAACTGGGGTGTATAAAACCCTTCTCCATATTCTCCTGTAACAACTTCTTTTGCTCTTCTATCTCTACGGTTGCCATTCGGTAAGGTGTCTTTGAGATTGTCAGAGATCCAGGGATAAGTTCAATTGAGAACTCAACCTATCAGTCAGGGGGAATGTCAGGAAACTCTTCGGGGATTACATCAGTGTAATCCCTCGTGATGGGTATCTCTTCAAGCATGATTCTCTCCTCTGTCTCAATCATTTGAGATAGGTAATGATACTCATAAGGAAGAAATATCCAAACATGAGATGAAGATTCTAAAGGAGAATCATCTTCCTCCTTGCACATGTAAATAATCAGAGGACTCTTCAGGATGTGAAGAGTAATCTCCTTTTCCTGGCAGTTGATGTTGTCCTTTTATAAATATAGTCAATCCATGCCCAAGATAGTGTCAAACTCCACTAAAGGAAGTATGACAGGATTTACTAAGAGGTTCAGTTCACAAACATTAACTGGGGAGGAGTTATAAACCATGGATGCAATAATTGCCCCATTTTTTGTTCTCACAAGTATATTTTCCGCCAAATTTTGGGGTGGTGTTTGAATAGTTCTACTAAACATTAAAGATATGAAATAATGCATAGAACTAGAATCAAATAGTATGTTTTCTATTCTTGAATGAATAATAAGCATACCTATCCCCACATCGTTTTCTGGATCCTCCTCTATAGTAGTGATAGCATAAGCCCTTCCTTGTTTCCTTGGAGGTTGTTGCTGATTTCCATCAACAACCCTAGGCTTAGGGTAATTGTTCGCATAATTCCCAAGATCCTTGAAGTTAAAACACAACACTGCAGGTTGAGTGTTGATCTGAAACATCCATTCTTCATCAACATTAGCAGAATTTTTTATATCCCTTCAGCAGTTCTTAGCCAGATGACCAAACTTTGGGCATTTAAAGCAATTTATGGTTCCCTTGAGATAGTCACCAAGATGCTTCTTCCCACAATTCTTTCAAAGGGGTAAGTGAGGCTTCCTTCCATCATGGGATTTTTTTTATGAACCACTCAAGTTGTTCCCCATTTCCGCTTCTTATCACAAGGCCCATGTGACCACAAAGAGTCACCAATATCCATTTGAATCTTGAGAGCACAACGGACAATCTCATCATAGTTGTTGAAGTATTGAATTGCCAAAAAACTTCGTAAACTCAACTTTAGTCCGCTAAAGAAGCAATCCACCTTGATTTTGGTGTTCATGACAAAGCTAGAGGTGAAAATTGAAAGCCTTGTAATGTTCTCTTCATACGCCACGATGGACTCATCTTCCTTCTGCTTGAGTCCTAGGAACTTTATTTCCGTCTTGAGATAGATTATTCGAGGAAAATATTTGTTTAAAAACATCCTCTCGAATTCCTCCCAATCTTTGGAATCACTTTTCTCTTGGTACTTTGTATTCTTGATCAGTGTCCACCAGAGATCAGCTTCCCCATAAAAAAAGCTAGACCGCCAGTACCACCTTCTCTTCTTCCGAGGACTGGAAGATGGAGAATATCTTTTCAATGAAGTTAATACATTTTTCCGCGAGATGGGGATCATTAGATCCGCTAAACAAGGGAGGCCTTTTCCGCATGAAGGATTCCATGACAACATGCTCTTTTCTTGGAGGAGGAGGGCGTTCTACCATATTCAAGTTATTATTCATAACTCGATCCAGGTGATCAAGTACTGCCATGAAGTTTTGATCACCTGCTTCCATCACATCAGGAATGCCACTAGGGAAATCATTACATTTCCTCTCACATTGTTTATTGGAACATGTTCTTATATTTCCCTCCATTAACTATGAAAAATAAAATATAATTAAGGGTCTTGAATTCTTGGCTATTGAGCATAAAAAGGAAATGTTGAACATTAAAGGATAATCTTATAAAGAAGAAGTACATCCTAAATTTTGATTCCTTAGGTTTATATCAGGGTTATCGTCGATCTATTTATTAACTTATATTCTTATGGTTTATTTTTTTTGTTAATAATGGTTTGTACTAACCTCGTGAATCTACAAAAGCATATCCCTCGGGAGTGTCGTATCCAAGAGCAAAGCAAGGCTCGTTACCCTGCACCACTTCCCATTCGATTCTAGCTCAAAGCGGTGTTTTTGGGTTTTACCCCTAGATACATCTGTTCCAGAGCAGCCATTACCTGTGAGTATCCATATAGGTATGTATTTCCTTGATAAACCACTTACTCTATACTCACCAAAATTTAGGAATGTTTCCTTATACATATTCGTATCCTTAAGGTTCTCTCTAAGGTTCTCTATTACTAATCTCAAAAAATAACTATAAACTCTCTCTGATACCAACTATAGAAACCCGAGCCTTTTACATATAAAATTTCATTATTTTAAGCATAATTAATCATCAGAGTACAAGACAAGGATCGTTATGTCTAGTGTCTTTGATCACTAGGTACATATAACATAAACCATGGGACTAAAAAAACATCTTTATTTAATCTCCATAAAGAGCTTCCAACTTCCATTGAGCTCTTAAATCTACATAGGGTACCCTGGGCAACACATGAACAAAGGGGATGAGCTAAAAATCCCAGAAAAGGAATGAGCATAAGGATACATCTCAAGCACATGAGTTAGGAGGCATGACATAATGATATCCAAAGAATAAAACTTATAAAATAATTTAATATAAGCATTGGATATTATAAAAATGGAATCATATCAATGTGGTAGAATCATAAATCATATCTTTAGGTTGGGTCAAGGCTAACTGCCAACCACGTTTCCCATTTCAGAACAGGTCAAGGCTAACCGCCAATCCTGTTTCACATTACATCTCATGAGACTTATCCTTACCCAATGCATTGGATCACTATCTGGGATCAGCCATCTCAACATATTCATGAATATTCTTTCCACATATATAATCGTTCCATATTAGTAATCATACATAATCAACCATACATAAACTACGGTTACCCATGGAAATAATTGGGTACCACAATCATGACATAAACATTTCTAATGGGAGTATCATGAAAGTGTCCATGAAATGAAGGGATTAGAACATAAATGGAAATTAATAGGGTAAAATAGTCATATAACATGGTAAGTGGTGTCAACTATAAGTGACAACATATAATAAATTTATTTTAGAAACATTAGCATTAAAATGTTTTTGTACGGTTTTAAGGAAAACACTCTAGAGATTTTCAAATAGAAAAGAGGAAATATTTTTATATAAAACCAGAATGGAAACAAGAAGGTTTTTATAATAAAATTATTGATTTTATAAATACAATGGTGTTTTAAAACATAATATAGATTGCACTTGAAATTTGGGTAAAAATTTGGGAAGTCCCCTTAAAATAGGTTATCTTATCCGAATGTTCTAAGGAGGGAATCTTTAAAAATCGTGTATATCCCTGAATGAATGTGATGAAAGTGTCTTGATATAAGAATTTTGTACAACTAACCAGAAGTAATAATACTCACATATATAGATAAGATAGCACCATTTTGAATGAACGATAAGGTAACTCGAAGAACCAAGAAGGTTCTGGTAGAATTTGTTACGATTTTATGGTGTCTGGTGTGACAAAGAGGGATTTGATGAGAGGGAGAGAGAACGAGTTTATCATAACTTATAAATCATTTGGGCAGTATGGGTAATGTGTATAAACATACCCCATCACTTTGTATTACAAAAATACATGGCATAGAGAACAATCTTGATTAAGAGTGAAAAGGGTAGGATCCCTTACCTCAAATCTGGTGGTGTTATCCACTTGTTACTAATGAACTGAATAAACAAATTAGGATTATTAATTAATAATTACAGAACCTCTTATATATTTTATTTTCTTATTATAACCCATTTGAGTTCATTAAAATCATTTTTTTTAGTTATAAGGTTCAATTTCATTGTTCAGGCTCGTTTGTTTGCAAGGGTTTAAAAGATCGGTTCACTTATATTCATGTTCGGATTATAATCAAGAGTAATGTTGTTTTCCAGAATTGATGTTACATTATTTAGTTCATATATATTAGATTAAATGTTTTTAATTTTAATTAGGTCACTTAGTGTGATGTTGAATTATTATACATTTATAACCATAGTGATAACTGTTTTTGTTTTTCGGTGGGTTTGATTACAAAGAATGTGTTTTTCATTATAACATAATTCCATTTGTAGCAAAAGATTATAGAACCAAAAATAGAATATATTACCTATATAATAATATAGTTCAATAATAAGACAAATGGTTTCATGACCAGAATTAATGATAATAACAAAATTTGATAAACTGTTGTCCTTGAATGTGCTAATTTAGCACATCTCAAATGGGGCTTTCATTTCATTCAAATAAAAGGGTGAGGGAAGGGAGAAGATAATGAAATATACAACAAGAATGAAGAAATTATACTAAATTTATGTTATTGGATTTATAATAACATTATAGATAAGGGAGGTAAGTAAAGAATATAAAAAATAAAGGAACTTAAAAGAAAAAGTAGAAATTTGGAAAGAGGAATTTACCTTTTGTGACTTCCTTCTTTGAGAACCACTTAATGGGAGAGGATTTTCTATTTTGAGGAGGCTGAGAGCTTTTGGACGAGAGGTAAGACCTTGGGGAGATGTTTGGGCAGAATTTAGAGAAGTATTGGAGCATGAGAGGAGTTGATAGAAGAGAGAGTGAAGGGGGGATTTTACAGTGTAGGAGATGAGGGATTTCATGATATTATAATCATTAATTTATTATTTCTTCCTAAGAAAAGTAATAGTAATTATTCCATGAAAAAGAATTGAAAATGGTTCATGTGAATTTTAAGGAGTCAGGTTAAGGTTACATCTCTACTGTGTGGTGAGACAGTTTTAGCGTTTCTTATCTGGTTTCTCTTTCGTTGTAATTTTCCTCTTGTCATAAAGTGCGTGATGGACGTATCCCTCATGCAATGTCTGTAATTGTGCCATTTTGTTTGGATGCGAGGTTTCAATTAGTGGCCTGGCATAGACAACCCATGTGAATCAGTTTTTATTTTGGTTTGTGGTTGTCTCGAAGTGATAGGTCGTGAGTAGTTTTCCATCCAAGTTTCAGTGATCCAATCCTTGGGCCCTCCATCCCTGCCCATGGGTTTAGGGTTTTTTTTGTTTGTGCAGACTTTGCAGATCAACTTGTGTCCCTTTTCGGATGGGGGTGAGTGGTTTAAATGTTTTTTGTGCTTTTTACAACATGATTAAGGCCCGTTTCTGTCCTAAGTTGGATTTCTCATTGGTTGCTAGTAGGTCGGTTCTTTATGGTGGGGATACCCATCTTGAGTCTCTTTGGGTTTACTCTTAAGTCGTTATGAGGTTCCAGTGGAGTACTTATAGTGGGGAGTCCATTCAGGCCTCCCCACTACTGTCAGTCTATTTGGGGAAATTAGGTCGGTTCCCATTGGTAATCGATGGAACATCCATGTGTTAAGAGGTTGGATCATGTTGTGTGGAATCCTTAGGTGTGGATTGATGGACTGGATGGTGTTGTGGCTTTCCGGGGGCGAAAAGAATTATGGTGGGGAGAATTGTCACACCATGATCCATGAATTTATTTTATTTTATGATTTCTTTGACTTTGAATTATTTTGCTGAGGTTCGTGTCCACTATCGGATTATATTTTTGAATTTATGATAAAAAGTGTATGTTTCGGGTTGACGTCGTTGGCGCTTGGGCATAGCGCATTTTGAAAAACCCCATGTGGCTCTGCTCGGACATTGTGCAACTATCCACCTTCAAAAAATAAATGTGTAAATTAAAATAAATATATTTTTTTAATTAGAACGCGCATGAATTGTTGCGTCGTTAAATATTTTTTAATTCATTAAGAATGAGTTATTATTTAAATGACAAGAACATCAATATGGTTTTTATTTAATTTTATCACTATGATGATTATTATTTGTTGTTGTTTTTATTATTATTATTATTCCTATTAATAATATTATTATTATGTGATAACATTTTAAATTGTTTTTTTCCTTTTCTCTTTCTTTGGTTGTTTATATTTTTATTTTTATTTTTTTACATTATTATTGTTTTTTCTCTAGGGTTTTGGTGGCTCTCGTTTTTTTCCTCCTCTCCAATTGCCCCTCCCCCCTTCATTTAGCGTACCACCACCCCCTACATCGACCTCCTCCAGTGACCAGAGCCGCTGCACCCAAGTCGACCCCTGCCTCCGCTAAGCAGCGCCTCCGCTCTTTTTCTCCCACTACATGCGGCCCTCCCCTTTGTAGAGAACCTGAATGATGCACCCCTCTCTTCCCTCCATTCACAGAAGCGCCGTTAGAAACCCTGGACTCATCCCCACCACAATGCAGGCATTGTCCTAAGCCCTGTCGCCCCCTGTTCACCCGACGCTAACCCCTCTGTCTCCTCCCTTGCTCTAGCTCACACACCACGTCAACCCCCATTCTGACTCCCTCCTACTCAGTGATGAAACTGGTGGCCCCGGCGTTCCCTGCCTCCGCAAATCCTTCATCAGGCTCTCCACTAGCCACCCTCATCTATTCGCAGCAGCATTTTCCCCCACCCCCAGGTTTTTTTATTTTATTTTTATTTTTTCTTTTACTCTTTCTTATTATTATTTCTGTAATTATTATTATTATTATTGGTATTATTATTATTATAATTACTATTGTTATTTTTTTTATTCTCTCTTTGGCCTTTACTTTGTTAGGGGGTTTTATTAACTTATGTTTGATTTTGGTAGGATTATAGTTTTAGAACCCGCATGGAGCGATTCCAAGTTTGCGTCGCCATCGCGCTTTAGTTTCAAGGTGAGTGTTTCTTCCCGCCATTTGGTTTCTCATATTTTAAAAGGGGTTATGTATGTTTTTTGAGTCCTTGATATTAATTATGTAGGGAATTGGACTTTATCACGCATTTTTTAACGTGCGTCGCTTCATCGCGTCGTGTATCCAGGGTAGGATCCCATTTCACTTCTTTTAAAATTTAAGTTACATTGCTTCCTACGGTTTGCGCCCTATATATATATGTGTGTGTGTGTGTGTGTGTGTGTGTGTGTGATGAATATTATTAGTCACCTTTGGATTAATTCACTTATTATGAAAATTTATAATTTATTTCTTGTGGTGGTTAAATGGTGACATTTTGTTATGATTGTGCACACTAACTTGTCAATTAAATATTCTAGTAATTTTAGTAAACGTGAAATAAAATTTGATAATTATTTTTTTAATAATTACTTAGTGTAAAAATGATATGTTTCTTTTATACATGACACTTGAAATATTTTCTTTAGGAGGGGACACCCAATAGTGAAAGAATTCCCATTTGTATTTTAATCATAATTCACAGAATATCAAATAGAGTTATAGTTTAACGATAAATGATTTCTTTTGAAGCGTGAACAAGTACTTTGGTTCTTTTGAGAAATTTCCTGGTTGGCTCTTAATGTTTATTTGGAAAATTAAAAAGGGTTTGGATTGGTTTTTATAAAAATATTGGGACCCTGTGAAGTAGTGTTTTGGGGGTTCTTTAAATGGTTTTAAACTGGGTTTGGTCTTATAAAGAAGTTGTACCATTTTTTGTTGTGATTGCGAATGGTGTTTAATGCCTGTATTTCACTTTATGGAAAATGATGTGATTGTTTTGATGAAAACCCTCCTAGAATAACTCTCTTGCCTTAGATGCAATTGATTGTTTAGGGGTTCGCGCTTAGAGGCTCTCGGGTACTTGAGTAGTTTGAAGTCAAGAGGTTGTTCCATGGAGTGGCTCTGGGTGATGCATATTGTGCTTTATATATATATATGATTGGATGCTCAGTTGGAATCGGTTGGCTCACCCCCTTTCCAAACACTTGAGACATGGGAATTAGGAATATTGAGAGAATATTCTAAGAATGATTATTTCACTGGTAGGTTATGGTTCTGACCAGTGGCCCTTATTAGGTGGATATATATTGGGTTTATTACTATAGGAATTTCCCACGACCTGCCTGAGAGAGGATGGTCGAGCATGTTGTGCATTTTGATTTCATCGTGACATGTCGATAAGGATGATTTCTCATGTATTTTTGTCTTCTAGTTTATTCTCAATCTCCTAGGTTCACCCATGTATATTCAGATTTTCTTGAGTGAAGTAGTGATTATGATGCTCAAATGTACACCTAAATTTCCCTTGATGTGTGTTTTACTTTGTGCATTTCTGGTCTATTGTTTTACTTGGAAAGTGGTAAATTGATTTTGATTAGGCTTCTAAGAAATGGTTTTAAAATGAAAGTGTTTAATCCTCTTTGTACAAATTTGAAACTATAAACATAACTATCCATTTCTAAAAATCCATTGAAACTAATAAAATGAACCCAAATTTGGAAATGGTTATGGGAAATGGTTCGTACTTTGTTTTTAAGTAAAATACTACATTTACAAATTGTAGTTCAAACATGAAATGGTGTTTCTTTTATTTTCAAGGTAGTGCATTGGGAATATATTTTGGGCTAGCATAATGCTTTTTAATACTCACGCCTATAGTTTATTTTTGTTTTTAGTGTCTGTTTAGGCTATAGCTTGAGAGCGCTTTCCTAGGGCGATGCTTGACCGTTGATTTAGAGAGTGACCCGCGAGGTCACACGAAGTTAGTTTAGACGTCGAGTTGGTTATCATTATTTTCCTTTGTTCCTGTTTAGTCACATTATTTTGTATATTTATTCTGTGCTTATCTATATTATTTCGGGTGTTTTATTGATTTATATTGGGGGAAATCATTCCCACAACCTCTGTTGATGCCCTGGCGCTTGTCGCCAGCCCGAGAGGACCGGGAACGCCTCTCGGGCCAAGTCGCGGACCGGCTTGGGTGACCGGTTCAAGATTGTCCCGGGTTGGTTCATGACAATGTGGGCTTACATCAGCAGAGAATCATTGATAACTCATTTTAATATATTATTTAGCATTTATTGAAAATTATCAGATTCTACTATTCATAAAAAATTCAAGTATTTCATAAAAATCCGAAAACTTTACCCTAACCATTTTTCGACGTGTAGAATCCAAAAATGATGTCCATTTTTCAAAAATACTTTTCTAATTATTTAATTAAAATAATTATTTATTATCAAAACCAGTTTTAAAACATTCATTAACTCATTATAAAATATAGATATATCATACTTCCAACTTGAATATTATTTTTATACCACTGTAGGTGAGGTTACTATTCATTAGGGTATATCAATATTCATATAGGCATGTTACTATTCGTTATGGTAGGTTCTTATTCACCAAAAATTATTTTTATTTTTTTAGAATCCAAAAAACATCTTGAACACAACCGTGTATGCCAGATTTTCAAAATTCCAAATAGAGAAGTGAAAACATTATGTTGAATGGTCACTTATCACTAAGTAGTTCATTTTGTTGTGCTTTCATTTGATTTTATAAAAATAAAAAGGGAATTTCCATTGAAAAACTTTGGGTCATTACATTTTTTTTGAAATTCTTAAAATGATTCAAATGTGGTTCCCATCATTTTTTCATCTATTGTGATTCCTCAACTCCCACTATATTCCCTATTTATTCTATCATCTTCTTCATAAACAACTCAATATTTTTACCCCTTTTTTGTTAACCCACCAACATCAATTACCATAGACATTCACTTATTATTTAAATATATCATAGTATTCAGTGTTTGTACACGCCATAATATAATTTACACCATTCCATGGGTAAAACAAGCATGAGCCTCTATCCTGGATCTACTATTTTATCGACACCATAGTCAGAATCCACTTAGTTGGCCTCCAGTGCTTCAAAATATTCTGACACTTCTATCACCAATTTTTCACCCATCCTACTCCCATCACATAATCCTTCCAAACATAAATATAAACTCTCTAATATAGTAGCCTAGTAGAACATGTTACACATATCATACAACCACTGAGAGATACATTGAAACCCATATAATAAAAATATATATAATGTGATATTTAATACCATATTCAACTATTATGAAATTATTTTCTTATGTTATTGAAGTATTTCATTCAATGTTAACATACATAGTAATGTTAAAATATTGTTGTAGGAAAATGAAATAGAATTGTTGAATGTTGGCTACCTTACCGATACTATCATAAATCTCAATGTATGTATATATTTTTTAGTATCTTCAAAATATAAAAACATGAACATAGTTCATAGTAGTTGAGTTGCTTCCCTATTTTAAATATAATGAAAAACTTTTGTTAGATATAAATTTAGATGTTAATATATAATTATTGATCCAATTAAAAGACACCAAGGTGGAATTCTCCACCATTGACACAGTAGGAATTAGAAACAGCTGCAAATGGGAATGAATACATAAATTTTAGGACCTAGAATACATTTCAAGCCTTTAGGAATTCAATTGATACAAATCTTTAACTACAGATGTCATCACAATAAGTATATTTTTTTGAAAATTATTTTTTATAATAGAATTTTTTGCTGGAGATAGAGAAATTGTAAATTTCCTCTTGTATATAATAAATGTTGGAATGTTCCCTCACACTTTACAATGAAAATTTCCACTAGAAATTTCCAATTTTAATATCCAGTTGCAATTTGTATGCACAACAAGATACCATCCAACTGACAGAAGATATTTCAAATAATAATAACCCTATAAAACATTTAATATTATCAAATATAAAATCCTTATCACCCTTACCAAAATCTAGATCCTAATTATAAAATAAGTATTTACCTAGAAGATTTACCAATGAATAAAATAATGTAAATGAAATTATAAATTTCACGCATAGTTTTGAGTGGGAGTTGCCACTAGAAATTCCATGTTGGAATTTATTTGCACAACCTATTTCTGTAGAGAGAAATGAACCACAATTTAAAATGTACAATTTCCATGAGAATTTCTAAAGCAAATTCCTTGTTGGAATATATATTCACATATAATTTACATTGAAACAACTAACCCATAATTTATAGTGCACAATTGTAATGGTAATTTCCAATGAAAATTACTAGTTTGAAATTTTATGCCCAACCAGTTTCCATTGAATTAAGTGACTCTAGAGACTTCAACTAGAAATAATAGATTTAAAACCTTCATTAAGATAATGATTACATCTATATAAGCTATATGAAAATGTTTTTCCGGATAAGAAAATTACCATTTTCACCCTATGTAACACCCAAATATATGTTGAAAAACAAACTAGAAATTTCAATCCATTGTTTTTAGTGGGATTTCCCATTAGAATGTTTCAAAGAGAATTATGTGTTTATAATTCTATACAGAATAATTTTCCAAGTCATTAAAATAAATCAATGCATACTAAAAAGACAAAAAAAACAAAACCTATTATAAAACAAAATTTTCTTCATCCTAAAAATAATTTACCCATTTCTACCAACTGAACACCCATGAACATAACAAAAAGACACATCAGTTATGTTAGTTACTGGAAAAATCTCTAAATCAATGAACAAACAAATATCTGTGAAAAACTGAGCCTCTAATTCCACTACCACCCAAATACACCACCCACCCAAACCGTCATAATAACTATGAGTAGTTATGTTTTTGAAACCACAACTTAAATATAAGATTCAATAAAAAAACTCTTACATCACTTCAAATGTCTCTGGAAGAATCCAAATATGCTCAACTATTATCATCGACATCTGACACACTCCTTCAATGAACATTTAAGAAATAATGCACCATAAACAACTTCTACCCAGAAAATTCCTTATCAATCAAACTCTCCACCTCTACAACACGTGTAGACAAATAATCCATCACATAACAAATAACCACATAACAATCAAACATGAAGTCTCTCTGTTGTGGGGTCTTCATAGCTATCATTTCTCATTTCTTGAGATTGACTTTTCCATCATTATCTCCACAAAAATATCCTCAAAATATAATTTTTGCCAAAAATTGACAATCAAAAAACAATATTTCAAAGTATAAAAAATTTTCATGAACATTATATTAGACATTACAACACTAAATATGTATTTTATAAACATGTCACTAGTTATGGTTTCTGTAATATGTTACATGGAGTTTTAATATCTAAACACCCTAACATTCGAATCCAAAACCAAAAAAGACCAATGAATGTTATCAGAGATTATTTGATAAAATAATAAATAAACGTTCTTAATAGTCTCAACTACTACCTCTTACCAAAAGGTATCCATTATGTTCTCATTTGATGAATAAAGAATACCCAACATGCCAATAACAAAACAGAATATAGGAATGTACTCATGGTTTATTTAAAACATAGAATATAGAAAATGAAAATCTAGAAAAAATAGAAGATAACAATTTTTCCAAAAAAACATAAATTTAATGTTCTTGGAATGAAGGAATAGTTATCAATTCCCAAAATGTTGGCCATACTACAATTGTGGAATTGTTTTAATAATAATCGTATATGAATCAATGACATGCTTCAAAAATAAGAACTCACTAAATATTAGAAAAAGGTAATTAAAAATTTAATTTAAGACATACTATACTACATGTTCACCTCTTGTTTAACAAATCAATAACATTTTTATTATTTATATAATACGAGTTTTTAGTAGATTCCCATACAACACCATAGTTTTCATGGAAAGTCATTTCACTTTTTAGTAATAGTAAAATATGATAGAATATATTCTAAATACAGTAAATAAATAACTATAACTCTCACCATCAGCATCAAGGAGCATAGAAATCAGTATTATATCATGAGATGTCACTATATTATACTTCTTCCCCTATTGAGGTAATGCATGGGAGTGTTTGGAGCTCATTTTCGGCCACTTCTTGGATGTAATCGGTGGATGTATGTAGGGATATATATGCTCATATTACTTTCTATACACTTCAAAACTCAATCCAAATAGGTGTGTATATTATATGGAGAACAAGTTTAACTGGGATGTATAATCTATTTTCCTTCAACTATATTTTTTTCTTCATTCACATCCTCCTCATCCTCAGTAACATCTACATTACCTTCTTCCTTCATATCATCTAAAAAAGTTTCCTCTATGTCACCCTCAATCATAGAAACATAATTTGAGTTCTTTCGTAACTCAATATATTGAATCTGATCATTCTATAACCCAGTTTGTTCCCCCATGCCAACAACTACTTTCAACTGCTCCTTCTCCTTCATTTATAGCATTTCTCTTATAAAAACAATCAATCTATTTTCACATTTAATTTTTTTCTCTTGTTTTTTAACCTTCTTGTTTAGAATTAAATTCTCGATATATAGTATTAGAGTCTCCCCCTATGACACATTTTTCACATCTCCTTTCATACTAAAATTATGCTTTTCCTCCGACAGCCTACTTACCAGGTTGTTTACCCTCACAAGGGCTTAACAACAGCCTACAACACATTCTCATAGTCCTTTTAGTATTTAATGGATACTAAAATTAAAAATTCATATTTAATAAATTATTTTGAAAATAAAAGACTACTCGAAATGTTAAAATTATAACAAAAACATGGTACTTTCTTGTACAACATCAAAAAAAATCTTGCAAACTTTATCGTACGAATAACACTGGACCCTCTATTTTGGGAGTAATACTCCCATATTAAATAGAAAACAAATACTATAAAATTTAATATTATTAGTAAATTCTCAGGTTAAATGGAAAACGTAATCATTTAAATAAATTTAAAGAAATTTCCAATAAACAAACAACCCAGCCTAAAACATTTAAGAGAGTTGGAAAAAAAATATCACTAATGTGAGAATATTCTCGTGAATAGTAGCAACCTAAGAATAACTCTTCACTTTTATATATATTCAAAATATGTAAGAAATTTCTAACAAACATATGAACCATAAATAGGGGAAAATAATGACATTCACACAAATAGAGAATGTAAGAAATCCACATCGAAGAAGTCATTATCCTTAGTATATTCCAAATCCTCAAGAATTTCTCCTTGTTACACACCTTGGGACAATAGACATACAATATTAGAAAACATCCTCATCAAAAATGCTAAAATATTATGGAATAAATTATAGGAAACTGACACAGTTAAGTGTCTATCTTCAATGTGGAATTTATGTGAAATTTCATAAACTCATAAATCCATCATCCTTCGAGCTATCTCAAACATTGTTAAATCAAAATTAATCTACTATATAAAAAATAACACAAAACAATTTTTTTATTAAAATCATGAAATGATAGTATATTATCAATAGATATTTAAGAAAACTACCTAAATAGCATCCTTTTAAGTTATGTAAAGATATGTTTATTAATATTCGGCCTAATTTAAATAATTGGACAAATAAAAATTCACTATAATAATCACACAAGTAATAGACAATGGAAACTAACACTGGTAATACTACTAAAAATCATAGTTCAAATTATAGTTGACTAATATATTGAATTGTTTTTTTTTCTTCTAGTGATTTAATATTCCCAAATACTATACGTATTTCCATAACATGTCTATTCTTTGAAATTGGTATTAACAAAGTGGGAGAAACATTGGAAAAAATTAGAGTAACTTTCCTACGCTACATGAAGTTTTAAATGAAAATTATCAAGATGTTAGAATGTTTGCAATTAAAATAATATACGATTTACTGAATAAAATTTTTGGAATATGTGACTATGTTGTCCATATATCATCATTATATATGAAAACACTTCAAGAAAATGTTTCCTATTTTAGGATTGAAAATGAAGATGGAATGAGTACTATTGAAAAATGTTTTTTTTGTCATTGGGAGTACTCTTAATCATTGAAAAAAATACATGTATGATTTATAATGTTTGTTCCTCACAAATTATAATTGATATAAAATATATAAAAATATTTTGGAATTTTAAGGAGTAGTTACAATAAAAATGATACTTCATTAAAAATAATAGGAATATGAACAGATGAGTAAGAATCTAAGAAACTGAAATTTAAGGACGTTTGATATGATTATAGAATAAAAAAATTATTTAGTGTTATCCAAATATATTATGATGGTAAGGAATATATATTTTAAAATTATACTTATATCATCAGATGTATGGAAATCATAAAAAATAATACCATGGGAGAAATAACCATAAGAAATATTTTTATGATAGGATAACTTTTTAACTCAGGATACTTATATTTCAAGGATGAAAATAAGTTGTTTCCCCAAATATGTGGAATTTTTATCCATATATATAGGTAATTTTATATATATTATTTTGTTATAAACATAACACTACTAAATTGTAATGATTTTAATGTTTGTAGAACATATTACAATAGAATTTGGTTAGTGGAAAACATAAGGAATATGAAATCCAATCAACCAGATCCCCTATTCTTATTCAGTGTGATATTTTTGGGATGATGACTTATCAATCAACAAAAGTAGATTTCTACTTTATCCCTTTTATTAAGGAATTAACTCAAATTATTAAAGTCATATTTATAAATCCTAAATATGAGGCTGTATAAATAAAAAATTATTTCAAAACAGAAGTAGAAGGGGAAGTTAGTGTTTATATATTGAAATGTAGAACCAAAAATGGAATGGATTACACATGTATTGATTTTCAGTCTTATATGATCAAACGTGGGATAAAAAAAATATTGTATCTAAATTGTATAGTTTTGTTACATGATAAGGTGGTGAATTTTAGTTTTTAAATAATATCATACAATTTTCAAATCCAATTTTATGAAATTAATATGATGTAGGAAAATACCAATATTCTAAATAATCGAGGTTTATAAATGTTTATAAAAATAATAAACTTTACAGAGTAAATCCATAGATTAAAATAATGTTTTGAAAAAAACTAAAAAATAATTATAATATTCTTATAAAAATATAGAAAATATTTTAAAAGGAATATCAACACATATAAATTCAGTGTAAAGGATTTTAATAACTCTAACATTATATATATGTGTGTGTGTGTTTGTGGGTGAGTGGTTTTATCAAAATGTTAATGTGCCTTCTTTCTTAACCAAGTAATCTATGGATACAAAGAATATATGTACTTCTATTTACATAACCATGAGAACCCTAGATCAGAAAGATTTTAAAACTATGTCTTCATAAGCCTTATAAGCCATAAATCACAATAGCTAAAAGAAAAAGGTATTTCAAGATCAAAACATCTTATGTAATTTATAGTGAATCCTCACAATGATGAAATAAAAACACACTCTAAAATTAATAGTTGAGAACACTAGAGTTAAAAGATATTATAAAAACATCAATAAAAAAAATTCATTTTCAATTATGAAAAAATAATTCACTCACTTAAAGGAATGTTCTATTTATAAGAAAATTACCAATTTTCATATTCCATATATGTTTAAGGTTGTATAAATATCATTTGAAGATATTTATCTTCACATAAATGGTTTTTTTGAACATCTCCATCCAATAGTAATTTTTATGATGCATCATTATAATGATATAATGGATCCATCCAGTTGAATGAATAATGTTCATCTTGTTGAGTGTGCAATTTTCATATGTTTGGTATGCATTAGAAAATCTCTTCCAATGAGTATGTCTACCTAAATTCATTGAATCTTTTCTAGTGTACACTTTGAAACATCTCCAGATGGACATCATTATAATTTTTTTATCGAATTTATAATCTATCATTTGATGAAATTTGAAATCAATTGCCTAATGTATAATGTATGTGTATATCTGAGAAGAAAAATCCATATGATTGAAATGATACTATACATATGGTAATATATACTTTTCTATAAAATCATTCACATGAAGTATAAAAGTTATGAAAGTATAAACATCTAAATAATTGGATTGTGATTTTCAAAAACCGGGTTAGAATGCGTTGAAATACAAATATTGACAAAAAAAATTCTCTGTTTTTTAAAAAACACATTTTAAAGATAAATAATACATTTAAATAACATTGAATATATAATTCCCCTTATTTTATAAAATTTTCCCTTTTATCTTTTTATTCAATTGTTTTTTATGTTTCATAAAATATATCCCTTTTTTAAAACATTCCCTTTCTCACAAATCATTATGCTTTCTCCATAAATAGTTATATATATTCTCTGATATATTTTCCAAATGTTTAATTCCATCCTCTCAATTTATGTTTTTTAAAAACAATTTGTGTGAGGTAGAAAGTTTTCCATTTTTTTGAAAAAATATTTATATAAAAAATAATTTATATAAAATAATTCATGAAAAATTATATTAAAAATATTTATCTAAAAATTATACAAATTTATTCATCCAATGATATTGTAAAAATATCCCAAAAAAATATATGGAATATAATCCATCCAAAATAAGAATCCAAAAAAATTAATTTGGTTTTTATAAATATTTAATACCTAAAATAATATAAATAATTCTTCAATAATTTTTGGATGATTAATTTCATACTCCTCACATATTCATGGTATTTATCAAATTTAGAAACTATTAATTCTATCTTCCCAAAGTCTTCTCAAAAAAATTTGTCTTTTTATTCCTATAATTTATAATTGAGACTTATCGTTGAATAATTGAATATTATTCTATTTTTCATCATCATTCCATCTTGTTCTATTGGAATGGATTTGATATTATTGATTTCTCTTGTACTAGCACAAACATTAGAATAGATAATTATTAAAAAAATTGAAACTGATTTAGTTTCATTTTTAATTCCATCAATATTCTGCAAAAAAAAAGTTATATATATCCCTCTCTGTATGTTTGACCCACATGATAACTTGCATCAACATTCATGAGTATTTTTTTAATTTCTATTTGAAATCATTAAAATCTTAATCATTTTGATCTACAATCTCAGCAATCTATTTTATGGAATTTGAGATTTCTAACACATAATGGTTGACGTTGAAATATTTTCATCATTCATGGATAACTGAAAACCCATGAATAATCCTTAAATGTATATAGATGATATCAATGAAATAATTCATTCTCATTTGCATTATTTTAAAAACTATACTTTGGGAATGATTTGTGGATATAAAGGGAACATTAGAAATATATAGATCAATAGTTCTGGATGATTAAGAATAATAAATTCATCTATTCAAACTTATTATTAAAAAATTTCATAATTTAAATATCTTTATTTGTTTCTATTTTTCCTAATGTCTTAGTTATAAAAGAAAACTATGAAAATTATACTGAGGAAGAAAAAAATGATAATAAAAAAATAAAACCATGTCTTCAGAAGTTGAACATTTAAAAATATTTATTTTTTTCTAAACATATGGTTGAATATTAGAATATAATATTTCCTTGTAAAAATAATAATGCAGAAGAAATAAAATTCAATGATTTATTGATTGATTTTTCTAAATTTTAGATGGAAAATATTAGTTTTAAAAACTAATATTCTTCTACATTAGGTATCATTTGTGATGATATTTATCTTTTTCAACGGTAAAATAGGATTCTTAAGGCAGATATTGTAATATTAAATTATGTGTTATACAAATTTTTCATTGAAAATAAAACATAACATAATTTTTTTACATTAAAATGGATTAATTTATCTATAAATAATTGAAATTATATTTTTAATTGTATATTATCATAATTATTTAGAAATAGATTTGTTAAAGGTAAAAATGATACATTACCTGTTACATTTTTTATGTGGTCAATTTTTACATTATATATAGGTACCAATACATTTCATTCAAGGATTTTACATATTATTAGATGAACATTCATTACAATCTATACATAAACATATAAGACAATTTCCTTTGTAATTGTGGATAAAAAAAGTTCATATCATATAAAAATCATCTCACACTGATTTCTTCATAATAATAACCATTATTAAAAATATTTCCTTGCATCCTAAAGGAATCATAAGAAATGGTGAGTTTAGATTCTTAGTAAACATAATAAAGAGAGGTATCAATGATTACATAAGTGTAACATGATAATAAGGGTATGATAACTAGATATTAAAATTCAAAAACCATATCCTACAAATCAAATATCATAATGTTGATATATATATTAATTCATTATAGATCATAAGACATGAACGATACAAGAATCAAATAACATGGGAAATTACAGAATAACATTGGTATAAGAAACATATTTTTGGCATATATATAAACATTAAAAACATTTGATAGTATTCAAGGATAACTACCAAGACTTTTATAGTGAATTGGGTTTTCTCTCCCTTCAATCATATCATTAGTCAAGGATCACGCTAAAGACTATCATAAGGAAACATCCCCTTAATAAACAAGGTTCACTCCCAATTCTAGTCATTTTTATCTCATGAGATATCCATCTTTACCCAATGAATTGTAGTGATATATATATTTGGGAAAACTATTCAAATATATTAAAGAATACATATGTTCTTAAAAATATAATTTAAAACCTATAGAAATGAAATAGGTTCCATAAAAATTTCTACAATTAATAGTAGAATAACATGTAGAAAATCAATGTGATTCATATAGGATTCATCATATCATAATTACCCCATGGGAAAGTAACAGGTTTCATAGAATCAAATTTTAATCATCATAACTAATCCAAATAATTAATGTTTATATCATCATTAGATCATATCTCCAATAAATAATAATCAAGAACAAACAATGTTATTGTAGTTGAAATATTACATTAAAATATCACAAGATCATTTTCACAGGTAAATATCCTTTTCATCTTGAAATATCATAATTAATATCTAAAATCTATCCAATATATCATGGATGATTTCCCTTTGAAATTAAACTATGAAACTTTTAAAGGAACATTCAATGAATTGATCTGTTATTATTCGGGTCAATTTCAATCGGGCAATATAATCTAAAGGAAAACATTCCCTTCAAACTTTTTTAAAAATTCCAAATTTACCTCGTATATAAAATGAAAAAAGGATTAATTTTAATACTTTTTTAAGAAGTTAATAATTTTTATAATTTTCATAAAATCATCATTTTATTATATAATAAACATTCTTGAATAAAAAAGTACAATTCATTTACCTGAAAGATAAAATATTTTAATCTGAAGAGAGAAATAAAGTCAGTTTTTAATAAAAAAAATTATTTAAGTATCTTGAGTTCATAATGAGAGGAAAATGAAATGAAAAAAATTAATATTCATAAATAAAAATAGGATAATAACATTCATGGTATTCATGATGTACAGATCATACAATTTTATCATCAGAAACATAATCATGATAAACAAAATATAATAACATAAATCCCTTACCTATAGTTTTACTATATTTGAATGTTCTTTAACATCATTTTATATATATTTAAATATAATATAATTATATATTATATTAATTTAGATACTTATAATATCATATATGATGAACTTAAATATTTTCAATACTATTGAATACTAATTCCATATTAAAATCCTTGTTTTGGGTGTCAATTATTTCATTTTTCAATAGAATTATGGTTTGGTAATCCTTGTACATTTACTACAGTTCCATAATATAAAAATTTTAATCATGATATAAATATCATATATTTTTATCACATGCGAATTTATAAGAGTCAATAAAATATAGAGATAAAAAATGAATTACAATGTTCATGTAGATTGTAGGTTGAACATACCCATAAACGTTGTTTTCTATTTATGACAGAAGAAATGAAAAAATTAATAATAATTCAATTTTTCGTAAAAAATATTTTATAATATAATATATATATATATATATATTCATTAAATCTATCCTTATTAAAATCCATTTAATTCGTAAAAAATAACATCACTTCGTGGATGTGGTAGTCCACATGTACACACAAGCGACAATATCATTTTCCAACTGAATATAATTTAACAATAAATATATTATATTAAAACTTAAAAATAATAATTATATAACTTATATAATATATAAACATTATATCCATTATAATAACAATACATGAATTATGGTGACAGAAAATTAATTTTATCGCAACGCGGAGGCAGTAGTTCACACTTATATAGGGGAAATTCAATCACTTCCCATTAGATAAATGTTATTTTTAATAATAGTGGTTATATAATCATCATAAAATTTCAGAATATTTTGGAAACTAAAGTTTTTATTTTATTATTATTACCATAGACGTAGATGGGTAGTAATAAGAAATAAATTGAAAGTGGTTGCATGAGATGATTACCTATCCTTCAATTGGCCTCATTTAGATCATTTATTATGGTCCCTTTTAATGGTGTTTCAAGAAAACTAAAACCTATAATTCATATATAGGGATTTTTAGAAGATAACGTTTTAGGTATCGGTCGATATTAAACAATATAATTTATGTAAATAAAATAAGGGAGGGGTGTCCTTTTATATTCACGGGAGAGGATAGACTAACAATTTCATAAAATATTAAAATATAATAAATTCGTTCTCAAGTAAAAATTATTTCAAATGGATAGATATTAAAATTTAGGATCATATTTAGTTTCTATGTGTCTATAAAATTATATTTTTACAAGTTTAATTGGAAAAATGATACTTATTTCTTGGTTTAAACCCTGGTAAACTCATTTTAACCGTAACCGTGATGAATATTTTGTTTACTTTTTTTACTATTCATTATGCATAAAAATGATATAGTCTTCATTTAAAGTTGGTAATTTTTTATTCCAATCATGTCATCAATTTCATAAAATTCAATGTCTAAAATTGTCAAATATTTATTTTAAAATAAAGTCATTAAATGCGATGAAATAAATCGATTTCAAACGAAAATATTTTCTTATGCATAAATTATTTTAAAACAAAATCCAACAAAAATTAATTCAAAATAAAATAATTAGATTATAAATTATATAAATTTATTTATTTATCTTTAATAACCATTTATAAAATTATCTTGGTAAATATTTTTAATGAAAAGAGATCTTTTAATAAAAAAATATAGGTTTCCCTATTCACCATAAAAACACAATTTTCATAAAATTATAAAAAATTCACTCTAAGATAAACTAACATATTGATTTACAAAATGAATTTTATTTTTTCAATTATAATTTATTATATTTGATGAAATTATTTATATTATTAGCTAACAAAAAACCATTAAATATATTATTTCTATGAAAATATTTTTGCAAAGTATGTAATGAATTTTCTAAAAATTGAGCACATAATTATCAATATATTTCATTTATCTAAAGATTTTATACATATATTATAAATTTTTTTAATCTTATAAATTCCACAAATTTAATAGATAGGTTATAACAGTATACTATATTATGGTTCATTTAGACTTGGGGTTGCACTTATCAAATGATAATGATGAAATTAAAGTTATTTGAAGAGAAATATATTATTAAATATTAGGGTGTCATGCTATTATAATGATTTATCTTCAATTTTGGTTCTAATATTTGGGAAATATAAGGGAATTTATATCTAAATATTCTTATATAGTTAGTAATTCTAATCCTTGGCCGACATGGGTACCTAAAGGTATATTCATAAATATAGTTTGACCAAGGCATGCATTGATACCCATGTGTGTTCATACTTTAAAATATGGAAATTATAGACACTTCTTTGTTATTTTCATTTAGTACATTGGAATGTCCTCAAAAATATTTAATATTAACAATTGGACAACAAGAATAAATAATATTTTCTAACATTTGTGGCATGTATCTGCAAGTTTGATATTTTATAATTCTTTTCAAATCATTTTATGACATTAATTAAACATCATATAATTTTTTGTAATCATATGTTCTCAAAGAGTTTATATAGGATGATATTTAAATATTTTATACTTCCAAAGTTTATACCATTTTATACTTTTTTTGAGTTAAAATATTTATTCCAAAGAAATAAAGACTCAATTAAGGGAAATATTTAATTTTTCTATCTTATAAATATGTTTTAGGTATGTTTATCATAAGACTCAATGAGGGAGATTTTATATTTTTTATTCATGAATTAATGGGGATATATTCCAGATCAATAATATTTAAATCTAATTGAACATGATTTTTTACCTTTTTTAATGATTAATTAAGGGGGAGTTTTTTAATAAAAGGGATGTCATTGTTTCTTGATTTTAAGGGGGAGGACAAAATTTATTCGTACTATTTTAAAAAATGGGAATACTATTTTCTTTATTTAATTTTTGAAGTATTTATGTTTTTAAGTTTGATAAAATTTTGGATCTATTTTAAAAATGGAGTGAAATTCTCAAATTGATATTATGTTTTATAATTATAAAAAATTGGATAATATTGACTTTTCGCATTAAAATGCATTTTTTTACGTTTTTATAGTTAGAAATACATCATTATTTCAAATTTCGAAAATTATAATTTCTGTAAACATTTTTAATATTTTATTTAATCCCTCTAACCTAACATTTAAAAAGTACATATTGAATTAATTATTCATTCATTGATTTAATGATATCTAATTTAATATTTAATATTTAATCTTTTTAATTGTTCTTTATTTATTATTTTTATTATATGATTACTGGTTATATTTTTTATTTCTAAAATATAAAATAATTTAATGTCTAAAAGTCATATGTTTTGGAATTAATGTTATACTAAATGGATTTTTAAATTAGTATACATATAAAATTCATATAAAGATTTCAATGTCACATGATCAATTTTTTAGTTCATATATTTTTTTTGATTTCATATGAAAATAAAAAAGTCATATGAAATATTTTTTTGATTCCATATGAAAATTATTTTTTTCGTACAATATACATTGAATAAATATGAAAATTCAATGTTAAATATTTTCTATAAAAGTCATATAAAAAATATAATTGGAATTGTTGACATCAAAACACGTTATATTTTATATGTATTTCGATATATTTATTTTTCGCACATTCATATCAATTATTATCATTGATTTATTTTTTCCTTAATTACTCATTAATTTTTTAATGCCATGAAAACATGTTTTAACTTTTTTTTATTATGATTTAAATGAAGTTTATATAGTTCAATGATTGTTCAACATTCAAACATTTGTTTGTGAATTCAGTTTGTATTTTCAATTTACCTATGTAAACTTACTAGCCTAAAATGTAGTTTTATGGATGGATATTCTCTGGTGATTGGTTGGACATTTTTGTAGTCTTCATGGGATGGAATATCAAAATGTTATGAATTTTTTGGACACTAAGATGTACATAAAGTAATAATATCTCATAGTTTAGTTTTAAATGCTACGTAAGAATCATTCCATAAATTTTTAATATGTGGTGTTGAGAACATTCTTAAGGTGATAAGGTATATAAACCTTCTTTTTAAAATAACAATTGTTGACAAAAGTTGGTGTTTTAGAATGGGTATTGAGATTTCCAAATCTTATAGTAATGTAGAAAATTTATATTGTTACATCCTGTCAGAAATCATGTTCTATTAATGGTTTCTAAAATGATTTAGACAATGTATTATTTTGGAATCTTTGTTTTTCACTCATTATATGAAATTTTTTGATTCAAATTTAATTATTTTTTCAATTAATTTTATTATTATAAAAAAATATTACTTGAGCTGTTTGGAATATCAATGGAACTAATTTTTAAACTATATCGGTGGGAATGTTGAATCTTTTCTTCATAATAATATAAGGGTGTATTTAATATATTTTCTATTTATATTAATTTATTATTTCTACATATTTGTCTTTATTTTTTAGGATTATATATTTCCAATATGTTTAATAGTACATTGTATAATGAATTAATTATTGATTATGGTTCATGGAATTTTGGAGAGTACACACATTGATGGATCAGAAATTTAAATTATGACAAAAGAATGTATTGAAAAATGAGACCGTGTGATACTTACCATTCCCCTTAATGTGTTTCTCTACTAAAATAGATCATTACATCAAATAGATCTTGACTATTCATCCAATATTTCTAAGGTATTTTTGGTTCATCCAAAAATTATCATTCATTATAACCATCAACTGAATGATAAGATCATTCTAATCACAAAATATTTCATTGAATATATCTGGAGGCAACATTGTTTTATTTATCTTTTGGATAGGTATAGTTAGGATACACTACGACACATATATATATTATAACGAATGAAATGTATTGTTTCTTCTTCATACATGAAAATATAATTTCACAGTTTTTTCTATATTGTTTAAAGAAAATTACTATTTTTTGGATACTCATTGTTGGAAACCCTAGGATTTTTATTCTCTCACAATAGTTTATAGGTTAGGGGATTATCCATTAGAAAAATTCCGGGGTTCAAGCCTATCCAATTTTAGTGTATAGGTTGGGAATGCTCTGATTATAAATGATAGGGTTTAAGATGACCACTTGTTAGAGTCCTTCTTATATTTTACTATATGTCAACTCTATTGTTTATAGTGTGAAATGTATAAATAAATTATTTATATTGTAACTTCTATAAAATCTAATGTGTTCATCTATTTTTACTTCTACTTTCAATCTCACAACCACATCACGTAATAATTTTGGCTATAATTGTTAAATAAATTTATCCATGATATTCTATAATATATAAAGTAAATAGTCACAATTTTTAAATTGAAAATTTTCTCCATATCTTTTCTATTTCAATTAACATAGGTGGAACCTAACATTAATTTCTCATGAATATTCCATTTCTAAAAATAACTATTTACATATTGAGGGAAATCATATCTTAGGTAATTCCAAGATCATGGAAGTCACTCAATGTTTAATTCCAACATTTTCAACACCTGTGATTACCACTATTTTTTAACATACTGTATGGGATTATGTGGATGTAATCTGGGGATTTTTTAGTAGAAAATAAGATGATATTCTTATTATTTTTATGAGTATATACCATTTTTATTGAATTTAATTTTAATGAATGAATTAACTAAAAGAAAAAAATTTAAAAAAATTTCTTATTAATATCCCATTAATATTTTGAAAATAAAAAATCAATTTTTATTAATTATAAATAAAATAAATTAATTTTAAAAGTGATATTTTTCAAAAAAACAATTTGTGTATATCTACTGAATGTTTTTTTAAATAAATTTATATAACCCCTATAAAATAATGATAATAATAATTTTTTTAATTAATTATATAATTAGATAAATTATTTTTCATATAATTTTTATTAAATGAAATTAAATAATAATAAATTAATTTAATTGATAAAAATACGTGTTTTCAAACAAATATTTTTATGTGTTTTATGTTTTTATATTTAAACCATTTTTTTTGTCAATTTTAGGTATAGAATCTAATAAAAATGGTGTACATATTTGTAGTCAAAATTTCCAAATTAGTTAGTAAGATCAATTTTATTTTTTGACATATAAATAGATACCCAAGGTAAAAATTGAATCAACGGGATGAAGGAAAAAATAATGAAAACAGGTTTCTATAAGGGATAAAAGTCAAAAATATCCTGAAAAATATATTAAAATGATTGTGTGAGGGAATTATAAAATTATCATTATCTTATATTCCTTAATTTTTCATAATTTTTCTTTATTCAATGATAAATTAAATTACAAACTAATTAAATATGGGGTATTTTCAAAAATTCAAGTCAATACCATCCATAAAAGGCCCCCTACACAACCCACCTCAAAGCACACTTTTCCTTTTGTTTCCTATTAAAAAATGACCTAAATTATCTCTTAGAATAACCTATATATTGTATAGTAAAATATTATTTCTATAAGGAGTCTAAAATTCCTAATAACCAACAGGATATTTAAAAGACGTATCAAGTCATTATCTATTTTAGAGCGTGTTCGATTGAGTGGGATTCCATTATAAGGGGTTTCACTCTCAATTTTACTTCTCTAAGACATGATTATATTATAAACCAAATTTCTTTATATATGTGGTACATACCACCACACTAACATCTCTTATAATTATTAAATTTTTACTATAGGTATTTATAAGTATATTTCATGATCACTCCATTATATTATTTTTATTCACTTATTAGAAAAATCAAATTGAATTTAGTTAACTAAATTCAATTTAATTAAGTTGGAATAAATTTTTACCACTATAAAAATAACTAATTTTTCATCCATTAACTTTAGTTTTATCTATGAATAATCCACTCCAAGTTGTAATTTTTTCTGTGCTATTATCTATGTTGATTGTATTATAAGTTATTTTCTGTTTAAAAGGATATTTAAAAAGTATGTTCTTTTTAACACAATCATGTTTCCTAGACTCATACACTATATTCCTTGACTATGTTATAATGTTTTTATATACTTCAATTTACTTATTTTATATGGTGTTTTATCATACTCTTCGGGAAAATTATATTTTCCTTTTAAAATTATCATCTTTGATCTATTTCATTATCTATAAAAAAATTGACAATATTATGGATAATTCACATCTACTTTATCATCTATTTCTTATTCATTTCCATATTATTTATTTCTACAAATTTTGAAGTTACATATTTTGAAATATAAATATGTATTATCTTATTTACTTTTATTTCTCTTTATCAGATTTCAAAATGATGTTTAATGACATTGTTATTTACATTTATTTTCACTAAAATATACTGAGAACCTTAAGAAATCAATTTATTATCTATTATTTATATTTTTTATCTTTCACTTCCAATTAATTTTCTTGAAATTTTTTTATTTTCAATGTTCCATTACTAGGGATTCTTCAAAAATAATATTTTAAAAAATACTCCTTGTACCCTTCTAAAAAACCTTTTATTGAAGTTTCTTTTAACTTCGCCATTTTTAAAATAATGATAAAAATCTATTATTAAAAATATATTTAATATTTATATAATATTTTATTATTTATTTAAAAATATCTATTTCAAGTTATGTTATTTTCAGGATAACTCTCTAAATGCACTTATGATATACTTCTTTTTAAAGGAATACCTTTATGCCTAACTAATCCATTTCCTTATTCAATTTATTGTGATACCATTTGGGCAGTCCATATAACTATTTTTATTTTCAATTAGTATTCTCAATGAGATGTATCGATAATTTCACATGTCATATATGTGAATGGTTCATAATTATGTCATGTTTTGGTCTGATATAGACCTCTAATGCATTAGTAAATATATTATATCTAATGAGATAATGATGTTGTGGATGAACATGATTACAAGTGGTTATATTCACCTGTTTTTTCATGTACATGATTGTAGTAAACTATGTTAAAAATTATATATATGTACACAACTCATGGTTTTAATGTTCAATGGTTTATGTTTGGATGTCATTTCAATTATCAATTCTCCCAAGTTTGTGCATGTACACGATTTTGGTTGGCTATGTGAAAAAGATTGAGTGTAGACATGATATGATAAGATATGTTCACAATGTTTTGATTACTTTTATTTATTATTATGAAAAACATCAATTTTATTAATCTTGTCTATTATAAGATCTATGGATCATGATTAATGTCCCGTGTAAATGAATTTATATTCCACGATATATCTATTATCCATTTAGGTTTTATTTATTTATATCATGTCATATGAAAAACTAATGTGATTTTATATCTTATTAGTCACATATTTCTCACATGATCATGATTCCTCAACTCATTATGTTCTAACCATTTTACGAGTCATTGGTATGTTTTCCCCTTAATGACTATTTTATCTTTGTCACCCTTTTGTTTTTATTCACCATGTAATGAATAAAGTTATTAATTATTAAATTTTTAGAAGGGTATCATGTGAGAAGGTTATTTGTAAGATATGTTGAAGCAATAATGTAAAGTAGTGACTTTAGGTTGGTGTTATACAAATACATCAATCCGTTTTGTATTAATATTGTGTGTTTATTTTTTGAGATAAAATTTTAATGTAATAAAACAAATGTACAATATTTACAAGTTATACTTGTGTTATCAAAATAACATTGGGAGATAGAGGGTCATTCCATGATTTTTATTTTAAATCCTTGAGGATATTTTGATATTATGGTTTAACTCTATGATATTATTTCCTAAAGTTCAGTGTTTTTTATGTCTATGAAATTTTTTTACTTTCTAGAATTTATATGGTTCACTCCATGATGAGACCCTTTATCTTGAATAATAAGATAATTGGAAAGATGGTATTTCATGATTTTGAAATTGATTTACCCTTTATAATTTTTCATTTTATTACTGTGAATGTAGTGGTAGGATAGGAACCTCTCCCCTTCATATTTTTTCATTCGACATCCTTGATTATTTCCCATTTTAGGTGGTTTTGTCATCATTTGAGTTATTGTTTTCTTTTATTCCTTGTATCATGTTATTTTTTTCTAGATGATGATTTTGTTTTATCTAATATAGTTTTGGATTTCAATTACACATGATAATTATGGAATTAGGTTGATATAACGGGGATTTTTTTCATGGTTTTGATAAAATGGTTCCACAGGAGGTTAATGCGTCTCTTCTTGTGGGTTTATCCATAAGAGATCGCTTGATGTGTTTTGGATTTTATATTTCCTTGATTTATGTATTATAATAAATTATATCAAATTATTATTAATTAATTTCTATTTTTTGATTTTAGATAGAGTCTGATGAGAATGGAATAGCTTGGATAAGTCATGGACAAGCTTGTCTTAGGGGTTAACACTATGTATGAGGTATGTGCTCCCTATAATACAAGATAATATACTTTTTAGTTCATTAATGTAAATTCCTATATTACAATATATGTTTTAGTAAATTGGATATGGACTATGTGTGATTTAGTTAATAAAATAAGGAGGAATTGAGTCTCTTATAAAGGAATCATGTCCTTTATCACATGTTTAATATTTTGAATTCACGAGAAAACAATATCACCCTAGGGGATATGATCTGAATTGGGTTTATGATGGGATCATGATAGTTCCTTGTTATTGAAATGAGATATATATAATTCTTATAGTTTTTTCATAGGTCATGTATTATAGGAATGATAGCCTTAGGATAGGGTTGATGGGAGATATTCTTAAACGTCTTATTGATGGTTAGGAACACCCACATGAAGTTAAATTAGGGTGATGTTGCATGCCATGAAAAAGTTATGTCTTCTAGGGAAATATTTTTTCTATCAAGGGAGTTTCTTATAGATGTTAGATTAGTGATCTCTCTTTATATACATTAAATTAGGTACCCAAGTGAGAGTTATGGGAATATTGTTAATGACATTGCAATTTGTTCATAGGGGGATTACTGTGAGTTTTCAGGGGATGGTCCATGTTTAACTATATTAGTGTGTGATATGGGAACTATAAGAGGAGTTGTATTAGCTGTATCAATCAAGGGCTAGGAATATCCTATGAACTATAAGAAATCTAGGTGTAGATCATTGTGGTTCGGAAATAGTGAGTATATTCCAAGTGTGGTATAGGGAACCAAGAGTATTATAGAACTCACCCAGAGTGGGATGGAGGAGGTAATAAATATAATATATTTCCATAACATGTGTATTATGGTAGATTCATGGATGTGATGTAAGACCCTACCTTTATTGAGAATTTTATTCCTAGGGAATGATTTTGTATTATACCTTGAGTGATAATGTAGTTGTTCTGATTTGAGATTGGACCTTCTATAGTGTGAGGGTATTAATCTAGGTTGTGTCTTAGTATGGGTGGGATTTATTTCCCCACCATATGTTATATGGTTTCGGTAGGCTCTCTACTAAGTGAGTGGGTATTGGTCCAATATTTGATTGAGGGACCTTATATAGAATGAGAATGTAGAGGTCATGACTTGTTATGATGCAAATAAGACTCAGTATTCACCTGAAATGTAGTAAGAGGTATGTGATCACAGTATGGTATGACTTTATACCAATAAATACAAAGCATGGGTTGATATTTCTAGCATCATATGGACTCTTCATCTAGAATTGGCCAAAACAGGTAGGGTCAGGTGTTTTGGTTTCTTGGATAGCACATAATGGAGACATGAACACAATTATATGTATTTTTTTGTTATTTATTTTCTTAGTGCATACATATTTATAAGTTTTTTATATTTGGGTAGATTTATGGGAACCTTTTGATATTTATTAATCACATAATGCATAGGAACCTTGTTGTTCACACAAAACTTGTATCAGTTATATTTTTTTCATGTAGTGGTTGTTTAGGGGACTGAGCTCGATCATCAAAACATTGATTTTAATATAGAATACAGCTATAGTTCAAGAATTTACATAGATAATTTCTCCTGTATTTTTAATTTTCCTATACTAGTTCATTACATTGGGTGAATTGTTGGGTTGTGTGACTATATAATTGCATACTAATTTTTTATATCACGGATGAACTATTTATTTATGTATAATATAATTTTATATTATAAATGATTTTATTTTTTTATTTTTTTCCTTATGGTTATGATACTGAGGTAATATTCTTTCTAATGTATGTTTTATTACCTCACTACAAGTTTCCATTCTTTGGTGTAAGATGATGTGATCTTGAGGATATGATGATCTCCGACTAAGATACTGTTGAGTGATTATGGTTAGAGAATCAAAAAGTGATAACAAATTAAATTTTCTTTTGTCATACTATTTTTTGGACTAGAAGATAAATATAGGTTTTTTTTGAATCATGCACATCAGGTTGGTGAGTCATTAACACTTCCATAATGGGATGGCTGGGTTAACATGGTCATAATATTTTTGGTTTTGGTTTTCATTGTTACGTTTGAGATATTTATTGAAGTATATTGTTATGATTTTGTAACATTATTTTTGATGTTATTTACCTTACACCATAGTAGAAAAAGGAATGTGTAAATGAATCAACTTATTAACATTGGATTCATATGATATATGTGTTATTGTGTGTGATATTTTTGGAAAAAGGAAGAAGGACCAATTTTTTAAACTATCAAAAAAAATAGAGTCATTTCCTATTTCCCTTACTAATGGAATAATATATATATTTAAAATGTTTTTGATTCCATATAATTTATTTATTGATAGGCCATGTGGATTATATAGGTGGATATACTCAAACAATGGTTATGTAGTCACTGGGTGTAAGGGATGTGTAGTGACCCTCAGAGGGATGGTTAAGAGATTTGATAATATAGATCCACCCAATGACGTATGTGATAGATATAATAAGGGTTCAAACATGGTGTGGAACACATTCCCAATTTTCTCATGTCCCAAACTAGGTGCCACAAGAAAAGAACCCTGATATGGTTATCAACATGGCCTCAAGCATGCCTCCTTGTAAACTAGTGGTTTTTGACAATCTGTGAGAGTCTTATGGTAGTACAGTGGGTAAAATATACCCTTATTATTAGAAATAAGATGATTGAATGAATAAATAAATTGAATTAAGAGTAATTAAATCATCATAATTATAATAATAAACATCCAATATCCCCAACCAATATCATATTTAAATAATGGAATAATAATACTGTAATGAAACAAGCATACATGGTAGAAAGAATATATATAATACATGATTGAAAATGTAAATTAGAGAACCTATTAGACTCCCTCTATTCAAATGATTATAACTCAGTTCCGACATCTTCTCTCATCCAATGAAATAATTAATCCATAATAGAGTGCTTCCTTTATTCTAACCTGAAACCATGAGGTCTATATGTTTACGTAATAGTGTCCTGAACATGGAGTGAGTATAACTTAGTATTCCAAGGTCAACAATATATAATGAATATATAGTATGTGGGTATAAAATGTGCATTTTTAGGTATAATAAAAGTTAGTGGTATAAAATATAAAAAACATTATCAGGCCTAGGTTCTATAAAGCCTCCCTGGCTGACTATACATACATTTCCTTAAGATGTATTGTCTCTAAAATTGTGAATATTAAATTATTATTAGGAACCATAATTATAATCTCATGTGTCCATGTGTAACACTAGTCATATAGAATCTATATAAAGACCAAGGAATCAATAAATGAAGTTAATCAATTGGGGTTTAAAATTTTAAATAAGGGGGTTCTGTAGTGCATATAAATCCCTAGTTCTTAAAAATCATGACTGATGATTACGAATAAATAATACTAAGGATCACCAAGTCTGATAATGTGGAACACCGTGTCAAATAATAAGCAATAGAATTTCTAATGATTATAGTAATGACAAGGAATTCCATGTCCAATAATTTTAATAATGATAACGAATGTTGTGATTGACAATAAGGAACACTATATCCAATACTAATGATATTGTAATTAATTTCATTTCTCATAATATGAAATTCCACTAAAAATAATTAAAATAAATTAGTAGGAGAGTCATGTACAACATAACATAATCACTCAAAACATCATACAATTCAACATGTCTTATAAGCCCATATGAGGAATTTTGTAATGGAAAACATGTATCAATAAAATAATTCTATAATAACATTCAAATTTCATTAAATTTTTAGACATACTCCAATGAGAATATAAATTCAAATCCATAGTTCATGGCCAAGAAATTAAATCCATGTTAATTATTAATTCATTTATACAGCTAAATAATTCAATTTATGAAAAAATCCAAAATTACATGGGATGTTTCCATACAAAATTAATATATATAATGATCAATATATTTTTCACATTTATATACAATATGAAAAGGGGACCTTGTTATTATACATTCCCTAATAAAACTCAATTTATTCATTTTTCTGTTCATCATAATTGTGAAAGACCAATGGGGGTTTATCCATCCTAACCAACAATTAAAATCCCTCTATTTACTATCTCACATAAAAGTGATAAAATGAGATAAGTATTACATTTTAATAATTACTATACGAACATGTGTAATTCCATTCTATTCAAGAACTAAATTAGCATGAACTAACCACATTCCCTTATATGAGATAGTTCATACACACCTAATATTTTATTTTTTTATTACAAGTATTTTTTATCAATATAATGTTATATGAAACACCCAATTAGTTGTCCATGTTGAGGTATCAACCTCAAGTAATTTCTATATGTGTAAAGTCATGGTGGTGTAGTCTAATAATTTTACTAAGTAAATAGATAGATTATTATAAATGTGTTTATGGTACAACTTGTGGAATAATGGATACATATTATAAACATTATTTCATTTAAGATAAAATATATAGACCAAAAAACTCATGTTTATGAGTCATTACTCATCCAATATCAGGATTTTAGTCGAGATGAAATGGGTGAAGTCATAGAAATTGACAGACTCCATGAAAATAGACAATACTAGATTACATGGAAATATCATACAATAAAATGATAGAAAATGTGAAAAAGGTGGGAGAATCATTGACATATTATTGGATATCTATCATGATGGACTATTATTAAATTAAATTCAATTTGAATGAGATACATTAAAGGTAAGGGGATGTGATGATGGATATAGAGTAGATTCATTGAATATGGAAATGAGGGTGGATGAATGAGAAATTAAAATTATGGAAGAGAGGGGAAAATGATAATTTAAACCATTTTTAATAGGGTTCACAATTTTTTCAAATGATTAGATTACTGGTTCACCAAATGTGCACCAGCATTTTACAAAGGAACATGGTCTCACATATCAAGGCACACCGTTTAAATAACCACATGTAGCCCATATTGAGATACTATCAAATAAAATAACCACCTCTCATTTCTAGTTTCATTGTTTGAAAAACCATTTATATCCTATACAGTTCCCCTGTGATGTTTCCTACAAACATATTGCAGGGTCATGTGTCCTCAGGTTCATGGTTTAATAACATTGTGACACCTTGTAAGGTATGAAATATTTTTTAATAATGTTTTCATGGTTTATACAAAATATATGATTCATCAAAAAATTCTGTATTTTTTGATAATTGTTAAGAACTAACAATGAATTAACTATGTACCCAGGTCTGTCTTTCCAATCATTCAGTTATTGAATCCCCACACTCCCAAAAACTCATTCAAACTCTTGAGATGCCTATTAGGACTTACGACCAATCTATAAAAACATTTTGAGGAATTACAACTCAAATTATTATAATACAAAGGTCTACATATGATTTGGCCCATCCACTAAATGAACATTCAAATTAATTAATAAATTTTAACCTAATTCAAAAAATTGGATCTTACAACTACTAAACCATGGAACATATCTTCCCCGAGAATAATTAGATAATATTGAAATCATAAATCAACCAATATGGGTCAGTATTTTCCATTCAATCTACCATGTTGTCTCCCCAAAAACCAATATTATTTAAAGAATATCCTTAAAAATAGAGTATATAAGATTTTAAAACTATAACCATATTTTATAAAAAAAATAGGATTCATCGAGATTGTTCTTACCCAATCCCTTTAAACATGAGTCATAATCATGTTTCCTTATCATTCATCAATAGGCCAATGCCACTATCTTCCATGGGTATAGATTTTAACAACCAGTTCCTTTTCTTGTTACCACCAATATTATAAATTCTTTATTAAACATTCCCTCAATATCCTAGAGATACTCTCGTAACTATTCATTAATCAATTTAATGGCCAGTTTCCAATCTACCCAAGTATTCCTGGTCAGTCAAGTTTTCCATTAAATTCCATGAGTGACCTTTACACTACATTCATCTCATCCTAATTGTCTTCTATATATAGTTCCTCACTAACTACAAAAAATTCTTGAGTGAATTCATGATGAACCACATCTGTGAGACTAATTTTTTAAAATTAGAAAATATAACATATTACACATCACCAAACCCATAATCCAAAAGGCTTTATCCCAAAGTGGACAAATATTGTTTTAATTATTATAACTAAATCAAATATATGGATTCCATTTATGTGTCAAGGTCAACCCATATCCTAATCATTTTATTATCATACCACATTATCACCATATGTGCAATCCAGATGCAGTATCCATGGATTGCCACTAGCTACCACGAGTCTACTGTCGATGCTCGGATATCACCCCAATTTACATTTAAATATGCACCTAGAATTTCCAATAAATCTTATATAATTTGGTTTTAGTTATCCAATGGCATAATGATAGAAATGACTTCTTAACACCAATTGTGAATGTCTAATGACCCTTCCCACATGAGGGTCACCTATCAGCGAACAAAATCCCAATACCTTCCCTTTTTTAATAACCTATGTCAAATCAGTTAAAAATAATTTTAGAAAAAAACCCTTGTCCCATTAATCCTGATATATAAAAATTGTATTGGATAAGAACCCGCTCATACACAAGAGCCTGAAAAATCTTCACGGATTTCCCATACCCCTTTCTCAATAATGGTTCTCATGGAGTCCATTAAATTTAAAAACAAACTGATGGTCACCAACCATAGATGAATCATGGTATAATTCACACATAATGAATTACATTAAACATATCCTTGATCACAAATCTTAATGTGGCCTTCCATCAATCAATAAAAAAAATTGTGTATCTCAGCACGAGACAATGATCTAATAGAGTACTCAGGGCAATGCTGGGACATAGGAAATTATCCCCACCTAATATGGAGTATGATAATATTTCATTGATATGTGTGTTTTCTCCCTCCAAGACATGCTCACATCAACCATACATACAATCCTTTCAACAACTCCGAACATTATGAATTCGAACAATGTGTGTCTAGGCTAAAACATGAGTCAACCATCTCCCGAAACACAGTTTAAAATCAAGTGTTTCCCTAATAACAACAAGAATTCCTATAATTTACCTAAATCCCATGGTTTTAATTATAAGTATTTTCAAAATATTAAGTCGTTTAGACTCATCCCATACCTATCCACTCTTATATGCATAATATCAAACATTACGATATGAAACTAGTGTGAAAATACCATGCCACACACTGTGGGCATATATCCCATACCACCATGTTCAAGACCCAACTCACTCTACAGTGATTCATCCATAAATATTCCATGTCTAACCATTTTACTTGGAATTCATGTCTTATCGTAACAAAATACCACTAGAAATCCCCCCAAAATTAGGCATGCTTATTGTTCAAATTATTTATTAAATTACATCCCACCTCATGACATGATTTCAGTGACTAATTCATAGAGCACATGTTCAATGTTAAACTAGGATAGGAAAAAGAAAATCCATTCACATTGATTCATGTCTTGATACCAATCACCCTATGTTCGTTATTTAAAACCATAGGCATCATCATGGAAATATCACAAAATTCAATCATATTTTCTGTGTCATCCTTGAAATGTTCACACAACCATGTTCACTGGTTCTAAATGCATATATAATCCTCGGTACAACCTCTCAATTGGGTTTCCTTTTATCAAAAAAATGGTCCAAACCCATTAGGTATGACTTCAAAATAGATTAAGGTCATCTAGGTCTTCCACCTTTCCTTATTGATCAATTCTCAAAAAATGCCCACTAGGGTTATCCACATAACCCTATGGTCTATTACATGATAACTACATCCCATATAATGGTTCGAATTACATGGAATAATATATTCCTACAAAATCCCTCTAAATTACTAAAACCAGAATTAGGCTGGTTGATCATCGACCTATAAGGTTCAAACCTATCAACATAAGAATAATGAAATGGCGTTCCTATCATCATGTACATGACTTGATCATATCCTAACATAATAATAAGGAACTACTCACTAGAGTTCTATGGTTGGAACAAATTAATAGTATGTATATGACACTCATCGAGTATCCGTATATGGAAATACTCCATTGAGGATCAAATAACAAGATTACCACCCAACTACCATAGGGTTTTGTTTCATCAACTACGAGTCCTAACTAAATACAACAATCATGAGACATCACATATTATTCCTAGTAACTCTACTAAAAATAATATTAGTTACAATCATCAAGGGTGATACCGTAATATTCAATCCCCTAACTTTAACATAATGAATCAACTATTAAAAATAGATTCATTCCTAAAAGGCCACTAGGCCCAACAACCTAACCTTTAGGTCCAACACATCAAAGAAGGCCACTAAAACGTATGAGAAAACTCATCATTTTGATCAATGGTCACTCATTGAAAATTCTAAGGCTAACACTTAAACAATGGATCAAGCTACTAGAACCACATAAGGTTTTCATTTAATACACTAAATCATTCAAAATTCATTATTAAAATTTATAGAGGATAAAATATATGATTTTTAATGTAAAAGATACCAAGAAAAAAATTACAACTCTGCTTAGAAAATTATTTAGTTGTCACCAAGAACCATTCTAGGTGATTTTCCCCATAATTTCCTTGAAATGTATTTTTTACTATTAAGTTCTCACCACTGTATTAGTTAATGAAAACTTCAATTCCATGTTTTAGAGGAAAATAAACAATAGTTTATAATTGTAATTTTAAATTTCTATATCCTCATAACAAAAATGTCCAAATAAGAAAACGGGTCTTTATCATGTAATGGTGAATCAGTTAGGTAATATACCACAATACATTTATATGAAACACTGTATAAGTGGATGCTGAACTGTTAAATAACCAACAATATTTATTAAAAGATAACCCCCATCCAGTTAAATACTAAGGTATATAAATATTGAGGCAACCTACGAGGATTCCATTATGTATTCCAAGGTTCGTTTATATGGGAGGCCATATTCTATTTGTAGAGTCAGTACTCTATATTTTACAGTTGGAATCCCATTTATGTAAACCCCCTTAATAATAAATTCATCATATTTATAACAAACCTCCACAAGCACTAACTCTTATGCATAAGGAGTATAAAATAACCTAAAAGATCAATTCAATCATAAGAGGAATTAGTTATATGGCTTATCATTTAACTTTTACAAAGGTACTAGATTTTTTATGTTTCAATTGACACACCACATAACTAAAATCTATAAGTAATAAGGTGAATAAATATAAACAAACAAATTTCCTTGCGTTTTTAAATATCAAGACAATTTAAATTTCTAAGAATTTCAAAACCCTTTTATTTAATGATTTCAATATAGTAATTTATCGATATACAAATATATATTTCACGGTCTAGTTAAATGTGTTTTCCATTACCATTTTATAAGGTTCTATACTTTATAAGTTGTAATTGGCATTTCATGTAACCACAGACACCATTTTAAAATGGTTCAATCATATCGATCAATATTCAAAAAAATTAGATGCTCACTCACTTTATAATCTTGAATTTGTATACATTTAATTAAAACTACTAAGGTTCATCCCATGAAACCAATTGTTAACAGCTCATACATGACATAAATTGTTAGTTAAAGTTTCACAATAAATCTATTTTATAAAACCCCATTTGTTATAATTTAGAAATGTTAATGAACCAATTTCATATATCACATATCATGTATAAATTATATTAATTTCATATATATGTAACTCAATTACTATACTTCAACTATTAGGAAATCAAATAATGCAATATACATGGAATAGAATATGCATGGAACATGAATCTCTACATTAATGATACGATGCATGACCATAACATGACACTTTCCATATTCGATCATGAGCTAAATTTAAAAAATTTGTTGCATGAATAAAACTAAATAAATATTTCATTTTGAAATAATAATCAACTCTAATAATGATCCATCATGAAAAATATACCCATCCCAAGAAACATGATAATTCCCCCATGAATGGGTTGTCCAAAAAATGATCTATTAACCAAGTGATTAAACATTCAATGTCTCATATCTACCATACCATACTATTAAGACATGTAAAATAAAAATAAATCTATAATACGACATTGACACATCCTAACCTTAGAGCCACAAAAATGGTTCCTTGAACTGGTTGGAGATATGGAGACAAGTTCACCAAAACATTTTTCAAAGGATACCGATTAGTAGTCAGAATATGAAGGTTCTATAGTGGATATAATATATCCTCTTGATCATAAATGAATACCATTTAAGAATAAATAAATAGAATAAAGTGGATTTAAATCATCCCACTAATAATATTAAACGTCCTAAATACAAATCCATTATTATATAAAAAATATTGGTATGATGATACATAAATATAATAAGCATATATGGAATTTGTAATACATATTGTGAAAGTATTACATGGTCAATAAAATTCCCAATATACTAGCGCCATAAGTATCATGAGCACTCAACACTATCCTCTACTTCTATCCCAATATGTAAACCATCCATTATAAAGATATTTCTTTTTTCTAACAATAAAACATGAGTTTTATTCATATACCCAATGGAAGGTCAAATAGGATGTGAGTAAAACACAGTATTCCCCTATGGAAGTTTCTAATCCAAATCTATTTTATGAATAAAAAATGGGTAGTGTGTGTATGTTCATAGTAATATGTAAGGAAAATAAATATCAAATCATGATCTGGTTCCTCGTATGACCACTAGATGACTATACCTACTTCGTCCTATGCCAGAATGTCTTTGAAAATGAAATCATTAAATAAGAAAATGGGAATCAGGTCTCTAATCCCTTTTTTCCATGAGTAACACAAATTATGCGGGATCTATTGAAATTCTATGTAATGAATAAATGTAGATAATCATATGGGGTTTCACATTTAAAATACAGTTCCTTAGTCTATGAATATAAATCAAGGGGGTTTGGAACATCTTGTCAAATTATTAGAAATAAATAATATTGAGGATCACTATGTTTGACAGTGTGGAACACCATGTCTAATAATAATGAACCTAGTGTCCAATGATTGCAATTAGGATAAGAAACTACATGTCCAATAATATTTATAATGATAAATAATTCCAAGTCTGATAATAGGGAATCACTTGTAAAATACATTTAAGAATAATTAGGAACACCAAGTCTGATAATATGGAATGACATACCAAATACAGTAAATAAATGATTAGTTGTGTCATGTAAAACGTCACTTATTCAAAAAAAATCATACAGTTCAACATTCCATACAATCCCATCCATGTAAATACGTAATGAATCCCAAGTATCATATAAGGTATACTATAATTGGATGAACATTTTACTAAGTTTTTTCACATAGGCCATATTGATTATCCATGATAATCAATAATTTTATACAATTTAATTAAATCATTTCCAATTATCAATTCAATCATGAAACTAAATATTTAAATTTATAAATTAAAAAAGCATTTTGTTGGATGTATCTTTTCTAAAATATGATTCATCATGATAATTTCATTTTTCAAATTCATGTAATCAAGGTAGTGGATTATATGTGATTATATGTGCCACAAATACAACATAATTTATTAATTTTTAATAATATATCATAGTAGTCGAGAACTAGGTGGTTTATCCATTCAACATAATGATTCATTTCATTCTATTTATCATCTCAAATACATGTGAGAAAATCTTCATTCATTAAAATTTAATGATTTGTATATTCCCATGTACAATTACTTATCATTCAACAAGTCATTAATTCTGAACTAATCACATCCCTTTATAAGAGATTGGTTAAAAAACCTAAGAGTGTTTTAGATAATTACTATTATTTTCATCCAATGAAAATGATATGAAACACCCATGGGGGGATCCTTTTTGTGTTCATAACCTCAAAAAAATGTCATCGGGTTTAAAGACTAGAAGTTCATAGTCTAAGAATTGAATTAATTAAGTCAGAAAATTAAAGAGAAACATATAAAAATTCATCTGTTCAGCATAATGATGAAGTATAATAAACATTATATAATTTTAAGAAAAATATATAGAACACTTAACTCATGAATGGGAGTCTTTACTCCTCCAGTATTGTGATTTGATTTTAGTAGGAACTTGAGAAATTAGAGAAATTGATAAAAAACATAAAAATAATTTATATTACCTCGCATGGAAAAAAAATCCAATACAATTTTATAAATAATAAAATGAATGAGGACGAATCATAGGGTTATCTTTGGCTATCCAATAAATTATCAATAATTGAATTTAAGGCTATATGATAGGATCATTCCAATTCTAGGTGAGGTAGAGGGTGGTGATTGAACACCTTCTTGGAATGGGTAAATGAGGGAGGAATAATGAGTAAATAAACAAAATAAAGAGAGGGGGAAATTTTTTTCACAAATTTCAAATAGGGAAAAATATTTGGTAATATTGTTAAATTAATCATGTATCAACCAAGAGCTAAAACAATCCAAAGTCACATGGCCTCACACTGATAGGTGCATAGTTTGATAAATTAAGTGTATTTAATGAAGATATATTTTCTAGGAACCTCACCCCCTCTCATGGATATATGAAATGTTTGGAAAAACATTTCATGTATGTGTGGCTTGAATTTATTGTTTTTTGAATACATCATGCTATGTCATTTTTCATCGGGTGAATAGTTTGATAAATCATGTGAAATGTTCTTATTCCCAAATGATTGCATTGGACCTCCCACATGATTTATAAAAACCTTGTGGTTCCAAAAAAAGGTCATACAATTTATCCACATGGTTATGACTAACAATGTTCTATCCATGCAGATGAGGATGTCTCTCTGAAAATTTATTTTTCGAATCCTAATGCTTCCAAAACTCATATCGACACCTAAGATAATTATAAGGACTTAAAAACACAAAAAAAATCATATTTAGTCATTCTACCTTTATAAAATACATTTTTAATCGCAATATACTATTTGTACCTTTCTCCATATGAAAATTCATATTACATAGAAAACATTCACCCTGTTCAAAACATGGGATCTTACAATTTTAAACACTTTTAATTACTTTACTCTGATTTCCCTAATGATCTTTTCCAATTAACATTGAGGTTTCTTTATTTTTCATTTTTTAATTCTAAGTTAAAATTATTATTTTTTCAATTGAACATCCCTTTAATATATATTATTTATGTTTTTTTACTCCACATTTAATATAAAGGAAATACAAACAGGAATGAAAACAAACAATATAATTTTTACATGGTTCACCACTATTAGATAGTACAAAGATCATGTCATAAATAAATTATCAACACACTTAATCACTAAATATAACTACATGGGGGATATGTAATTATTACTTGCGAACCTTACAAATATATTTTTGGGATTAGGTACCACCACTAATAAGTCACAATTCCATTCGTCTTCAATGTGTGATGATATAAAAACATAACCTATAGTTTATAGAATTAATGGTCTACCAATCATTATGAATATTTATGACCACAATGATCATCATCACATCCTTTTTCTAGGTCTAGGTATATGAAATGTCAGTTTCGAAATCCAATTCCTCAAAAATAATATCTAAAATAATCTTGTTGAAAAAATATGTTTTTTTATTTTGTTGGATCATAATATGGTTTAATATTCCTTATGTTTCTCCTTCATTATTTCACCATAGTAGTAAAACATCCTCTATTTTTAAATTTGGATCTCAAATATTTTTTTGTTTAGATTTCATTTCCATAATCACTACAGGATTTTTTATTAAATTGTAGGACATAATTAAATGATTCAGCTTAATGATTCTTTATTTAATCAATTTAATATTTTTTTAGGTGCTCCAAAATATATAGTGTTCCATTTTTATTACCTTAAATTATATTTAAAAATATAATAAAACCCACCTAGTGAATTTAATACATGTCTATAAATATACATGATTATGGAATAGTCTTTACATCTATGTATGAGTTATCAAAATTCATTCATTCACCATGATGTTTTTCCAAAAACTATGGTTCATTAAGAAATCACATTCAAATACTAAGTTGTGGCATGTATCTTTTATAGTTTACCACATATTGGCTAGATCAAAAAATAAGACACTATTATCCTTTCATAGCTCATCTAAGATCATGAAATGATCTCATAAAACCTCTTTAAAAACTTAAATTATTGTGGTTTATTCCATTTTCGATGACGTAGAGGCTTGTGGGAATGGAAATTATCGAAACTCTACTCTTCATGAAAACTCTACTCTTCCATAATGATGTTATATAGTGTTTACATCTCCTATTATATAAGAGTTTAGAAAATCTCTTTCTCCATGGAATCAGCACCCTCAAATTTCTAACATCTTCTACTACTAAAATGATATTTACAACGTAGTGGTGTCATCTTGTTGCTCGTTTTTATTACTATACCTTTACATATTAAATAATAATTTTAATTATTACCGTTACACATTATCTATGTCACGACCCGCCCTCGGGTCCGTGCCGTGACTACCCCAAGCCCGCCTTCCATAGGCCAGGGGCTGGCGACTAGCACCAAGGCGTAATTCCCGGTAAAAAAGGGAAGGAATTGCCTTTGTAATGTAAACAAACACCACAGAGAAAGCAAGAGGAATGTAAACACTAAGCAAAAGCAGAGTACATCTGGAAGTGCAGAAAAGTAAAAGGGCCAGTATACAAACCCAAACTGAATGTAAAGTACAACTTGAAAGGGAAAACAGTTACTGTAAGTAAAAGCCACTACACCGAGCTGTCCACTGGAGATCCCACCTGAAGGGTGGGTACAGATAGCTCCACTGCTCCACGGGTCCCGCCGTCCGCTCCGAACACGTCCCGCCCAGTGGTCCACCTCCAGGTATCGTCCTGCTCTGCAAGCCTCATCCAAGATCAACGCTGTCCGTCGTCTGCAACCAACACAACGTAGTGCGGGCATAGCCCGTGCAGGGGTGAGTATAAGATACTCAGTAGGGACACTGAGACCCCTGTAGGTTCCCGAAATCCACAAAGGATAAACCACAAAGAAAAAATCAAACACGAAGTAACAACCGACAATGCTTAGGTATATGCCCATACATATACCTAAGTCATCAATTTCAAATACGCTCCAACCTCCGAGCCCAAGTACAACTCAGTCCACACAGAAAAGTAAACGTATTCCACACAGGAAAGAAAAACGTAATCCACACAGGATAGCACAACACAATCCACACAGGAAAGCAATTAGGATTCAGCTCACACCAGGATTTTCATTATCAAAACTGTAACTGCTGAAGAGCCCCATCTCTGAAGTGTACAGTGGTCCTGTCACGACTCCGAGGTACTGCTCACTAACCTAAGACTACTGAAGTACTCCTCCTGTCGAGTACCGCGGGTCTGCTGCCAACTACCGGGTGCTCCGTCCGCTGAGGGTCTGCTGCCAAATACCGGGCTCTCACCCAAATAGCCTACAGAGGTACTCCTTCAGTCGAGTACCGCGGGTTTGCTGCCAACCACCAGGCGCTCCGTCCGCCGTGGGTCTGCCGCCAAATACCGGGCGCTCCGTCCACTGGGCTAGTCGACTCACTCCAAGTCGAGTCGGTCGAGCAGTCTTCAGGTCTCAGCCGGCTACACGGTCTCCGTACTCCGTAGGCTCGTCTCCAGAATCACGGGTCTGCCGCTACAACCAAGCGCACTACCTCTATCGAGTAAAATAGAAGGTTCAGCTCACACAGGTAAACTTCATCGGATGACGGTGAAGATGATCACTGATCCATCTAAGTCGTCGGACCCACGAAGGATCGATAGGTACTAACCCCCGCAAAGACCCACACAGGATCGTAGCACTGTTCCACGTAGGATCGCTGAGTGCTGTAGTCGTCGTCGTCGAATCCACACAGGATCTCTGTACTGTCGTCATCACAGTCACAGTAGCAGTAGCAGTAGCACTAGGGTTCCGGCACACAGCAAGCTCGTTCGGAGGGTCCGCTCCACGAGCCGAGAGGCTGATACATCAACTGTCACAAAGTCCAGAGTTGATGTATCCAAAAGTTCCGTATCGTCAACAGGAACTCAACGCAATAGACGGCGCGTCGATCAGACGCCCGATCTGAGAGTTATTGGCATTTTCGTCTCCGGGGCCCGGTTGATTTTTAAGGCAAAACCATCCCGACCGTACTCCACCTGCGTCCAAACCTCGGGCATAGTATGCCAAAAGATCCGTCTCACTAAGAGGAATACAACAAAGCTGACGGCACGTCAATCGGACGTCAGTAGCTCAAGATATGAGCGTTTCCGCTCCGAAGGTCCGGTTGGTTTCATGTACGAACCAACCTGGCCGAACTCAAAGTAATCCGAAACCTTGAGTGCGATATACCGACACGACCGTCTCGATCCAAGGATCGCATCACCGCTGACGGTTCGTCAATCGGACGTCCAGTCTGAAAGATATCAGCCTTTCCGTCTCACACCCTCCCTGGGAAACTTCCCAGGAAGTCACCCATCCTGATCACTACTCTAAGCCAAGCACGCTTAACTACGGAGTTTTAACCACGTAGACTCCCAAAAAAGAAGGTGCGCCTTGAGTATAGTATACTGAAACGTCCGTCTCGATCCAAGGATCGCGTTGCCGCAGACGGTTCGTCGATCGGAGATCCGTGGCTCAAGTTATGGCCAAAAGACTGAAGTCGTCTTGAAAACGGGGGGGGGGGGGTCCGGGTCCGGGCCGACCCGGCCCGACCCCCCCTGGGTCGGCCCGAACCGGGTCGACCCGACCCGGGTCCGACCCGGCCCGGCCGGCGACGGACCGGAGCGGCGGCGCGGTCCGGCGCGGCGGCGCGGTCCGTCGCGGCTAGGGTCACGCGCGGGGGCTAATCCCCCGCTTCCCGCAAGGCGGCGCGGCTTAAGAGCCGCGCCTTTTTGGAGACTGGCCCCCCCTCGTGGGGGCCCGCTTTGAAGGCAACCGGGGGGCCGCCTGCCCCCCTCAAGGAAACCGCCCCCCTCTCTTAAATGAGGGGGGTTTTTGAGCTGGCCGGGGGAATTAAATTCCCCCGGCCTTTGACCTTCCGGCCGGCTACCTGGCCGGCCGGTTTTTCTCCAACCGGACCGGAAAATCCTGTCCCCTTTCCGGCTTCCGACGCCGGCGGCCTGAAACTGACCGCAGTGTTCGTCGTCCGGCGCGGTGCGATGGCACCGCGCCCCTTCGCCGCGCCTTCCATTTCCCTCGACGCGGCGCGACGGCGTCGCGTTCTTGATGATTCTTCCACAGCGCGGCGCGACGGCGTCGCGCAATATAATCGGGCGAATAACCGTGTGGTGCGACGGCACCTCACCACCTTGTTTCATCCGCAATATAAAACATCAAGAACGAAGGAGGGGGTTCGGCCGTGTTCATGCGGTCCGGCCCCATCACGTTAAACAATAACACATATTTAAAAACCTCACGTTAGTCACTCTAGAACCACGAACAAGGATAAATAAATAAACAATTAACAACCACCCCTACCTTGGGTATAAGGTTCGAAGATTTGTCAACGTCCCGCGGAAGACAACGTCGCGGGGATCTGGCGTCGCGGTAGTCGTTCGTCAAATCCGTTGACGAAGAGATACGCCCGAAGAGATACGTCGTTGGCGAAACTTCGTATGCCGATTAAGGAAGTCCGAGGAGGAAGCGGCGTTCCCTTTCATTGACACGGAAGACGAAGAAGAGAGGAGCGGCGTTCTTCGTCGGAGCTTGAGCGTTCTTTGTCAAGCTTGAGCGTTCTTCGTCAAAGTTTGAAAAAGAAAGAAAAGCTCTCAAATCCTCACAAGATGGCTAAAGAGCTCTAACCCAACAAAAGAAGATAAGAGCTTATTTTATTCACAAACTTAACAAAAGAATTTCAAAGGTTTGAAATTCAAAAAGGATAACTCCAAAATTAAATAACAATTGTCATGTCATTTAAAGAGGGGTTAAGGGAGTTTGAGAGAAGATGAAAAGTTTAGGGTTCTTGTGGGCCCCACCACACTTAATCCTCTCAAGGGAGGTTAAGTGGGTGTGGGTCCCACCCATAACTTCCTTTGAGAGAAGCTAACCAACACGTTTAAATAAAAATTTGTAATGCAAAATTTTTATTTAACTTATTCTAAACTCCCAAAAACTAACTCTCAACCCGAAATAAACGCAACCTCGGAAAAGGTCTCCTTAAGCGAATATCGGTGCTGCGAGTTAATCGGTGCCCTAAGATTTCAATTCCGAGCACCAGATCACAAGTTAGAAATTCCCGCTCGTTCGTTCACTGAACGTACCCGAGCCAAACTTCGGAAATTGATTCCGGGCACACCGGGCCTCGGAATCAGGTGCTGTCAGAAACCACGCTCTTGTAAAATTCCAAAGAAAATTAAGAAAAAATTTCCCTTGAATTTTACGGGTCTTTACATTACTCCCACCTCAAGGCTTTACGTCCCCTTAAAGATACAAAAAAACTAGGAGAACAAAATAGGGTACTGAGCACGCATCAGAGCCTCCCGCTCCCATGTGCTCTCCTGGAGGTTTCTGTGCTGCCATCTGATGCTCACAAAAGGAATCGATCACCCACGCAGTACCCACTCCTGTCGATCCTCTATCTCCACCGAAACCTCTGTAAAATTCGCCCCATCGTCAACGTCAAGCTCCCCATGGTCAATGATGTGCGTCGGGTCGTGCACGTATCTCCTCAGCTGAGATACGTGGAAGACTTCGTGCACCCGGTGCAACTGAGGTGGCAGAGCCAGGCGATAAGCCACCTCGCCAACCCTGCTGAGGACCTGAAAGGGTCCAATGAAGCGCAGAGATAACTTGCCGCCTCGGCCAAATCTCTGAATACTACGTCGAGGTGAGACTCGCAAGAAGACGTGGTCGCCATACTCGAACTCCAGTGGCCTCCGCCTCCTGTCAGCATAAGGCTTCTGCCGGCTCTGAGCTGTACTCATCCGCTCCTGGATGACCTGGACCTTCTCTGTCATGGGCTGGACCATCACAGGTCCCACAAGTGCTGCAAGATTTCTTCTTTGCCGACAAGAGAAATCTGGTCTCATCCCCTGGATGAACCACATTCATTGCCTAATACAGTCAATCCTAACATGGATGATACTAATCCATACCAAGGATGACATCGTAAGGCCTCGACGCTACTACCAAGAGATCCAACCATTACTCTCGCCTCCAAGAGTTGAGTCACACTTTCGGCATCAGTGTGTGGTAACTGGGTCTCCTCCCGTAGATGTCTCACAAGTGAGGGTCAAGTCAACAGTCAAACTGGAACCTCTTAGTAACAACACAAAAGAGGACAGGAATGAAAACATCACAAGGTATGCGTCTTTTATTATTGCAGCTCATAATACAAAGACGCTACACAATAGCAACAAGGAACTAGAAGTACAAAGGATGTATCCACTAGTTCTGCTCCTATCCATCTGCTCCCAGAGCTCCATGATCGAAGGTCTCGGCTGCCTGAAGCTGAGCTCTCGCTTGTTCACCTACTCCCTCTGGTCGGGGTGGACCTCCTGGTGGTGGTGGTGGCAAAGCCTCAAAGCATCGTCCACCACCTGCTGCTCGGCCACCTCCTCTGCCTCGTCCGCCTCCTCCCAGCGGATTGCCACGGTCGAACCTCTGCCTCTGCCAGGGAGGTTCTTCACTTAACTACTGATCATCAGCATGGCGGGTCAGACAGTCACGAGCCATGTGACCAATCCTGCCACAGGAGTAACACTGCCCACTCTCGGCACGCCTGGCTCTGACTCCACCACGGATCCCTCGCACAACTGAGCCTGAGTCGTGCAGTCGGCCACCGGTAGGTTTGGTATGCCTGGAACCCTGAGTCATCTGTCGGCTACCTGCTGCCGAAGACTCCGCTATCTGCCTCCCTACGGTAGGTCTCGCTGTGGACTCAGCTAGGAAGCTCTCGATCAAAAGAGCCCGCTCCAGTACTCCTGTCTGAGTCGGTATGCTGAGGGAGATCAGCGATGCCCTGATCTCGTGTCTCAAACACTGCTCAAAGGTCCGGGCCCGGAAGAATGGGTCCCGTACCATGTCGGTCGAGTAGCGCGAGAGATCAGTAAATCTCGCCGAGTACTGAGCGATCGTCATGCTGTCCTGCCGCAGCTGAAAAAGCTCCTGGATACGCACTGCACGAAGGGTGGCTGGGACGAACTCTGAGCGGAAGAGGCTCTAAAAGTCCATCCAAAGTAGAGATGCCTCATCATGCACCTGGAGCATCAAGCTCCACCATCGTCCTGCTGCTGCGTGTAGTAGGCTCACAGCGAGGATCACCATGAGGTCTGCTGGTATCCTCACTAGCCTAAACACACGTACCACTGCCTCCAGCCAGTCCTCGGCTGCCTGGGGATCCATCTCCCCGTGAAACCTGGGTGGTCGTTGGCGCTGAAACTCATGCAGTGCGCTGAGGCGACGTGCATCGTTAGCGGCTGGCGCTGGAAGCATCGGGGCCTCGGCGGGTAGTGCTACCGCCGGTGCCACTGCTGACAAAGGGCCCTGCACCGAGGCCTCGTCGCTCGGTGGGCTGTCATCACACTCGACTCTCAGAACCCTAGCTGGCTGCCGTCGTGGGGCCATCCTGAATAGGAAACAGGTGTGCCACGGTCAAACAGTATACCTGGTGAGCTGACATAAAGAAATCACAAAGAAAACATTAAAACACACACGCAATCAATGTTTTCGTGCATTAAGTCGGAAATCAGAAGTCAGGGTCCTGGTGTACGGATACGTCGGCTGCCGCACCAACACTGGACTCCCTGGACTGATAACCACACTCAATATGCTAAACATTATTGCTTCACATATAAAAGATCAGAGTTCGCGGTAGAACCGAACTCCTCTGATACCAATTTGTCACGACCCGCCCTCGGGTCCGTGCCGTGACTACCCCAAGCCCGCCTTCCATAGGCCAGGGGCTCGCGACTAGCACCAAGGCATAATTCCCGGTAAAAAAGGGAAGGCATTGCCTTTGTAAAGTAAACAAACACCACAGAGAAAGCAAGAGGAATGTAAACACTAAGCAAAAGCAGAGTACATCTGGAAGTGCGGAAAAGTAAAAGGGCCAGTATACAAACCCAAACTGAAAGTAAAGTACAACTCGAAAGGGAAAACAGCAACTGTAAGTAAAAGCCGCTACACCGAGCTGTCCACTGGAGATCCCACCTGAAGGGTGGGTACAGATAGCTTCACTGCTCCACGGGTCCCGCCGTCCGCTCCGAACACGTCCCGCCCAGTCGTCCACCTCCAGGTACCGTCCTGCTCTGCAAGCCTCATCCAAGATCAACGATGTCTGTCTTCTGCAACCAAGACAACGTAGTGCGGGCATAGCCCGTGCAGGGGTGAGTATAAGATACTCAGTGGGGACCCCGAGACCCCTGTAGGTCTCCCGAAATCCTTAAAGGATAAACCACAAAGAAAAATACAAACACGAAGTAACAACCGACAATGCTTAGGTATATGCCCATACATATACCTAAGTCATCAATTTCAAATACGCTCCAACCTTCGAGCCCAAGTACAACTCAGTCCACACAGGAAAGTAAACGTATTCCACACGGGAAAGAAAAACGTAATCCACACAGGATAGCACAACACAATCCACACAGGAAAGCAATTAGGATTCAGCTCACACCCGGATTTTCATTATCAAAACCATAACTGCTGAAGAGCCCCATCTCTGAAGTGTACAGTGGTCCTGTCACGACTCCGAGGTACTGCTCACTAACCTAAGACTGCTGAAGTACTCCTCCTGTCGAGTACCGCGGGTCTGCTGCCAACTACCGGGCGCTCCGTCCGCTGAGGGTCTGCTGCCAAATACCGGGCGCTCACCCAAATAGCCTACAGAGGTACTCCTCCAGTCAAGTACCGCGGGTTTGCTGCCAACTACCAGGCGCTCCGTCCGCCATGGGTCTGCCGCCAAATACCGGGCGCTCCGTCCACTGGGCTAGTCGACTCACTCCAAGTCGAGTCGGTCGAGCAGTCTTCTGGTCTCAGCCGGCTACACGGTCTCCGTACTCTGTATGCTCGTCTCCAGAATCGCGGGTATGCCGCTACAACCAAGCGCACTACCTCTATCGAGTAAAATAGAAGGTTCAGCTCACACAGGTAAACTTCTTCGGATGATGGTGAAGATGATCACTGATCCATCTAAGTCGTCGGACCCACGAAGGATCGATAGGTACTAACCCCCGCAAAGACCCACAGAGGATCATAGCACTGTTCCACGTAGGATCGCTGAGTGTTGTAGTCGTCATCGTCGAATCCACACAGGATCTCTGTACTATCGTCGTCGCAGTCACAGTAGCAGTAGCAGTAGCATCAGGGTTCCTGCACACAGCAAGCTCGTTCGGAGGGTCCGCTCCACGAGCCGAGAGGCTGATACATCAACTGTCACAATGTCCAGATTTGATGTATCCAAAAGTTCCGTATCGTCAACAGGAACTCAACGCAACAGACGGCGCGTCGATCGGACGCCCGGTCAGAGAGTTATTGGCATTTTCGTCTCCGGGGCCCGGATGGGTTTTAAGGCAAAACCAACCCGACCGTACTCCACCTGCGTCCAAACCTCGGGCGGATTATGTCAAAAGATCTGTCTCACTAAGAGGAATACAACAAAGCTGACGGCACGTCAATCGGACGTCCGTAGCTCAAGATATGAGCGTTTCCGCTCCGAAGGTCCGGTTGGTTTCGTGTACGAACCAACCCGGCCGAACTCAAAGTAATCCGAAACCTTTAGTGAGATATACCGAAACGACCGTCTCGATCCAAGGATCGCATCGCCGCTGACGGTTCGTCAATCAGACGTCCAGTCTGAAAGATATCAGCCTTTCCGTCTCACACCCTCCCTGGGAAACTTCCCAGGATGTCACCCATCCTGATCACTACTCTAAGCCAAGCACGCTTAACTATGGAGTTTTAACCACGTAGACTCTCGAAAAAGAAGGTGCGCCTTGAGTATAGTATACTGAAACGACTGTCTTGATCCAAGGATCGTGTTGCCGCAGACGGTTCGTCGATCGGAGGTTCGTGGCTCAAGTTATCTCCAAAAGACCGAAGTCGTCTCGAAAACGGGGGGGGGGGTCCGGGTCCGGGCCGACCCGGCCCGGCCGGCGACGGACCGGCGCGGCGGCGCGGACCGGCGCGGCGGCACGGACCGGCGCGGCGGCACGACCTGGCGCCGCTAGGGTCACGCGCGGGGGCTAAGCCCCCGCTTCCAGCAAGGCGGCGCGGCTTAAGACCCGTGCCTTTTTGGAGACCGGCCCCCCCTCGTGGGGGCCTGCTTTGAAGGCAACCGGGGGGCCGCCTGCCCCCCTCAAGGAAACCGCCCCCCTCTCTTAAATGAGGGGGGTTTTTGAGCTGGCCGGGGGAATTAGATTCCCCCGGCCTTTGACCTTCCGGCCGGCTACCTGGCCGGCCGGTTTTTCTCCAACCGGACCGGAAAATCCTGTCCCCTTTCCGGCTTCCGACGCCGGCGGCCCGAAACCGACCGCAGTGTTCGTCGTCCGGCGCGGTGCGATGGCACCGCGCCCCTTCGCCGCGCCTTCCATTTCCCTCGACGCGGCGCGACGGCGTCGCGTTCTTGATGATTCTTCCACAGCGCGGCGCGACGGCGCCGCGCAATATAATCGGGCGAATAACCGTGTGGTGCGACGGCACCTCACCACCTTGTTTCATCCGCAATATAAAACATCAAGAACGAAGGAGGGGGTTCGGCCGTGTTCATGCGGTCCGGCCCCATCACGTTAAACAATAACACATATTTAAAAACCTCACGTTAGTCACTCTAGAACCACGAACAAGGATAAATAAATAAACAATTAACAACCACCCCTACCTTGGGTATAAGGTTCGAAGATTTGTCAACGTCCCGCGGAAGACAACGTCGCGGGGATCTGGCGTCGCGGTAGTCGTTCGTCAAATCCGTTGACGAAGAGATACGCCCGAAGAGATACGTCGTTGGCGAAACTTCGTATGCCGATTAAGGAAGTTCGAGGAGGAAGCGGCGTTCCCTTTCGTTGACACAGAAGACGAAGAAGAGAGGAGCGGCGTTCTTCGTCGGAGCTTGAGCGTTCTTTGTCAAGCTTGAGCGTTCTTCTTCAAAGTTTGAAAAAGAAAGAAAAGCTCTCAAATCCTCACAAGATGGCTAAAGAGCTCTAACCCAACAAAAGAAGATAGGAGCTTATTTTATTCACATACTTAACAAAAGAATTTCAAAGGTTTGAAATTCAAAAAGGATAACTCCAAAATTAAATAACAATTGTCATGTCATTTAAAGAGGGGTTAAGGGAGTTTGAGAGAAGATGAAATGTTTAGGGTTCTTGTGGGCCCCACCACACTTAATCCTCTCAAGGGAGGTTAAGTGGGTGTGGGTCCCACCCCTAACTTCCTTTGAGAGAAGCTAACCAACAAGTTTATATAAAAATTTGTAATCCAAAATTTTTATTTAACTTATTCTAAACTCCCAAAAACTAACTCTCAACCCGAAATAAACGCAACCTCGGAAAAGGTCTCCTTAAGCGAATATCGGCGCTGCGAGTTCATCGGTGCCCTCAGATTTCAATTCCGAGCACCGGATCAAAAGTTAGAAATTCCCGCTCGTTCGTTCACTGAACGTACCCGAGCCAAACTTCGGAAATTGATTCCGGGCACACCGGGCCTCGGAATCAGGTGCCGTCAGAAACCACGCTCTTGTAAAATTCCAAAGAAAATTAAGAAAAAATTTCCCTTGAATTTTACGGGTCTTTACAATCTATGTTACCTTGATTAAATATCCTCAATGGTGTGGCTCTAGATTCTATATAATATATTTTCTCCTCAACTCTTATGCATGTAAGAATTATTCCTTTATATAGGTAGTCCAATTCCTAGATTACATTCTTGAATCATGTTTCACATTTTGTACTTGAGTACTATATTATTGGTGACTTTTTTATACACTTATTCCTTCACATCTTCTTTATATTAATTTTAAATTCATATTTGTATACCATACACCAATGCGATGTTCCCATTTGTAAATTTATTCTTGATTTATTCCATATTACTATGGTTTAGGATTACACTCTAAATAAAATATGGATGTATAGACTATTATTATTCATCATAGACCACTCCAGTTTTTTAGAGTGGAAATGCCAACATAACTTCTATATGGAAGTATTGGGGAGTATTTAAGGTCCACATTTCATATATAATGTCAGAAAATATCTTTTGTCAATCATCCAATTATATTATCAAAAAATCAAACACAAAACTATAAGGTTCCAATAATTATCCATTTTTTATTTATTAAAAATATAATAATCTTTCTTATACCCATTTGGAAGTGAAATCCAATGTATGAACTACATCCACATTTATACTAAATTTTTAATCCCTTCAATGTTTGAGTTTCATGGGAATTATTTCCCAAATTCATTGGGTACACATTTCCCCTTAGTTATCCCAATTTTGAAATAATTTCCTTTATCTCCTGCATTTAGAAAATAATGGGTCTCCTAATGTTTATTTATTCTACCTTCTAAGATGTGGAAAAATCCATTCTTTGTTATCTGTATTTTTTAGTTGTTTCTTTACACCATTTATTTCATACCAATTATAACAAATTCTAGTTAGAATGATAAATTATAAAATTTTACTCAAATATAAATTTCATGAGACCTAAAAATAATCAATTAAATTAAATGAGGGAATTTATCACATAACATATGGTATATAAAAAAAATCCCCCTTCCTACTAAGCTTGGGTTTATTATATGAAGCGAGAGTCTAATTTATGAAGAAAAAGGAAATCTATGTCACTCATTGATTCTAATAAAACCATATAAAATTTTTAAATTAAAATTTCATAACAAAATCTCAACCTGTTATTTCATCACAACTTCAAAAAATCCATTAGTAAATTACTAAGAAATAAAAAAGTGTGATAAACATTCATCTTAAAAAATAAATTGATAAAATTCCGAAATATCAATTTGTATATTTCATTGTATTTTCATGTATTCTAGAATATCATAGGTTCTATCATTCAAATATGAGCATAAAAAAAAATTTAACGTACATCAAACTCTCCCCTGGAGTCCTCATATCTTAAAACCAATAATCGATTTTATGTTTATGGATAACACTTGTAGGGGAATAAATCATCCTTAATTATAGCATCATCCATTGAAACTGAAATTATAGAATTATCGCACCATATAAGTTTTACATTTTTACAATAATATTTCTTGGAAAACAGGTTTTATTATGTAGTATTAATAAACAACTAATACTTATTTTCAACACATAATATAAATAGTCATGAAACATACTCATATAGTTTATTCCATATCAAAATTTTCATTTTTTCCATGGTAGTTTTCCACTAAATCAATCTTCATATATCAATTATTATCCATTATTTTCATTTAGTTACCATTTATAATATAAAGTTATTTTAAATATATCACTAATTGATTCTGGATGTCTTTTGAACATTTTATCCTATCATTCGATACATTTTACATTGATTTTTCATCATTGAAATTTTCTATATCATGAACCATTATTCTTGATACCAATAATGACATAAAAAAATTTAATCGCCTCGTTCTTCATTAATTTTTATCTTCAATAAATTTTTTATTTCATCATTTTCATGAGATTTTGAGCACACCTACCAAATTTATTGAATCTACCATAGTTTTATATACCCCTTAAAAATATATAGACTAAATTTAATGAATATGATGAGAGGGGTAACTTATATATTAATAAATGTTTATGAGGATGGCGGGACTCTATAAAACTCCATTTCACCTTTGTCCTTTTTCTTAGGTTCTATTTTCATATCTGAATTGTTTTTAGTGGAATTAGGTATTTTCCTCACTTGTTTGGAATTATTCTCTTATTCAATATAAATAAAACAATTTTTCATTTGATAAATAATTTTACCAAAAAGTATTATATTTTTGATAAATTTATACACTTTTCTTTTTCCATTTTATATATTTTTTGAGATACCCATTTATGGACTGTTAGAATTTCCAAGACATACCATACCACGGGAAACTTCTTTCACAATGTCATTTTTAGTTTTTACATCATGTAATCATATATAATTATTAAATTTATTATTTTTTCCTTTGAAATATATTTATTATTATGATGTAATGTTGAAAATCATCTTCACCTTAATTTCAACATTGAGTTCTTCTATATATATTTTTTTGGAATATATTTTTGATCTAAATAGGGTTTTCTTTAAATATATGTTGATTATCCCTTTATTACCTATTTAATATCTACTAAAATTTATATTTGGAGTAGGGTTAGTATTGAAAAAATAATAAAAATTATAACCATGTAACTTCTATTATGATTATTAACAAAACAATTCACGTCATCCAACATCTGCACAATATTTAATGTGCTCCAATTCTTCAGATCAAAAAATATAATAGGTGTCGATTCATCCTAGAAAAGTCGAACATATTTATGAATACATAATTGTATCTAATATGGTTATAATAACCTATATTAAATACATTATTAAATATTTTTAATGAACATTAAAAATATTCCCATTTCATGAGAATTTTATAAGGTTTCCTTCTCCTCATGCCTCAAGGATCCCTCCCTATATCAAATACAATATTTTCACATAGAATATGGCATTGTAGTCATGGATTTTTTTTATTCTAATATTATGAGATATAATATTTCCCATTATCTTTATTATCACATATTTAAGGGTAATACGAAAATATAAATCAGCACTGATCATAGTCTTACCCTTGGAATTATATATCTCTAATTCTTTCTAGGATGAGTTCATCCCATTCCACATTTACTTGATATTTTCTCTTCTATTTTAATGTTTATAATATATTTATTTCTAAATAGACTCCCAAAAAGTCATCTCATATTACAATACCATGGTAATTGAATATAGTTTATCACTTTTCTCCTTCATCTTCTTGTTTATTTGAGAAATAGAGTCTTTAAGGTATAAAATTTCTGATTTTTTCAATTATTTATCCACAACTAATCTAAGAAGATTATTAGTGAATTAAAATTTGATTACATTCTTGTTCTGAGCCTCTTTTTTATATTATTTTCCTTAACATAAGATTTTTTATTTTTAAATTTAGAAGTTATCACTGCCAAAAACTCATCATTAGAATAATTAATTACCTAAAATATACATTCATTTTAACAAGCCAGTCATTTAAATTTTTTTTCTTGATGACCTAAATATCAAATAACTTGATTCAAATATCTTGAGACTTATTCTATTTTTTACACTTTATATTTTATTCTCGTAATTATTTATCCAACTCTTCTACTTATTGGATATTTTCCCTTCTTTTCCTCCTTGGAATCCTTTTTTCATTAGATGTATAAAAATTATTGAGCTTATTAGTCTTTTAAATTAATCATGAAACACCATTAAATATATAAATATATCATATAATTAATACTTCATATTATACTTTTTCATACTACTAGATTTCTTCAACATGATACCAAATTAATAAAAAATGGTTCCATGTTATGGAATTTATCCAAACATCAATATATTTTTTATTGTTGTATCATTTTTCATTATATCAAATAAAATAAAAATAATTTGTTAAATTAAAATAAAACCAATCAGCTCATATCAATGTAAAATAAAATCAATTAAAAATAAACAAATGATTTGATACCAATTTTATGTGATGTTCTCTAGACACACACTCTATATTTTGATGCTAAAAATACATAAATTTACTAAATAACATTGATACCATGTGATATGATATAAGATAAATTTTCAAAAACTTGGTAATATTATTAAATCATGGTATAATCAAACAAAAATTAGAGAAAAAATTTCTTTAGTGTTTTTTAGGACTATATACATATGTAATATATATTACAACACATGTGAACATTTCTAACCAATCAAAATCCCCCAGACTCCATTCTAGACTTCCTATATGTTATACTTCCTATCATAACCTGGGGAGTGGAAACGTAATAAATGGGAGAGATCAAAATATCAATTATGGTAAACTTTTCATCCTATAATCAAATGATAGATCATAATAATATGAAAAATCATTGGAAGGTTGAAAATTTATTATTTAAGAGAACTTTTAAGAATAAAATTATTTAATGAAATATTTATATAAGGACTTTTAATTATAAATAAATTAATTTATACCATGAAAAAAGAGTGCAGAATAATGATATGAAAAAAATTATCCATGGAGCATAATCATAGGTATATGACCTAAAAATACACTAGGAACCCCAAAAAAATAGAATAAAAAATAAATTGGAACAAACATTTTCATATGGAATCTATAACATTGTGAAAAGAAATTTTCACACATTACGTTTTAAAAAATCAATGCTTCCTATTGTGATAAAAAAATGTCAATTCTTCTTGTTGTAAAGAAACAAAATTTCGAAACTTAATATCTTTATCTCATGATATATAAATCATTAACCATTGAATCTGTTGGATATATAGGTCTCTACATGTAAATTATCCAATGATATTGGTTCTAATAGAAAATAACCATTAATCAAAACATTATGAATCCATGAAATAAAAATATTGTTAGTGGCATTTTGGGATGGAATCCCCAAAATCGAACACATTATTGTAAACCTTTAATACCCAAAATTCCTTCAGTAGAAAATAATATTTCATAGGAACATTTATAAGGTGATTCATGAAAAATAATTACCAAGCAATGAAATACATTTGAGATAAATAGGCAAATGTTGGTGAAACAAAAAAATAATGTTTAGAATATTTTTCCAACATTTTCATAAAACAAGAAGTTATAAATCAAAATAAAAATGGAATATATGAAATAACGAGGTGAAAACATTAGAAAAATGTTATATTTTAAAATAATCTTCAATAATAAATCCTATAAATGTAATAAATGTTTCCAAAATGAAAATGTTTATTACAAAAAAACATTTTATATTGAAATGATTTTAAATGTTTTTAATATAATGAAATACCTTAAATGCAATCCCACAGAATCGAAAAAAATTAAAAATAATATCATTGAAAATATTATAAAAGAAATTTGAATGGAAAATGAGATAACACATAATAGTATTTTCAAATATAAATGAGAAATGGATGAGAATGGAAAATATATACATGGAAGAAAAATCATAGTTTAAAGAGAGAGAGAATTATTCTGAATAATATAATTCTTATATAGGGTATTATAACATAGAGGATTAGGATTTAAATATAAATAAAAACATTACTATATTTATAATGATAATTTAAAATATAAAATCATATGGAGGATTAAATAAATATTATAATAAGGATGATCATGATGATATATTATCAATCAAAAAAAGAGTTTGAAGTTATCAATATATGTTGTGACTTTAGAAATGTTTTAATAAAACTCTATTGACATAGTGAAACTAAAATTGATCTTATAATTCCATAATTAAAATATAATTCATGACATGATATATCCAATAGTAAATATATAAACCATTTAAATGAAACTAATTCCATAAACAAAACATATCTAAAATAAATGAAATTGAGAAGAAAAACAAATCCCTTGTATTCTCACTTACTCAAAAATTCTCTAACCTATTATTTAATATAAATAACTATATTAATATCTTATTAAAAATTATTATAAATATCTGTATACTTTTATAAATTTCTTTTATAATTTCTCTATAATTGTATATTAGTTAGATATTATCTATTTTCGATATTGATTGTGAGTAATATTGATTGTTTTGAACTAGTTTCATATCATCCAAATGTTCATAATTATAATATTATTAAAGATATAATATAAATTTATTTTTCATTATTCCTTAATTTCCCATTCATTATATTAAATCCATGGATATGGATAACGAAAAAGGAAGTTAGGATGAAACTGTTCTGGCATGATTAACAATCAAAAGTTGATTTATTAAAAAATATATTACATATTAATGAAAAATAAAAAAACAATTAAATAAATTATTATTGAATTAGCTAAATATTATATAGGATACATTAATGTTTCATGGTTTACACATTATACCATTATTCGTGATGGTGGGAAAACCGAACCAAATGAGAGTGTGTTATAATGAATTTACAAGTAAAAATATGTAATTATATCATGTTAATAACCCATTTCAAAAACTATAATCATTTAAAAAATATAGTATATATTCATTAAAATAATTATTAGAACAATACTTGATGGGTGCAGATGAAAAACATAATTTTTCTTTTGTAGAGGCGGTAGTCATCCCTACAAATGATATTTAAATACATTTCACAATGACTAGGATAGAATAAAGGTATATGAAAATTATAATTTTTTTCTTATATTATTAAAATATTAATCATATTAATTTAAAAAATATTCAATTTTTTCCATCCATGAAAGATAGCGATGAAAAATGAACCACATCATTTCGTTGTGGCGGTAGTCCTCAAGTACACACGATTGATGTTGTTTTGTTTTTTAGTAGATGGAATGTATTTAATAATGGTTGAAAAATAATATAATAACATTATCGTATATTAATAAAACTTTTTTATTTTTATTATGGATGATATAATATTTTTTTATGACTATGTTTTGGAATAAAAGCCAAAGAAGTATGAAATAATCATGTTGAGAAAATGAGATTTATCTTGTAAGTATCCTTGGAAATGAAGGGTTTATGATAACTAATTGAAACATAGGAAAATGAAAATTATATGAGTTTATATATTTATAATAAAATTAATTGTATCATAATTAAATTCAATGTAATAATAATTTTCTGAACGGGAGGAATTCATCCCCTTTGATAAGTTAAGAAAATGTAACTTTTGTGGATACCCATTTTTTCATATTGTGAATGATACTATTCGAGGATCAATAGATCCAAAATTGATAAATAACTAATTATATCATGAGATAAGGTACATCTAACTTTTAAATATCCTTTAATCACATGTTTTAAACATTTTACATTTCATTTACCAAGATATGTTTTACATTTTACCACTTTTCTTTTTATATAGGAAACAAGATTTTTACAAAGTAGTATATGTTTTAATAAAACTATAATATAGCAACTATTAAAACTTTTGGGATAGATGAACCTAAATTTAAAATACCTTTAGACAAATTAAATTTAAAAAGAATATTAAATTATCTTTTTATTTAAAACATTTTATATGTAGAAGAAAACAATTTTGTATATAAAACTAAAATTTTAATATTTTTGTGCCCTTAATATTATTTTCTATTGATTAATAATTAAAAGGATGATAAAATATTTGTATATATGTGTAAATATAATATAAAATCCATCTGATAAAATATATCATTTTAATTTATTGTATAAAAAATTTCACAAAATTTATAAACTAATTATTGGAAAATAACCCTTTCATTATTATCAGGGTCATTAAATTTAATTTTATTAGTCAGAAAATTAGAAATAAAAATTAAATTTATCTAAATAAATAATATAAACATTTTTTTGTCAAATATTATAACCATTTTTTTATATTTAATTTCTAAAATCAAGGATTATTTTAATATAATGAAATATAATGAAATTTAGAGAAAAAAATACTTATGTTTCCAAATTGTTAAAGATTGGTTTTATAAATTATACATATTATATTTAAATAATTTATTTTAATTTATAAATATTTTTTAAAAATGAAGTGGTTTTTGAATACTTTTATGCCATTATTATGTTATAATAATTTCATAAATGTGATAGTATTAATAAATTCAATATCATTCAATATTTTCTAAAAAGTCAATTATTTTAGAAAAAATACCAAACAAATTATACAAAGATAATATTAAAACTACTAATTTTAAAATTTAGTTAATTTTAAAAATATAAAATTTAAAAATTTAAAAATTTATATTTTAAATATAAAATCTAATGAAGAACTATTTTTATAGAAAAATAAACATTCTTTTTCCAAAAAAGTAAAAAATTCAAAATAATTTCTACTTATATATCCTCTAAATATCAAATCATAACAACTATGAATAAGGTATTCTCTCGGGGTAGTCAATGGTGGTTATTATTCTATCATAAACAAAAGAAAATTTCTATAAGCTTCAATTTCTTGTAGGTTATATTTCTCTCATATAGTAATTGTTATTATTTAGTTACGGATTAGTATAGGTAAAACCCTAGTGATGATTCCTACATTACATGTCTGATAAAATTACCTTTACAAGGATGAATTCCCAAAACTTATGTCATTTATTTCCTTCTTATATTTTATAATAGGGACAATTCATTTTATACCAACTAGTTTAACATCAATAATATAATTCTCAAATTTTAATTAAAAATATAATGGTTTATTTATAGTTTTGTGTTATGGGTGAAATTACCTATTGAAGATAGTATTAATTTATTTAAAAACATATTTTGAAATATTATGTTATTATAGAAGGAAAATCAAGGGGCTTAAGTGTGGGATTCCCTAGGGTTGAATCATTGTACAAAACACATTCACAATTTGACCACATATTGAAATTTTTACTCTCACAAAACAAATGATCTTGACTATTTGAAATCAAGGGTCACATTCATTTCTATTTCACATCTAAGTCATTTTGATTACATTTTCACATGATCATTCCATTAGTAGATGTTATCAATATATTTAATCCCACTTTGTTTCTTAAAAAGTAAAAATAAGCATCCTCACTTTCAAAAATATCAATGCTTTTATGAGTATAGGATAATCCAAGGCTCATGTGATTGATAATTTGTTGATGCACTGAATCACTAATGCTCACCACTTGGGGGAAAGGTCACTCCTATATGGGATCACTATCCATGCCATGATTATTTTGGGAAAATTAACACCACTCCCAAGGCTCACATTTCTTCTTCACAATTTCATGTTATTCCTTCAAGAATACCAATTGTTTCATTATATATTATATTAAAATATAGGTCCACCATTGTCAACATAAATTATATCCTCATATTATTTGTATATGAAATGTTAATCTACATTTTTTTCTTTGATTCATAGAGAAATTGTGAAATTATCTTATTTTATCAAAAAATTCTTGTTTAGAAGAATCTCCAATTTGTATCAATATTTATACTTATTATTATTTTTTGTTTCACCAAAACAATTCTCTTTTGAATCATTAGAAATTCAAATCCCACAATATATTTTGTGTTTATATTACTTATCCAATAATTTGATACAGAAATATATAAACATGTATAAATTAATATAATGGTTTGGATAAATGATACACCATTATCTATTATAGAGATATCTCATGGTGTTCCACTAACTTATTTATTTTATTTAGATCCATTAAATTCGAGTTAAGGAAACAAAGTTACTGCCCAATTGAATTTACAACTAATCTAGAATGCTTTTTGATTATGGACTGGTCTCTTATTTCACAATGTATTCATATAACTTTATTCATTCACCATAACATAGATCCTTACATTATTTATTATAAATAGAGAACAATAAACTATTATATTTTAGTCATATACTATTATAGTGTATCCATTTATTTACTAGATCCACAATTTCGAAATTTTTAACTTTCTCATAAATCACCCAAACACATAGAATAATCACATTAAACCACTTTTAAACCTAAAATAGTTTCATTTTAATCTATTTTCTGTATAATGGATACCAATAGGGTTGGATATTATCAAAACAACAATTCTACCTAAATCAACTCTTATACATCTTAATAAGTTTTAGTCTCATGGAATTCCCCGCTAATTCTGAACTATAGTGTATCCCTTTCACTATATAATTGGCACCACCAAATCTCTAAGAATTATAACAAAATCAATTGAATTTAATATTATGTGGTTATAACATGTTTCCCATTTTGACTACATTACCTTTATGTAGTGTATCCTAGTCAACTTTGTTTCTATTATGTATGGTTCTAGATACATTAAAATAATATCCTATGTTTCATTGATCTATATTTTACATTTTTGGTCTCATCCTATAGAATTGTACAAGTCACTTGTTTATCCTTATATACGTATTGTAGTTCAGGGATTACCTTCACCCATCATTACTTTATATTATATCCTTACGTACTATATTTTAAGAAACTTTTCACTACCCTTACACAGACCCTGATTCTTTATTATTTCATAATGTTCATCCATGTGTACCTTTACACAAATTAGATTTACCCATACAAGAATACCATCATGTTTTAGTCTATTGTAAAACAACAAAAGACAAATCTATCAACATAATAAAATGAGGTAGATTATGGTTATGTAGTGTAATATACTATAATTTTCCAACAAGAAAAATATCACCCATCTTCATCAAGGAATTTTCATTAAAACATATTGGGAATCCTTCTAGATATATTGATAAACATTATCCATGGGTTATAATCAAGTAATAATTTAAAAAAATCCATCAAAAACAAATAGTGTTCCAATAGAGACCATAGAGATGGTCAAAATTTTAATACTATTACTAAAACATGGTGTGAATTGAGAATGAGTTTCCATATTAAGTAGGATACCTTTTATATGTTTGGGGAAAATCATGTGGTATGCCTTGTATTTTTATGGTCTAAATTTCATTATGTTCATTTTGTATCAATATTGGGTTTGGAAGGTGTGATTAGTTGGATTATAAGACATTAGTGTTTTGGGTGTGGATTTTAATAGTATAATTGATAGATATCCTAGATGGTTGGGCCAGGGGTGGGTAAATCATTGGATGATGATTTCCGGTTTTTAGGGACACCTGAGTTGTAGGTGATTGTGTTTTTGGCCTTGACTGTTGAAAGTGGGTTCCCTAGACCCAACTAATATTGTACACTGATTACTACTACATGTTTTCATTTTGTTTTAATACATGTGTTTATCTTTCCATAAGAATGTATATACTTCAGAATCCACTTTGTTTATGATAATTTCCATAGATTACATGCCATGTCAAAGGGTTATAGAAGATCACATGCTATAATGAGAACCCTAATATTCCGTGACAACAATCTTAAACTAATTTCATATGGTCCAGTTACAACATTCTAAAAGGAAACAAATGATGTGTGATCATCAGGTGTTGGGGTTCATAAGAATTGAGACTCTATATCATAAAGTTTGCGCTAGATGATCTCTAGTAGTTGTTATCATGAGGACAGACCCTCATAATAGGAACACCACATGTTTCAGGTGTCATTGGTCATTCCAATATACTGACATGTTTAATGGTCTCCAGACTTGATATAATTATCAATGAATTTCATTTAATTGTGTACATTGATTCATGGAAAAACCAATGGTGATAAAGTTGTGTAAAGGTAGTTTGTGTAGGGTACATCATTAATAGAATGGAATTGATTGAATGATCAATATAGGATTTGTCACTTCCGTGTTCAGGAAGATATATGTAATACCTAGTTGATTAGGAATGTTGCACCTTCACTAAATCCATGGCCATGACAGTGGAAGGTATGACTGTTCGGAAAAATAAACAAATAAAACAAATCAAGATAAAGGATGATGACACTAGTGCACATTCTTATTTATGGAGATATCGACGACGAAGAGATTATATTACAAAGACCTTGTCCTTATTAAGGTAGTTGTTGTTCTGACTTTACCTTTTCTCTATAGGGGCCTCAATGGGTTGTGAGACCCCACACATATTCAGTGATTATTATTCAATTTTATTGAAATAATGGTCTAGAGGGTCACACACAATACTTCTTTGAGAATCATCCCTATTCTGGGAACAAGAATATAGAACATGGTGTGCCCCACCAAAGGGTCTGAGTACTATCCTTGTTCTATGAATCACTAAGTAATAAATAAATTCTTTAATTATTAAAGCATGGATTAATATGTTTAGTATATTTATAACATGTATTTACGAGTGATTAGTAAATTCAAAATTAAAATATTATTTAAACGGATTTAAATATCCAGGGTTCGTTTATTATTTTCTGGAGAAGTGATTTGAGTTATAGACTCAAGTTTATCACACAATATATATTTAATATATATTGCAGATGATGATAAAATTATAAATATTATTTATGGAATAATTTTATTTGACATAAATAAATATTTATAATACTTATACAGAGGATATTTATTACACAGGGGTCTGGTATCTATATCAGGTATTTTAGATATCCCCAATATAATTAAGAGATAGGATCTCCCCTTAGAACTATAAATGTGTCAATTTTGAGACCCTCTCTCTCCTCTTGGATTCTATAAAGAGATCCTCTCAAGCAAGAAAGAACATCAAGATCTTCCTTTGTGGATAGATGTTCCTTGACTTGTAGTGATCATCATTGTTTTGAGGAGGTCATTGGCCTGTTGTGCTAGAACCTAGATTCCAAAAGACAATGCATGTGCAGATTCGAGAGGCATGTTTGGATGATCTAGTGGACATCGACATCAGATTCCTCAAGAAATCATTGCCAACCTTCTGTGACGCATTTTCACATGTCAGATCCAAACAAGGTACATGTTTGTTTTTATTTTGTGCTTGGTCAAATTCACATGTGGTCCTATGACCGTACCGGGATAGGTCACCAGAGTTGACATCCCAACATTGCTCTGGTGATGGAAAATTTTTTAATTTCCTGACCCATCGGCTTCTGATGCACGTCCCTGTACCCGAATGTGGTATCAGAGGGATGTGTGATTTTTTGGAAACAAAGGAAATTATTAAATTGCATAAAATTTATGTACGGGGGATTAAATCAAGTCCAACCCAACCGACCACACATCAGTCTATTAATTAATGGTCTTGATATGACCATTTGAAAATATTTAATTCGATTGACTTGTTGGTTTAACTTTTTTTCAGATTATAATTTTTAGAAGAACACATTTTAATTCAATTAATGTGTTAATCAAAAATACAAAAATTCGGCCATTCTATGGCTGGAATCTGGTAGGATGATGTTTTATATTGTTTTTTATGTTGACTAGAATAAAAATATTATAAGATTATATTATTTTTTTACATAATATATATATAAATGAGGTCATTGAAGACTTGGGGTCAAGACTTTTTTTTTTAAATTGAGACCAGGACCCTGTTTTGGGGTATTCATCCCTTTTATTTATAAAAAATAAAAAAAGGGTTTTTATTTTCTATAAAGAAAAAATTTAAAACAAATAGGGGAAGGAAGAGGACTTGTATTCTTCCACGCCCAAAGGGAAGGCCACCACACCACCCTTGGTGAAACCCAAGCACCCCACCCTGGACCCCAGGCCACCATATATCCCACTCGATCTGAACCCCTCCCCTCCCCATTGCCTAGTCACACAGCCCTCCTCCCTATGCCAGGTTGTGTCACTTGGTACTTGACACCCTGGTCACCCCACTTCGTCGTGCTCGAACCCGGCCGGACAGAAGCCGACCTCCAATGCTGCCAGACTGCACCACCCCACTCATCCTGCCTCCAGCAGGCCATGCCGGAAGAGGCGGTCCTCGGATAGCCCCCCCCCCCCTCATACATTGCCAGATATTGAAGGACAAGCAGCGGACCACCTGGAGGTCCCCCTTGGATTTTTGACTTTTCCCACCCCTCACCGCATTCGGCATGCCACCATCGGAGCAATTTACACCGGACCAGGCCACAGCCCCTTGCGGTTGGAAGGAGTTGTGTCGTGCCACCTTTTCACCCTACTGGAGGAGTTTTCAGTCAAAAATAGGTTTCCACCGCGGGTTCTACTGGACTGGGAAGATATGTCCTGGTAACGTCGTGGTCACACCGAGGTCATGTCCTGATCACGCCATGGTTATTCCATGATTTGGCCCTTCTATAGGATGATGCCCTGCAACAGTTCACAGTCCTGTTGGAATCCTCCCAAATATATGTAACCTTTTTAAATTAATTTTAATTAATTTAGTTTTTAATTAAATTAATAAGACTTATTTTAGAGGGTTTGTTTAATTTAATCTGAACTTTAATTTATTTATAATTAAAATAAAATTAACAGTTTATTTTAATTTTTTTGTTAAAAATAAATTGGTGGTTTAATTTTATTTTTACATTTAAAATTAAATTAAATAGTTGCAATTGAGAAAAATAAAGAAATTAAATTTATTTAAATTCATATAATTTATTAATGTTCCCTCATACAATTTTAAATTTAATTGGAGTTTAATTTTTCATTGCACATAATTATACTGACTGGTCTTGAGAAAGAGACCGAACCATGCATGTTTGTTGTTTTGTTTATATAATTATTTATTCAATTTGTGCAACGATTGTAATAAATAATTAAATAAGATATGGTCTATGAATCGTATTTAAATTTGAATATGTACAAGGGCATGCACGTCCAATGAACTTGATGTATTTTGTACCCCTAGACCCCATCTCATGTGTGCGAGTACATTTTTAATTTACTATTGGTTATTCGAGATGCAGACCCTACAATGTTGAGGTTGTAATCTAGACAGGAGCCTACCACATTGCACTAGGGATGGTTGTAACGTGAGTCAGGTTTCAACTCAGGTGTGTATTCTCTTATGTCAAGATTGATCTGTTATGGTTTGATCTTTATAGAATTTTTAAGACTATATGAATTTCATGATTTACCTTTATGAATTGTTTATTATTTTATGTTAATTCATGATTATTTCTTGATCTAATAGAATATTAAACAAGATAAAACATCCATAAAGAAGTGTAAAATATATTTCTGTTATGCATGTTCGTTTGGGAGTGTGACAATATATATTGAACATATAAATAGAAAAGAATTATATTCATCAAATAAATATTAAAATCCCTCAAAGATATATTAAGTCCAATCTCCTTCTATTTCTAACATCTAAATAAAACTGACTATATGGGGGTTCTCGTCAGCCATAGTTGAGGGTGCCTCTAACTACTGGGTTTTTTCATGAGGGAAATGGGTTGACTTAACTAAAGTGAATAGTCATGGTTTAGCCATAGCTAACATGATAACACATTAGAGGAAATAAGTTTAGGAAATAATGTTTGGATTCCGAAAATAGGAACATTACTCAACAACACAAGGAACCACAAGTCAACTGGTTTCCAATCCTAGTGCCTACCTTGAAACCCTCCAGGTAGTGGCATTCCATAGATTTTAGACTATAAGTGGGGTTTTGAGGATCATTTATACTATAATACTCAAGATATGAGTATTTTGAATTTAATAGTGAGGGATATTAAGGTTCGCTAAATTGGTGAAAGACATTAAAATGATATAATTTTTTATTAATCATAATTTCAGAAGGTAATCATGTCAAAGTACTAAACTACTAAATGTTTATCCGATGTAGATTGAAGATGGAAATCACCAACACCCCCAAGTACTTTATCACTCTGATTGATTTGGGATAATGAAAATATATTGATTGGTAATAACTACTTGGAGTGGTACATGAACATGCGCATAGTACAATTCCATAAAGGAAGTTAGATGTGTTGAAATCCCCAATTTGTACTGAGACTCCTTAGGGAGCACACAAGGAGAAAAATGATAAATAGAGAAAGCATGTAGATGATGCACTTGATGTACATTGCATCGTGTTTTCATCTATGTCCTAAAAATTTAAAATAATGAATGAGTAATATGAAACCTACAAGATTCTTTTACATCTCCAAGGATTATATCAGGAGAGGGCTAGGAAATAAAGGTATGAGGTCTCATGTTCTCTTTTTATGTGTAGGCTAGTATAAGGGAACTGAGATGGTCCTCACATACTCAAGATGATTGGGTATATTGAGAGGCTTGAGTCTATTTTGTTCAAATTGGATAGAGAACTAGTAGTGGATCTCATTATTTCCTCTTTACTATCATGCTACTTAACATTTATTGTCAATAATAACATGAATGATATGACAAAGTCACTCTCGGACCTTTTGGATTTAGTTATCCAAACTGAAAGTGACATGAAAAATACCAATTCAATTGTCCTTATGGTGAACAAGAAAAACAAGGGTAACACAAAGGGGTATAAGTCCATGTCAATGCCAAAGACACCAATGCATCTTCATGAAATGAAGCCAGTGATTCAAAGGTAATATATTGAGCATGAAGCTATATGCTATTGATGTGGCAAGAAAAGCCAATGGAAGAAGAATTATTGAGATGGAATGAAAAAGAAAGTGATGCTTCTACTTCAAGTGTTTTTTTCATTGAATTCAATCTATCTTTATCAATATGTTGGGTATTGGATATAGAATGTGGCTCACATATTTGTATTCATATACATGAACCATGTAGGTTCAAGAAGATTGAAAATGTTCAAGTGGATCTTTGAGTTGAAAATGGCCAAAAATCTTATAGCCTTAGCTGTGAGAGACTATCAGTTAACCTTGCCAACTTGTTTGGTTATAGTGTTAAAAAAATTATATTATGTACCTTCTATTACATGAAACATTATCTCTATGTCGATTTTAGACACTATGTGTTTTTATTTCAATTTTATAAATAAATATTGTCTCTTTTATATGGATAACATATGTTATGGTATGGGACATCTTAAAAATGGTTTTAATATGTTAGAAATGGAGAATCTCATAACGAAAATCAATGAAAAATTGACAAAAATTACTCATATATCACCCGCCTATGGAACATCAGGGTTGGTCATGTAAAAGATAAGAAATTATGTAGATTACATTAAGAAGGGTATCTGGACTCAGTACAATTAATACCCTTAGATGTTTTTCAATTTTTTTTACAAGGAAAGATGACCAAATCACCTATTATAGTAAAGGGATAAAGAGAAAAAGTAGTATTGGAATTAATAAATACTGATATATATGGTTTATTTCTAGTAGAGTCACAGGGTGGTTTTCATACATCATTACGTGTTTCGATCACTATAGTAGGTACGGTAATATCTACTTAATGTTGTATAAGCCTGATTCCTTTTGGTTTTTTAATGAATAACAAAATGAATTAGAACCCCAACATGTTAAAAATATAAAATCACTTCACTCATACTGAGGTGGAGAATATCTTAAAAAACTATTCATTGATCACTTGAAGGTGTATGGGATTCGATACGAACACTCTTCCCCCTATACGCAACAATGGAATGTTGTTAGTGAAAGGAGAAATAGAACATTTCATGGCATGGTTAGGTCAATGATGACTCATGAAACTCTTCCATTATCCTTTTGGGGATATACTTTGCAGACAGTAGAATATACACTTAACCGAGAACCAACAAAAGCTACATATGGGATTCAATATAAGTTATGGTATGGAAAGAAACCAAGTCCGACACACATTCGTGTATAGGGGTGCGATGCATTTTTTATGACTATACCAAGTGTCAAATTAAAATCCAGAAGAACCAAGTGCATCATTATAGGTTATCCTAAGGATAGTATAGGATAATACATATATAACCATTTAGATAGAAAAGTTATTGTCGCTAGATAAACCATATTTCATGAAAGGGAATACATTTCCACTAGAAATAGCGGGAGAAATATTGACTTCGATGAAGTTAATTCTCGAGATGCAGAAGATATGGTAGAGTAACATTCTCCACATGAGCTATTAGAAGAATAAGTTGTTTCTGAGACACAAATATTGTGTAATTCTACGCAAGAGGTAAATAACCTGACCGCTATGGTTTTCTTGTCACCGAATTAGGTGACAAATTAGTCCTTGAGGATGATGAACCCCAAACCTACAAGGAATAAGTATAAGGAAATGTTGCTTCGAAATGGAAAGAAGCCATGAATTTGGAGACGGAGTCCATGTAACAAAATCAAGTTTGGATTTTAGTTGACCCTCCAACTGATGCAATTTCTATTTGATGCAAATAGGTATTTAAGAAGATATTGTACATGGATGGTGAAGTTAATACCTTTAAAGCATTATGGTTGAAAAGGGATTCATGTAACGTCAAGTATTTGACTATGATGAAACATTCTCACCATTGTCAATCGTTAAATCCATTAGAATGTTTCTTGCAATAGCAGCATTTCATGATTATGAAATTTTGGAAAATGGATGTCAAAACTACTTTTCTAAATGGGACATTGGTTGAAGACGTCTGTATGACTCAACCTGAACGGTTTTTCAATTCATGGAATTCCAATAATATATGAAAGTTATAGAGATCTATTTATGGGTAGAAGCATGCATCGTGATCATGTAGTGTTTTTTTTGATGATTCCATAAGGGATTTTGGTTTTTTCAAAAATGATAGCGATCCATGTGTCTATTAAATTTGTTAAGAGAATTCCATCATTTTCTTATTGTTATATGTTGGTGATATATTAATTATGGGAAATGAGATACATATATTAACTTTAGTTAAGACTTGGTTAAATTAATACTTATCCATGAAGAAACTAGGTGAAGCAGTATAAATTCTAAGGATAAATATCTATCAATATTTATCTCAAAGGATTCTTGAGATAGGTCAAATTTCATATATAGACAAGATCCTAAAAAGGGACAATATGGAACAATCCAAGAGAAGATTTTTACCTATGTCACATGGATTAAATCTATCCAACAAAATGTGTCCCCAAAAACATGAGGATATTGACAGAATGAGTCTAATCCCTTATGCCTAATTATAGGTTCCATCATGTATTCCTTGGATTATACTTGGTTTGATGTCGCCTTTTCTTTAAGCATGGTAGGTAGACATCATGCCAATCCTGGAGAGTAGCATTGGACAGCTGTAAAAACAATCCTAATGTAATTGAGTATTACTAAGTATATGTTCTTGGTGTATAGTAGAGATGAGGAACTAGTAATGAGGGGATATGGAAATTCTAGTTTCCTGGAAAATCCTGAAGATTAGAAATCACAGTCAGGCTACATCATTATCCTGAATGGTGGTGTAGTGAGCTGAAGAAGATCCAAGAAAGTTGTGGTTGTCGATTCAATAACAAATTTTGAATATATTTCATCTTCTGATGAAGCAAAAGAATCTGTATTGATATATATCATTATCTTAGATGTTAGTGTTGTTACTCACATTACATACAATGTTCTAGTAGACTGTGATAATACTTCTGCAATGGAGCCTTCCAAGTAAACTAGGTCTCAGCAGAGGACCAAGCATATTCTTCAGAAGTTTGGTCTCTTGGGGGATTTTAATCGAAGAGGTGAAGTCATAGTTAGAAGAGTATCCATAGAGGTCATTGTGGAAGACCCCGTGACAAAAGTCATTTTTTAGTAGAAACATGTTTCTCTTGTGAGATCTAGTAGATTGAAACTCCATAGCGGTTGACACTAGTGCAAGTGGGAGTGTTGAATGTGGGTTATGAAGACCCAACTAATATTTCACATTGATTAACACTACATGTATGCAGTTCGTTATAAAAAAATTGTTTTTATTTCCATGATATTGTAGTTACTTCTGCATCCACTTTTTTTATGACAATATCATTATATTACATGTCATATCAAAGGGTTATTGAAAATCCCATGCTATAATGATAACCCTGAGATGACATAACAGTAATCTTAAACTAATATCTTATGGTCCAGTTACATTGTTATGAAAGGAAACAGATGATGTGTTACCATCCGATGTTGGGCGCTCATAAGCATTGAGACTTCATCTCGTTCTGTTATCACTTTATGATCTCTAGTAGTTGAGATTATGATGACAGACTCACATAATAGGAACAACACATGTTTTAGGTATCATCAGGTGTTTCTCTCTATGGAAAAGTTTAATGGTCTCCAGTCTTGAGATTGTTATCAATCAATGTCATTTAATTGAATAATTTTATTCTAGTAAAAATACATGGCGATAAGGTCGTGGAGAGGTAGTTTGGGTTGGGTATGTTATTAAAGGCATGACATTGATTGAATGATCACGATTGGATTTGTCGCATCCGAGTTTAGGAAGAGATATCATTGGACCGGTTTATTAGGATGGTTTCACCTTAAATAAATCAATGGTCATGTTAGTGGAAGATAATATAGTCCAAAAAAATCACCAAATAAAATAAATCAAGATAAAGGATGATAAAACTACTGTGCATTCTGTTAATTAAGATATCGACGATAGAGAGATTATATTACATAGTCCATGTTCGTAAGAAGGTAGTCATTTCTCAGACATTACCTTGTCACTATAGGGGCCTTGATGGGTTACTATACCACACTCTTGGTAAGTGGATATTATTTACTAATATTGAGAAAAGGTCATAGAGGGTCACACACGATAGCTCTTTGAGAATCTACCCTATTCTTGGAATAGGAATATAGAACTTGGTGAGCCCCACCAAAGGGTCTGAGTACTATCCAAGTTCTATGAATCCCCAAGTAATAAATAAATTCATTAATTATTCAAGCATTGATTGATATGTTGAATTTATTTAAACATTTATTTACAAGTGATCATTAAATACAAAAATAAAATATTATTCGATCAGATTTAAATATTCGGCGTTCATTTAATATTATTAAGACATGTGATTCGAGTTATAAAATCATGTTTGTTATGAAATATATATTTAATATATATTACAATATGTGAGAAAATTATAAATATTCTTTATTTCATAATTTCAATTGACATAAATAAATAGTCATAATACTTATATAGAGGATATTTATTACATGGGGGCTGGGAACCCATACCGGGTTTTTTAGATATCCCCTTTATAAGTTAGAGAGATGATATTCCATTGGAACTATTCATGTTTCAATATTTATACCCTCTCTCTCCTCCTAGATTCCAAAGAGAGATCCTATCAATAATAGAAGAACTTCAAAATTTTCCATCGTGGATCGAAGTTCCTTACCTTGCAGTGATCATCGATGCATCGAGGAGATCGTTGGTGTGTCGCACTAGCACCCGGATTCCAATGAACGATGTGCATACAGATTCGAGAGGCATGTCTGTAAGATCTAGAGGAATTTGACATCAATGTCTACGAGCAATGGTCGTCGGCCTCCTATGATGCATTTGATCACATCAGATCAGAACAAGGTACCTATTTTTTATTTTATACATTTTCCAATCTTGGCATGGTCCTCGGACCATGCCAGGAAACCTCACTAGAGACGATGTCCCAAAGTTTCTCCAGTGATGTGAAAAAATTTAATTTCGCACCCGGAAGGCTTCTTCTTTGAATTCGGATACATGACATTGACAAGAGTAAGATGCCTCAAGAATATTAGAAAGGAAACAACGAGGGTGATTCTAACTATTTGAGATTATCATGTGAGTTGATCATGATTAGTTTTTTGCATGTGAGTCTAGATTTTATGTAATTTTACTTATATAAATATTACTCATGTTGAGTAATCAAGTTGTTTGAGATCATTAACCCATTTGGTTTCATTCAGATAGAGTTTGATGATGATAAATAACTAGTTAAAGAGTAATCTAAAGGATCAATTTGACATTGATGGGAAGGTTGAGAATTTAAATATATTGTTATGGAAAATAATTAACATGAAATGGTAATTTGACAATAGTTACATGAGGTTCTTGTTTGGTTCATTGGTATCTAAAATGGTCTATGTGTGGGTTGTTTGAGAATTGATTGGGTTCTAGGAGAGACTTATAGTTTTTTACCATTATCCTCTTATTACCATGTTATGGGCCATGTTACTTTATTTTTTTTGGAACATGATCACATATGGGATGTTATTGAGAGTGTATTGTGGCCTCTAGGTTTCATTATAGACCAAGGACCAATTAATTCAATGAGAAACTTATTGTCATAGAGGCATGAACTTTTGGGTGAGTATGGGAGGTGTCTCTCTTTGGTATAATGAGACCACAAAAATGGATTGGAGTGTCAGGGAATAGTACTTATGATTTTGGGAATTATTAAGATTCTTTTATATTATTATGATCATGGACTATGAAGGGAAAAACATATGTGGTGATAAAACATGCTCAACATAGTAATCAGGGGCATGTATAAAAAATCAAATTTATTGGGAAGTTTCCCACACGTTTTTTTTTGGTGTATGAGCCTCGTTTCAATGGGGTTTGTGAACATTAAGTATAACATTATTCATAATGTATAAATGGGTTGTGATTTTTGTTTTGTGTTGGTTCTTTAATATGAACTTGTAGATTGCATTGAATTATTACATTAATTCATGGAACGGATTAGGGAATATGATATTGATAATTTTGGTTCTATGGGATGGTGAAAAAGACACTTTTATAGTTGTGAAAGTCTTATAAATAATGGATGTAAAACCCCCATTTTTGATGTGTCGTTGATGCAGCGAAGGGTGATGGAGACTACTTTATATGAAACTAGGATTCTACTGATATGGAAAATTAATTTTTATGTTTTTCCTTGGAAAATAACATATTTTGAATTCAAATGTTGTTTCATATTAAGTTTATAAGTGAAAATTAGACTCAATATTAAATTGGGAAAAATTTGATAGGATGTGAAGATGACTTGGTTGATTAAAAACCCAACCATGGGATCATACCAAGTGTCTATATTATACTTTGGTGGGGGTTTTTTGGATTACTTGGTGATTACTAAAGCATTTAATCCATCAATATCGGGTGATGTAATTACGTTCCAGTAGGTGAGGTTGAGTTTTTTCTAGAATGTTTAGCTAGTGGATGACCGATTGGTGTTCATAGGGGATTTGATGTGATGACGTTGAAATTCCATGATGCACGTTGTCTCAAATGTGGTGGAGTAGGAGTAAAAAGAGTGTTTTATTTATTTCTATGAAGGATATACCATGATGATTCTATTATTGGACAACATAATGTGTAAAACAAATTATAGTGGATATCATCGTGGTCGAGAATTCGTTTTTATGAGTACAAACATATAGTGGGGGGATATAAGACTAGGAAGTAATCTTTTACCTCAAAATAAATCATTTAAAAGAACTCTATATTATAAGGTTCAGTATGTGTAGTTGATCATATTATTAGTTTTGAGTGATGGTAAAGAGTGGTTTTCTTGAGAGATTAGTTTTGGGTATCTAGGAGATTATATGAATTTCATAGGGTGAACAGTGATAAGGATGTGATGGTTGTTCAAGATAGACCTATATGAATATCAATTTCTATATTACCTAACTTTTGATAAAAAATACACATTGGGGGTTGGAGTCATACATCAAATGTTTTTTTCTGTGCATTCAGATTGATAATGGTGAGTAAGTAGTGAATTGATGAATATATTGGGCCATATATATAGTTTAAGGACTACTATGGTGGGAATGTTCTCGGAATTGGAAAGAAATTCAATTTAAACAAATGTCGTATCTATGTTTAATATATGTTCTATGTAACGTTTTTCATCTTTTTTAGAAAATGGGATGTGATCTCATGTTTAGAGTTCCTCATGATTTAGGGAACATTATAAAGAAAGATACCTTATTGAAAATTAAAATATAAGGATCACCATGTATACATTAGGGCTCACAAAGAATGAGAATTTGGCTTAGGCTCTGACACATTGTATTCATTATTGTTATTATATTACATGAGTGATTGAAAAATGTTAAATTTGTTGATTTGTAAGGGTCACCCAATGATATATAAGTGTAAATATAATATTAAAGGGTATATAATTTAGTAATTTCCCATATACATAGGATTCCCCCTGTGATATTTAATGGTATCACTAAAACATATGGGTCTAAACAATTAGAGATATACATAATACATTAGAGTCAACCTGTGATATTTCAGGCTATCTTTGATATTTTATGGTATATAAAAAAGGAAAATTCTATGATATAAAAAGGGAATCCTTAGACAGTTCAAATTACATTTAAGTTATGATCTAAAATTTTCACAAAAGATGGATGATGGGTCACAACATGATGCATCTTGTGAATCCTAGTGGGGGTTCCATTATCAAGGGAAAAAAACACACCATTATTTCTTGGAATATATTTTTTCTCGTACATCCCAATAGATTTGTGCTATATCATGTGCCATTGGGATAATGTTGTTATGACACCCTCTTTCATGATTTTAGAGACTCTGAATAATATGTTCTTTTGGATTTTTATAAAGAATTTCTCATAAAAATTATTCATTTTCATGACATGAAATGAATTTTACTCTGAGATACACTCCCTTTCCTCTTCTTTCCTTCCACCTCCTTGATTTATGGTGATTAGAGGTTTCTTCCTTATGGTTTGGGGAATGGTTTCACCATTTTTCCATGGACCATATTCTACATTATATGATATTGATTTTTTTATCTACAAGTTAGGGTTTTATGTTGATGTCACTAGAAAATTCTAGAATCTAGCCAATATTATTTGGAATTTTTCAGTTTTTTAGAAAACTTCCACTAGTGTTTAACAATTCATTGCTCGATGATTCATCTATGAGAGGATATTTGGGGAGTTTCAAATTCTATGCCTATTTTTAAAAAGTATATAAATAATTATAAACAATAATAATTATTTAATTAGAGTCTTATCTATTGAGATAAAAGATCAAAAGTATGGCAGAGCTTGGAACATGCTTATATAAATAATGAATAGGCTTTACCAAGGGGGAAATCGATGTATGAAGTGGGAGATCATTTTTATTATAAACCATATTTTAAATGATTCATGATTATGAAATGGAATATTTTAATATGTTTTTGGGATATTTGGTTAGTAAATTAGTGTATCCTAGGTAATGAATATGTGTAGAATTCAACCTCTTATAGTGGGAGGATGTTATCCTTTTTCACATTTAGTATTTTTAAATCACCTTGTAACAATGCCACAAGGGGGTGAGGATTCAAGTTGGGAATATAAGGGGCATAGGATTGGACTTTAGGCTCGATATGAGATGTGGATATTCTAATCTAGCTTCCTTGGTTTAATATTGTAGTAATGAGAGGATTAAGAAATTGGATGATGGGTGATATGCTTTTATATATCAAGATTGATTAGGAGTACCCTCCTGAGGTTTCATTGGTGTCATAGCACATTTTATGAGTTGGATAATCACTCTCATGATTTATTTGGTTCATTGGGATGGTTTCTTCAATTTTATATAATTGACATGTCACATTTGGGAAATTTGATAAGGGATCCCAGTAAGGGTTATGGGAAATGTTTTAATGAATTTCTATTGGGTATTCATGGGGAATAGTGAATGTTTTATTTAGAAGATACATGTTCATCTAGATGGAGGTGTAGTGTAGTGATTTGATGTTGATTTTGATTGACCACTTAAGGTTATGGTTGTGGAGATCCTATAGCCTGTGGAGAAACAATGGGGTGACCAGTGTGGGTTTATAGTAGTGTGTTGAGACAATGTGTGGTTTGGGGATCCTAGTAGATGTTACACTTCACCCTATGTGATATTTTGGAGGTATGCGTTTTGAAGAAAAATGTGATAAAGTACCATAACATGAGTGATACAGTTGTGGTAAAGATATTATATAGTACCCTACCTTGAGTGGAATGGAAATGATTGTTGTGTTATATAGGACCCAACCTTTAGTGAGAAGGTAGTGATCAGGACATGATATAGAACTCTAACGTTAGTGAGAATATAGTGGTCATGATATGATATAAGACCGCCATGAGAAAGTGTTATTGCTATAAGTTGGGATATAGTATATGTTGGATTTTTAGATTCTCAATGAGTAAGAATATATTGATAGGGACATCCCTAAGTGAGAGTGCATTGGATTTGGATGTGATTGTGGGAACCAACCTTAGATGAGAAGCTATAGTTCAAGAATTGGTGTGATGAAACTTATATTCGATATGGACTCTAACCAGAGTAATATGGTATGAGACATGGTGTGGAATGATAAAATTCCCTAGGTTATAGGGTATGGGTTTGGATTTATTGAATGAGGTGAATTATTATTCCATACATGTCTAGGCTAGGAAGGGTTTGGATGTAGTGGTGGTCTAATTAGCACAAAAGACATAACATGTATTCTTATATGTATTTATATTTATATAATTTATTTCTATAAAGAATACACATGTATATGATGAAATATATTATGGATACTAGGTGATACCATGTTGAGATGTATTTTTCATACCAATTATGGGAACTATGGTGCACATGCATGCCATATATAGGTTATATTGGTTTGAGAAAAAGTTGTGTAGTGGATCAGGATTGGGAACCATAATAAACATCTAGATAAGGGATGTGGATGCAGATCAAATATTATAGAATAGTCTCATAGTGCATTTTTTTATATGAGGATGTCACAATGGACAAAGAGTTGGGATGTATGACTATTTGAGAGTATACTCATTTGTTATATTAATGATGTGTTGTTGATTTATATGATTATCTATTGCAGATGATGTTTTGATATTATATTTTAGTTATTGTTAAATATCATAGGAATATTCTCCCTAAAATATGATTTATACCATATTCACATGTTAGAAGACTCATGTATATTGGGAGGCCCACTTCAGATCATGTGACTATAACACCCTAATTTTTTTTATTATAACACTATTTTCATATCATATATGTCATTAAACATCAAGCTTAAATGTACTGTGGATAATATATTTTATTTATAGTTGTTAAAAAGTAGTCATTTAATTTGTGGTTTTTAATATTTCTAACTAAATTAGGAAAATTATATGATTTACACGTGTATAAAATAAATTAATTGGTTATCACATTATTATAATGGAATGTAAAAAACATTTCAACGTAAAACAAAAGTATTTCTAATAAATATTTCTATGCATATAATGTTTTTATATTTTAATGAATTAAATTAATAACTATTAGTGAGTGATTATAATTATTTTTTTACTTTATATATTTAATAAAGAATATATCATACATCTAATATTAATTTTAATAATCGGGTAAGAATAAATCAATTTTTATGCTCAAAAATATAATTTATTTAAAAAACCCTTTTGTTAAGTTTTTCACACTTATTTAATTTTTTTTACCAATTTAACAAAGTGTATTTGGTAAAATGAAAAACAAAAATTAATTAATATATCAAAATTTTATTATATTGAATTTTTTATAATTTAAGAAAAGAATAATATGTCGATGAATAGTGAAAAATACTAATATTTATTAAAAAATACCGTTTCATTTAAAACATAAACCACCATTTTTTATAAGGTATATTTAAAATTAAAATTAGTTCAATTATGTTTTTATTAATCCAATTTTATTCATTAGAATAAATTTTATTTTTATTTTTGGTTCAATAACTTTTTCTATATCAGAAATATTTTTCATTGGACAACTGTATCATCCATTGCATTTGTGGGATTAATTTTAAATTTAATTATGAAACCAATGTGAATTGAATTTGATATAAGTTAGTAAAAAATTTGAATCATTATAATAAATGTTAATTAATCACAAAAATGTATCTTTTATTTATTATTAATATTAAATGTAGAAAAAATTAATTAATGTGGTTAAGGTTAAAACTAGGGTTTTCATGTTATGGGCATTTATTTTAAAAGTAATTTATTATATGAAAATTAATTTTATTCAAAAACTATATTTAATATTTTTAATACATGGTTTTAAAGTTTCTAATAATTATCATTCATTTTTATTCATAAAGGATAAATTACCTAGGTAAATAAAAAACTAATTACCATGGTGAAAAATAAAAGTGTAAATGTATGTAAACATGGAGGATATGTAAATAACATGTAAAAAAGTGTGTTATTTTTTATTTGAGTTTTTTAACAACCATAAATTACCTAAAATATATTATTATTCAATTTTTGATGATCTTTGTGAGGGATTGACTTCACACTATTGAATAGTTGTTGGTATATAAAAAATGTCACTCCTCTTCAATAAGAAAATGACACCCTCCTATCAATTATTCACACTTATAATGAAATTTATCACAAACAACCCATGAATAAATATCCCTTGAGGATGCCTATATCTATTATAGGTGTCTTTTCTTTACAAAAGAAATATCCATGGTTCCTTAATAAGATATCCAAAAGTTGGATTTCAAGGCGAAGGTAATTATCTCCACTAAGCTCTTTCTTTTTTACTTCTTCTTTCATCACCTCCAATTATTTAACAACAATTACTATATAAATTCACTATTATTTCACATATAATTATATGATATTATTTTTATGGATTAATATTTATCCATATCCTCCTCCATCAAATGGGAACCATATCCATCGCTCGGGTGTATGGCAGACTATAGCCTCATGAACCGATATAATTCTGTTTCCATCATCAACTCACATGGATAGTCATAATGATGGAAATAATTAATATATATAATAATTATTAAATGATATTATTTATTGAAAATTAATATATCATTCACTTATTTACCCATTCTCCCATTAATGGAATGATATCGTCACTCATTAGTATATACAACCTATCATCCCCATGAAGCGATGTGATTCATTTTCCATAGAGAACATTTATGAATTTTTATAAGAGTTAAAATAATGAATAAATGATATAATTATAACATTAATATCATTCATTATATGGTGGATCTATATCCTAAACATGAGAAACAAAACAACCATTACAAAAAATGAATGAGTAAACAATTTAGTTAACATACAAAACAATGTTAATAAAGAAATATTATTAATGAACTGGTGGTAAGATTGTATAAATGTAATTTATATGAACTTATAAATACTAATATGGTTATGGTTTTCGTATTAAATAGTAACTTGGTTTTAAACATTATACATGAGGTTAAAGAATGTTCAACTAAAGGGATGCGGGTGGTAAGGGACATTTTCTCAATTTCTATTTATTATAAAATATTTTATTTTTGTGAACCTAATATATTTCATATGGTATATATACTACCACTTTTCATTATATATAATTAATTCATATTAATTTTTAGTATTTCAATTTTCAATTTAAATTATTTCATCCAAGGGGAATTTTGATTGAATGTTACCAAGTAGTAAGGAATTTCATCACTAAATTTCTCTTCATTAGGTTATATTACATATTCATTGTATTTGATATTATAAGATTATGTGTTTGGTGATTAAATTATGTTTTATTTATAAAATATTATTTTTATTTACATTTTATACCCGAAATAAATTCATTTAATAATTATCACCTTAACTTTATGATCATTATAAGAGATTTCATCTAAATTTCAACTTTGTTGAAATATACTTGGAATTATGAACCTATTTATTTTTTTGACTTCCTTGTTCTACCACATAGATATGTTATATATTTTACCTCTTTATATTAATTTTATTTAATGTTTTATTTTAGGTTATTTATTTCAAAGGGATTATGATTCAAAATCCACTAAAATTGTAAGGTTTTCTCCTTCAATATCATTTTAATCAGAATTTTTTATGCATTAATTTCCATTAAAGGAAATTAATTGATCAATTCCTAATAAAACCATTTAATTTTATCCGATTTTTTTTATTCATTTTGTTTTTTAGAAATAGTTTATTTTTTCTGTTTTGTACATAAAATGAATGAATTTTTTTCAGAAAACTGATCTTTATTACTCATTTCGGTCATAAATTATTTTTTCATGAATATCCATATTTTCTTTTTTTTTTAAAAATAAAAATATTTAATATTATCCAATGATTTGTTAATGAAATGTTCGGCCATATTATAATTCTCAAAATGTGTTTTAAAATGAATCTTTTAATCGTTTTTTGAACCATGCACTTTTTTATTTTTTTCCAAAAATGTGCAACTAATATTTATTTGAAAATACCCAACATGAATATTATATTAATGACATCATGAATTTTTTTTTAATCTTACAATAAATTTTTAATAAGTTTTGTTTATTTAAAAAAAATTTACTAATATTTGGGAAATTTCTAGTTTTAAAAATTGATTTTAATAGTGAAATGGTTACTATCATCAAGAATGTTTACTGGTATTTTTATTGAATTTATAATCTTAAATAAAAAATATTTTACTTATACTATATTGGGGATATGTTATAATAATTAAATAACTATTCATTCACTAGATGATGTGTGATCAGGTTGACTATAAAAAGTATTGACCTTCACATTCTTGATTAATTTCGTAAGCCTTATCTATATCCTGAAACAATCACATTCTGGTGATCATTGGACACTACATTTTAATAAAATTAGTATATTATTTTTTCATCAAATATGATTTGTTACTATGAAAATAAACTACTTACACATATGTTGTTTAATTTTTAATGCAATTTGATTGAATAGGGAAATCAAGGTAAATTTTAATTGATTAATCAATTCTAATATTTGCTGATAAGGAATATTTTTCATGAATACATTTTACTATTAAATACATGATGAATAATTTGGACTTGTAATGATGGGTGGGGCCAATAATTATATATCCCCATGATTCTTCAATAATTCCCATTATGAAAATCAGTGAGATATAATTTAATCAGGTTTTGGTGAATACCTTCCTGTTTATTAAACTATTTTGGAACCATGTTATTAATGAATATATATCATGATATCTGAGATTGTGACATCCTATATTTATCATTTAAATCATTTAAAATTAAATTATTACTATATGTTATATTATTTCATTGATATTATTCATGTATCTATATCTATATATATACTAAAGAAGGCTTTTTTCCAGACACATGTTTCCCCCTCAGCTCATTCCACCACTTTTTCCCTCGGATTTTGGGGATGACCTCCTTTGATTGGAGGTTCAAACATTCTGATCGGTTTCTAACAGGTTTTTTCTTAGAACCGGAAACATCAAATTATTCCACATCTATTCAGACCTACTTTCCAAAGGTAGGTGCTCATTAGTTTATGGACTGATGAGGCTTAGGAATTTGCATTGGTCGAGAGGATGGGAGGTCGGACTCATCACTCCTTTTTGATGGGAATAATTTTCTACTCTGGGACTCTCTTTATAGATTTAAGTTATGTTCGTGAATCCTTATTACATTACAAAATATAAAATGATTGTTCCTTTAGATCTGACAATCAATGATCGATATATAGGAAATTTAGAGAATATTTTATATGTATTCAAGGTTCTTCACTGATAAAGAATCATATGTATTTATTAGAGATTCTTAGACAATGGTGTACTTTGATACGTAAAAGTCCCTTGGTCCTTATGATGGCCATACTGGTTTTAAAGCCACTCAGTGGGGCACTTGATGTTTATTGTCATTCAGAAGGACATGAATTATTTCAGAGTTTGGGATCGAACCTGAAGATGGGCTACCTACGTATACTTTGTTTATAAAAGGAATCAGAATCCACGTAGTTCAAGTAAGGTAGTATGATGTTTATGATTGATGGCTCAAAGAAGGATGTCATAATTACTTTTACACTCTAAGCTCATTTGAGTCATGCTCAGTGTGAGAAACAAAAGGTATTGGTAAAAAAAATTAGACAAATGTTCCATGAATGATGCAATCATATGAAATAATGTAGGGTATATGTATGTATGACGACCCAGATAAATGAAGGTTATGATTTACTTAAGGGGAGAAATCTAGGAACAGGGTCCATAGAGGAATATGTGCTTCATGGATATTTTGAATACTCTAACATGGGGTTTACTCTTGAAAATGAGGCCCAAATTAAGAGAGGACTTATGATTGAGTTTTACTATTGAAAAAGAATCCCAGATCAAAGGTAAATTAGGACTGGTTAAGAGCAAGTAGGACTGGGTCTTACTCTTGAAAAGGAGGCCCAGGTTAAGATATTTGAAAAATTAAGGGACTTGGGGCTTACTCCTGAAGAGGATGCCCATATTTGAGACTGGGGCTTAATTTTGAAAAGGAGGCCCAGGTTAAGAGAATTATGGTTGGGGCTTACTCCTAAGGAGGATGACTGGGGCTTATTCCTGAAAAGGAGGCCCACGTTAAGGGGTTCTCTCATCTTAAAGGATGAGGTTGAATTAATGAAATCTAAAATTTTTTGTGACATAAAGATGTGTAAATCACTAGGTTTTGAGAGATATTCCACAGAGTTCCTTTCAGATAAGGAATCCAAATCAAGAAATCAGGCCATAAATGGCTTTGAAGAGTTCCTTGAAGATTTAATCTTGAATAGGAGTTGTGGAATGGCTTAGGAGGGGTGAAATGGGAATGAAGGGCACCCAAAAAGGTAGGGGCACACAATTCCTGGAAGGGGCGCAGGTACTGCGTGGGCGCGCAAGTCCTGGTAACGCGGGTTTACATGCGCGACACATGGGTACCTGAACGACGGTTAACCATCAGGGAAATACTTGAGCGACTCTTGGTTCAAGCCTTTAGAATCATCTTGAGGTTCTTCCAGAATAGGGTCATGCAAGTTCTATTGAAGGAGGAAGGCGTCGCGTATGTGTGGACATTTCCCTTAAGGGCTGGCCACTCAGGCGCGCAAGTGTTGATGAGTTTCAACACTTAGGCCTTCCTCCCCCTCTTTAGATCTTCCGTTCTAGGTACGAAATTTCCGTAGAAGTATTTCGGAAGTATTGAGAAGAGACTAGGGCGTCGGGAGCTCAAATATGAGTTTCTAGAAAAAATAATCCCTCAAATTGGGGGCCCACAGGGTCTATTTATAGGCAGGAGAAGACCCCGGGCGGTTATCACTTAGGTCGCGCAAGCAACTTGCGCAACCATCATGCGTCGCGCAAGTGGATTTGCGCGACTATGAGGTAACATGCGCGACCTATGGTAAATGTTCTCCTTGTACATCCCTTTGTATATTTTTGATATTTTCTTCAAAGGATGAATCAATTTGTGCTAAGTCATTTCCCTTTCCATATTTTTAGACAATGTGATGAAAAAGAGCGTCAATAAAAGCCCCCCCTCAGAGTGAGATCCCAATGAAATGCGGATTTGACTCTGAGGAAAAGAAGAAAACCAATGGAAAGGTGGCGCGCAAGTTTTGATGGTGCAGAGGGTGGAACACAAGTGGGAATCGCGCAAGGCCTGGCATGTAGGGGTACGACGTGCAGGGTTCTTTCCATGTCTATAAATAGAGGGCCTCACTTCCATACAATGCATCCGAATTTCCGGATTTCAAACCGTCGAGCTCTCACCGCGGAGGTCACCTTAGCCGCGCAAGTTGCTCTGTTTTCTGATGTTTGTTTGCTGTTGCGCTGCTCTATATGTATTTGTACATGTTCAATTTATACTTGCATGTCAAAAACTAGATCGGAACATTAACACTTTCACACCAAGTTTAGACTTGCGCTCAATAATGCCTTTTCCATTTTTCTGAATTCCTTCACAAATTTTATGAAAAAATAAACCCATTTCAGAGTTATTTTGTTCAACATTTGTGCATATTCAATGGATCTTAGGAGAATCAGAATGGCTGATGAACTGGCTAGCAAGCGGATTGATGACATGATGAACATTGCTGTCCATGATTACTTTGATATCTGCGACAACACTCTCCCAGATTTGGCTAAGTACTTGAAGAAATATCATCTTAATTTCCCACAAAAAATCTACCTATCTCTATATGGGCGTGGTCATCGGCAAGGAGTCAATGTTCGAAATGAAAAGAACTATATTCCTGAAATGCAGCTACATTGCTACTCCTCTATTTCGGTTATGCTGTGTATTAAGAGCAATAAAAATGGTGTGAACTTTCAAATTATTCCTCCATGACATTTCCTGGCAGATATGAAAATGGAAAACCCATGGGCTGAAATGTCTTCCGCTGCCGGTTGGTGGAGAGAAGACAAACATGGCATTAGAGCAATGTTTGAAAAGAGTACTCTCTCCGAAATGGCTCTTTACTTCCAATGCTCCATTCTCAAATCCATGTATCCATCTTCCAAGTCTCTTGGATGGAAACAATGTCACTGTTTGATCAGCAGGAAATTTTCTCAAACCACACTCAGGAACATTCTTTTACAATTGTTCTGAGAAGAGCTGGTATCACTGCATCTCTTATGGTATCCAGACGAATGAATGAATTCCAAGTGGTTTCTGATGAAGCTCCGCATTCCGTAAATCAAATGAGGAATTATGTTGAAAGCCCTTTGTAATTATTGAAAAAGAGAAGAGACTCCAGTCTGTGGATATCCTTCTATCTCATGTGCATCAATGAAAAACACTTTCGTATTCACTCATTTGTACCTGCATTCTCTTTTGCTACATGCTTTATATTTTACTTAAGCCAATGAGCCTAGTAAGCATAGTTTGATTTTTACTAGTATTAATGTAAATAACCCTACAAACTTCGAACCTTTTAATTGCTCAATATTACCTAAATCATAACAAATGTATGTTTAGTGAGATGGATCTTGACTTTTATTCAAAGTTCCCTTGTCTTTTGCCGGCAGTTTAAATTCATGCATGTCGGACATAAAGAGGATATTGTTTAAGCTCGAAATAGCTTTGACTGAAATGAATAAAAATTGACTCAATTCCTTGACAATTCATCTGAAAACAAAGTACCATACTCAAGTATGAGGGAAAAATGTAAACTATGACCTAAGAATATTTGAATCTTAGGAATGATTTGAAAAAGAGCTCAAAGTCATTAGAAGATGTAGTTCCCATGAATGAAGTTACCATTATTTAACAAACCCGTTAGGGAGTTGAATTATGCAGGGCCACCTAAGGGAATTGGCTGCATAATCAAATAAATAGTACTTTTTGGCTAACAAGTCTGCTATGTAGATAGATTATGCAAGGCCACCTATGGGCACGTGCTGCATAGTCAGGCAAAAGAACTCTCAGAAATTTACTTTCCTAGTGCTAAAAGCCAGTGAATGTTTATAGAGATTCAAATCTTCCAAAGTATAGTTTTTATTGTATGGAAAGAGGTAGTTGAATATGGAGAATATATTTCCAAACAAGATTATCAAAGAACTGGATGAATATAACTCCTAAGAAGGTCTGACCCAAACATAGAGAAAGAGAATATAAACCATAGACTTGAATACTTTCAGATCATGAAAAAAGGATATGGGACAAATATGTTAAGGATGGTTGTTTTTGCGGATCCTTACATACTGTCATATAAGACAAATAAGGACAAAAGAGGCATTCTTACAAAGAATGAAGTTACCACTATCTGACAAACCCATTAGGGGATTGAATTATGAAGGGCCACCTAAGGGCATTGGCTGCATAGTCAGATAATAGTTTCTTTTGGCTAACAAGTCTATTTTGTAGACTGTTTATGGAAGGCCGCCTATGGGCACGTGGTGCATATTCAGGAAAAATAATTCTCTGAAGATTGACATTTTTGTGACCTAGAAGTTATGAAAAGTGTTTATGAAGATCTAAAAACATTTAAGGTTAGGATTATGAAACATAAATATGGGTATTGTTCAATGTATACATAGATACACAGATCAATGTGAACCATAATAATGTTGTGGATGGGTCCTGAATTGAAATGTTGGACTTCACTCCGTATCCCATAAGGATGGGAATCAAGCTCATATGTAGTTCTTAAATTACAGTTTAACGTCGTTTGGGACAAAAGGATTATAGATCATAGTTTAGTGTCATAGATCTTGGACCATTGTAAGAAATACACAGTGTGTGTTTTCATGGGGACTTTTCAGCCAAGGGACTGAAAGCGGAATATGGGGTTAGTCCCAAAAACATGGGGCTGGATTCAAGGGACACTCGAATGTTCCTACGTATCCTAAAAGGATGGGAATCAAGCCCACGTAGTTCTAGAAATACCCTTTTTACAAATTTGGTTCGTACATGTGAAGGGTGAAAGGGGACTTTAGTACAATTATGGTTTAACCCAAGATAAAAGGTTTGGAAATTTCCATGTATGGACATAATCTTTGGAATGAATCATGATTGAAAAATCGATGTAAATAATGGTTCCCTCCTAGGCGAGGGTATCAAAGAATTTTGTAGTTTATTGTCATACTGGACAAAAGTGTTTTATATTTTAACGTCGTATAGCAAGGACGAAAGTGAACCAATGTAAAGATATTGATTTTACGGGATTTTTACGAATTAACATCGTATGAGATGGAGATGAACAGACATAAAGAGATAGGTTTTGGGCTTGAACCTTGGGAGGTTGCCTACATACCCAGCCTAGAAGGCAAGGATCAAAGTCCATGTAGTTCAATTAAAGAATGAATTAATGATCATGTTTTTCTTTTGGGAAATGACCTAAAAAATGATGTTGTTGGGACTTACACATGGTTAGCGGTCCAAAGAGAGTGTTATGGTTGAGGTTTTCTCTAAGCTCACGTGAGTCATACTCGGTGTGAGAAACAATAGGTAAAAACAACCTTAACAATGCATAGATTAATGTCATGTAGGACATATAAAGGGTGTATACAGTTTAAAGTCTTGCAGTTAGGACTATTGGTGCTGCACAGTTTAGTGTCATGTAGCAGGGACAAAGTACAGTTTAATGTCATGTAAGACGTATCACGGACTTTCTGTACAGTTTAGCATCATGTAGTTAGGACAATGGGGACAATATAGTTTAGCATCATTTTGGGTGAAAGGGGGACTCTTCAGTTTAATGTCATGTAGTAAGGACAAAAGAGTACACCATTTAACGTCATGGTGGACAGATTGGGGGTTTTTTTTCACATTTTAGCATCATGTTGGATGAAAGTGCGAATAGTTTAAGGTCATATGCATGGACCGTGGATGGTGCAGTTTAATGTCATGCTGGACAAAAGTGTAGTTTAAGGTCATACAGGACCTTTGATGATTATGTAGATTAACGCCTTTCTGGACGTAAGGGACTTCTATACAGTTTAGCGTCATATAGTTAGGACATCACAGTTTAACGTCTTTCTGGATGTAAGGGACTCGCAAATTGTTTAGGGTCATATGCATGGACCTTTGATGATGTAGTTTAAGGTCATACAGGACCTAGTTGCAGTTTAAGGTCATATTGGACCACTTAGGGAACTTTTTCACAGTTAATCGTCGTGTGGGACGAAAGTAATACAAATAGTTTAAAGTAATATGTATGGACCATTTCTGTATAGTTTAACATCATATATCAAGGATGAAAGAGAGACTTGGCAGTTTAATGTCATACAGTGAGGACAAATTAGGGAACTTTTTTCCATAGTTTAACGTCCTGTGGGACGAAATTAATACAAATAGTTTAAGGTCATATGTATGGACTGTTGCTGTATAGTTTAACGTCATATAGCAAGGATGAAAGAGGTTTTGTGTTTATACAAAATACTTCTTAAAAAATCGGGCATTGGTTGGAGTAGTGATGAGTTATCCATCCATAGAGATTAATGAATAAGGTCCATTGGAGTAGACCCTATGTATTGAATAAGGTCCTTCCTATTTTGGATCAAGCATGGGAGGTTTCATTCCTGGTATCATTGGAGTTTTGAGAACTAATACCAATTCTCCCTGAGTGAATGAACGAAGACGAACATTTTTGTTAAAATCTCATGTTATTCGATTCTGATAGACTTCCAAGTGGTGCAAAGTGCACAATGTTTTCTAATCTAATCATTCCAATTCATTCAATATCTTTTGAGATTGTTCATCTGTAGATGATTGATCACAATTGGCAACTATGAGTGAGGGTAGTTGAACTTCAATGGGCAAGAATGCTTCTATTCCATATACCAATGAATATGGAGTTGACTGAGTTGCAGTGTGGGTGGTAGTCTGATAAGTCCATAAAGCATGAAAGAGTTTATCAGGCCATGACCTATTATCTTTATCCTCCATCTTTTGCTGTATATTTGAAAGAATCTTGTTAAAGGATTCTATCTGGTGGTTGGCCGCTACATGATACCGAGATTAATGGTTGGATTTGATGTTGTATTTTTGATACAACTTCTTCACCTCAGATGAACAGAATTTGGTGCCATTGTCCATCAATATGGTATGAGGGACACCAAATCTGGTAATGATGTTACACTGAATGAAGCTAACAATGCATTTAGAACTGAATTCCTTGAGAGGTATTTCCTCTGCCAATTTGGAAAAGAATTCAGTAGCAGTAATAATGTACTTAAACTTCTTGGTCGTAGCCGAAGGGTAAGGTCCCACCACATCTATTCCCCATGTGTAAAATGGCCATGTGTATTTAGCTGTATGAAGCAACTCTAGAGGTTGATGAATGAAGTTGGAATGTACATTCCATGAATGAAACTTCTTTGTGAAATCGACACAATCTCGTATCATTAAAGGCCAAAAGAATCCAAGCCTTCGAATATGATCAGACATTCTATGTCCAGACTGGTGGGAACCACAGACTCCTGCATGCACTTCTTTCATAACAGCCATTGTCTCTTCACCATCAATGCATCTAAAGAGAAATCCATAAAAACCACATTTGTAGAGAATTTTATCTAGGTGATCTGGTATATTATAGTGTGTAAAATTGACCACACGTCGCTGGATTTGTTCTTTCTCAGCTCTATCAGGTGGAAGTGTTCCATTTTGAAGGTATTCCAAGATAGGTGACATCCATCCTGTAGTATGACCATACGATTCAGGAATGGGACAAATTTCATTAATTTCCTCTGTTCTGATTTGAACATAAGGTGAGATTGCACGACGGTGGGCAATATTGATGGTTGTCTCGTCCCGATTTGGATCTACCAGAGTTGTGGCTATATTAGCCAGTGCATCAGCTTCAGCATTTTGTGATCTTGGGACATAATAAAATGTCGGTTCCAAAGGAAATTCTGCCATTAACTTTATGATTTATTCATACAAAGGGATTAGTTCTTCTTTTCTGATGGCATAATCCCCATTGACTTGTTTGATTACCAGGTCTAAATCACCTTTCACCTTTAAGTGATTCACTTGTGCTTGAAGTCATAATTCCAATCTTGCGATGAGAGCTTGGTATTCTGCTTCATTATTGGTACCACCTTCCCACAATAAGAAGGAATAAGGTAACACTGCCTTTTCTGGAGAAATGATCACAATTCCTAAGCCAACATTGTTGAATTTAGTATTTTCCATTTTCCTCCCTGTTGGACTTCTGGAAGCACCCCCAAAATACATTTCCCATACCTAAGGACTTTCTTGAATAGAAAAGACTTCCTCATCAGAGAGTCAATATCTGAATATGTGTCTTCCACTGAAGGGTGTTCTTCTAGGAAATCAGCCAGAGCTTGGCCCTTTATCGCCTTTTCAGACACATACTAAAGGTTGAATTGCTGCAAAATAACTGCCCACCTTTCCAGAGGTCTTGTAAGCATTGGACGAAAAAGGATAAATTTTGAGCGGGTTATTGTGAGATACCAATTGAACCTCGTGATGTTGCAGGTAGTGTCTCAACTTTGGAACTGAAAATATTAATGCCAGGCAGCACTTCTCAATACTTGAATACAGGGTTTCTGCTTCACGAATGGTTCGACTGAGATAGTAGAGGCTGTTTTCATTCCCAGCATCATTCTGTTGAATAAGAAAGGCACCCAATGATCGCTCTAGAGATGTCATGTAGAGGATAAGTGGTATTTCTTCAACAAGTGGCATGAGTACCGGTGGACTCAAGAGGTATATCTTGAGAATATCGAATTCTTTTGACATTCTTCAGTCCACTGGTAAGTGACTCCCTTCTTCATCAATTTGGTGAAGGGTAAACTTTTGCCTGCTAAATTGGTGATGAAACGCCGAATATAGGTTAACTGTATTTGAAGTACTCTTAATTATTATAAATTTTGAGGAGGTGAAATACCATGGATTGACTTGGCCTTCTCAGGATTGACTTCAATACCACGATGGCATACAACAAGGCCGAGAAATTTTCCTGAGGATACCCCAAAAGCACATTTTAAGGGGTTCATATTCAAATTATGTTGTCAAAGATTGTGGAATTTGACTTCCAAATCAGCCAAGTGATTAGAATGTTTTTGGATTTAACTACCAAATCGTCTACATAGAATTCAGCAAAAATCCCTAATAAGCGATTGAAGATACGATGCATGGCAGGCTGATAAGTTTCACCTACATTCTTTATGCCAAATGGCATTACCCGGTAGCAAAACACACCCTGAGGGGCTCTGAAGTCTATAGATTACTCGTCTTATGGGGCCATTTGGATCTGATTATATCCGAAATATCCATCCATGAAGGAAAGTTCTTCATAGACAGCTGTTGCATCAATTAAAAGTTCTGTAATCGGAACTGTGAAATCATCCTTAGGACAATGCCGATTAGTATCTCTAAAATAGATGCAAACTCTAATTTGTCTGTTCTTCTTCTTTACAGGGACAATATTATCCAACCACTTGGGATAATGAACTTCTCTTACAAAGTTAGCTTTGATAATATTATCCACTTCAGCTTCAATTTTGGAAGCATAAGTTGGGTGTGTTCTTCTCGCTGCTTGCTTAAATCCTCGATGTTCTTCTGGTAAACCCAAATGATGAGTAGGAACATCTAGATCAATCCCGGGCATTTCTGTATAGTTCCAAGAAAATATATCTCTATGTTTCTTTAGAAAAGAAATATACATCTCATGCTCTTCAAGATTTATTTCTGCACTGATTAAAGTGGGGTGTGGATCTTCTTTTGTACCCAGATTTATTTCTCTGAGTTCATCCACAGTGGTAGAGATACTTTCTTCAAATGCAGGAGGAGAATCTCTGAGATTTTCCTCTTCTTCTTCATCATGTATTATTTCATCCGTTTATACTTCCATAGTAGATGATAAAGTAGAATTTTCATGATCCGAAGAGATGTAAAAATTTGCATATCTTGAAGAAGAAGCTTCCAATTCCGACCCGATTGACGATGAAGGGTCTTCTTTGGGTAATAAAGAGGTGACGATGGATTGAGAATCGACATCATTGTTCACCTACGATGTTTCTATAACTTCTTCGGGCCTAATTGGAGAAGAATAGACTTGTTGGATTTCAGCAGATGAAATGAAGACGTCACCATTTCTACTTTCATCACTGCTTGGTAGATTGCCAATTTCTCCCATGATGTCTGGCTCGATTGTTGTAATTGAAATTATGGATCTTTCCATAAGAGTATTTTGATTTGGGTCTATCTTGTCAATTTTACTGATAGGCAACACATAATCTGTACTCACATGTGTAAATGGATTTACTGTAATTTTCTCCAAACCATATGGAGCATTAACTTTGGTAATCTCCTTTTTTGTGGATTTCTCCCTTCCCTTCATGTGATAGAATTCTACCTCAATGTATTGAGACTCACATGTCTTTAATGGGGCCTTATCACCATACAATGTCCCAACATGACTATCGAAACAATATTTGAGACATTGATGGTATGATGAAGGGATAACCGCATGTTGATGTAGCCAGGGTTTTCCAAGAAAGTTGTTGAAGGCTGAGTCTTGATTAACAACCATGAAATCTGAATTGGATACAAGATCTCCAAACTAAGTTCTGAGTGTAACATCTCCCAGTGGTTCTTGTTCATTTTTATCATATCTTTGTAACATCATGGTAGAAGAAGATAAATCAGATTTCATGAGGCCCAATCGACGAAGTGTACGAATGGGTATGAGGTTGACTCTTGAACCATTTTCAATGAAAGTTCTTCGGACGTCTACGCCATTGACCTTTCCAGACAAGTACAATGGTCTAATATGTCCATGCACAACATCATCGTAATCTTCATCAGTAAAAGATATTATTGAATGGAATTCTGCAGTATTATTCTCTATGTGATAGACTTCAGCTGCAGTAATTTCAGTTTCAAATTTTGAGAACTTGAAAAATCCTCGATGAGTGGTTTCTGAAGATCTTTTAACAGATTTGGAGCATCCAGAATTGATAACGTGGCTGGTACATGGGCCAAGTGTTTCAATATATCATACTCTTGATCTAGAGTTCTGTGTTTCCCAATAGGAATATATGGTTTAGCAGGTACCCAATAAGTAGATTCTTTGAAAGTTGATGCATCTTGTATCGGGATAGAAGTAGGAAATATTCCGGGTTTGGGGAGATTAGACAGATTATATCCATTTACTTTCTAAGAGGAAGAAGATGGAACCTTCAACCGGTCTTCCAAAATAATTGTGCCATGACCGAATTTTCTATTGGTAGAAGATCTTGCTTGTTCTTGTGGAGCTCGTTGAAGGACTCTACCATGAGTTTCTGCTGCGTACACAGTTCTAGCAGGGGTAGATTTGCAATAGTGGCTTCTGAAATATCCACGTCTCCCCATGTATCCTTAGCCCCTGGAACTTCCTCTGATTCCCCTGTTTGATACAGGGAATTCAGGCTCATTGAAATTGAAACTGTGACTTGCATATGGATCTGTTAATTGAATCATATTAACAGAACCAAATATTAACTCTTCTTCTGATGAAGACTCTACCTGATTAGTCTTTTTAGGCTATTTCGTTTGGTGGGGCGGTGCCCGTGGCTTTGAAGTAGATGGAATGAAGTCCGCCAAAGTCAAAGACAACTTAGGCTTTGACACATATTCATCTTCTTCTAATTCTTTTTCTTTCTTTGAATCATGTCGTTTCATAGAGGACATTCCCTCAGATGAAGAGGGTTTTTCCACAACATTCATGGAAGAATACACAATTAGTTTCTTTAATTGTGTTCACAAAATAGAATGAGTTCGATTGATTATCTTTCTGACCATCCAATCATCATACTTATGTGCATTTTTTCTTTTGACTTCTTGCCATTCGCCTTTCTCCTCTAGAACTGCAGCAGTAACACATGCTACCTGAGCTGAAGAACCTTTCAGTTTTACTTATCCTGAGTCGACCATCTGTTACAGGAGGTATTTGAAGAAAAAACACTCCTGGATGGGATGCCCCAACATTTGATGAAAAGGGAAATAGTTGGGATGGTCTTCATCTCTTTTCTTGTTTTGCCTCTTGGGCATTGGAAATTGAACCAAATTGTTTTCCAGAGCTGCAATGAAATAAACAGAAACTTGTTCATTTTGGAAAGAGTATGTTTTTCTCTTCAGATCCTGAAATTGTTTTTGTCATTGATCTATTTGATCGTCTGGATGAAACGGCCTTTGTTGTTGGCACTCAAAAGGTGGCTCCCTTCGAGAAGATGAAGTTTTTGAGGTAGAAACAGGTACATGTGCTTGTTTAATCATAACTATAGGAGTTTCTGCTTTACCCATTCTCTTTCCTAGAGCTAATGGAATTACAGTAGATTTAGCCTTAGCCTATATAAGGGAATCTTCAATCTTCTTAGTGATTGAAGTAAGGTCTAGAAACCCTCCTGTGTATTTCATAGGGATTAACGGCGTGCATAATTCATCACGCATAGTTTCCACACAGATTGGCAACAATTATTCTTGAGGGAGTGCTAAACTCAAGGAATATGTTAATCCCTTCCATCGAGCAATGAAATCAGAGACCCTTTCATTCTCCATTTTCTTACAGTTTGTAAGATCGAAAACTGTTGTCTTTGGGAAGGTTGAGCTGAACTGACGAAGGAATTTTTGGAGAAAATCCTCCCATCCGGTAATTGACCGGGATTGCAGGCTTCTATACCAGACAAAAGCTGGTCCTTGCATGGTTCACATGAATCATCTGAGTTTCACTGCTTCTTGGTGATCCTGATTTCCCATCATAGGATCACAACAAGACACATAATGCGTCAAATGCTGTTCAGGATCACCTGATGCATTGAAAATAGGGAATACAGGGCTCCCAAAACTGGATGGAGGAGAGATTGAATCTACCCATTCACGGTAAACTTTCTTTTCTTGTTGAACTTGCACACGTTTCCCTTCCATAGTTTCTAACCGATCTGTTAATGACTCAATAGTAGTTATTAAAATTTGAGAAACATCCAGTTGAACTTGCACTTGGGTAGGTGCAATGACTGGAGCTTGGACAGATGTGGGAATTAGTGCTGCAACTGATGGTAGCACTGCCAACTATTCTTGCACTTGACCTATGGGATTATACCTATGAAGGTGTACTGATAGAGGAGGATATTCTTGATCCATCTCAATAGCTTCAATAAATTCCTTTGGATGACTGACTCCAGCATGCTTAATAAGAAGACTACTCTAAAATAGTTCTACATTCACCCTTCTTAATTCCATCATTTCTTCCACATGTTGTGCAAAACTTATCTCTAGTGAGAGCGATTGACCTTCTCTAGAGGAAGGATATGTAACCTGGTTCTTTCCCTTCCCTTTTTTTGGAACCATTTCGGAGAGGGGAATTGGGTTACTCGAAGGATTACCTAGGTTCTGAGTAATCCTTTGACTTCGTGTACACAAACCTTCTTCATTTGTGTCGGTGCGTACATCTTCTTGAGCAAGAACCTCTTCATCTGAGTCCCCGGAGTGAGCCTCATCTGGTGGATCAACAAAAATAGCATTGATGACATTGATTGATGCATAACTCATCACATCCCTTCTATAATAATTTCTGTGATATTTTCTTCTTCCATGTCTTTGATGAGACATTGCCTTTTTTTGATTCGATCCCTCAAGAACTTCTTGACGAACCATAATTTGGAGTGAATCTCCTGATAATTTGGCTTTTCATTCCTCTTGAGTCTTATTACCCAATCGATAAAAAACCGACTTTCTCTGAGGAGGGGATTTATGATTTGAAAAAGTCCCCAGTCTAGTGGACTAGGGATTTTCATTCTTAACTCCTCGAATCTTATTTTTTGATTCTGAGGGTTGGTTTAATAGATTCCCCAGTCTGGCGAGCTGGGTTGGCTCGTGACATGCTATTTCTGAGACTTTCTTAAATGCTCTCCTGATCTTGCGAACCTTAGTCCGGAAATTAGCTGGATGAATTAACCTATATCCACTTTTATCACCCGGTTCAAAAGAGCATTGGATGATTTCTAACACTTCTGTCACTTATTGACATGCTTCCTCCAATCGACGGGCCTGTTCAATATTCTCATTTTCTTGATGCAAGAGTAATTCAACAACATGTTCTCCGTATTCTTGATTTTGAGAGGAACTAGTTGAAGCCTGTTCTTGGGAAAGATTTTGATTAAAAACAAAGCCCATTGACTATGGCCGGCCATGGGAAATAACATTTCATGATACCATTTTTGGCGGGATTTTCTAAATGGAGAGCACCATGAAATACATTTCTCCATGAATACCCCATCCTCTGACACGAATACCAGATGAGGCATTGGAAATTAACTGAAGCAATCTTCTTAATGTGCCAAATCATGAACGTTGAAGGGCTCTCTGCTGCATTTCAGCCTTCGGATATCAAGAGACTGATAGAGACACCAAATCAATCTGACATTGTAACCCTTATATTATCTTAAGATGATTTTCATATTCATCATAAGATAATAATTTATTTTTAAACTGACAAAGAGTTCTCCATATGTTGAGACGAATATCATGAATTTCATCTTCTATCAACATTTCTGGAATTTCATACTGAGAGTGAGCCAGAGGCCAAAACATGACTAGCACTTCACCATTCGCCAGTTGTTTTATCATGTTCAGCATTTCCTCTTTATAATTTAATGAATATTCGTCTACCTAATTTGACCAGAGTTGGTGTTTCCTTGTTTCTTCATTGGATTCAATAGGATTGGTAGAGAAATCATTGATCAAACTAGAAGATGCATGACTTAGGGGTGGTTCATAGAATGACCGACACCCTGGGATATTTTCTGATTGAGAAAGTATTTCACATGCTAGCAATGAATCTTCAGAGATGAATGGTTTCGAATTTGCAAGTGCCGCAAGATAAGAGGGCTTTCTCGGCACTACATTATCCACTGGAGCATTTTCCGGGCAATGTGCATCACTACTGTAGAGAGGACTTTCGTAGGGAAATTCATCATCATGGGGATGACCACTATAATGGGTTACAGAAAAAGATGAGATCTCTTTCTCCATGGTCTTCTGACCACACAGAGGGTTCCTGTGGCTCTCATCTGAAGATGAAACTTTGAGATCGACCGAATTGTCATGAAGCAAGCCCTCATGAAGAAGTGTCTGTTGAAGACCTTCAGAATTAATTTTCCCACTATTGGGAAATAAGAGAGTATAATCTTTAATTTCAACAGATAATTTTCTGAGGGATTCAACAACTCAACCATCGAGCAAGGCCTTATTACAGATTGGTTCTTGATCTCCTGACTGTGCTAGGTGGGTCTTTTTCTTAGATTACTTCTAACTCACATTGGAAACCACTTGTTGACGATAGTGTCTGCTCTAAGCAGGTGTATATGCCTGATCAGGAAAGATGGCCAGGTTAGGCTAATTATCTCAACTCAGATTAGGTGTATGTGCCTAACTTGGTTGTCCGTATGATTTGGGGGAGTATTCCCAATAGCATTATTGGACTGGAATAGATGTGTGTGTCTGTTCAGGATTGAATTGTTGATGTGTTACTCCACTAGTAGGGATATATTTATGTGTCTTTTCCTGAGATGCTGCTGAAGTTGTTATAATATTCTGGCAGACATCCAGAATATGAGCAGGGATTTACTTCTGCTATTTCACCATTGATATAATATGCTTGGTAACTACAGATGCCGGAACGGGAATATACGTCCATTCCGGGCTTGGAGTAGATGTATGTGTCTGCTCCTGTCCTCCTTTTCCTGTCAGTGAATCCTGACAGTACTCAAGTGTGGGGGCAGAGAGTTGAGTCTGCATCCTATTTGTTGTCAGGGCTTTCCGACTAACTTCTCTGAATGCTACCAAGTGAGACTGTTGGTAGTATTGATTAATACTAGCAGGTGTATGTGACTTCTGATAACACTTCGCCGAACATAGTTGATGAGATCAATCATATGTAGTCAGACAACTTTGCTGACTAGCTGATGATGTATAAACTTGTCTATGTTCCTGCCTATACTACTCTACCAGAATTGCCTGGTGGTATTGGCGTGATGCTGCCAGACGAGTCTTCTAGACAGCGGAATTAAAACAGGCAGGTGTGTGTTCCTACTCATTGCTTTACACCATGTTAGGTTGGTGGACTTCTCCGGAGATGGCAGAGATGAGAACCTGCTCACTGTTAACCGGACTTCGCCTCTGAAAATTCGTCTTGCCTGCTCAGGTTCGTGGAACCTGAGCCGAACGCCTGGAGTCGGTACCCTTATCATGTTGAGGGAACACTGCCGCACGAGTCTAGCGGTGATTGTTGGTGGGAGCCCTCAGGAAGGACTCTTGTCTGTTTGAATTAAGGCCCTGAGGGACCTGCTCATTCACCTTCCCCATAATAAGGGAGTGAATGGTGTTTGCGTTCCGGGGATAACAACCTGAAACGGTTGGAGATGGTAGTCAGCACCGCCTGCTTCTTGATCACTGGTCGTCGTTGTCCGGACGACCGGTGTGAGTTGTTCACTTGGAGGTCTTGTCGGGAAGCCTCCAGAGTTGGGATGGTGCTGTGTTGATGGTACTCTTTAACCAGCGTGTTTGATACCTAGCGTTGAAGATTCGGAGTAGGTGATATCGTCCTTAGAGCGGACAACGATCCAGCAGGAGTAGCAGCAATGGCATTTGCAGCAGTAGTATTCACAGGTGTGAACTTGAGAGCAGCCATTCTAGAAATGCAAAAGATCTTGGAAAAAAGTGCCTATTTGATATAACAGACGTAATCAAGATAAATTCAGCCACTATATATTTTGGATGAGCACATATTTCAATGATTTATTTTTGTTGGCCCTCTTATTGAGTTTTAAATAGGGGCCTAACAAATAGGTAAAACATAATTTTAACTTGGTTAAGGATTCATGTCAGGTTCACAATTTTTGTTTCCCTCGGATTTCGGGGATGACCTCCTTTGATGGGAGGTTCAAACATTCCGATCGGTTTCTAACGGGTTTGTTCGTAGAATCGGAAACATCCAATAATTCCACATCCATTGGGACCCACATTCCAAAGCTAGGTTCTCATTAGTTTATGGACTGATGAGGCTTAGGAATTTGCATTGGTCGAGAGTATGGGAGGTCGGACTCATCACACCTTTTTAGGGGAATTATTGTCTACTCGGGGACTCTCTTTATAGATTTATGTTATGTTCGTGAATCCTTATTACATTACCCATTATAAAATGATTTTTTCCTTTAGATCTGACAATCAATGATCGATATGTAGGAAATTTAGAAAATCTTTTATATGTATTTGAGGTTCTTCACAGATAAAGAATCATCCGTATTTGTTAGAGATTTTTAGTCAATGTTGTCCTTTGATACGTAAAAGTGTCTTGGTCCTTATGATGACCATAATGGTTTTAAATCCACTCAGTGGGGCACTTGAAGTTTATTGTCATCCAGAAGGACATGAATTATTTCAGAGTTGGTATTGAACCCACAGATGGGCTACCTACATATCCTTTGTTTATAAAAGTAATAAGAACCCACATAGTTCGAGTAAGGGGGTATGATGTTTATGATTGATGGCTCAAAGAAGGATGTAATAATTACTTTTACACTCTATGCTCACGTGAGTCATTCTCGGTGTGAGAAACAAGAGGTATTTGTAAAAAAAAGACAATTTTTTCATGAAAGATGCAATCATAAGAAATAATGTAGGGATTTTGTATGTATGACTGCCCAGATAAATGAAGGTTAGGATTTACTTTAGGGAAGAAATCCAGGAACATGGTCCTTAAAGGTATATGTGCTTCATGAAGATTTTGAACACTCTAACTTTAGGCTTACTCCTAAAAAGGAGGACCAAATTAAGAGAGGACTTATGATTGGGTTTTACTCCTAAAAAGGAATCCTAGATCAAAGTTAAATTAGGACTGGTTATGAGAATTTAAGACTGGGGATTACTCCTGAAAAGGAGGCCCAGGTTAAGAGATTTGAAAAATTAAGGGACATGGAGCTTACTCCTGAAGAGGATGCCCATATTTGAGACTGGGTCTTACTCATGAAAAGGAGGACCAGGTTAAGAGAATTATGGTTGGGGCTTACTCTTAAGGGGGATGCCCAGATTTTAGAATTATGACTGGGGATTATTCCTGAAAAGGAGGCCCAGGTTAAGGGGTTCTCTCATCTTAAAGGATGAGGTTGAATGAATGAAATATCAAATTTTTAGTGACATAAAGTTGTGTAAATCACTAGGTTTTGAGAGATATTCCACAGAGTTCCTTTAAAATAAGGAATCCAAATTAAGAAATCATACCATAAATGGCTTTGAAGAGTGTCTTGAAGATTGAATCTTGAATAAGAGAGGTTGAATGGCTTAAGAGGGGTGAAATGGGAATGAAGGGTACCCAAAAGGGCAGGGGAATGCAAGTCCTGGAAGGCGCGCTGGTACTGCATGGGCGCGCAAGTCCTAGTCGTGCAGGTATACCTGCGCTACACATGGGTACTTGCGTGATGGTTAACCAGTAAGGAAATCCTTGATTGACTCTTGGTTAAAGCCTTTAGAATCATCTTGAGGTTCTTCCAGAAGAGGGGCCCACAAGTTCTATTGAAGGAGGAAGGCATCGCGCATGTTTGGCTATTTCCCTTAAGCGCTGGCCACTCAGGTGCGAAAGTGTTGATTAGTTTCAACACTTAGGCCTTCCTCCCCCTCTTTAGATCTTCCTTTCTAGGTAATAAATTACCTTAGATGTGTTTCAGAAGCTTTGAGAAGAGACTAGGGCATAGGGAGCTCAAATCTGAGTTTCTGGAAAAAATAATCCCTCAAATGGGGGGCCCATAGGGTCTATTTATATGCAGTAGAATACCCCGGGTGGTTATCACTTAGGTCGCTCAAGTCACTTGCGCGACCATCATGCATCGCGCAAGTGGATTTGCGCAACTATGAGGGAACTTGCGCGACCTATGGGAAATGTTGTCCTTGTTCACCCCTTTGTCGATTTATGATATTTTCTTCAAAGGATGAATCAATTTGTGCTAAGTCATTTCCCTTTCCATTCTTTTAGACAATGGGACAAAAAGGAGCGTTAACAACCACCCACGCATACAAAACCTAATTCCATCCACCAATTTTCAATCCACCCACTTTGTGAATTACCTCCATCGTGCAACTTGCTGAAAAACCCTCAAAATCCTCCATATGCATCTGATGATTCCTCCTTCTTCATCTGATGATTCATTCAGCCTATTTTCCCACCACTCAATCGGGATCCCTATCGAGATTTTCATCTCTCCAATCTACCATGTTCATTGTTCCTTCATTTCTCTGCATTGATTTTATTCGGTGTTCCCAAGGTAGGGTTTCCACTGATTCTCCATTTTTTGACTTCCTTCATCGCAGTCCCTATGCTTTCTTCCATAGCCATATCCCATATCAACTGCCCCTCTATCCCGTGATTCTCATCCTACAAACCTGTGACCCCTCCCTATCCATCTTCTAGGGTTACTGAATCCCTTCTATCCAAACATAAAGCCCACTTTCTATTTGGAAACTACTCCTATGGTTCCCACTGACATTTTGTTGGCCCTTGTGCTTCCCTTCCCGCAATCCACACCTGAAATTGTCCACACCTACATAACATGCGGTTAGCTTCAACACCCACAATAGAATAAAATATTCCTCAATTATGGCTCACGTGGTTAGGCCACCATCTATAACAATGAAGAGCCCCCACAATTCATCATTTTCCAATTGTCGGTGTTTTCATAAAGGGATGTTCATTTCCCCATTGGAGGAGTTATTTCTTTCTTTCTTTTACAAGGAGCAGATTTCTCAGCCTAAGAATATTTTCACTAAGATGGGTAAGTTTTTCATTCATGATTTCATTGTCATGTCGATTAAATTTTTATGATTTATATGGTTTGATTTTTCTTATGTTGTCATTGTAGCCTCCATTTAATATATCTATCTACTTCTAAGATGGACGAGTTTTAATCCAAAACACTGATGATTGATCCATTCAAGAACATTATACAGACTTCTACAAGGCAATTTTTTATACAATTTTTTATTATTAAAATCAATCTTCATTAAATTTTTCATTAGCTCATTGATAATTTTAAAATTGCCATACTATTTTTGGTTTTTTTAGTTCATAATGTTTTTTGTTGCATTTATATAAAGGGTTATCACTGGATGATAATGGTACCACAGAATCTATGAAGGTTTTCAATGAAATAAAACACCTTCTATTGGAACATTTATCTGGTTTTAGAATTGATATGGTATCCCCCTTATATAATGAAGACTTTTTTCAACAGAATAATGCATGTTTACATTCAAATGACGCTAAATTGTATCCATTCATGTAAACAATTTGAAAATTTTATTTCTCTATCAAAAATAAGTAAAGCGTTGTTGGTTTGCTTTCATCCAATACATAGATAAGAAATTATACAAAGGTAAATGTAGTCATTTTTATGTAGTCAAAGAAAAATGTCTTAGAATATTTTTGTGAATCAGATTTTTAATTTTACCAAACACAAATACCATTAACACTTTTTTGATTTTTTTTTTGTTTTTTTTTATTTCCATGTGTTTCCCTATTAGGAATACATAGATATTTCTATAATTCTTATTTATATGTTTCCCAATTGTTCATAAATAGTGTTTTTATAGATATCTTATACAAGTTTTTTTATTTCATATTAAAGAGTTTCCATATTACTAAATAATATTATGTATTCATAATTTTAAACATTATAGTATCTACAGGTAAATATATTTGATGACTGTATAGGTGATCACCTCTGATATTATTATTCTTATTCCACCACTATAACTCATCACAACTAAAAACCATGTACAATATATTTATTTTAATGAATGTTTTTCATATTTTCCATCAAGCACTTCACATTCAAATCTTATTAGTTACTTTTACTACTACTAAATCAGACTTGACATGTTTTAGAGTAGTGGATTATTTTTTGTAGTGGTGGATCTTGTATTTTTATGATTAGTGGATCATATATTTTATTATAGTAATGAATCCTTTTTAGAGTAGTGAAACAAGTCTTTCTTTGAGCATGTCTGTCGAATGCATTTTCATGATTTTTTATGATTCTTCAAACATGCACCCTATGCAATATGATGATTCTGTAAACATACACCCATGGGATTGCACAAGTAGCAACATATATATGGACATAGTAATTTTACATAATGACTGGTATACCTAACGATTGCTATATATATATATATTAATATATTCATCTTGTTTTGTAGGGAATATAGTGGTGCATATAATTTGAGTTATGATATGCATATTATTTAAATTATCAATTGAACATATGAATATAGTTCTGATTCATCCTTTTCATATCAACTTTTTTAGATTAGTGGACCATTTTTTATAGAAGTAGATCTTGTATTTTCATTCATTAGTGGATCATGTTTTTATATTTCAGTAATGAATAATTTTTTAGAGCAGTGGAACAGGTTTTGTATTTGAGCATGTGGGTCATGCATTTTGTTTGGGTAGTGGATCATGTAATTCATTATAGTAGTGGACCATTTGTTTTATTAGATCAGTGGTCCATGTGTTTTATTATATGAATTGATCATTTTAAAAAGTAGTGGATCATGTATTTTAGAGCATGGGATCATGTACACTCTTTGATATATTAAGGTAATGTTGCCTATAATTTGAGGTATGATATGTGTGTTATTTATATTATCAATTTTACATATTAATATAGAGTTCTGAGTCATGATTTTATTATTTTATCATTCACTGGGGAGTTAGGGGAACCGGTATATTCCCTTTTCTTATGTCAATTTATAAAAAACTCAAATGGGGGGTGATCATATTCTCAACGACATATTCTTTGTCTATGAGTTTACTATAGGGAAATACTGGTTTTATGTGTTAAAAAATAATTAATGTCTTTCGGCCTCTTTTCATGTAAGGATATGAAGGTTTGGAAGCATATTTCAATTGAACCCTTCCTTAGTACCTCTATATGTGTTATACTACATTACTATATTCCTACCTATATAGGTGTTCAATTGAATTTTCTTGATTTTCCATGATTCTATAAACATGCACCAGTAATGTTTCATAAAATTTGAGGTATGATATGTGTGTTATTTATATTATAAATTTTATATATGAATATAGAGTTTTGAGTCATCCTTTTCTTATTGTATCCTTAATTTGGGAGTTAGAGGAACTAGTATATTCCATTTCTGTCTAGATTTATTAAAGACTCAAATGTGGGGTTATCATCTTCTCAACGACATATTCTTTGTTTATGAGTTTACTATAGGGAAATACTGGTTTTAAGTGTTAAAAAATCATTAATGTCTTCTGGCCTCTTTTCATGTGGGGATCTGGAGATTTTGAAGCAAATTTCAGTTGAACCCTTCCCCAGTACCTCTATATGTTTTCAACTACATTATCGTATTCCTGCCTCTATATGTTTTCAATTGCATTTTATTAATTTTCTATGATTCTGTAAACATGCACCGGTAATGTTTAATATAATTTGAGGTATGATATGTGTGTTCTTTATATTTTCAATTTTACATATGAATATATAGTTCTGATTCATACTTTTATTATTGTATCAATAATTTTGGAGTTAGAGGCACCGGTATATTCCCTTTCTTGTCTCAATTTATTAAAAACTCAAATGGGGGGTGATCATATTCTCAATATCATATTCTTTGTCTATGAGTTAACTATAGGGAAATACTGGTTTTATGTTTTAAAAAATCATTATTGTCTTCCAGCCTCTTTTCATACAAGGATCTAAAGTTTTTTAAGAAGATTTTAGTTAAACCCTTTTTTAGTACCACTATAAGTGTTCAACTACATTACTGTCTTCCTACCTCTTTATGTGTTCTATTGCATTTTATTGTTTTTCTATGATTCTATAAATATTAACCCTGGAAAGATATGATGATTCTTTAAACATGAACTCAGTGTATGGAACGTGCAGAAACATATATGTAGACATAAGAGTTTTACTAAATGATTGGTATACCTAAAAATTGGTATATATGATAATATATTTGTTTTGTTTTGTAGGGAATATAGTGGTGTAGTTAATTTGACGTATGATATATGTATTCATTATATTATTAATTGTACATATGAATATAGTTATGAGTCATCGTTTTTTGATTATATCATTCATTTAGGTTTTATGTGTACCATTACATTCAATAGCTTGTCTCCATTTAATAAAGAATCATATTGAGGGTGATTATCTTCTCAACTGCATTTTTATGGTATGTGATTTTACTATATGGAAATTCTGGTCCAATATTTGTTCAAAACAAATTAATGTATTTTATCCTCTTTTCATGCATGGATTAGGATTTTTTGAATCAGATTTCAGTTGCACCCTTTCTTATAACCTCTATATGTGTTCAAGTGCATTACTATTTTCCTGCCCCTATATGTGTACAACTAAATTTTCATGATTTCTAATGATTCTGAAAACATCTACCCTTTGAAATATAATGATTATATAAACATTAACTCTAGGTATGGCATGCTAAATAACATATATATGGACATATGAGTTTTACTTAATGATCAGTATACCAAAAAATTGGAATATATATTAATATGTTTGTTTTGTTTTGTAGGAAATTTGGTGATGCTGCTATTTTGAACAGAGGAAATGAAATCCTTTTTAGTATAAAAACACACATCAATCTTCAAGTATTCTTTAAATTATTCTATTCTGTAAATTAAATACTTTTTTAAAAGAAGAAATCCCATCTTTCAGGTAGTGGGATGAGATGGGTTGTTTCATTAATGTTTTGTTACATTTATGGATTTCTTTGGGGTTTCCTATTATTTTTATTTGTTATGTGTTACCTTCACTGCAACAATTCATATGGATTTCTCATAGATCCTCTCCATGGACTCTCTGTACCGGTGGTTTTCCTCGCAAATTTTCCCAATTTTAGCCTATGCATTTTCATCTGTTTTGGGTTTTTGATCTTATATGAAAACATTGAGTTAGGTTTAATCAATGGTTTTATCATGTACATGTATAATCTCTAACATAGTAATAATATACCGGGTGGATAAAAAACTTATGAAGTTGGAATTGGGTGAGAATCAAATGTGTATCTCTGATTATGGATTCTTTGTTTTGGGTTATCTGGTTCTCTACTCTGGCGGCTATGAAATGTTCTTTTTGTTCTTTGCTGATGGTTTTGTGTGTGTTTTTCTACAGGGTTATGCTCAATGAGTTTCATGAGAACAATGCTTAATCATGTGCTTTTACTGTATTGATATGTGTTTCCCATGGATATTGGACATGATTATCTCCTCATACACATTTCTAGCCAAACATCGTGGGCCTAACAGCTTCCAGTTTCCCTTCAGTGGCAACCCATGTGGATTTCCCCTATCTCTTTATGTTGTAGGTTTTGTTCTTAGTATCTCCTTTGATATGTATTGACTTTTCAATTTATTATGTTTATTGATATATTTTTAGAATGGAAAAAACCACTTTCCACTGGCATGTATTCTATAAGAAATGCTTCTATATAAACTAAAAAATGGGTGGTTTTTTGAAATTTGCAGGTACAATTTATCCTAGTACTTATAAACTGGTTATCATTGAAACAAGATGTTTGGATCAGTGTTATTTAATCATAATGCCTATTAATTATGTAAGGTAACATGAAATAATATTTTCGGTAATTAAACTATGTTTCTTCATGTTTTGTAAATTATTTTTCAAGCATTATGTTCAGATTCAACTATTATGGAAGGAGAACACTTAGATATTCCAGCAGGTGGAAGCAATGAATGATCCTATTTCATGGATACTACATGACATATGTTCACTGTTAATTTGTTTTATATGATCTATATAATGGTTAAAACTTCATTTTCATGTGTTTACTTCACATATTAGTTCATCATTTTTCAATATTTTCTTTTTGTCTATTTCATTTTTCTAATTGACCTATTTCCTCTCAGAGAGTGACATACATGGATTTTTTTTTGCAGAGGATTTCTGCCTTTTGTCTAGGTATCTGTCCGATTTTTAAAATAATTCTCACTATCTCTGTCTCTCAAATTTCTCACTTGATTTCTATATAGTGTGAGCATATATGGAAGGGATTATGACTGGATAATTTATGAAGGTCCTGATGATGAGGACAAACCACAAATTTCAGGGAAAGTTGTCACTAATCTTAAATTATTAGGAGATGGCGATTCAAAGCATCAATGGATTTGTTGGCATTTCCACAAGTAGGTAGATGTGTTATTTATGATTTAACTCTCGATCTATTATCCCCCACAATGTGTTATTGTGGGAAGCATGTAGCTTTGAAACATGAATTAGGTTTGCACTCAAGTTGCTCAATTATTTATTCGAACAACTTCAGAAACTATTTCTGTCTATATATATACTAAAGAAGGATTTACTCCTATACATGTTTCAACCTATCAATATTTCCTTTCCCTACAAACAAATCTGGCTTCACATTTCCTCCAAATCCAAAATCACATCTCACTTTTTCCTTATCTCCACCTAGGGTTTCTGTCGCCGCCTATAGCTCCCCCCTAAAAACCCTATTCCCCTCGGCCTGCTCTGCCTCCGGCTTCTTCATCTCCGGCTTCTCCTCCATCTTCTAGATTTCCCATAGAATGTTTTCACCTCCATCATCTATATCCCACACATCTAATTTTATACTTCATCATTAACCAATTAATCTTCCTACATCTACTAGTGATCGTCATAAATCCAATCCCTACACCTCACGCTTTGGCGTTCCATCAGCTTCTGACACAGGTTTTAGTTATTGTTGTCTCCTCTATGCTCTACCTCTCAAAACAAAGTGACTTTTCTTCACTTTCGACTACCATGGAGGTCGCCCAGAAACCACTTCCAAAATATATTCATCATCACTGACACCTACTATTTCCTTTGAAGATCTATCTGTCTTCCTCTAAATATCATTAAAATGGGTGGAGATTTATGCTTTACACATATTGAACCTGTTCTAGACGCATCCAACATACATTGAGTTTTCCTTCATATCTTCTCTAAAAATAATCTTCAGTTTTATGTCTTCCAATTATCTCTATTCATACATAATATCCAAATTTTATTTTAAAACATCTACTCATGAATCAACAATTTTGGATACACTCTTTTCATTCATAAACCTAACCTATAAGACTTAATTTCCTCTTTATACACTAATGATACAGAGCTCCGGAAAAGGTTTTTTATTATCAATTTATGTAAACATTTTTCCTTCATACCATGAATTAGTATTTCTAATTACACATGATCTTTTCAAACATTAATACGATACATCTCCAATTATGATTCTCTAATCACGCCCTTTCCTTATTCTGCTCAACCAATGTTACATAATTTATATTTTTCCCAGGGTTTTAATAGATTTCCACCACTGCATCAGAGCGTCGTACAGTTCTGGTATGCCTACATGATTTAATTAAATACAGAATTTTTATAGTTTAATTCATGTAAATTCAATATAGTTTTTTATATGTTCTTATATAACATGCATATGTAACTATTTATGATAATTCCTGTAAAACATGAATATATTAATTATATTTAGTTGATTTTTTAGTTGAAGTAGCCTATTGAAACATGGGATGAGAATATCAATTTCAATTTTTAGTTGGAAATTCTATTTTAGGGTCATCCAAATACATTCATAAACGTATTTTTCATTTTTTAAGAACCATTCATCAAATTTAATCACTTACAACCATTTCTTCATCAGATTAAACTTTCCTTTTGAATTTGATTATGTTTACATGTTGTGTGTCACAACACCCTTCCCTTTTTATGATTCTTGAAAATTTAATTTTTTATTTTAGTATTCTACATTCAAAAAGAATAATGTTTTCCAGAATGTTGGAGGGATGATCTTTCTTTAGAAAAAATGGAGTTCATTATATGCTAGGAGGAAGGTGGTGTTAGAAATCTCAAGATTTCATGTGGTGACTATGACAGTTTAAAGGTATTTACATGAAATACTATTTTATTTTTTTGCATTGATGAAATGTTATTTGGTTCATGTATTACTCTATAATGAATAAACTAATATAGAAGTCAGGATTCCTTTAATGTTATTTTATTTTTTCATGCTTCTTTTTTCAGTTAATTATTCCACTTCCAGATAGTTCTTAAGGGAGAGACCACTTCATTATGATTGTGAGTTCATTAGATGTGAAATTACAACTTCAACCTATCTTGTAAATTCGTTTATTACAATTAATAAATTTTCTTATACACCAATAACTGTTTGCAGTTCTTCATCAGTTTTCAAAAAATAAACATTCATATTATGTTTCATTTTTATCTTCATCTAATAATTTTAATGATAACTTATATCGAACTTATTTTTCATGTTCAAACATTTTTAATATAAACTTGTACTTTTCAATAATGATATAATATATGACATATTTATCGAACTATGATGGATAACATTGCTTGATCTCCGTCCAATTATGGTCATCTGTGTAATATTTTAATATCAATTTTTACCCAATATGTTGGATTCAATCATGTTATTCATGTCTGAGAAAGTGGGATGGAAATCTCGTTATTTGGTTGATAATTTTCTGGTAGAAACCTCACTTCGCTTTGTTCCTTGTTTTATGGGTAACTTCATGTGGGATTTTTCAATTCATTTGGTCTCTATTGGAAGTTTACTGTGATATTTTTCTTTTATATATTCCTGATAATTCGATTCTTTTTATTTAAAGAGTTGTGTTCGCATCAAATAACATGTATTTCTATAGGAATCTGTCAGTTCAGATGAATTTGCTACATTGAAATTTCATATGTATTTATATGTAAAATTATTCAATCTGTTATACTAATTATTTTCAATAGATATTCGTCTCTCTCTATACTGAACTCAATCATGCTATTCATTTTTGGGAATGTTGGATGTCACTATGCTTAACTATTTTAATTCACTATTACCACCCTTCTTCTCCTTTTATTGTATTCTTTTCCCTATTGGGCGAATACCACATCATTTTTTGATTTATTTTACCATCTAGAGCCATTACCATCTCGTGAATCAATTAGCATCACATTCGAATATTTTTCATTCATGTCATTTAATGAGTTTTATGTCACTTTTTGGTTAAATTTACGGTGATTAAAGACAACTATAGGATGTTTTCCTTTGATTTATTTGTATTAGGGTCTCAATTGTTATGTATTCACTATGGAATATGTAATCGGATGGTAAAAATCACAACATTTATTTAAAATTTATAAGAGACTCTAGTGAGAATCCTTGGATGGTTCAAATAAATGTGTACCTGGATAGGGTAACTAGGAGAAAATTTTGGGGTTCTGGTTTGATCCAACCACATATTTCTACACATTCTCTCTTTACTGGATCTTTTTCCACATTTTGTAATGCTTCATTCTCTATTTCTTCATCCATTAAACCATATTATTCCTTTATTTTATATAGCATTATTTCTTTATATTAATTCAATTGGAATAAAATTATATGATTACCTAATGTTATGTCTTTTACCATAGTCTACGCACATTTGATTAACTTTTAGTAATAAATGAATCTATATATAATCGTAGAGTTTCAACAAAACTTCAGATTATTTCACTGACGTTGGGTTCCTTAAATAAACGGTGCTTGTTTAATCCAATCATGTAATTTCTTACTCTCCACTATAGTTTTTTCATTCGAACATCTTATTTTTTTAATTTATGTATTCAATAAACCATAAAATATGTCCCCCTTAAAACAAATTTCAGATCATCTTATTTACATTAATTCCAAACCATTTTTAATTGAAATACAATTTTTTTGTACCTTTATAATGGTTTCATACAATGTTGTCATTAATTTTTATGTTTTTTCATTTAATATTAGTTGTATTTATTGGTTTTCATGAATTTTTTTGTTAACATCACTATGATATCTATTATTTTTAGTCTATTCTTTTTTTAATTTGTTTAGTTGTCAATGAATTTTACCAAATCTACTCTAATTAAAACTTATATTTTTTTTCTTTTTCCATTTCATTTATTCTTTCATCCAAATAAAGTATATAATTCTTCATTAGCTAAAAATTATCTATTCTCTATAGTTTCATGGGATTTGTGTTATTCATATAAATAAGTCATGAAATATTTGAAGCGTTTTCAGCTGCTATAGAGTATACTTTATGCCACCATATTGAAAAATATGTTAGCTTTTTATTTGTCTTAATATATTAATTGGTATACATATTAGAATGTAATAACATTTCAAATGATTCATTCTCTCCTCATATCATAAATTTTTCAATTTTTTAAATAATTTTAACAAAAAAAATATATGATAATTGATTTACAGAGAAAAGAAAACATGGATATATCAAGATAATATGTTCTTCGGAAACATAAATGAGTACCCATAGAATTTAGGGATCTTTATCATAAGGAAAAAATAATATCTTTAAAATATGTTTATTTTTTATAAGAAAATATTTATCAAAACCCTTTTTGTATTCTCATAATTCTTATTGATGTGATCCTCTTTTAAGATACTGATATTGGGTAATGTAGTTTTGATTATACATTTTTTCTGACTGAACAAGCGTGTGAACTGTCACCCCATTTTTGAAAGAAAAATTGAGAATGGGTAGCCTATATATGCATGTTCTCATTGTCATATGAATGTTTTTATAGGGTCATTATAAATTAAGTCCACATAACCATTAAATTCTGGATTCACTATTCACTTGGTCTGTGCACACGTTCCATCCAAAATTTAAGTTATAGCTGATGAACTTCTACCTTATTTCCACTTATTATATCACTATAACTCAAAGATTATTTCTGTATGTAAATCATTCTCAATGACCACTTCATGTCAATAAAATGGTAATTAGCAATTCACTGCAACTTCTTCTACAACTATTTCTGTTATATTTCTTCCCTTTTTTATTTCATTCCATAACATGTATGGTAAATATGGATTTGTATTACTATTTCCTTTTATATTAGTTTTTATTGTTTATTGATTTTATTTTATCCTCATAATATAAACATTACTTTCAGATTATTATATGATTTGAAGTACCTTTATTTCTTCATGGGATCATATGTTATACACATGATCATTTTCCCCTACTACGGTCAGGATCCAATGCTTAATAGGCTTTAGTGTGAATGAATATTTACTATTCATGTGAAATTGGAAAACCAAAAAATTACATACATAACTCCCATAAATTTGAAGTAATAAATAAAAGCCCAGGTACATTAGCTGTAATATTTACTTGAAGTTTTTTTTAGTTTGGTCATCATCCATTTTTCATACAACTATTGAACATAATTATACTATAGTTGATGTCAATAGCAGGAAATCAATGAACAATTATAGTGTTGGTGTATCCATTCTACATGGTGATTGGGTGGAGTCACACTACAATTTGGGGAAATACGACATCATGGAAGAGGGGATCATTTGACATATTTTGGTGGAGTATAGATTTTATTATTATTTGATCTATTTTTTATATTTTATTTCATTAAATGTGAGTTTACATGAATTATTATTTTTTGTTAGTATTTCACTTTTTTCTTTTCTCAATATTTTCATTGATGTATTATGTGTTTTCTATACTAGATTACATTTTGTGTTGGAATCATTGATTTTATAGGTTATTCATTTAATATTTCATTTGAGGATTGTATGGCCTCATCTCCACCTTCATCTTTCATTTCATCTCTGTCTTTGATAACCACCTCTCCCATTCCATCATGTTTCATCTCATTCAGCATTAGTCTTCACTCCATTTCCATTTTTCACATTAAGTCCATGCACTTCATCATCTTCATTTTATTTGAAGCATTATATTAACTGTTTTTTTGAATGATGTATTACGAGATGATTTGAAATTAAATTGATACCACGTTCATTTGCACAGGTGGAATACTAGATATATTCAATATCGGGTTATTAATTATAAGGCGTTATTTATTCCTCATGCATTCCCTCCATAATATTCATTATGCTCAAGTTATTGATTAAATGATATGTTTTCCCAATTATTTACCATTACATTTTGTTTATTCCTTAATGATTCATGATATATTGCAATTTATTTAACCCTTATATAGAATTTTATGTCCCACTTATATTATTTCCCTTCACTAGTATATGAATTAGAATTCTTTTAATGTTTCCACGGATGAAGGATTATTTCATTATTATCTTTTTTATTCTATTCTAAATGATAATGGATATAATATATGTATATGGTTCTCCAATACTACAAAAATGATCAATCATTAGTGATGTGATCCCATGTATCTATTCTATTGTAATGATGTGACTTCCGAATATAGCCTAAAAGAGTTGATATTCTTACAGTTTCACTCTATTGAAAATACTACTATGTGATTTTGGCACTGATAACACACAAAATTTTAGACATTAAAAAATTGTGATTACAAAACAAGGAACAACCCAATCATTCCTAGCCTATGGAAAGGTCTACCGACTTACTCCCCAAAATAAAAATTTTAATTTATAATTAAATATTTTATAGTGTATTTTAATATGGCTCAAAAAAAATGATTATCGAGGCACCCCAATATAATATACCCTCATCACTTATTTTATATAACAATTCAATCAAACCAAAAATCATTTTTAATATAAAAACATGTATAGACCTACTCAAGAAAGGTATGACCACTTACATGTCCTTAATCTCTTCATACAACATCGCCGTATATAAATTTCATCATTTACTTAATATTAGTTTTGGTTCACTCATCTTAAACTAAAACAATAGACTAATATATTGAACCATACAATTATAAATTCTTAAATCCCTTTAACTAAAATTTTCCTACTATGAGATATATTAAAATAATTATTTCTTTTAATATTAATTTGATTACTCATATCAACCTCATGGGACCTCTAAAATGGAAAACACTTTATTTTAAGAGTTTCCTTCTTATTTAGTATCATACTAACCCAGGTCAAAAAATCAAATCACCTTGGATTGTCCACCAAAAGATGTAGATCAATAAATGAAGAAACAAATGTCTCATGAATAACAATTGAGAGACAAACCAAAATATTATGATGAAAAACAAGAATACACACCCATGTGACAAACAACATTAATCTCAAAAGGTTAAACCTTAATGTCAAACATGAAAATAAGGAATTCATATCTCCATGTGGCCATCTGTCACAACCGACGGATCTAACTATGATGGTGATGAAAACAAAGTGAGGTTTTTGAACTACATAACTCCCTTATTTTTAACTAATTCCTAATAAACCAAATCTACAAATTCCCAAAGGAAAAATCAGGGTATGGGAACACGAACTAATAGTTTGTTACAAATAATAAAAAATTACAATACCAATAACCCATTTTTATGGATTTAAAAATCAATATTATAAATTCATTTCCAAAGAGAAATCATTTTTTAAAATGTATTTTCTTCATAAATAACATTTATTATTCACAAAAAACAAATATAATAATGGAAAATGATAGATATAATTAAAGAATCTGAAAAACCATCCATATATACACCATAATATAAAAAAAGTTAGAAATCTAACATAATGTGTACAATAATGTATACAATCCATCAAAAAATGGTTCTAGAAAATGTGAATACATACTAAAATAAAGAAGGAATACTGAGTATGGAATAACATGAATCTTACCAGTATCGAGTCATACCATACTCTATCGATATAAAAAAATACCCCTAGAGGTGAGACAATCACTAAGGTTGAATGTATACATAACCTAATGCACCAATAATTTACAATACATTGTGATTTCTAAAAACCATTTAAATATTATCCTCATCACTTATAAAACAATTTCACAAAGAAGAATCACCACTCTAATGATTTAAAATCTATTTTTTTAGTAAAAATAAACATTAAGTTATTTCATTGAACATATATATTGTATAAATATATTTTAAAAGATAACACCCTTTAAAAACACACATCTCATGAAAAAATCCCACACTAAAGTCAAATCAAAATATCTAATAAAACAAATATGATGTAATTCTAAAATAATAATTAATAATTCAAGAGTTAACACCAATGAATAGAGATTCCAAACTCCCCAATATAGGGAAACATGATTGTCATAGAAAATACTTATTGTAAATAATTAGATCTAGTCCCCCAAAACCTAGATCTGTATGAATCATAAAAAATAGTCTATCAAATCCCTTGTATTTAGAAATTATAGCCTTATCATGTTTTAAAAATATGTGGATAAAAGAGATCAAGTGAAGATCTATTAATAGGAGATAATATCATATAAAAATAGAAGATACCATGAAGAGATCCAGCATTACCAAAGGGTGGTCATCAATAATATAAGGATAAAGTCATGTGGACAATTTAGGTATGTTTAGTTAGAGCCAAAGATGGATTTTTGGGAATTTAGATATAAAAATGAAAATTGTGAATTAGATAAATTACAACGTTTATGTGCTTTGGATTAGGGTTCATGGTTTGTCTACATGGTTTTTTAAATAGTGCATTAATCGTGCATGGCCTCTGTCATGTGAAATGAAGTGGCACATGAGGTCTTGTAGGTGAGCTTCATTATTTAAAAAACCATGATAAATTTGTGAAACACTTATGGAAAATCACCAAGAAACTAAATCTATTTTCCTTGGGCTTCCATGATTTGAAAAACCATCCCCATGCCATGCATAATCCATTTGAAACCCACAACATAACCCACACGGTTACCACATAGTTTGACTAACTATGCACCCTATCTATGTTCCTCAATTGTTTCTACAAAAAATTTCTTTAACTTAATGATAAATAAAAAAACCCCAAAAAAAATTCCTATGACCCGAAGGATGTCCCAATTCTCCATAACATGAATCATTATATCCATGGAAATCACCCATGGTTTTTAACTCATATAAAGTGAAGGTTAATTCTTCATGATAAATGATTCATGGTACCATCGATTACAACTATACGATATACACTACAATAGTACACATGCTAGGGGAATTGTTTTACCACATAGTACCATATATTGTGGATCCATAATATGAACCAGCTGCTAAACTATTGATATATCAAGATAAATATTTAATATTCTCATTCAATCCCATTTCAAGGGTTTGGTTGATACCCCCATAGTTTGGAAATATTAAACACATCATGATTCCAATTCAATAGAGATAGAATATCCAAATGATATGAAACTTTCCATGTTATTAAATGATCTCAAAGGGGATTACAATCCTCAGTTCTAAAAAACCCTACATACCCCAAAACAATGTCTTCCAAAGTGACGTGACGCATTTAGAAAGACTCAATCACCAACATTTAACTCATGAATGTGATGGATATGGTCTATATAGATATTTTAATGATTTTAATCAATCACTAACATTTTGTGGATCATCTACACATTATATATCATCTATTGAATAAGGATCAGTCTAACCATGAAATGGTATCCCAAATATTTTTTCCCAAGAGAGATCTCCATTGCCACCAAAAAAAAATTTAAAAGGGTACCATTTTAATATAATAATGATATATATTATAAAATAAATTTTTATCAATGGATGATATTTCCACCATGGACTAGAAAAATCATTAATTCATGACTAAATCATATCCTCAAGGATATAAATACTGTTTTTAGTCTTTCCAACCCTCCGAGGAAGATATTTCATGTTTATTATGAATTTGTAACCCATCTCCTCTTGAAAAACATTCCAAATTCTTAGTTTTAAATCATGGATCACTATAAAAAACATTATATGGAACTACATAATGAATAATAAACTCTCAAATATATAAGTTTCTGAGATAATCCACCTTCATTTTATCCTTGATATAGAGTAAATAGGATTCATTCCTTAGTCAATCAATAGTCACCCAAATTTTATCCTTCCCACTAGGATTATATATAATACCAAGGAAATTTCCTTAGAAAACCATCCAAATTCGCTTCCAAAATTGAAAAAGGATTAAACAAACCAATAGGACTCCATTGCTCTTCCTAAATTCTATAAAGTAAGGAAGCATGACATGAAGCCTTTAATTGACCACATAATCCTCAACTAACATTTTTTATATCATAGATCATGATACATCATTCTAGTCCAATGGATTATAGGCCAACAACACCAATTTACACTATTAATAAATTCATGTATTAGAGATGTAGGAAAAATAATCCTTCCATGAAAACACAAATCATCCATGGGAGACTACGACCAATCAATCATGGTCTCCCCACTATTCATGATTTTAAACAGATATAAAAATTGATGTCTTATTCTAGTTCTAGTTTAATATAGTCACAAAATGATGATCTAGACATTTTAGAATATAAGAACACATTTTCACATGTTTCATCCACTATCAATATCATCTCAATCACAAACCAATTGGAAATCAAAAATTCCTTGATTCCTTCATGACCAAAGTCTCTAACTTCATTATCCATTCATCATCCACCACATTTCAATTTCCGGAGGATAAAATGTATCAAAATTGAAATTCTAAAAATACTCAACCCATTTCCCTTACCTAATATTTAGATCCACTGAATTAATAATAAAATTTTGTCTCTTATGATTTGAGTATACCATAATATATCCCTATAATAGATAGTGGATTCTTGTTTTTAGAGATTGTATAGTATCTTCTAAATCAAGTTTATGCGTATGGTTGTTCTTATCATGAGGGATTAATTGGTGAGATCCATAGGCTACCAAATGTTTTCCCTATATCAAGATACATCACAATCCTTTACCAAAGGTAAAAAATATTACATAAAAATCGAAATTTTATTCACAATAAATCAAAACAAGTGCTAAAGTCATCATATTATTTACTTCCTCAAAATATATCTCACATTTTTCATTCCATTCAGATGAAACACCTTTATGGGTCAATGATATCATAGGAGATCTGATCATGGAAAAATCCGGAAAACCCAGCATATATGTACAATATAAACATAAGAAGATCTATATTTTAAACAAATTTATGTGTTTTTTCCAATACATTACTATTCGAACCTTTTTAGGATCCACGGTGATTTTCCTCTTAGTTATGAAATTCCCTGGAAACTTCACTTCTTATATCAAAAAAGTCTTATTTAAAATTTTTACCATACAACTAACATTATTTCAAGATTATATGTATAATATCCAAAAAATCATAATAATAATATTATGACGTGTAGTGAATCAATATATAAAAATAAAATAATGAAAGAGACTAGAAATCAATGATGGATTTTGTTCATTAATTCAATAAATATCAAAAGATCCTTACTGATACTGAATTGTAAAAATTTAAAAAAAAATTTTCCATATTGTCTCATAAATGTTTTCTTAGGTATACTCTCTTCTCTAACTCTAAAATTATTTTACACAAACTAAATGTAATTTTTATAAAACCATCATGCTCCTATAAGTCGATTAAAGAGATCATAAATTCTTGTAATGAAATATTTTTTCTTAATAAGCATATGATTATGTATTAAATAATCAATCCAAAGTCTAAGAATCTCATCTCCCTTATTAGAAAAGAGACCAACTGAAGCCCAATGAGTCACAGTAGGATGTGTTAGTTGATTTTCCTCACAAACTATATTCAAAATTTTAAATTCCTATAACTCAATAAGATTCTTGGGATATTATGGATTAGAATTGGGAATCATCCTAGAATTTTGTAAAATAATGAACTAGAGGATTATCTATAGTCATACAGCATAAAAATCATTAGATAATACATATAGATAAGAAATAACAATTTTAGAAAGTGTTCTACTCAAACACGTAAAAAAGAATCAAGGAACATCTCAGATAATAGACTTTTGAACATTCTTGTATAAGGAACATCTGACCTCACCATCCCTGACCTAGTATCCCAATCACCTAGAAATGTGTTTCAGATTGCATCAGGATTTAGAAACGTAAATCATCATTTGTAATATTTTCTATAGGACATAAAAATGATCATCAAATCCATTCTAGTAATCTGGAAAAAATATTAATATCAAAAACTAAGAAATCACAAGGAACTTCAATGTCAGAAACCATCACCCATGAAGTGAAACAATTAAGACCACATTCTGAACTCATTCAAAAGGGAATAGAAATATCAAAGAATAATTTTATAGGCTAAAAAAATAATCCATATAAGAAAATATTCTATGACAATAACCTATATTTGAAAATACTGGAACCATAGAAGATGAAATAATCCCACTACCTCTGACAACTTTTGTCCTTGAATAAGATTATTTTGGCACATAATCTTCAATATTGATATTATTATTCTTTTATAATCCCTAATATTTTTATCTTCCAATGAATCACCCCTAACATGATAATTTGATCCACAACCCTATGATTCATCGTACCAAACCTCTGAACCATTGGTAAGAGTGGATCCTAATCTTCTATCATGGGACAATATCCCACAAAAATTATTAATGTGACTAGTTTTTCCAAAATGATTATGGGACCTTTGAGAATCCATATAGTTAGGCTGGGTATGACTATTTGTTTTACACTGATATGAATAAATATAATACTGACCCAAATAATCCTATGAAAATAGTCTTGATATAATCTTTTTACATTTATGTTTTAGTGTGTGGCCAAAAGACAAACCATGAAAACTTAATATAGTAACCTATGTGCCAGCTAAACATGTTTTCCAATAAATGTTTGCCTTATCAGAAAATAATTAATAATATACTTAAAACAACATCAGAAATCATAATATAATTATTAATGATAGAATGGCATCCCTCATAATAATCTCATACCTCGGTGCCTTGATTTAGTCATTTGTAAAAATATCAGGTGCTTGGTGAACAAACATGGTGAAATGGGTGGAATAATCCTTGACTGGATGCACCACTTACTCAAGTGTAAGAAGTTATCAGGTATTTTTCATAAGAAATGTTTTTGGGTAAACCTCTAGTTGAATATCTATTTGAATAAATTCTATGTAAGATCATCATGTGACATTGCATTCATGATGGAGTCATACCATCTCTTTCATGGTCCATCTAGCATGTAAATGGAAAACCCAACATAGATTTCTCTACTATTTTTTGAATATGGAAAATCCTATTAATCAACTTGATAAACTCTTCATATTCCTTGATTAATTAGTAATAATGGAATATTTGTGTATTATACAATCTATACTCTATATTATGGTTCATATTTCATCAATAGTTTCTATCACCCGCCAAACCCAATGTTTGAATGTTATAGATAAATTCTTGGACAAAGGAAGCGTTTACTGGTGGATTTTCCTGTGAATGTTTTTCACAACATCATCTCTTGGAATCCGAAGAGCTCTTCTTGGAGGCATTTTATAATAAAACAAAATGATAGTATCCAATTAGATTAAGGGAAAATTTCTAAATCAATATATCAAAATCAAGAATAAATTTATTTCATTAAACTATAAGTTTTTAAATACAAAATAGATTCTATGAGTGAAATAAGAAATATTAAAAAGTAATAAGTTAATTTAAATAAACCCTAAATCAAGTTCATTTAAATAACCTCAAACTCTAAGTCTCTTGAATCACAAAAATATTTGACCCACATGGTTACATTAGTTTAAACATGTAAATGGGATGCATAGTCACACTCCACCGCTTTTAACCCAAATTCATGAAATCCTAAATAACATAAACTACCCATGATGGGTCATAACATTTTCAGTTTGGATCCTCATTTGATACTTTTTTAGTGAACCTACCTTGATAGGCATGACGCATCACCTCAGATGGTTTACCCGAAGGTGGAGATCAAAAAATAACCAAACAACACTCATGAATAACCAGAGGGGGGTAATTAAATATAGTATAATGTATAAGAATAGTACACAACACTTATTTATATAATATCAATCCCAAAGGAGAAATATGAATGTAAATAATTAAAATAAAAAATCCAAGTCTCATTGTGACCATCCATTGCCGCAAAAGCATCTCACTATATTGCGATCATAACTAAGAGAGTATGTAAAACTGAATGTTTCCCTTCCCTTTACCTATGTCTTAAATCCCCACATCTACAAACACTCAATTGAAAAATTCCATTGTATGTATAAGGACCAATGGGAGACCACAAATAATCTATAAATTTTATAACACCATGAAACTGTTAGTTCTAGATTAAAAAACATATTTATAATGACATTTTATATGATATGTCATTTTGTAAAGCATCCATTGGTTTTCATTAAAGAATTTATTATTCAAAATCAATGAAGAATCCATGTAGATGAAACATAACATGAAAGTGTATGAAAACTCATCTATTTATATTTCATAAGATAAATATGTGAGTATCCAAACATGAAATACACCATCATGTTTAATACCAGGAAAAATGGGATATAGCCTATATTAATACATACCCAACGACTGGAAGTAACATTAATTCTGTAATAATGTGAATCCTACAGATATCGAGTATTACCACAATATATTGATATCAAAACAGTTAAATATAGTGGTGTGACACTCACTAATGTTTCATATTTCCATAACCCAACAAACTAAAGGATCCATGTGTTCTATATTTTACAAAAAAATTAAAAAATATTTTCACAATTTATAAAACATTTTCATAGTGAATTATTACTACTCCCATACATGAAAATAAATTTTATAGTCAACAACCCTTTTTAGAAATTTAATTAAACCCATAGAGTGAATAAATATATTTTTATAGAAAACCACATTCAAAATAATACATATCATGATAAAATTCCACTTTGATATATAATTAAAAATATTTATAAAAAGTAAAATAAATTATATTTCATGCATCGTCCCCCAGTGCCTATTCTGTGACAACCCCATGATCAACTTCCATTTTCCATGGGTAGGTGACTAGCACCAAAAATCATATCTATGAAAAACAGGAAGGCATTTCCTTTAAACCTGTAACCACACTGTCCAAGAATCCAATGAGAAAAACCCACGTAGTAAAACTATAGTATTAAAAAGACGTGTTCATAAAGAAAAAGTGTGACTACTATAAGTAAAGCGGGCCAGAATACAAGCCCATGTAAAAATTACAATAGAAATAGAAAAACATCTCTTGGAATCATCCGCTAGGGTTCCATCCTAAATGGTAGGTACAACTCACTGTTGGTCGTCACTACAACACATCACATCTAAAGGTCCACCTCTAAGAGCCACCCAGTGCTAGCTCCCAAACTTCAATCAAATATTTCTATTGTCTAAACCAGACACAAAATGGTGTGGGTGAATCTCATGCATGGGTGAGTATAACAATACTCATTAGGTACCCTGAGACTGTTGAAGGTCTACCAGAGTTCTATAAAGAAAAAAATAAAAAAATAATACCTCAATAACAAGGAATGACCCAATAGTAATCTCACACCAGTTTTATAACTCAGAGATTAAGAATATAGTTGATTAGTATTATTCTATAACATTTTAATCTATTAAGAAGTTGAAAAATTGATCCAAAAGAAGTTGTCTATTATCGATACACTCTTGGACGTAAGTCATCATTCCACGATGTGCCAATATAAGGTGGGTCCCCATCAGTTAACACAACTACTAATCCCCAAAAGGTCTCTAGATTTATTATCCATATAGGGTCGCTGGAATGCTAATCCACACAGGGTCGCTCGAATTCTGATCCAAAAATAATTTCATGAAAGTTGATCCATGCAGGGTTTCTTGATAATAATCCACAAAGGGTCTCTAGATTTTGATCCTCGATGGGCCACTCTAAACTGGTCCTCAATGGGTAACTACATTGTTGATCCACAGGGAGTCGCTATGATGTTGATCCACACAGGATCATTACTTCAAAAACCGCAAGCCATAGGGTTTCTTGTACCAATGTGCTCGAGTTCTATACAATCTGCTCCATGAGATATTGTTCATACCTTAGCCACCACTAAGCTCCAAAAAGGAGTAACCCAAAGGACCACCATGTTATAAGGGTTATAAAACAACAGATGACCCATCAATTAGATACTCAGTCTGTGAGTTATATGCATTATAGAACTGAGGTCACATTTGGATTCAGGTTCGATCTAACCAGGTCATACTCCAACATTATCCAGAATTTGAGTGGAGTATACCAAAATTATTATCTTCCCACAAGGATCACAGTATCATAGAAGGTTCATCAAACGGACTTCTGGATTTTATGTTATGACATTTGAAGCGAAAGTGGGACTCGATGGGTCTTTGTCCGGTTTGACTCGGTCGGACCGACCTGGCCAGGTATGACCTGACCCGGCCCAGGTTTGATTGGGCACAGCCTGACCCACAGGGGGAGTAGCCCAGTCCGCATGTAGGGCGCATCCTGGCCCAGAAGGGGAGAACATTACGGCCTGTAGGAGGAACACCCCATCACGTAGGGGATGTATCTGAGCCCTCTAGAGGGCGTGGGGCCTGGCCTTGCAGCCACATGGGGGAAACGTTTCCCCCTGTTCGGGATCTGGAGCTACGGAACCTTGTGGCGCTACCTGGTTGTCGCGGCTTCGAGCAGCGACCACCACCAGTGGCACGCGATGGCACACCATTGCATTCCCAGATGTCCTGCTCGACCATCGCGGCTAAAAAGTCGGGTCTCCTCCATCTTCATCACACGACAGCGAATCGCACTGCCTCCACGACCAGCTGGCGTCAGCCGCCCTGCTGACCTCCATGAACAAGTGTCATGGCCTTCTCTTATAGCACGCGATGACATGCTACCTCCACTTTGGCCTTCCGGTGCCAGCCACCGATGTCGCCTGTTGGTGCGGGTCACCAGTGTTGCCGCACCATCGGCACACCAGCCATCACCACACCGGTAATCTTCCGCGGGCCATTGGGTGAGCTCTGGTGGTTGTTTTTTTTCCATCCGATTGCACCTACGGAATCCCCGGGCCATCTACTTCGCTGCTTGACAATCAAATATGGCTTTAGTCCAACCAAAAAAATCACCCGCTTAGAAAGAAATGATAAAAAAAATTGCGGAGAGACCGACCTTTGTTCGTTGGGACCATGCCCTCCGCATTATCATCTTAACAAGAGAGAAGATAAAAGAATCAACAAATCATGAAATTTAAACAAGGTGAAACCCTACCTCATGAGTCATTGGAGAGCATTCCTTGATTGATGATGGGTATGTGTTCGTCGATCCCAAAGAAAGCCTCCAATACTGTCGCTCAAACGACGATCATTGGTTCTTGCTTGATGGATTTGTTCTTTGTCAAGAGGATCCACCAAGATCCTACTCTCCTATATCACCACACATTCTCCAATGAAAAACAAAACCAATAATAGAGAGGATAGGGGAGTTATATTCACAATACCTAATTAAGAGAGGTTCATTAGTTGGTAATTAATTTACCTCCTTAATTTCATGTAGGATGGTTACACATTTTTGAGTAACCTGGCATTTAATGTCAAGTATTTAATGCACGACCACCCCTTGTTGTCCCCACCACAAAAAATTAAATGATAGGTTAAGGATATTTATGATAAATTAGATTTATTTTATTAATCCTCCACTGAAACCACAAACCCAACATTATCTCTCAAACCACTGTAGTCAAGGTTAAAGATTCCATCATATAATCACGATGTTGCGAGTTCAATGGTGGCCTCATATTTCAATTCCATGCACCGGTCCAAAAGTTAGGATTTCCCATTCGCACGTTTACTGAATGTACCAGAAAATCGTTAAAATTCTATTTTGGGTACATCAAGCATCAAAATCAAATGAAGTCAGATTTTTCAGCCTCATAATAGTTCTATATTATTAAAAAAATTACATGAAAAATCAAGTTTTTTAACTTCTCCCCACTGTAGGGATTTTCATCCCCGAATGCCACAAAATAGAGTAATGAATAAATTTGGGATACTGAGAAAGAATCTGAGCATCCTGTTACCATGTGATGTCTTGGAAGTTCTTGTACATCTAGAAAAAGCGCACCAGAGGTATCTGTCATCCATGAAGGTCCTGCTCCTGTCGATCCCCTGTATCCAATGTAACCTAAATAAATGTCTCCCTATTATCAATATCCAGCTCTCCCTAGTCAATAACAAGCAATGGATCATGCACGTACTTTCTCAACAGTGACGCATGGAAAACATCATGCACCCAATGCATCTGTGGGGGAATAGCTAGGGGATATGTCACCTCCCCAACTATACTGAGCACCTGAAAGGGTCCGATAAACGTCAAAGATACCTTGTCATCCAAACCAAATCTCCAAAAACCTCATCGAGGTGAGACCCTTAGAAAGACATTGCATCCCTCCTCGAACTCCAAAGGTCTCCGTCTCCTATCAGCATATGACATCTGTCAACTTTTTGCAGTCTTCCTCCACTCCTGGATGATCTGCAGCTTCACAATGGTATCTCATACCAACACTAGACCCATAAGTGCTAAATCCCCTGGGTTTTTCCAACATAGTGGTGATCTTAATGGTTGACCATACAAAGCCTCAAACAATGTTGTACCAATGGATGAGTGATAGATGTAGTTGTAAGCGAACTCCACCAAGGGAAAATGATCCTCCCAACTATGACCAAAATCTAGGACACTAGCCCGAAGCAAGTACTACAGTGTATGAGTGGTCTGCTCCATTTGATCATCTGTTTGAGGATGAAGTGTGGTGCTCAAATGTAGCTTAGCCCAAAACGCCTCCTGAAATCTCTTCCACTGCTGGTATGTAAAATGTGTGTCACTATCATAGATGAATGCCGATGGTACCCCATGAAGTAATATAATCTCATGTACATAGTGGTGTCTCAATACCTATAATTAACCCTGCAATTAGATGGGTAGAAAATTGGTTGAATTGGTGAGTCTGTCAACGATCACCTAGATGGAATCGTGGATCGTGGATATACATGGTAGCCCTGTCTTGAAATCCATGGAAATTTCATCCCACTTCCACTCTGGTACCGCAAGTGGTTACGCTACGCACGTTAGAACATGATGCTTAGCCTTTAATTACTGACAAGTGAGGCATCATGAATCAAATTCTGCCACTACCTTCTTCATCCTTGGCCACCAGTTCTTCCGCAGGTGGTCCTAGTATATCTTCTCCACACCAGGAAGTACCGCCCGAGGGGACGTGTGGAATTCCCTCAACACATCCTCCAGTATCACCACTGGTACCAGGGTGCATCCTCTAAATAAGATGATGTGCTCCCCACCGTCATAAAATTCATTAGGTCCTTATGTTGAGTATATCTGAGAACATCCAGTCTCGTATTCATTGTCCCCAAGTTGTTCCTCTCTAAATCACTAAAATATTAGGGGAGTGATAGTCATCTACTGGAGGCTATATTCTCCATCTCTATCCAAAAAGTATATTTGCAATGCATGTAGCTTCTCTGTCACCACACTCAGCAACTGTAGAACAGACCTCCTGCTGAGTGTGTCTGCTACTAAGTTCCCCTTCCCATGAGTGTAGACTATCTAAAAGTTATAGTCGTCGAGAAACTCTATCCAAAATTGTTTCCTTATGTTCAATTCCTTATGTGAGAATATATTCATGAGACACATGTGATCAGAGTAAATAGTGTATCGTTAACACCTCAAGTAGTGTCTGTAACACCCCAAGATTTTATGAAAAATATTCTTTTTAATTTCTTTAATGTCTTGTGTTATATGCTACACCAAAAGGAGCTTTCACAACACGCATCTCTGACCTAGCTTGAATTAAATTCAATTGCGACCTTCCACGATAGCGGGTGTTGTACGCAACACCAAGTTTCGCTAAACAACGATATGCTATTAAAATATTATTAAAACTAGCTGTTATGAATAGTAACAAACACTTTTTGAAATTTTGTAAATTTTATTATTCAAAATGGGCTTCATTTTTGGATTCGGAATATCGAAATTAGCTTAGGGTAAAATTTTGGTAATTTTCGGATAACTTTCATATTTTGATGAATAGTGAAAATTACTAAATTTTAATTAAAAGAATCTTTTTCAATCAAAAAAATTAATAGTGATAAATTTTTAATTTGAGTGGTTTTAAAGTATATTTATAATATATTTTTACAATTTAATACAATTTTGTTCATTGGATGTAATTTCACATTTAAACCAGACATAAACAAGTGTCAATCTTTTGATGGTTAGTGTCTTTTAAAACACGCTATTTGTTTTGACGATGGGAATTAATTTTTAAATTAATTAATGCAACTGATATTTTTTGAATTTGGAAAAATAGAAATAATTTTTGAGTCCATAATATCAAATATAGCTTCGGCCTAATTTTTGGTATTTTTCCGAAAACTTTCAATTTTTGATGAATAGTGAAACCACTAAGTGGTAGTTAAAAAACTGAATTTTTCATAAAACGTAATTTTACAGCTTCTGTTTGTGGAATTTCAAATATCCGAGAGACACGGTTGATGTCAGTATGTAAAATCTGGTTCAATGAGATGAAAATAATTTTTGGTGAATAGTAACTTTTTACTTTTATTTACCACGGTTAAAAGTAAATAGGGTAATTAAGGGTAAAAATGATATTATTATTATCCTAACACATGTCCTAATTCTATTGGACAAGTTTAATTCGACCAAAAACAATCCTAGGAATAAAATATGACCATTTAGGCCCACTTGGATTAGGTTAGGACACTTATTATTAATTTATTTAAAGAAGGGTTAAAATAGTTAAAATCAAAGTTTAATAAGTAAATCATTTTTAATATAGGGTTATACATAAGATAAATTCGACTATAAATACTCATTAAAAAGATAAAAATATTTCCTACATAATGGTATTTTATATGAAATTTTTAGACATTAAATAATTTAATTTATTTATGACACAAAGATGATGCATTAATTATCTTATTAATGAAATATTGACATAATTTATGTTATAAATACCCAAATAAATGTAATTTGAGACTTTTTCTGAATTCCACTAATTTTCTATGTTAATATGACATGTTATTATTGATTTAAATAACTTGTTTCGAACTAATAATTTTGTTATGATTTTCACAAAAATCAATTACTAAATAGTGTCAAAATTGACATAAAATAGTTTTTAAAACAAATATTATATTATTAATTTTATTCCTAAAAATCTATGGTTTGGCCAAATGACTTAGATAAGGTTATATATATTAATAATAAACAACTTGGGGTTCGTTTATCTTGTTATAGTATGTTTATTAACCTTATAGTGTAAGAACACAAGAAGAAACGGTAAAAGTAAATATATTTAACTTAATGTTAAATATAAATGATAAGGTTAAAATAGGAACCTAAACATGTCTAAATTATATTGGATGAGAGTATTTAGACCCATCCCCACCTTATCTTCTAAATTAATCAATTTGGAACTATTCGAAACTGAATTTGGATTTATAATAAAATAATTTTTTTAGTTATTCCAAAGGTGCCCCTCTCCTCCCTTATAAAAGGGAACCTCCTCCCTCTCTTCCACACACCACATTGAGCCTTTAAGATCGGCCAGCCCCTGCCAAATTCTCTTATCCTCTTCCCTAGAAACATCCTAGAGGTTTTGGTCTTCCTCAAAGACCAATTTTAGTTCCCTAAAAGGAGATCTCAAAGAGGCGCTTCAAAGAAGAGGAGGTTCGGACACTTATGAAGAAAATCAGACCAAAGGTATGGGAAATATCACAATCTCATTTTTATCCGAGATTGTTTAAACTTTGGAATTTACTGGGGTTTATTTTATCATACACATCCAAGTTTCCTCAATATGTAATATTTATATCCTTCTACAATATTTTATATCCAATTTTACCCTTCGGGGAGTTTTTAGTAAAAGATGTGAAAGGAATCTTTTGTCGTTTTTCGTACGAGGTACTTTTTGACTTTTCCGAAAAAAGTATGAGAAGAATGTTTTTTTAACTTATATGGCATGAATGGATTTTAAAAAAATATTACCAAGAATCTTCCTTTACAAGTTTTCAAGTTTATTTTTAATCAACTTCTATTAGTTTAAAATTTTATTACATGTTAAGAAAGGAAAAATGTTTTTGAAGTAAAAAGGATATTTTCCTCAAGAATGGAGTTTAAGTGTTTTATCAAAATTATTTTCCATCTAAGATAATAAGGGGTTATATTTCTATCCCTATTATTAAATTGATTTGATTATATTGTGATGTAATTATTTTTATGAATTCATTTATCTTATATTAGTAGTTTTATGATGTCACGATGTTTAAGATTCCCATTTTTATTACATGGGTTATGCTATGATGTATGGTTTAAGATTTTGTGGCACATATAAGAATGGTATAATTATGAGATGGTTGAGACCTATATCTCCCTATAATGAATTGGGTAAAGATTTTATATCTCATGAGATATACATGGCTGGAACTGTAGGTTATACCGGTTCAGTGAAACAGGACTGAAACGAGGAGTAAACTCGGTTCAGAAAGGAACTTTGTCCACTAAGATAGTCTTGGCAATGAGTCTTGACTAATAAGAAATGATTCTCTATGATTATGTGTGTATTCCACAAAGTTTAATGTCATATGTTATGATTATTGGGATTACATTTCACTACCATGATTTATCCCATGTTATGAAATTATTATCTCTTTTGTAGAGTATGATTTCCAAATTGTTATGTTCTTATGAATATGATGTGATTGATATTTCTTTTGCTTACCCTTACTGATCATTTTAGATCACCCTTTTATGTTTACTTTTCCCCAGGATATAAATAAAGGTTTTAGGTAAGGAAACAAAAAGTGTAAGATCTTTATGGCAGATTTTGAAGATCTTTCGCCACTATTAGAAGATTACGTTCCATGTTTTCAAAGACACTAAACTATTACTGTCCTTGTGTGTCTGTTTTTGTTATGTATTAAGTATTCCTCAAAAGTAATTTAATGTCCATGTACGTTAAGCTTCGGGTCTCTACAATTGGTATCATAGGAAAGGTTTAGGCAACCTTTGGAAACTAGGATGCGAGAAATTTAGTGAGATTCCTAGAGATATTTCTAAGGTATGTCTAGGAATGTCTCTAAGGTTAAGTATACGTATAGGTTATAGTCCTAGAATTGTGCTAACGATCTTAGAATTTAACCTAAGGTGCTATATATTGAAGGTACTCCCCCATTATTATGTTTTTTTCCCTAGCATGATTTTTTCCTCTCACACTATTCTTTTTGGGTTTTAGACGATGGCTGGAACCCGAAGGAACCGTGTTGATCAATGCAATGGACAATGCAATAATTTTCCTCCTGAACATAAAAATGTTATGGGAGATGGAGTGAAAAATCTTATTGCTATACTTACACAAGGTATGAATCATTCTAGACTTCCAAATGAGCAGAGAAGGGAACAATATTCTATTGAGTCCTTCATGAGGCAGCGTCCACCTTCTTTCAGTGGGTCCTGTGATCCACTTGTTTCTGAACAATGGATCAGCACCACTGAAAAGATATTTTCAGTTCTTCAATGTTCTGAACATGATAAAGTCATCTTAGCAGTATATCGTTTGGAAGGTGAAGCTGATCAATGGTGGAATCTTATCAATAATACGAGGCAAAGAGATGAAATTGAGTCCATGGAATGGGACGAGTTCAAGAACTTATTTTTCAATAAGTACTTCCCTCGTATTCTTCGAACAAGGATGGAGAAGGAATTTCTTGTACTAAAGAAAAAGGATGATGAATCTGTTGGTATATACGAAGTGAATTTTACAAGGCTTGCAGGGTATGCATCTGGATTTATCATCCAACCTGAAAGTAAAGTTGATCGATTCTTCAGTGGCTTAAAACGAAATCTTCGAAGGGCATTATCTATAAGAAACTTCAGAAGCTATGATGAAATTGTGTGTTGTGCTATCAAGGTAGAAATGGAAGTTGGTATTACTTATCCATCTCATAGTTTTGACAAGAAACGAAAGATGGAGTTTAAGGAGAAATCTAAGAATAATGGTGAAATGAAGATGAATTTTTCCTTATGCTCAAAGTGTGGAAAGAAGCATGGTGGAGATTGTCTTAAAGGGACAAGTAAATGTTTAAAATGTGGAAAGGAAGGTCATCGGGAATTTGAATGCCGCGATGATGGGAAGAATATATCTAATGATGCAAACAAAGAAAGGGATACACAGAATGAACCTTCTATACTTCAATGCTTCAAGTGCAAGGAAATGGGGCATTATGCTAATAAATTCCCTAATCCAAGGGTTAGTGATGATCGACATGAGAAACCACTTAAGGCAAAGGACAAAGGGAGGTCACATGCGATCACCATTGGCGATGTTGAATATGATAACGATGTGGTGGAATGATTAAGTGTTTATGTAATGGGATTCCAAAATAATGTTGTATATAGTATCGTAGAATATTGGAACATTTATGTATTGGTCTATTATGGTTTTCAATAATTTTATGGTACCGGTAACAATGGAAAGAGATTGAGATATTTTTGGAAAAAAGATGATATCCGCATAATGAAGAGAAAATGAGAAAATGAAATATTTGACAGTATTCATGAGCTCATGATTGATATAAGGACTAAGTGATATCATGGATTGAGTATATATAATTTTTAGGATTTTGGTATATGGAAAGTGTTAACTTTTAACTACATTCATGTTTTCACTAAGGATCAATGGGTATTCAAGAGAATACATGATTAAGGCCTTTGAATGTTTGGAATGTGACCAACAAGACATATCTTATGATATATATGGTATTAAATCTCTGGTAATTGTTTTCACTATATTTTGAGAGTGGACTACAGTATTATGGATAAGCCTAAATATTGGAATGGATTATGTTGGACATAAGATAGTATTGTTTAAGGATTGAAGTTTTTCGATATTATTGATGGGATATTATAGTAATATAGTTTTAGAAAAAGAACAACCTGCAGGACGGGCGATAGCCCATCGCGTCGGACAAGGCTGTGGGAATCGAACCCACAACCGAAGTGAGACTGGCCTTTATCGCCTACCACTGGCCTAAAGGAAGTCCCTATTTAGTAGAAACTAGTTTTATTATATTAAGAAGTATGATATATGAATTATAAGTCCATTTTTTGAACCATATATCATTAATCTCACTATAGATGGACTTATGTATTTTTTGATAACATTTCTAACCTTTTGTTTGAGACAAATAGAATGACCCATCATTCTATCACATGATCTGCTAACACTTCACGAATGACAAATTCAACTTCATTTCTTTAAGAGATGAAGTGGAAATTTTCCAACGGTGGGACTATACTGAAATCACGAATTTATTTCTTCTAATTTCAATTTCATCAACTTTAAGGAAACGATCTTGAAAACCAAAAATGTTGTCATAGTGCTCTTATATCTAATGAGTCAGATGGTACGCTAGATCGTCACAAATTTATGGCTTTGTGATTGTTGGATTTTCCATAGCCATGTTCTCTACCACTCTCCATCAGAACATGATGGTTATATTTCTCTTCCATGTCCATATTTTCACCTATGTGGAAACCCATTGATTAGATTATTTGGGTAACCATTACGTTTCATAATTTTGTTTTTAAAGATTGGTTTTGGTATTCCTTTTTATGATGTGGGTTTATATTAAAGAAAATTTGAAATAATAAACCATTTATAACCCCGACGAATTTCGAGGGCGAAATTCATTTTAAGGGGGGTAGAATGTAACACCCCAAGATTTTACGAAAAATATTCTTTTTAATTTCATTAATTTCTTGTGTTATACTCTACACCAAAAGGAGCTTTTATAACATGCATCTCTGACCTGGCATGAATTACACACAATCGCAACCTTCCACGATAGTGTGTGTTGTACACAACACCATGTTTCGCTAAACAACGATATGCTATTAAAATATTATTAAAACTAGCCGTTATGAATAGTAATAACAAATTTTTGAATTTTTTTAAATTTTATTTTTCAAAATGGACTTCATTTTTTGATTCTTAATATCGAAATTAGCTTAGGTTGAAATTTTGGTAATTTTCGGATAACTTTCATATTTTGATGAATAGTGAAAATTACTACATTTAAATAAAAAACAAATTTTTCTATAAAAATAATTAATAGTGATAAATTATTAATTTGAGTAGTTTTAAAGTATATTTATAATATATTTTTACAATTTAATACAATTTTATCCATTAGATGTCATTTCACATTTAAACCAGACATAAACAAGTGTCAATCTTTTGATGGTTATTATCTTTTAAAAACACGCTATTTGTTTTGACGACGGGAATTAATATTTAAATTAATTAATGCAACCGATATGTTTTTAATTTGGTAAAATAGAAATCATTTTTGAGTTCATAATATCAAATATATCTTAGGCCTAATTTTTGGTATTTTTCTGAAAACTTTAAATTTTTGATGAATAGTGAAACCACTAAGTGGTAGTTAAAAAAACTAATTTTTTCATAAAACATAATTTTACCACTTCTGTGAGAGGAATTTAAAAAATCCTAGAGACACGGTTGATGTCAGTAAGTAAAATGTGGTTCAATGAGAAGAAAATAATTTTTGGTGAATAGTAACTTTTTACTTTTATTTACCATGGTTAAAAGTAAATAGGGTAATTAAGGGTAAAAATGATATTATTATTACCCTAACACATGTACTAATTCTATTGGACAAGTTTAATTCGACCAAAAACAACCCTAGGAAAAACATATGACCATTTAGGCCCACTTGAATTAGATTAGGACATTTATTATTAATTTATTTAAAGAAGGGTTAAAATAGTTAAAATAAAAGTTTAATAAGTAAATCATTTTTTATATAGGGTTATACATAAGATAAATTCGACTATAAATACTCATTAGAAAGACAAAAAGATTTCCTACATAATGGTATTTTATTTGTAATTTTTAGACGTTAAATAATTTAATTTATTTATTACACAAAGATGATGCAGTAATTATCTTATTAATGAAATATTGACATAATTGATGTTATAAATACCCAAATAAATGTAATTTGAGACTTTTTATGAATTAAACTAATTTTCTATGTTAATATGCCATGTTAGTATTTATTTAATTAAATTTTTTTGAACTAATAATTCTGTTATAATATTTACAAAAATCAATTACTAAATAGTGTCAAAATTGACATAAAATAGTTTTAAAACAAATATTATATTATTAATTGTTATTTTATTCCTAAAAATCTACGGTTCGGCCAAATGACTTAGATAAGGATATATATATTAATAATTAAGAACTTGGGGTTCGTTTGTCTTGTTATAGTATGTTTATTAACCTTATAGTGTAAGAACACAAGAAGACACGGTAAAAGTAAAATTATTTAACTTAATGTTAAGTCTAAATGATAAGGTTAAAATAGGAACCTAAACTTGTCTAAATTCTATTGTATGAGAGTATTTCAACTTATCCCCACCTTATCTTCGAAATAAATCAATTTGGAGCTATTTAAAACCGAATTTGTCTTTATAATAAAATAGTATTTTGAGTTATTCCAAAGGTGCCCCTCTCCTCCCTTATAAAAGGGCACCTCCTCCCTCTCTTCCACACACAACATTGAGCCTTCAAGCTCGGCCATCCCCAGAAAAATTCTATTCTCCACATCACTAGAAACATCCTAGAGGTTCTGGTCTTCCTCAAACACCAATTTTAGAGCCCTAAAAGGAGATCTCAAAGAGGCGCTTCAAATAAGAGGAGGTTTGGACACTTACGAAGCAAATCGGACCAAAGGTAAGGGAAATGTCACAATCTCATTTTTATCTGAGATTGTTTATACTTTGGAATTTACTGGGGTGTATTTTATCATCCACATCCATGTTTCCTCAATATGTAATAGTTATATCCTTCTACAATATTTTATATCCAATTTTACCCTTCGATGAGATTTTAGTAAAAGATATGAAAGGAATCTTTTGTCGTTTTTCGTACGAGGTACTTTTTGACTTTTCTGACAAAAGTATGAGAAGAATGTTTTTTTAACTTATACGGCATGAATGTATTTTAAAAAAAATATTTCCAAGAATATTCCTTTACAAGTTTTCAAGTTTATTTTTAATCAACTTCTTTTAGTTTAAAATTGTATGACATATTAAGAAAGGAAAAATGTTTTTGAAGTAAAAAAGATATTTTCCTCAAGAATGGAGTTCAAGTGTTTTATCAAAATTATTTTCCTTCTAAGATAATAAAGGGTTCTATTTCTATCCTTATTATTAAATTGATTTGATTATGTGGTGATGGAATTATTTTTATGAATTCATTTATCTTATATGCGTTGTTTTATGATGTCACGATGTTTAAGATTCCCATTTTTATTACATGGGTTATGCTATGATGTATGGTTTATGATTTTGTGGAACACATAAGAATGGTATCATTATGAGATGGGTGGGACCTATATCTCCCTCCAATGAATTGCGTAAAGATTTTATATCTCATGAGATAGACATGGCTGGAACGGTAAGTTATACTGGTTCAGTGAAACATGACTGAAACGAGGAGTGAACTCGGTTCAGAAAGGGACTTTGTCCACTAAGATTGTCTTGGAAATGATTCTTGACTAATAAGAGATGATTTTCTATGATTATGTCTGTATGCCACAAAGTTTTATGTTTTATTTTATGATTATTGGGATTACATTTCACTACCATGATTTATCCCATGTAATGAAATTATGATCTCTTTTGCAGGGTAAGATTTCCAAATTGTTATGTTCTTATGAATATGATGTGATTAATATTTCTTTTGCTTACCCTTACTGAGAATTTGAGCTCACCCATTTATGTTTTCTTTTCCCCAAGATATAAATAAAGGTTTTAGGTAAGGAAACAAAAAGTGGAAGATCTTTATGGGAGATTTTGAAGATCTTTCACCACGATTAGAAGATTACGTTCCATGTTTCCAAAGACACTAAACTATTATGGTCCTTGTGTGTCTGTTTTTGTTATGTATTAAGTATTCCGCAAAAGTAATGTAATTTCCATGTACGTTAAGCTTCGGGTCTCTATAGTGTCTCTACATCTTCTATGTGAAGACCACTTCTGCTAAATCCAGGTCATGGGTAGCATAGTTCTTCGCATGTTGTCTCAGCTGTGCTGAACCTTAATTGATCACTGATTTCTCATGCATCAAGACACATCTATGTCTAGTCTCTGATTAGTTGTAGTAGACTACATACCCAAAGCCCTCCTTTGGTATCCTCAAGATGGGGAAACTCGTTAGTCTTAACATCATCTCTTGAAAACTCAATTGGCATCTCTCCATCCACATGAAGGGTCATCCATTCTTTATCAATGATGACATGGGTGTCACAACTCTAGAAAAGTCAGGTACGAATCCCCAGTAGTACCCAGCCAACATTAAGAAACTCCACACCTCGACCACACTCCAGGGTGGTTCCCAAGCAACTACATCCTCTATCTTCGCTAGATCCACTGTAACTCCAGCCCCTGATGTAACATGTCCTAGAAAGTGGACCTCCTGTATCCAAAACATGCACTTTAATAGCTTATCATATAGCTGCTGTAACACCCCAAGATTTTATGAAAAATAATATTTTTTATTTTATTGATGTCTTAGGTTGCACTCTATACCAAAAGAAGATTTCACTACACGCATCCATGAATTCTCTTGCATTACACGCAATCGTGACCTTCCACGATAGTGTGTGTTGTACGCAATACCGAGATTCACTAAACAACGAAATGTTATATAAACTAGCCATTATGAATAGTAATACCCACTTTTTGAAATTTTATAAATTTTATCATTCAAAATGGACTTCATTTTTGGATTCTTAATATCAAAATTATCCGAGGTTTCATTTTTTGTATTTTTCTGAAAACATTCAATTTTGGATGAATAGTGAAAACACCGGGTTACTATTTAAAGACCGACATTTTATATAAATAATAATTTATTTAATTTAATTTATTTTGTTTAAATTAATTTTAAGAAAAAATTGATACATAATACCTATATAAGTTTAATGTAATTCATTGTAGTCATTTTATAATAATTTTAGATACATAAAAATTTGATTGAACTTTTTACCGTCTTTTACCCACCTCCTAGGAGATTTTAAAAATCAACATAAAACTTAATTTTACCACTTCTGTTATTATAATCTTAAAAATATGTGAGAAATGATTAATATCAAGGAGTAAAATGTGGCTCAATAAGATAAAAATAATTTTTGGCGAATAGTAACTTTTTACTTATATTTAACACGGTTAAAAGTAAATAGGGTAGTTAAGGGTAAAAATGATATTATTATTACCCTAACACATGTCCTAATTCTATTGGATAAGTGTAATTCAACCAAAAACAACCATAGGAATAAAATATTACCCTTTAGGTCCACTTGGATTAGATTAGGAGACTTATTATTATTTTATTTAAAGAAGAGTTAAAATAGTTAAAATAAAAGTTTAATAACTAAAAAACATTTATATAGATTTATACATAAGATAAATTCGACTATAAATATTTATTAGAAATATAAAAATATTTCCTACATAATGGTATTTTATTTATAATTTTTTAAATATTAAATAATTTAATTTATATATGACATAATCATGATGTAGTAATTTCCTTATTATTGAAATATTAACATAATTGATGTTATAAATAACCAAATAAATGTAATATGGGACTTTTTATGAAATCCACTAATTTTATAGGTTAATATGAAATGTTATTATTGATTTAATTATCATTTTTAGAACTAATCATGCTGTTATGATTTTCACAAAAATTCAATTACCAAATAGTGTAAAAATTGGCATAAAATAGTTTTTAAAACAAATATTATATTATTAATTGTTATTTTATTCCTAAAAATATAATGTTCGGAAATATGACTTAGATAAGGTTATATATATTAATTATGATCCACTTGGGGTTCGTTTGGCTTGTTATAGTATGTTTATTAACCATATAGTTTAAGAAAACAAAAAGACACTTTAAAAGTTATATTATTTAACTTAGAGTTAAATATAAATGATAAGGATAAAATAGTAACCTAAACTTGTCTAAAACCTATTGGTTGAGAGTATTTCGACCCATCCCCACCTTATCTTCTAAATATATCATTTTTTAGCTATTAAAGACGGAATATGACTTTATTATAAAATAATATTTTATGTTTTTCCAAAGGTGCTCCTCTCCTCCCTTATAAAAAGGGCACCCCTTCCCTCTTCTCATCACACCCTTTTGATACTTTAAACTCATTCAACCCCAGACTATTTCTCTTCTCCACTTCCCTAGAAACATTTTGGATATTCTGGTCTTCTCAAAACACCATCTCTACTTCCATAAGAGGAAGCATAAAGGTGCTGTGTTGAAGAAGAGGTAATCTTTTCTTCTGATTCTCTCACGTTTCTTTCTTCTTATACTTCTTCTTATTTATTTGTCTCATTATAAAATAATAACATTAGTATTAATTATATACTTATATGTTATTATAAATATGAAACAACCTTATATCACCTTCTATCCATCCTACGGAAAACAAAATCATCGTGTGTGCGTCCGTACGGAATACCGTATCCCTGACGCGATGAGATTTATTCTCCATGTTACCTATTCCTAAATGATTATAAAGTATATATAATGAATAATAATTAAATATATGACATAATAATTATACTGGATTTATGAATATGTATATATTTATGTCATCTACTTAATTCCATTCAATTAAATAGGGAAACGAAAATAGCGTTCTTGCGTAAGTACGGCCTACCGTCTCCATGAACGGTGTATTTCATTCCATTTATCGATCAATATTATATATATCTATGATGAAAATATATTATATATAAATCATGTTTTACATGTTGGAATTATGTAAATCAGGATATAAGTAATAATATCAAGAACAACAAGTCGAAACACGTAAAAGAAATGAAACGATTTTACCCAAATCACCGCTTTTACATCAAATTTACAAAAGAACAGGTAATATAAAGTCATAAGTAAACCATATATGATATCATAACAATGACTATAATTATGTAATAATTAAATGACATTATTTAAAACATTATACAGGTGTTTCGGATACTTAGGAAGCATATCAGACATAAGGTAAGTGATAATTATTCCAATCTCATTCTTATCTGAGATTGTTTATTCATAAGTATTTACTGGGGTTATATTTTTCATCCATGTCCATAAAAATGTTTTCATAGAATTTTTACTTTTCATCCATGTATGTATAAATTCATTCTTATCCTTTTTTACTTTTACCACATCGTATTGAAGGAATCTTTCTTTTGTTTACTATACGACGTACTTTTTGACTTTTCCGAAAAAAATACGAGAAGAATGTGTTTTTAACTTATACGGCATGAACAAATTTTTATGGTTTCATAATGCCTTATTTTCATGAAGCTTACTCTAAAATATTTAATGACTATTTTCAACAAAATCCTTTTCTTTTAAAATTGCTTGGCATTTTCAGAAAAGAAAATGATTTTGAAGAAGAAAGGATATTTTCCTCAAGAATTCATTTCATGTTTTTTTATCAAAACTATTTCCATCTAAAATGACATTATTTAATATGATTATGTTTCATGTATAATGTCTCTATGATTTACATGGTTTTAAATTTTATTATGATGAAATATACATTTGTTTTATATGGATTATGTGATGATGTGATGATGTTTATGAAACCCATTTTATTCTACGGGTTATGATTAATGTTTTAAGTTCATTTTGTGTCACAAGTAAGAATGATTTCATTATGAGATATGTGGGACCTATATCTCCCTCCAATGGATTGGGTAAATATTTATATCTCATGAGATAGACATGGATGGAATGGTAAGTTTATCCGGTTCAGTGTTACAGAACTGAAACAAAGAGTGAACTTGATTCAGAAAGGAACTTTGTCCACTAAGATGGTCTTGGCAGTAATTACATGGGTACTATGGAAATCATATCATGTGCTTAATGGTTTTCCACAATTACATGTTTTATTACCATTTTATTTTATCATGATTGATGTTCCCTTATGATATATTCCTTACGTACTTACAAGACATATGTATTTGCTCATGATTTTGATGTTTAGATTTTATATTCAAGTTTTTGCATTCAAATGTTTATGGATTGTTTTATGTTCACTATTCATTCCCTTACAGAGAATTTTCGCTCACCCTTTATATGTTTTATTTTCCCCAAGATATAAATAAAGGTTATAGGTAAGAAAAAAAGGGGAAGATCTTTATGGGAGATGTTTAATATCTTTTCACCACGATTAGAGGATTATGTTCCGAGTTTCCAAAGCCACTAATCTATTAAACCCCTTCTGTGTTTGTTTTTTTATCAATTAAGTATTCCACAAAATTAATGTAATGTCCAAGTACGTTAAGATTTGGGTCTCTACAGTTGGTATCAGTGGAAAGTTTTAGTCAACCTTTGGAAACTAGGATGCGAGAACTTTAGTGAGATCCGTAGAGATATTTCTATGGTATGTCTACGGATGTCCCTAAGGATAAGTATACACATTGGTTATAGTCCTAGAATTACAGTAATGATTTTAGAATTAAAACTAAGATGTTATATATTAAAGGTACTCCCCATTTATTATGTTGTTTTCCTAGCATGATTTTTCCTCTCACAGTATTCTTTTTGGGTTTTTGAAAATGGATGGAAATAGGAAGATTCACAATAATGGAGGATATGATAGACAATGGAATGATATTCTTCATCAGCAACCAAATGAAATTGGATAAAAAAGTACACATATAATTATTATTCCTAATCAGTAATCTCATAATATGATAAATAATCTCAACTTTGGTAAGATTCCTGACTTAGATAATAAGAGAATGATGGAGTTTCATGATGATCATAGAGGAAAGAAAGTTCAATTTTTCTAATGTAAATCATGTGGGAAGAGGCATCAAGGAGAATGTTTTAAAGGAACTGAAAGATTCTCTAAGTGCAGAAAATAAGTACCCAAATCTAGTAAGTGCAAAGGAAAAGGTTCAGTTAACACCATGGACAAGGATAATGGTATTTATACGATATCAATAATGATTTAATGTTTTAAATGTGGAATGTATGGTAATTATGAAAACCAATTCCCTAAGGGAATGTCTCATGAAGAGAATCAGCATAGTCTTATGGGTCGTATTTATGTTGATGATGATGAAGAGACTACAAAAGATATGTGAGATGAAATAATTGTTCAAGCTCGGTCAATGGTTTAAGAAGTTAGTGGAATGATTTATTTTTATCAAGAGTTATGTTGTATAGGTAATGGTACTATAGAATGAAGACGCATCTAAGGATTGTTACACTATTATTTTTCCTAATGTATTTGAAAGTATATGTTGAATGGTACCGGTAACCATTAAAGGTTATTCAAATATTTTTGGAAGATAGATGATATGTTTATATTGAAGGAATAAGGAGATAATGAGATGGTTTGTATTATTGAGGATCTCATGGCTTATACAAGGACAATGTGATATCATGGTTTGAGTATATAGAAATTTTGGGATTTTGGTATGTGGAAAGAGTTAACTTTTGACTGCACTCATGTTTTCACTAAGGTTCTATGGTAATACATGATTATGTTATTCACATTTTTGGAATGTGACCAATAACAAGATATATCTTATGATATATGGTGGGTAAATGATGGTATTCACATGATCGGTAAATGAAATTTCAAGTAATCGTTACCTTTATACAATGAGATTGGACCGAAGTATTTTGGATAAACCTAACGATTGGAATAGATTAAGTTAGATATCAGATAGTATTGGTTAAGGCTAGAATTTTTTTTCTGTAATGTTATAATAGTGTAGTTTTAGAAAAAGGACAACCCGTAGGATGGGAGAAAACCCATCGCATTGGACAAGGTTGTGGGAATCAAACCCACAACCGAAGTGTGACAAGCCTTTATTGCATACCACTGGCCTACAAGAAGTACCTAATTAGTATAAACTAGTATTATTTTATTAAGCGCTATGATATATTAAGTATAAGTCCATTTTTGGAACCATATATGATTAATCTCACTATAAGATGGACTTATAACTTTTGCTAACCATTTGTTTGAGACAGATGGAATGACCCGTCATTTTATCACATGATCTGCTAACACTTCAAGAATGAAAAATTCAACTTCAATTATTTAAGAGATGAAGTGGAAAGTGTTCAAGGCACGAACAACCGTGAAATTGTCCCGAAATAATGTAAGTATTTCTTCTAATTCTTCAACTTTAGGTAAATGATTTTGAAAACCAAAGATCTTGTTCTAGTGTCCTCGTATATGATGAATCAGATGGTACCTTAGATCATCACAAATTTTTGGCTTTGTGATTGATGACTTCTTCATAGCCATATTCTCTAACACTCTCCATCAGAACATGATGATTAGATTTCTCTTCCTTATCCATATTTTCACCTATGTTCTCCTATGTGGAAACAAAGTGATTAGTTAATTTGGGTAACCATTACGCTTCATACTTTAGTTTTTAAAGATATGTATTGGTATTCCTTTTTCTGATGTGGGTTTCTATTAAAGACACTTTTGAGTAGTAAACCATTTATAACCCCGATGAATTTCGAGGGCGAAATTCATTTTAAGGGGGGTAGAATGTAACACCCCAAATTTTATGAAAAATATTCTTTTTAATTTCATTGATGCCTTATGTTGTACGCTACACCAAACGGATCTTTCACTACATGCATCCCTGAATTGGAAAGCATTACATGCAATCATGACCTTCCACGATAGCGTTTGTTGTACGCAATACTGAGCTTCACTAAACAACGAAATGTTATATAAACTAGCTGTTATGAATAGTAATACCCACTTTTTGAAATTTTATAAATTTTATCATTCAAAATGGACTTCATTTTTGGATTAGGAATATCAAAATTAGCCTATGGTGAAGTTTTGGTATTTTTCTGAAAACTTTCAATTTTTGATAAATAGTGAAAACAATGGGTTACTATTTAAAAACCGACTTTTTTTATAAATAATAATTTATTTTATTTAAATTTATTTTAGGTCAAAATAGATACATAATACCTATATAATTTAAATGTAATTCATTGGAGTCATTTTATAATAATTTTAGAAATATAAAAATTTTATTGAACATTTCACCGTCTTTTACCCACCTCCTAGGAGAATTTGAAAATCTACATAAAACATAAATTTACCACTTTTGTGATTGAAATTTTGAAAATACAAGACACATGGTTAATATCAAAGAGTAAAATGTAGGTCAATAAGATAAAAATAATTTTTGCTGAATAGTAACATTTTACTTTTATTTACCACGGTTAAAACTAAATAGGGTAATTAAGGGTAAAAATGATATTATTTTTACCCTAACACAAGTCCTAATTCTATTGGATAAGTGTAATTCGACCATAAAAAACCTTAGGAATAAAGTATTACCCTTTAGGTCCACTTGGATTAGATTAGGACACTTATTATTATTTTATTTAAAGAAGAGTTAAAATAGTTAAAATCAATGTTTAATAACATAAAACATTTTAATATAGATTTATACTTAAGATAAATTCGACTATAAATATTTATTAGAAATATAAAAATATTTCCTACATAATGGTATTTTATTTATAATTTTTAGACATTATATAATTTAATTTATTTATGACACGATGATAATGCAGTAATTACCTTATTAATGAAATATTAACATAATTGATGTTATAAATAACCAAATAAATGTAATTTGAGACTTAATATGAATTCAACTAATTTTATAGGTTAATATGACATGTTATTATTTTACTTAATTATCTTTTTTTGAACTAATCATTCTGTTATAAGATTCACAAAAAATCAATTACCAAATAGTGTAAAAATTGACATAAAATAGTTTTTAAAACAAATATTATATAATTAATTGTTATTTTATTCCTAAAAATCTAAGGTTTATCCAAATTACATAGATAAGGTTAAATATATTAATTATTCACCACTTGGGGTTCGTTTGTTGTAGTAAGTTTATTTACCATATAGTGTAAGAAAACAAAAAGACACGGTAAAAGATAAATTATTTAACTTAGAGTTAAATCTAAATTATAATGATAAAATAGTAACCTAAACTTGTCTGAAACCTATTGGATTAGAGGATTTCGACCCATACCCACCTTAGCTTAGAAATAAATCAATTTTTAGCTATTAAAATCTGAATATGACTTTATTATAAAATAATATTTTATGTTTTTCCAAAGGTACCCCTCTCCTCCCTTATAAAAAGGTCACCCCTTCCCTCTTCTCTTCACACCCTTTTGAGCCTTGAATCTTAGAAAACCACTTAACATTTATCTTCTCTACTTCCCTAGAAACATTCTGGAGATTATGGTCTTATCAAAAGACAAACTCTACTTCATTAATAGGAATCTTAAAGGAGGGGCGTCGAAGAAGAGGTAATATTTTCTTCCGATTCTCTCAGGTTTCTTTCTTCTTCTACGTATTCTTATTTAGTTGTATCATTATAAAGTAATAACATAAGTATTAAATATATACTGATATGTTATTATAAATATTATACAACCTTATTTCTTCTTATATCCATTCTACGGAAAACGAAATCACCGCGCGTGCGTACGTATAGAATACCGTCTCCACGACGCAATGAGATTTATTCTCCATGTTAACCTTTCATGAATGATTATAAAGTATATATAATGAATAATATTCAAATATATGACATAATAATGATACTGGATTTAATTATATGTATATTTTTATGTCATCTACTTAATTCCATTCAATTCAATAAGGAAACGAAAACAGCGTTCATGCGTATGTACGGCCTTCCGTCTCCATGAACGGTGTATTTCATTCCATTTATCGATCTATCATATATGTATGTATATGATGAATATATATTATAAATAAATAATGTTTTAAATTATGTAATTAAGTAAATTAGGATATATGTAATAATATCAAGAACAACAAGTCGAAACACGTACAAGAAATGAAACGATTTTACCCAAATCGCTGCTTTTACATCGAATTTACAAAAGAACAGGTAATATAATGTCATAAGTAAACAATATATGATATCATAACAATGAATATGACTATTTAATAATTCAATTACTTTATTTAAATCTTTATACAAGAGGTTCGGATACATATGAAGCATATCAGACATAATGTAAGGGATAATTATTACAATCTCATTCTTATCCGAGGTTGTTTATTCGTTAGTATTTAATGGGGTTATATTTTTCATCAATGTCCATAAAAATGTTTTCATAAAATGTTTAATTTTCTTCCATGTATGTTTAAAGTCATTTTTACCCTTTTTACTTTTACAACATCATATGGAAGGTATCTGTCTTTTTTTCCATACGAGGTACTTTTTGACTTTTCCGGCAATAGTACGAGATGAATATTTTTATAACTTATACGGAATGAATAGATTTTTACAGTTTCATAATGCCTTATTTTCATGAAGCATACTCTAAAATATTTTATTAATATTTTCAACATAATCCTTTTTTTAAATTGCATGGCATTTTGTGAAAATAAAATTATTTTGAAGAAGAAATGATATTTTCCTCAAGAATTCATTTCAAGTTTCTTATCAGAACTATTTTCCATCTAAAATGATATTATTTAATATTATTACATTTCAAGTATAATGTCTCTTGTATTTACATGGTTTTAAATTTTCTTATGATGAAATATCCATTTTTTATAGGGATTATGTGAAGATGGGATGACATTTATGAAACCCATTTTATTATTTGGGTTATGATGAATGGTTTATGATTATTTTGTGGCACAAGTAATAATGATTTAATTATGAGATTGGTGAGACCTATATATCCCTCCAATTAATTGGGTAAAGATTTATATCTCATGAGATAGTCATGGCTGGAACAGTAAGTTAATCTGATTCAGCGTTATAGGACTGAAACGAGGAGTGAACTCGATTCAGAAAGGGACTTTGTCCACTAAGATGGTCTTGGCAGTAATTCCTTGGCTACTATGGAAATCATATCATGTGCTTAATGGTTTTCTATAATTACATGTTTTATTCCCATGATATTTTATCATGATTGATGTTCCCTTATGATATATGCCTTATGTACTTCCAACATTAATGTCCTTGGTCAATATTTTCATGTTTAGATTTTATGTTCATGTTTTTTCATTCAAATGTTTATGGACTGTTTTATGTTCTCTATGCTTTCCCTTACCGATCATTTGAGCTCACCCTTTATATTTTTTCCCCAGGATATAAAAAAAGTTTTTAGGTAAGAAAATGAAAGGGGAAGATCTTTATGGGAGATGTTGAAGATCTTTCACCATGATTAGAAGATTATGTTCCGAGTTTCCAAAGACACTAAACTATTACTGTCCTTGTGGGTTTGTTTTTGTTATGTATTACGTATTCCAAAAAAGTAATGTAATGTCCATGTACATCAATCTTTGGGTCTCTACAGCTGGTGCTCTCGGATTGTATCAAGAACTATCTACAGATGATAGGAATTCTCTTCCTTTGATGTCGATTATATCAAGATGACATCGATGATGGACACAAAAAAGTGATCAAGGTATTGCTTAAATATCTGGTTGATGAGTCCCATGAACATTGAAGTGGAATTGGTCATACCGAATGGAATAACCAAGAACTCATAGTGGCCATACCTACATCTGAAGGCCTTCTTCTGTACATCCTCATCTCGTACACTGAGAGGATGACAACATGAACTGAGGTCTATCTTTGAAAACCAACAATCTCTCATTAGCTGATAAAATATATCATCAATCCTCGGAAGTGGATACCTATTTTTCACCGTCACCTAGTTCAGGTGTTGATAATCCACACAGAGCCTTAAACACTCATCTGCCTTATTGGAAAACAAAATCAAGGACTCCCATGGAGAAAAACTAGGCCTTGTGAACTCCTTCTTCTGCAAGTCCTCTAAATGTACTTGTAACTCATGATGCTCTGCGGGAGCCATAGGATCTGCTTGCGTACATATTTGTGCCGTCTCAGGGTAAATTTTGATGTAAATGTCAACATCTCTGTGAGGAGGTAGTCTTTGAACATCATCATGGAAGACATCAGCATGCTGGTCCACCACTATAGGATAGCTCAAACTCTCACCATCTACTACACCCAGGTCAAGTCTAGCCAATTGATATGTGATCGGTTGCACCCTAATCTAAGAAATTCGATCTTGTAATACAACGGTTCCCTTCCCATCGGTGAAGGAGAACCTAGTCTCATCCTCGCAGACATACTGCACTTTTCTCTTAATGCATTCAATCTGATCTTGGACTGTAGATAACCAGTCCATCCCCAGGATGATTTTGTAAGGCCTCGATGCCACTACTAGAAGATCCAAGCCAAATCTTGTTCCTCCTAGAGTAATCTCACACTACTAGTACTGCAGTGTAATTATAGAATTTTCTCACTTATGAGTCTCTAGCAAAAACTATTGAGCCGAAGGTTCCACCGGAATCTCCAAGAATTGAACGAGGGTCATGGTACTGAAAGAGTGACATGCAGTTGTGTCTATAAGTATTGTAGCTAAGGTGGAGTAGACATAGATCATACATCGAATCATTCATGGAGAATCGTGTTCATGGGCCTTATCTTCCTATAGATGAGCTCATTCCTATCCACCTGATCATTGTGGTCGGGGGTATACCACTTAGAGGTGGTAGTGGTAGAACCTCTAATCACCCCGCAATGCTTGTTGTATGGCCAGCTCCTCTACCTTGTTTGCATACTACCTCCAGACCTCCCCTATCGAATCTATACCTCTACCTAGGTGGTCCCTTGACCATATTTTAGTCATCAATGAGGCTAGTCGGGTAGTCACGAGCCATGGTACACAACCCATAACATTTGAAGTACAGTCTTCTCCACTGATGGCCTTCCCTACTTCGTGAGCCTCACACCTTCGACCCTACATCCCGGGGTCGTCCACCAAAATTTCTAGGCTGATGGGACCTCTATGTCATCTACCAACTACCAGCTGAAGAAGAATATACTATGTGTCGCCCAAAATTGGGACTTTTTGTTGATGTCTGCTCACCAAGGAAGCTCTCCGCCAATAGTGCTATCTCCAAAAATACAACATGCATCGGAATGCTGAGAGATTCCATAGAAGCCTTGATCTCCCATTGGAGTCCCTTCTCAAAGGTCCAGGACCTGAGGAAAGGGTCCCCCACCATGTCGGTAGAGTTTCACGAGAGGTTGGTGAACCATGACATGTACTAGGTCACGGTTAGGTTTCCATGTTGTATGTGTAGCAACTCCTGTATATGCACATAGCATAGAATATTTGGAATGAAATATCCCCTAATGAGGCCTTCTAAATAAACCTAGGTGAGGGTCGACTCATTATGTATATGGAGTGATAGGATTTAATATATCTCTACTGCTCCTTAGAAAAGACTAGCAGTAAGGATCACTATCTGGTCGGCTGGTGTCCCAACAAGGTCAAAAATGCTTACCACAACCTCCAGCCCATCCTCATCCATCTGGGGATCTATCTTTCCTTGAATCCTAATAGGCCTCTACCACTAGAAGTCATGAAATGTGCTCAACTGACATGCACCATCCACTAGTGGGGCTGGTGGAAATGGATTCCCAATGGGTAGTGGTTATGCTGGAAAACCACACGCCGGTGTTATATCCATAAGAGGGCCCTACATCGATGCCTCGTTGCTTTGTGGGCCTTCATCATGTACACTATCAGGAATCCTAGATGGATGTCTATGTGGTGGAATCCAGAAAAAATAGGTGTTCCATGATTATTATGTTATACTTGTTGAGCTTACTCAAAAGAGATCAAGTAAAAATATTTTAAAAACACATGCAATCAGTGATTTCATGTACTTAGTCAGAATTCTGAATTCAGGTTCATACTGTATGGATACATAGGCTGCCTTTTCAAAACTGGATTCTCAAAACGGGATTCTCAAAACAGAAAACCACACTCATCACACATAACACTATTTCCCCTGAGAAAATTAGAGTCCTATTTATTCGGTAGAACTGACTCCTCTGATACCACATTGCCACGACCCGTCCCCCGGGGGCTGTTCCATGACTACCCCAAGCCCTCCTTCCATAGTATAGGGGATGGAAACAAGCACCAAAATGCATGTCTCTGAAAAATTGGAAGGCATTTCCTTTAGAACTAAAAACACATTGTCCAAGAATACAATGAGCACAACTCGTGTAGTAAAACTATAATAGTAAAAAGATGTGTACTGAAATAAAAATGGCATGTACTATATGTAAAGGGGGCCAGAATAAAATCCCAACTAAAAAGTAATGCCTCAATAGAAAAAATGCTCATAGAATCATCCGCTACGGTTCCTACCTGAAGGGTGGGTACATCTCATCATCGGTCGTCACTATGGCATGTCACTTATAAAGATCCACTTTCAAGAATTGTCTAGTCCTAGCTCCCATACCTCGATCAAAGATCATTGTCATCTACACCAAAAAAAATAATCTGCAGGATACGATTGTGTAGCAGTGAATATAAAAATACTCATTAGGGATCCCGAGTACCCCAAAGTTCCACAGAGTTCCAGAAAGGAAACCCCATAATGGAAGACCTCAATCACAAATCATGATGAAATAGTTATCTCACATCATGTATAAAACTCAGAGATCATAAATATATATGATTATCCTTAAGATATATCATCTTATTCAATTTATAACTTCCACAACTGATCCAAAAATAAGCTTTTCTATTATCGATCAACTCTTGGATGCAAGTCATCGTTCCATGATGGGCCAATGTAGGGTGAGTCCTCATCGGGTCACATTACTGCTGATCCACACAGGGTCCCAACAATTCTGATCCACACATGTTCTCAATAATTCTGATCTACATAGGGTCACTGGAATGCTGATCCACAAAGGCTTGCTGGAATGCTAATCCACAAAGGGTATCTCGATCATGATTCACACAGGGTCGCTAGATGCTAATCCTCGAAGGGACGATCCAAATTGGTCCTTGTTGGGTAGCTATGATGATTATCCCTATAGGGTCAAAATGTTGTCGATACACACTGGATCGTTACATCCAAGAGATCCATCCATAGGGTTTCCCACACCCAATGCACTCAAGTTCCATAGAATCATCTCCACGAGATATTTTTTGTATTTTGAATTCCACTAAGTCCCAAAAAAATAACCCAAAGGACCGCCATGTCCTAAGGGTTCCAATATGACAGACGATGTGTCAATTAGATACCTTGTCTGTGTGTTATAAGTGTTTTTGTACAAAGGGTCAGGTCGGATTCAGGATTGATCTAAACTGGCTGTACTCGAACATTATCCAAAATTTGAGTGGAGTATACCAAAAGGATAGCCTCACTCCAAGGATCCCAATTCCATATATGGTTATTCAAGTAAATGTATCAATTTCAAGTTATGACATTTTTAGAGAAACAGAGCATGTATGGGTCCAGATCTGGTCTGATTCGGTCAGGCCGACCCAACGCGTAGGAGGCATGTCCCAACCCACGTGGGGGGGGGGGGGGGGTTGACCTGCTAGGAGCACAACCCGACATAGAGAGGGGGGATTCCCAACCCCCACGAGGGTGCACCACTACCTGTAGGGGGTGAAGCTCAGCTCACTGGATGGTGTAGGGACCACCCTTACAGGAATGGGGGGAAACGTTTCCCCCCTTTCTCTCAGATGGCTATGTCATTCGATATCTTGAGTGGAAGCACAACGTGGTGCCGCCTGGTTTCCACGGGACCTGTAGGGAGTGAGTCCCTCCAACGCTACGGCATCAAGTCACAGCAGCCTCCAGAGGTGCGCGACGACATGCCGTATTGCCTCCGCAGCCGTTCGGTGTCGGCCACCCTGCTTGACTACCGTGGATGAAAGGTCGTGACCTCCTCCTCATGCAGTGTGTGAAATCACACCACACTGCCTCTGTGTCCGGCTGGTGTAGGGTTCCCTATCGACTGACATAGCCTTCTTCTACAGCGTGCGATAGCGCGGCACCTCCATCGTAGCGGGATAGTGTCGGCAGCTGCACCGGCGCCATGCCAAATGGTCTTTTGCGGGCCACCAGGTGAGCTGTGGTGGTCTGTTATTCCATCTGATCACACCTATAGACTCCTCAGGTCATCTCATTCACTGCATGACAATCAAATTTGAGTTATATCCAACATAGAAATTAAGAGGTGTATAATTCAAAGATAAAACAATTGGCGGAGGAACCAGGCTTTCTTCATTTGGCTCGTGCCCTCCGCGTTATCATCTTAACAAGGCATAAGATAAAAGATTCATCAACTATTTAAATTTAAAGAATGAGAAACCATACATCTTGTGTCATTGGAAAGTGTTTTACATTTTATGATGGGTAGGTTTACGTCAATCCTAAAGAAAGCCTCCATTTCTGCCCCTCAAACTACGTTCTTCGGTTCTTTCATGATGGATCTGTCTTTCATCAAGAGGCTCCTCCAAAATCCTCCTCTCCAATATCAACACTGTTATTCCAATGAAAGACAAATCCAAAAAGAGTGAAGGGAGGGTAGTTATATTCCCAATAAATAATTATGTGATGTTTATTAATTGGTAATTAATTAACCTCTTTAATTTCATGTAGGATGGTTTCACATTTTTGTCTAATCAGGCATTTAATGTCCTACATTAAATGATCGAACACCCCTTGTGGTCCACACAACCAAATCCTAAATGAATGTATGAGGATATTTAAAATAAATTTTATTAATTTTATTAATCCTCTATGAAAACCGAAAAAACCAACATCCTCTCTCATCCCACTTCATTCATGGTTAATGCTCCATTAAGTGAATCTAGACACTACATTTTAAATAGTTCCCTTGAATTTTAATTCTGAGCACCAGTTCTATAATTAGGATTTCCTGCTCACACGTTTACAGAACGTATCTTAAGAAATACTATAATTTTGTTCTAGGCACACTGGGCATCTAATTCAAACATCGTTAGATTTCACAGCATCATAATATTTCCATAAAATTAAAAAAATTGCATGTAAAATCATGGTCTTTACATTATATAAGAATAATGAGTAATTTTGGGTTTACCACCTATGTATAGAGTCACCTACCTCACCAACATATGTAAAATGGGTCACATTTGACAATGATTATAGGAAAAAAGTAGATATGTTATTAGAAAGTTTACATATATATGAAACATCATAAATTTTCCATAAAAACATTAGACATAGAAATCACATACTATTATTTTCAATTGAGATTCAAAGATAAGATTTCAGCATATTAACTATGAAGAGATAATGTAGGTTAAAAAACCAAAAATTCTTTAAAGATATCAGCCAGGAACAATAGAATATTTTTCATAATACAAGTGGAGAGACAGTCTATGGATTTGGGGATGTTTATTTTCATAATAATGGGTATTATGATGTAATTAGATAATAAAAAAATCAAAGGAAATTAGGAAAATTATAAATTTTAAGTGGTTCAGATTGGTGTTCATGGTAAGGAATCGTGGTTTATTAAACTTTATGCCAACTATGTGTGGCCTCTATCCTTTGAGAATGAGAGCTATACAGTTTCATGGAGCATATTTTCCAAAAATTTCATACCATGATCAAGTAGTATGAATCCTCTAGAAAACCAACAAGTTAATGAAATAATTTTCCTGGGGATTTCTTGGTTTGAAAAACCATGGTCAAATTGTATAAAATCCACTTGAAACCAACCAACATACAAAAAACCTTACTTCTTTCTTTAACTAACCATACACTTATCCTATTTCCCATGAAAAATATAAATTTCCCACCTCTGAACCTCATAAACATCCCAAAACTTCAAAGAGAAAGACCGAGGTGTAAATTAAAGCATGTATATGATTCAGAGTGTGTTATATATTCTAATCAAACCCATACTCCAAATACCAAATGCATGGATAATAGTTCATGAAAATATCAAATGGATATGAAATGCTAGATATGATAGTTTTTATTTGATAGCATTTCCTTTATTTAATGAAAACAATAATCTATTAATAAACCTTCATGAAATCATAAATAAGAGTAAATGAGGGTCGAAATGATATAGGATGATGGTCCAACAAAGAGCCCTCCTTAAGCCTATTCCATAGATAAATTGATGTATCCTTCTATTAAATAAAAAATTACATATTATAAAAATATCTTTGGAATTACAAGATACATGATGGATTCTAATACAGATATTGATTGAAATTTTAGTGACCAATGCCACATCACATCCCATTAACAATCAATATACAATTTTTTTTATTTTTAGTGAGTCTTATTGTACATTGCAATTAGGTTTATTCAATTATTTATCAAAATTATTTTTATGAGTATATTTCATGACATTTTATAATATAAAATATCTTATATATAACCAAAACCATAAAATTAGTCCTCATTATCTCACATAAAATAAAAAATAAAAAAATTTCATCACATTTTCTAGGATAAAGTCATTAAGTAAAAAAAGATGTTTAATTTATATTTTTAAAAAATTTCGTAATGTTTTTTATGACTGGGGGTCACATCTTTAATAATATATTTTATATATTTTATAATAAGACCTATTATTTGTTTAAATTTCAACAATTTACTTTATCTATTATTTAATTTTATATATTTCTTTAGATATTTATGAAAAAATAAATATATTCTCAATGCAATGGATGAAATTTTTTGTATTTTTATACTCATAAGTTATTTTTACTGTTATTTAAAAAAATATTTGTATAAAAAAATAAATTAGAGATATTCTATGAATAATATTTTGAAAATAAACTATACTTAGAACAGTGCATATAATTATAAGAATAGATAGAAATATTATTATAAATTAAATTTTTATCTGGATTACTATCTAATAGTGGAACTCAATTTTTTAACATCTATTATATTTTTATGGATCCTATACAAGGTGATCCAAAAAATTCACATATTATTAGACTATTTAATAATTAGGCCATTATACTAATTTTTTTTTTTACAATTTAACAACTATACCTCACCAACCAACAAATGAAACTACATTTTCACATTTGTTCTTTAGTTCCTAGTCCTCTACGAACCACTGATTATTCTAGAGATATGTCCCTTCAAATCTAGTATCCCACCGTGCTCCCAAATTGTCATTTATCATAGTGATGATCATAACTTTATGCCAAAACTGGTTCTTTCTATGTGTTTTCTACTCAATCACATGCACCCAAGGAAAATTACTAGGATCTCACACATAGTAACAATACATAATACAAAAAACACTTAAATATGGATCTCTAATATAGTATGATCCAAAAAAGAAAAGTGTGCCTTGAAGACATGGGTAATACCTCTTAGTCAGGTTATGTATGAATTTTTAAATCGTATTACAATCTACCCCTCCCCCACAGTAATGAAAAATTAACACTTTATGGTCCTTATACATCAATCCTAGGTAGTACCACTACACTTCAGGCAATGTATTGACTCTAATTGCACTCTAACATGGCATGACCCATTGGAGCCTCAATTAAGCTAGATTTATAAAATGTGTACCACTTCAAGACCAACTGCACTAGGTCAGGGGCTGGTGACCAATAACAATTAGACATATCAAAAAATATGTAATGCCTTAGCTTATAATAACCTACAACATGTATATATCACTAATTCAGAAATTAACAAGAAATGTCATTATATATATATGTGACGAATATTTATATAAACCATGCATGATATGTCAAACATAAAGAAATATCACAAAGCTGATTACCAAAGGAATCATACATCTAATAAGAAATTTAATCTGTCAGACATAACCTTTGAAAATATCCTCATCCTTACATATTCCCATAGATCAACCTCTATCCAAAATGGTCATTCCCACCTTCATGAACCACTGTGATTTCTCATGAATCTCAATGAATCATTAGATGATTTCTTTGAATAACAAATACTTGTTCCACATCTACTTATATTATAACTGAAACCTTTGTCATTTGTATAGACACAATATTTGTGAGAATAAAACCAATGTATTGGTGTATATTAAAATGATAAATGGGGTTCCCTGAAACCATGAAGGAAAAAATAATGCAATCAATCATCACAAAACCCAATATATGTGAGAGTAACTATGATTAAGATAAGAATATATCCATTCATTATCATCCACTATTTGTTTATAGTATTCAATTAATTACATGTAGTCTAATCATAAATCATCTATAGTTTGAATCACACGAGGATATAGGAATGTTTCAAAGACTAAAAATACTATATAGTTTTATTTTGATAGCCTAGAAACATGATGAAACTTTAACAAAATTGAGTCATTCATGATGAATCATAATTATAAAAAGATGTGATTTTTGCAGAAATTCAATTTCACCATCACTAGAATCTATAAAGGGGAATTCACTTCCTAGACTGATATAGATACCTTAATGAGGAGTGAGTTCCCCTTTATGACTTCATGTGGTGATGTGGAAGATACATTGTGAAGATTATAAATTTCAACTCTTTTGGTTCCTCGAGAATCCCCTAGGATTCAGTCAGTATGTGACTTGAATTTCGGTTTTAAATTTCTGACTACATACATTTTTTAGTGCTTTCAGCATCCCTATATTTTTGTGAGAATGAACCCTTTGAAAACTATAGGTGAGATGATTGGTACTTTATTACATATTGAATAATTCTAGTGGATGGTCATATTTTAATCATTTGATGTCACTCTCTTAGTCACTCTCTCATACTAAGGTTTTCAAGATAATTAATTTATTCTTCATATCATCATGGGTTTGAAGATTCCTACTTAGCATGTTTATACTCACCCCTTCATGGATTTTGTTCCCAAATTAGTTATGTATATACAGATGAAACTATGTTCGGAGGTGGTCTTGGTGGACATAGACCTGGAGTTTCATATTAATATTTAACTCTTGTCGATTCTTGGTGATGAATGGGGGACCAGGATGGTTTTTAATGGTGGTGGTAACCATTTTACTGTAGATCATAATAGGAGTAAAAAAAATGACGATGAGCTTTCAAGAGGTTATATAGGCTAGATTCATGGGATTGTTAGATGTAAGATTCCATGTGTATTTTCCTATGTTTAATTTTGTTGATATTTTATAACACATACATGTTTTATATATAGGTCAATTATTTATATAAATTATGCTTGTGTTTCGTGTCATTTTATGCATTGAAGATATGTTTTTGTTGTAGATTGATATAAGCTATATCCACCAATATTTTATGACATTCTTACTCATTATGGGTCACTATACCCTAGCCAAGTTGAACTGGACATGGGGTGGCACACTCAGATTCCTTTCAGCCTAGGTGGCGCGCTAGTTGGATGAGTTATGTTGTATAATTAACCTTAACTAATTTTTTCTTTTATTCTATAGTGTTGTGTTATATTATACCCCAATGTGTGAGATTAACCTACCAATGAATGTAAATTCATAATTTGAGTAATACAAGGTAATAAATTTAATGATTAATTGAATAATATTATATAATTTATATATATATATATATATTATAATAAAATTTATATAATTTTAATTGGTTATAAAATGAATAATAAAAATAAATTAAGTTGTTTAGGACTAATTTTTTTAAAAAATGATGAAAAATATCTTCATTCATTACCAGTCATATATTCATGAAATGATATATAATAGGTCTTTTTTTAATATTTATATATTAATTAATTTTTTATTGAAATTTATTTTTAAAAAATATTTCTAGTGTTTTTTAATATATACTATAAGTCATATTCAAAATATTAAATTGATTAAATGCGGGAAGATTATGTGATCCAAAACAATTATTATAACTGCCACTTTTCATGGTAAAAAACACATTTTTTTATTTGATGGAAGTTGAAGGTTTTTCCTTTAAAACTTATCATAATCATTAATTAAATAAATTATAAAAAATATTAAATATATAAAAATGTTATATTAATTATATGTTTTTAATTTATATGTTATTTTACATATCATAGAAAATTTTGGAAGGAAAAAACAATGCATTGAGGTCTTGGAATATAAGTAATTATTAATTTATTTTTATCATTTAGTTTCATAATTGAATTATGTGACGTTATTTTTCAATAAAATAATATTTTTATTATATTTATAATCCCTTCAATTATTTTAATTTTACACAATGAAATTTCATTATCTTTAAGTGGGATCTTATCAATAATGTTTTTTGGTTTTCCAACTTAAGTATTGAAAAATATATCTTTTTTAAAATGGGGAAAACATATTTGTTTAATATAGGTTTTTAAAATGTGGTATCAGATGTTGTTATTTTCTAATAATATCATTTAATAAATTATATATTTTTATTGATAGATGTAACCCCATCTTTATCAATGTAATTTTAGTCATAGCCTCTATAAAAATGATAAAAAATAAAATGTTAACATTATAAATGGATGATTTTATAGTGGTTTGTTATAATTTATTTTATTTAGGATTGAATATTATCACTTTATATCAACTTTTTATTATAAATATCTAATTGAAATTATTATTAAAATAATATTGATTTAATCATAGTCAAGAATAGAATTTTTCCATTGTGTTGAGTTATTTCCTCTATATAATAATCATTATATGGGTTTTGATTTGATAAATATATCTATAACCTGCTAAATTAAGTGATTTTGTGCATTCCACACCATAACCATAGTTTCTTCAAAAATGGATGTTATAAATCAAAAATGTGTATAATTATTTCATGGGATACTAGGGTTAATGTCTATATTGTAGGTAGGTGTAGATGAATTTCGGTAGATTAGTTGGGTCAATCTTGAATCAGTGATCTTTGGTTATATAATAAGGTTTTTTGAGTCGTTTTTTGTTATAAAATCTGATCTATATTTCTCATACATCTAAAGAGATATTTCAATGAACTTTATATGATATAAAGAGACAAAAATATGGATGAATATTTGTTTTAAATATTTTTCTTCATAAGTAAATCACATATTTTATCTCGTTACGTTTTTAAGTGATATGATAATCATAATGTATAAAAAAGTTGAATAATAAAATTATCATTCATATTTGATAATGTATCTATCACAATTCATAAATCCTTGTGTCTTATGTTTATAGAGAATATGAACTCAAAATAATGATATAGAATATATATTTGTTAGACTACTCCAAATAAGATCCCATTATTACATAATTTGATCAATCTTCTATGATTATGGTTATACACTATATTCTAACAGTCCAATGAGTTACAAAACCAATTTAATAAATTATTGTTTTTTTGAAATACTTTCTTCAAAAAAATATTAGGAAATCCTGTTAATATGTAAGAATCCCAGTAGTTGGGATGCACTGTATGATTCCCTCGTTTGAGTAACCATACACTAGTATGAGCTAGAGAACAACATGACCCCATAAATGCCTCCCTGTTTTATATAATCTATTTTATATAGTTGAAAATTAATAATAATTTTGGGGTTGAATATAATCTACGTTCCATTAAATCCAATAAAAAATAAATATTGACTAAATTATATAACATCATAGTACAAATAGAATAAAATTGAGATAAATTCATTAAAAAAATATCAACATTTTATAACAAAATGGATCCCTTTCTATATATACATTATTTCTATAGAAATATAATGATCTAAGCCAATCAAATAAATAAATAAACGTCCAAAACATATATAGAGATATTACCATGGTATCCCAAGTACATCATTAGTTAAATCTCCCAAATTTCATTTGGAGACACTAGTTATAACATATAAATAACCAATAACTTAATAGTGAAACATATGGTCTACACCTGATCAACGATGGTCTTTTAAGGCGTGAGAATAACACTCAATAGGGAACCACCAACAGGGTTCGTCAAACATGGCACAATATGTAGTGTATAGGAAATCATGTTAGGTTATCAAGTGATTACTAGGAAAACCCAACACATGACCCTACATATTATGATTAATGTTGGGGAAATGGAATCATGTCATACCATGAATCCATCACTTATGTCATATGAACATCATAAAAATCATAGAAATAAATATGATGAGGGGATACCATATACAACCAATAACACAATCTGAACCATCCCCTCAGTGTATAGGAACATGGATACATAAAAAACTACCCATTAAATTAATATTAATGGCCCTAAGGAGGGAAATTTTAGAGCCAAACACTAAAAAGATATGAACAACCAACACCATTTAGGTTTCATTTATGAATACATATAAACCATATTCAGAACATGCACTCTACTCGACAGTATCACAAATTGATCACCAACCCTAACAAATCTCACCACACATGGTAATATTTTATATATCCATGTAAAAAAACTAACTCATAAGAATAAAAAATACCATAGTCCATTACCATACATAAATTCCACACCCCTCGATCATTCCTACATATAACCATTTACTAGATCAGTGCATGAATGAAACTAGGATGGAACAACACAGAATACCACTCTTCAATAATACCTTTCTTATATAATATTGATGGAATAAACATCATCCCATAGTCACATTACAAGCATGGTACGAACACCCAATATCTCCCAATAGTGATTTACAATGAAAAAAGTCACACTCAAAGACTTTTATAGCCTAAATCTTTCATATTTACTGATGGATTTTCCTCTTGATCTACCTGGGGTATTCAAATTGAATAAAACAAAATATTTTACATCCATACCTTTTAAATATTCAACGAATTATAATATATCCCAATCATTCCACACATAAACAACACCTAAAGTTCTAAAATTTATGGATATCTTTCAAACCTCATTTCAAAGTTTCTCTATGGTAAAGGTAAAAAATATAACATCTAGAGTTTTATGAAAGAAACACAATGTTAAATAGAGTACATGATATTCTATATGGAGTTTAAATGAACAAAAAAATATTATTATTTAAATGTTACCATTATAACATAGCCATTGGAATTGAGGGTATGAGAAATATTAATTTTTTTATTAATTTTTTTTACACATGTATTTAATAAAATATTTTCTCAACAATTATTTTTAAATGAAAATAACCTCCTTTTTAATTACAAGAAAATGTTTCTTTAAAAAGATTTCAATTGAAGATAAGAGAGTTTTTAAAATTATAAAATAAATATTAATAGAATTTATTAATTAAATATATATTTAATATATTTAATGTAACTTTTAAAATTTACATTATAAGTTTTCTAGAGATGATATATGGATAGATTCAATTTTACAAATAAAAGATTTATTTTTCAAGAAATATTATTTTACTGTCGTTTGAAGGTGAAACTATTATAAATCTAGATTTCGACAGTTATATAAATTATATTTGATAAAATAAACTTCGTCATTGTAATCAGTATTAAAAAATTTAGTTTGGTTGAATTATTGGTAATTTTTTGAGAAAATTCATTTGTTCTTGAATATTGAAAAATACTGCATTTTAATTAATAACTTCTTTTTCATCTGAGTTATTTTTATAGTAAGATTATAATTTGAATTGGTTTTAAGGTATTATTTGATTAATATTTTATTATTTAATCCAATTTTGTTTATTGTATCTATTTTAACATTGTAATTGTAAACAATGAAATGTCTATATTTTGGTAGTTATTAATTTTAAAAATCCATTTTGTCGTTTGGTTAATTGGAATTAATTTTAAATTAATTAATTCAACTTGTTTTTTTTAATTTTTATAAATGGACTCCATATTTGACTTAATTATGTACAAACTGGGTAAATAGGTTCCTTTATAACTTTTTTTTGTATTTTATGAATAGTAATTTTGGTAATTTCTATTTACCATAATTAAAGGTATATTCGGTAAATTAATGAAACAAATAAAATGATAAGGATAATAAAATTACCATAACACCTTCCCAAATCTTATCTAATGAATAAATGTCAACTCATATCACCTAAGGATCAGAATTGATTAATATAGTGGACTATATCCCATGAAAGTGATATAAATATTATTAAAAAAAAGATAGTGACAACATGTCACCCCTTATTTCTTATAAGTGTAACAATTATAAAGTAGTTATACACATGATGAAACTATAAAAATAAATATTATCCATAAATATAATGAAATTAAATACATAATATGAATTTATTTAGCAAATCAATAATATTATAAATATTAATATAAATTGTAAATGAAATAATTTATTAATTACAAAAGTTTTCTAGGTGATTATTAATTGCTTAATGACAGTTCAATTCTTTGTTTTGATGTTATCTCTCTATTTGTATTTTTTTTAAATTCAATAATGTGAATTGTGTAGAAAGTGACTTAATGGATATTCTATAAAAATGATAATTGATTAAATAATATAAATATATTAACTATATATTAAAATACAAGTAAATTTTTATTATTTTTTTAATTATGGGAACTAGACCCCATAAAAGTAAAAGTAGTAGCCTTTTAATATTAAAAATGTTCTTTCCAAAATTAAAATTAAATGAGAATAATTCATTGTAAACCCAAATGATAAATTTTAATGTAAATTCAATATATGTCCACAAAATTTTATTATTATACTTAGAACTATGATCATATTATCTTCTACATATCTCTATTTTGTGCCATTTTAATTAAAAATTAATTTATATTAATATAATACTTTATGAGTTTCTAGGGGTTCACCTTCCATCTCCTATAAAATGGTACCCAATATTATCTAATAAACACAGTTCCAAATCCTTTTGGATCATCCAATATCTACCCAAAACCATTCATAGAATACCTACCCACATTCATGATGCCTTAGTTTAGAATGAACACCCATCATAGAGGTGTTATGGTGTTATTTAAAGGTGGTCAGCCGAAGAAGACGTATCATTTTTAATTGTTTTTGTTTTATTTCTTCTTTTAATTAACTTTCCTAAATTATTTCCATACCAATGTAATAACCCCAAAATCGACTATTTATTGAGATGTTATTATGGTTATGGTATAAACATATTCATTATTATACCCATCCTATGGAAATAAATATCATCATGTGTGCGTACGTACAACTTACCATCTCCATGCTGTGGTGAAAATTATTTTTCATCAATGCTTTATTTTTATGGATATAAACAACATTTTACAGTCTATAAATATTGAATATGAATTGATAATTATTCTCTATAATTAATATACCATCCAATTCCATTACATTTAACAATTTAATTGAATGATATAGTCGCTCGTGCTTATGTATGGATTACCATAACCATGATGCGATTTTACTTATTCTTCACATTAACATTTCAAGATTGATTATAAAAAAAGATATAAGAAAGTCAAAATAAAAAATATTATATTAATGATGTTATGATAAATCTCAAAATCTAAAATAATATTTACCTTATTTAATAAATGAATGAAGAAAAATGGAAAGTGTTACTCTTGAAAACATATAGATGAACGTCTCCAGGAATATAACTTCAAACATTTTTCATAACCATAATTTGTTGTTTGATTTAAAATTTATTATTAAAATAAAAAATTGATTATTATTTCAAGAATACATATAATCAGTAAATATTAAATAAAATCATTTAATGATTAAAAAGAAAAATTTATTAAAGAAATGTATTATTTACATGTTATGTATTTTTATAAAAAAATATCAATATTAAAAAGGATATTTTTAATGAATTTTTTATTTTTCATGTATTCTTGAACATCCAGTCATTTTTTATCTTAATGTTAGAAATCGATAAAAAAATTATTAAATTGTAATAAAATTATTTTCAAGAAGACATTTTTTAATATATGAAATTTGTTTCTATTATAATAAATTAAATAAATTAATCTTGATTATTGGTTTTAATAAAAATTTCCAATTAATTATTTAATAAAATTTTTCACATTCATTCGATTGTTTTTACTATCAATTAAATGAAGTTAAATTTTATTTTGTGCATAAAAATTAAATCCCCAAAAAATTGGTCTTCATTTCATTTCACTCACTTATTTTGAAATTAACTTCTGAAATTTAATGAAATTGAATCCTTTGAAATTGATTAATTTTTTTAATTATATAAATAAAATTATTTAACAGGGTGAACCTAATTTTATTCAATGTAAATAGTAAGAACAGTAAAAAATTGTTACCACGGTTAATGTTAAAATGGGTTTATAAGGGGATTAAATTAAATTATTAGGGTAGTATTTCCTCTTAAAAATATATAATTATCATTGTTTGAATAATTTTGATCCAATATTATACTAATATATAATTATTTCCCACTTTTAGTGACTTACATAAGATGAATACATAATATAATTTAAATATAATTAGTATATCTCTATATGTCCTTTCCCTCACATAAAAAATGGAACCACATATCCACACTTATTAAACAATTTTTGACCTCATGTATATGAAAATAACAACCACAAAACCATCCAATAATCCCTTTTCCATCCTAGTGCCCCTTTTATTCTCCTAATATCAATCATTCAAGGCATAAGGTGTAATCCCAATGAGGTCTCTCAAAAAAAGACACAAAAAACATAACTAAGATCTTTCAAATATTTTTCTTCTTCCATACTCTATAAACATATTTTATCCAAAATAAATTTATTAGTTCAATATAATAATTATAATGAGATGTTATTATGATGAGGTAATAATTATTTTCAACATCCATTATATAAAAATGGATATGAAAGTGTCACTTTATTGTACCTGTGGATTACTACCTCAACCTAATGATAATATTCAATTTCCATAAGTAGTTTATATAGATTTTTATTATGACGGATTTTAAAACATATATGATATTTATGTTATAATAATGACTCATTAATGAAGATGTCTATTTATATTTTTTTCCTTGTTTTCATTATAAAATGATAATAGTGTTCATGCATACGTAAGGATTACCATCACCGAGAACAATGTACTTTCTTTTTATATATCTACCTTTGATGGATTGTTATTAATATTAATATTATGAATTTATATGATATTAATATATGGATTAAAATTTTATATATTATGGAACCATGTTCATATTATAAGGTTTAGAACATCCAAATTGACACAAGGATGGAAAATGGAATCGTTACACCCAGAATAGTGTCTTTAATAATGATTTATTAATAAAATAGTCAAAATAAGATTTAAGTAATTAATGTAATATATTATATTTATGAAATTATATGGATGAATATGACTCTATTATAAATTAATAAAAATTTTAAATTTAATATATTGAAGGTTAGAGTGATTATGAAGTAGATCAGGTTTGAGGTAAGGGGTTTTCCATTACAATCTCATTTTAGAATGATTATTTGTGAATAAGTTTCCTACAAAGAAATTATATTATTGTGATCTCAAAAAATATGGTTTATTTTATTATTCAATTTTCATTTCTATAAATTATAAATTTTCAATTAATTTTTCTTACTCTATGTACACAAAAATTTGAACCAATGATTTTAAGGATAATCATATTTGGTTTTCTATTAGACAATTAATATTTTTATTACATTTACATAATTTCATTAAAAAATTTCCATGAATGTTTTAATATTATACTAAAATTAATTAAATTCATTTTTACCCATGTTTGAAATTATATAAATAACTCAAATTACACATCTAATCTTTTATTGATCAAGGAACTTTTTACCAAGGATGTGAATATATTCTTTGGGTAAATATGTACCATAAAATTGATTTTACCACCTTCAGGACTAATATATTCATTAAATATTTCTTTTAATATTTAAGTGGATATTTTCATATAATATAATTTCCTTAATATTTTGAAAAAAAGGGTTTTTAATAAATAATTTGAAAGTTAATATTTTATTTTCCTCTAGAAATATCATTGTGAAATTTGAAAGGAATTTTTCATGTGTGATAAAATCATTTTATGTTACTTGTGAGTCAATGGGGAGATTTTCTTTGGGTACTAGAATTATTTTTTCCTCTATATATTATAATATTATGATCTTTAAATATTTATGAATATAATTTTTTTATGTGTGTTATGTAATGATAAAATGACTAATGTTTTCATGATTTTGTGGAATACATATAAATGTATTGTTCTTATGTGAAAGTTGGTTCTATTGTATCCCATTAATGAATTTGGTAAATATTAATATTTTAAGAGATCAAAGTGTAAATTAGATATTAACCCAAACCCAAAATATGGTCTATGGTAGTTTATCTCAATCTAAATGAATGTAAATGAGGGGGTTTCTGAAGAATAACATGTGATTAATTTCTTGGTGTGTAGCATGGACATAATTTTTCTTTGATTTTGATCATTCCAATCATTATTTCACTATTTTATGACATGATCTCAAGACAATGTTATGAGGTAATTTCTCATGTTCATTTATTTCTTTTATGATTCATTTATTATGAACTACAAATCATTCTTCCCTGACTCATCATTGTGGTGTATAAATTACTAGGAATGATTTCAAAATTCTAATCTCATATACTCATAAAATTATGATAATGTTATTATTAATGACATGTAATATTTATGTATAGGATGTTTGGGTCACCTCATATTGGCACTACAAAATTTCAACCAGCAACACATGATTATTTATCAGTATCGTTTTCTTTTCAATAACCACTCACTTTCATTGAAGGTATGCATTGAATATATATATTATTTCCTCATCACCTTATCCCAATAATTGTTTTCAAGCCCATAAAACATTTTCAAGACTACCTTCATCCTATATTCATGATATATGGTCTCCCAAGACTCTACCAGATATTCCAACCAATAAAATTTTTTTAAATTAGCCTACCAAGCTTCATCCCTGACTTTCATAATTTATCCCATAAGTGAATAAATTGCACGGATAGAATGTACTCAATTAAATATTACACCCCTCTTTTGTGTAGCCATTAGATATCTCTAAAAATTAACATCGATGTATACATAGTATACATTTTTTATAGGGGATCTAATGGGGTATAATACATAATTTGGGGTTTAGATGACCCCCATGAAATATCCTTGATCCTAGAAAAATAATAGCCCACAATCATGGTAAATTAATACTTGAAACATATGGTGAAATATTCAAGGAACTACCTATCTCTAAATTAGAGTTACCATCCTCATGTCATTTTCGATCAATGACATAGAAGCTCAGACCAACAATCACAAAACTCTTATTTCATTTCTCAAACCCCAAACCATAACTCTAAATTATATACATGTATAGTTATCATACAAAATTATTCAAAAATGTATAATAAAAAAACCACACCGAACAACATCTTAGATAAATAACATAAAAAAATAACACTCAATAAACCCATGGATTTTCTTTGGTAAAATTAAAAAAATCCCCTTGTTTTGAAATTAATTCAATTACAATTTAAAACAAATTTGGTATAATCTTTAGAAACACTCATTAGGTGAATTACCTATATCTAAATAGATGAAAACTATTGTAATTTACCTCTATTTAGTGTTCTCAATCCACCACACCATGAGGTTATTATATATCTAAATTATTACACCATCATTTTATGAAATCCCTGAAATAACCCTATATATAACATATAAAAGCATATGAGTGACAAAGAGAGGGATGAAAAAATAGAAAAGAATAATATTACTAATATTTTAGAGGATGAATCAAAACAGGATCAACAAATAATAAAGTGGGATCTATAGTGGATTCATGGGGACAAACCTAGGGTGGAGAGTCTATCTAAACAGACTATCCTATTATGAACATTACCCATTTGAAACCCCCATGGGTCCTATGATGAAGATAATAGTGTATGTCAAAGACTTCCTCCAATAGGCCATGCATTGATGACAATTATTGAGTGTATTATCATAAATAAATTGGTGTCATTGACCTCATTTTCCTATTAATTAAAAATAAATATCCAATTAAATTTATATAACATAAAATAAAAACATTCAATAATTAATTTAAATATTGAACATAAAAAGGTCTCTAAAATAGAAAATTGAAACATATCTCTGATGTTAGTGATATAAAATCTGATCATTACCCATTGAAGCTACTATAGTCTAGATCAATCTCAATATCCTTCCGAGAAACCTACAATAAATATTATATATATATATATATATAGGTGTGAGCATACAAATAATCCCAAAAGGATCCTCAAAAGACCTCTAATGATAATGTGGAAGATGCATACTAATACTTATGTGAATAAATACGAGAACCAATATACACCTAGACCAGGTCCCCTAACAACCATCCTCACCAAGGCTTTCTGACCCAATAAAATAAACAAATATAATAATATAGTAAAAAATAATATATTTCAAGAACATACCCCTAGAATTTACCCCACTAATTTAGTCACTATTATACCCCAATGATAAACATCATAGATCCCATATCCCTTTCCAATTTCATATATCAATATATCAATGTAACCACATAACCAAATAAAATTAATATCTACATCATAATCATCACTGCACACCATATAACAGCATCATATTGAATATAACATCATAGTAGGGTCAGATGAAAATGAAGGATATCAAACGTGTTCCATCCTCCCACCATGCACATCCCCCACCATGTATAATAATCATCATTTTCATATCATAGGGACTGTACCCAAAAGAAATTACATATCAAGAAATGTAAACTATATCCATTACATCCTACACAATACCATTATGTGAGATCGTGGAATATGAGGTTGAATATCACCCATTCCCTCTTCAACCTGGATGATAAATAAAACACCATGAACACAAAACCATGTGCATGCCAGTATGGGTTACTTGACATAGTTTGTGGTTATTATGAATCAAAAAGAAAATATAATGAGTATAACAGTCTCACAAAATCATACCTTATGTTTGAACTCACAACACATCATTATCATGAAACTCCCACATCACCTTAGAAAATTCACTTAATAACCATTTACATAACTACAAAATAACTATCAATGACCAAAATGAATAGTCCTAAAACATAAAAAAAAATCCATTTTTAGACATCCTTTGTTAATTCCATATTTACCATTTTCTAGATAAAAATATTTTTTCATATTTTATGTAAATAAATTCATTATTAATGAATCACATTTATTCCCACCATAATATCTTCATCCCAGCTATTTTAATTTAACTTGTAGACCATCATTTAATAATATAAAAAACCACAACCTATTTATTTTGTTCAATCCATTTCCATGCCAACATGTTAATATAACACATCCACAAAACCTTCTTTAAAAACCACATCAACTACCATACCACCTTAAAATAATAAAAACCACAAAAAAAATTAACCCATATCTTATCTCACAAAAACCATCCATGTCATCAGCACATCACCATTATGATAACCAAACCACCAACAACCCAATATAATCCACATTATCGAATTCTGATTTCCACAATCAAGACTAAAACACTCTTATATGTAAAACAAAATAAAATTAAAAAACACAGTTATGACTACCAATATCATCCATCAATTACCCATTTATTCATTATTTCATGTTAATTTAGATGCACACATATAAAAAATAACCTAATAATTGTAGGTTTACATGATACCAATTTATTGTCATATTTAAGAGATTATATATTAATAAAAGATGAAGAAATATGTCGATAAACAGTAAATAAGGCTTTGATGACAATAATACTAATTAATTATCATCAACATATATCAATAATAATAATTTATTTAAATTTTATTTGAATAACCACATTTCCTATCAACTTAATTTATAAAATTTGTTATCATTATTTTTTCAATATAAAATATCAACCTAATATATAAAAAATGATGAAAATTCAAAAATTACACATGAATAATAATGAAAAAACCTGAAATCACCTACCTCATCAAATGATTTGAGGTTCATAAATTGGATCGAAGATGGAAATATGTTAATAAGGCTACACAATTTTAATAAAACATCAAAAAACTATATTAAACCAATATATATCAATTTATCAGATGAACATCATCCAAAAAACCCAATACTATTAATTTACTCTCTAAAAAATTTAATGGGAAGAGATAATAAATGAAATGAGTAGAGGGAATCATGTAGGATCTCAAAGAGAGTGGGATCTTGTAGATAAATGAAATAAGTAACTATAAAAGGTTAAAGGATCTCTACAGAACACTTAATAATTATATAGGGTTCAAATTCCATCATAACATTATGATATAATTTAATATAGAGCCCAAATATATAAATAATTAGTAACAATATAAAAAATCATACTTTCACATGGGAAAAAATGCCAAAATGCTATCCCATTATGAAAATCATGATGTGATATCTCTTTAATCTCAATGGAAAAACCCATTTAGAACTTATATTGATAACATGATTCATGGAACTATACATTAAGTCACATTATTCCACTTAAAGAACTAACAATAACTGTATAATTCTTAGTTATCCACCTTAAATCGGTACACCCCAAAAAACATTCTAAGACATCTAAAACCACAATAAAAATGATACCAATTAGAATATTCATGGAAATAAATCCCCAATGGAACAAAATTTTAGTAGATAGATTCACAAAAAACATACATTTACATAATATTTACAAAATCCCCTTTAAAGAAGATTAAATATGGTTCGATTTGAATAAATATATCCCATTATTCCACAACCAACATTAGTCTTACCAAAATATTAATTACAATATATGATAGAGTGACACTAATATATGATGGATTTCTATCTATATTGTAATAAAAAACTTTTGTCACAAATCATTATTATGTGGTACAACATAATGAAGAAATACCCAATACTCTAGAAATATCATCTCAGGGTATCACTGTAGAGACCCAAAGCTTGACGTACATAAAAATAACATTACTTTTTCAGAATACTTTATACATTAAAAAACAAACTCCCAAAGACCATATTAGTTTAGTGTCATTGGAAACTCGGAACATACTCTTCTAATCATGTTGAAAGATCATCAATATCACCCATAACGATATTCCCCTTTTTTTATACCTAATACCTTTATTTAAACCCTAGGAAAAGAAACCATATAAATGGTGATATCAAATGCTCAGTAAGGGCAAACATGGAGAACATAAAACAACACATAAACATTTGAATGTAAAACCTTGAACATAAAACATCAATATCATGAGTAATGACATAAATTTTGGCAATACATAAGACATAGATCATAAAGGAACATTAATCATGATAAAATAGCATCAGAATTAAACATAGAATTTTGTAAAACCATTAATCACATAATATTATTTCCATAGCAGCCAAGGCACTTCTTCCAAAACCGTCATAGTGGACACTATCCATTACTGAATCGGGTTTACTTGTCGTTCCAGCTTAGTATTACTGAACCATATTTACTTAATATTCCATCCATGTCTATCTCATGAGATATAAATATTTAACCAATTCATTAGAGGGAGATATAGGTCTCACCCATCTCATAATGAAATAATTATTTAGTGTGAAAAAAATAATCATAATTTATTCATAATAACCCAAAAAATAGAATGGGTTTCATAAACATCATCACATCATAACATAATACATATAAAATAATGGATATCATTTCATAATAATAAAATCAACCCATGTAAAGAATAGTAACATTATACTTAAAACATATCCATATTAATGAATGTAATCTTAGAGTGAAAATAGTCATGAATAAAAACATGAAATGAATTCTTGAAGATAATATCCTTTCTTCGTCAATATCAGTTTCTTTTCACAAAATTCCATTCAATTTTAAATGAGAAGGATTTTGTTGAAAATAATCATGAAATATTGTATATTAAGCTTCTTGAAAATTATTCGTTCTGAAACAGTAAAAAACATTTCATGCTATATAAGTTAAAAAAACATTCTCCTCGTACTTTTGCGGAAAAGTCAAAAAGTTCCTCGTATGGTAAACAAAAGAAATAATCCTTCAATAACACAACATAAAATTCAAAGAGGGGTAAAAATGACTTTAAATATACATATAAAAATATTAAACACTTTATGAAAAACATTTTTATGGATATGGATGAAATATATAACCCCAGTAAATACTTATGTATAAGCAATCTCGGATAAAAATGAGATTTGCAAAATTATCCCTTACCTTAGGTCCAATTTCTTCTATATGTATCCAAGACTACTTTATAGTGGGTAAAAACATATTATTAACTTGTAAAAAAACATAATAATATTTATGATATCATATATAATTCACCTAATACTTTATATTACACCTTTATATGTCAATTACATGTTAAAGTAGTGTTTTGGGTAAACATGTTTCATTTTTCGTCCATGTTTGGAATTTTAAATATTTATATGATTTCTTAGATCATGATTACATACGTTCAGAATTTAAAAAATGATTTATATTTAAAATATATTCAGAATATTCATATATATAATATATTGATAAATGGAATGAAATACACCGTTCATAGAGATGGTAGGCCATACGTACGCTTGAACTCTTTTTTCATTTACTTATTAAATTGAATTGAATAGAGTAAATAACATATAAATTAATACAGTATCATTAATATGTCATATATTTCATGATTATTTAATATATATATACTTTATAATCATTCTTGAATGGTTAACCTGGAGAATGAATCTAATCACGTCGTGGAGACGGTAATCTGTACGTACGCATGAGCGATGATATCGTTCCCATAATTATTGAATGGAATTAGATATTATGATATAATATCTCATAATTATTATCATGTTATAATAACCATATATAGTTATTCTTTACATCATTATACCCATCCATGTAAGGTGGTGGTGGAAAAATATATTACACCACGACATGGAGACCGTATTTCGTACGTACGCACGCACGGTGATTTCGTTTTCCATAGGATGGAAAGTAGATGAAATAGGTTTGTTTAATATTTATAATAACTTATCATTATATTACTGATACTGATTTTATTACTTTATAATGAAACAACAGAAGAAAATTATGTAGAAGAAGAAATGAACTTGAAATAATTGTTAAAGGATATTACATCTTCTTCGAAACGCCTCTTCTAAACCTCCTCTTAGGGCACTAAAGTTGGTCTTTGAAGAAGACTAGGTCCTCTAGTATGTTTATATGGAAGTTTAGAAGTGAAATTTTCAGAGGTTAGCGGTGCTTTAAGGCTCAATGTGGTGTGATGAGGAGTGTGAGAAGGTTCCCTTTTATAATGGAGGAGAGGGGCCCCTTTGGAAACATAAGAAATATTAATTTATAATAAAATTAAAACCCACTTAAAAACTTACAAAATTAATTAAATTAGATAATGAGATAATACAGGGTTTTAATCTAATCAACCTATAAAATTTATACTTGTTTTGAATTTATTTTAAACCTTATGCATATTATTTTTCCTTATTTAATCTATTTAAATTTATTTGTGGTAATAAAATACTAATTTTTAAATAGTTATAGATACTTACATATGTGTTTTGAATTTTCCATAATTAGATAAATTATAATAGTTTAGACCATGTAATTTTAAATTTTAAATTTTTAAATATCTTTGAGATTTTTAAACAATTTAATAATATGTTATTTTTATAAAATATCAACAGAGTCAATTTTGACACTATTCAATTAATTGAATTTAAATAAAATCCATAGAGAAGATATATTCGTTAAAAAATAATTAATATATTTTTAAAATGTAATATTCATCTAGAAGAGTAGTTTAGAACATTAAATAGTTCATATAATATTCATTTTAACATTTTTAAAACCATTCATTTGATATTTCTCTTAATAAAATCATTACTACAACATTTTTGTATAATTATTTAATATAAATATTTGTTGCATAAAAATTAAAAATAAAATACTATGATGAATATAATTATATTAAATTTCATAATAATACATTTAATCAAATTTATCATCATAAAATCACAATATTTCAATTGTTAAATTTATTATGTTATGAAGGTGACAACTTTGACATTATTAAAAATAATATAATATAAATGTCATAATCTCTTTTATATGGATCCAAATGGTCCCAAAGTTGAAAAATGGATGATTATGGTATATATATACTCCACAAATATGTTTTGGGTATGTTTTTTGGCATTTTTATGGGTACAATTAGTTCAATAAAAACTATATTATTAATTTTTTACTAAGTAAATAATTTCTGCATCATTAATGTATAAGCTGTTAAGGTAATTAAATATCACGTAAAAATTAAAAATAAATAAACATAAAAAATAAAAAATAAAATAGATTTTAAATTAGTATTTATAATATAATTTATATTCTTTTTATCCTTATATTAAAAATACATTAATTATTAAAGTTTCAATGAAACATATTTGACTTTCGTTAAAATAAAATAAATTAAAGGTATAAATCACATCCAAGTTGATTCTAATGGATTAAATTTCGTCCCTAATATGCCTTAAGTCAAAATATTATCACCCAATTATATTAATACATGTTTTGGGGTAATTTTATATATTATATTTTCCCTTAATTAACCGATTTACCTTTAACTATGGTAATTAAAATTTACTCATGATACTATTCATAGTGCCCAAAAATAAACAGTACCTTATTAATATAATTTGGAACTACTGATTCCAAATAGAGAATCCATTTTACCAATTTCAAATAACATAATTTTCATAAATTAATTTAACTTTAGTCCTGTTGTTAAGAAAATGAGTTTTAAAAGTTAAAACATTGCAAAAGATTGAAATGATTCTACCTATAAATTCAATGTAAAACCAATTATAATGACATAATTTATATTAAATGGTAAAACTATATTTTACTTATACTTTAAAACCATTTTATATTTTAATTTAACTATATAAATGTTTAAGATGAAAAAGTTGTTTTTAATTAGAATGTAGCGTGATTTTACTATTCATTAAAATATGAAAGTTATCAGAATAATATGAAAATTTTATCCAATGTAAATTTTTATATCATGATTCCAAAGAAAAATTATATTTTTTCAAATTGAGATTATAAACATGTAGAAAACTAGAATTAATGTGGGTGCACCATCAAAAGAATGAAAAATTTCTTTTTTAAAAATACTTATTTTTCCCAAAAAATATATTTTATTATCATACCATGGTCAAGAAAATGTGTAATATGAATAAGAATGTTACAATATATCATTTTTTAGGGAATCCATGTATTGGTTACTACACACGCTATCGAGGAAAGTCACAATTATGTGTAATGCAAGCCATGTTAGGGCTGCGTGTAGTGAAATCTCTCTTTAGTGTTCCGTATAACATAATCAAAACATATTTCATTTATACATTAAAAAAAATATATACATAATGTTGCGTAGAAATATTTCTACAAAAAACATGAAATTGTGTGTAAAACGAGCCAAGAATAGTGTTGTGTATACTACAAGCTAATACGGTGTTGTGTATATTACATGCTAATATTGGTATAGTGTACAATAGAAGACATAAAAGAAATTAAAAATGATATATCTCATAAAAATTCGTGGTGTTACATTTTACCCCCATTTAAATTAATTCACCCTCGAAATTCGTTGGGGTTATAAATCATTTACTACTTGAAATTATCATTCATAGAAACTCACATCGTAAAAAGGAATAATAAAACATAATTTTAAAAAGTAAAGTATGAAACGTAATGGTTATCCAAATTAATTCATCCATGGGTTTCCACATTAGAGAACATATGTGAAAATATAGATATAGAATAGAAATCTGACCATCATGTTCTGATGAAGAGTGGTAGAGAACATGGCTTTGAAAAAGACAATAATCACAAAGCCATAAATTTATGATGATATAAGGTACCATCTGATTCATCAGATATGAGGGCAATAGAAATTTTTTTTGGTTTTCAAGATCATTTCCAAAATGTTAAAGAATTTTTGAATTAAAAGAAATACTTACTTGATTTTGGTACAATCTCACTGTTGTTTATGCCTTGAACAATTTCCACTTCATCTCTTGAAGTTGAATTTGTCTTCCGTGAAGTGTTAGCAAATCATACAATAGAATGATGGGTCATTCCATCTGTCTCAAACATAAGGTTAGCAAACGTTATATACATAAGTCCATATTATGGTTCCAATAATGGACTTATACTTCATCTATCATACCTGTTAATAAAATAAAACTAGTTTCTACTGATTAGGGACTTCCTATAGGCCAGTGGTAGCCGATAAAGGCATGTCACACTTTGATTGTGGGTTCAATTACCACAACCCTGTTAGACACAGCGGGTTGTCATCTATCCTGCATGTTGTCCTTTTTCTAAAACATCACCCTTATAACATTCCAGAAATAATATCGAAAAAATGTTCTAGCCTTAAAAAATACTATCTGATGTCCAACTTAATCCATTCCAATATTTTGGCTTATCCAAAATAATTCTTTAAAATCTCATAGTATAAATTAATCGACTACTAGAAATTTCATCTACCGAGCATGTGAATACCATCATTTATATTATGATATATCTTGTTGGTCCCATTCCAAACCTGTGAATACCTTAATGATGTATTCTCTTGAAAAATGAATACCCATTGAACCTTAGTGAAAACATGAATACTGTCAATAGTTAACTCTTTCCACATACCAAAATCCCAAAATTTCTATATACTCAAAACATGATATCACTTTGTCCTTATATCAGTCATGAGCTCATTAATACTATCAAACATATTATTTTCTATTTATCCCTTCATTATGCGCATATCATCTGCTTTCCAAAAATATTTCAATTACTTTTCATGGTTACTGGTACCATATAATTATTCAAACCCATAATAAACCAATACATAGATATTCCAATATCCCACAGTACTATAAACGATATTCCACAACATTTTTTGGGACCCCATTACATAAACACATAATCATTCCACCACATCGTTGTCATACTCAACATCATCAACAGTGATACAATGTGACTTCCCTTTGTACTTTTCCTTAAGAGGTTGTTGATTTCTATCATCATTAACCCTTAGATTAGTGAATTGGATAGAATAATGCCCCATTTCCTTGCACTTGTAGCATTGAAGTGTTGGTGGAGCATTCTCTGTAGTCTTTTCACTATTCACGTCATTAGAAAACTTTTTCCCATTACTTCGGCACTCAGTTGCTCGATGACCTTATTTTCCACACTTGAAACATTTTCTAGTACCATTTAGACAATCTCCACCATGCCTATTTCCACACTTTGAGCATAAAAAAACATTCACATTCTTTTCACCATTGTTATGATATATTTCCTTGACCTCCAACTTTTGTTTCTTGTCAAAAAAATGAGATGGATATGTAACACCAGCACAACGGACAATTTTTCATAGGTACTGAAGTATCTTATAGCTAACTCTTTTCGATGACATGGTTTTAGGCCACTGAAAAATCAATCAACATTAATTTCAGGTTAGATGATAAATCGAAATTTATACCTTGCAATCCTTGTAAAATTTGCTTCGTATATACCAACAGATTAATCATCCTTTTGGTTAAGCTCAAGGAACTCCTTTTCCATCTTTGTTTGAACAATACAAGGGAAGTAGTTATTGAAAACCATTTTCATGAACTTGTCCCATTCCATGGATTCAATTTCATCTTGGGGGCGTGTATTCTTAATTAGAGGCCACCACTAGTCTGCTTCACCTTCTAATAGGTAAACAACCAAAATTACTTTTTCATGGTCTGTACAACGATGTATGGAAAATATCATTTCAATGGTACTGATCCATTGTTCACCAACAAGTGGATCCAAAGTACCACTGAATGAAGGTGGTCGTTGCCTCATGACGGACTCAATAGAATATTGTTCCTTTCTCTGCTCATTTGGATGTCTAGAATGATTCATAGCTTCTATAAGTATAGAAATAAAATTATTCACTCCATCTCCCATCACATTTGGTTGTTCAGGAGGACAATCATTGCATTTTCCATTACATTGATCAACACGGTTCCATCAGGTTCCAGTCATCTTCTAAAACCCAAAAAGAACAGTGTGAGAGGAAAAACTCATGCTAGGAAAAGAACATTATAAAGGGGGAGTACCTTCAATATATAACATATTAGGATTAATTATAATATCGTTATCATAATTCCAGGACAACAACCAATATGTATACTTATCCTTAAGGACATCCCTAGACATACCTTATAAATATCTCTAGAGATTTCAATATAGTTTTCGCATCCTATTTTCCAAAGGTTAACTAAACCTTCACTCTAATACGAACTGTAGAGACCCAAAGAATAACATACAAAGACATTACATTACTTTTTCGGAATACATAATACATTAAAAAATTGAATCCTAAAGTCTATATTAGTTTAGTGTCTTTGGAAACTCTTAACATAATCTTATAATCATGTTGAAATATCTTCAACATCTCCCATAACGATCATCCCAATTTTTTTCCTAACTAAAACCATTCTATAAATCCTTGGGAAAGAAAACATATAAAGGGTGAGATCAAATTCTCAGTAAGGGAAAACATGGAGGACATAAAAAAACCCATAAACATTTGAATGTAAAACCATGAACATAAAACATCAAAATAATGAGTAATGACATAAATCTTGGAAGTACATAAGGTATAGATTATAAAGTAACATTAATCATGATAAAATAGCATCAGAATTAAACATGGAATTGTGGAAAACCATTGAGAACATGATATTATTTCCATAGTATCCAAGTAATTTCTCCCAAGACCATCATAGAGGACACTATCCATTACTGAATCGGGTTTACATGTCGTCCCAGCCCTGTATTACTGAACCATATTTACTTTTCGTTCCAGCCATGTCTATCGCATGATATATAATTCTTTACCCAATACATTGGAGGGAGATATAGGTCCCACTTATCTCATAATTAAATCATTATTAAGTGTGCCAAAAATAATCATAAATCATTCATAATAACCCAAAGAATAGAATTAGTTTCATAAACATCATCCCATCATAACATAATCTGTATTAAACAATGGATATCATTTCATCATAATAAAAATAAAACCATGTAAATAATAGGAACATTATACTTAACACATAACCATATTAAAAATGTTAATCTTAGAGGGAAAATAGTTTTGAATAAACACTTCAAATAAATTCATGAGGAAAATATCCTTTCTTCTTAAAAATAATATTATTTTCACAAAATGCCATTCAATTTTATAAAAAATGATTTTGTTGAAAATAATCATTAAATACTATAGAGGAAGATTCATGAAAATTATGTTTTATGAAACTGTAAAAATTTGTTCATGCTGTATAAGTTAAAAAACATTCTCTTTATCCTTTTTCTGGAAAAGACAAAAAGTTCCTCGCATGGTAAACAAAAGAATGGTTCCTTCCATAAAACAATGTAAAATTCAAAGAGGAGTAAAAATTACTTCAAACATGCATGGGAGAATATTAAACACTTTATGAAAAACATTTTTATGGACATGGATGAAAAATATAACCCCAGTAAATACATACGTATAAGCAATCTAGGATAAAAATTAGATTTGAAAAATTATCCCTTACATTATGTCCAATTTCTTCCATATGTGTTAGATACTCTTGTATAGTGGTTTAAAACATATTATTAACTTGTAATAGAACCATAATAATATTTATTGTATCATATATGATTCACTTAAGACTTTATATTACACCTTTATTTGTCAATTCCATTTTGAAGTAGTGTTTTGGGTAAAATCATTTCATTTATCATCCATTTTTTGACTTGTAATTATTCATATGATTACATAGATCAGGATTACTTAATTTCACAATGTAAAACATTATTTATATATAAAATATATTCAGAATATACATATATATAATAGATCGATAAATGGAATGAAATACAACATTAATGGAGATAGTAGGTCGTACGTACGCATGAACGATGTTTTGGTTTCCTTATTAAATTTAATAGAATACATTAAATAACTTGTAAACAAATCCATTATCATTAATATGTCAAATATATTATTATTTCTTAATATATATATACATTATAAACATTCTTTAATGACTAACTTCGAGAATGAATCTAATCGCGTTGTGGATACGGTAATCCGTAGGTACGCACGAGCGATGATATCCTTCCCATAATTATTGAATAGAATTAGAGTCGATGATATAATATCTCATAATTGTTATAATGTTATAATAACCATATATAGTTAATCTTTACATCATTATACCCATCCAAGTACAGTGGTGGTGGAAAAATAGATTACACCATGGCGTGGAGATGGTATTTCGTAGGTACGCACGGGCGGTGATTTCATTTTCCGTAGGATAGATAGAATTTTAAATAGGGTTTGTTTGTATTTATAATAACATATCAATATATGAGTGATACTGGTGTAATTAATTTATTACGAAACAACAAAATAAGATGTTGTATAAGAAGAAATTAATTTGATAGAATCGGTAATGGATATTACCTCTTCTTCGACGCACCTCTTCTAAACCTCCTATTAGGACACTAACATTGGTATTTGAAGAAAACCAGTACCTCTACTATGTTTCCATGGAAGTGGAGAAAGTAAATGGGTATATTGTTTCTGATCATGGAGTCTCGAAGAAGTGTGATGAGGAGAGGGAGGAGGCGCCCTTTTATAATGGAGGAGAGGGGCACCTTTGGGAACATAAGAAATATTAATTTATAATAAATTCAAACCCCACTTAAAAACATCCAAAATGATTACTATTTGAATATTAGATGTGATATGGTTGTTATCTCATAAAACAATAAAATTTAGACATGTTTGGAAATTATTTTAAACCTTCTCAATTTGATTTATCCTTTTATAATATATTAAAATTTATTTGTGGAAATAAAAATATCATTTTTAAATTGTTATAAATAATTACTTTTGTGTTTTGAATTTTCCATAATTAGATAAATTATTACATTTTAGACCATATAATTTTAAATTTGTAATTTTGAAATATTTTTGTGATTTTTGAACAATTTAATAATATGTTATTTTTACAAAATATAAATAAAGTCAATTTTGAAACTGTTAAATTATTTGAATTTAATAAAATCCACAAAGAAGATATATTCGATAAAATATATTTAGTAGATTTAAAACATGTCAGATTCATCTAGAAAATTAGTGGAGAACATTAAATAGTTCATATAATATTTATATTAATATATTTAAAACAATTTATTTGATATTTCTCTTAATAAAATAATTACTATAACATATTTGTATAATTATTTAATATAATTATTTGTTGCATACAAGTTATAAATAAAATAATATGATGAAGATAAATCTATTAACTTTTATAATAATACATTTACTTGAATATATCATCATAAAATCACAACATTTAAATTTTTATATTTAGTAAGTTATGAAGGTGACAACTTTGACATTATTAAAAATAACATAATTTAAATGTCAAAATCTCTTTTATATGCCTCCAAATTGTCCAAAAGTATACCCTAGGATGATTATGATATAGATATACTCGAAAAATATGTCTTGGAAAGTGTTTGGGCCTTTTGATGGGTATTATTACTTTAATAAAAACTATATTATTTATTTTTCACTATGTAAATAATTTCTGCATCATTAATGTATAAGTTATTAATGCAGTTAAATATCACTTAAAACTTACAAATAAACAACCATAACAAAGAATAAAATTTTATATTTCAATTGAGTATTTATAATCAAATTTATATTCTGTATAACCATTATTAAAAATAGTTTAATTATTAAAGTTTGAGTGAGTCATATTTCACTTTCTCTAAAATAAATTAAATTAAAGGTCTTAATAAAATCAATGTGGGTTCCAATGGATTCCATTTTGGACCAAATATGCCTCAAGACAAAATATAATAATCCAATTATATTAGGAAATTTGTTGTATTAATTTTATAATATTATATTTACCCTTAATTACCAGACTTACCTTTAACTATGGTAAATAAAATTTACAGTAGTTACTATTCATAGTGCCCAAAAATAAAAAGTAGCCTATTAACATAATTTTTACGTATTGATTGCAAATATAGAATCCATTTTTCCAAATTAAAATCACATATGTTGTAGAAATTAATTTAAACTTAATCCGGTTGTTAAGAAAACAAGTTTTAAAGGTTAAAACATTGCAAAAGATTAAAATGGTTTTACCTGTGAATTCAATGAAAAATCAATTATAATGACTTAAATTATATTAAATGGTAAAAATATATTCTATTTATACTTTAAAACTATTCAATATTATAATTTAACAATATAAAATATTACGATGAAAAAAGTTGTTTTTAATTAAAATATAGTGTTTTTTACTATTCATTAAAATATGAATGTTATCAGAATAATATAAAAAATTTAAACAAAGTCAATTTTTATAACATGATTCCAAATAAGAATTTAATTTTTACAAATTGAGCTTATAAATATGTCAAAAACTAGATTTAATGTGGGTGCGCCATCAAAAGGTGGCAAAACTGCATTTTTTTTAAATACTTATTTTACATTAAAAATTTATTTTGTTCTAATAACATGTTCTAGAAAATGCGTATGATAAATTATAATGTTACAATATATCATTGATTAGCAAAACCTGGTATTGCGAACTGCACACGCTATTGACGAAGGTTTCGATTGCGTGTAATGCAAGCCAAGTCAGGGATGCGTGTAGTGGAAGCTCCCTTTGGTGTTGCGTAAAACATAATCAAAACTTATTTCAATTATTCATTAGAAAAATCTACAATTAATGTTTCATAGAATAATTTCTACAAAACGAACTTGAAATTGTGTCTAACATGAGCCAAGAATAGTGTTGCGAATACAACATGCTAATACAGTGTTGCGTATAGTACAATCTAATATTGGTGTAGGGTGAAACAGAAGACATAAAAGAAATTAAAAAGAATATATCTCATAAAATCTTGGGCTGTTACAATCACATTAAGACATGCCACAATAGATGCCTCTAGTAGGAATTTCATCTCTAACTACATTTTCCTTCCCCTAGCCTTATACCCACACCTCTAATACATGAAGTATGGAATGTAATGATATGAGAATGTCTAGAATATTATATTGGATACCCATAAAATGATTATCATCCTTGATAATGTAAAAATAACATAAAAGAACAATGAAATAAACAGAAATAAATTATCCCTAGGAGATACCTATCAATTTTCGATGAACCCATCACCAAAACAAAATGGAACATAAGTACAAATAATCACAATAAATTCTATAAAAAGAAGAATATTAACATCAAGGTGAAACTAGTTCAAAATAACTTATGATAATACACATGTATTTTTGAATAATATTCTCAGATATAATTCTATAATATACTAGGAATCCATAGGAAATGAAACAATGTATTAAAACACCCACAAAACACCATCTACTAAAAATCATGGATTTCAATCGGTCACTCCATGAACATCATGTTATCCAAAATATCTATCTGATCTTAATCAATGATAAGGGACTAATCATAATGATACAGATAATATAGTGATATATGGATAGTATTATATATTTAACCCAACTATAGAGGAAGGACTACCGGATATCATATATCACCAACATACTCAAAATGTTGAGCTAATGATGTACATATACAATTAATGTGTTAAGTGAGACAGAAAACTAGTGGAGATGATATTATTGGGTGTATGAAATTATTTTATCAATATATAAATTATATCAAAATTTAAATCATATTATTAGATATGAAATGGTCATCATGGTTATAAAAATAATGATTGGTTCATCATGATTTGATTATTTCATTATTTTATTAAGTCAATAACCATGGTGTCGGGCATGTTGAGTGTAACATGAACATGTCAAAAATTATATTCCCATAATAGTAATATTTTTGTGGAATGCATGAATGGATAAAACCACGGTGGAGTGTGTATTGAGATGTCCATTCTCACTATGGTAAACATGAAAGGTACCATCCTTGTGGGTATTTACATGGAAGTCATTTGGTTTTCCTATGTGAAATGGAAAAGAAAAAATGGTCATGGTAATTAACATGGTGGTATTACAGTGTGATTTTTGTGGTTTATAATATGTTATTACAGTGTGTATGTGAATAAAGAAAAATCCAAAATTGTTTTGGTGGCCCCTATGGCGACCTTCCATTGTACATATCCAAAATGGTTTTGGTGGTCCCTATGGTGACCTTCCATTGTACATATCCAAAATAGGAAGAGGCTTGGGACTATGCTCATAATAGATGTGGATGTGGTTGATTGGTTTATTAGAAATGTGAAATGGAAATATCAATGAAACCAATCTTGAAGTGATTGATGTATTTATCGAAAAAAGACCATGTATTTTGAACCATGACTTGGTGAAAGCTGTGTCAGAAGGATCGATTCGATTATGAATAGTTTTAAAGATGTGTGATCTTGGATGATTTTATAGCTTGGTTACATGAATATTCTTATCATTTTGTAAGTATCAATGATGTAAAATCAGTCCAAAAAGATCTAAAGGTTCAAAATTAAGTGGGTTTTGTTGAGTTTGATGAAGGAATTTGAGGATTTTAATTATAATTTAAAAAATTAAATTTTTTTGATATACTTTGTCATTACTATTTTTCAATTTGGGTATGTATATTATAATAGTATAAGAGAAATAATATGATGTAAATGAGAGTTGAGAATAAATAGGATTAATATGAAAAAGACAAATGGAATAAGATGTGGATAAAAAAATAGGAATATTGTGAAGAGATTAAACTTGATTTTATACTTGTTGAGGAATTGGATAAAAAATAATACATTAAAATAACACATTTTATGTATGGAAGTATTTCATATTGTAATATTAATATTCATTATTATTGTAATAGTGTGATAAGAACAATTATTGTGGGGATAAATTTTGTAATATGATTACAAGTATAAATCATCTTTATTGAACTGATAGGTTGACGCTAGAGGGTATTATGATCTCGAAAGAATCCAAATAATACCAATTAATATCCTTTCATTTTAAGATGTTAATCGTTAAAATATTCTTTTCTATCCATCTTTGTATGTGTTGTACAATGATCAATATTCACAGTAACTAAAGACAAGGGTTATATTACCATGGAATCATAAAAATAATTGATTCACTAATTCAAACCCCTAATAGGGATTCATCATTGATATAGGAGGTTTATTGTGAGGCAACATAAATTGTAGGATAACGTCATTAGAGGTTTTATGTTTGAATTTTAAGAAGTGTTTTCACTCTCGTGAATGTTTTTGTCACTGAAATTCTAGTGTATGTAATGGTTAGTCAAAATTCAACTAATATCAAATGAATTATGACCATAGATGGAAAAAAATATCATATTTGAAAGCATTAGATATTTCATTATATTGTTTCTTTTAGTTTTTAATTTATTTAGGATGAAAATGAAGGGTTTTCATCTCATGATGAAAATCATGCTTTAACAACAATAGATTGAATGAATATAAATAAGGATAATCATACCAATAATTATTTCCTATCATCTTTACATATAATGAATTTCAAAAATTAAGAGTTTTATAGAGATCCAAATAAGTTTCAATGAATCTAAAAAAATCATTGACTGGAATAAGAAATTGAATCAGGATAATCTATAGATTAATATATTGAAATATTATGATCTGAAAATGAAATAATGTGAAACTATTGATGACATCCCCGTAAGAATAAATTACATTAATATTGAACTCCAAAAAAAATTGATTAATTGAATAATTATAAATTTTTTGATAATATACTTTAAATATTACCAGAAATGTTTAATAATAAAGTCGCTCATATAAAAAATAGAGATCTAGAATTGCATCCTCTAGATGACTTTCAGAAAATTTTCATTACCTCTAAGATGAGTAATTCTTGTTCATTTAATAATAATTGTATGGTTGAAAAATAATTCTCTCATAAGGAATAAAATAAATATAATCAAAATAATAATGTTCACAAAAAAGATACAGATTATTATTATTTTTAATGTTATTTTAATTGTAAGACTGATAACATTATATCTATAATATTTGGAAATGAGTGAATAGGATAAGAATGGTTTAAATTTAATATTACATTAATATTATTTGGGTGTGTATATATTGAAAATTTTACTACAAGTTTTCTTAATCTAAATGAATATGTAGTTTTTGATGAAGACAATGCCCCAAGGTGAATTTTAAAAGATTTAATCCATGTTGTTAAAACATGTTGTTTCTTCCAAAGGAATGGTAAAAAATCTCTCAAAATTCAAGAAGGATAATTTACTATCTAAATTTGAATGACATTATAGTATTGAAGAAGAAGGCCAAATGGATATTTCTATAGATTTTTAGGTAAAAATCTCATTTCTATTGTGAATAAAGAATATTCATTGGTGAAAGTTGTAGCGAAATCTACGATAATGGAGAAATGCAGAAGAATTTTTTTTTAAAAAAAGAACTGAAGGAGTGTCTCCCCATTATCTCTATGATAGAAAAAGATAAAAAAATGAATAAAGAAAATCCATATTCCATAAGAAAACTATCAATTCATTTTGATGAAAAATCAACATTTCATATCGAAGATGATGATTTGAATAAACAGGTCATTTAGCAGAATTATTCAAAAATAAATATAGAAGAAAGAATGATAGAGAAATATAATGTGTTTGAAAATTTATAAAAAAATTGTTGATTATGGAAAAGTAACATGAAAATTTTACATTGAATTTCTATAATGTTATTATTCATTTTGGGAATTTTATAGTAAAGACAACAAGTGTGGACATTAAAAAAGATCAGTCACAATTTTACATTGAGACATTGATATTACTAATCTTGTGTCATGGTGGTGATTGTTGGAACTTCTATTGTACATTTTAGTATAATTATTAATAAAATGATTATTTTAGATATTTTTGTAGTAAAAAATTGATGGATAGTCACCTCATTTTAATAATAACAATTCATATTCACCATTTGGAATTTATATTAAAATAGAAAAATGATTTCAACTATTATAAGGTGTTTGGGAGTTATTTGGGAAACCTAGTCATCCTTAAAAAGTGTGACATTATATAATTCCCAAAAAAAATTGATCATGATATAGTGTTAAAGTTTTTATAATAAGAGGGATAATGGAAAATATAAAGGTCATGTTTATAATGTTTTTTAAAGAGCATCCAAAAGTGATTATCCATGGATCCTGGATAATGGTTATTCCAAAAATATTATAAGATATATAAATATTCTAAATGATTTTAAAAATTAAAGGAATGATATATGACCATTAATGAATATGGTTCATTTAAATTAAAAGGGGTTGTATAATAATTAATTGGAAAATATAAACTAAAATCCAACAAAATGAAATATGTTAATGGAAAAATAGAATCTTATTACATATTATTAAGTATTTAATGAAGAAAATATAGTGATGTTTTAGTAATATGGGTTTTTTGAATATCTTGAATGATGGATGTATCATTATAAGAGAAAAATTAATAAGGGGTGATTTTTTTGATTGGTAAATATATAAATTATGGTTCATTGAGCATGAGTGAAGAAAATAAACTACGGCTTTGAAAATTTGGTCATCTAGCCCAAACTTTTATTCTACGATTTCTAGTGAAGAAACTATTTATAATTTTCATAAGTTGAAATGTGAATGGAATTAGATGTTATATACTTGTAAAAATTTAAATCTTACGAATAATCAACATAAGAAGTTTGAAATACAATCTTTCCATGTTTTAGAGTTAATTCACTCCATCATTTTCGAGTCCATGAGGATTAAATCATAAAAAATATTATATAAATTTTTTTCCCATTATTGATGACTCTACTTGGATTATATGTATTAAGTGTATAAAGAATAAATTCGTGGCCATATATAGTTGTATGAGTTTTAATAGATGTTTTGAGAAATAGTGTGAACACTCTTAAAAGTATATTTGAATAGATAATGGTGTTGAGTATACTAGTGGAATATTTAAACCATCTCTTGAAAATCATGTAACCCATCATAGACTTAATACACTATACAAACCCTTATAAAATAGTTTGGTTGTTCAAAATAAAATAGTCCTTGTAGAGATGGCTTGAATTATGTTGTTAGATAATTACACATCTCATTTTTTGGGAGACATGAAATTAGAGCAGATAATCAAATTCCAAAACATTTAAAATATTGGATAAACTCTAATATATCATCACATAAGATATATAGTAACAAATATATATGTTTAAAGTATCTTTAATTGTTTGGAATCCATTTAATTATAAATGTTTTATATGAAAATATAGGAAATGTTTATAGAATAGTCATTTAAAGTATCTTCATAGGTTATAAAAAAATGTAATATGATTGCATTGTACCAATAAATAAATAAGGAATATTATTTATTTTATTGATGTGACGGTGAGGAAAAAAACAATGTAAAATCACATAAAGAAGGATGTTCCATAAGTGATGATGATAAATATATTTTTATGAGACAACAATGTTATTTTCCAAAAAATGATGACATTTATAAAGAATTACATGTTGAAGAAGTTGATTCAATAAATTTATGTTTTTAATAACAATCTTGTTTGCATCATCCAAGGATTAAAAGGAATTATTAGGCTCAAAATATCAAGGAAAATCTTGTACAATTGATTCAAAATAATTGAAGCATGATGAAAATATCTCATATCTAACTGTTCTATCAATTTGGACCAAGATAAATGCAAGATGTAATGAGACATCAAGGGTGGTTTGATGCAATGAACAAAGAGATGGATCAGATATAAAATAATTGTACTTGGTATTTAGTATCCATGGATAAAAAGAAAAACATTATCATAACAATGTGGGGTTTTTAAAATAATATGAATAAAAACTATGATGTTTCCTTCAATAAAGAAAGATTGGTGTGTAAATGATATTCTAGGGTAGATGGATTTGATTTTTAATAGGCCTTTTTACCGATTGCAAGACTTTATGTCATATTAATATTTCATTCCATTAGGAAATAATGGTAATTATTGATATTTAAAATGGTATTATACTCAACCTTACTCAATGGAGATTTAAAATTGGAGGTATATATTGAGAAACCATGTGGTTTCGTGGTTGGTAAACATTAGAAATTTTTAATTAGGATAAATAAGTATTTATTTTGTCTAATGAAATCACCAATAAAGTGGTATTCAAGATTGACTACTTATTTAAGAATCCTGGATTCCAAAAAGTATGGTTTCATATAAATATCTATATTAAATATGATATATAAGTATTTATAATGGTTATTTTTTATCTAGGTGATATATGTTTTTATAAAAATTATGAATTATTTTAGGAATAACCTTCGAAATAAGTGGAGAATCATTGTAAAATATCTATTTTTGTTGAGATGATGTACTCTCATTCCATACAAATCTCATTAAGGAAAAAAATATTTTTCTTGTCGAAGATAATTTTAGTAATAAATTTTTATAAAAGGCTTCCATGTAGGATTCAATTATTATTTTAAAGTAATTAAAATTGAAAAAAAAATTGACTAATAATAAACAGGTATAGATTTTTATGAAAGAAAATTCTAAAACCTAATTTGATGCTTAATTTACTGGAAAACATCAAGACTATATATAGTGTATGATGTTACACATTGTGTGAGATATCATTTTGTACCAAAATTTTCTCATTTAATTGATTGATAGATAATACAATGATACATTATATATGATCAATCAATGGATTTAACTATGAAAGTAAAGGGATGGTTAATTTTTTTGGTTAGTCAAATACATATTTTTATATATGTATTGATAATAGGAGCCCTAAAAATGGTAGAGATTTCAATCATAGAGAATTATGTGTTATATATATTTTATTGAAGAAATTTTAGTAACCTTGATCACTTTTGAGGCCAAATATTTGGCTTCCACTCATTCCTCCACAAAACAAATGTGGTTGGAGACTCAATTACAAGATTTAGAAATAGAAGAGAATTTTCCACTAATATTTGGATTTGATAATCATAGTGTTATGAATATTTAAAATATTTTAGTTTTATATTCAAGATATATACACAATGATCATAAATATAACATCATCAATGAACTAGTTTATACAGATGAGTTAAAGTTTGAATTTTATCCTTAAAAAGATATTATTTTAGAGGTTTTTATGAATACACTATCAAAATAAGTATTTAATAGTTTGAGGTTGATGTTATGTGCCGAATATCAATATTTTTATGTCTATTATATGTTTTAATTTTCTCATCCCTCATTGTTTCCTTAAATATAGATGTTATATGGGGAGAAAAATGGAAACATAAATACTTTTTAAGTTTATCTCCATATTTGTTTTTTCAAATTCTGGTATATAATATAAAGGGTGTATCAATTTACATGTGTTATATTTTTCTAGAAAGTGTGACAATATATTTATATAGTGTTTCAAAAAGGGTTATGTTGTCCTTTAAATATGTTTGAAAATTTTCATAGTTTATTATAAGTTGTTGTAGAAACTTTTTAGGTTTGAAATATTGATGGTGTAATGATGATGTTACCAGTGAAGATTATGGGGTTCATGTTATAGACGATTCATAAAGATATCTATTTTATAAACTATATGGAAATATTTATTCAAGGTTTTTATTTCAAATATGGATTTCACACACATTGGATTATTTTTGTTGTATGATGATCCATTACTACATTTTAAAATTTTTAAAGTTATTAATCATCCTTGTACATTTTTGTGTTGAAAAAAATATAAAGGTCGAGTTTTTTTACCCCATGAAGTGTTGATATGGTTGTTTTATTATATGAAGTTTATTAATTAATGAAAATTATATGATTGAGTGTGTTAACTTCTATTTTTAATATATAAATCATAATCAAAATTTATTCAAATTATTCAATCTGAAATGATTTTTAATGTTATAAAAAACATGATGAATTCATCATGGTTTAGGAATTTTACTATGTAATAGATACCTCACCGATGTTGGAGGTGTTCTTCAGTGAAACATGGCCATGATAGGAAGTATATGCCCATTTTTGAAGGTGTATTGGACATTCCAGGTATGGAAAACCACATGGGGATTCTTGTGGTGGTTTTCTATTGTGCCTATATGAAATGGTCAATGTCAAAACAGTCATGGTGATTCTTATGAGGGTATTCATGTGTTTCAATGTGAAATATCCAATGATAAAATAGTTTTTGTGGTTCCCAGAGAGGTCATCCAGTGTGGTTGTGTGAAACATCCAAACTCAAAATGGTCACGGTGGTCCCTCAGAGGGTCCTCCATTGTAGTTGTCTAAAATACGAAGAGGATCAATTATATACCGGTAATGAATGTTATCTTGGTCCATATATGGATTATCATTCCAAAAAACCAATATCTAGTTTACCACACCCCCATTCAAATGTGTTTTATGGAAAATGATATATGTGTTTTATAGTAGGTCACGATGTAAGCTGTGTCGGGGTGATTGATTCTTTTATGAGTGGTTTTGATTATTTGGAATGTTTGTCTACTTAATGGCATAGTAACTTGAGTGGTGAAGTAATTTTATATGTATCAATGATTTTTAATCTATCTAATAAGACATAAATGCTCGAAATGGATTAGTATAAGTTATATCAGGTAAATGAAGTTGATGATTTTCATTAGAATTTTAAAATGGGAATTAGATGATATAAATTGTAATGGTTTTTGTGAAATGTGTGATATATGGAGAAATATTATAAGTTATTAAAGAAGAATTATAAGAGAAGTGATAAAATTTATGAATGAAGAAGAAGAAGAGGAGGAGGATGAGGAGGAGAGAATGAATAAGTAGTCCTGAAAATTTGACCAGAGTGAAGATATTCTACCCTTGTTTCTACCATTTAAAGAAGATATGGATGAGAATAATTACATAAATAAATGAATAATATATATATATAGATGGATTTATACATTTGGATACCAAATTATTTTTCTTTTTAATAGTTCGGTAATCACTATCATAATCGAGAGACTCATTATTATACATCTATATAGATAAACCCTTTTCTTTATACCTACATGTTGATAGTAGTAGGAAGTAGAACTCATAAAATCTAGATCACACCAAGGAATTGACTTATTATTTCTATTGGTAAGCCTTATAAATATAATTTTCCTATATGGTGTGTGGTTTACATAAATTAGGATTCACTTTAACATAATATGAGGTTTGTTTCACAATGATAACATAAAAATAAGTGAATCATTAATTCCCCGCCCGTGATGGTGTCTCTTCATTGATCCATGAGGATATTTTTTACCAACACTATGAGAGGACCAATTAATTAAGTGGAAACTTCAATATGTTAGTTACCATGATTAGTTTAAACATTCAAGAACACATGATCATCAACAACATATTCTCAATTTCTCTTCTTTAGATTTCAACGTTTCTTGTGATATTCATATGTCATCAATATCCACTCATAAATAATCTATATATTTTTCATCATGTTTTTTAACATATCTAGTTTGGGGATATTATACTACCTAAGGACCATCAAACCCCAAAATATATGTAGGAATGATGTCTATGTTGACTAAATTATCTCTTTAGAATTATTGTTCATATAAGGATGGAATGTAGTGAATAATAAAATTAGAGCGATAATTTAATTTCAAAATCCCCTCAATAATATTGACTAAAAAAGGTCTTTTTTAGATATATTTATTCTCAAAACCTTTTCATGATTCACTTTCTCATACATGTAAAACATCCCCAAATAATAATGAAAAATTGACTCAGTAATTTCTAAAAATGAAATTGCATTTTTAACTGATCCACGACCACCAAAATAGCATCAAATCATCCATAATATTGGGTTAAAACAATGAAAAAATTAATTAAAATGACTGATCAACTAGTGGGAGTGTCCAATGGAAACTATAAACCTCTCTAAATAAGATTCTTTACATGAACCTACTGATAAAACAAACTCCACGACATGAAATTTCATATTGACTATTTTATCCCTAACCACTAAAATTAATTATTCATGTAATGATATATATAGGACACACCAATATTCCATACTATAAGAAAGTCATAAAATTTATAAAGAACCAACTCTTTCATCACTGATGGAATGAACATCTTACCTTAATGCACATAATGTTGATCATCCTCTATCATTCCCTTAGTATAATCACCATGGAAAACAAGATCTCTCACACCTCTACCTATGATTATTCACACTTAGACTCCTCCATGTACTATAATAAGAAAGGCCACACTGTTATTTAGTATCAGAAGCCATTCTATCATCATACTCCACAATAATATGTTTGGATGAATGCTACTCTATCATGCTCCATGCATCTCCAGACCCCCAAAAAACATTTTCTTAGGACTTTCAACATAGTGATTAAGTAACAACACTTTTATTTACAAGAGATTATGAGATATAAAACTTATGAATCTATAATAACTATTTAAAAATTAAAAACAAATTATAATCCCATTCATAAAATATATAAATCATTATATTGTGATCTATAAAGACAAAAAGTTCTCATAAAATAGGTAATGTTACAATAGATTCATATAAAATTCCACCACTTCGAAATCATTATTGTGGGTTGCATTGTAATACTACTGAGGATGTAATTTATTAATCCCATATAATATAATTATCCTTATATTTATCGTAAAAATATTTGAGATATTAATCTATGTTCTAGTGAATCCATCCTCTAAAAATTAATGTATAAAGGAATTGTTATACATATACTTCTAGTCATCAATGTTTATGTGACATTGATCAATTCATAAAAATATCTAGTCCTTCCGAGTAATGGTTTTCAAAGGGATAGTAATCTAATATGAATAATAAAATACCCATCGATGATAAAATAAAAGGGAAAAGAAACTATAATCCTCTATAACATTAGAGGTTTGTTCCAAACAAACAACCTCTTAAATCATCAAATGGTCAAATAATACCACTTTTTAATGCACCACATGGAGGAATAATTTGACATCATATTTCTGAAATTCCCACATCGACAACTTCACATAGATATAATGGTGATGAACTGTTTGGAGAATTGTATTTAGTTTCTAATAATGATAATGATATTACCTTGAGTATATAAGAATTCCATCAAGGATAAATACCACATACCATTCTAGGAACTCGTGAAAAATATAATTCTTGAGTCCCATGAACAAATCTATAATATTTGTTCAATGAAATATTATAAACATGAACTCGATGTTTCCATAATAAAAATAAAAAAATATTCAAAATATCCTTCTTCTTCGCCTTCACTTGATGATATCCATTTCCAAAATAGATTTTAAAAACCATCTGGGTACCTCTAACAAATTAAATAGACCATAAATCATTGTAATTTCATAAAGAATCATTAACACCAAATAATTCAACCACTAGTTTCGTATAGACATTCTAAAACTATTATCTTTCTTCTTAAATAATAAAATTGAAGAACCATCTGGGGGAACATTGGGTTGGATCAAACCCTAATATATCAAATTATTGATCTAAATCCTCGTATCCCACAATTTAGAGCGAGTCATATGATAAAGATCCAAAAAAATCATAGAAATATGGTTAAGGAAAATATACTTAACATGATATAACTGTGAGGGTGTAGGATTACAACCACCTCATGAAAATAATCTTGAAATTCCTCAAAAAACCTCGGAAACACCAATCCCTAAACCAACATCACGAATAGTTTCAACTACATCTACTGAAAATGATAAATATATGAATTTATTTAACTTATTTGATGGCCCCAGTCATTTAAGAACACATAACATTGCCCTTACACATCAAAAGTTGTAAATTTCTTCATGAAATAATCAATCACTATATGAATAGTGTATAAAAACTTCAAGTCAATATTTAGATTATATGGATGTATTCTCAAAAAGAATAAATCCATCAAGAAAATTGATTTCACACCATCAAAGACAAATCATTAGACGTTTCTGAGAAACAATACTACCTTTTCGCTGTTGTAGTTAATACAAGGGGCACTGAAATCCTCTCAACCTAAAATCTCGTGGCTCAGAACAATGTACGGGTAATAAAGGAATTAAAATATTCATAATAAAATAATTTGAAATTCAACATAGAAAATATAAATATGGTACCTTATATGAGCACTATCTTACTTGACACCGGTAACTCTAGTGAATTCAATGATCCATACCCTTATATTCTACATTACTGGCTCTACTGGTGACCACCTTCTAGACCGCAGTCCACACTTTGTCAAAGTGTGTGAGTGGAATTATGAGGCTGTCATGTACCTTCAACAAATCCACTTTACTAACCAAAATCTTACATACCTTGTTACTAAAAAATCCTCATAGGATTCTAGGATAGAGGCTAAACTAATACAAGACCACATATTCTGTAGTGTCGACCAAAAAAATCAATCACTATAGCCAATAATGAACAAAAATACCACAAGAAAACACACTTGAATAGAGTTCCAAGAAAATCATAAAGACTACCATCTTTATAGATATTCAAAGATGACCTATACTGGATCTCATCTAGTTGAAATCATTGAATCCCTAACATCTCATAACCACCTACACCAACTCTGAAATTCAAAAGTTTCAGATGAATCATTTCAAATGATGATCTAGTTCACATTTAAATCTTATAACCTATCTCTACCGTTGATAACAACTCTGTGTAACTTAGTACGGTAAATGTGGAAACATGGTACAAAATTTGTAATGTCCCAAACTCGATTACTCTACAAAAAGATCCATGATCGGTCACAACATGGACTCAAGTGTGCCTCCCCATATTCTAAAGGATAATGACTAGAAGTGAGGTTCTAAAGATTAAATGGTGGGGATATTATAACCACATTATCATTGTGTAACAATCATACAAAATAAATAAAACAATATTGGAATCGGTATAAATAAAAGGTAGTGGAAATAAATCACCCAAATAATAATAGGAATCCATGCAATAAACAATCTCATATACAAAATGATGTCTTGAAAATTCCTAATGAAATATATGAATACACAGAAATAGGAAAAAATACACATATAAGGAAAAGAAAAAAATTACTATAGATATAACCATGAGCATCCTAAGCACAATCATATGCTCCTAGGCTCCCATATCCATGTGTATAGTACATAGAACAGTCCATAATCCTGATCTTGCAACCAGGATATCTATCCAAGTACAAAATGGAGGCCTAAATAGGGACTGAGATAAAAACATTAAGCCTCCTCCAATTTCATCTAACGTCATAATACCGATGAACATAAAATACAAATGTGTAAAACTGAAAAAATATGTAGTAAATATCTAAATGCAACCATGTTGTGTTTGGGTTCCTCAAAGTACACCTGGATGTTAATAACTTTATCATCCTATTACATCGTTTTTCTTAACATTCCAATATTTATATATGTGTATATATGATACAATAACATATACATAAATATACATTCCCTCGCAAGGACCCCTGATAGGTAAGAGAAAGGCATCCTTATATTATAATAATAATAATAATAATAATAATAATAATAATATTGTCTCATTTTTTAAATATGGTTACAATACCACAGAATCATAATAATGGATATGAAGAACCATGCCCGACAATCCCAATAAATGGTGTGAAGCATCATGTTCAACATCATAATCATGGGTGTGAAGCGTCATTTCCAACAACCAAAAATGAGGTGAAGTGTCATTTCTAAAATCCTAGACCAAGGGGGTGTAAAACATCATGTCCAATAACCCTAACCAAGGCCTCTCGGTAATAATATTATATATTGTGATCCCACATTCCCTATAATCACTTGACAAAGGAGTTCCATAATGATAAATCAAGTATAACTCAAGGCATTATGTATCCCATATAATATATGAACCCGTCCAAGGTATTACTACATTGTAATCCAATGTTTTAATTAAGGATTAATTATTCATTTTACCTTTTTTATTCACTTCATTTGTAAAAGATAAAAGATGCACAGTGTAAGGCTTGATAAAGGAATATATGAACTATACATAATAGTTAGAACCATACATAAAAAATTCAGTAAAATAGTTACTGACAATTATCAATGAAAATTTTCAATTTAAATATTATTAAAAAAACATTTCCATGTCGGTAATCATTTTGTATTACAATTCCACAATGAATATTAAATATTCCATGTCCATAAGTCTTATATATCAAAATTTAAGTATAAAATATGGGAAATTAAATTTTATGTTATTATGAAGGCAATGAGAAGGTCCATTGCATTTATCATTTCTAAAAATCCATTGGATTTCTTATTTTTATTAAATGTGACAACAAACCACATATGTTTTTTTATTAAAAAACGGGGGAAAGTTTTTCATACAAACTCATTTAATTCAATTTAAAAAAATATTATATTTGAGTTAATCCAGCACACCTCAATGGTGATTAAATCATAGACAGATTATTGTGATCATATCATTTAAAAAAACAAAAAAAATGTTGATTTAATTTCCATGAAGAAGCATTGGTCATATTAATATAAAAAATTTCCTAAAATGGGTTGTATGAATTAAGTTGAATGTCATAAAATAGTGAAATTAAATACAGGAAAACTATTTTATTTAAGGATTTAGGTTCGACATAGTTAATTTACAATTTAAAGGTAAAAAAATTGAGAATATAGTGTTTAGAATAATGGATTATTCAGTAAAATGATACAAACATAATTGAAAATCTACAGACCACATAACATATTCACATAAAAAATCAATCATCTAGTATGAAAATTTTATATGATATGGATTGAGAAAAAATGGAAGAACAATCAAACTCCATTAAAATAGGGTGCATTAGTTCACATTGAATGATAAATCAGTATAGTAAGATAGAATGAGAAATGTGGAAGAATAAATCATAGACTAACTTATAGTTATCTAACATGACTAGTAGTGCTTGATTCTCGGTCATGATGAGGATGCACCACTGAATCCTAGGAGAATAGGAAGAGCACCAAATGCGGGAGGGAGTTTTCTTGTGAATGGGAGAAGAAAAAATGGGTGATGGTTAAAAGAATATGTTAAATGTAAGATTGCCCAATTTTAATTAGGATCATGGTTGTTCCAAATGGTTATCAAAAAATTATACCAATAATGTTCCATCTCTACCTATAGTTGAACCCCCTTGCACAACAAGGTGCACTATTGGTCGTACCACACACAGCTGGTTCGATTTAGAATAAAAATTTAATGCACCATTTTTCTTGGTCATGAAACATCTTGTGCTTGGTTTGATAAATTGTCTGAGACCCCTATATGTCCATGTGGATTGGGTTCACCATTTTCCAAAAAATGTGAAAACTTGTGCCCCTTTACCCTTTTGAAAAACTGGGTTTTCGAAGCCTAGTGCTTCTAAAATTCCACAAGAACACCTAGTCACCTCTACGACCTTAAATATCTTCTAAGAACAACTATTTTATGTGTTCCATTGATAATAATTTTATTCAAAATCAAAACTTATGATTCTAAACATTATAAAATTAAAATTTCAAGATCCCTTGAAAATATCCATCTGATTCAAAACAGGGGATCTTACTGTCTCACCACCATAGAACTTCTCATCCACGAGAAGCCATAAGGAATAAAAAAACATAACATTCCCTGCATGGATCATGAAATTTTCAATGAAACCTCGACGTTTAATTTTAAATTCCCAAAACATCAATAAAAATTAACTATAATACATGGTACATAATCCATTGAAACCCAATTTAATGCTGGAATCCAAAAATGAAACATTGAGATGATGCTTTCTGAAGCTCACATAACCAGAGAGATGATCAGATTCTCATCTATTTAAATAATGCCATCATTGTTTTCCCCACAATAGTATCTAGATTTAACCAACAATTCCAACTCATGGTGATCCCATAGTAAACATTATCTACTAAAGGGCTCCCTTATAATTTCTACAACACACTTAAACATATTTGAGTACTAAATCGAATGACCGATTACCAATCAACCTCATAAATTTAGGTGGATCCATAAAAAGCCTTTGATGACCTTTGGACTAGAATCACCTAATATTGATGATTTTCTAGAAGATGTTCCCCATCAACCACATTCTACAGAACAATATAAAATCAAGATGACCCACTTCCAAATGAATATCTCTAAAAATTATCATCTTTCATATTTGAGACATTTGAAACCCAATCCATGGAACACCACGATATGTATTCAATAATTCTCACTGAATCTCATAACCAACCTTTTCTGGTGTATCTAACAAAATAATCATTTATATTATCATGTCACAACATGAACATAGGTGTATACTCAATATAGAATCCATGGTTTTTCATACACTAACCATATAACCCAATCCAGATTGTTATTTTAGGGTAGCCTTTGATTCAACTACTACAATCCAAATAGGTCATAAGAAGGTAGTCTATTCTACGTTTTTTCCAAGATATATGTTAGTATATAGCTGGGAAATCTACATGGAAAGAACACTGACTAATCCAAAATATGATATTTAACCTGTTGATTGACTCAAATAATTATCTGGTTTCCATAAGTCCATCCATAGATTTCTATCATGGTAATCCTAGTATCAGTCATTACATTCCATGCATCATGATTATCCACACTCCTATAGTGAAAATATATAGATTTTAATTATTAATCAAATAATGAATCTAATTTATTTATTTGTAATGCTGTATTACTAACACTCTCTCAATGTACCTTCTATGATTTCAAGATAAGGGAAATGATCATCACTAATCCATTTGTACCAAAAAATTACCAAAAATTACAATAAAAAACACCTGAGACACTCTCTAAACATGGAAGATAAGGTTCTCAAAATAGTTTCTAACTACCATATTCATCTAAATATAGGATGGAGAAATCAAACCACCTCTGGAAAACTTCCCTTGAATAGATCAGTTTCATGTGATGATGTTTCTTCATTAACATAACATGATTCCCTAACTATGAAGGCATTAAATGATTTATTTAAAAAACAACACTATAGTATAACCTCAACTCACGGTTTCTGCAAATTTTTCATATGTATCCCAAATTTTTTTCATTATGCTACCTTGACAGCACTGAAATATTTCAACAGCATTACTTCTTGGGTCACATATGCACCTCAAGTATGAAACTAGTATCCATAATTGATCCCAACCCACAGCCAGGTCTTATCCTGAGTATCATTTTGAGTTATAGAAAAAAAAATTATATAATGCATGGGTCTTCAAATTCTATTCTAACTATATCCAAATAAACATTTTTTCACTCCATATACATGTAAGGAAACACTAATAAAATTCTTCAAGGCACACCCCACCTTATGATTGTCTTACTCACCGTTTATATAGAATGGGAACTCATTCCATGGAATACTATTAGTCTACCACAGAACATGGGTTGCAGATGTGGCCAAAATTACTTTACCAAAAAATTATTCAAAAAGAGAGGTAAACGAACACCATAAAGGCAAGGTATATTATATTTTATCAATCCATATGTGTGATTCTCTCCCAATCCATTCTCAAGTAGATCAGTAGTATCAACTGTATAATCTAAAACTAATCTAATCAGTATTTTCACCACACCCAATCCTTTCAAAACATCATACCCCATCAATAAGTTAAATCATACATCTCTATAGGTATAGGTCATTATACTCCGAAAATGACTTGTAAACCAAGAATAACAGCTTTAAGCTTAAAAAATTACCCCAAACTCATATTTTTCACTACACCACATTATGAATCAATGTATACTACATATATCAACACATACTACCTAGATATTTCACTAGTGTAGAAACACATCCAGTAATTTTATCTATAGTCCTATTATATTTATTAGACTTCTTACGTGGGGGAACATAAGAATTAGTTAAACCCAAATTCACACTACTTCATAGGAATGTTAACATGTATAATGAATTTTTAAGTTTTCCACTATTGAAAAAGAGGGTTCACATGACCAAAAAAATAGTCTACCATGCCTTAGATATGTCTATTTTTCTGGGCATGAGCATTACATGACTATATAATCCCTAAAAAAGGCCAATTCATCACATGACCACTACCCAACCTAGGTTTCATTTCAAATAATAAATGTCATTATAATGGTAATGGTATATGAATAACACTTTTGTTCCCATTACTCATCCAATAATCCAATTATTATTTTTATTCATGAGTAAATAAAAATAGAGGACAACCCTCTCTATAAGGAATTGAATCTAAAATTGGGTCAATAATAAACTGTCACTGGGATCTACTACCTAGCCTATATATTATTCTTTTGAGAAGATCAAAGGATATCTGTAGGTTACATTCATGTTCCCATTCAAGGAACCTCCCAGGGAAATATTATAACTACCCATACATAAGGTTCCTAGCTATTAAAACTATAGAAAGGATTTATTTCACCTATTTTTATTGATTCACATTTTTTTAAACATTAAATATGCACAAAAAAATAAACAAACATTTCATTTATAAATGTAACTGTACTCAGAACATTATTTTAATTAAACCATGTATCCTGGTACGAAAATTTTATCACAATATTATTTAAACGATTTATTCAACCATAAATTTTTCACAATTGGAATTATTTAAATAAAATATAAATTCCAACCTATAGAGGAAATTTTAGTTAAGCTTTTGATTGGAATTTTAATTAACTAATACTTGCATAAAAAGGGCTAAAACTAGACAACATGTTCTATATCATTTAAAGGTAATTGATTTACTATGATGCCTCAATAAATTTGTATGAAACACCACATAAGGGGATACTGATACTTTAAATACACATTCATATGTTGCATGAGTACACCCAAATATGGTACTAGACTAATTTATACCAAAATAAAGGTGACTTTCAAGGGTCCCATAATTCATACTTATATATAAAAAATCAAAAATATTTTAAACATTAAGATTTGAAACATCCATTGTGGGTTTATCACATAGGAATACAATGATAAAACTCACCTATAAGGCTTGACCTAGAAATATAAATATATAATTAAATTGGTCATCATACCATTGTTATGGAGGCAGGAGACATTATATATATACATATATCATGGCTCAGTAAAATGAATTACCATCCCAATTTTATAAAAGTACAAGAATTTATAAGTAACAACTACCATTCTTGTAACAGTGCCCATATTTTTACCTTCATCTATAGAACATAATAATTATATATATAGTGGTTTGATTTGGTGGGTCACTATTCCCGAATTTATAGTGGATTGTACACTTAAAAAATAGAAAATTGGAACCCAATTACTCACATTCACCAATGATTCATCTCATGAAACCTATGTTCCATGGATCAAATATGTCATAATTAGTTAGTAAAATAATATTTTTCCATCAATATATATTGTAGAACCCTTTTAGGTTGATACGAACACTTTTGTTATCTAACGATATAGAATATATATAACAGGTGACTCACCTACAAACATTATCGAATTCACTTTGTTTGAGATCATATTATAATTTATAGTCCCAAACTACTCATACTACAAGGGTGTAGTAAAGTGAATGGTTAGGGTCCATCCAAAGGAGACTAGTAGAAGGTCAGTATTCAATTAAACAAAACCATTAGATGAATTCTTATATTTAGTATTAATTATTTGGTTCAAACTAAAACTATGTAGTATGGTGGTTTATGGTAGATATTAAAGTAGGTGGTCGAGGAAAATTTCTATGATAATGAAAAATGGTAATCCAATATCTAACTTAAAATGATCTTCTTGATTTGGCAGCAAATTAGTGAAAAATGATCTTAATGGTTTCAATCAAACCAATTTCATATAAATATGTTGCGCCTATCCCATGGTAAGGGTATATTTGAACACCTATGTTCATTATTCATGGATTCTATGTAAAATGTTTCACATGTTAATGGTCATTTTATTGACCAACTCCTCTTAGGATAGGTTCATTTAATCACTCTACCCATGGTCATGGTTGTGTGAAATAATTTGATGAACAATTATTTTTAACCTAATTACTATACATAGTTATACCAAGGTTCAATATAATGATATATTATGCAACAAAACACCCCTACACAGAACCCCTAACACAAGATAGATTAGACATGCATGGTATATATGGTAAAAAGAATTTTAGTACTAAGAAAGATGCATGTATTCATAAAACAGATGAAAAAGAGACAATATAGGATTAAATAGGAAATAATCAATATCAAACAATGGGATAAAATTTAAACCTATCCAGAAGCTGGCTTCTCACAACAAAACAATGATGAATTAGAAATATAGAGTCAAAAAATTTATGAAACAATCACAAATGTGCTGTGAATGAAAAACATATGGGGAATAATGAAAGTTTCCGTGAAGAACTATTTGTGGTGATGAGATCTAATGTAAGGAAATAATTAGTTATTGAAATGGAGAATAATGGATGTAAAATTATTAAAAAATTCAAAATATAATGATAAAAATGATAGGAATTAAATGAATAAAGTTTATAATAAGAAGGAATGACAACAACCAAAGGAAAATGTGATAAAAATGTATAGAGCTCTCTTACGTGTGTGTAGTACAAAGAATATAAACATTCCTGAAAAGTATATGGTGTGAAATTCTTGCTTGTTGTGTAATGCCCTAAATGAATTAGTTCATAACACATAAATGTTATTTATGTTTGTTGCAGGTCATGTAATTTAGATCCACTTTTCTCACTAATTAATCTTTTCATTTCTTTTTTCATTTGACACCACAAAACATTCACGTCTTGAAATCTATACACACTGTGAGTAAAATTCTTTTTTCAGATTATAATGTTTGTAAGATATACATATTTTAATTGATTTAAATACTATATACTATGTTTTCATCAATCATAATCTTTATTGGTTGATCTTCCATCTCATAGACATCATTCCAATTAAGCCTACATATTGTGTAAGGTCCATTATTCAAAAAAAATGCATAATTTATTTCTTTAGGTACATAATTACTAAATATAGAGGAAAAAATCTGAAATAAATTACATTGTTTAATAATTCATGAATAAACCTTAAAAATGTAACCAAATTATATATATAATTTTAGCTAATCTAATCCCCCCACTCTTGAAAGATTGCCTTTCCCCAAGAAAAAAAGCATCTTAATTGTAATTCCAAATTAAAAAAATTAAAATTTGAAACAATCATTAAAACTAGTAATATCACATATTTCAGTTCTTTTATCTAGTTTCATTATTAGTTTAATTACAATTTCATAATTGTTTCTTAAATTCCATACCCACTTTGGAATTTACCTCTCAATAAATTTTCACTTATAAATTAGGGTAAAATTTTACTGTTATTATTATCATTCCCTAATTTCATATTCCTAAACAAATTATTTCATTGGTTTTAACATATCCAAATAGTAAATAAAAACAAAAAAATCAATAATGCATAAATTAGTAAAATGGATGAAATGACTCTAAGGACTAGGGATGGTGGGTAGAATGTGTAAATCTAGCTGAAAAGTTTGGTAAGATCAATTTATATTTCATTAATGTTGTGAACAGTGAAATGAAGTTTCTCTTACAAGATCAAAATGTGACCCTGATCTAAGAAACTTATGTGGATCCATGAGTATTGAAATTATGTATAAAAAATATATCATATTCTATTATTTTTATTTTTATTTTTATTTATTTATTTTTCAAAATTAATATCCAATTTGGATATGACATCCATACCCTAACCACTAATAATCCATTAGAGTATTCATCGATCTGGAAATGGTGATTTTTTTACTATCCTAATATAGAACCCAAAACCTAATTCAATCTTTTTTCATTCCATATGTTATTTTTAAAGGAACATGGAAGGTGGAAAATTCCAAAATTATTCAACGATCATGTCATGTCAGTTTAATTAAAATTCTAAAGTATATATCCTCTATCATAACATCATGTATCTATCTGCTAAAAACTCCCCCACACTTATTCAAAGGATAACATTGCATAACACCAAGAGAGGGGACGTAATGAATAATTGGCTTGAAATTGATGCATCTTAAAAAGGAAATTCATGGATTCTACAAGCTAAACAAGGAAATATGTATGTTGGGTCTTAGAAAAAATTAGTTCAAAAAATATTTCATAAATTATATTAAATTTATATTTGTTCAGTTATAGCTTCAATAAGATCTCAATAAGTGTTCTGATAGGTTTACATTCCACGAGATTCTCTTAATAAATATTCTTATAAAAGTATATGAATTTTTAGGTGCATAATCCCTTTTGGAATGTGATTACAAAAAATAAAACAAGAAATTATATAGTGTATAAAATCACAAAATAATTCATTCAAAAGAAATTTCTAAAATTTTCAATTTTCAATTAAATTAATAAACTATTAAATCAATCTAAAAACACAAAATTGAAAAAATTTGTATTTTAACAATTTTCGACCTAGATTTTTATTTTATTTAAATAGGTGTAATGATTTTCCTTGTCAAAATCATGTTTTAAAGGAAACATATTATCTAGATAAGTGAAAAAAAAGAAATAATACAAGTGTATCAATTACAATGACGAAGTAAGGTAACCCCGCAAACACATACACATAAATGAGATTTTTTCTACACTATCTAATAATGTATCATGGGAGTGATATCACAGTTATAACATATTAATAATGAAATGGAAACATTGAAAATGAATTTAGGGAATCGAGAGATCTATTTGATGAGTTTCAATCTATTGGGAAACATGGTGGATGATGATGCCCAATTTAGTTTCTTATATAATTTGTTTGAACAAAAAATCATTCACTAGATAACAGATTTTTACATAGGGTTTATACATGATGAATGTAGTCAAATGGGTATGATAGAATATTGAATAGTGAAGAAAAGAATCTTAGATACATACAGATATGAGGTTACAATGTTGTTCATGGTGATTTATGAAGAAATATTCAATTAAGAAGAAAAATATTTAGTAAATTACTAAAAATAACGAAAAAATATAGTTTATCTCCCATGAAGATATAAAAATTCATTGTTATCCAGATGGATGGACAAAAGAATCAATCATGTGTAATTCATCTAATTATAAATAATTTACCTCTTATATAAATTGGTGTTTGGGTCATCAAGATAGTATGAATATTTGGTGGGTTTAACCACCTTAGGAGCATACTGAGCCTGAATCTTCTATGGTAAGAAAATAATTTGTTCCAATCATGTTTGGGACATTTAATGAGCATGGATATTTATTGGAATCTCCCTAATACGGTCCTCAACGTCAACCAGATGTTGAGTCATCTGATATAATAGGGAATAATTTGGAGAAATAGTTGGCTCGATGACCATGGTTGAGGATGTAGATCTAAACATGGTTAATTTGATATAGTAATGAAATGAAAAATATTTCAAGGAACTGTGATTGAAAATATATGTATCTCATGTAAATATATATATAGAAATAATACATCATGTGGAATATAAATAATAGGTAAATTTTTTTCACCTATACAGAATAGAAAAAATGAGGGAGGAGACTGTTACATACTAAGAGTAATCAAATTCACTATTCTTCTCATTTAGAGAACTATCAAAAACACAAGGTGTCTGTAGTTGTCCCATCATATCAATATCAGTGAAAGAATAAGTGATTTTAGGATCAACTATTTTGGTGAGTTCTATGGTGCTGGAATATTTCTTAGTTGATGGTGTAGGAGAGGAAATGATCCCAATTGTTTCCAAATTTCTGGAAGTAGGGTCTATGAATGGTTCCCCAAAAAATTGTTGAAAGGATTTTCCATTGATCTGCCATGCCTACTCTACCCAAAACTCTTGATGGTCTGTAGGGTATATCAGGTCAGAGGGTATATTAGTCAGGTTAAGAGATTTTGAGGGCATGAAGGTAGATGAAGGGCTTGTTGTTGGTGGGGTGAGGGTCTATAGTTGTTGGTGTAGAGGTTGGGTTGGAAAATAATGGTGGGGAATAAATTGGATTACCATGTAGAATCTAATATTGGGTAGGTTCAAAAGAATTCACTGTGGGGATATCTAAAGGTCGACATGAATAAATAGGATGGGTCATATGGTAGTGGTATGTGTATTGGTAGGGGTAGGGATGAGTGTGGTGTTGTGGCTTGGAATGGTGGTGGGTGGGATGGAAACTGTGGCAGCTATGGTGTTAGAGGATGGAGAGGGAGTAGGGTTCTAATGTGGGAAGTCTGGAGGATCGGTATCATTATAATATTGGGCCTAATCAAAAATCCCTCTGTATTTTGGCACCCAATGGTAGATGTGACTATCGTTTGTGGGAGTCCCCATCTGGTGGACAAGCATAAGAGTGATTCCCTCCATAGGACCAAGATATGTTTTAGTTATGGGTACCAAAAAAGAGGCTATATGATTAGACAAGTTGGTGATGAATGATCCTCCCATTGAAGTGTAATGGTTACACATTTCTAAAATCCTCTAAAACATGCCAAACTATCAACCCATGTTTACAGTAAATCCTCCTAGGTATAAAGAGAGAATAAATACCTTGATCTATCTGACCCTCTCATGGTTATCTTCACATTCCATCCAAGCATGGGCAAGGGCCCTATGTAGGATGATGAGGGAATCACCTTAGATCGTTTTTTCATTGTGGTGTCGGGTTCATACTCACTCTAGTGGTCTTTAGAAATATAATGTAAATGTCTTGTAGCCTTGGCCTTGTCTGGAAAAAATTGAAAAGTGGATAATATACAAGGGGTGTTGAAATCAAATGAATAAATGTCGAGGCCAACTATCACGTCTCCCATGATGATCTCCCATGTCCATCCTCAGATTGGGATGCACACAATGTCTATGCCCATATAAAATGTTCTATGGAACATCAGTAAGAGAACCTTTTACATCTCATCTGACACCTTTGTGATAGGGTTCATGTGTAGGAGGTCAATCATTCGAAGAACCTAATGGTTGATGTAGATTTTCTCCAAGATGATGAGATCCAATGTTTTGTTGGTCTGCAATGGATTTTCCTAGATATGGGAAAATTAGACCTATTGTGTGGGGTCATAAAATTGTAATATTAGGTGAAGTAGTGGGAATTCACGGATCTATGATTCAATGGATGATGATTGGGTTTCTATTGATGCAGAATTTGATGTAGTGGAGGAAGTATATGATGAATAGGATGGATCATCGAGTTGGGAGAGGTGAGTTCCTTCACTTCTTAGGTGGTAGAGGATTTTCCTCATGCTTGGGCATGTGGTAGGTTGGTGGGCTAAACATGGTCTTTTTGAAATACATTTCTAATGGAGATAAATTGGAGGTGGATGAGAGGAGGAATAACATTGGATAAGTGGGTGGTGGTAGGGAGGGTGGCACAATTGTTTGGGAGGGCAGTCATGAAATGTTGGGGTTGGGTACATCGAGTATGCTCAGAGGGAGAGGGGAGGGGTTATGTGTGTAAGATGGAGAAACAGAGGAGGGGGTGGCTCCAATGCGAACCATCGGTTAACAAAATTTAATAAAAAATTTATAAAAATAAACGTTCAGTTCTGAACACATAGAGTGAAAATCAAAAATTGAAAAAAAAAATTAGTTTCTCTAGACATTCACATTGTCAAAATATTACACAGTGTATATTATATAATTTTATTCCCATTGACATTATTTTACCATGAAATACTTATTGAAACCTTATAAACCATCCTAATGTCCAAACTACCCTATACTAACCTATTAAAATTACCATTAGTTTCATTCTATTCATCAAATTATTTATTTTATAGAGATCAAAAATTTCATAAGCTTAAAACATTATCTGTTCATCGATATCCCTTGTTAAATGGATCATGAATAAAGAGGGCGTAAAAGGTGGGATGTACTATCATATCAATGGTGTAGTAAATTTCCATTGTTGTGAGAATTGGATACCTTTTCAATAGAAGGTGATATTTTTTCATCTTAACCTTCTATATAACCATCTTTTCATTATCATGAGACATGGTTTGAAAATTTTACAACATTATTTATAGTATTATTATTTCAAGGATAAACAAAACATACTATTCACTAACCCAGAAATTTAACCTACCTATGATAACATCAATCATTGACTTTCAAGTGGCATTAAATGGTCTTCCATGAAAGAGGGGGTGTTTCCATCTTCTTTAATATCCAAAACTAGGAAATCAGTGGGGAAAACAGTTTTTCAACTATAACTAATACATCCATGAGAAATAATAGAGGATTGTTTATTGAATGGTAAGTGAGTTTTAGTTCTAAATTCATTGGTTTGATTTCTTATTTCCTTAACTTATTGTATCCAGTCTTGGGAAATAAATCTATTCACGGGGGAAGATCACACAATGGATTTCCAAATTTACATGTCCCAATAATGAATGAAATTTAAAAACATTCATGGAATCTAGTGTTTTGAAAAACCTTTAGTGGGAAAATTGTATAGTATTATTCATTAATATAGATAAAAAATAAGCTATAAATTTTAGTTCTACTTGATATTTATCTTGTAAATAATCAAGTGTATGTTGGTACTTGTGAAGTTGTCTATGAAAAATCAAAATTCATATTACATTGTTTGACCAACACTGGGACTTTTCAAAATTTCCCCTCCACTTTTCCTTATTACATTAATTTAGGAAAGTGGAGACATGGTTTGTATGTAGGTGGTTCTACTTATCCCTCATCCTTTTCAGACTATTCATCAACTAGAGCATCCACATATGGTTTTTTCTTTTTAGTTAGCTCCATATTAGCCTTATTATAATCACTGATATGATTTTTCTCAATTCCACATTATTACTGAAAATCAAAATCAAATTCACTTTTTACCATTATATATTTATCATCTTACCTCCAATATGCCTCGAAATTACCACATAATGTAACTGGTAACTAATCTGATATGGTTTTGGAAATTTTTCACAACTCATGATCCAGGCCGTAGAGTGCATCAATGTTTTATTTTTTGCATCTCTATTTCATTGGTTGTCATCCTTTGGACATCCTTCTATAAAAAGGAAGTGATAAGGTTTCAATGATTTTTTTAATTATTTTGAGAATGTGGTTGTGATTTTGGTGGGTCTTTCTAGAAATGATTCTATGGCATTTATGGATATTTATGTGGTTTAGGAAAAGTTTTTTGGAATTTCTATTGAGGTCATGTAGATGGAACTTGTAGGGGTACCTAGGTGTTCCCTAATATATTAGTAAAACTTATCCACTCCTATGTTGAAAATTATATTTATTTTATAGTTATAGTTGTGTTTCAAACATTTATTAGTTTATTTATTTATACTAATAGGGATTCTAGGGTTGATAGACTTGTTGATTGTGATTGTTATCATTACAATCTTGAGTTTTGGGATCATTAATTTATTCCCTACAATAATGGTGCAAGTGTGGACCTCTTCATATCTCGCACAATTTAAATTTTATTAAAGGAGAAAGAGTGGTTGGGGGCGTAGAATGTAATTAATAGGATTTTAGCTTCTCAGTAAGAACCTCCACTTTAAAATGATGGAATGAAGTTTCTTCAACCTGATGAATTCCTGGATAGGGTGGTTCTCAATCAAATTTACATATAATGAAATTGTGTTAGATTTCATCTAATATTCCATTTCCAATTTCCAATGTCATGATCATGACATCACCATCATTGGTGTTTTCTAAAATAGTACCTGAATAATACTAAATTACATGATAAAATTCATGAAGTTTAATCCAAACATATAGTCCATGATGCGGGAATTTTTTGTTCATCTCATTGAATCAATATTAATACTCCCACAATTATTTTACATAAGCCTCGCTGAATATTTAAATTTAACTATAGATCTTCCAAATCTATATTATTGGGAATTACGTATCTTGGAAATTATTTTCAAATTCATCCGATGTAATGATTCACACAGGATCATGACTTTCATCCAATCCTTGGCTTTATATCACAAGTGTAAAGGGAATTATTTGAGACTAATTAAGTTGGAAGACAGACATTGGTTGTGAAATTTATCAAAAACCTCAAGAAAGGTTGGTATGTTCTAGTGGGGGTCTTCATAATGAATCTGACTGAACTACCCCATATTATGAGTTTTGTGAAAGAGTTCAGGATTTATATCCAATGTCTGTTCCAAAATTGGTGGATGTACAATTATGAACATAACACCACAAATGGATGATAAAATGTAGTCTATAATGGTGCACTATTACACCACCAGTCACTCATGCTTATTTTCAAGTGGTTCATATTTGGGGTCTTGAAGGGATTGGGGTGAAATATTGTTAGACTAAAATTTAAATAAAGTTATGTAAAATGATAATTATATCTATCTAATTATTGAATAGAATTTGTTCTTGCTCATCTAGGATTATTAACGAAGTAAAGGGAACCTAGATCATGCACTAGATATAATGAAAGTAGGGATAGAGGGAGAGATAACACATGTGTGTTTAAAGGGGAAAATGTAATTATTAAAATGTAATGGAAAATAATAAGAGGGGAAGTTAATCTGAGTTTTGATCTAATGTTCAATGTTCGTGAGAAATAGTTTTCCCCAATAATTAAATCAAAAGTTCACTCACCCGCATGCATCATTGAATTCAAACGGGATGATATAATATTATAATTTATTGTCCCAAAATAAACATACTGCAAGGGAATAATAAAGTGGTATTCTGGGGTGATCCCATGAAGACTAATGGTATACCCGAAACCAATCCGGTAATGGGATTGGAGGGATTAGTCACTTTCACACTTCATGTGTGGGTTTAAAAAAATACTAGGTAGTTTTGAATTTTTAGAATGATATTAAATGAAGGGATCAAGGAAAATTTCAGGGATCCAAATAAAATATTACCCTATATTTTACATGGAATTGTCCTATAGATTAGGCTACAAAGTAGTTAAAAATTAAACAATTTTTTTAGTCTAACCAATATTATATACCTATTATGAATCAATCCCATGTTAAGGGTATACATGAAAACCTTGGTTAAATACATTTGGAATCTATGTAAAAGGTATCACATGATAATGGTCATATATATTCAAAACTCAAATTATTTTAGGTTCATTCAACCACACTTCTCATGGTCAAGGTTGTGATATTTAAACAATTATTATTAACCTAGTAACTATACATAAGGTTACAATGGTTCAAAATAAAGATCCATTGTGTTTGGAAACACACCTCATATGGACCCCTAACTTGATAAGGATTAACGATGCATGGAGGTGATGATAAAAATCAAGAAAGAATAATGAATATTGTGGATAATCAGAAAAAAGATGTAAAAGAGATGTTATAGGATTAAATAGACAAAAATTAATAAAAAAATATAATTAATAAAAATATAGTCGAGAAAATGAAATTTAAATATGAAAAAATTAATAATGAATAATAAATAGTCATAACACTTAATAATTAATAAAAAATATACTAAGAATGAAGATCATATGAAGAATTATACAAGCGTCGATGAAGAACGATGGGTGATGATTGAAATGGCCATAAGAAAAGAATGTGGGATTACATTGGAGAAGAATTGATGTAAAATGATTAACTGCATGAATATATTCGACAAAAAAAATGATAGGAATGAAATGAATATTGTCTAGAGAAAGAAGGAATGAAAACTTCCAAAAGAAAATAAGAGAAAAAAATATAATTTCGGAGCTCTCTCATATGCGTGGAGCACTGGAAATAGTAATAGGCCCAAAAAGTACTTGGTGTAAAAGTCAAACACATCGTTTACTAGATTGAATTACGTTGGTCCCGAAATCTACATTTTGTGTAATTTGATTGTAAACAATCTAATTAAAATCTTTTTTCCAATCAAACAATCCATTCATATCATTGATTTGGAGATGACTCAAAACATTCACGTCTTGGAATCACTACACATCTCGTAAAAAACCTATTATAGCGGGATTATTTATTTTAAATGTTTCACATCATGTAATATATTTAAACATTGTGTACTATCTTCATGTCATGAAGAAGCATTAGAGTTTTATCTAGCATCCCACAGGCTTGCTGTAAATAATGACTAGAAATCATGTATGTGATAAATGGTTTATTAAGACCATATTTCGAACCATTTAATCATTTTTTCCTTTAAGTCCATAATTTCCAATTCTTGTTAAAAAAAATAGGAAATCCTAGTTCATTATTAAAAAATTCATGAATATAAAATTAACGAATGTATCAAAAATTTATATACAATTTCATATTATAAAAAACACATGCTATCACATATTACTAAATATAGGTGAACATAATGATATATAACACAGCATGGTGTATATATAAGAATGCTAAATAATTACCTAAACATGGTATATAGAAATTTATTCTTCGAAATCACACAATTCACGTCTAACATGTATTAGGTAGATAAGAAATGAAATCTACCAGGAATGGAATATACAAGACATGTGACTCTAAATGTTCCTATAATGATTTAAGTAAAAATGATTAATTTCCACATTAGATAATGGTAAAATACTATAAATACCATGAATAATCAAGAAGCAAAAATTAGATCAATCACTCAAGTTGGAATAATAATCAACTATAATAATAGAAAAAGAACAACATTCCCATCACTAGAAAATTATTATTTCTCCCATGTGTGGGTTGATCACTCATAGACATGGGATTTAGTCTATGTTTTGACACATTTATAGCCTCTTATCTACTATCCCAAAATAGTAATATAGTCAAAATAAGCACTCATACACCTTTGAAAGGTCCCATCACAACAAACTCTATAAATAGTGGTCAGACTTGTCCCCACATGGTCTCATGAATGTCCTAGTGTATGCCAACGAATTTCATCCATCAGTTAGGTTTCAATTATGTTATGATGGGGAGACTAAACCCTCATGATCATAGTATCAAAACATTACATAAAAAAACCAGGAAATTAGTATAAATTAAGTCACTAGAACTAAATTATCATTATTATAATTAGTGTCCCATCCATAAAAAGTATCATATACAAAAAATTTTCATGCTAGTGCACAAAAGAAAATCTATATGTAGAGAATAAATAATAAATTACATGCCATATGAAAAAAACTAAATCCCAAGGGTTTTCTCCATGAGAATCCTATGAAGTAGCTCAATAATATGCTTATAAGATCCTATGTAAATGTCTAATGCATATAGAATAATCTAGAATCTTGATCATGTATCCCGGAGGACCATCTAGGTAATAAATTGTGCCCCAAACAGTGTTTGAGATAAAGTAATTAGGCCACCTACAAGGGATTATAATTCAATCTAGATGTAAAATATAAAATACAGTAGTGTGAAGGAACACCAAATAAGGAAAAAATTAAATAAATATGATCAATTCAGGATTGACTTCATCCGAGGAAGTCCGACCAACAATACTTGATTTTGTCAAATAATGAATTTATTTGAACATTCCATCATGCATATACATTATTATATATAATATTAATATATGAAAAGATATACATGGATCGGTGAGGACCTAATTCATAAGACCAAGGAATACATATAAAATAATAATAATAATAAATATAATAATAATAATAATAATAATAATAATATCTCGTTTTTTAAATATGTGTACCAACCCATGGAATATGAATAGGGGTTACCTTGTTCCATACCCTACAATCCCAATCATGCATGTGAAGAATCATGTCCTACACTATAATCAGGGGTGTGAATAGTCATGTCTAGTATCCAAATGTGATGTGAATCATCATGTCAGATATCATCGGCCAAGGGGTGTGAAACATCATGTCCAACAATAGAAACCAAGTCATCGTTTTAAAAATCATGTAAAAAGTGGTCCCAGTTTCCCTATGATCCATTAAACAACACATTCCATAAAGAGGAATCTTTTATCACTCAAGGCATAATGCATTCTATCTTATCTATGATCTTATCAAACGTATTTTTAAATTGTTATCTAGGATTTTCTCAAGGTGTAATAATTTATATTTCCCTTTTTAGTCATATCATTTTAAAGGATAACCCGTGAATAAAGTAATGAATGATACATGGGATAGATGAATTTTCCCAAATAGTTGGAACCATACATTCAATTAGGTATATAATATTCCATGAGAATTATCAATTCCATTTTTGAATTTAAATACCCTTAATAAAAAAATTTCACTTATTAATCATGTCGTATTATAGTTTATGTATGAATAATAAAGTGTTAATTTCCATAGGCATATAATATCATAATTCATGTATACAATTTGGGATAGTCCATTAACAAGAAATTAATAAGGCTGTGGGATGGTCTATTCCATTTATCATTTCAAAATATCTCTTTTTTATTTCCCATTTTTATTAAATGGGATAATTCACCTCATAATGGGTTTTATTACAAAACAAGTGAATGACTATCATACAAAATTTATTTAATTACATTTTAAAATATATTACTATAGATTAAATCCAACACAAATTAAAGGTTATTAAATCATAGGAAATCCATTATAATCAAATTAGTTAAAACAAAACCCAAAAATTTGATTTATTGCATAGAAAAAATCATTTCTCTTGAAAATATAATCAATGAACAAGAAGGGGTTGTTCGAGTTAAGGAAAATAACCTACAATGTTGAAATTAAAAACTGAATGATTATTTCATTTATGATATTATGTTACTTAAAATTAATTTCACATTTAGAGGGAAAATCCAAGAGAATATGGCATATGTCGCAATGGAATATTTCATAAAATGATGAAACATTAATCGAAAATCCATATAACGCATACCTCATTTTTAAAATGCTTCACTAATCCATTATTATCCTTTGACTCGAGCTAGATTGCGAGAAATGGATGAATACAAAAACCCCATAAAAATATGGTGTATTAGGGGAAATTAAAATTGAAATAAATATGAAATGATAAACCAATAAAAATGACAGAGGAATCATAAACTATCCTAGGGTGACCAAATATGACTAAACGTGCCCTATTATGAGTTCATTTATTGAAGACCAACAAAATACAGGGTGTAGAGAAAGATCTCCAAGAATAAGAGGGTTATACTATGAAAATGGGGAGCATAAAAGAGGGATTAAGGATTAAATATAGTATGGAAAGGATAATTTCACCCTTTTTTATGGGGTACATTGTTTTCCCTCATGGATGGATAAACTGTGTCCCAGCTATGTTCGAACACTACTTAAAGTGGTACCCCTTGCATGGATACGATCAAATTTGGTCTAATAGTGCATATCCCGTTCATTTTAGCTTTCAATTGGACTACACCGTTGTTCATTGTTATTTGTCTATGGGTACACAATTTAAAAAAAAGTGTGATTTCCATATAGCGTCACATGGTTTGGGTGCATAATTTTCACTAACATTGTGAGAACCATGTATCCCCATTAACATTTCAAAAACATGGTTTTAATATAATTTTTCTCCCAAAAACACCAATGAACACCGGAATCACTTATTAGGACTTAAAATTGATCTAATAACAACACATTTATGTGTTCAAATTATCACAATTTCATTTCAAAGCTGAAAATATGATTCAAACTACACACTAAAACAAAATTTCAATATCCATTATAAAATTCCATCCAATTTAAAAAAAAAGATTTTATAGAATTGAAGGATGAATGGTATACTCAAAATATCAATATCTAGAATCCTCATCAAAAATTATTTTGGTAGAATAATTGTGGAGGTCATTAAATAATATCCCAATCACTCATATGCTAAATATTCATAGTCTAAGTGTGATAAGGTCTTACTACATTATTTTTTCAGTGTCAATGAGAAGAAAATTTCATGACAATACATCTAAAAAATATTCTAATGAATCTTTCAACTCCTCATATTCTCTAGGGAACATATACCACCACTTACATGAAACTAAATTCAAAAAAAAATATTTATGTACATCAGTGATCATTCATAGAATATATTATACTGAAAGTTATCTCTAGATCCCCAAGCCAGTGTTCATTATTATAATAATAAATACTCCCCTATACATTACTTAGGTAAAATGATAAAACTTTCACATATTTTTCCTCTGTGATTCATACCCTTATATAAGGTAAACCAATATATAATAAATAATATCATCTTGTACCATCTTTTAATCATAAAACACACAGATATAATGACCCCTAACAATATCTATAATAAATTATAAGGAATCTCCAATGCCTAAAACATGAAATTGTAGTAAATATCATTTTATTTGAACACAACCATAAAAAACATTATGCATGTACCACTCCTAGTTATATACATTATATTCAACATCAACTCACCAAATATGTTCAGTAAGATAAATATCCATGTATCATATCATTTAGGTTCTTAGAAAATTGTTTCCTTACCAATCTATCATGATGCATCACATAATATTTTTTAATTAAAATGTTGTTTTACCAAACCCATGTAGCCTCTATAGTTTATAACATTGACCTATAACCTAACTCTCATACATATCACTGCTTCAAATCAATCACAACCCACCTTCAATGTAATCCCCTCATGGGTCTGTAATGAAGATAAGTGTGCACCCCTATGCCCTCATCTAATGTGATATTAATTATAGAGTATCAATTATGGTATTGTAACACATAAAAGAGAGGTATTTCACTCATAAACCAAAGAATGTAAGATAAACCACAAAAAATATCCATATAATATAAAATAATCCCAACATATAATTAATATAATTGTTACAACTGATCCATTTGTTGGAAATAAAATAATTAATAAAAATTCATGTGGATGCAATGAAAATTTTGATCATGACCACCCCAATAAAGTATATTTCATCTTGGTCCCAATAACCCTCCGATAAACCAACTAAAAATAGTTATATATAAAGGGCTGAGAATAAAAGGGTACTCAGTAACATCCTCCCCAAAACCTATTAGAGTTGGTTCCTTATAAATAGATACATTTAATTTTAAATTACATTTCTATTCTGGGTTTTGAATATTAATAAATAATTTATATCATGATGAGTGTTATTCTAGGAAAAATTAATAGGATAATGTCCATAGTGTCTTCTTCAAACCAAAATTCCATAATTATTCCTCGCTTTGATAAGATCCTCGTTGTACAATGATGATGTTCAAAAATAAATGTTTTATAGATGAAAAACAACCTATATTTACACACAATAGATATAGAATATTAGGGGTAGGGAACTCATAAAACATTGATATTTTTCTCATGATGATCTCCCTTAGTAATATCTATAAAATTGATCGTTATAATATTCCCACCTATTGAAATTCAATATGTTATATGTTTTATTGGATTATCATATTTTTGAATGTGTGTATTGGTCCTTAGGATTTATATTATTATTAATTCATATCATGTGTTTTATATTTAGATGTACTGTTTGAAATTGTGATAAAATATTTTCACAATTATGTTGGATACATTAGGTACCTCACAAGTGATATATAATCAATGAATAATTCATAAACTAATTTGCCTCTTTTGTATTAATGGATGCAAGTCTGTGACCATGGAGTATTTTTGGAAAACATCATTTTTGGAATGTTAAATAAAATATATCAAGAATACTGGTCGATGGCACGTACGATGCAACCTGCTTGATGAGATACATTAACAATGTAATTGTATTATCGAATGATCATTCCATGTATTTTGAGGACTTTGTGACATTAAAGTCTCTCTATGGGTTCCATGTTATGTTTTTAGACATTGATCTTGAACATTATGTGAGTTACCATAATGCCACTGATAAATAGGACTAGAAAGGTACACAATAAGTGTATTGAGAACCTCAGTTATTTTCAATTAGAATTTAATATTTTAATAAATATTATTTTAATTTTATGAAGAAAATTTATTCTTTAGGATAATTTAATCACATGTTTATTTTTTGATTGAATCATTAAATGATACATATTTATTTAAATAAATATTTTTTAGTTAAGGTTCTTTATATACCGAGGAGAATTTTTTGACTAAATTAAGGATCAGGTGGGAATGAAATATTTTAAATCATTAAAATTATAATTTTTTTATTTAAGAAATGATTTAAAAATTATCCTTGTGTTTTTAACATGATATGAAATTATTATTATTATTATTATTATTTTTATTTTTATATGTGGGGTACATTGAGGGTGGATATATTTTCTTGGGAAATTTTTTTAACAACCAATTGTTTTACCTAAATTCATAAACCTAGAAAAATCATTTCTTGAGGTAGATAATATGTGTGGATAAAATAAAACTTATAAAATTCTCTCACCCCTTTAAAGTACATCCTCTATAACTCTCTCAAGAATTGAGACAACTGATCTTCCTAATCCATCTATATTCCTTGATAAAACTATAAGAATTATTCATGTTATAATGAATTCATGTTGTAATGAATGATGATCGATGCAAGCTATGAGAATAATTCTTTCTAGCACCCAGTTATTCTATGGAAAAATTATATGGCTTGTAGAGCACATGTGGATTACCACTAAAGGGAATAAATACATGGATCATTATTCCCAAATACATTATAACATGATTTATCTACCTAATCATCAATGAATAATGAAATACAATCTATGTTAATTTTTCATCCTATAAATAAATTTAAAATATTAATGATATATCTTATTTTGATGATTATGGGGTTCTTATTCATCAAATTATAAGGAAAAATCTGAATATACCCAATGAAATACATTATTGGGAATTTTAATTTTCTACGTTATTTATTCCCCAAAACCCATAAATCATATCATGTAAATTTGGAAGAATCATAATAATGCCTCAATAAATAAAAAGTCAAAAAAACTCTTTTACAAATGGTGTCGTGAATGTTAATGTAAAATAGGGTAAATTTGAATTTTTTCTCTCATGTTTATTTCAAGGAGGAAATGGTAATTTATCAAATCATGAGATCTCATATAATTTTACTAATCACTATGTTCATCCCTAGATAGTGTATTTAACCATTTATAGGGGTTTGGTGGAATTTCAATCCATTTAAATTTAAGAAAATATTTAATATTTAGTTAATTAAATATTATTTATTCTTGCATGATCACTCTGTGATATGGTTTGTTAACTATTAGATATTAATTTCACCCATTCTATTGAGTCTAGAATGGGGTATTTTCTTTGGTGGTACATAAAATTATGTCAGGAAATTGGTCTGGGCTACGTCACATTTTCTGCTCTATCATCTTCTTTTTTCTTTTTATAATTATTTTCATTCTTTCTCCATTTTCTTCTTATTCTATTTTCCTCCCCTTGTTTTTTGTGTACACACCCCCTGGGATTCCTTCACTAAATAGAGAAAAATGGTAGAGTATAGGAAGATAAGATGGATTTAGGTAGAAGGATGTGTTATTGTAGAGCTTATGTTGAGGTGGATAATCATGTGGGTGAATTGGAACACATATTGGATCAATGATTCCACGGTTTCTTCCCGAATTTAATCCCTTTTATGATTTTTTACATAAATAATCATTGATTCATTTTATCTATTTTTTAATCTTATTTTGTTCTTTTGGGAACACATCATGGGTTGATCTATTGTTTTCCAGGAGAATTGTGGGTGTTGGGAGTCTTAGAGTGATTTATTCTCAAGAAATCTCAATTACACAACGTGTGATTTGATGAACACATGCCATGTGTTATCTGTATTCATCGAAGAGGATGTTTTTAGAAGTAAAAAGTGTGTATTTAAATATAAACAATGTATTATAATTTTCAATGTACCAAGTTATGTTGTTTTATACATGGGTAGGTGGATTATAGATAGTATACGCAGTGTACTCTTGGTACACCCCATGTAGTAGGAAATGGTCATGTGTCAATGTACTCAGGAAAACACCCCATGTGTGGGGTACATGGCCATGTATTAGTACACATCTAGAACACTTTTATTCGTTATACATTTACTTGTACATAGCCAGATTTCTTGTATTGTCTATCTATCTATGAAAAAGTACAAGGCCATGAGTAGCATTTGGAGTAAACAATGTGTACTCAGAAGTACACACCACGTACAATTCCGACAAAGGGTTTTTTTGATTCCTTGTGCCTAAAATTCATAATTGAACATGTGAGTAGATAAATATATGTATTTTTCTATGTAGATCACATTTGTGGAATACTTACAACTATTGGAGACCCTTTGGGTGGTGTTTTAACTAAGAGAGTATTTTTTGGGGATTCTTTTGTGGTTGTGGTTTTATAATCCTTCTCAGTGTTGGGTTGTGAGATGTGAAGTTGCGGTGAAGGCGTGATCTTATTGATCTCCTTGGATTAAATATTCTCAATGATTTTGGATAATATATTTTGGATAAAATCATGGAAGAAGAATCGACTATCTTCCAGGTTGGGATAATTTATTCAGTTTCTTGAGGATTAGGTTTAGTCACTTGAGGTTGGGATCGGTAAGAACCTTGTGTGTGGTTAGACATTTCTAGACATAGATTTTAGTTAGATGTTGTTGAGTATATTATGGGAGGAGTCTCATGGAACTATAATGAGGAATATTGTTATGAGTATTTCATTTCTTCAGGTTTCCATTTTGGGCTACTGTTATGTGGGTTGGAGCAAGGAGTCCAGCCACAATTCTTTTACACTGGCTTTGCCCGGGGTTTAGTTCTGTTTGAATATCCCCTTATATCGTGTCCCTCTTAAAATGTGGTTTTCTAGATAATTCCCTTCGGGGTGTGTATTGTTAGTATAAGGTTTTAGTAACCATGTTGGTTTGCCATTTTTTGGTTGATCGTGAGATGGTTGGTTCTTGTTTCAGTGGTTCGGGTTGGAGGGTGTAACACCCCACAATTTTATGAATTGTTTTATTGAATTAATTTATCTTTTAATTATATTCATCAATTAATGTGACAATATATATATATATATAAATATAATAATTTAATCATTTCATTCACATGGAACCATCATAGATTGTGCTATATGAAACAATAAATCTTCTTTCGCTACATTCAACATCAAACTATCATGTCCTACATGAAACACAGATGGGTCGTACATTACATGCAATACCTAGTTTCAATGAAACATCATTTTATTATTATAATTATTTAAACAATTTTTTTATAACCTATCTATTGAGATGTAGAAATAAAAATAGTAATATCTAATTTTAAAATATATTCATAATGATTTTCTATAATCATAACATATTTATTTTTAATGATATAATTGTTTTAAAGTCTTTATATGTCTAAAAATATTAATTTCTTGAATGAACAACATTTCATTTCATTCTATAAAAAGAAAAAAAATTATAATTTGTACAAATATAGTAATTGAATTTGATGAAATACACATTCTTTTTGAGATTATAATTTTGAAAATATCTTTTGGTGATTTTTTGTGATTTTTCTATGAAACGTCATCTTTTGATGAATATTGAATGATACATAATTTTAGTAAACAACTGCCTATTAGTTTAAATAATTATTAATTTTAATTTATACTTTAATTTTTCTATGGTCACATTAGATATATTACGAATCTATAAAAACAATTTGGATCAATATAATCAATTTCACTTTAAAATTTAATATAAATACTTAAAAAACGTTTGAAAAATTTTCTACTTTAAAAAATTTTATTTTGTCTCGTCTATGGTGTTATAATTAATCATAAATTTTCCTCTACCATGATTTGAACAATGAAAAGTAGACATACACAATTTTAAACAGTATAATATTTAGAGTCTAATTTTATCATGTTATTTTATTACAAAATAATATTAGTAAATGTGATTTTAATTAATCAAAATGATTAAAGTCAAATTTAGCTTAATTAGAGACTAAACCATAATACTTGGGAAAAATGACATAAAAAATTTTCAAACCCAATTTTATTGACATGTTTCGGCCATAAACCTACCATTATTTATTTTTAGGGCTTTTATTGATTTTTTATGTACGAACATGTGTACACAAAACTTGTTTTTAAAATTTACCAAGTGAGTCATTTTCCTTCTATATAATTGAAAACCACCTCTACCACTTCCTCACACTTCTCAAAAAATTTTGTAGAGATAATATCTTAAAAATACACTTCCAAAAATTATTCCATTCCTTATTGATGACTCCCTTTTGGAATAATGAAATCTAGGGAACCCTTTTGTCCTAATCCAAAAGGAGTTACCTGATTAAAAGGTTATGCATCTTCTTAAGCTCCTTTCCATTATTTTATTTCTCCACCCCCACTAGTTTTGTTAAATTATTTTACAAAAACTCTGTGTCATAGATATACTATAAATTTTTTATTGAATTTTTTTAAACAAAACATACCACATCTCCATTTAATGTGTAGAAAACCTACTACTTACATGTACGATGAACTACCACCACACTAAATAATGATTGATCATTTTTTCTTCAACACCCCTTTTAGAAAAAATTATTATTGATAATCTGTTTGGATATGTTATATATTATATTTTTTATTTCATCATTATTCTTTATTTCTTTTAAAAAATATGACATATTACATTCCGTTTTGTGTAAATACGATAATTTCATTTCAGAAAATGTGGAATATCGCCCCCTCAAAGTTATGTGGTTCTTTCACATAGAACATAGAATTTATTAAGGTTGGGTTTTTTTAATTTTATAATATATAAAATTATAATTCTACATTAATGATATAAGATAAATATATATATATTTAATTTTTCATTCATTCTTTCAATATGATAATAAAAATTGAAACAACGGTCATACTTACATATAATTTACAGTCTCCATGAACAGTGTATTATATTTCGTAATTTTATATTATATATATTTATGTAACAAAAATATAATGAATATAAATTATATTTATATCATGGTTTACAATTTTTAATAATTATATAAGTAAAAGTACTAAAGATATAAAAAATTAAGACACATGTGAAGAACCGAGGGAATATTAAAGGAATTGAAACCTTAACATTATATGGTCAATAGGAGGGTAATATAAGGTTTTAATAAAACTATATGTAGTATTAGATATCATAATATGGTTCGGTTAAAAATTTATAATAAATTTATTGTTATTATACAGGTGATTTTAATGAGTACTAAGAGAGTCAAGACACATGGAAATGAGATTTTATCTCACTTTTTATTTATGTGAGATACATGTTGTATTGACCACCCATTCCATTAGTGTAGAGTGTATACATCCCATCGATATATTAAAAGTTTATTATATTTAAATTCATGTGTATATACATTTCTATTATATTACCTTTACTTCATGATGTTTATGTTACAAAAGTTACCAAACCTATAATAATTTTTTGTCTCAATTTGCCTTCTTTGAGAATCAAATTTTTTATGGACCTAAATTTTTTTGATGAGTATATACATCCATTTTAATTTATAGATAATTAATATCCTAATTTTAATGATACGATAATATTAATTTCATTTCATTTTCTTTGATGGATAATACGATAACAAGTTACCAAGTGATGAGTATTTATTGAAACAATCATTAACTAATTCAAGATTGTTTATGTTTATTATTCTTATGATGAAATATTTTAACTCATGTGTAAAGAACATTCATAAAATTCATTCTCATATAATTATTCATGACATATTCAGGTATTGGTAACATTTTTGTACTATCTGGAACATACGATTGTTAAGAGATTATTTTTAAGAAAGCCTGACATTACCCTCTCCTTGGTCGGAAATCTATATTCCTATAAAACCATATTTATAAAAAAAAATTACAAAAAAATTACACTATTATATTTTATTAATTAAAATAAACTTTTACATATTTTTTAATTTACTAATGTTTTCAATGGAATATTCATGTCTCTTTTAAAACAATTCAATTTTCTTACCCTTATTTAGGGAAAAATGAATGATATTTTTATATCGTAGTACATGTACATATTTACTCGCCATAATTTATTTGAATAATAAATTCCAATGTTAAAAGATTATTTTTTAAAAAATTATTTTTAAAATAAATTTTTAAGGAAAATTGATTTCACAATTTTTTCAAGATCCTTTCACAAAATTTCACTTAAAAAGTTTTTGAAAATGTTATCAAGCCTTATTTATAAGTTTCAACAAGTTTTACGTTAAATGGTTTTAAGAAAGATCTCATGAATTGTTTTATTGATTAAAAATTGTTTTAAATAAAAATATTTTTAAAAAGTTTTGAAAATTATTATATATGTTTTCAAGAAAAAGGTTTTCCGAAGTGATTTCAAGTCTTGTTTATAAGATTTTGTGGTATTTTCAAATAAAATGATTTTCAAATGGTTTTTTGAATAAATTTTTTTTTCGAAGAATATATGATATTTCCTGAAAGAAAAGTGTTTGACAAATATTTCAAAATTATTTTCCTTTAAATATGACAAATATATATTATAATCATTCCTTTCTAAAAAAAGACTTATATGTTCAATTAATATTATTCTCTAAATGGGTTTCATCTGTTGTCATTATTTTTTATGAAACCTGTTTCTATTTGATGGGTCATATGTTTTTTTTAATATAATTTATCTTTCATGAGTTTTTTGTTTATCAAATCAATTTATCTTCGAAAAGTTATATTCTTTTGAACCTCACTTCTTTTCACAGGATGTGATTTAATACAATTATTAAAAGAAGCTATCTATTTTCAATTGGTTATAATGTGATGAAATGTTAATGATAACCCTTTAATATTATTTTTTATGATTTTTTATGAATCCCATCTATTTTTTATGGGTCATGAAATGATGAAAGTCATATTTTATTATAGAACATGTATCTACCATTTTTTAGGTGATTTGGGAGACTTATATCTTCCTCCAATGCATTGGGTAGTGATAAATGGTTTATGATCTCAAAGTGTTTCGCAAGAGGGAATACAATGCCTAAAACAATAGGGTATATGAGTGGAAATTTCATGAACCAAATAGAGTTGTACAATTGAGGACATCCCAAGACCAAAATAGTGGGTGCATAAGAGGACATCCCAAGCCCAAAATAAGAGAGTACATTGGATGACATACCAGGCCCGAAATAAGAGGGTGAAGGGAGAGAATCCCATACCAAAAGTCGGAACATGGTTGATTCACCCAAACCTAATACGTTACAATGACCATGGTAGGCCACCTTGGAAAGGATTATTATATGATTATGTGTTTTCGAAAATTCAATTTTTTATTCTTATGTTATTTTTTCATGGATTATGTTATCAATTTCATTATAATTCATTTATTATTACCCTAAAATCTTTATTTTGATATGTAATATATGGGGTGTGATCTTAAAGTGTTATACTAAATTTACATACCCTTTGGTTCATGTTATGCTAATGAATTTCCCTTATTTACACTTATTGAGAATATGAGCTCACAACTTTCTTATTTCTCCTTTCCCCAGGTTATAAAAAACTATTTTAGGCATAGGTACTCATAGAGGATATCTTTTTTTGATATTTTGTATATTTTTTCCTAAGATATAATATTTTTTTCCATGATTTCAAATACACTAGACTATTATGGCCATAAGGCATGTATTTTTGTAATGTAATGAATTTTCATAAAAAAATTATGTAACATCCATGTATGATAAAACAAGGTATCTATATTTTTTATTAATGGAAATAATTAGTAAAACAAAGAAAACTACGATGATAATACTTTAATGAGATATCCATGAATATTTATAAGTATGTATCTTAGGATGTCTCTAAGGAAAATATAAGGATGGGTTACCATTTAGAAAATTGTCATGTAATTTTTTTAAAGGATGGAGTGAGACGTTTCCAATAAATAGTTTCTTATATAGATACTTCAAGTGGGAATGGCTCTAAAATATTTGTACCTGGTGAAAATATATATGATGATATGTTTGAGACTTTACTTGTTGTAAATTAGTTCCGAAAAATGGGGCTTGCTGCACTATTGGTTTGACACTCTCTAGATATTTTCTTTGGGAATTCACAAATATCTTCATAAGAAGTCATAAAGGATTGAAATATAATATGGATATGAAAATCTATGTATGAACCTACGGTGTGATTGATTATGAATGTTTTCATGATTTAGACATCCAATAAGTAATTATTTTTCTTCACTTTATGGTTCCCTATGATGATAAGTAATGCTCACATTATGATTCCAGTATTATTCAATGGTGTAAACTGGAAGGAACTATATTTACATAATATTTGTTGGATGATTTGAAGATGATAAGTCAAGGCGGTGATCAATTGAGTGAAAGATGTTGTGATCATTCCTAATATGCTTTCATGAAACATGATTAACATTGTGTACCATCACCACCTCTCTAACTCTCCAAGGATAAGAAATAAAGAGTTTTATATGATTTCAAGTAATGGAAACCATGGAAGAAAGAATATTTTGTTTCCCATGTGTCAGGAATGTGGATAGAATCACCAATTTGAATGTCTTAGTGGAAAATAAGATGATTTACTATGGAAAGGAATGGCACAAAGCTAGTGACTGCATGAAAAAAATGAAGAGTTCGGTTAATGGAATGGATGTGAATGTTAGCCTGCCTATGGTACTATCAAATGAAGAATTCGTTAAATGTTCAAATTATGGGGATTATTAAAATCCATGTCCTATGTGGGTGGACCGTGAATAGAATCATCAATGTAGTACATGTAATTGTTTTAATTCTAATGACAATGAAACCCCAAATGACATGTGTTATTTATGTGGTGTTCTTCTAGAATTATTTACATTAAACATAGAAAATATTTATTAGATTATGTTTGAATACCAATAATACATGATTAATATTTCATATTCTATGAATTATCTATTAAGGTATATATTGATGAAGCCTCGATAATGATTAAATAATATGGATGGATTAATAAAGTATTTAAGCATTGTAATTCAAATATTATGCTATATGAATCAAGAAATGTATAAGTATTTTTAGAATAAGTTTTAATTAAGTATTGAAAAGTATATTTTTAATGGTGATAATGTCATATAAAAGTGATATTTTTTATTAAGGTAAATTAACCCTCAATGTAATAAAATATGTTGAGAAAATTTTATTTATCTTGGATAAAGAGTTCATTGATTTGAATAAAGTAAGTGTATAGCACTGATTACCCTTTATATGATTATTGATTGGTTAAAAATGTGGTCTATGTATTCATGGACTAAGTGAAAAACTTATTATATTTAAAATAAATATACATTAATGATTGGAATAATTATTCATGCATTTTTTTCCAAAGTAATTTATGGTAATTACATATATTATCATGTTTCAAGGGATTATAATATGATGTTATTCATATATTTGGAATAAGAGAACCAAGTAGTAATTTGTGATATATGGGGGATAAATAATGAGTTGAATTCATGAATATCATTCTATAGATATGAATATTTATGTTTCAGAAGGGTAATGCGATACAATATTTATCGAAATATTATGTCCAACCTTAGATTATGTTGGTAAGATAGAAGTGTAATCTCTATATTTGAGGATTTATGAAAATTGGATAGTCTGTTCAAACTATCTTTTTTCAGTGGTAACTAATGAAAAATGGGTTGGAGTATCATGGGTGTCATGATCTGTTAGTGCTTCAGGAATGAAATAGTATCCTTCCTTTTTTGAGAAAGAGGTGAAATAGATCACAGTTAAAAATTGCTGAGGTTGTCCAAAAATTGTTCAACTGTATCTTTACATGAAAATTATTTTAATTTAGATAAAATTATCTTGATACTAATATTTTATCATAGTACCTTTATTTCAGATGAATCATATGGTCCCTTAGTTCATCAAAAATTTATGGCTTTCAGATTGTTAACATTAGCCTAACCATTTTCCCAATAACTCACCACAAGAACATGATAGTTATATTTTTCTTTCTTTTCTAATATTCATTCCCAAACGGTATTATTATATGTGTAAAAATAGTTATATGTTACATTGGGTAACCATTATGGGTCCAGATGTAGCGCCCTAAGCTTCCACGACACGCTTCTCTTTTAAAAAGACAATAGCGTGTGTTGTACGCAACCTCCTGTTCTAACCCACCAAAATCAATAAAACTAGCCGTTATGAATAGTAATACCCACTTTTTGAAATTTTAGAAATTTTTTTCTTTCAAAATGGACTTCCTTTTTGGATTCAGAATATAGAAATTAGCTTAGGATGATTTTGTTTTCAAAAAACATTCATTTTTTGATGAATAGTGAAAAACACTATGTTATTGTTTAAAAATGATTGTTTAATTAAATATTTATTTATTTTATTGATTTTATTTTATGTCTAAATATATACAGAATATCTATATATGTTAAATTTAATTCATTGGAGTCAGTTTATAATAAATTTAGATATATAAAAATTTAATTGAACTTTTTACCGTCTTTTACCCACCTCCTTGGAGCATTTTAAAATTTACATAAAACATAATTTTACCCCTTCTGTGAGATGAATTTTAAAAATCTAAGAGACATAGTTAATATCTGTAAGTAAAATTTGGTTCAATATGATGAAAATAATTTTTGGTGAATAGTTTTATTTTATATTTATTTGCAACGGTTAAAAGTAAATAGGTTAATTAAGGGTAAAAATAATATTAGTATTACCCTAACACATGTTCTAATTCTATTGGATAGGTATAATTCAACCAAAAACAACCTTAGTAAAAAAATAAGATCCTCTTTGGTCCACCTGGATTATTTAGGACATTTATTATTATTTAATTCAAAACGTGTTAAAAAGTGTTAAATTCAGTGTTTGATAACTAAATAATTTTTAATATAGTGTTAAACGTAAGATATATTCGACTATAAATATTCTGTAGTAAGATAAAAATATTTCATAAATAATTTTATTTTATTTATATTTTTTAGACATTAAATAATTTAATTTATTTATGACACAATGATGATGCAGAAATGACATAATTAGTGAAATATTAAAATAATTGATATTATAAATATCCAAATAAATGTAATTTTAGATTTTTATGACTTCCACTAATTTTCTTGTTTAATATGACATATTGGGGTTGGTTAGGTTAATTTATTTCGAAGTAATAATTCTATTATGAATTTATCAAAAACAAAATACCAAATAGTGTCCATATTGACATTAATGATTTTTTAAATCAAATATTATATTATTAATTGATATTCTATTAATAAAAATATATGGTTAATCCAAAAGACATATATAATTATAGGTGTATCATTAATGAACCACTTGAGGTTCTCTTGGAAGTTTATAGTATGTTTGTTAACTATATAATATAAAAATACAAAGAGACATGGAAAATGTCAAACTATTTAACTAAGAGTTAAATCTGGAAGATAAGGTTAATCCAGTGAGACAAACATATCTAAAACATCTTGGTTGAGTGGTTTTCGACCCATACCAACCTTATCCTTTAAATAATTCATTTTTGAGCCATTAGAAACCGAATATTATTTTATTATAAAATAATATTTCTATCTTTTCTAAAGGTGCCCCTCACCCCTCTTATAAAAAGGCACTCCACCTTCTCTCTAATTCACATATTCAAATCCATTTGGCTTGGACAAACCATACATAAATACCTTATATATGGTCCTCCCTTCATCTTATAGGCCATACTTTATTCATAAAGACTACCTAATTATCCATTTTGATCATATCAAAAGGCAGAACCCAAATAAGAGGTAAATATTTCATCATCTCTTTCAAGTTCCTTTCTTCTTCCACATCCTCTTTCATTGTGGATTCCATTTAAAAAAATACAGTATCTTCTATATACTGTGATGTTATATTAAATATGGTACAACCATATTCATTATTCTATCCATCCTTTGAATGAAATTTCACTATATGTGTGTATGTACGGATTACTGTCTCCACATCGTGGTGTAATTGTTATTCAATACATTATTATTTGGATGAGTATAATAATGATGTGTAATTGATGTAAATTATAAATATAACATGATAATTATTATGAATATATGATATACTATCCAATTATATATTATATTAATATCAAAATATTGATGTTGTCGCTCGTGCGTACGTACGGATTACCGTCTCCACGAACGCGATGAGATTCATTCCCCATCGTATCCATTCAAGAATAATTTTCATTAGATGATTAAAATTATTGTTTCAAGACTTAATATTATTCTGAATATGAATAAGATACATTATATCTGTAATAAACATTACTAAAATAACAAGTCATATAAAGGAAAATGAATCAGTTAATAACTGAAATGACGATAATACTAATATATTATTAACAAAGCAATATTAGAAGATCATATATGATATCATATTAATTTATATGGTTTTTTTATAATTTAATAACAATTATTTCACCATTATACAGGAGGTTAACCTACCCTTGACAAAGGAAAATAACATGGTTATGGTTAATTTCTCAATCTCTTTATTATCCGAGGTTGTTTTTACGTAAGTATCTACTGAGACCTATTTATCATCCACATCCATGTTTCTTAAACATATATTCCAAAACATTCCTACTATTTACTAGACTATAGTTTGAAGTAATTTATACCTTTGTATGAATTTTTATAGAATGTTTTGAAAGGAATTTTTCTGTCTTTTTCCTACACGGTACATTATGAACTTTTCAAAAGAATTGAGGTAAAAATGTTTTTTTAACTTATACGGAGGGTGTGGCTATTGTTTACCATTATAACATCATCAAAGATTCCCTTACAATATTATAAGTATTTTTCCAAAATAAATTTTTTCTCTTATAATTATATAAATTATAAATGATTTCAAAAAAGATAGTGATATTTCTCTAAAAAGGTTTTGATTTCATCTTTGTCAACATCCTTTGATAGATTTCAAGATTATTTGAAGTTAATTTATTATGATACAAAACTTCCACATTGTATTGAATATTTTTTTTATTTTTTTGACTATGGATGTGTTATTTTTTTAACATTTTCTTTTATGGATAATGTATTGACATTTTTTATGCCAGTTTTAATACGAATGTTTATGTTATGTTCAAACCTTTTCATATGAGGAATTCATTAGACTTAGTAAGTGATGGGTGGAGCCCGCTATAGCCACACGATACAGCGGTAGGTCTCATGAGACAAACTAGTGTATTAGCATAAGGCCTTGAAAAAATATTATTTGTAGTCTTGGACCAAAGCCTTGACTATGTGGTTATTAAATTCTGGCATTTTTTATTCCATAATTATAAAAGTGGCTATTGATATTTTATGTTATTATTCGACTAGTAGAATATCCATGTGAGTATGTAAATAGCATTATTTTGACGTATATTTTCCATATTATGCTGACGTTTATGTTGAAAAGTCCTTTGATTTAGTTTAATACATTGCCTTAAATGATTTTTCTAATTTATGAATGTTTCCACTATTTTTTTATCCTTATAGAGCATTTGAGCTCACCATTTCAATGTTTTATTTTTCCCAGTATGAGAATAATTATATTATAACTGACCTGCAGGGATATTCTATGGGATCTCAGTGTTGTCAATGGAAACAATGTTGTTGTGGTTTTCCATTTTATGATGTAATGTAAACCTTATGAATGTTTCTAGTACTTCCAAGGCTAATGAACTAATCAGTCTTTCGAGACTTGATCTTTAGTGATCATGCCAATGATACGTAATAAAGCACCGACTCCGGGCTTCTAGGGTCAGGGCGTTACACCAGATCTCCATTTTCAAATTAATTTGTTGTATTAATTTTATGATGTGGGTTTATATGAAATGAACATTCTAGTATTAAATGATCGAAAAACAAGAATAATTTAAAGTGAGAAATTCATTTTAATGGGGGGTAGATTGTAAATCCCTCAGATTTTTTAGTAATACTTTTTTTTACAATTTTATCTTTTTATTGTATTTTTCATTTCACGTGACACTATAAATAATTATATATATATATATATTAAAAAACTAAGTAAAAAAATCCTTTAACAAAACACCAATTTGGATTGTGATACACACAATAATGAATTTTCTGGTGCTTTAGGTTACACTAACTCGGTACGCCCAACATGCAACCTCAACTTTTTATACATTAAACAAAATACTGAGTTTCTACGAAACATTATTTTATTTTTATAATTTTTTTCAATGAGTTAGTTATATAATAGTCATTAAAAATTAGCAATATTGATAGTAATTAAAAATTTTAAACTATTTATATAATGTTCTTATATAAATAAAACATATATACAATGAAAAAAATAATTTTTCGTAATTCCATTATATGTTTAAAAATAATATTTTCTCGAATGAACTGATTTCCATTTCCTTCTGTGAGGAATAGAAAAATTAATTTCAGACACATATAGAAATTATATTTAATAAAATAAACTTCATTTTTGAATTTAGAAGTATGAATTTAGCTTTGTGTGAATTTTTTTTCTCTAAGAAACATCATTTTTTGATTAATAGTGAAAATACTACATTTTAGTTAATAACTACATTTTCATTTAAATAATTATTAATTATAAATTATAATTTAATTTTTAAGTAAAAATTAGGTCAAATATATATATATATATAATTTTGGTAACAATAAAAAATATTAACTTTGAAATTGAATAAAAAAAATAACCTCATTTTTAACATTTTTGAATCATTATACAGGAGGTTTGGACACTTACGAAACAAATCGGACCTAAGGTAAAGGAAATATCACAATCTCATTTTTATCCGAGATTGTTTATACTATGGAATTTACTGGGGGTGTATTTTATCTTCCACATCCGTGTTTCCTCAATATGTAATATTATTTCCATCCACCTACAATTGTTTAAATCCAATTTTACATTTCAGTGAGTTTTTAGTAAAAGATATGAAAGGAATCTTTTGTCATTTTTCGTACGAGGTACTTTTTGACTTTTCCGACGAAAGTACGAGAAGAATGTTTTTTTAACTTATACGACATGAATGGATTTCTAGAACATTATTTCCATGAAGCTTCCTTTACATGTTTTCAAGATTATTTTTAATCAACTTATTTTAGTTCAAAATTATATGACATGTTAAGAAAGAAAAATGATTTTAAAGTAGAAAGGATATTTTCCTCAAGAATGGAGTTCAAGTGTTTTATCAAAATTATTTTCCATCTATTATAATATAGGGTTCTGTTTATATCCCTATTAATACATTGATTTGAGTATGTTGTGATGGAATTATTTTTATGAATTCCTTTATCCTATATGAATTGTTTTATGATGTCACGATGTTTAAGAATCCCATTTTTATTACATGGGTTATGCAATGATGTATGATTTATAATTTTGTGGCACACATAAGAATGGTATAATTATTATATGGGTGGGAACTATATCTCCCTCCAATGCATTGGGTAAAGATTTTTATATCTCATGAGATAGACGTGGATGGAATGCCAGGTTAAACCGGTTCAGTGAAACAAGACTAAAACGAGGAATGAACTCGGTTCATAAATAGACTTTGTCCACTAAGATAGTCTTGGAAATGAGTCTTGACTAATAAGAAATGATTATCTATGATTATGTGTGTATGCCAAAAAGTTTCATGTTTTATGTTATGATTATTGTGATTACATTTCACTACCATGATTTATCCCATCTTATGAAATTTTGATCTCTTTTGCAGGGTAAGATTTCCAAAATGTTATGTTCTTATGAATATGATGTGATTGATATTTCTTTTGTTTACCCTTAATGAGAAATTGAGCTCACCCTTTTGTATGTTTTCTTTCCCCAGGTCAGGAAGAAGGTTATTAAGTAAGATATGCCAAAAGAGACTATAGATATGATGAAATAAATGGGAGACAGTGTAGACTCTTTATGAACAAGTTGTTTATGTTTCCCAGTTTCTAAAGACACTATACCTATACAGTCCTTGCATGGTTTTGTTATATGTTTTAATAAGTTTAATTCAATTTTGAAGTACTAACAATGTATGTAAAGTATGGGTCCTTATAGTTGGTATCAGAGAAAAGGTATAGTCAACCTTTGGAAACTAGGATGTGAAAGCCTTAGTAAGAATCCTAAGGATAAGTCTATTCATAGAACATAATCTTAGTGTTTTAGAAATGGCCATGAATAACCTAGGATAAGACCTTAAGTGTGAAATTTTATTCTTGATTATGTGGTTTTACTATTATAATTAGTGTTTCTTACACTATTATTCTTGGTATTAGTCAATGGCTGGAACCCAAAGGAACTATGTTAATGCAGAATGCAACGGGCAATGCAATGATTGTCCCCCTGAGAAACAAAACGCTATGGGGGCTGCAATGAAAAATCTTGTAGCCATGCTCACACAACTTTCTCAAGCTATGAATCATGCAGGACTTCAAAACTAGAAAAGGAAGGAGCAAAATTCTATTGAATCCTTTATGAGACAGTGTCCACCTTCATTCAGCGGGTCTACTGATCCATTAGTTGGTGAACAATGGATCAGTACTACTGAAAAGATATTTTTAGTTCTTCAATGTTCTGAACATGATAAAGTCATCATAGTAGTGTATCATTTGGAAGGTGATTCTGATCAATGGTGGAATCATATCAAGAATATGAGGCCAAGTGATGAAATTGAGTCCATGGAATGGGATGAGTTCAAGAACTTATTTTTCAATAAGTACATACCTTGTATTCTCCGAACAAGGATGGATAAAGAGTTTCTTGAACTAAAGCAAAAGGATGATGAATTTGTTGGTACCTATGAAGCAAATTTTACAAGACTTGCAAGGTACGCTTCTGGTATTATTATCCAACTTGAGCGTAAGATCGATCGATTCTTTAGGGGAATAAAACCAATTCTTCAAAGGGCGCTATCCATAAGGGACTTCAATAGCTATGAGGAAATCGTTCGATGTGCTCTCAAAGTTGATATGGATATTGGAGTAACCCATCAATCATATGGGTTTGGGAAGAAGAGGAAAATGGAATTAAAAGGAAAATATAAAGAGCACACTGAAAAGAAGAGGAGTTTTCTCTTATGCTCAAAGTGTGGAAAAAAACATGGAGGGAGTTGTCTTAAAGGGACAAGTAAATGATTAAAATGTGGAAAGGAAGGTCATCGGGCATTTGAATGCCGCAGTGATGGGAGGAAGATGTCTACTGATGCGAACAATGACAAGGCTACACAGAGTGCACCTCCTACACTTCAATGTTACAAGTGCAAGGAAATGGGGCATTATGCCAATCAATGCCCTAATCCAAGGGTTGTTGATGATGATCGATTTCAACAAACTCTTAATGCTAAAGACAAAGGAAAGTCACATGCAATTTCTACCAGCAATGTGGAGTATGATAACGAAGTGGTGAAAGGTACGCTTACCATCCACTATATTGTAGAAAATGTTTTATTTGATTTTGGATCCACCCACTCCTTTATTTCTGAAGAATTTTCTGAGGGTATCATCATATTACCTCAACAATTATATGTTGAGTTAGCTGTGACAACCCCTAATGGCACAACAGTCGCATCAAAAGTTTATAATTCTTCTCCGATTGAATTTTATGGTAATGTGCTTCCTGAAAATCTTATGATCATCCCTATAGTGGAATTTGATGTGATTCTTGGCATGGATTGGCTTTCTCTATATGGATCTCAAATCAATTGCCAAAGAACGGAAGTCACATTTCATATTCCAGATCAATCATTGATCTTCTATCGATGCAAGGATGAACATAAACTTCCAGTGGAAATTTATTCCATCTTATGGGTCTTGATTCCACTAAATTAAGGTTATTTATCTCAAATGGTTGGTGAGAAACTCACGATTTAGAATATTCCCATTGTATGGGAGTTTGTTGATGTCTTTCCGGAGGAATTTTTGGGTCTTCCAACAAATCGTGAAGTTGAGTTTTCAATAGAACTCATACCGGGTGCTTTACCTATTTCAAACACACCTTATAGAATGGCCCCAATTGAGTTGCAGGAATTGAAGAAGAAACTCCAAGATAATCTTGATAAGGGGTTCATACGCCCTAGTGTGTCACCTTGGGGAGCACCTGTTCTGTTTGTTAAGAAGAAAGATGGATCAATGAGACACTGCATTGATTATCGAGAACTTAACAAGATCACTATCAAGAACAAATATCCTCTCCCGCGCATTGATGAAATATTTGACCAACTACGCGGAGCTCAATACTTTTCCAAGATTGATCTTCGTTCAGGGTGTCATCAATTAAGGGTCAGAAGGGAGGATATACCAAATATGGCTTTCCGTACAAGGTATGGACACTATGAATTTATAGTGATGCCATTTGGTCTTACTAATGCTCCTTATATCTTCATGGATCTAATTAATAGAGTCTTTAGAGACTATCTTGATCAGTTTGTGGTAGTCTTTATAGACGATATTCTTGTATATTCAATGAGCAAGGAAGAACATGAATATCACTTGAGAATTATATTGAAGACCCTAAGAAAGGAGAAGCATTATGCCAAATTTAACAAGTGTGAATTTTGGCTTCAAAAAGATTCATTTTTGGGTCACATAATCTCAAAAGAGGGGATATATGTGGATCCAGCAAAAACCGAGTTTATCGAAAGATGGTCGAGACCAACAACAGTAACTGAGATCCGATGTTTTCTTGGTTTGGCTGGATATTATTGACGTTTTCTGATAGATTTTTCATGATTATCTAATCCACTTACCAGGTTGACTCTGAAAGGAGTTAATTTTGTTTGGACGGAGGAATGTGAAGATATTTTCAAGTAGTTGAAATGAAGCTTATCTAGTGCACCTATGCTCACACTACCTTGTACTAGAGAAAGGTTTGTGATATATAGTGATGAATCCAAGAAGGTATTGGGCTGTGTTCTTATGTAAAATGATATGGTGATAGCTTATGCCTCACGAAAGATGAAAATCCATGAGCAAAATTACCCAACTAATGATTTGGAGTTAGCTCTGGTAATCTTTGCATTAAAGATTTGGAGTCATTATCTTTATGGAGAAAGGTGTGACATTTATACTGATCATAAAAGTTTAAATTACATTTTCACACAAAAGGAGCTGAATATGCGCCAAAGAAGATGGTTGGAGCTGATTAAGGATTATGACTGCTCAATTCATTACCACCTTGGGAAGCGACCAAGGTGGCAGATTCATTAAGTCGACAAGACCATGCCAGTTTATCCATGATGAGGATCACAAAAGATCCAATATTTATGGATTTACAAAGGATGGATCTTGGAATTATAATGAAAGGGGGAAATAGTATCTTTCTCAAATGAATGTTCAACCATCAATACATGTTATGATTAAAGAGGCACAGAAAGAAGATGTAGACTTACAAAAGAAGGTGAGAAATGTTCCTGAATTCAACCTTGATTGTGATGGGATAATAAAGTTCAGGAATTAGGTTTGTGTTCCTCCCATCCTTGAATTAAAGAAGGAGTTGCTGGATGAGGCTCATAGTTCTTCATTATCTATTCATCCTGGAAGCAAAAAGATGTATAAGGACCTAAAAGAGTACTTCTGGTGGGATGGAATGAAAAGAGATGTTGCCGAATATGTCTCTCGATGCTTGGTTTGACAGCAAGTTAAAGCTGAGAGACAGAAGTCTAAGGGGATGATACAACCATTACCCATACCCGAATGGAAATGGGAAAACATCACTATGGACTTTGTCACAGGACTTCCTAAAACATCCAAAGGAAATAATGCAATCTGGGTCATAGTTGATCGTCTTACAAAGTCTGCACACTTTATTTCTATTAGAGATGATTTCTCTCTGGATCAGGATGCTAGGATACATGTAAAGGAAGTGGTAAGATTTCATGGTGTAACACTTTCTATTATATCTGATCGTGATCCGAGGTTTACCTCAAAGTTCGGGTGATGTCTTCAGCATACTCTAGATACAGAGTTGAGTTTCAGCACTGCTTATCATCCTTAGACAGACGGTCAGTCTGAGAGGACAATTCAGACTCTAGAAGATATGTTGAGAGCTTGCTATATGGATTTCAAATGTGGTTGGGATCAACACCTACCTTTGGTGGAATTTTCATATAATAATAGCTTTCACTCTAGTATTCAGATGGATCCTTATGAAGCACTCTATGGAAAGAAATACTGGATTCCAACTTGCTGGGATGAAGTTGGGGAAAGAAAGCTATTAGGACCTGATCTTGTTGATGAGATGGCAGAAAAGGTCCGATCTATTCAGCAACACATATGAGCAGCTCAGATTCGACAAAATATTTATGCCGACAACCGAAGAAAAGTCTTAGAGTTTGAAGTGGGTGATAAAGTTTTCTTACGAATATCTCCTTGGAAAAGAGTAATGATATTTGGAAAGAAGGGAAAGTTGAGCCCTAGGTATATCGGTTCATTCGAAATACTAGATCATGTTGGGAAGGTAGCTTACCGATTGAAGATTCCACCGAATCTCTCTGAAGTTCACGATGTGTTTTATGTATCTCTCCTGAGAAAGTACATACCTGATCCTTCACATGTACTCATCTCAGATGTTGTACCGCTGAAACGAGATCTTTCTTATGAAGAATAGCCGATAGAGATTCTCGATCTTAGTGAAAAAGTCCTACAGAACAAGACCACTCGCTTGGTGAAAGTTTTATGGAGGAACCACGAATTAGAAGAAGCTACATGGGAGCTTGAGGATATTATGAGGGAGAGGTATCCTCATCTGTTTGTTACAAGTGACGAATTTCGAGGGCGAAATTTATTTTAAGGGGGGTAGAATGTAACACCCGAGACTTTTATAAGAAATATTATGTTTTTATTTAATATAAATCATCAAAGGAATAATTCACTACACACAACACTATCTTGGCTTTCTTTACACGCAATCACGACCTTCCTTGATAGCTTGCGTCGTACGCAATACCGAGTTTCACTAAACAACGACATGCTTTTAAAACATTATTAAAACTACCCATTATGAATAGTAATACCAAATTTTTGAAATTTTGTAATCTTTATTTTTCAAAATGGACTTCATTTTTTGATTCGAAATATCGAAATTACCTTAGGGTGAAATTTTGGTATTTTTCTGAAAACATTCAATTTTTAATGAATAGTGAAAACACTGGGTTACTATTTAAAAACCGACTTTTTATTTAAATAATTATTTATTTTTTTTAAATTTATTTTAGGTCAAAATTGATACGTAATACCTATATAAGTTCAATGCAATTCATTGAAGTCATTTTATAATAATTTTAGATATATAAAAATTTTATTGAACTTTTCACCGTCTTTTACCCACCTCCTAGGAGAATTTGCAAATTTACATAAAAAAAATTTACCGCTTTTATGAATGGAATTTCAAAAATCCGAGAGACACGGTTGATTTCAGTAAGTAAAATGTGGTTCAATGAGATGAAAATAATTTTTGGTGAATAGTAACTTTTTATTTTTTTTTACCACGGTTAAAAGTAAATAGGGTAATTAAGGGTAAAAATGTTATTATTATTACCCTAACACATGTCCTAATTCTATTGGATAAGTGTAATTCGACCAAAAACAACCTTAGGAATAAAATATGACCATTTAGGCCCACTTGGATTAGATTAGGACATTTATTTTTAATTTATTTAAAGAAGGGTTTAAATAGTTAAAATCAAAGTTTAATAAGTAAATAATTTTTAATATTGGGTTATACATAAGATATATTCGACTATAAATATTCATTAGAAATATAAATAAATTTCCTACATAATGGTATTTTATTTTTAATTTTTAGACATTAAATATTTTAATTTATTTATGACACAAAGATGATGCAGTAATTAGCTTATTAATGAAATATTGACATAATTGATGTTATAAATACCCAAATAAATGTAACGTGAGACTTTTTATGAATTCCACTAATTTTCTAGGTTAATATGACATGTTAGTATTGATTTAAGTAACTTTTTTTTAGAACAAATCATTCTTTTATAATTTTTTAAAAAATCAATTACTAAATAGTGTCAAAATTGACATAAAAACGTTTTTAAAACAAATAGTATATTATTAATTGTTATTTTATTCCTAAAAATATACGGTTAGGCCAAATGACTTAGATAAAGTTATATATATTAATAATAAACAAATTGGGGTTCGTTTGGCTGGTTATAGTTTGTTTATTAACCTTATAGTGTAATAACACAAAAATACACTATAAAGTAAAATTATCTAACTTAAAGTTAAATATAAATGATATGGTTAAAATAGTAAACTAAACATGTACAAATTCTACTGGATGAGGGTATTTCGACCCATCCCCACCATAGGCTCGAAATAAATCAATTTGGAGCTATTTAAAACCGAATATGGCTTTATAATAAAATAATATTTTTTGTTTTTCCAAAGGTGCCCCTCTCCTCCCTTATAAAAGGGCACCTCCTCCCTCTCTTCCCCACACCACTTTGAGACATCACGCTAAGCCAAACCCTACCAATTTATCCTCTCCACTTCCCTAGAAACATCCTAGAGGTCCTGGTCTTCTTCAAAGACCAATTTTAATGCCCTAAAAGGTGGTCTTAAAGAAGCGCTTCAAAGAAGAGATAATGTCTGTTACCGATTCTTTCAACATTATTTATTCTTCCACTTCTTCCTCTTTAGTTGTTTCATTATGAATTAAAAACATCAGTATCACTCATATACTAAGATGTTATTATATGTATGAAACAACCCTATTTCACCACCTATCCATCCTACGGAAAACGAAATCACCACGCGTGTGTACGTACGGAATACCGTCTCCACGCCGTGGTGTAATCTATTTTCCACCACCACCATATTTGGTTGTGTATAATGGTGTAAATAATGAATATATATTATTATTATAAAGTTATATTGATTCTGAAATAGAATACATACACTCTAATACAATTCCATGATCATGGGAACGATATCACCGCTCATGCGTACGTACGGAATACCGTCTCCACGATGTGATGTGACTTGTTCTACATGATTTTCGTTGCATAATGATTACATAAATGAATTGAGTGAATAAATATGATACATATTACACTAATAAAATTCTGGAAATGAGGTATCTATAACCTAAAAAGAAGAATAAGAATTTATTTGACAAAACACGCATAAGAACAAAAATTAATAAACACCCGAATAACAAGTAGCAATGAAATATTACTAATAATAATCTATAAATATGACCATATATGATATCATAACAATGAGTATGATTCTGGAATAAGTCAATGGCATTATTTAAATCAATATATAGGATCTTCGGACACTTACGAAGCATATCGGACCTATGGAAAGGGAAATATCACAATCTCATTTTTATCCGAGATTGTTTATACTTTGGAATTTACTGGGGTTGTATTTTATCATCGACGTCCATTTTTCCTCAATATGTAATATTATTTCCATCCACATACAATTTTTTAAATCCAATTTTACCTTTTTTGGAGTTTTTAGTAAAAGATATGAAAGGAATCATTTGTCATTTTTCGTATGAGGTACTTTTTGACTTTTCCAACAAAAGTACGAGAAGAATGTTTTTTTAACTTATACGGCATGAATGGATTTTCAGATCATTATTTCCATGAATCTTACTTTACAAGTTTTCAAGTTTATTTTTAATCAACTTCTTTTATTTCAAAATTATATGAAATGTTAAGAAAGATAATTTTTTTAAAGTAGAAAGGATATTTTCCTCAAGAATGGAGTTCAAGTGTTTTATCAAAATTATTCTCCATCAAAGATAATATAGGGTTCTGTTACTATCTCTATTATTACATTTATTTGATTATATTATGATTGAATTATTTTTATTAATTCCTTTATCTTATATGAATTGTTTTATGATGTCACGATGTTTAAGAATCCCATTTTTATTACATTGGTTATGCAATGATGTATGATTTATGATTTTGTGGAACACATAAGAATGGTATCATTATGAGATGGGTGGGACCTATATCTCCCTCCAATGAATTGGGTAAAGATTTTTATATCTCATGAGATAGACATGGCTGGAACATCAGGTTAAACTGGTTCAGTGAAACAGGACTGAAATTACGAATGAACTCGGTTCAGAAATGGACTTTGTCCACTAAGATAGTCTTGGAAATGAGTCTTGACTAATAAGAAATGATTCTCTATGATTATATGTGTATTCCACAAAGTTTCATGTTTTTTGTTATGATTTTTGTGATTAAGTTTCACTACCATTATTTATCCCATGTTATGAAATTTTGATCTCTTTTGCAGGGTAAGATTTCCAAAATGTTATGTTCTTATGAATATGATGTGATTGATTTTTTTTACCCTTACTGAGCATTTGAGATCACCCTTTTGTATGTTTTCTTTCCCCGTTTCAGGAAGAAGGTTATTAAGTAAGATATGCTAAAAGGGACAATAGATATGATGAAATAAATGGGAGACATTGTAGACGCTTTATGAACCAGTTGTTTATGTTTCCTAGTTTCTGAAGACATTATACCTATACGGTCATTTCATGGTTTTGTTATATGTTGTAATAAGTGTACATCAATTTTGAAGTACTAACAATGTATGTAAATTATGGGTCGTTATAACGGGTCTCACCTTGATGAGGTTTATGGAGATTGGGTTGGGGTGGCAAGTTATCACCAAGGTTCATTGGACCCTTCCAGGTCCCCAGCAGAGAAGGCGAGGTGGCTTACTATCTAGCTCTTCCACCTCAATTTCCCCGGGTGCACGGCATTTTTCATGTTTCACAGCTGAGAAGTTACGTGCATGACCCGACTCACATCATAGACTGGGGCGAGCTCGACATCAACGAAGGGGAGACTTTCTCGGAGGTTTCAGTGGAGATTGAGGATCAACTGAATAGAGTCCTTCGTGGTCGGTCGATACCACTTATGCGTGTACGGTGGTAGCATGGGAACCTCTTATACAACACATGGTATCAGAAGGCTCAGATTCATGCTCATTACCCCTATTTGATTCCCTATTTTTGAGTTTGGGATATCGATGACACAAAGCCCTGAGGTGGGGAGAATTTAATGACCCGAAAAATCCCATTTAATTTTTTTTTAAATTACATGGAATTGTTCCCACTCTGAAATTTCTGACGACGTGTTATTATGAGTCCTGGAGTGATCGGAATGTTTTTCTGAAGTTTCTTTATGCGTTCAGTGTGTTCTTGAGTGGGTTTTGGTAACTTCTAAATCAGTGCTCAAAATCGAATTTTGAGGGCACCGTTGAACTCGAAGCACCGATGAATATTTAGTGAGACCTTCAACATAGCTGCATTCAGCTAGAGCATTGGTTGAGTTTTCACCTGCGTGGTTTTTTTTCTTAAGAATTAAAATATAAATAATATACATGACCAATATTTTATTTTTATTCAAATTTATTTGAATTTATGTGGGGTCTGCATCTCCACATTAATTCAAGTAACTCCTCCCTTAATTAATTCGTGGAGGAGACTTCTTAGTTGGAGAGGAGGATCCACTGGAGAAAGATATCATTCCTTATCCATTATCCACCACCATTCACCTTCTTCTTAAACCATGCTGAAGAAGTGAGAGGCACAAACTTTGGAGGGAAGAACATCCACCACCGACGACGTACAATCTTTTTCTGGATCAAAGGAGGAGAAGTCGCTCGGGTAGAACGCCACCAACGACGATGCCATCTTCCATCATCAATGAACGAAAAATGATGTAGGGGTAATTTTGATTGATTTCGATCTTCACTTTTCATCATTGTTGAGCTTCGATAATAGTTGTTTACTATCACACTAATGTGGAGGGTGAGGGTTGAACAAGCACGAATCAACAACCCTCCATTGGTTCTCATTCATTGAAGGCGGTGGCGGTGCAACGAAGCTGCCGGAGGAACGGGCCGCGGCGGACGGGCCGCGGTGGTACACGCGGAGACTGGAAATGGCCAGCTGTAGAACAAGATAGTGGCACATAGGCCACCATAGGGGCGAGGTGTCGTCACGCTGCATGGAGAACTGGGTCGTAGCCAAGCGGGCCGCGGCAGTGCCAAATGGGCTTGGTGCCATCGCACTGCGCCGGAGGAAGGACCCACAACAATGCATGCCATGACGGTCGGAAGGGATGGATGCGGCGCCATCGCGCCCCACCGGCGAAGAACCACAGACAAGGGCTACGGCATACGGAGGAGGGAAACAAGAAGGCATGCTACAGGTAGGACATAAAGGGTCCTGTGGTTACCGGGCCGGCTCCATGCGTCGGTCGTTGCAGAATACGGGGTTTATAACCCCCCTGATTTCTAGGATGGGCCCCACAGGGCGCTGCACCTACCTGGCACCCCCACTGACCATGTGGGCCGGCATGGCAGGGCCTCCCCCGCCCCACCCACGGGCTGGGCCACTAAGCCCCATCGGTGCGGGCCACCAACGCTGGTCGGGCCACCCGTGGGCCGAGCCGCCGCGCTGGGCCTGTGCGGGCCGGTTCCGGTAGGGTGAGTTAGACTCACGGACCTGGTCAGACCCTGGTCCAGATCTAGAACTAGGTCGGGTCAGGCCGAACCTTGTCGGTTGATGTCGGTCCAGCTGGGTCGGACCGGACCCGGACCCTGTTCTCATCCATTTCACCCTTTTTCCCATATCTTGGGCTACAGGTGTGCGATTGAAGAACCGTCTACGCTGATGAGAATCATGTAATGAGCCGGTTATTTTAGCCTACCCCACTCAAGGTTTGGACGCAGTTGGCATATGGCTGGGTTGGATTGAACCTAAATCCAACCGGTCCCTTGGAGCAGAATCGCTAATAACTCACAGAATGAGCGTCCAATTGATGCTCCATCTGTCGCGTTGGATTCTTGATAATGAGAGAGAACTACGGGATACATCAAATCGAGACATTGTGGTAGTTGATGAATCAAATCTTGTCATTAGGAGTGGATCCTCCAGGAATCAAACATGTTGTGTGCGGGAACCCTATGGCTGGATGCGACTGAGATGATAAGATCCTAAGTGGACCTAATACTGTACCAGGATCCTCCGTGGGTCCGACAGCAACGATACTGGACAGGGATCTTCCATGGGTTCAACAGTGATGATACTAGATCGGGATACTCTGTGGGTTCTACAGTGATGACTTCTATACTAGGATCCTCTGTGGGTTCAACAGCGTTGATACTGCTCTAGGATCCTATGTGGGCTCGACAGAGGAGATGATTCAGTGGATATATCTAATAATCTCTACCCCTCTACTTGAGTTAAATACTTGTGTGATCTGAGTCTTGACTTTATGTTTTTATCATCCAGATGATTGAGTTTACTTCTTCTGTGGAATGGGTTGTGTTTGGGCTCGAGTGTTGGAGCCAGACTATGATTGGTAACCTAGTTATATGTATGGCCATATACCTAAGTAGGGATGGTTGATACTTTGTGACTATATCTTACTACTATGGTTTATCCTTAGTAGATACTGGGAGACCTTTGGGGGTTTTGGGGTCCCTTACTGAGTATCGTTATACTCACCCCTGCATGGGATTCACCTGCATCTTGTTGTGTTCTGTGCAGATGACGATCAGTAGTGATCGAGGGTGAGGGAGCCGGATGGGAGATTTCTCAAATCTGGACTAGAAGGAACGTACCTCTGGGACGTTTTTTTCTATATCTATACCTACCCTTCAAGTAGTATTTTCCAGAGGATGATCTAGGAGTTGCTTATCATTTTACTTGTACTTGTAAGTGTTGTTCAGTTGGGTTTGTATACTGGCCCACTTACTTTCAGAACACTTATTTTCTATATTGGTACTTGTTGCTTTTACTGCTTGTTTTCAGACTGTGTGTGTTACAATTTTAAAGGAAATTCCTTTCATTTTTATCAGGGATTCTCCATTGGTGATAGTCTCCATCCCATGGCCTATGGAAGGCAGGCTTGGGGTAGTCACGACCCAGGCCTCGAGGACGAGTCATGAAAAAATTAATTATAAATTGTATGTTAAAGAACCAATATCGGGGATTATATGGTTTTTATTCATTAATTTATAATGATAAATACCAATAAACCTAACGAAATACATTATGGTGCATTATATTGACACACATATATTTTTCCATAACATATAAATCATATTGATGGAAACACATATTAATTTATGAGTATTTATTAATCATTTCTCCACGATAGAATATGTTTATAGTTTTCAATTATGTTTTATCATTAATTAATATAAAAGTAAAAAAATCATGTTTTTTACACCATCATGTATTCAATACCAAGGAAATTAAAAGATTAAAATGGATACACTTTGTGTAACTGAAAATTACCAAACATGTACCCAAATTCACTACATAGAGATGATCTATGAAGAATCACAACACATGATCTGGGGAAGAGTACATGGAACCATTAAAATTCCTATGTTGAACATCCAAATGGCACATAATTTATTATTTAAATATTTTTTATCTAGAATATACATTTTATATCTTCACATGGTTTGGTCTTCAAGGAACATGAAAGCCATGTGGTAAAAGTACAAAACATGTATTTCTTACACTGTATAATGACATAAATAAAGTAAATATTTTCCACATGTTATTACACTATGTATTTATATCTTACACATCATATAACATAAACATTTTTTATGGATTACACACTAAGTCGATAGGTATGTATCCCAGACCACTATAGAAATGGGTACATGGCGTGTATCTGGTTGTACATGCATGAAAGTAGTACATTCTTATATGTGATATATATAGATCCAATATATATATAATGAAAACTAATTTCCCATAATAAATATTACATACAACATTAAATAAAACTAAATGGTATGTAAATGCGTTACACAACACCTAATATGGTTTTACAAAATATTAATTTACAAATTAATTTCTATTTCAATTTTGGAACTACAAAAAATGTATTTTCATGAAACATATTGTGTTTTTTATATGCCTTAAGATAGTACACTCCATGTATATTAACATGTTATATGTGTCATGAATACTAATATGACTACTTATCTTGACACATGGAACTACACGCCATGTAATAATGTGACATTCCATGTATGCAACATGTTTTGTAAGTATACAATACAAGATATGGACCATATGAGACACTGTGTTGTTCTTAGTGGTTCATGTTGTGTTGCATCCAATACCTGTCATGTAATTAATTAATTTTAAATTTAATTAAATCATATAATTTATTTTAAATTAAAGGTAATGAGAATCTTTCAAACTATTTATATGGACACAAAAGTTAAATGAATTAATTAACTAATTATATAATTAATTTTTTAAATAGAGGGATTTATCTAAGTAAGGAATGAATTGAAATGAATAATATATAACTTTAAATGACTTATCATTTCATGCATGTATGATCATGATCTTGAACAACCTATGTATTTGTTATATTTATTTTAATTTAATTATTATTTCATGGATTTTTTATAATAATTATTAAATTAAAATGGCGATCTATGTATCATTCCCTCCTCTAAATTATTTTTGGTATTGTGTTTCCAGGGTTCATTTTATATAACCCAATACACATGGTTATCCTATTATATTTGTGAGTAAATAATTTGTAATGTATGAATCTACAAAATAAGTGTAGTCAGTTTATGTTTGGAGGAGAGGAAAAACCTACCAAAAAGATAGAAAGGTAAATATGTAGAATAATACAACTCCAACCAATAATTTGTTTGTGGAGTTTTCCCCTATATTCAAATGTTATTTTATAATACTATTACGAAATTAATCAATAGAAAATTTAATGATCATTCTAGATTTATTTATTTAAATACTATTGATTCCATTGTTATTTATTTATTTTTTCTATTATTTATCGTGATCATATAAAATAAATTAATTAACTATCATATAATATGGAATAATGTAAACTGGTTATGTGAAAATTATATTATTATGTATGGTAAAAATCTTAATTAAAATCTACATAGTATTAACAATAATTTTAAAAAATAGAATTAAAAATATATATACATATGTATAAAAATCCCTTAATGAAAATAATATGTCGGTATGGCCATCCATTAATTTAATAAAATAAAACTATGGTTCAAAGGGATATTCTTGCCTCTATCAGAGTGATTTCATTTATTATAGAGTTTTAAATAAATCTGAATGACTAAACCTATATTCCATCAAGGGATGACTGCCTCTATAAGACTATAATGTAATAGTGGAAAATTTCTATGAAAACCTATGTCAAGGATTTGAATATTGTGAGTCCACTCAACAGATTAAGGAGGTGTGAGTTAATGAAAATTTAAAGAAATTCCTTCTGAAATACCTATAAATAAATATCAAAACCCTTTTATGGGTTATGATAAGGGATGTGTTGGATTTTTTCCTCTAGAATATACACATGATAGGATATTTCAAATCCAATTGTGTGTGATATTTTGATTTTATAAAATTGTGGGAGACTAATAAGTAAAATTTATTATTCCATATTTCTGAATGAAGATAAATAATTAAAAATTGACTTATAATAGTGTTATATGGAATTAAATATGTCTCCAACATTATCACTTTGTTCAATTTTGGATTAATAAAACTATATTACCAAAAGTAACTTTCAGGAGTGGTAGATGAGTTATCATATTATGTTACTCCAATAACGAAAGAATTATGTGTTGCACTCCCCTATGAGTGACTCTACTTATAAACATGCGACTAATTTAGTGATATGTATATTCCTGATACATCTAGATTTTGTGTTAAATGTGTTCTTTTTTATGAAATCATCTATATCAAGTCATCTTTATAATGTACCCAAACATTTGGATGCATACTCTATGTTGTATCACGTTAGTGATCTCCATCGTGATAAGATTATTAAAGAGTGGTATCAGATCCTTAATGAACTCTTCATGTGTATGCTTGGATAATGATATCCAACTATACCTCATGTAGTAACAATTATTGTTTATATTGATTGTTTAAACCTCTTTGGTTTTAAACAAGTTAATGAGTTGTGTTCCAATATCTTAATTTCTTTAATACCCCAAAGTTAATCTGAATTTATTTTGAATTATAATATGAAGCATACTGATAAGTCACTCCTAGATCATATTATCATTATTTTACTAGTTAATAAAGATATGAGGAATGAATAATGTAGATTTCTTGTGGATATTAAAAGGAAGGGAAAATAGAAGGTCCCCAATAACTCTTACATGTACGAGGCTTTTTTGAACATACGAATTAATAAGTGTAATAACTAGATTATGGAAAATGAAGAAGATATTGAATTTTTTGTTTGGGGAAAGAAGGGGAACAGGAAGAGGAACTGTACTGCATAGTGTAAGAAACGGTAATCTTGAGGTATATTTGTTATCAAATAAAACTTATCTAAATTTACAAATTTTGTTGTAGATACAAATTATGTTTCTCAAATTTGTATCCAAATAAAATAATCATGTAGATTTAAGATTTTTTTGAATGGTGAGGTAGATATTAGAACCACAAATGGATCATAACTGATTTCCATGGGTATATAAGACCATCACTATACATTGAAATTTGAAATGATTCTAGTATTGAAAACTATAATTACATTTTTGACATTAGAAAAAAAAATTATATTCATATAGACATTAGACATGGATTATAGGGTATTCAAATATGGAAATAGAAGTTTCTAATTTTATAAATAACGAATTTGATATGTTATAAAACACCTCAGTAATAGTCTTTAAATACTAGTATATGACAACAAGGTGCTGAAAATAAAAAAAATGAATCAAGTTCCCATGACTCATTTTACACTTGGTTGTGGCATTACTAAATTGTTCATGTAAACAAGAAGCACATGAAAATATCTATCAAAATTTCAATGTAGATTATTTTGAACTTAACCAACTTGAGTGATGTCACTACAGCTTTTATGAAATAAAAGTTCAAAACAAAATTTGATTTTACTTGATAAAGGGCCATATATATTTTTGAATTTGTTTATACAAATATGTTTGGATGTTTTCCAATTTAAGATATAGGTGCATATTTATTCTTCGTTTCTTTAACTGATGACTGAAGTAGACATGTAACTACATACTTAATGAGGTATATATCTTTTCTATAGATAAATATAAGTAGTTCAAAAATAATGTATAAAATAATCTAGGAAAAAGGGTAAGATAATTTTGATCATACAGATGTGGGTAATATATAAGTTAATTTTTCATCGACTATATCAGTGTTCATGGGATAAAATATCAACATACTTTTATTTATACAACATAGTGGAATGGTGTTAATGAATATAGGAAACATGCATTATTGTACATGGTGATATCAATGGTGAGTCATATTGATCTTCTATTATCCTTTTGAGGATATGAATTTTAGGTGGGGACACAAATACTAAATTTATAGACAACTAACATAGAAAATGGATATTTATGTGTGTGAATGAATGGTCATAAATTCATTTTTTAATACACTCATATATGTGATTAATATGTTTTATTAAGTATTCCCCTCGCAAAAAAACAAGAACACCGTGTAATTATGGAAATCTTAATAGTATATTCCAGGGAAACAAGGGGATTTATCAATATGACCCCTCATACTATAAGGTAATAGTGGAATCATATTGTATGTTCCTTGAGAGGGGGAGAATATCCAAAATAGATAGAGGGGTAAAGAATTAATTTGATGATGTGGATACTCAAGATACACAATAGTTTCCAAAAAAAATACATGGGACCCCATGGGTGAGGTTATTATAGAGAAAAAAGAACTGTTTTGGAGCCCCCAAGAGGATATAGAACCAGAGAGATATCTTTTTCCCCTCACTAAATATGGTTATTATGAAGGACCGCGGAACACCCTGAGAGGGGAGGTGTGAATCAAGGTGTCAAACATTTCTTTTTAACTTATGGATCTTGTTTAGAAATTGTTCATAACCTGTTAAACCTATCTAAATTGGAAGTAAAAAATATAAACAATCACATGAAATGAAATGACACAACACTTTTACTTGGATCAACACTAAGGGCTACATCCAAGGAGCATACACCGATAGTGTGTTGGTCATACAAAAAGCCATAATATTAACGTGTTGTGGATTATAAGAGTTTTTCATAGTCACTCTGTTCCAGGCGAACTTCCATTACAGGGATTTAGGGATACCACACTGTGTCCCCCATATCAATATATTAACTCCCCCTTACCCACTACGTTGGAATATGTCTCATTCAGTTTATTGACAAGAAGGTCACTTCAGTGGTATAAAATCAAATCATGCATCCTCAAATGTAAATGGATTGTTTTTTTTGAAGTACTGTAATCACCCACATAAGTAATTTAATTTCCCATACACTGATATATTATTGAAATTAATTTCGTAAACTGATTTGGTCAATTCTCAAGCTTCCATGGGCGTTCTGCATCCTACTTCTATTTCCGCGTACCGCTGAAATTGTTGCGTACCATCCACCTCCTCCACATACCATCTAGCTCCTCCGCAAACTTCCCAAATACTCTATGAACATCACTTCATGGCATACTGCCCTGGTCCTTGTACTGTTACACTCCTCTGCATACCGTCCTTCTCAACGTAGTTCTTTACTACGTTGTGTACAATGAGAGCTACCTACGTGAACCATACTCTCGTGTGCGTACTATTTACTTATGATGATGATTCTCTTTGCATACGATTTTCTCCACCATGAACCACTTTGTCCATAACCAAATTTCAACCCAAAATTTTAATCTCTAATCTCATCATAAAAAAATAGTGATTAATGTTCCTTAAATAGGCATGTAACTCTGTAAATTTCAGTAATCTGATTTACCCAAATTTTTATTGTGGGTTAATCATCCCTATAAACTGAACTCCATCTACATACTGTTAGGCTCTACCACATACCTCTACTACTTTTTTGAACCAAAAAAATCCTTCCAAACTTCAACATCTCGTGTAAAACATGTCTTCACTATGGACCATCGTTGAGAAATCATTTTTATAGCATTTCACATACACATTCCTTCACCGTGTACCTATGCTCCAAACTCTTTTCCATTTGGCACACTATTCCACACACTACAAACCTTTACCGTGTACCATGAACCTTCACTGCATAATGCATGCCTTCATCGCCTACATCGGGCCTTCACTGCGTACCACAAGCCTTCACCAGGTATCATTTGATATAAACCATTACCAAACTCCCAATTTTTGAGGCCCAAGAAACTGGAAAACACTATGAAACTATGAAACCATCAATACTGATTTCAACCTCAATCATATGAAATCATTCCTTGAAACCTTTATTTTCATCCATGTGCAGATTACTAACAAATAAAAAACAAACTCCATTATAAGAAACAAACAACTTTGGTTCAAATAATTTTCCCCCTTTGGGTTTGTTTGCAAGCTTCACCAAAATTCATTAGTGTGCCAACCATAATCAAAACCAGAACCTTCACGAAACAACACAGACATCACTCTATGTCTACGTGTGCAGTGCTATGTGTAGGAAAAAAATAGAGAGGACATGAATTGAGTTCTCATTATTTTATTTTCTCAAGAACTGTTGTAGTTATTATTTATTTCCTATATCCATAAAAAGCATATCACACTCCATTGAGTCCATTGAATTAATCCATTCTTCACCATTGTCAATAAATCTAAAAGAATGGTATGTAAAAATTGTAGAGATCTGAACATACTCTCCCTTGATCATATATCCCCCATAAACCAACAACACATCCACAAAAAGATTAACATAGTTAAAACTATTGGGGAGAGTGGAATCGCGTACCCTTCTTATGCATTGGGAAATGGATGAACATCGAGGATCAACCGATGTTTCTCAAATATAGTCCCTAACAGTGGTTTGGACATAATGTCAGCCACTTCATCATTAATTCCCAGAGGCTCCATTATGATCACACCTTGTTAAACTTTTCCCTTGATGAAGTGATATCTGATCTCAATAGGTTTCATACGAGAATGTTGAGAAGGATTCTTAATAAGATAAACTGCAATATTGTTATCATAGAAAATCACCATTGGATGTTTCACCTCATCACATATGTCACTCAGTTACTACTTCATCCAAATTCACTGAGTGAAAACCTTGGTAGAAGATATATATTCAGCTTCAGCAGTTCTAATTGATGTACATTCCTTTTTTATTGATTAACCAGCCCACGCATTGTTTTCCCAATATCGAACTCTCCACCACAATAGACTTTCTTTCCACTACCTCTCAATCCCAGTCAACATCATAAAATGCTAATAGTTTACTATCTCTTCCTTCAAAAATGTGTAGCCCTTAATTATGAGTACCTTGAATGTATCACATGATTCTTTTCACTATCTCCATATGTGCATCCTTTGGATTACTCTGAATGTTGATATAAGTAAAGTTGCAATGAAATTATTTGGAGCAATCATCATCTGGTAAAGTAGGGTCTTGATGATTCTTCTGTACATGGTGGGATTCATAGAAGTACATAACTCATGATTTTTGAGCTTTGATCCAACTACATTCAGAGTATTCATTGGTTTGTAATCATGCATGTTTAGTTTCATCAATACCTCTCTTGCATATTTTTTCTTATAAATGAAAGCGAAATCCTTCTTCTGAAGTACCTACAACCCTAAAAAGTATCTGACTTCACCAATCATGGACATTTATAATTCAGAATTCATATGAATGGAAAATTCATCCACTGATCCCTGTCGGCTTCCATTAAAAATAATATCATCTGTAATTACCAATACATCAACTGATCCTTTTGATAATTCTTTACATAGATTTTTTATCCACTCCTCTTTTAAATTAATTATTTTTCAAATAAGATTCCATCCAAGAGTACCATGCATGTGGGGCATGTTTCAGCCCACAGAGAGCATTCATTAATTTATAGAAATTCATTTCATCATTTCCAAGAAAGGACCCCACAATTTGTTCAATGTAGATTTTTATTACAATACTATATTTAAGAATGTTTTCTTGACATCAATATGATACACTTTATATACTCTTTGGATTTCCATGGCCAGAAATAGCCTGATTGACTCTATTCTCACTACCGGAGAAAATGTATCATCATAAAAAACACCTTCAATTATTGAATATCCATTACAGACCAAGAATGCCTAATTTTTTTATCACATTTCCATTCTCATCATATCGGTTCATGAAAATCTACTTCTTACCAATCACATTGTGACCTTCAAGTCTTTTGAGAAGATCCCAAGTCATATTTTTTCAATATGATCTAACTCTTCATTCCTTTCTTTCACACATGACATATCATTTATAGCCTCTTCAAATGAGGATGGTTCCACAATTGATTGAAATGAGTATTATGAATTACTCCTCACCTCCTTGTCTGTGTAGGTACATTCTGATCTCTGTTAATGTTGTAATGATCAATTTATTATCTTCAATTTCTTTTTTGGGGTTCAACCAAATTCTCTCTTGCTATAGATTTCTCTTATAATTATTATTCTGAGTCAACATCATAATGTGAATCTTTAGAATTTTGAACATATTCATCTAACTATGTATTAGAATTTGTCCCATGTTCACATTCTTCCTCATCATATATCATGTCAGTAAAATAATTCCTTAAGGAAATCTTATTTTTCACTTCAATTTGCTACACTACATTCCAAAATTCATCCCAATAACTTATTGTAACACTTGTAGGATTTGTTGTTCACTGAGTGTCCAAGAAATATTCATTCATCGTCACTTTCACCATATTTTCCTCAATTTCGTTCTTTGTTTCGGATGAAACATTTTCATTGAAAAATAGAAATATATTTCAAGAAGGGATTAACTCCATACCACAATTAATATGGTGTCTTTGTATCACCCATATATTTCATTGTACGATTTCAAATATACACTATATCATAAACACCCTCTTTCTAATAATGTCTAGGAATACGACTCCTGGTCAATAGAGTTCTGGCCATCTAGTTTACATATTGATTCCTACACTCAAAAACACTATTTTACTATGGATTTGTAATAACAGCTACCTCATGTTATATCCCTGGATTCTCTAGGTAATTTTCAAAATCAATAGACATGTATTCTCATCCATTTTCAGATTATAGCATTTTGAGAATTAATCCAGTATCATTCTCGACGATTTGGAAATATTTTTTCATACTGGTAAGACCTTTTAATTTCCTATGTATATCCATTACATAGTCCATTATACTATAATAATCTATGAAAAGGATGAAGTACCTTTCTCCATGAGTTCCAGCATCTTTTATTGGGCCACATACATCTTTGTGAATATGATCAAGAAGAAGAGACACCCTTTTCTTCTTTGGATGATATGAACTGCTAACCAGCTTTCCTCGCATGAATGGACCACCTGTATTTTCTTGTTCATGATTTAGATTAGGGATATAAATGACTATATTTATCATAGATATCTTTTCCATGTATTTCTTATTTATGTACCCTAATATCATATTCTATAAGTTGTTTTCTTCTTCAATTGTTATGTAGAAAATGTTCTATTTGTTGTCAACCTGATATAGGTTTCCATCTGTTCTAAAACCTTTCATGACAGAATTACCAGAAAATTATCTTATAGTACATCCCTTTTGATTGAATTTCCCAAAAATTCCAGAGTTACAGAGTTTCCGCACACTCAAGATATTTTGATGCAGTCCATCCACATAAAGAACTATCGTCATTCTTAGTTCATTATTAGCCATTTCTTTCATTCCATTACCTTTGATCTTAAGTGCACCATCACTACAAAATCTCACTATTCCATATATATTTTTCAAGATATTATTTTATAGGCCTACATTTTTGGTCATATGAGAAAAACATCCACTATCAAGTGTCCAAGAGTTATTGTTCTTGGTAGCTTTGAGGGAAACTCCTACAATGTTGGATTTCTCGCTTTTCTTCATTTCTTTCCATGGGATATTGGATTGAGTGTATGATAATGATGTCCCTTCAATTATCTCATCCATATACATGGGTTTTTCATATTAAAATTCTTCTTATAGAGGTGCAACCCTATTTAAAATACCAACACATTCTGGTTGATGAGTATTCACACATGATTAGGTATTAAAAGAAATTTCTCTTTTCCTACCTATGCCTACAATACACCACTTTATGGTGAAAATTAGACCAGTGAAAAAAACACAGAGAAATTATTTCTTATACCAGAAATTGGATATGAATATGTTCTGCATTGTTGAACTTATAACTATTATGAATTCATATATCTCCTTGCATCTTTGTAGGATGACATGGTATGGACCAGATAACAACAAAACTAACACTTCATGAATGGAATTGTCTACTTACGTCTATTTCTCCTTATTCCATCATTCTTGTGTAAATAGTTTGACTCCCTATCATTTATGGAATCTCAAGGATAATATTCATTTCTACATTCATTTTGATTAATGGATTTTGTTTTCAGCACATCTGGTGGCTTTTCAACAATATCAACTTTCAACTTACCTTTATTATAATTCACTTTAGTTATATAATTTTTCATTTTGGAATCAAAACAAATTTCACCATTTCTAATGAATGTGGGTCCTTGATCACTCAAGATCTTTTCAACACCATCATAACCACATTTTTCTATCTCAATAAGCTCATCATTCGAGAACCATCCAATTTTTATTTTCTTTTTTACTTCTTTTAATGTTGATTATATTTCGTGTTTACTTCTTAGAGTGAAAACCACTTCTTAGAGCCCTTCAATGGTCTTGTACATCTCATCCTATCTCTAGGTAAGGATATTGATGAAATTTTCTTATTCTTCAATAGTATTTTTTAGTTCCAAAAAAATTATTAGTGCTTTCAAGGATTGATGATTGTACATTCACCTATTCTTCTCATCAATCAATTTCCACTTCCAGCTGATCAACATATTCTAAAGTTTCCTGTACAATTTCATTCCACTTATTGTATATATTAAATTTATTCTCATGATTACTAAATGCATCCATAAGTTTCATCTTGGGATCAGAATCAGTAGTCAATCGATTATCTCCTTCTTTATCATTCAACGGTCCTAACTCTTCAATGGTATCCATCATGTAAGCATAGCTCCCAAATTTGAATTCTTATTCCTCTTCCTCAAAGGGTCATTGTCATCATTTTATTCTTCCTAAACAAAACTCTTTCATTGAAATTTCATTCCAGTAATAAAATATCTCTTTTTGAAAAACCTTTTCTGAGGCTTTTTTATGTATTAATCTTTTATTTCATCATCATTGAACTTTCATGGTTTACTAGAGGAAATGTGACCAACTCTTCCATAGAGAAAACAAGACAGAGGTATCATTCCTTCAAATTTCCTTGTTCCCTTATTGGTTTTTTTAGAAATGAGAGAACAAACTTCTTTTTCCACAACATATTCTTCAAAATAATCTCATGATATTTCCAGTTTTCCTATGTCTTTGAATTCCATTTACTTGCATACAAGAGTCGTTGCATCTTCTTGTATGAGTCTCATCTCATATGCCACTAAGCTCTTCAAAATGACTATCAAGAGAATTTTTGGAATGATCCCTTTCTTCAAGAGCTGAAACTGTTGCATTATAAATGGGAAAAATTATTCTCATAATATTCATTACCTTGTCAATTTCTTTGATCTCCTCTCTAATCCCTCAAATTGCTACTAAAAATTCATTAATTTGATTAAAAAATGAATCTAAATTTTCATTATAGTGAATCTTATAAACATTAAACATGTTCTGTAAAACATGGATCTTCTCCTTATTCACTTTGTTGTCACCTATATAAATATTTTCCAGTTTTCCCCACATAGACTTTAATGACGTACAGTTCATCACCTTCATATATATTTGATAAAAAGGAGATGCAGTTTGGGAATTCTTTTCTTTAGAATCATCATCCAACATTTTCTAAACTGTATCTGTCATAGATATATCGGTTGGATTAGTGACCTCTATTCCTTTTGTAGTGGAAAAAATATCATCAATTCCAAGATATATTATATGAGATCTCATCCTTTTCTTCCATATCTGAATGTTACTTTTATAAAAAAAAGGAACTCCCCAGTTATAAAATGTATTATCCATCTCATAAAAATTTTATCTATTTAACATCAACAACCTTTACTAATTGATTCTACATGAAGGACCCCGGAACACCCTGAGAGGGGATGGGTGAATCAGTGTGTCCACATTTTCTTTCAATATTATGGATCTTGTTCCCACATTGTTTGGAACATGTTAAACATGTCTGAATAGGAAGTGTAGAATATAAAAAATTACATGTAAATAAATGAAAAATCAATTTTATTTGGTTCACCACTAAGGGATATATACATGGAGCATACACCGACAGTGTGTTGGTCATACCAAAAACAACTAATCTTAAAAAGTTGTGGATTAAAAGAGTTTAGCACAGTCACTCTATTCGAGGTGCACTACTATTAAAAGGTTTTAGGGATAGCACATTGTGTCTCTCAGATCACTTTCGTTGACACCCCCTTTCTCACTGCATTGGAAAAGGTCTCACTATGTTTATCGAAATGACGATCGATTCAATGGTTTAACATCAAATAATTCATCCTAAACTGTAAATGGATTCTTTTTTGATGTTCTGTAATCACCCACAGATGTACTTTATTTTCCCGTATCGAGATATATTTTAGAAATTAATTCTGTAAAATGATTTGGTCAGTTTTCTGGCTTCCTTGGGTGTTCTACGTACTGTTGTTGCTTCCGCGTACCTTTGTGGTTTTCACGTACCTTCCAAATCCTCCATGTACCATCCAACTCCTATATGAACTACCCAAATCTTCCGTAAACTGCCCTTCTCAGCATACTTCTCTACTTCATGTACTTCTCCACTCCCCCGTATATCATCCTACTCTCTATATTTCTTTACTCTGTCGTGTACTGGGTGATATACCTACGTAAACCACACTTTCTTCTGCGTACTATTTCTTTATGTAGACGATTCTCTATATGTACAGTCTTATCCACTATGTAACATGTCAGACTTCATCTAATTTCTTCAAAAAAATTTAATCTCTAATCTCATCGTCGAACAAAGGGGGTTAATGTTACTTAAAAAGTCACGTAACTCCGAAAATACTGTTAATCTAATTTACCCAAATTTTCAATATGGGACAATCTTCACTAAAAAATGAACTCCATTCGTGTACTATTAGGCTCCACCACATACCACTATTGTTATTTCAAAGCATAAAAATCCTAAAAAAAACATCAACATCTTGCATACCACATGTATTCACCGTGTACCATCACTGCAAACTATTTTATTCAGTATTTTGTGTACTTCATGCCTTCACTGCTTACCATTTATACAAACTTCTTTCAGTTCTGTACACTGTTCCACATACTGCATGCCTTCACATCTTACTGTGCACCTTCATAGCATAACATGAACATTCACTGCGTACCGCGTGCCTTCACTGCATACCACTGGCCTTCACGGTATACTGCGTACCACTGACCTTCACTGTGTACCGCGTGCCTCAAATGTATGGCTTCATTGCATGAAAACTCCCTAGTCATCAATGAGAAGATTGGCAAAAAAACAAACCAAACTCCATTATTATCAAGGAAGAGCCTTGTTTCCAACAGAATCATTATTAGTTGATAATAATAAAACATTTTTCTATAAGGAGGTAGTAATCTTCGAAAATGTTTTAGGATAGAAATAATCCATGAATTCAATGATGGACTCCTTGCACGAAGACTATGTCTGTGTTCGTATTCAATCCTATAGTAGACATAAATCCTATTAGGTGAAAATTTGTAATAAATAAGAAACTAAACAAGGAAGGAAATATTAGTACCTAAAGGGAACGTTTAGTGGATAAAGTTAATAAGAAACATCATGAAATGTGCTATGATAAGAAATTTTAACCTGTTTATATATTAAAACCCATTATAATTCATCATTCCATGACAACTTTCCATTATTATGAGACTTAGAAGACAGATTCAAAAATCTTAATCCATAATAGCAACAAAATCATTGATGTATATATGGAACATCCAATGGGATTTTGGAATTAAAGAGATAGAAATTGGGTTTTTATGTTTTAGAGATCAATTTATGGATTTCTTTAAGGATCCAAATCATGGAACATTCAATTTGATAAAGCGAAAAGGTAACATGTTTTTGAAAAGAATATATGTTAACTATATATTTATATGTTGTTTAATAGGAAGGAAATAATTTTATTAGTATTATATGTTGATGAATTATTAGTTATTTTATATTAGAGACCATTCTTACAATTTATTAAAATGTTGTTGAACACATGCTTCCCCATGATAGAATTTGGTGAAACATCCTAAATTTCAAGGATCACGATCATTCATGATAGATATAAGAGGCCTATTATTCTAAGAAAATCTATATAAATTTAGAATATACTAACATGATTTAGTATGGAATAATCCAAAATGAGGTTAATTCCTATGTTACATGAGAAATTTCTCTCTAGGAAAATTTCCCATTATAAAAAGAATGAGAGATAGCAGTTGTAACAACCCGAAATTTTTAAATAAATTTTGTTTCCTAATTTTATGTGTTATTGTTATACTCAACAAAAATGTTTTATTTGATAAACATGATTATAATTAAAATGAGATCAGTGGGTTTTGACTATTATATAACCATCGGTCAACATGACCGCTGGGAACAAAATGTTTTGATTATTGTCTCTAAATATAAGTAATCTTGGTTAATTATTATAGAAAGAAGATTCGATGGCCTCACCTAGTAGTCTTGGACCGATCAAAGCCCATCTAACAGAGCTTGGGAAGGAGGTAGCACCACTGGGCTTTGCTCTGGATCAAATCCAAGCCGAACTTCATCATGTGAAGCTGGAACAAAATCTCCTTTGTGAGAAGTTCAAACTGATAGAAATTACTACTCGGGAAATGTTGACTGAGCCGCCCCAAGCTTCTATCACCCTAGCACACCTTACTCTTAGGTCCTATGCTGGTATTATAAGGGGTTATGTAACGAGACCATAACTACCATGTGTAATCCTTGTTTTAAATAAAAATTGGGATTTCTTCTTATGATGAAGTTTATGAATTTTGAAATGACAGGATAAATATAGTATGCATATTTTTGATGAATTTTAGAAAAAGGATATTTTAAATATGTTTATGTAAACCCTATGTAATTAAAAATGTGTAATGATTTTCAAAAAATGGTCTTCTGCAATTATGTTCAGTACTAAATTTAGAGTCTAATAAGATCAACTTGATTTTTGATGAATAGTAAATTATGAATAGTGATTTTATGATTAGGATTAGTAATATGACCAAATGGATTAGTAATCTCACTTAAAGAAAGTTTTAAAATAATCTAGGCACCTTGATTAAGTAATGTGATTCAATAAAATAGTTAAATAACGGTTTCATTAATTATTATTCAAGTATTAGTTTTTTCGGGTGAATAGTGTTTTTTAATTAAAAATTTTAATTAAAAATAATTAGAAAATTATTTTTATAAAAATGACTTTATTTTTGAACTCAGAGCATCGATATTATGTTATGGTAATTTTTGGGGTTTTTTCTGAAAAAATGAATTTTCGATGAATAGTGTTTTTATTTAAAAATTAAATTAAAAATATTTAGAAAATTATTTTTATAAAATGGAGTTCATATTTGTAATCAGAGCGTTGATATTTGGTTAAGGTGAAATTTTGGGATTATTCTGAGAAAGTTGAATTTTTGATGAATAGTGAAAATACAGTTTTTAAGTTACGGGTGTTTAATGACATCATTAAATGATGTATTAAGTTTGTAATCAATATGTTCGAATTATGAATAGTGAGATAAGGTATGAGGTGTCCCAAGTGGCCAATACCATAGGCAAATACCATCGGCAAGCCCATGGTTTTGCCAAAACCACTAATGAGGTGTCCCTTTGCCATTAATGCCTTGTCCCCTCACTTTCCCTATAAATACCAAGCCATCCTCTCATCCATTCGACTCCCCACTCTTCCCCAACGAAGTTCTGGTCTCATTACCTCCCAAGGAGTCCTCCCAAGGTGCCCCCAAGCCCTCAAGGTCCCAACCTTTGAGGTTTAAGAGTTACATTTTAAGGTAAGGGATCCGACCCCTCTCTTTCTTTTCAAGTGATCTCTTTTATGTCATTCCTTTTATGCTCCATGTTCTTATTTTGGAGGATGTTCTTTTATACTCCTTTTACTGCCCTTTTTATGTTCATATGATGAAAGACCCCCTCTTACTCTCATCATTTCGTTTTAAGAAAGTTTAAGTGGCGCCGTTAGGCTGCTGAATTTTCAAGGGATTCATTCACCTCTCTCTTTTTCAAAGTTCTACCTTCATGTCAAGTCTTTCAAGTTCATTTTTATTATGTTGGGGTATGATCTCTATATTTATCATACTGGTATTTTATGATCACATGATGATAGACCCCATTTGATCTCTTCAATTCAGTATTTTTATGTTTTAAGTGGCGTCGTTAGGCTGCCGAATTTTTAAGTGGTTCTTCACCCTTCTCGTTTTGAAGTTCTACTTTCATGTAAATTCTTTAAAGTTCCTTTATATTATGTTGGGGTATGATCTCTATATCTATCATACTGGACTCTTATGTTCATATGATGAGAGACCCTATTTGACCTTGTCAATTCAATTTTGTTGAAGTTTAAGTGATGCCGTTAGGCTGCCGAATTTTCACAAGAGAAATCTTGTTTTGTTTTCTTCCTTTCATGTTCTTCATTTCATATGGTATATTTTCAAATTTCATTACCATGTTCATAAATCCCTTATATTTTGTCCCTCTACTGTATGATGGGTCATTTATTAATGTTTGACCCATGTCCCCTCTTTTCTCAATGTTTTCTAAAACCTTGTAACATAGCCGTTATGCTGCAGAATTTTCCCCTCAAAATGCCTCTCTCTTTTCTCAAAAATTATTTTATGTTATAAAGTGAATACTCAAAGCTCTTATTTCTACAAGGGTATTCACATATATATCAAAATGTTCCATTTTAAATTCTGGGATTTACATACATGAGACCCGCTTCCCTTTCCGTGGGTTTAAAGTGCCGTAAAGATCATGTCATTAAAGCAGTTTTTAAAATGTTATGATTATGAAATGAAACCCATTTATTTTATGCTATATGGGTTATTTATGAAATGTTTGATGATGATATACGTGGCTCACATGATAATAAAGGCAAATTTAAGGGTGCGCCCTGATAGCGCTCCAATGCATTGGGTAAAGACTTAATCTCTAGAGATGACCATTTTAACGACGCCTTGGTGAATAACCTTGGTAATTTTTAACGACACCTTGGGGATGGACCTTGGTGAAACGAAACGATTGCCAATATTAAATGTTGCTGCCACATCTTCAAGTTAGGAAAAAGTTTTATTTTTATTATGATATGCCTCATGATTTCATTTTCATGCCTTAATGTTTTTTTCATGACTTTATTGATGTATCCCGAGTTCATATGTAAAATGTTTCACTTGTTTCCCTTGCTGGGCCTTCTGCTCACCCTTTCTTTTGTTGTATGTCCCCAGGTTATGAGATTCAGTAATGAGCCTAGGGTGAACATGAGGAGAATCCTTTCAAGTGTTTAAGAAGAATTCTTTATGTTGTTTTCATGTTTTAAGTTCCTGGTTTCCAAGACACTAAACCTTAAAGATCCTCAGTTTTGTAAAATGTAATTAAAGTTTATGTGATAAAAAGGTGGGATACTATAGTTGGTATCAAAGGATGGTTTAGTTATTTGTGGAAATTAGGATATGAAAACTCTAGGAGGAACCCTATAGAAAAGTTTAATATATGAAATCTTCCTGGTATTTTGGTGAGTATTGAGTAAGGGGTTGCCAAGAAAATACATCCCTGTCTGGATACGAGCAGGTAGAGGTGGCTCTGGCACAGATGTACATAGGGGTAAAACACGAAAACACCGCTTTGAGCTAGACTCGAACGGGAACTGGTACACGACAACGGGCCTTGCTACACTCTTGGTTACGACACTCCCGGGGGATATGCTTTGGTAAATTCATAAGCTTGGAATGAACCATTATTAAAGGAACAAAGATAAAATAAAATAAAGATTCACATAAGAATATATGATCATGGATAACCTAGATGGGAACCTAGGGGATCACAAGTTAGGGTATACTTTTCTTCTACAAGTTATCCTTATATGCTTTAAGTTCCTTTTCGTGATTATTGGTTAAGTATTTAAGCCTCTAATTGTACTTTATCTTCTTAGTTAATGGTGGGAAATGGAATAACGTGTCCCAACAACCAATGTGATAGGAAATGCGACAATTTCCGTATTAATATGTCAGAGATGATTAGGGGATTAAAAGATGATTATTATTTTGGAAGTCGTTCACTATTTTGGGGACCCTATATGATCGAGGTAAATAGATTACTATAGTATTTTCATTGAGGAGTAAGGTTGACTTATATTTTGAAGAATTGATGAATTTACGGTGGACTTATAGTAATTTAGGTTACTTATGGGAATTAATAACCTATCTTGGGTAAAATATGTTTAGGTTAGCTACTTTTTTATAAGATGTTAGGAGTGGTTGATGTTGTCTGGAGATGAACAATGAAGTGGTTTTGGAAGACTATGTTATCAAATCCTTCTTGTATTTGGGTTTCAATCTTAGTTTGGTTTATTTTGAGGAATTTTAAGGACCGTTATTTATGGAGTGGTCTATGATGAACGTTGGGTAGTACCATGGAACTTTGAAGATTTAAAAGTAGGTTCTATTCCTATGGGATTCTTTCTTTTTGAAGAGTTGTTTTACCTTAACCTTTCTGTTTTTGGGATAATGTTTAAAGATAGAAGAAATAGATAGTTAATCTTTTTTAGATTATGTGATTCTATAGAAGATGATTCTTGTGCTTTTATGAGACCAAGTGTTTTTGAATTCTCATCTTTTGGCGAAAAGATTAGTGTTGGTAGGGACTTGTTAAAGGATGAAACTCTACTTGAAGGTATGTATATTTTCTTATGTTTTTGTTCTATGTAGTAAATGAAATCCTCAAAATTATGAAAAGAAACGTAAAACAAAAATGTTGTTGGTTTACGTTTCCTACTAGGTAATCAAAGACCGTTTACACACATCAAAAGTTTGGGATTTTCTCATGGTTAACTTTCTCCTAATCATGTTCTCTATCACTCTCTCTCAGAACTGACCCTTTGTTTTTTTTCCTCCATGTCCATGTTTTCCTACATGGAACCCGAGTGTGGGTTAACTCGGGTGGCCTTTGTACTTCCTTTTCTTTCTTTTAAAGTAATGGTGTTACTAACTCTTTTTCCGATGTGGGACTTTCAATGAAATTTCAAAACCCAATTTAAAAAAATTGCGAGGACGCAATTTCTGAAGGGGGGAAGATTGTAACAACCCGAAATTTTTAAATAAATTTTGTTTCCTAATTTTATGTGTTATTGTTATACTCAACAAAAATGTTTTATTTGATAAACATGATTATAATTAAAATGAGATCAGTGGGTTTTGACTATTATATAACCATCGGTCAACATGACCGCTGTGAACAAAATGTTTTGATTATTGTCTCTAAATATAAGTAATCTTGGTTAATTATTATAGAAAGAAGATTCGATGGCCTCACCTAGTAGTCTTGGACCGATCAAAGCCCATCTAACAGAGCTTGGGAAGGAGGTAGCACCACTGGGCTTTGCTCTGGATCAAATCCAAGACGAACTTCATCATGTGAAGCTGGAACAAAATCTCCTTTGTGAGAAGTTCAAACTGATAGAAATTACTACTCGGGAAATGTTGACTGAGCCGCCCCAAGCTTCTATCACCCTAGCACACCTTACTCTTAGGTCCTATGCTGGTATTATAAGGGGTTATGTAACGAGACCATAACTACCTTGTGTAATCCTTGTTTTAAATAAAAATTGGGATTTCTTCTTATGATTAAGTTTATGAATTTTGAAATGACCGGATAAATATAGTATGCATATTTTTGATGAATTTTAGAAAAAGGATATTTTAAATATGTTTATGTAAACCCTAAATAATTAAAAATGTGTAATGATTTTCAAAAAATGGTCTTCTGAAATTATGTTCAGTACTAAATTTAGAGTCTAATAAGATCAACTTGATTTTTGATGAATAGTAAATTATGAATAGTGATTTTATGATTAGGATTAGTAATATGACCAAATGGATTAGTAATCTCACTTAAAGAAAGTTTTAAAATAATCTAGGCACCTTGATTAAGTAATGTGATTCAATAAAATAGTTAAATAACGGTTTCATTAATTATTATTCAAGTATTCGTTATTTCGGGTGAATAGTGTTTTTTAATTAAAAATTTTAATTAAAAATAATTAGAAAATTATTGTTATAAAAATGACTTTATTTTTGAACTCAGAGCATCGATATTATGTTATGGTAATTTTTTGGGTTTTTTCTGAAAAAATGAATTTTCGATGAATAGTGTTTTTATTTAAAAATTAAATTAAAAATATTTAGAAATTTTTTTTATAAAATGGAGTTCATATTTGTAATCAGAGCGTTGATATTTGGTTAAGGTGAAATTTTGGGATTATTCTGAGAAAGTTGAATTTTTGATGAATAGTGAAAATACAGTTTTTAAGTTACGGGTGTTTAATGACATCATTAAATGATGTATTAAGTTTGTAATCAATATGTTAGAATTATGAATAGTGAGATAAGTTCTGAGGTGTCCCAAGTGGCCAATACCATGGGAAAATACCATGGGCAAGCCCATGGTTTTGCCAAAACCACTAATGAGGTGTCCCTTTGCCATTAATGCCTTGTCCCCTCACTTTCCCTATAAATATCAAGCCATCCTCTCATCCATTCGACTCCCCACTCTTCCCCAACGAAGTTCTGGTCTCATTACCTCCCAAGGTTCCCCCAAGCCCTCAAGGTCCCAACCTTTGAGGTTTAAGAGTTACATTTTAAGGTAAGGGATCTGACCCCTCTCTTTTTTTTCAAGTGATCTCTTTTATGTCATTCCTTTTATGCTCCATGTTCTTATTTTGGAGGATGTTCTTTTATACTCCTCTTACTGCCCTTTTTATGTTCATATGATGAAAGACCCCCTATTACTCTCATCATTTCGTTTTAAGAAAGTTTAAGTGGCGCCGTTAGGCTGCCGAATTTTCAAGGGATTCATTCACCTCTCTCTTTTTCAAAGTTCTACCTTCATGTCAAGTCTTTCAAGTTCATTTTTAGTATGTTGGGGTATGATCTCTATATTTATCATACTGGTCTTTTATGATCACATGATGAGAGACCCCATTTGATCTCTTCAATTCAGTATTTTGATGTTTTAAGTGGCGTCGTTAGGCTGCCGAATTTTTAAGTGGTTCTTCACCCTTCTCGTTTTGAAGCTCTACTTTCATGACAATTCTTTAAAGTTCCTTTATATTATGTTGGGGTATGATCTCTATATCTATCATACTGGACTCTTATGTTCATATGATTAGAGACCCTATTTGACCTTGTCAATTCAATTTTGTTGAAGTTTAAGTGATGCCGTTAGGCTGCCGAATTTTCACAAGAGAAATCTTGTTTTGTTTTCTTCCTTTCATGTTCTTCATTTCATATGGTATATTTTCAAATTTCATTACCATGTTCATAAATCCCTTATATTTTGTCCCTCTACTGTATTATGGGTCATTTATGAATGTTTGACCCATGTCCCCTCTTTTCTCAATGTTTTCTAAAACCTTGTAACATAGCCGTTATGCTGCAGAATTTTCCCCTCAAAATGCCTCTCTCTTTTCTCAAAAAATATTTTATGTTATAAAGTGAATACTCAAAGCTCTTATTTCTACAAGGGTATTCACATATATATCAAAATGATCCATTTTAAATTCTGGGATTTACATACATGAGACCCGCTTCCCTTTCCGTGGGTTTAAAGTGCTGTAAAGATCATGTCATTAAAGCAGTTTTTAAAATGTTATGATTATGAAATGAAACCCATTTATTTTATGCTATATGGGTTATTTATGAAATGTTTGATGATGATATACGTGGCTCACATGATAATAAAGGCAAATTTAAGGGTGCGCCCTGATAGCGCTCCAATGCATTGGGTAAAGACTTAATCTCTAGAGATGACCATTTTAACGACGCCTTGGTGAATAACCTTGGTAATTTTTAACGACACCTTGGGGATGGACCTTGGTGAAACGAAACGATTGCCAATATTAAATGTTGCAGCCACATCTTCAAGTTATGAAAAAGTTTTATTTTTATTATGATATGCCTCATGATTTCATTTTCATGCCTTAAAGTTCTTTTCATGACTTTATTGATGTATCCCGAGTTCATATGTAAAATGTTTCACTTGTTTCCCTTGCTGGGCCTTCTGCTCACCCTTTCTTTTGTTGTATGTCCCCAGGTTATGAGATTCAGTAATGAGCCTAGGGTGAACATGAGGAGAATCCTTTCAAGTGTTTAAGAATAATTCTTTATGTTGTTTTCATGTTTTAAGTTCCTGGTTTCCAAGACACTAAACCTTAAAGATCCTCAGTTTTGTAAAATGTAATTAAAGTTTATGTGATAAAAAGGTGGGATGCTATAGCAGTTGTCCAGGATTTCTTATTCATCATTTATATTATTTTTGATGTATGCCATGTTATGAACCAAGAATGATATTTTCCATTCCTTGAGCACATTATGGATATATTAAGTAGAACCTGTACATCTTCATTGAATTTTCGGGAATATAATCATGATGTTATTGAGGCGTACAATGGATACTTCCGTTTTTTTAGGGGAATTGAGGAGTTATTCATCCGAGGACATAAAAATTCAAGATTTTATAAATGATGTTTTTATTTTAAATCATAGTAAAGATATATATTTACACTCAATAGATGAATTATGAGATGGAATATCTCAATGAAAGCAATCATCTCTGATTATATAGAAGAGTTGAGGTATATTGTTTCATCTCATATAGCTAAAATATTATGTATACACAACTACGTCAAAGATAAATATGTGGTACCTTGACATAAATAACCTTTTGATTTTACATGTGATGATAATAGTGTAATGGCCCTTGTTATTGAACTTAGTTCACCGCAATAGAGGAATAATGTACTTAATAGGTGTCACCTCAAGAGATATTTTTTTTCAAAAAGGGTGAGGTTGTAGTAATTAGAGTTCCCAAAAAGTATAGTGGAAGAACCATTTACTATATACTTATCCCAATAAGGGTATTAATATCATGTGATAATTGTGGTATGGCATCCCGCATTATTATTACAATTCTTTTCATTACATGGTATAAACAGAGTGTCTTTAAAAGTTTGTTTTCATGGAAATAAGCTATATAATGAACAATATCATAATAAATTAATCTAAATCCAATTAATGACATCTTCATGTGTTATTCCTATGTATATTTACATTATCTTATATCCTTGGGACATATATCAATGTAAAGGGGTGATAATGACACCCAGTAAGGGAAAATAGTTAACATGTGATCAAGAGGAATATCAATAAGAAACCGGGGATTGCAATTAAGGCATGCAAAGTGAAAAATAATGAAAATTATAATAAAAATAACATGAATCATAACCTGAAAATTTGGAAACATCATTCAGTTTATAAATTCACAATCATATCACCAAGGTTTCGTAAAGGAAAATTTTCAAGGTTATTCACCAAGGTATCGTAAAACATGAAATCTCTAGAGAGTAAATTATATGCCCAATAATTGGACTGCTATCGAGTTTCACCATTAATATTTCTTAATTAATTTGATACACATATATTATAATTAATCATTTCATTAACGACCCATGGATAATAAAGAATGGGTTTCTTATCAAACTCATGGTGTTTTAAAATTTCATAAGGCCATGATCACTATGGAATTTTTATCCCACAAAAACTAAGTGGGTATTAATTATGTGTAAAACCTAACTAAAATATATTATATTTAATTATATTTGAATAACCATTGATAATTAAAGAAAATTTAATAAGGATATGAGTTAAATTTTTAAAAGTAAATATGGTAGTATGAATGGTATAAAATGTGGTTTTAGAAAAGGGTAAAAGGATAAGGGGAAATGACGTCTCATTGATAAATAATAATTTGGTAGTACAGTTATGATAGAAATTGAAATATAAGAGATTAGTAATATCATTTACAAGATATATACAAAAGTAGGGTAATGAATTGATGTGAGAGATAGGCTAATTCACTTACCCTAATGCCTTACACCAAGATCATTAGGAATGAAACTATTGAGGCTTAAAGACACTTTAGGGGGGACTTTGTGGAAGGAAAAACTACCTATTCATAGTAGAGGATGGTTTTTTAGTGAACATAAATAATGAAATGGGTGGTTAATTATAGAAAAATTGGAATATTTTTTAATAAGTTCTAAATATAGGCCTTGAAAATCTATCTTGATGAAAATGAAACACCATTGGCTTTCCCATGGGTTTTTTCCAAGGTTTGGGACAATTTGGACATATGTTATATTATTTTAACCCATAAAAACTGAACAGAATTTTTTATTACATATTTTGTCATGGAAAAGTAAATTTCTTACAAAAAAAGATTTTTACTGTTAATGTTTCCATTTTAGACATCAGAAAGTAACATATTGGTTTTTCACATTGATTAAAATTTATTAAAATACAAGATTTTAATAAAATAACACATTTCAAGATTTTTATTTTTGTTTGTTTATTATTAAATCATTATTTCATAAATGTGGTGTCATTAAACATATTGAAAAACCTCGAACAGATTTTTTACAATTCGCAAAAAATAAGGTATTTTAAAAACTTATCATAAAGTCACTTTAAAAAAATGGCAATGTGATGATTTCAAAAATTCATGTTTCTTTATCATAATAATAATATATGTATTCTAATATTTACTTTTAAATATAAAAATAGTTTTTTATTAAGAAAATACTGAGTTGATAATGCGTAGTCAAATTTCATTCAATTAAAAAAATTCAAGGACCTAACAAAATTATTTTATCATTTATGTTAAAATAATAGTGTTTTTAACCTAATGTTTCATTTAAATAAATATTATTCATAATACCATATTTTACTAGAGAAAATTACACCTTTTTAGAAATGGAAAATGAGTGTCTAAAAAATCAATTTATCAAATTCTATCTGAAATATCCCTATATTTTGTTAATGAAAACTATTATTAAAAGAGATTTGATAGAGTAAAAAAATATTTATAAAAATGAATTACACATTATGTAACAATGTTTGGGACAAATAACCTCTTATAAAACCCACATATAACCTAAGGGTATGGATTGCGATGGTACTAGATTCATGTGGTGGCTCAGATAACATCGTCTGAGTGGTAATTTTACAGAAATTGGATTTATACCATAGTATAGTTCATTCTATCTTGACATGTAAAATCCCATCATGGGCTTGGTCAAGGGAGAACCTAAAGGAAACTACCTACTTCCCATTTTATAACCAATGTTATTCATAAGGAATGAATGTACTGGTTGAGGCCATTGATTCAACTTTTGGTATTAGTTAACATTTATAAATTCTGCTTAATGAAACACATTATAATGTCAAAATTGTTATCATGTTCAATTGTATCTACTGTAAAAATAACAAACAATCATATTTGAAAAATGGTTATATTTGAACAATGGTCATAAAACAATTGAATCCTAATGGTCACATTTCTCTTTGTACTCTATAAATACTAACTCATTATTACATAGATATGGTATTTTGTGTACAATAAATTAACACACATTTTCAAGAATCAAATATCATTTAAAATGTCAAAGTCATAATATTCTTCACCCCATAAGAAAATTTCCCCCCCAAATTTCATCATGTTCTCTCAGTTGATAAATGGTGGGGGTAATTTTGTTTCATTGAGTCCCCTAGTTCCCACACCTCTTCTTAATATTTATGTGTCCTCTACAAAAATTTCACTCGGTGGGTAGTCTTGTTGTGTATAACCATGTCTATATAATCCAAGATCTCCACTGGATGGTCTTCAACAGAGTGGCCATGTTCCTATTGTACCACCTCGGGATTTAGTACAAATTAAGGAATACGTATGTATTTCTTCAAGAGATATTCATGGAATACATCATGTAATGGATCTAGATTTGGTGGAAATGAAATATGGTAGGACATTATTCATATGTGATTAAGAATTTCATCGGGGCCAATATACCAAGATCTTATATTCACATTTCCCCCAAACCGCATGAATCTTTTCCATGGTGATATTTGAAGGAGATTTTTTTCACAAACATTAAACTACAAGTCCCTTCACCGATTGTCACCATAGCTCTTATGCTGACTCTAAGAAATCAATATATGTTTTTCGATTGAATGAAAATTTTTATCATCTCTTAAAGAAGATCAGGTACACGAATCATTCTCTCACCATCATCATCCCAATGAATGGGAGTTTCACATCACTTCCCATATAGAGGTTCATAGGGTTCTATTTGAATAATTGATTGGATGGTATTTCTGCATGATAACTCAACTAAAAGGCGGTGTTGATTCTATCCACCATTAAAATTCATTGATCAGGTTCCCAACATTTCCTTGAGTGTAGGAATAGTCCTTTGAGATTAGACATTAGTTTGGGGGTGATAGGCCATACTGAAATTCAATTCGGTTCTCATAGAATGTTGAAGTATTAACTAGATACTTTTTTGACCCTTAGATGATGATAAAAATTTATAGGAAGTTTCACTTAATGCATCATCACCGATTAATTTACATAATTTTTATAATGTTGTTCAAGAGATAAATCATCTAGAATATTAATAAATTGGGAAATTGTGGAGATTTGATCCAATATAACACATATCACATTTTTCTTTTGGTTGTTCTTGGGAAACCAGTGAAAGGTTCCATAGTGATATTGACCCCCTTCTATGTTTCTATGGGCAGTGGTTGCAATACCCCTTTAGGAATTTTTTGTTCCTCTTTCTCCTACGAAAATACCAAATAAATCACAGTTTAGTAAAAAATTCACCTTTATATATTATACCCCCAATAATCATCATGATGGTCCCTATATATTTTCTTGCATCCAGGTTGTGTAGGGAATGTAGAGATATGAGATTCATACATTAGTTCATTATTTATATCTAGAATAAATAGAATATGTAACCCTACATGAAATTTTATTACACCCTCTTGATTAACATTAAACTCAAGAAACAGAACATTCTTCACTTCCATTATCTACTTTTGTTACAAAGGATATTATATATAAGATTTATTGATATTATCTAGTAGTGATGGTTGAAAAATCATTTGGTATAGAATTGATTATTTCCACTACCTCATTATTACCATGTCTAACCTTATGATATTCTTGGTCAATAGATCTCCATGAATCCTCACCACAACTAGCACAATACGTTCTTTCCTAATTAATTACACTAGTAATTTTTTTCTCTTCTAGGGTGATAGTTAACTGAACAGTCATTGTTTTTAAGAAGTTCCAACCATATCCTTTTTCTAATTTTCAATTCCTTTTGTGTGAATATATTCATAAAAATTTGGTGGTCTCTATATATATCACATTTTCCCCCATAAAAATCATAACTATATATTTTAAGATCCAAAATAACGGCAACTACCTCCACGTCATGCATATGATAATTCTTTTTAGGAGGCTTTAACTATTTAGAATCATAGGAAAAAACAGATTAATTTTTCATAGTGAAGTACCCAATCCCTTTCATAGATGAATCACTAAAAAATGAATCATTCATTTATAGAGGGTAGAGTTAACATAGTTTCAATAACCAATGTCTTATTCAATTACTAGAAACAATCCTCACAAGTCATTTTCTAGAATAAAATATCCCCCTATTCGAGTTTACATGGTTATTAGATTTGAATGTCATGTTTTTTTCAAAAACCTCATAAAATATCCTGCTAAATTAAGGAAACTATGAATCATTGTTACTATTGTCAGACAGGGACACTCCATCACAACCTTTGTCTCAGCATGGGTAAATAGAAATTCCTTCATTGATTATAATGTTCATCGATAAGGAAACTTATTGAAACCAAAATTCCAAATTGATAAATTTTCCAAATATTATATACTTCCACATAGTTTTCTATATAACCCTTAGATAATCCTCATCATCCTCAAGAATTTTAGAATATTCCAAAATTTCCTCCATAGAAACAATCAAAACTATATCAAGGTAGTCTTTAAAGTCATTTTTCATCAAATAAATAAATATAGCATGTATAAGATTACATACATTGTGTAGGTACATTATTTATTAAATTTTGGTTTTAGTCCTTTAATGATGGATAATTAAATGGTACCTAGTGTGTGATGAGGTTTGGGTGTGTTAAGTGGGTTCAAGACATGAATGAAGGGGGAAATGGTCATCTAGTGTATGTTTCATGGTTGGCATACAGTTAAGAGTAGCTGTTCACCCAACCCCTATTGAGTCAATAATGTTTTTGTATGACTCTTCCATTCCTTCTTTTCTTTAAAATCACAAACACATTATCTTAAGGAGAATTTCATTTACTCTATGTTTTACTTGATAAGGAAAGTTTTCCTTCCCTACGGACAATTTATCCTTTCCATGTTATTCATTTTTCATATTATATCTAAGTATAAAATTCGGTTTCAAATCCAAAACCTCATAATCCTATAAATACTTAGATATAGAGAATTCAGTTTTCACGATCCGAGTTCAGACTCTAAATTATTTGAATTCAGGTTTTGTGCTTTCTATGTTCAGACCCTGAATTCCAACGAATTCAGAATCTGAACCATGTAAGTCAAGACTCTAACCATTGTATGTTTAGACATTGAATTATAATGAATTCAAACACTGGCCTTTGTATGTTCCGACTCTGAATTCTAATGAATTTAGACTTCGAACTTTCTAAGTTCAGACATTGAATTATTATTCACTCAGACTCCTATCATTGTAAGTTCAGATTCCGAATTCTACTGAATACAGACTATAAATTTCCTTGAAATTCAAACTCCATCATTCTATTGAATTGTGGTTATGAATTATTTGGAAAATAGATTCCGAATATTTATGTATTATAAACACCGGAATGTTTTTTGTTGGACTCCAAAATTTTATTTTCCATACATCCAGAAACATGAATTTGGTCAAACAACCATATTTTTTATTACTCATGTTTTGCTTATAAAAATATGTCATGCATTTAGTTACTAACTAATCATTTTTTGAGGGACACAGGTACAGGTCCCTCCAAGATTCAAGGAAAAATATGACTGTTGGAGGAGGGTTCCGACCATTGAAGATGTGCCTATAAATATGAACTCATTTGAACGAGCTCAAAATAAGATGATCAATCTAGATATTACATGCTGCGGAAGTGATTTCTAGAGACATAGACTTTTCATGATTTGTGCGTACTGAACATCTTGGTTGGAATTTCTTTGTTCGACTCCGAATGTTGTTGAGTACATTCGAGGGATTTCAGGGATATGAAGATAGAGGTGTCGATTACTTTGATGTTTGAGGACATTCGGAGATAGCAAGACAGATTATGATCTTCGTATTGAGGGATTACCCTGGTGTGGGTAAGACATAGTTTCTTGAAATTATAATTCAAGGGAACTTAATCCAAGGATGTTGGATACCCTTCTATGTGGGTTAAAAGATTTACTACTTGTTACTTGTATTGTTTCATGTTTTCCGTAGCATTTTTGTTGTTGAGGAAAGTATAACTTTCATATACATTCTTATACTTGTACTATGATGTTTAAGATTCTATATACATTACGGTATAATCTTGATCTTTTTCCATAAGTTTCATTTCTAGAACCATGTTTTCAGAATCATGCAAGTTGGTAGAACTAAGAGGTCTGGTGAAATTAACTTGTTTAACATTTATAAACACTACAATCATTAAAAGTTCCAAAGGAACTTTTTAAAGTATACAATTCACCCCCCACCCCCACCACTTGTATATTAATCATCTACATCATTATTTTAATACTACAATCAGTATCATTTTGATCCTATAGTTGGTATCATAGGAGAATATCATACTCTATACCAAACTAACAATTGGTATTAGAGAAGGCCTATGAAATACTTATATTCACATATTAGTTTTATTTCTCATGTTTTCATTGTTCTATATTTTCAATGATTAGGATAATTTTATCCATGTTTAAAAATATTTTTTACTGACATGTTTTTCTAGAAATATTTTCTTTTAGATGACAGGAATGAATGTTGGTTTCATAGACAACTTAAATCCTACTAGACCACCAATTTTTGATTGGAACGATTATGGATATTGTAGAGAAATTATGAAGAATTTTTTTATCAATACTGGAGTGTAAAACTTTGTTATGCTCACTGGATATTATAGGATTCCAGATAAAGAAGTATGAACTATTACTAATCAAGAGAAGTCTGAATATCAACTAAAATATAAGGTACACAATACTCTATTGTGTTCCATGACAAGGAATATATATAGCCTGATTTCTTCTTGTGAATCCACAATTTGTATTTGGAATAAACTTGAAGTTGAAAATTTTGGTACTTTCAAGGTAATTGAAACTAGAATATTTATGATTAGAGTTGAGAACCATGGTCTTTTATTTCCTTATTGAGAGCCAATTTTAATAGTACAACATAGATTTTTGACTATTGTAAACATGTTAAAATCCATTTGTGAAAATGGTTTGGATGATGAGGCACTTGTATACAAGATTGTAGGCATCATGCCTAATGAGTGGGAATCCAAGAGAACAGTAATAAATGAGAATTGAAAAGTCTCATAGATTACTCATGATGATCTTTTTGGAACCCTTCTTCAACATGAGATTATAATGAAGAGAGATGCTTAAAATGTTAAGAAGAAGAATGGAAATGACAGTGTTGCTTTTATAACAATTTCAGATCATATAAAAGGCAAGACTCTTGAGAAAGTTACTAGATCTAAATATAAGAAGTTTGTTGTTCAATCTAAATCTAATGGAAGTGAATCTTCAATAAATGAACTAGCTAATATTTCTCAAAGGATGAACAAGATTGTTGGACATAAGAAATTTCAATCCAGATACAGTAAGAATGAAATAAAGGATAAGAAAGTCTTAGAAGTCACCTCTTATGAATGCAAAAGAGCATGTAATGTTAGTCCTAATTGTTCTATTCTTATGTGAAAGGAATGAAAGGAAAATCATTCTGAAAAGAATATGAGGAAGTACTACAATGTTAATTCTAAGAGCGTTTTTAAAGATAATGACACCTGGAGTTCCAATGATGGAGACTCTTCTGATAAATCATCATATTAAGAACTCTCTGGATAGAATAATCTTGGTCTAATAGCCAGACTACCTAATGAAAATCGTTGCTTAATGGATAAGTTAAAAAATTCTGAATCCATCACCAATGTATCGTTAAATTGTAATAGTAAATTCAACGAATCCTTAGATGAAGATAATACTTTACCAACCTATAATGATGTTTCTAGGTTTGCTAAGCTTGTTGAGAATGAAAATTCAAAAGTCAAGAAAATTCACGATAAGGAAAATTCTATTCTTTCTATACTAATTATGGAAATATCATATATTTTTAATGATATTGATAAGAATACCCTTGATTTTGAAAGTATTTCAAAAAACCTTAAGGAAGTTAATTCAGAGAAGAATAATCATTCTAAGGATATAGAAATAGTAATTTCTAAGAAAAATGTTTTCAATCCTAACTCAAGCACTAAAACTAATGTTTTGGAAGATAAAAACATAGTTATTAGACTAAGGATAGAAATATTTTCCTTGAGAAGGGTTTTTCAAATTTTACCTTTGGGAAGGTAATCATTGATAAGATGTATTCTCAAATTCAACCTCTAAGAAATAATTTTGGTTTTGGTTATACAAGTTCAAAATTTATTTTTAGTAACATTTATTTTCATCCTAATGGTTCTTCTTTCTACACTAAGTGTCAGTATGGTGGGAACTGGGCAGAAATTTGTTCCTTAAAAAAATCCAATCATTTTGTTTTCATAATTATTATTTTTCAAAGAAAATGTGGGTAACAAAAATGTTGATTTTTGACGTTTCTGGATCGAAGAATTTTTGGATTCTGAAAGTCTAAGATTCTTATTTTTAGGAAAATAAAGAAAGTACCAACAAAAATATATAGTACATGGATCATGGATGTTCCCAGAATATAACTGGTAACAAAAACTTCTTTGAAAATATTATCACGAAGAAATGGGAAAATTAACATTCAGATATAATGATAAGGGTGAAATAATTGGTATACGTAACACTTTTCTTCTTGAAAAAACATTGATTTCAAATTTTTTATTTGTTAAGGATCTTAAGAAAACCCTCAATAGCATATATCAGTTATGTGATTATGTTTACCTTGTGAATTTTTTGAATGATAGGTCAATAATACACAATTCCAAGGATGAGTTCATTTTTTCTTCCAATAGGAAAGATTATGATTACAAATTAAACTTAAAAGACCTTAGGAGCCAAGAAATACCTTTCCTTAGTGCAATGGAAGATAATTATTGGTTTTGGAATAGAAGGTTAGGACACTATAACCTTAAAATTTTTTGCAAACTCTCATTGGAAAAACTAGTTAAGGATCATATGGAGTGTAGATTTTATTCTTCAAAAGTTTGTGATCCATGTAAACATGGAAAGCAATATAAATAAAGTTTTAAATCAGTTTTTGAAGTCTTAACCACTGATTCCATATAGTTAGTGCACATGGTTCTATTTGGTACAACACAAATTGGAAGCATTGGAGGAAAATATTATGTATTTGTCTTAGTTTATGATTACACTAGATTTATGTGGGTCTATTTTCTAGAAAACAAATTTGATGATTTTTCTTCATTAAAATGTTTTTGAGCCCAAGTTAAAAATGAGAAAAACCTTCCCTTGATAAATATTCATAGTGATCATGGAGAAGAATTTCAAAATTATGATTTTGAAACCTTTTGTAGTAGAAATGGAATTACTCATAACATCTCAGCACCAAGAAAACCTAAATAAAATGGTGTTATTGAATGAAGAAATATAATTCTTAAAAAGATTACAAGAACAATGTTTAATGAATATTCTATAGCCAAACATTTTTGTGATGCAGCTGTAAGTACATATTTTTATACTCTAAATCGTGTTTTGATTAGACCTTTTCTAAATAAAACTCTTTATGTGTTATGGAATGGTAGAAAACCTAGACTTTCCTAATTCAAGGTTTTTGGTTTCAAGGTATTAATTCTGAATACATAAGGATAATATACAAATATTCACACAAAAATATGATAATGAAAATTTCCTAGGTTACTCCACAACTTCTTAGGCTTAGAGAGTTTTTAATCAAAATAATTGAACTGTTGAAGAAACTGTGCATGTCAAATTTGATGAAACTGATCCTTTTGTTTTTAAATAACCTCGACCGACATCATTAGATGTGTTTTCAAAAACTTATTTTCAACCTTTGTTAGTAGATACTTATGATAAGGAAAATTTTCAAGAAAATATTTCTGAAGCATTTACCCTAGAAGACTTCCTACCCTATATTGATGAACATGTTTTACAAAACCCAAATCAGTTGTTTCTAAATAGTCATCCCAGTGATAGTATCATTTGTGATGTATATCCAACTATAAAGACTAGGTGTTACATAAAAAATTAATTAGAAAATATATCATTCTTTTCCAAATTATAGCAAAAAATCACTAATTATGCTTTAGGTGATGATGATTGGATAAAATCTATGCAAGATGAGATAAATTAATACGAAAGGAATAATTTCTGGACCATGGTTGAAAGATCTAAGAAAACATTGGTAATTTGAGTCAAATGGGTATTCAGAAATAAGTGTGATGAAAATGGAGTCATTGTAATAAATAAAGATGGATTTGTTGCTAAAGGCTATAATCAACAAGAAGGAATAGACTATGAGGAAACCTATGCTACAGGAGCCAAACATGAATCTATTCGTATTCTATGTGCCTTTGTAGCATTTTTTAATTACAATCTCTTTCAAATGGATGTGAAATGTGCTTTCCTTAATGTTTATGTTCAGGATGATGCTTTTGTTGAACAACCTCCTAGTTTTGAAGATTCAATGAATCTTGAACATGTTTACAAACATACCAATGCATTGTATGGACATAAAGTAAGCCCCTCAAGCAGGGTATGATAGACTTACATGATATTTGTTTCAAAATAATTATGTTATGTGAAATGCTAATACAACTCTTTTTATAAAGAAATATATGAAAAATGTTTTGATAATTCAAATTTTTGTTGATTAAATTATATTTGATTCAACATATAAATATTTAATTGATTACTTTTTGGATCAAATGAAATCTATGTTTGAAATGAGTATGATGGGTGAGTTAACATTTTTCCTTGGTTTTCAAATTTCTCAAAAACCAGAAAGAATATATATATCCCAACATATGTATGTTAATTATCATCCTAAAACATATGTATATGACAACACTATGAGTATAAGTACTCTTATTGGTACCTCAAATTCACTTCATCTTGATGAAGCTGGGAAACCATTAGATCAAACAACTTTTAGAGGTATGATAGGAAGTCTAGTTTACATGACATATAGTTGTGAAGACTTAATGTTTTCAGTATGCTTATGTGCAAGATATCAATCCAATCCTATGTAATCACTTTTAAATGCAGTGAAAAGGATTTTTCACTTATTAAAGGTAACCATAGATCTAGGACTCTTTTATAATTCTGGAAATGAATTTGGTTTAAAAAGTTTTTTGGATGTTGTCTTTGGTGGATGTATAATTGATAGGAAAAGTACATCTGAAACATGTTATTTTTATGGATATTAATTAGTTTCTTTTTCTTGAAAAAAGAAACACTCTGTAGCACTTTCCACTACTAAATATGAATATGTCACAGTTGGATATTCTTGTGCTCGGGTGTTGTGGATGCAACACACACTCACAGACTATGGAATGAGTTTTACCAAAACACACACTTTTTTTTGTGATAAAACAAGTTCCATTTCCTTAAGTAAAAACACTGAACATAACTCTAGTGAAAAAAACATAGATATTATGCATTACTTTCTTAGGGATCACACACAAAAAAGGGGATATCATTCTCCCATTTAATGGAACGCATGATCAGCTTGATGATATTTTCATAAAACCATTACCCTCTGAGAGATTTGTGTACATGAAACAGAAGTAATTAATGATAACCGTGAGGTAATATTCCATGATAAATTCTTCTTGAAACCAATCTTTTTATAGTAAGACCCCCATATTCATAGGGGGAGTACAATCTTTTCTTAGATTTTAAAAAAATATTTTTTTAAAATTTTTTGTAGTCTAAAAACAAATTCATAGTCTAAAAACTTTTTCAATGTTTAAAAATTTATTCCATATTAATTTTTTTAAACATATTTTTCGTAATTAAGTTTTTCAAAACATTCATAGTGAAGATTATTTAAATTTTCATTATGAATATTTTCTAAATTCTCATAATGGAGATTTTTTAATTTTTCATAATGAAAATTTTCGTACATTAATTTTTCGTAATGAAAATTTTTCATACTTAAAACATTCATAGTGAAGAGTTTCTAAATTTTTATAATGAATAATTTTTTTGTTTTTCATAAAGTTTTTTTCATAATAAAGATTTTCATAGTCAATATTTTCAGAATCATAATTTTCAGAATCTAAATTTCTTCAAGAAGAATTTTCCTCAATACAAATAATCTTCCTAGGAATCTGAAAGGTATGTTTCCTTTATTAAACTTTCATAATTATCTTTTACATGTTGGTATTTTATTCTATTTTTAAATTCTCATATTATCTTTTTCTTAAAACCAAATGTTTTTATTTAAGAACCTCAAATGATAGAATTCTATCAAAATTTCCCTCCAGATATCATCTCAACCATCAGATCTGATCACAAGGTTTCTAAACTGTTGTATTGAGTTTGGAAGATAAATCTTCTTCTCAAATTCATATATAAAGGTCCCCCGATGGATGTCCCACATTGAAATCCAAGCTTTTGTGTGCTGTAGCCCTGCCGTTTTACATAAGCACATTCCGGATTTTCAAGGTTTTCTCAACTCTGAATTTCTGTCGAAGTATCTTCCCATAAATACATGTCAACTGTCAACCCGAATTATGAATGGATGATTTACAGAGAAAGGTTGGCACATCAATTTTTTTTCTAGGTATGATTCTATCATCTCGAAGAACATCAAGTTGAATGAAAGGGAGAGTATTTTCATATCAAAACCAGGATCTCGGGATCTAGTATATCTGGAATTGATAGCTGAATTCAAGGAGTCAGCAATATTTTTCAAGGAACAAGGAAAAAGAAAATTGTCTTTCAAGAGCTATGGGAAGACTTATTCTCTTTCTTACACCAAGGTAGATAGTTTGATTGGATTTCCTTATGAGGGTGAGGTAGAGTTTTTCTCACATAAGTTCCCTGATGTTCTAAGAAGTTTAATTATAGAAAAAATCAATGGCTTTTCTCAGTCATTCAGATGTTAAGTAACCAAAAATTGTTCACATATCTACAACTTTCTCGATTCTCAAATTGTGGGTTCATGGATTCATCATTCCCCGAAGAGGGGACAAGGATACATTGATGAAAAGTGACATGTATATCCTGAATTTCATGATGAAACTAAGAAGGATTAACCTGGTTAAGCTTATTTTTATTACAATTGAGAATATATAGAATGGAAATATGAAGGATAAGATTATTATGTATACATCCATTCTCACAAATCTGATTGTTTTTTGTTTAGATTCATTCAAAATACCTTGTAGTTCTCCCCCACGAAATTGAAAAGTTATGGTGGAGAGTGATGATACACTGAGAAGGATTAACGTTGTATTTTCTAAATAATCCAAATAATTATATGATTTTCCTTAGGAGGAGACATAAGCCTTAACAAAGAAATAGGTGGTAGTTGAGAACTCTAATGAGGGAGGATTGGAGAGGAAGTTTAAGGAAGTATAAGAGAAATAAAAATTCCTAGAGGATAAGGAAACCCAATTTTCACCACCAAATACTAAGAAGAAGAATGCATATCTAGATGTGGTAGTAGAAAAATGGAGGGAATCCAAGGAGAAAAAAGAAATAATGGGAGCCTAACATTGGTTTTGATCCTGCTGAAGAAAAAACCTTAATATAAATGAATACCGATGAGCATGAAAAGTAAGAAAAAAAAGAAACAAAAGAAGAAGTTGACTGAAGAAGAGATACTGTAATCACTTCTAAAAGTCACAGAGAAATCATCCGAGAACATTCCAGTACCACAATCCTTCTTAGAAGAACCATTACCAGAGACACCGGGAAATAAATTTGTGTCTCCAGAAAAAGTACAAGAAAATGTAGTGGAGGAAAAATAAAAGGAGGAAGAAGGCAATGGTGATACCGAAGATCTCATTAAGAATGTAGAAGATTTTTATCAGAGGGAAAGTCTACAATAGATTCTTTCAATCCAAACATCTGATGTTGAGTCCTCAAAGCTTGCAACCCCTAGGAAAGACGAGTAAGGTAATGATGATATAGTTAAAGAATAAGTGAATAAGTTATCTACAGAATAATGTTCTAATTATGATTTCATTCAACATAAAGATGTCGAGGAGTGAGCTTAGAAGGAAATGGTTGATGAAGATAGAATTGTTCCGCTCTATGATTGTGAACACAAATATCCTAACCAATATAAATCCATTCCGATGGTTGATAAAGGAAAACATGTGGTTGTAGATACACCTAGTAAACCTGTTGTAAAGAAGAAAGAAGTTGGTGGATCATCAAAGAGGAAGGAAATCGAAATAGAGAAAGAGCCCTCACCATGTAAAGTCTCATATTCTGAATCATCCTCTATTGGATATGATTTCATATTTCAGTCTTTGAAGAAGCTTGTTGGGACAATTCCAATACTTCCCAGTATAGACTCCAGATGCCAAATGCTTCAACACACCTTGAATCAGAAATCAGATTCAGTATCCATGGTGATGAAAAAGTGTGTCAAGCCTGAGGCTTATTTCAAATCTATTTTCATAAACTACGAATCCCACATAAGATCTTTCATGATAATGACCACATGGTCAAGGAATAATATAGAATATATGAGAATTCTTGATGAGTTTCACCAAAGTTTCAAGGATGTATTTAAAACCAATGATGTAATGATTAAGGATCTCACAAATATTTTTGATGAAAAGCTAAATCTGGAACATGATTCTCGGATTCAATAAGTGAAAGTGTTTAATGGGAAGATGTATTCAGCTGCTCAGAGTTGGAAAAGAGAAAGGTATTTAATAATTGAGATAGAATAAAAGCTTATCAAGAAGGAAGAAGCCTTGAAGGCTCACGCTGATATTCATAAGGCTCAGGAAGAAAAGATCAAAGCCTAAGAGAGGAAAACAGAAGTCCAGGATCAGCTTCTCAAAAGAGCAGAGGAAGATCACAAGGATCTCCAGAAGCTCAAAACTATTGTGAAGAAGTTTATGCCAAAGGAGAAGGAAGGATAATCTTTTTCAATTCCGATCTTTTGTTGTATTTCTACCTTGAATAAATTTTTCCAATCATAATGAAATTTGTGGATGCTTTTCACATATTTTTTCTTGTCCTATACAAATATTTTAGGTACCATATTTACTTTTCCATTCCCTATATTACTTTATCAATATTACGAAGGGGGAGAAAGCAAAAATAATACTAAGTAAATAAAAAATTTCCCTATGTGAGGGGGAGTTCATCTAAGGGGGAGTTCTTATCCAAGAATATTTTCGTATGCAGTAAAATGCTAAACCTCAATCTGGAAATCTAGAATACAATCCTTAGTGTTTCCAATGCCTAATGGGGAGTATGTCGTATTCATCATTTCCCATGTGTTAAGGGAGATAAGTCTTACATCAATGTTCAAAAAGATATTTTCTAGGTCCTTATATTCTTTTTCTTAAGGATGTTTATTGTTTCCAAAAGGGGGGATATTTTGAGTCAATAAGTTTTTCTTATGACTTTTACATTCCTTCTTGTTTTGAAAATCACAAACACCTTATCTTAAGGAAAATTTTTGTTACTCTATGTTTTACTTGATAAGGAATGTTTTCCTCCCCCTAGGAAAAGTTATCCTTACCATGTTTTTCATAGTTCATATTATGTCTAAGTATAATGTTTGTTTTCGTATCCAAAACCTGAGAATCCTATAAATACTAAGATATAAATAATTAAGTTTTTAGGACATGTGTTTAGACATTGAATTCTCTAAATTCAGGTTCCGAGCTTTCTATTTTCAGACTCTGAATTCTAATCAATTCAGACTCGGAAAATTGTACTTTAAGACTCCGAATTCTATTGAATTCATACTCCAAACCTTGTATGTTCGGGCTCCGAATTCTAATAAATTCAGGCTTCGCACATTTTAACTTCCGACTCCAAATTCTAATTAATTTATACTTTTAACATTGTAAGTTCAAACTCTGAATTCTAATGAATTCAGACACTATAACTTTCTAAAACCAGACTGAATTTTTATGTATTCATAATTTGAACTCTGTAATTTCATACTATAAATACTACTGAATACAGGCTCCGAGTTTCCTTGACATTCAGACACTAGAATTCTATAGAATTCATGTTATGAATTATTTGGAAAATTGAATCTGAATATTTACATATTATAAACACTGAATTGTTTTTGGTTTGACTCTGAACATTTATTTTTCATTATATTCCAAATAATGAATTTGGTCAATCAAAAAAAGTTTTTCTCCCTCATGTTCTTATTATAAAATAATGTCCTACATTCAGTTACTAACTAACCAATTTTTGAGTGACACATGTATAAGTCTCTCAAAAATTCACAGAAAAATATAACCGTTCGAGGAGGGAGCTGACCATTGAAGATGTGTCTATAAATAGGAGCTCATTTGATCGAGCTAAAAACAAGTTGATCAATCTAGAGATTACATCTTGCTGAAGTATTTTCTAGAGAGAGAGACATTTCAATATTTGTGCGTACAAAACATCTTGTTCAGAATTGCCTTGTGAGACTCTGAATCTTGCTGAGTACATTCGAAGGCTTCTGGGGATAGGAAGACAGAGGTGCTGACTACCATGAAGTTTGAGGGCTTGTGGGGATAGAAAGACAGACTCCAATATTCATATTGAGGTCTTACCCTTGTGTGGGTAAGACAGACTTTCTTAAATGTATAAATCAAGGGACCTTTATGAATGGTTGTTGGATACACATCTCGTTGGGTTAAAATATTTACCACTTATTATTTGTATTTTTCCAAATATTCCACTGCATTTTTTTCATTGTAGAAATTATAACTTTTTCATAATTTCTTATACATGTAATCTGATGTGTAATATTCTATATGTTGTAAGGTAGAATCTTTATCGTTGTAAAATTTCCTTAAGTATCATTTCAGAACCATATTTTCGGATTCAATCAGGTTTTATGAACTAATCGGTCCTGTGAATTTTCTGTGTTTAACCTTTTTAAATACTACCATCTTTAAAAGTTCCAAAGGAATTTTTAAAGTATACAATTCATCCCCCCTTGTATATTGAGCATCAACATCATTATTTCGATACTAAAATCAGTATCATTTTGATCCTACAATTGGTATCATAGATGAATATCATAATCCATACCAACCTAACAACCCATGCAATCTCGGAGGAGGGGAGAACGATTATATAAATTATTCATGGGTGGAAGGCTAAACTGTGTGGATTTGGATAGAGGAATTATGCATGGTTGGTGGATGGTTTTTCAGTCTGGGTGGGTTCCCCAGGTAATTGTGACACATGGACCCCTAGTAGAAAGTGGTAGGAGAATGGTTCGAGCATGATAAAAAAAATCCATCCAAAACATTCTCCCCATTAAAAGTGAGGTGTTACCATTTTTTCCCTCAAGATTTTATGGGTTTTACCAGATTTCATCACCGATTTATTATCTAGAAACCCTATTGATGATACAAAATCACCAAGGATTCCCAAAGATAAATCTCTTTCTTTTCTAGGCTTCTTGGAGTGTTGTTAAGTGAAGATCAATGGTCCGGGTGAGTCCAACAATTATCTTTTCCTTCTTTTCTGGACTAGTGCATGTGGTTATGTTCTCATCCTTTAAAATTCCAAAACCTTATTTTTCGAGAGGATTATAGGATTTAGATTCAATGTGTGTTTGAATCCGAAAAAATGAGTGATTAAGTGTGTCTTCATATTAGGAATTTTGTTTCATGGTTAACATGTTATATCCCAGAGTACTAATGTTGATTTGTCCATATTTTATTTTTTTTGTGGTTTCTATCTTATTTTGAATTTGATACCATTGATAAGATTAATTAAAATTAATGGATAACTAATGAATTAAACCCTTCATGTTCCACATGGTATGTAATGCTATTTATTGGACTAGTATAAGGCTACCTGGTGGGTTTGCTAACATTATCGAACATGGATAATAGTGATGTTAGTCCTAGTATTTCCTTAAAACGAAGTAGATCAAATGGTGAACATGATGACCTGTTAATATAAACCATACTAAGTCAACAATGGATGTTGTGTCTAGTTTTTATAAATGACATAAGATAGTTTTTTTGGCATGATATGAAAAGGTTTTAAATTTGTAACACCCCACGAATCCACAATATGCATCTTTAATTCAATATCTTGTGTTACACGCAATACCGAGTTCAAGCACACTATGATCTATAAAAATATTTATTTAAATAGTGATTATGAATATTATTCACCACATTTTTTATTTTATATATTCCATATAATTTTAACATTCATATATTGTGTTTGTTAGACATGATTTAGAATAAATTCAATTTTTCAAATAAAATAACTTTTTTAAAAAAACCATTTTAACACCTTTTAATGGGGAAACCTTTATAAATCTAATATTTGACCATTTTATATATTTAATTTGGAAAAATGAACTTATTATTTATGATTAAGGCATTAAAATTTTTTTGGACAAATTTTGTTGTTTTTCTGAAAACGTTTATATTTAATGAAATTGTGAAAATGTTGCATTTTAATTCAAAACTGTTTTCATCTAATTTATTTATATATCTAGATTATCCTTTTAATTTGTATTAAAGAATAACTATATTGTGTTTTTAACATTTAATATATTTGAGGTCATTTTAATTATTTTCACATTAATATTATATATAAACACATTTTTATCTTTTGATGGTGTTTTCTTTTGGAAAAACCCATCTTCTCATTTTATAATTGGATATTATTTTTAATTTAATTACAAAAACATCTATATTTTTAATTTTGAAAAATGGATTCCATATTTTGAATTGTTGGTTTTAAATTTTTTAAATATGTTACAATTATTTTTTAGATATTATGACTAGTAATTTAGTAATGTTTATTATTACAGTGGTTAAGGGAAAATTTGTTAATTAAAGGAAAAAATATCATAAACATACCCTAAAATCTATTAAATTATATTCAATGGTAATATTATACCCTTATCACCAAGTTTTATAAATGGAATCATTTAATGAACCCTCTCCCATGAATATGACATGAAAATTATTATAATTACTGAATGATAGAAAATTTCATACTCTCTTATATTATAAGTATAATAATTTTAATATAGAGATATAAATGAGATAACATCGATTATAAATAGTATATGGAAATATATAATAATTAAATTAATTCTTCAACATTGGAAATTGAATCTTAAAACTAGAAATGTTATCAAAGTACTTTCTTTGATGAATCAAATGGGCTTTTAGATCGTCACCAATTTCTATCTTTGTGATTGGTAACATTCTTCTCACCATGTTCCCTATCAGTATACATTAGAACAAGATAGTTATATTTTTCTTCCATGTCCATGTTTTCCTACATGAAACCCTATTTTGTGTAATCTCTCATGACCTTCATACTTACATGTCTTTCTTTTAAAGTGGACGTCTCATTAATCATTTTCTGATGTGGTATTTCTGTAAAGTTATATTGAAAATTAAAATCCCTAATTTTTTTTCTTGAGTTCAAATTGAGAGGATTCCATTTATTGAAGTAGGGGGGTAATTTAAATCCCCTAGATTCCAGAGTATTCTTCTTTAATTCAATATATTTTGTTGCACACAATACCAATTTCAAGTTCTCTAGGATCTATTAAACAATCCATTTAAATAGTTGTTATTAATAGTATTAAGAAAACATTATATTTTATATTATCCATATAATTTGAACATTCATATTATATTCTTCTTATACACTATATAATAAAAATTCATTTTTTTCAAATAAATGAAGTATTTTCCAAAATTTCAGTTTTAGAACCTTTTAATGGTGAATCCTTTTTTAATCCATTAATTGAAAATTTTATATATTGAATTTGAAAAAATAAACTACTTTTTTATAATCAGGACATAAAAATTTATTTTGGTCAAATATTAGGGTTTTTTCTAATAATATTCATATTTAAATGTATAATAAAAAATAATGAATTTTAATTCAAAAAAATTCATCCAATTTATTTATGTTGTTATATTATCGTTTTGATTTTTTTTAATTTATAATTAGATTTAGTTTTTATCATTTATCATAATTTTTTTCATTTTATTTATTTTCACATTAAAATTAGTTATAAACACATGTCAATCATTTGATAGTTTTTACTTTTGGAAAACCCATTATCTCATTAGGTCAATAGGGATTTATTATAATTTAATTATTTCAAATTATATGTTTTTCATTATGGATCATATATTCCATATTTAGAATCAGTGGGTCCAAATAATTTAAATTGTCTACCTTTATTTTTTTGGATATTATGAATATTAACTTTAGTAATTTTTTTATAATCATGGTAAAGGGTTAATCAGAAAATTAAAGGTTAAGATAAAATTATAAAATTACCATAACACCTTTAAAAATATTATTATATGAATAAATTAAACCCCTATAACCTTTTTTTAGAAATTTAACCACTTAATTTACCATTTTCCATGAATATTACATAAATATTATTCAAATTGATGAATGTTACAAAATTTCACACTCTTATTTCATATATGTATAATATTTTTAATATAAATATAGAAAGGATATAGCATATATTATAAATAGTCTATAGAAATGTAAAATAATTACCTACCTCTTATAAATTTATTTATAATTTTTATTATTCAAATAATTACAATTAATTAGGATATAATAGTTAATATGGATTATTTTGTTAATAAAAATATCAAATAAATTACATTAACATTTTTCAAATAAAAATAATTTGAATTAATTTAGGTGATACATGAATTTTATAGATATCATAAACATGTTATTAATATATATATATATATATATATAAGTATTTTTTGAAGTTATTTTGATGGTTTGATGTTTTTAGAAATGAAAATATTGAATAGTATCAAAATTGACATAAATGATACTTTAAAATTATTAAAATTTAATGTTATTTTATTTTTCTTCAATGACCCGAAGGCCTTAGAATATTTTTATTTTACGATAAACCCCATTTTAGGGGAATGAGGGAGGGAATCCCGAACAGACTTCTATTAGATCGGATTACACAAAATATACACAAGAGGGGGTGAACTGTGTCTTTTCAAAAATCTTTACGAGACTGTGTTCTTCCTTTTAACTTTTAATCAGATAAAATGATGCAGCAAAAATTTAAATAGCAGAAACACAAGATTTATTGTTGTTCGGGGAACAGAAGGCCACTAGTCCACTCCACCAACACTCTACTCCACGAGCTTGGTGATTTTTACTATCTGGTCCTCATTTCAACAGATCGGTTGACAACTGAGTACATGCAGTTTACACGATTACAATACAAGGAAAAACAAAGCCTTATGGTTCACTTTCATAACCTATATAGCTTAGTACGAGAATTCGATCACTCAGGAATAGAAAATAAATATTTATGTATTCTAAAAATAATTTCCAGATGTTCTTCAAAATTGCAACAACATGCAATTGAAAGTAGGTAGATTGTCACCTTTCGAAAAAATAATCTTCACATAAGACACATTCTAAGTCGATCCTGCTGTAGTAAATATAGAAAAATAATAATTCACAACTTTAGCAGAGACAGATCCACAGTAGATCATTGATATAGAACAAGTGAATCTTCTATCGTGTTCCTTCCTCTATAACAAACAGAGCTTTGAAACGCCTTTTGAAACTGAAGATCGGTATGTTTAAATAGTCTCTATTTTTCCTTTTTATAATAATCAAGAGATCACACGTGATCAATAAATATCGATGCAGTTTCAAAAATCCCATATTAAATAAAAGAATGATAATAACTTCTCCTATAATATTAGATCCACAAAAGTCGCCTTTTTACTCACGATATTCAAACATTTGAATTTACAAATTAGTCGTAACTTTTCTGAAGACTCGACATAAAAAGATCCTTTTAATTCGTTCAAAACATTGATAAAATGGATTTGAATCAGTCAAAATCATGCTTAAAAATCATCTTTAAATCTGGCTGTAAATCCACCAAAAAATCAGTGTACTGACCGTTGTATAAAAATATCGACTTTAAATTCTCCAACGCCAAACATAAGTTTGAGTTGAAATATATGCATCCTGTGAACATAAGGATGACAACGCAAGCTTCACAACGTAAGGTTCACAATGTAAGGTTGACAAAGAAAACTTGAGAATAAACATAAGGTTCATTTCAAACGTAGGGTTGGTCATCCATACTTTTTTCTTCAACTTTCAAACATTAGATAAAAGATCCATACTTTTACTTTATCCATACTTTTCCAAGAACGTATGGTTGTTTACAAAAGTAAGGTTGATGAACCATACTTTTGAGAAATAAACGTAAGGTTTAATATTTACGTACAGTTCTCCTTCCATACCTTTCTAATATCCCAAACATAGGGTTCCTTCCTAATGTAGTGTTCTTCTTCCATACTTTGTTGATAATGTTTGGTTGATTTACCATACGTTTTCCTTATCTCAAAAAGTATACACACTTTTCATCCTTACACTATGTTTATCTACGTAGAGTATGAACAATGTTTCCAGAACACGCTCAAGCAGATTATGAAATAAGTAGAACATGAACAGTGTTTACAGAACACGCTAGATACAAATATTTTAGTAATAAATTCCATTTATTTTAAGAGTGAAATAAAATAATAAATTCCCGCAAAATTATTAACAAATAAAATCATTAGAAAATAATTATGTGTATTTGTGAGCATCAAAACTGTCATAAAAGAATAGAGTTTTAATATAAACCCACCCTTTAAATAACAATATTATGTATTGTTGAAAACAAAAATTTCTCAAAAATCTCCCCCTTTTTGATGATCACAAAACCCATAAAATAATAATACTAATTAAATGAAATTAACTTTCAAAATTAGTTACTTAATGTTTAGAATTTTGAAAAGATAAAACAAAATTTAATTCTAAAAAAACCTTTCAATAAATAAACATTGTATTATCATTAAAAATAAATTTCTCATCCTCTATTTATAATGAAAATAAAATTATTTTTCTTTAAAAATAAATGTAAATAATAAAATAATCGTTTTTAGTTTTATCCAAATTTCTCCCTCTGAATAAAAAGTAAAAGAAAATTTCCCTTTATAATAAATGATTGTTAATAACATAAAATTGTTTTTTGGATAAGTATAAATCAGTATAAATCGAAAACATTTTAGATATACAGGATATAATTTAAAAAATTGTTTAAAATCTTCAAATAAATGTTGTGTTTATCCAAATTTCTCCCCCTTTTGTGATATAAAAAAGAATGATAAATCAGGGATTTTAACAAATTTAATGTTGCACTGAACTATTGGAAAATGATGTTATTAACTATTTAATAATAATTTAATCTGGATTAATTTCATATCAAAATAAGAACAGTAATACAAGTAAATATAATAAAATATATTTTCAATAAAATTACAAAAATAATAAATACAGGAATCATGATTTTGGTAGTCAACTGGTAGGGGTTATCTTCTCTGGACTGTAGACTTTATTTTTTCTAACTGTTATCTCAACCTTTTGATTAATCCATCACTGAGATGAATAATAAGATCTCCAACCTCTTGAGTCATATGAATATCTTCAATGATATTGTCTCTGAAAAACTCATGAAGTCGTTATTCTTTCTCCATGAACAAGGACAACTTCTCTGTGAATTTATCTAAGATAAAATGAATTCTTGGCTCATTGGATGTCAACTGATCAACTAAGAATTTCTTATTATCTAATAGAACAGATAATGGAGCACGGTTGCATTGATGATCTTTCAACCTTTCATTCATGTTTCTCATTGCGGATATGATACCTTGAAATCTTCTAATTAAATCAGGTGAAGTACCTGATCCACTAGCAACACTATTCCCAACTGATGAAAATTGTGCCTCCATAAACAACTTAAGATCTAAGAAATATGATTTCATAACCATTTCATATTTCAATTTGGAAACAGCATTTAGCATATCCTCTTTAAAAATTTCAACTTCTTTCCTTGAAATAAAACTCTCCTTAATCTTTTTATACTTCAACTGTTATGATGCTAAAGTGCTTCTCAAATAATCATTATCACATTGTAGTTGAGATAACTGTTTGTACAAATCTTAAACTTCCATATTACTTGAATCAGAAGCACCTGGTGCTTGATTCACATTCTTAGGCTCTGTGGGAAGTATCAGTACTAATGTTAATGATTCAGAATTAGATTTTTCATTCTCCTTGTCCTAAGTAGGTCGGTCCACAGATTTTTCCTCAGAGTCGTTTTCAGACTCTTACATAAAAAAATCCTCTTCAAGAATGATTGTGTGAGCTTCAGAAGCATGCTCCTCACGAAAATATACATTTTTTCTTCCAATTAAATATCTAAAATGATATCCTCTAGAGTTTCCTATGTTCTGGCCACTTCCTCACCAGGCTCTGCCTCATTTCATTGTTGAAGTAAAATAGAAACATCAACTACAACCTGTTGTTCTAATCTATCAGGATCTGGAACTGTAACAGTGACATTCTGTTCTTGAGGTTGTTCAATAACTTTTTATTTGACAAAGCTGTAAGAGATTAAATCTCTTGTAGTTAAGTCATGGGAAGTAAGTTCCTCAATCGCAGGTCTTCTCCTCAGAGTCTGAAGTCCCTCCTAACTTGCTTCTTCCTCAGTTTCTTACACTTCAAATCTGATCCTTCTTTCTGCATTGCTGACTCTCGATTCAGCTTGTCCCTCCTTGGACTTTGCAGATTGCACTTGAGCACTCTTTGATTCATCATTTGCTCTAACTGGAAAAAGTTTTCCTTTGATAGTACTCTAGAAATTGTGAATTTTTCATAATGTTCTGGAATTAAACACTTTACTGTGATGACAGCGAACTCTGGCATCCACCAGTCTCACCATGTCCTTCGTAAACAACAACTAGGAGATGAATCGAACAAAAGGATAAAAGTTAATTCGGGCATCACGCTGACAACAATATCTTAGGTATCTAACCATATATCTTGGAAAATTGTTTTTAACATCACTTAGAAAAAGATACATTATATATATATTTGGATATAATATCTTTTCCATTTCAGACATCCTCAGTGCAATCCCTGTTTGCACAAATTTGACCAGATTTTTCAGATCTGGCTCCAAATCCTTGATTAAAATTATTTTTACAGTCTTAATACAAAAGATAATCGACATTATGTCATCTGATTTATGCACAGAATCTGCAATATTTTTCAAATCGAAAGGAAAAACTCCCTCATGAGGGTAGTTGAGAATCTGACCAATTTCTATTATCGAGATTGAGAAATACCTATCCTCTATCATAGCCATCATACTGTCCTTAGTATCTCCTACACTAAATTGTACAGATTTGAAGAAGTATCAAAGCTCTACCTCATACAGAAATTCTTTATTCTCACTCTTCAAATTCTGTTAGATATTCTGAAATGAAAGTGCTTGTTTCAACAGGAGATTTGTCTGATAAAGCCATTCGAGATCAATCGCCTTTCTCGATAAGATTTTTCTTCTTTCTAAACGTTGTTTCTTGGCACTACTGGTTTCATCTTCATCCGCTCTTTTAGTCTTTTCCATCTTTGCGAGAATCTTTGATGGTTTCAATGATAGGGTTTCAAAGATTTGAAGATTAGGGTTTATGAGCAGAGGTGCGGAGATTAGGCTCTCAGAGGTTCGGTTTGTGAGTTCAAAAAGGATTTGGTAGAAATGAAATGATTTAGAAGTCAAAAGGTTTTCAGAAAACCTTGATTCCCGTGTTTTTATTAAGTATTACATATATTTAAAAAATAAATAAAATAGATTACATGGGGGAAAGAAGCTTATTCTGTTTGGAAAACAAAATAGCTAAATAATTTTTAAGCGGAATTAAAAATAAATAACTACTATAGTAAAATAAAATTTAATTTATAATCCAATAAACCTAGATCCCCCTTAATAAAATCAAACCTTGCACTGGGAAGTGGCTTAGTAAAAATATCATCTAATTGAATTTTTGTACTTACAAATTCCAAAGATATATCATTTTTAAGAACATGATCTCTTAGAAAATGATGTCTGCTATCAATATGATTTGTTCTAGAATGATTAATAAAATTTTAAAAATATTTATATCACTAGTATTATCACATAAAATAAGCATAATATTAAAATTTAGTCCAAAGTCCATAAGAGTGTTTTTCATCAACAACACCTATGCACAAAAACTACCCACAGAAACATACTCTGACTCAGCTGTTGACAGAGTAACTGAAAGTCGTTTCTTACTTGACCATGACACTAAATATTTTCCTAAAAAGTGACAAGTTCATGAAGTTATTTTCTTATATAATATATAACTCCCAAAGTATGCATCTCAATATGAAATCAAATTAATATCATATTTTTTGGGATAAATAAGAGATTGAGAAACAGTTCCTTTTAAATATCTAAATATTCTTTTAATAGCAGTTAATTCAGATTCTTTAGGATTTTATTGAAATGTTGCAAAAAGACATACTGAATACATTATATATGGTCTGCTAGAAGTAAAATATTATAAACTACAAATCATACCTCTATATAACTTATTGTCAACTGATTTTCCAGTTTCATCCAAATCAAGTTTTATATTAGTACACATAATAGATATATATATGTCTTGTTGTTTTCAAGTCCAAATTTCATCAATAAATTAGTAATGTATTTTTTTGATTAAAAAAATTTCCAAAATCTTTCTGATAAATTTGAAGTCCTAAAAAGAAATTTAGTTCTTCCATCATACTCATTTCAAATTCTTTTTGCATTATCTTTGAAAACTCATGATAAAAGGGTTTTATTAGTTGATCCAAAAATTACATCATAAAAAAATTGAAGTAATAAAATATTAGAATTCACATTTTTCATAAACAGTGTTGGATATGCCATTCCAATAGTAAAATCATTTTTAAAAAGAAAAGAGCTTAATCTTTCATACCAATCTCTAGGTGCTTGTTTAAGGCCATAGAGAGCTTTACTATGTTTAAAAACAGAATCTGGTTTTTGAGAATTTTAAAAACTAGGAGGTTGCTCAACATTAACATCCTACATGAAATAACCATTTAAAAAGGCAGACTTAATTTCCATCCGAAATAATTTAATGTTCATATGAGATTCATAGTCTAAGAGGATTCTAAAGTCCTCTAGTCTAGCTACAGGTGCAATGGTTTCATCATTATATATACCTTCTTCTTGATTATATGCTTTAGCTACATGTCTAGATTTATTTCTAGTTATTATTCCTTGATCATCTTTCTTATTTCTATAGATTCATTTGGTTCCTATCACTGGATTGTTCTGTGGTCTTTAAACTAATTCCCAGACATCATTTCTTTTGAACTGGTTTAATTCTCCTTGCATTGCTATCATCCTACTTTCATCATCTAAAGATTCTTCAATAGTCTTGATTTCTAATTGGGATAGAAAGCTAGAGAAGTCTAAAAGATTTCATATATTTCTTCTAGTTTTTATTCATGTATCTATGTCACCAATTATAGTTTCTAAAGGATGATTCTTTTAGGTTCTAGTCTGTCTAGGCAACACACTTATTGGTTCTTCAGTATCATGTTCTTCTGAACTGGACTGAATTTTAGTTATATCTTTTTCAAAATCATTTTTCATGTTCTCAAGCCTCATGTTATCATTAGATTCAGATTCATCCATTTGATCTGTCCTTATTTGAAAGGGATTAGATTCATCAAATTTCACATGAACTGGTTCTTCAAAAATCCTTGACTTCTTATTATAGATTCTATATGCTTTGGAGGTAGCCGAATATCCAAAAAAGATTCCTTCATCAGATTTTGGATCGAACATACCAAAATTATCCTTGGTGTTCAAGATGTGAACCTCGCATCCAATAACTTTAAATTAGTTTTCTTTAGGTTTTCTATTATTCTATAGTTCATATGGTGTCTTTTTTAAAAGATATCTAATTAAAACTCTATTCATTATATAGAAGGTTGTGCTTACAGCTTCTACCCAAAAGTATGTAAGAAGACTATATTCATATAGCATATTCCTATCCATTTCCTGAATAGTCCTATTTCTTCATTCAACAATTACATTTTGTTGAGGAGTTTTAGGTGTATAGAAGGTGTTTTTAATACCCATATTTGAGGATAAGGAATTAAATTCACGACTCTCAAATTATCAACCATGATCATTTCTTAATAAAATTAGTTTAAAAACTTTTTCATTTTGAATAGATTTATAAAAACTTTCAAATAATATAAAAGCTTCATTTTTAAATTTCAAAAAGAAAATCCGTGTAAATCTAGAATATTCATCAAATAAAACAAATACATATAATTTACCAGCCCATACTATTTAATGGGATCACCCAAGGAAATTATGTTATTAACAATCTCGGTCAATATTCCATTCATTTGAGTAATACTTTCACCTTCAACCATTATGAATGTATCAAATTTAAACTTAGTAGTTGCATATCTCATTTCCCTGATATTGATAGTTCCTTTGTAAGCAAAAACAATAGTTTTCCACATTTCATATGTTGTTGGGCATTGAGATACTCTTTTAAACTCATCAGGTCCTAGACCACATATAATTGAATTCATTGCCTTCGTGTTAATATCATAATCTTCTTCAGTAGTTGCACTCCAAGTTTCAGGTTTTTCTGGTATTTCATAGGGAGTCAGAATCATGGAATATACTCTGTATCCAAGGTTTTTTAAATAAAAAATCATTCTCAACTTCCAAAATCCATAGTTTTTTCCATTGAAGTACGGTGCTCTGACCATAGACATTCCCTCTCTTGTATCAGTCATCTTCCTCTGTTATAATCACTTTCATCTTGTTAAAGCTTTGTCAGAAAGCTCAACCTTTGATACCAATTTTTGGATTGGATTACACCAAATATACATAAGAGGGGGGGAGGGTGAATAGTGTATTTTCAAAAATCATTACGAGATTTTGTTCTGACTTTTTTCTTTTAATCAGATAAAATGATGTAGTAGAAATTTAAATAGCAGAAACACAAGATGTATAGTGGTTCGAGGAATAGAAGGCCCCTAGTCCACTCAACCAACACTCTACTCCACAAGCTTGGTGATTTTCACTGTATATTCCTTATTTCAACAGACCGGTTCACAACTGAGAACAGGCAGTTGACACCTTTACAATCCAAGGAAAAACAAAGCCTTCTAGTTCACTTACAGATCCTATACAACTTAGTACGAGAAGCCGATCACTCACGAATAGAAAAGAAATATTTTCGTATTCTGAAAATAAATTCCAGATGTTCTTTACAATTACAACAGAATGCAATTTACAGTAGGTAGATCTTCACCTTTAGAAATATTAATCTTCACATAGGAGACGTTCTGAATCGATCCCGTTGTAGTAAATATAGATAAATAATAATTCACAACCTTAGCAGAGACAGATCCTATAGAGACCCAGCCTTTTCACACATTACTATTACATAATTGCAAATATAAACAACATAATAGTATTACACATAGAGTATCCAAAGGTTTAGTGTCTTGGGAAAACTAGGACCACACATAACAAACATTTATTTAATTTCTTCTTCTCTAGATTCTTATTGGAACATTGTCCTCTCCTTAGTACATGTATCCACCTTAGGATATACATCAAAAGGGGTGATATAGAAGCCCAGTAAGAGGATATATAAGAACAATATAGCATGGGGTGAGCATAGTCATAACATTGGCAAATGATCATGAACATGAGTGGAGCATAAATAAAAGACTTGAAATGTGGCAATGCATAAAAATGAAACATCATGTCTTAGTGGTTAACTACCACACATACTTGTGAACCAAGATAGCATCTTGTTCACACATCATTTCACATTTACTCATGAGATTAATCACTTTACCTAATGCATTGGAGAACTGTATAATTCCAGGCACACCCGTCACATTTAAATATTAATATTGCGCTATATAATTCTGTGCGCACCCGTCACATCATATCATTATCCTTAATCATGATTTCAAAAATGAAAATATAACATAAATTAACATAAAGAACCCATGAAAAGGAATGGGTTTTATTTCAAAATAACATATTCATAATATTTGGGTTCCCAAAAGAAATAGGGAATAACATACATGTTACAAGAACCGTTCACTTTGAGTGAGAAGTAAAAGGGGTGTTCTTAAAAGAAGATTTCTTTTGGAAAACATTTTGTTGGACATAAACACCTATGAAAAAACATGTATATCACATAAATGTAATGGAAATGATTAAAAAATGATCTTTGAGGAGTAACCATATCAAAAATGGAGTGAAAGAGGGAGAACCCGAAGGAAGAAATTTGGGCTCGAGATTTCCCCTTACCTTGTATCTAAATGCTTCCTTCACATTAATGTCATGTATAATGACATTATATTCATTAATTAGAAATCCAGAACCATGTGTACATTCATAGGGTTCATTCTGGTTTCATTATGTAATATTATGTTCCTTTGGATGACTTATAGAGTTAAAAAACGATGTCCGGGGATGTTCGTTTTTATGGTTTTTCTTGGGTGGTTCACTTGTATTCTTAAATTGATGTTTGGGTAGAACATGAGTAAACATCTAGAAATGATATTACATGTTATTAATGATATTACTGGAGTTTGAATTATTTTATAATGAATTATATTATATCCATGTGGATGAATCATTAGATAATAATTAAATGATGGTTATTTGGGTTAATTTGAGCGGTTTTGGGATCACAAAAAATGTATTTTATCTTTTCACTTAGTAATATGGACATAGGATATTTACCGAAAATTAAATAGAACATAATACATATAACATATTCTGTTTCCATAATAAAAATGGTTTCATGACCAGATTGGAAGGTAGAAGTGGAAGAAGGCATGTTGTTCTAGAAGGTGATAAATTAACACCTCACGAACAACGTTCTCTTTAATAATATAAAAGGAATATGGAAGGGGGGTTGGATGATATAATATCCAATTAGAATCATAAAATTATAGTATATGTATAATACTATATATACAACACAATTTGGATGATGATTGGTTGGGGGAGATCAAGAAATGAACTTGAACTTGAAAGGGAATTAAAGGCGAAGAGGGAGGGAAATTACCTCTTAAATCATTCTCTTGAGAACCCCCTTAAGGGACTAAGATTGGACTTTTGATGAGACCTGAAGCTATTGGACGTGGGGGAGGGTTTAGGGGAGATGATTGGTCAGGGAGTAGACAATTCTTGAATCTTGAGAGGTGTGGTTTGGCTAGAGGAGGGGAAGGGCTTATTTATACATGAGGAGGGAGGTGTTTTTAGCATAAAAAATTAAATAAAATAATATATCAAAATTTAGACTTTTAATAGTATTTCTTTAACATCCTAATATATATATTAATATAATATAATTAGTTTTAGGATTTAATTCTTCTTTATAATTCTAATTCAATAAATTACTAAAAGAAAAGTGAAAGAAAGAGAAAAAGACACTTTAAGAAATTACCTTTTGACTTTATGCGAAAAACATTATTTTTTTACTATTCACACGAAAATTGAAGTATTTCAGAAAAAACCAAAAAAAATTACCCGTACCATTTTTCAACCTGTAGAATCCACAAATGATGTCCATTTTTTAAAATTAATTTTCTAAATATTATTAATTTAATATTTAATTAAAATCATAATTTAATTAGAAAATAGTTTTTAAGAATAAAACTGAATTTATAGTGCTTCCAAAAATTACGTAGGGTAATATAAAATTATCAAAAAACTATAAGGAATTGATTCAATAATTTATGAATACAATATATAGAAATAAATATTCTTTTAAATTAATTAATTAATTATAATCAATTATTTATGACTTAGAAAATACCAAAACGTTTACTAAGGTCAAATTGTCACTTTCTAAGATGTCTAAATTTTATTTAATTATCTATAGGTAATGTTACTCTTATATTGGATGATTTACTATTCATAAGGGTCATATTACTATTCATAAGGGTATGTTAATATTCATATGGTTAGGTCACTATGCATGTTTCGCACGGAATCCGGGGATGACCTCCTGGATGGGAGATTCAAACGTTCCGATCGGTTTCAAATGGGTTTATTCGTAGAACCGGAGACATCCAATGATTCCACATCCGTTTGGACCTACTTTCCAAAGGTAGGCGCTCATTATCTTGTGGGCTGATGAGGCTTAGGAATTTTCATTGGTTGAGAGGATGGGAGGTCGGACTCATCACACCTTTTTGAGGGGAATTACTGTCTACCCCGGGACTCTCTTTATAGATTTAAGTTATGTTCGTGAATCCTTATTACATTACCAAATATAAAAGGAGCTTTCCTTTATTTTTAACAATCAATGATTAAATATGCAAGAAATTTAGAGAATATTTTATATGTATTCGAGGTTCTTCATTAATAGAGAATCATCTATATCTGTTTAGAGATTCTTGGTCAATGGTATCCTTCAAGACATTTATATAAAAGTCTCTTGGTCATTATGATGACTAGGCTAGTTTTAAAGCCACTCAGTGGGGCACTTGAAGTTTATTGTCATTCAGAAGGACAGGGATTATTTAAAAGTTGGGATCGAACCCATAAATGGGCTACCTACGTATCCTTTGTTTTGGAAAAGGAATCAGAACCCACGTAGTTCGAGTAATGGAGTATGATGTTTACGATTGATGGCTCAAAGAAGAATTTCAAAATTACTTTTACACTCTAAGCTCACGTGAGTCATGCTCGGTGTGAGAAACAATAGGTATTGGTAAAAATTAGACAATTTTTCCATGAAAGACGCAATCATAAGAAATTGTTTGGGGCTTATGTATGTATGACTGCCCAAATAGATGAAGGTTTAGGATTTACTGTTATGGAGAAAATCCAGGAACAGGGTCCATAAAGGTATATGTGCTTTATGGAGATTTGAATACTCTAATCTTGGGGCTTACTCCTAAAGAGGATGCCCAAATTAGGAGGGGACTTATGATTGGGTTTTACTCCTAAGAAGGATGCCCAAAATTATGACTGGGACTTATTCCTGAAAAGGAGATCCAGGTTAGTGGACTTGGGGCTTACTCCTGAAAAGGAAACCCAAGATTATGACTGAGTCTTATTCCTAAAAAAGAGACCCAGGTTAGGGATTAAGGTTTGGGGCTTACTCCTGAGATGGATGCCCAGTATTTGAGATTGGGGCTTACTCCTGATGAGGATGCCCAAGTTTGGGAACTTTATGAATTTGGGGCTTACTCCTGAGGAAGATGCCCAGATTAAAGGATTTATAACTGGGGATTATTCCTGAAAAGGAGACCCAGGTTAAGGATTCTCTCATCTTAAAAGATGAGGTTGAATGAATGAACTCTCAATATTTGGTGACATAAAGATGTATGAATCCCTAGGTTTTGAGAGATATTCCATGGGATTCCCTTCAGATAAGGAAGTCAAATCAAGAAATCGTGCCATAAATGTCTTTGAAGAGTATCTTGAAGACTGAATCTTGAATAGGAAAGGTGAAATGTCTTAAGAGGGGTCAAATGGGAAATATGGGCACCCAAAAAGGTAGGGGCGCGCAAGTCTTGAAAGGCGCGCAAGTCTTTCGTGGGCGCGCAAGTATTGGTCGCGCAGGTATACCTGCGCGACACATGGTATACTTGCGCGATTTTCAACCAGTATTGAAATACTTGAGCGACTCTTTATTAAACCCTTTAGAATCCTCTTGAGGTTCTTCCAGATAAGGGACACGCAAATTCTATTGAAGTAATAAGGCGGCGCACAAGTGTGACCAGTTCCCTTAAGGGCTGGCCATTCAGGCGCGCAAGTGTTGATGAGTTTCAACACTTAGGCCTTCCTCCCTCTCTTTAGATCTTCCGTTCTAGGTAATAAATTACCATAGAAGTGTTCCGGAAGCTTTGAAAGGAGACTTGGGCATTGGGAGCTTCAATCCGAGTTTCTGGAAAAAGATCCTCTCGAATGGGGGGCCCACAGGGTCTATTTATAGGCAGGAGAAGACCCCGAGCGGTTACCAGGCGGTTATCACTTAGGTCGCGCAAGTCACTTGCATGACCATAAGGTGTCGCGCAAGTAGACTTGCACGACCACTAGGCGGCGCGCAAGTGTACTTGCGCGACCATGAGGTAACTTGCGCGACCTATGGGAAATGTTCTCCTTGTTCATCCCTTTGTCGATTTTTGATGTTTATTCAAAGGTTGAATCACTTTATGCTCAGATATTCCCCTTTTCCGATCCTTAGATTCTCTGACGAAAGGAGCGTCAACAATGCACAAAAAAGTATTTTTTTCATTAGACTCCAAAAATAATCCTTAACATAACTTTTTATGTCAGATTTACAAAATTCCAAACACTGAAGTGACAAACTTATGTTTAATGGTCACTTATCACTTAGTAGTTCATTATATTGTGATTTCATATTAATTATTGACATATTTATAAGAAGGAAATTTCCATTAAAAATATTTGGGTCGTTACATTCTTCCCCCCTTAAGAAATTTCGCCCCCGAAATTTCACTTTACACAAACAGGTGAGGATACTTATCCTTCATTGAATCTTCTAGTTCCCAAGTTGCTTCCTCAAACTTATGGTTCCTCCAAAACACATTGACAAGATGTGTTGTCTTGTTGCGTAGAACCTTATCTCTCTAATCCAGAATCTGTACTGGCTTATCCTCATAGGATTGATCATCTTCCAGCTACACCACCTCTGAGTTTAGTACATGTGAGGGGTCTGGTAGGTACTTCCTCAGTAGTGATACATGAAACACATCATGAAATTGATCCATATTTGGTGGATATTCTAGACGATAGGCCACGACTCCTATGCGGTCTAGGATCTCAAAGGGGCCAATATACCTTGGGATTAGCTTCCATTTCTTCCCGAATCGCATGACTCTCTTCCATAGAGATATTCGAAGGAAGGCTTTATCTCCAACGTCGAACTCCAAGTCCCTTAGACAGTTGTCAGCATAGCTATTTTTCTGACTTTGAGCATCTTTGATGTGTTTCTAGATTACTTGAACCTTCTCTATCATATCTTGAACAAGATCAGGCCCAAGTAGCCATCTTTCTCCAAGTTCATCCCAATAGGTTAGAGTTATTCATCGCTTTCCATACAGAGATTCATACGGAGCCATCTGAATACTCAAGTGGAAGTTGTTGTTGTATGAGAACTCAACCAATGGGATATGTTGATCCCAACCACATTTGAATTCAAGAGATCAGGATCTTAGGATATCTTTAATCGTTTGAATAGTCCTTTCAGACTAGCCATCAGTTTAGCGGTGATAGGCCGTGCTGAAATTTAATTCAGTACTCAAATCATGTTGAAGGCTTCTCCAGAACATAGATGTGAACCATGGATCACGGTCCGAGACAATCGAGAGTGGATCAACCTGAAATCTCACCACTTCCTTCACATATATCTTTGCAAGTTGATCAAGCGAGAGATCTTCCCGAATAGCGATAAAATGGGCAGTCTTGGTGAGTCGGTCAACCACAACCCATATCACATTATTTCCCTTTGACGTCTTCAGGAGGCCTATGAAAATGTCCATAGTAACATTTTACCATTTCCACATGGGTATAGGGAATGGCTGCATCATACCCTTGGACTTTTGTCCCTCAGCTTAAACTTGATGACATACCAAGCACCTTGATATATATTCCGCAATCTCTTTCTTCATGTTATCCCACCAGAAGTGTTCTCGGAGATCACGGTACATCTTGGTACTCCCAGGATGCATAGATAAAGTTGAGATTTGTGCATTATCCAATAGATCCTTCTTTATCCCAGGTGATGAAGGCACCCAAATCTGTGTTCCAAACCGAATCACACCATCATTGTCGATATGGAACTCTTGCAGATTCCCTTCCTTTACTGTATTCACCCTATTTTGTATCTCCACAACATCCATTTGTGCTTACTTAATTTTATCTTGGATGGATGGTTGCGCAATAATTTGGGCAAGGTAGGATGTATCACCTGCCCTTAAGATTCCCAAATCCATCCTTTTTACATCCATGAAGATATGGTCTTTCTGAATCCGCAACATGGATAGTGTAGCAGGTTCTTTTCTGCTTAGAGAATCAGCTACCTTGTTCGCCTTTCCAGGATGATAATGACTAGAGAAATCGTAATCCTTGATTATCTCTAACCATCTCCTTTGACACATGTTGAGCTCATTTTTCATGAATATATACTTTAGGCTCTTTTGGTTGGTGTATATGTCACACTTCACGCCATAAAGGTAGTGCCGCCAGATTTTGAAGGAAAAAATTAGTGCTCCCAGCTCTAGATCATGTGTCGGGTAGTTTTGATCATGGATATTCAACTTTCATTAGGTGTAGGCTATCAAATTATCATTTTTCATGAGTACACAACCCAAGACTTTCTTTGAAGAATTACTGTATATCACAAAACGTTCTCCACTTTTTGGTAGTTTGAGTACAAGTGTAGTGATCAGCCATCTCGTTAGTTCTTTGAAGCTTCCCTCACATTATTTTATCCAGACATACATTACCCCTTTCCTTGTTAACTTAGTTAGTGGGCTTGACAATCATGAGAAGTTTCTCATAAAAAGTTGGTAGTACCCAGCTAATCCAAGAAAACTACGGATTTCTGTGGCACTAGAGGGCCTGGGCCATTCCTCAATCACCTTTTTCATTGAAGGATCCATATAAATTCCCTCACTTGTGATCACATGTCCCAAGAGCATGACTTGTTTCATCCAAAAGTCAAAATTTCTCAACTTTGCATACAACTTATCCTTTATTAATGTCGCAAACACAAGTCATAGATGTTCTTCATGTTCCTCCTTGTTCTTGGAGAAGATGAGAATATTGTTGATAAACACTACCACAAATTTATTGAGGTATTGTATAAAGACTCTATTCATCAAATCCATGAAGATTGCAGGGCAATTAGTAAGTCCAAAGGGAATCAACAAAAACTCATTGTGCCCATACCTTGTACAGAGGGAAATTTTTTGAATATCTTCCTTCTTTACCTTTACCTGATGATATCCAGAATGAAGATCCACCTTTGAGAAGTATTGAACTCCTCTTAAATGGTCGAACAAGTCATAAATCCTTGGGAGAGGATACTTGTTCTTTATGGTGATCTTATTGAGTTCCCGATAATCGATAAAAAGCTACATTGTTCCATCCTTATTCTTCACAAAGAGTACTGGTTAACCCCAAGGTGATGCACTAGGGCATATGAACCCTTTGTCCAGATGCTCTTGTAGCTGCTTATTTAACTCCTCCAGTTCGATAATAGCCATCCTATAGGGCAGTTTGAGATAGGAGTGGCTCTGGGTATGAGTTCAATTGAGAACTATACCTCACGATTCGGGGTAATTCCGGGTAACTCTTCAGGAAATACATCGTCGTATTCCATCACTATGGGAATTTCCTCAAGGTTGGAACTTTCCTTCGACTCAACCATTTGGGTGATGTATGCTTCTTCATCGGGAATCAACACCCACACCATTGAAGGATTTTTCAAAGGAGATTCATGATCTTCCTTGCATTTTTAGAGGATCATGGGATGGTTCATAATATGGAATGATATTTCCTTTTCCCGACATTTGATATGTGCTCTATATAACGAGTGACAGTCTATTCCCATTATAGCGTCTAATTCCACAAAGGTAAGTATTACAAGATTTTCCGGAATAATATTCCCACAAATGCCAACAAGAGAAGAGTCAAACACTTGGGTTTCAATGATTGCACCACTTGGTGTTTTTACAGATATCTCTACTTCAAGGTTTTGGGTCTTCAATTTAATAATTCTAGAAAACATGCAAGATATAAAGGAATGTGTAGAACTACAATCAAAGAAGACTTTTTCCATTCTTGAGTGAATAGTAAGTGTACCTTGTATGACTTCATTAACATGATCCACCTCTGCAGTAGTGATGGCATGATACTCCCCTTGTTCCTTTGGCTTTGGTGGCTGCTAATGCAGATTACCCTCGAGAGCTCGAGGTTTAGTGCCCTGGTTTGCATAGTGTCCTATCTCCTTATAGTTGTAGCATTGAACCATGAGTGGTTTTATCCTTTCATCAGATACATTATCCTTCCTTTTCATGTCTTTTCGACACTATAGAGCATGGTGTCCTTCTTTCCCACACTTGAAGCATTTCCCCATCCCTTTGAGGCAATTCCCATGGTGCAACTTCCCACATTTTTGGTTGTGGGTCATTGATTTTTCTTCCCGCCTTTTTCATTAGATCCACTAGCATGAAAATCCATATTTCTTTTCCTATCACCATATCCATGGGAACATTCTCTAAACTCTATCTCTACTTTGAGATCACACCGAACATCTTCTTCACAACTCCCAATATCTCAAATTGAAAGAGCCTTTCGAAGGTGTGGTTTTAATCCACAAAATAATCTATCAATTTTTCTATCATTTTTGATAAAAAATCTAAAGCTTACCTTGCAAGCCTTGTGAAATTTTCTTCATAGGTTGTGACAGATTCTCCTTCTTTTTTCTTGAGCTCTATGAATTCTCTCTCCATTTTCGTGCTATGAGTTCTTGGGAAATACTTGTTAAGAAACATTATCTTAATTTCTTCCCATTCCATCTCTTCAATTTCCTCCCTTGTCTTGGTGTTCTTAATGAAAGCCCACAATTGATCAGCTTCCCCATCTAGAAGATAAATATCTAGAGTCACCTTCGCCATCTCAGAATAGTGGAGTACAGAAAAGATCTTCTCCCTAGATTTTACCCGTTGTTCCGCAACTAGTGGATCGGAAGATCCACAAAATGTTGGTGGTCGTTGCCGCATAAAACATTTGATTTCCAGTTTCTCCCTCTTTGGGGAAGGAGTACATTCCCCATTATTATGGTTAATATTTATAATGTGATATAATTGGGTAATAATCGCCATGATGTTTTTAACTCCACCCCCCAAATCTTTGGGTATGTCGTTCGGGCAATCGTTGCATTGGCCCTCGCATGAGTTGTTGGCCTGATTTCTCCTGGTTCCCACCATTTTCTAAAATAGAAAAGTTTAGAACAAGACATAAGTAGATAATTCTTGATTAACTTATTTATCTATAGAATTTATACCAAAAACATAACAAATGGGATCTCTAGGTGCATATTTGTACTTATTCTCATGCTATAGGTTTCCTCTAGGGTTCACTAATCCTAATTCCCAATTTAACTAAACCTTGAAACTGATACCAAATATAGCATCTCGACCTTTTCACACATTACTATTACATAATTTCAAAGATAAACAACATAATAGTATTACACATAGAGGATCTAATGGTTTATTGTCTTGGGAAAACTAGGACCACACATAACAAACATTTATTTAATTTCTTCTTCTCTAGCTTCTTATTGGAACTTTTTCCTCTCCTTAGTACACGTAGACACCTGAGGATATACATCAAAAGGGCTGAGCTAGAATCCTAGTAAGAGGATATATAAGAAAAATATAGCATGGGGAGAGCATATTCATAACATAGGAAAAAGATCATGAACATGAGAGGAGCATAAATAAATGACTTAAAATGTGGCAATGCATAAAAATGAAACATCATGTCTTAGTGGTTAACTACCACACATACATGTGAACCAAGCTAGAATATTGTTCACACATTATTTCACATTTACTCATTAGATTCATCACTTTAACCAATGCATTGGAGCACTGTATAATTCTGGGTGCACCCGTCAAATTTAAACATTCATATTGTGCAATATAATTTCGGGCGCACCCGTCACATCATAACATTATCATTTATCATTCTTTCCACAATGAACATATAACATAAATTAACATAATGAACCCATGAAAAGGAATGGGTTTCATCTCATAGTAACATATTCATAAGCATTGGGTTCAAAAAAGAAAGAGGGAATAACATACATGTTACAAGAACCGTTCACTTTGAGTGAGAAGTAAAAAGGGTGTTCTTAAAAGAAGAGGTCTTTTGGAAAACATTTTTGTTGGACATAAAAACCAGTGAAAAACATGTATATCCCATAAACGTAAAATAAATGATGAAAAAAAGATCTTTTAGGAGTAACCATATCAAAAATGGAGTTAAAGAGGGAGAACCCGAAAGAAGAAAATTGGGTTTGAGATTTCCCCTTACCTTGTACCTGAATGCTTCTTTCACTTTAATGTCATGTATAATGACAGTATATTCATTAATTAGAAACCCATAACCATGCTTACATTAATAGGGTTCATTCTAGTTTCATTATGTAATATTATGTTGCTTTGGATGACTTATAGTGTTAAAAAACATTGTTCGGGGATGTTCGTTTTTATGGTTTTTCTTGGGTGGTTCACTTGTATTCTTAAATTGATGTTTGGGTAGAACATGAGTAAACATCCAGAAATGATATTTCATGTTATTAATGATATTAATATAGCTTGAAATATTTTATAATGAATTATATTATATCCATGTGGATGAATCATTAGTTAAGAATTAAATGATGGTTATTTGGGTTAATTTGAGTGGTTTTTTGATCACAACAAACACATTTTAACTTTTCACTTAGTAATATTACCATTGGTTATTTACAGATCTTTAAATAGAACATAATACATATAAAATATTCTGTTTCATCCATAAAAATGGTTTCATTACCAGATCTGAAGGTAGAATTGGAAGAAGAAGGCATGTTGTTCTTGAAGGTGAAAAATTAACACCTCCCGAACAACGTTCTCTTTAATAAAATAAAAGGAAGAGGGAAAGGGGGTTGGATGATATAATATCCAATTAGAATCATAAAATTACTGTATTTGTATAATATTGGAGTTAAAACACAATTTGGATGAATTTGGGTGGGGGAGATCAAGAAATGAACTTGAACTTCCAAGGTAATTAAAGGAGAAGTGGGAGGGAAATTACCTCTTAAATCCTTCTCTTGAGAACCCCCTTAAGGGCCGAAGCATGGTCTATTGATGAGACCTGAAGCTCTTGGACGTGGGGAAGGGTCTATGGGGAGAATATTGGGCAGATCTTAGTAAATTATTGAAGCTTGAGAGGTGTGTTTTGGCAAGAGGAGGGGGAGGGCTTATTTATACATGAGGAGGGAGGTGTTTTTAGCATAAAATATTAAATAAACTAATATATCCAATGTTAGACTTGTAATACTAGTTTTTTGACATACTAAATCACATATTAATATAATAAATTTCGTCTTAGGATTTAATTATTCTTTATAATTCTAATTCATTAAATTATTAAACGGAAAGTGAAAGAAAGAGAAAAAGACACTTTAAGAAATCACTTTTTGACTTTAGGCTTTGGAATGTTCTTTTTAGGTTTGAGAATAGTATTTAATGTATTTTAAGAAACCATTAATGATATTTAATATAATTTGGACAAAAATAATGTTCTAGAATGTTTATGTCATCATTATATTATTAATGATGCAATTTATTATACACCGATTATGCAAAAAACTGTATTTTTTTACTATTCACCCGAAAATTGAAGTATTTCAGAAAAAACCAAAAAAATTACCCCTATAATTTTTCGAAGTGTAGAATCCAAAAATGAATTTAATTTTTTCAAAAATAATTTTCTTAATATTATTAATTTAATATTTAATTAAAATCATAATATACTTAAAAACTGTTTTCAAGATTAAAACTGATTTTATAGTGCTTCCAAAAATTATGTAGGGTCTTATAAAATTATCTAAAAACTGTTAGACATTGATTCAATAATTTATGAATACATTATATAGAAATAAATATTCTTTTAAATTAATTAATTAATTATAATCAATTATTTATGACTTAGGAAAATACCAAAATGTTTACTAAGGTCAAATTGTCACTTTCTAAGATGTCTGAATTTTATTTAATTATCTATAGGTAATGTTACTCTTATATTAGATGATATAATATTAATAAGGGTCATATTACTATTCATAAGGATGTGTTACTATTCATAAGGGTAGGTAACTACTCACAAAAATATATTTTTGTTTCATTAGACTCCAAAAATCATCTTGAACATAACTGTGTATGTCAGATTTTCAAAATTCCAAACGTTGAAGTGAAAAACTTATGTTTAATGGTCACTTATCACGTAGTAGTTCATTATGTTGTGATTTAATGTTAATTTATGACATATTTATAAGAAGGTAATTTCCATTAAAAAATATTGGGTCATTACAAATCCATATTAGATCTTTGATATAGAACAAGAGAATCTTTTATCGTGTTCCTTCCTCTTTATCAAAGAGAGCATTGATTCTCCTTTTGAAACAGCAGATCGGTATGTCTCTGTAGTCTCTATTTTTCCTTTCTAGAATAATCAAGAGATCACACATGATCAATAAATATTGATGCAGTTTCAATACGCCCATATAAATAAAAGAACGATAAGAACATCTCCTGTAAAATTAGATCCAAAAAAGTCACCTTTTTACTCACAATATTCAAACTTTTTAATTTACAGAGTAGTCGTAACTTCCCTGAAGACTCGGCCTAAAAATCTCCTTTTCATTCGATCAAAACATTGATAAAACAGTTTTGAATCAGTTAAAATCGTACTTAAAAAATCAGCTTTAAATCTTGCTTGAATCCTGCCTAAAAATCAGCATACTGACTGTTGTATAAAAATATCCACTTTAAATTCTATGACGCCAAACATAAGGTTGAGAGTAACTGTATGAATCCTCTGATCGTAAGGTTGAAAACATAAGGTTCCCAAGGTAAGGTTAATAATTTAAGGTTGACAATGTAATCTTGTTAATAAACGTAACGTTCATTCCAAACGTAGGGATGGTCATCCATAATTTTCTCTTCAACTTTCAAACGTACAATAAAAGATCCATACTTTTACTTGATCCATACTTTTCCAAGAACATATGGTTGTATACAAAAGTAAGGTTGATGAACCATAATTTTGAGAAATAAATGTAATGTTTAATATTTACGTATTGTTCTTCTTCCATACTTTTCTGATATCCCAAACGTAGGGTTCCTTCCTAACGTAGGGTTCTTCTTCCATACTTTGCCGATAACATATGGTTGATTAACCATACTTTTTCCTTATCTAAAAAAGTATACACTCTTTTCATCCTTACACTATGTTTATCTACGTATAGTATGAATAGTGTTTCTAGAACATGCTCAAGCAGATTCCAAATAAGTAGCACATGAACAGTGTTTCCATAACATGCTAGATATGAGTACTTTAGTAATAAATTCCCATTATTTCATGAGTAAAATAAAATAAAAATTCCTGAAAAATACTTAACAAATAAAATCATTAGAAAATAATTAAGGGTTTTTGTGAGCATCAAAATTTTCATAAAAGAGATAGAGTATTAATATAAACTCCTCATTTAAATAAAAATATTATGCATTGTTGAAAACAACCCTTGATCAACAACTTCAAGTATTAAAACATTACATGACCTGGAGATCATGATAACAAAACCAAACTGACACCATGGATCCACCTCTCCCCAGAATAATAAAAATATGTAAATCTCTCCACCATTGCAAGATTGTACAGTCAAAAAGTGTCATGTGTCAAAGCACAGGCCCGATCCGACGGCTAACGCCATACCCTCTCAAACATCCAAATTCATGCAGCATGCATAGGTGAACCGCCTACCCTGAATCCTCCTCGGAATCATGTTCCATGAGATCTATACCGGCTGAATCTTCATAATCTGAGTCTTGAAAACCAACCCAACAAAATTCGGAAAAGATCCAATCATGCCCAAATCCAAATAGCATTCAAACCAACAGTATTCCATTCTATATTCCAAAACTAAAATGGGATAAAACCAACAAACATTCAACACCTCAAAGCCCCATAACCAGAGACGTATCCAGAAGCACCCCACCGCAGCCATAAAAACCTCCAACCACATCTTCAACAGCCCGAAGAGGGCAACAATCAAGGGAGAAAAAAAACCAGGTCTTCATCTCCTAGTACTAGAAGAACCAATAGCACCTCGAGGGAAGTTCTCCATTGAGGGGATCTAGGTAGATATGAAAGAGAAACACCACTATTGGAATGGATCTGGCTAAATCAAAACTGCAGAAGAACCCTCAATAAATTCGTAAACAAACGAACCGTAGAAAGCAGGAGGAACCAACAAGGCAGAAGGCACGTTGAAGAAGACGTCATTGCAAGGACTCCAGCAAAGCAAACACTACATCAAACCAGAGCACAGAACCCGTCGCCGCCCTCCAGCCCAAACACAGAGACCACAAAAATGCACCCAAAATGATTCCACGACACAGATCACTGGGGTAGCAACCCAAAACCACACCAAATATGAACGAAGCACAGATCTGGAGCCACTACTCAGGGACGAAGTCTGCGGATCCACGTTGAAGAACCTCCACAACAGACAATTAGAATCGACACCGTCGCAGATCACCGAGACTGAGCTGATCCACGACAAAACCAACGAAGCCGCCTGAGATGTTCATAGAATCCCAACCACGAAGCCACCGTGAGAGATGCCGACGTCCGAAGCCGACCACCGAAAGCCGAAGACGCCACCGAGAAAGATGAGGCTGACATGAAGAAACCGACTCCTGAAGCCAACAGTAGAACTCCGAAGTTGCTGCAGAGAGAAATTGACTCTTGAAGACGAACAACACCGAGACGGATAAGGGAGAAGGTCACTACACGCTGAATCTCATCGAGAATCACATAGAGGAGGTGGACCAATTTGTGTCCTTTTTTCCTATTAAATTTACAATATTAACCTTATAGTGTTAAAAACACAAGTTGTCATGATAAAGGATAAATTATTTAATTAAGAGCTAAATCCAAAAGAATTAGTTTATTTTATGACCTAAACAAGTCTAATATTCATTGGATGAGTCTTTTGTGACACATACTCATCATATCCTTGAATCAACTAAATTTAGAACCATTTTAAACATAATAGTAATTTATATCAATTTACTGTTCTAAGAGTTTTCTTATGTTCCTTTCCCCTCTCTTATAAAATGGTGCTTCTCCTTTTCTTTAATTCATGTAATTAAATCCATTTTGATAGGCCATACACATTTCATTTTATCTCATAACATCCATAAATACATCCTAAAGTCCATAATTTGGGATCAAATCTATCCTATGGAGTCCATTTGTGCAAATAAAATGGAGATACCTAAAAAATGGTAATTGTTTTATCACCCCATTTAATGTTCATTTTTTCATCTACATCTTCTCTCTATGATGTTTCCATACCAAAGTACAAACTCAAGTATCAAAAATATACATAGATTTTATTTTAATCATTTCATAACCATATGAATCATTTTATCTATCATATGAATAACAATATTCACCAAGCGTGCATACCTATTGTTTACCATCTCCACGTTGTGGTCTTATTTATTATTCAACAGTTCTTTTTAATGTGTTTAATGATGTGAATAGTGGATATAAATAAGGAATATAACATGATAAGTATTCTTTTATAGTAAATATACCATCCCATTCTATACCATTTATCCATCAAGGGAATTAATCTGTCGCTCATGCGTTCGTATGACCTACCATCTCTACAGCACGGTGAGATTCATTCTCCATTTTAACCATTCAAAAAGTTATTATTAAATTTTTATGATGACTAAAAAAATAATTATGAAAATTATATAATTATTTATATGAATAATATACATCCTATACATAATAAACATTACTTAAAAAACAATTCAAGAATAAGAAAACGATGTAGTTAACACGCGAAACAATGGTAATACTGAAATATTATAAACAAAATGATATAATAGGATCATATATGGTATAAGAAATATGGATATGGTAAAATTATAATTTAATAACATGATTTAAACATTATAAAAGATTTTAATGCACCCCTTACTAATGGATAGTACATGCTGAGGGTTAATTTCACAATATCATTATTATTCGAGGTTGTCTACATGTAAGTATCTACTGTGACATCTTTATCATACATGATTATGTTTTTAAAATGTTATCGACAATTGTTTAAATTCTTATTTACCGATGATTTAATTTTTATAAAATTTTCTATAAATAATACTTCCATAATTTTCCAAATCAGGTGCTTTATAGAATTTTTGAAAAATTATGAATAGAATATTTTTAAACATATACAACATAGCATGATATTTTCTGCTGTTATGATGCCTTAAAATTTTAACGATTTCCTAATAAGATTACATAGTTATTTACAAAAGAAATGTTTTCATTTATAATTGTGGGGCATCTAAATTATATCAAAGTAAAACGTATATTTCTTTCAAAGCGTTTTAATGAATTTTTATGATTATTTTCCTCTATGTCAACATCCTTTGTTGGATTGTATGCTTAATTAAGGATGATTTATTATAATTCAATCTTCCATATTGTATATAAAGGGTTTATGATATATTTGATTGTGGATGTTCTATTTTTATACCATTCATGGATAATGGATAAATTATTATCATTTTATATGCTAGTTTTAATATGAATATTAATGATATGTTTTACCCATGACGAATGCATTAGACCAAGAAAGTGAAGGGTGGGGCCCACTATAGCCCCTCGATGCATATGTTGGATTCATGAAACTAAATAAATATGGTTTTGGATGATTAATTATCCATTTATTATATTATTGTCATGAATTGTGAATGTATCATATTTTTTGGCATAAATAATTGACAAAATTATATTTTTGGCATGAAGCCTCAGTGGTATGTTTCAAATGTCCATCAATATTAATTTTTCATTATGAGATTAGTTATTCAATTAAATGTGATTATTTGACTATTATAATATCCATTTTAATGTTTAAATGAAATTATTTGATTTATTCTTACCATATTATGTTGATGAATCTGTTTAAAAGCATACAATTTTATTTTTGTAACATTCCTAAAAATTTTATCCTTATTTATGAATTTTTTTTGATGTTTTACATTAATGATCATCTAAGTTCACCAATTTCTTATGATTTTTTTTCCTTGGATTCTAAGAAGTGTTTTATGATTGGTATTTTGGATTAATCTAAGAGAATAATGATGTTCTCAATGAATGGACTATGTTTCATATTATGAATTTAATTGTAAATAATGTTCATGTATGTAAAATATTTACCAAGACTAATAAAAAAATTATCCCATTGGTATTTGATTACTTGTAATAATTCCAATGTAATAAGATAAATGACTGAATTTGTGCTTTTGTAATCGTGGTGTTATAGTTGGTATCAAAGGATGAGTAGCAACAAATGAGGAAATTAGATTTAGAAAACATAGATTAGGGAACATAACCCTATGGTTGAGTTTAAGGAAAAGCCTATGTATAGAATATTACCCTTTAGATTTGGTGATTGATAACCATGGTAAATCCTATGGACTTATGGATTGGGAAGATAATTGAGTCATTTATAGATTCTACCAATGATTCTTCCATTGAATATCACTCTAATATATGTTTATCACAATATTCTTTATGTTTAGGACAATGGTTATTATCCAAATTGTAATACATGCATTGGTTATATTTCTGATGATGAAGAGATTATATAAGGGGAATGAAATGAAAAAGTTTTTATGGAAAAATATATTCAAGTGTAGTTAATTGTTTAAGATTGAAGTAGAATGAGTAAGGTTATTTTGTATTTGGACTAATGAATTATTACATCAAAGGTGCTATGTTTATAAGATTAAATTGTTATATAAGGATTGTACTATAGTACTTATTCTTTAAGGATTCTAAGCATTATCTTTTTCATTATGTATTTAAAGGTGATCAAATATTTGGTATGTGAAAATAATAGTTTCATTATTCTATTTAGCTAATTTGATGATATGATTTATTTTGGAAAGTTAGAGACTCAATTTTACTATTAATTTGGATTGATGTATTTTGGAAGAGTCTCCTGGAAGAAATGAATTAGATATTATTGATTTAGGATAAAAAACTTCTTAAATGTTGAACATACAATGTTTATTTTTGGAATAATGTAATAATATAGTTTTAGAAAAAGTACAACCCACAGTTTAGGCAACATACCTTCGCATCCAGCAAGTCAGTGAGACATGAACATGCAACCGAAGGGTGATATATTTACATCACATACCACTGGCCTACAAGATTTCCTAGTTATTATATCATAGATTTTTTAATTAAATGGGATTAAATATATTTTACAAGTTCTTTTTTAGAACCCATTACGATTATGATAAATAGAATATTTTTTAGTTTTATTATCCTTTTAAGAGAAAGATTAGTTTAATTTAGGGATTTGTTAAATGATTAAACTTTAAATGTTAATTATGTATCCTTCCTTATGTTCTTATTCTATGAATTAAATTAATTATACCAATCTAGTGAAAGAATATTGAGACAAAAAAAGTTATCCTAGAATTTTATCTAATGAATCAAATGGTCCCTTATATCATATATACTTTCTATCTTTGTGAATGTTACCTTTTTTCTCATAATTTCTTTGATCACTCTCCATAATAACATGATGGTTAGAGTTTTATTCCATGTACTTGTATTCTTACATGGAACCCTAGTATGTGTTATCTCTAGTGACCTCCACACATCCATGTCTTTATTTTTCAATAGAGGCCTCATTAATCATTTTTTTGATATGGGGTTTCAATAATAATATATTGAAAAGTCAAAAATTTAATTTTTTACCTGGTTTAAAATTATGAGGACGTAATTTATTAAAGATTTGGAGAAGGTAACACTCTAATATGCCATAGTATGCTTCTTTAATTCAATATCTTGTATTGCAGACAATACTGAGTTCAAACACACCATAATCTATTAAAATAGACATTTAAATAGCGGTTCTCAATAGTATTATCTTAAATTTCAATTGTTTTTATTCCATATAATTTAAACATTCATATTTTGTGTTTCTTTTACATGATATAAGAACAAATTAATTTTGTGAATAAAATATGTATTTTAAAAAATTCATTTTTACAGAATTTTATTGGATAACCCTATTTAAAAAAATATTTTATAGTTTTGTATATTCAATTTTAAAAAATAAAATTCTAATTTTTAAGAAATACATAAAAATTTAGTCTAGAAAAAGTTTTGGTGTTTTTCAATAATATTAATATTTTAAAGAATAGTAAAAAATACAGAATTTTAAATCAAAATTGATTTTTCAACTAATTTATTTATATTGATAGAATATAAATATAATAGGTTTTAAATCATAATTATATTATATTTATATCATCTAATATATTTTTTTACATTGTAATTATTTACATATTAAAATTAGATATAAACAAAAGTCCATATTTTAATGGTTTTTAATTTTGAAAAACATGTCTTCTTGTTTTGTCAATGGGGATTAATTTTATTTTAATAACTAAAAATTATGTATTTTATATTTTTTAAAAATTTATTACATATTTGGAATAAATAGTTCCCAATTATGTTAATATTTTAACTTTATTATTTATATATTATGAATAGTAACTCTAGAAATTTACTTATTACCTAAGATAAGGGTAAATCAGGTAATTAAATGTAAAAATAATATTGTATATTTACCCTAACAGCTAAAAAAATTCTACTGGATGACTAAATTAGACCCTTATCTCCAATATTTGGAACTTTAATAATTTTATGGACCATTATCCAAGAATATGACATGAATATTAATATAACTAATGAATGTGACAAAATACCCCACAATAATTTCTTATAAGTATAATAATTATACAATTGATTTACCTAAAAGATAACACTGATAATAAGAAGTGTATTAAAATCTAAAATAATTGCCAACCTCTTATAATTTATTTATAATTTTTATTGATTAAATAATTACCATTAATGAAAACACTACAGTGAGGAAGAATTATTTTATTAATAAAAATATCAAATAAATGGTATCAAAAATATTAAAAAATATATAATTCGACATAATTTAGGTTATAAAAGACTTTACTCATAATATATACATGTTCGTGACAAATATAATGTATTTTTTTGAAGTAATAATGATGATTTGATATTTTTATAAATAAAAACATTCAATATTATCAAAATTTACATAAATGATACTTTAAAATAAATAATATTTTATAAAATGTTATAAAATTGATAAAAATATCAGGTTCATGCAACTATATTTTATAGTGTTAAAAACATCATATATTATCTAATTGGGGTATTTTTTTCATTTTATAGTTAATATATTAACCCTATAGTGTAAAAATACAATTTATGAGGGTAAAGGTTAAATTATTTAACAAATGGTTAAATCAAACAAATAATGTTAATTTTCAGACCTAAAAATGTCTATAATTCATTTTTTATGCCAATTTCTTATTATACTTGAATAAACCATCATCTGATCAATTTTAAAAGGAAAAGTATTTTATATTAATTTAATATTTTAAGAGTTTCCTAAAGTACCCTTCCCTTCTCTTATAAAAGGCTACTTATTCATCAATTTAATTCAAACCTATAATTCCCTTTTAATAGGTCAACCCATAGTCATTTCATCTCCAAATTTACTTAAATTCATTCTAGAGGTAATAATTTTTTCAGAAATCTATCATAATGTGTCTTTTTGTTCAAATCAATAAAATATAACCAAAAAAGTTGTAATTATTTTATCACCACTTTCAATGTTCTTTTCTTTGTCTCATTCAACATTCAGTGATGGTTCCATACCAAATAAATAACTACAGTATCATAATTATACTAATATGTCATTATAATCTTGGTACAACCTTATTCATTAGTTTATCCATCATACGAATAACAATATCACTATGTGTGCGTGTGTACGACTTACCGTCACCACGTCGTGGTGTCATTTGTTATTTAACACAACATTATTTGGATGGTTATAATGATTAGTATAATGGATATACAGGTAAATATTATATTATAATTATTCTATATATTTATCATACCATTCAATTTCAAAGCATTTGTCCATAAAAATTTTTTATAGTCGCTCGTGTGTTTGTATGGCCTATCATCTTCACACCGCAGTGAGATTCGTTCTATTTTCAACCATTAAAAAATAATTCCAAAATATATATTATGATTCATAATTATAATTATGAATATTCTATCATTCATTATAAGAATAAAATACATCCTATTCATAAAAACATGACTTACACAACAAAAAAATACTTAGGAAAATGATGTAGTTAACAACCAAAACAATGGTAATTCTGAAATATTATTAACAAAATGGTTTAATAAGATCCTATATGAAATAATAAATATGAATATTGTCCTGGTATAATTTAATAAAATACATTTACCATTATAATATAGGTAAAATCACCCTTGAATAATGTAAATCACAAGATAAAGGTTAATTTTCACAATCCGGTTATTATTTGAGGTTGTTTATATGTATGTATCTGTTGGGACATCTTTTTCATCCCTATCCATGATTCATAAAATGTAATTAACAATATTGTTGACAATTACCCATGTTTGACATTTTATAAAATGTTCTGAAAAATAATATTTCTATCATTTTCAAAATGAGGTACTTTATATTCTTTTCGAAAAATTATGAAAAGAATGTTTTTAACTTATATGGCGCAAGCGACTATTTTCATCTATTAATACAACTTATCATTTTGAATCATTCCATCCAATATTACAAGTTTATTTTCAAAAGAAATATTCTATTTTATAATTTTTCATCTTCTATGTGATTTCAATGTAACGGATGGATATTTCTCTTGAAGTGTGTTATTGATTTATTATTATTATTATTATCATATCTATCAAAAAAAATTACTATATTTTATGCATAATTTAGCTTGATTTATTATAATACAATCCTCCATATTTTATTTAAGGGATTATATTATATTTTACAATGGATGTTTTATTTTTATTCCATTTATGGTTTATAGCTAATGTATTAACCTTTCATATGCTATTTTTAATATGAATGATAATGATATTTTATACCCGAGAGGAATTCATTAGACATAGTATGTGACGGGCGGGTCCTACTATTGTCTATCTATGCATTAGTAGGTTTCATGAAAAAAATATGGTTTTGTCCAAGGCATTGCCCATATATTAGATTTCTCCTATGAATCCATGAATATATTAGATTCTGGGCATGAAGCCCTAACAATATTAGATTTTTGGCATAATGCCTCAATAATATGTTTTGAATGTCCACCATTATGCATTTCCTCATTATGATATTAATTATTGAAATTACATGTTATTATTAGACTAGTTGAATATCAATGTGAATGTTTAAATGGAATTATATGATTTATCATTTCTATATTATTATGATGATTTTTATAAAAGTCTTGTAATTTAGGTTTATACCTTGAATAAAAAAATTTATGTGTATTTATGAATTTTTTTTTATTTTTTAACCTTACTGGGCATCTGAGTTCGCTGTTTTATTATGTTTTATTTTATCATGATTTCAAGAATAGTTTTATGATTAATATGAATGGTTGATCTTTGGGAATAATGACGTTCTCAAAGAATGGAATATATTGAATAATATGTTTTGAATAGTAATATAAAATTCATGTATATAATAAATTTTCCATGACTGCAAAATTGATCCATCCTTTGAGATTTAATTTCTTGTAATCATGAAAATGTTTTAGAATAATGAAACAAATCTGGGCTTTGGGGGTCAAGGTATTACAAAATGGATTAATGGGAATGTGTCAAATGTCTTATGAATTAGTAATGAAAATGTGTAAATTGATTAAAGCATATTAATTAATGAATGTGATATCGGGTTAATTCATTGGAATTGAATAATATTTTTAATTGGTTAATGTATAGAAATTGTCGAATATGCTAAATGGGTTATTTTATAAAAAATAAAACAGGTTGGGTGGGATATTCTAAATAAATCGTAAAAGTGTTAATGGTTTAAGGATTGATGTTGATTCATATGTTTAATACAGTGTGAATTTTAAATGTTATGTGTATTGTTTTTGTATAGTTTATGATATGGTATATATGGTAAATGGATAAATAATAATATTTACATGGCTTGGTAGTTGTGTGTTATTGGAATTTAGAATCTATGTCCATGGTTTAGGATAGACTATGTCCCTAAACCCCACCCCTATAATGCATGGGATAGGCAAGGGGACTGAAGATCTATACCCTTTACCGTTTCATTTTATGAGACATCTTATACCAAGGCTCCAATTTAAGTGTGATGTATTTGTTTATGAAATATATATTCCTTATAATATTTGGAACATGACTTATTCCCTTATGCATGGTAATTTAACGTCATAGGCCATTGTGTAAATGATGTAAATGCCTAACCAATGAGACAAATTTTGAAAATAGATAATGTGAATATTTTTAACTAATTATTCCTAGGTTGTATTTAGATCATCTAGGGACTTATTTAGTACATGAAAAAACTATATATTTATACTGGATATGTTATAGAAACCATTGGCGGTGGAATACGGATTATTACTCACACCCTTCATAGGCCACCATTTGGTTCCCGAGTAGATTTCATGGTTGCATGTTAGGGAAAGGGGAAGGGCCCTATACTAGAGGGTTGATGGGGAATGGAATTTGCATGTATAAGGGATCTAGACGTGGATTCTAGAGCCATATTGGGGATTCATCCATAAGTCATTTTTTGGGTTTTCTTCACATTTGGAACTATTATCATGACATTGAATATTTCTTATTTAGTATTGGTTTTTATACAATTTCGGAAACGATTTGAAATGCATTTTCTGGTTTGTTGTAATTTTTTCCTTCATCGAATTAGATATATTTTGTGTCTTAATCTAATGAAGAGGGTATAGTCTCTCCACATGCTCTATTAGACCATCACTTCTATTTGGAAATCTGTAGCATAAAGGGAGGCACACTTGTTGTTATGTGATGACCTGGCTTGGGGCACCAGATTAGTGGCTTCCAGGTCATGGATGTTACAAAGTGGCATCACATGAGTTCTTTTATATGACATGCTATTTTTGAATGGTAGATAGGTTATTATGATGTTTCAGGTCTCGTAAATGAGCTCATTCATGGGAGTGGATTAATCATGTATGATGTAAAACCCATGTACCTAGGGTGGTAATTATTGTTATTGATATGTGTAGTTATAGTTGAATGATAGTTCACCATTTGGTTATAGAAATAATGTTTGATGAAACCATTTTATTTTATTTTTCCTATGTCTAGAATGACATGAGGTTTTGAATTCACCCATCATTATAGGCACCTAGGGATATATTTGGAATTCATCATAATAGGTACACACAAAATTGGTGTGTGGGACATGAAGGGTTGGATGCATTTTAATTTATTGAAAATTTGAATAAAATGGTGTCTAACAAAGATGATGAAAATGGGTAAATAAAAATAATGTTAATCATGGTTAAATAGTTTTTCTAAATAAATATTATGAATGAGTTAAATAATTGCTATAACAAGTTGCAAAATAGGAAAAGATTCCTAAATGGGAAGGATTTTCATTATGAGAGTTGAAATGATATAAAATGTGAGGTCTAATGATAGAATTGTGTCTATGTAATTTCTTTCCCCATGTTGACCATGTCCCATCATAGGGATAGATGAGGATAATTTTCTAGGCATGATGGTGTCTATGGGGAAAGTGTATGTGAAATGGGTTGTTAAAGGATTGGGGGAGCCATCATTTATGTAGAATGTGGAAGCATTATGTCATGTTTTCAAAGACTATTGTTTTGAATTATATAATAATGACATCATGAAAAAAAATTAGTTGAGCGATAATAGGATATAGATGAGAATGACCCACCAATAGTAGATAAATAGAATCAATTTTTTAAGATAACTAAAAAGAGGAGTTTTTCCATGAGAACATCACTCATTTTATTCATATGATTAATGGAGACCCATGGAGGTTCATTCCATGTATGTTCGATCTGAAAAAAATGATTCATTTTCATCCCCCTCCCAAATTGGTCGAAGATGGTGGTCCCAAGGGTATATATTTCTAAATAGAGTCCATATAAATTATTCTGGGACACTTGGAGACTCCTCTCGAGAAGCGAGTCAAGTTGGCATCCTATAGGTTTCTAGAATCATCAATGCATTGGGGAAATATTTTTGGTTTAGACTCAAAAATATGAGGGTATTATATGGGAAAAATTCAAAGAAAAGTTTCTAGAACATTTCTATTTGGATTCGTTGAGAAATAAATCCTCTATAGAGTACCTAAGGTTGACCCAAGGGGCCATGTATATGATTGCTTGTGCAGTCCACTTCATGGACATACAATACTCATTCCATCTGTTGTTTGGGTGTGTGGATACTACAAAAAAAATTATGATGGATATCAAATTGAATTTAATTCCCATGTGAACATATTCTGCTAAAAGTGGTTTGAAGATGTTGTAAATCAGGTCCTTATTTTTGTAGGGATAATTAGGGAGGATTTTGGTTGTGGGAATGTGGTTCCAATTGATGGTCCAGTGGTTCAAATTCCATGGTCATGAAGTGTTATTTAAGAAATATTCACTAAGGTGTATGTGTGAATAGTAGTCAGAGGATAGGAACAACTTCTCATGGTTGTAACCATGTGTTTTCATTTCATTGTTAAATGTCAGGGCACATGTGTGGCCAGTGCCCCCGACCATTGGTTGAGTACCGAGCATGAAACACAATATGGAATGTTCTAAGGTTATATATGAACCCTCTATAGTTAGGAATATTGTGAGGTTCATGGATGATATCAATGTAGATAGGAGGTCTATTACCTCTTACCAATTTGGCAGTTGAACCACTACTAGTCATACTAGTAGTGTTGGAAGATGTGGTACTTGGGGGAAAGACCATCCATATTAGAGTGTCCTAGTAGCATGAGGATCTTATATTAAGGCCCAAGGTAGAGGGGTAGGTCAACTCCAAGCATTTTAGTCTATACATAGAGGAGGTGAGAATGGGCCACTGACTATTTGAGGTACATTTTTTGTGGATTCTATGCTTGTTAGTTCTTTATATGATATATGTTCCTCGCATCCCTATGTGTCTTCCCTGTTTGTGGGTGTGTATCATCAAGAAATGGAACATATGTGTGGATTCATGTTGATTGGAACATCTTTAGGGGTGTGAGTATAAAATATCAGGCATCATACTGTTTGTTCTCTTGAGTTTGGAGGATACTATTTTCAATGGATCTTGTTTGTACTTATGATGTTAGATTTTGGTAGGATTCTGGGCATGGATTAGCTAGTGTTGTACCAGGACCATATTTTATTGTTACCACCATTGGGTAATGTTCACCTCTTTGAAGGAGATTTTTTATTTTCATCAAGGTAAATGGGATATCCGAGCAGACTGTATGGGAATAGTTGTTCATTATTTTTGTGAATTCACAACCCATGTTACTTGTTTGGTGATAGATGATGGGAATATAGAGCATCTTCTCTTTCCACCCATAATCGATCAGTTCCAATATGTGTTTCCTGAAGAATTCTCGGGGTTACCACCCAAGAGGTATGCTGAGTTCAGAATAGATTTGTTGTTTAGTTTAGTACCAGTTCCAATTGTTCCATATATAATGGTACATGAAGAACTCCATGAACTTAAAACATTGTTTTAGGAACTTGAGAAAAAAATCTTTATTCATGATAGTACGTAACATTAGGTATCTGAATTTCTATTTTCCAAATGGAAGATGGATAATTGAGGTTGTGTGTAGATTATGAGAATATATATTATATGATATTTATGAGTCGATACCCTCTTCCAAAAAATAAATTATCTTCTTGACCAACTGAGGGGTGAAACAGTGTTTTGGAAGATCGATCTAAGATAAGGATATCATATGGTAAGGGAGAGTCGCTATGATGTACTTGGAAGTCCTTGAAGACTTAATATGGATTATAAGAGTTTTTTAATGTATTTTGGGTTGAAAAATGTACTAGAAATGTTTATGGACCTAATGAACTGAATCTTTCACCCATATCTGGATCAATTTGTATTTATCTTTATAGATTAAATCATAGTGTACTCTAAGACTCAAGACAATCATTCCAAAACATCTCAACATTTCTTGAGTATAGTAAAAGATAATAGGCTCAATGCCAAGAAGTCTATGTGACATTTCTGAATTGATAAGGTGTATTTCATAGGTCATGTCATATTTTAGAATGGTGTGTTAGTGGACCCAAGGAATGTGAAAGCCGTTAAATATTTGGAGTGTCTAAATAATGTTATCGATGTTTTAATTTTTTTTTTGTTTGGAAGGATATTAGAAAATTTTGGTTAATGAATTTTCGAATTTGGTAGCACCACCCTCAGGTTTTACTGACAAGGGCATCAATTTTTAATGGACTATAGAATGTGAGGATGCTTTCCAAGAATTGAATAAGCGGATAACAACCACATAGATTCTGATCTAACCTGATCTAGTTAATAATTTTAAATCATTTTTTGTAGCATATAATGTTGGGATTAGGGAAATGTTGATGCATGAAAAGATGTTTGCGGCTTATGGTTCACAATAGTTGAAGCATCTATAGATAAATTAAACAATTCATGATCTTTAATGAGTCTTAGGGGTTTATTCATTAAAGTATTGGTGGATTTACCTAGTGGGATAATGATTCACAGTGTATAATGATCCAAAAAGCATGAAGTACATCTTCTCTCAGCATGATTTAAATAATTGGTAGCAAATATGGTTTGAGTGCATGTATTACATTGACATAAAACTGGTGTACGTGACTGAAAAGGGAACAATGTTGTAGATTCATTAAGCTAGAAGACTCAAAATCAGGCAGTTCAGGAATCCACCTCCATGTAGAGAATGATATTGTGGATTTCTAGGATACATCTGGAGGTGGATGTTGGATAAGGAAATTTGAACCATACATCATTTAAAATTGAGTTCATGAATCTATGTTGGATAAAGGAGAGGCGTTTCGAGGATCCAGAATGTTTTGAATTGAGGGATGTTCTTAAGGGTGGTGATTCACATTCTGGTTAGACCATTGGAGACGATGGGATCATTTATATCTATGACCATATTTTTTTCCAACATGTATGTGAAATGAGTTAATGTTTGATTTTCCTGAATCAAAGTGGTATGTGCATCCTTGTTTGGCCAAAACTTATCGTGATCTTCATATGTAGTATTGGTGTCCAGGGATGATGAAAGAGTTTCCAGGTTTCGTGGTGTGATGCCTGACCTGTTTGTAGGTGAGGGCTGAGAATAAGTGGGAAAGTGGTTTGTTTCAGGAATATCCCATTCCAAAATGGAAATGGGTTGATGGGATGATGGATTTCATGGTGGGTCTCCTGAGTATCCATCAATAGAATGATGTGATATGGGTAGTGGTGGATCATTAGACCAAGGTGGAACATTTCATAATGATTTTAAAGACATTCCCCATGAATCATTTGAGAGATTCGTATATTCTAGAGATAGTACAGTTGCATGGGGTGTCACAATCTATAGTATCATATCGTGGTTCATATTTTGCATCACACATCTCATAATGATTATAGAAAGTTCTTGGGACCCATGTGTTTTTTAGTACGACCATCCACCCATATATGGATTCATAGTTAGACAACTCACTTCAAGTAATACAGGGCATGTAGATGGAATGAGTCATGGATTATGGGGAATCATGGAAGAAGTACATGGCACGTGTTGTGTTCCCCTAAAAATTAGTTACTTGGTTATAATTCAAATGGACCCATATTAGGAGCTATATGTGAGGCTATTTATATCTCTATTATATTGGATGGAGTCTAGGGAATCAGAGTTTTTGGGGATGATTCTTGTCCATCAGTCATAAAATATGGTTAAATTAAACAAGGAGGGGATGGAAATAAATCAATGTAGTAATAATTATTATGTTGATAGACGTTGTAGACCTCTTGAGTTTATGTTGGGTGATCATGTGTTTCTTCATGTTTTTCCAAGGTTGGGTCACCGTTGAATAAGAAAATAGGGTATGTTGGCATCCATATATTTGGGTCTGTTTGTGAATGTGGTGAGGATTGGACCAATGTTGTATCAATTGGCTCTTCCATAATGATATAGTGGAATTCTTGATGTTTTTCAGGTGTCACAACATCACCATCGTCACCCATACCCATATCATGTGATTGATTTTGAGGATTTCGATCTTGATATTGATACAAAATTTAATTATCATCTAGTTCATATTGTGGATCATAGTGATAAAGAATATCGATGCAAGATTTTACCTTTGGTTTTAGTTTTGTGGCATCATGATAATGTCCTAGAGAAATCATGGAAGAGAGAGGCATATATATAGGCCTATTGTCAAAATATTTTTACTGTAGAAGCTCAATTATGCATGGAAGTGAATGTCAAGGATTATACATTATGAGGAGGAACTTTTTTTAGATCATGAAAATTAATGAGGTGATAACTAGTTTAAATATTGGTTTTCATCCTTAAAATATACTAATTACATGTTTACTGGCTGTAGAAGGGTGATTGGGTGATTTTTAGGGGTTTGGGAAATGAACGAAAAGGAAAATGGTTATCTAGTTCATGTCTAATGGTTGGTTGATGGTTTTATGATACAATTACTCTTAACCCTGATATCTAGGAAAAGTGTTGAATGGTTATGTAAACTGTTCAAGGGGGAAGGCCAAGCAATGTGACTTTGGACAAAGGCATTCTGCATGGTTGGAACAATGTTTTTCAAGCTATGATGGCTCCCTATGAAATTTTGTGACTTGGACCCCTCTTCGGTAGTGTAAGGAACATGATTGATGCATGGTTTGGAAAATCATGCACTCAAACCATGTTCCCCATTAAATGTAGGGATTTACCATTTTTCCCCCCGAAATTTTAGGTGTTCTACCCTACTTCTTCCCAGATTTCATCCCAAGTAACACTAATGATGAGCCAAAATGACCAAGGATTCCTATGACCGATCGTTATATTTCTAGGCCATTTTGAGGGTTATTTGGGTGTGGACAAAAGATTATGGGGAGTCTAACACTTCATTTTTTGTCTTTTTTCAAATTAGGGCTTGTGGTTTTGGTCTTCTCCTTCTAACGAAATAAACCCCCTTCTCCCATCGATATTATGTTGTGAGTTTTATTGGGTGTTTGAATACATCTCAAAGGTAGAGGTTAAGAAGGCGTTCATCTTTTAATTCAAGGTAGTTGGTTCGTATGTTATATCCCATATTTGTTTCGTTGATTTGTGCATGTGTGGTTATATTATTGTTTGTATCATTTTGTGAATTTGATTTATTTAGTATGGTTTGGTAAATTGATTCATTAAATCATGAATTAAACTCTTCCTGATCCCTATGGGATGCAATGATATTGATTTGATCATTTTAGGGCCACCCATAGGGTGTGGAATCATTCCAGAACATGGTGAATTGTGTTTTTAAGACTAGTATTGACTTGAGAAGAAATTGATCCCATAATAAACATGTTGACATGTTAATTTATACCATAAAGTGGATCCAATGATATTTGTGTATCGTTACCATAAATGGCATAAAGGATTGTCTGACATGATGTGAAAAAGGGTTAAATTGATTAATGAGAATGTGTTAAATGGATTATAAATTTTTAATGGAAATGCATAAAATTATTAATTAATGTTAATTGATGAATGTTTTAATGGGTTAAATCATCAGAATTGATGAGTATGTCAAATGGATTAATGAATGAGAACTGAAAAAAATATGCTAAATCGGTCAAGGTATATAATAAAAAATTGGTTGAATAGGTAATGATAATTAAATGGTAAATGTGCTAATGGGTTAATGATTGATGATGACTTATATGTTGTATGAAAATTTAATTGTAAATTTTATGTGTATTGGTAGTATTTGGTATGTGACATGGTATATATGGTAAATAGATAACTAAACATGTGAACACGACTTCGTAGTTATGGGTTATTGGACATGAGGATCTACACCCATGGGTTAGGTTGGACGTATGCTTTAAAACCCACCCCTATGATTAATGGGTTATAGAAAGGGGACACGGGATCTATACCCCAAACAGGTGTGTTTGATGAGACTTCCTAGACTGAGGATGAAAGATAAGTGTGGGGTATTTTTTATGAAAGTTTTATCCCTAGTAAGATAGGGAACTTGAATTATTCCATAATGCATGGTAATTGATAATCTTAGGGAGTAGTTTAAATGATTGAAACACCCAACCAATAGGACAAATGTTAAAAATTGATAAACTAAATATTATTAAAAAATGTGACTAGAGTTTTCTTTTTTTATCTTGACTTTTATTTAGTACTTGAAAACACTATTTTTATAGACTAGATATTTTGTAGACAATTTTGGTGGCATCTACTGAGTTGTACTCACCCCCATATTAGGGCGCCAATGGGTCAGCAAAAAGATTCCATTATTTCAATTTATGGAAAGGGAAATGGACCTATGCTATTTGGTTGATGGTTCATGGGATGTGCATGGATGAGGGATCCATATATGTAGTCATGAACCATTTTAGGGATGATTCTATTAGTATTTATTTTTGATTTTCTTTCAATTTTGGAATTATTAGAATGATTTTGCATATTTATTGATTGGTTTTGGTTTGTTCTCTATTTGGGCAATTATTGTTAATGCTTGTTGTAGTAAATAATTATTGTTACCTTCATTTCATACGATATGTATTATGGATTTCTCTGATAAAGAGTGTATAGTTTACCCACATGATCTATTTGGCCCATGTTTCTAGTTGATAACCTTTGGAATTTCAAGAGGATTTCTTGAGTTCATGTGGTGAACCAAATTGAGGAACCAATTACTGTATCATGAGTTAGTGATGTTAAATTAGGGGAATTATTCAAGAAGAAGGGCATAACAACAAACTAAAAATTCCCAAATCCTGATTGGAAAGATGTATTTTGGATATCATCTTTCTTCACCTTCAATTGATGATAACCTGATTGAAGATCAATATTGGAGATGTATTGAGCCCCATGAAGCTAGTCAAATAAATCATAACTCCTCGGGAGAGGGTACTTGTTCTTCACTATGATGTTGTTATGTTCTATGTAATCTACAAATAACTACATTGATCCACATTTCATCTTCACAAAGATAATAGGTTCTCCCAAAGGAGGCCCTCATTGTTAAATAAACCCCTTTTAAAATTTTATTTGAAGTTGTTTATTTATTTTCCCTATCTCCACATTTTCTATTATATTAAAGTCCTTTTCTGTTAACATTGATATAAGTATGAGTTAAATGGATAAATCTTCCTCTCTTTCATGGGGGGGGGTCCATGTAACACCTTAAGAAATACATAAATTTATTCCTAGAATATTGGGTCATTTTCTATTCTTATAATTTAATTTCTTTCTTCCAAATAAATAATCATATATATATAAAAATATGGAAGGTTATTATAGAAAATACACAAGTTGGGATTTATTTACATTGAATATAACAATAGATTTTCAATTCAAGACTACTAATATATCCTCACTTCTATAGTTTATCTTAGCATTATACATTGAGAGGCATTCTATTCCTAGATATTGTCAAATTCCACCATGGAAATGATTGCACAATTTGTGATGGTATTTTCCCATAATAGTAAATACTAGAGTTTCTATACACTATTGATGCTTGGATAATTTCTATAGGAGTCTTGACCAATAAATGTAATTCTACTAGTTCAAGAATTGATTTTATATTCATTGAAAACATGGATGGAGTAAGGAAATGTATAGAACTAGAATAAAAAAGTACTTCCTAGTTTTGAGTGAACAACGAGAGTACCTACCACCATATTATTTAGAGCTTCTACTTCATCCTTCATTATAGAAAATTCTAGACTTTTCCCCATTATCCTATGATGAGGTTGTTTGTGATTTTTTTACTTTATCCTATGATTTGGATATTTATTGAAAATGATCCCAAGATATCCACACATGAAGTATTGGATGTAATCCAAGGAATGTATCATCTTCCTATTGTTGTATGTTTTGAGAATTTGATGCTTCACATCATTACAACTGTTCTGAGATATATTGAAATCTCTTCCACACTAGAAACATTTTCCACTCCTGAGAAAGTTGTTTCCTAGATGTTTCTTACAACATTTTTCATGTGGGAAGTTTCACTTGTTTTACTCCTCTTCGTTGATAAAAGTTCCCCCCCGAGTTTGGATATAAATATCTCTTCTTTTTATTCAATTTGTGTAACCACTGCATTTATCTAAACTCTAGTTAAACATTCATAGAACTCAGTAATATATAACCTCATCATTTTCATTGTCTGGATTTTCTAGATTCCTATATATATTGGGTCATAGTCCACTGCAGAATCAATCATCATTTCCATTAGGTTCTGTAAAATACATAGATGTCCAATGATAATTTCTTGTATTGTTCATCTCATAGCATCGCACTGATTTATTTTCCTTCTTCTTCGGCTCTAAGAATACCTTCTTATTTTTTTCATATCGAATGGGGTAAATATTTATTAATGAAAGATGATCAAAACTATTTCATATACACATATTCATTCTCCCTTCCTGGAATTTAATTTTTAGCTAGCTTCCACCACTAATTAGCTTCTTCTTATAAGCGGTACATAACAAGGGTGAAATTATCTTATTCTGAACAATGGATTTTATAAAATAAATTTTATATAATCCATTATCAATTATTCAAAAATCCATGGGTTGGTATATCCACTTGAATCAGGTGGTTGTTGTCACATAAAAGTCTCAATAAAAAATTGTTCCTTTCTATGTGAATATGGTTTCTTGGATTGATTCTAGTTAATTTTCATAACACTAGTTATTTGATTCATAATTCTCATAAATATTTCCATTATAACATCCATAATAGGGCCACTAGTGCATGGTCTATTTTTTCTCATCATTTACATTGTTCCACCTATTTCCATTCCTTTTCTAAAAGAATAAAATATTTTGGAGAAATTTTATTCTTTTTAGAATATTATAATAATAAAGGAATTTTATGTCTCATAACATCATTCATAAATATTTTATTATTTAGAAACAATTAATTTTTCTATATATCCTTCATCATGGTTCACAAAAAGATGGTGATTAAAAAAATCAAATGGGAGTGTCAATCCAAGAGTGTGATAGGGTGTGTAGCATGTGTGACTCTTTTCTTGTTTCTTCCAATGGCCTTCTATGATGGTGTGGTGATAAAGACAATGTTGAAGCTACATGAAAGATGTGAAGATAATGGATTCCTCTGGTTATCCTCTATGGTGGTGTGGAAGGTATCTTCGATGGCCCAATTGATGGTGGTAGTTTGACATTATTGGGTTTTCATGGTTCAAGGTCGGTGCGTGATGGAAGGGTGGACACATCATACATGGTTCAATGGATTAATCAATAGTGTGATTATGGAATCTAGAATATAGTGATATGTTTGCAGTGAGGGGATGTTGGTTTCTCATTTTGATAGTGTTTTGAAAATTTAGTTTTGGAAAATTTGCGTCTGGTGCTGTTTTTGGGTATTTTGTGGTTCCAGGTGATTTTTTGAACAACTAAATTTTGAATGTGGTGTGTAATTGGTAAGGGGATGTAGATTTTTTTTGTCTATATGGCTAATGTATGGTTCCCGCATACCCAAAAAGTGGTTTTTAAATAATACAAAAAAATTATTATGTGGGGAGGGGATATCGCCAAGTATAATCACCAAGGTGTCGGAAATGAAAATTACCAAGGTTATTCACCAAGGTATCATAAAATAGGTCATCTATATAGATAAAATTATTTACCCAATGAATTGATGCACTATCAAGGATCAACCTTAATAATTCTTAATTTTTGTGATCCACATAGATCATAATCAATCATTTAATTATTTACCCATGGAGAATAATGAATGTATTTCTTATCAAAATCATGGAATTTAAAAAGTTCTTAAAGATATGATCATTAAGTAATTTTTATCCCATGAAAATGATGTATCAGATTTTTATGTTTAAATAACAAAATAATATAATTAAATTTTAGAAGTAGGTGAATATCCCTAGAAACCAAATAGACATACAAGGAACCAAGATCCAGATGTGGATCAGTGCAAGCACATTCACCCGGGAAGAGTAAATCGGACATGGAAGATTGAGAGGGTATAGAATTTCAATTAGTACTAGGATTGTTCATCTCTATTCATGTGATATATAACTAACCATTGATGAAATTGTGGAGAGCTGAAAGCACAATATTTATTGGGGATGGGTAGTTCCTTGTTTTTTGTTTGAGAAGATTTCCTCTAAGACCGTGGGGTTATGTAATTGTCACTAAGCAATTGGGCCATGTAAGGGGGCAAGATCAACCATTAAAATGATGATTATAAAAAATAATAAAAATTGATGGAATTCAGTCCATTATGGTTTGACCATAACATTTAGAATACAAATATGAAAATACGTTCTTGAATTGACGAGAAATGGGGTAAAATTCACTTACCTTGAGGAGTTACTCCTACATCTTTAAGTATGGAACCTTGGGGGTTGAGGACTCCTTGGGGGGAAGCCTTTGAATGAGAAAATACAAAAAAAACTTTGGATTATGGAAATTTCGTTTATGAAAATCGAGAATTGATTTGTTATTTATAGAAAAACAGGAAGATTTGTTTATTAATTTCCAAATATAGGCCTTGGAAATCAAGGTTCTGGGAAAAAAATCATCGTTTTTCCATTTCTTTCACATTTATTTTTGGAAATTTGAATCATATTTTAATTGATTTTTACCCACAATAACCATAAATCATTTTTATTATTTTTTTGGTATGAAAAATTAAATTTTCCATAAAATTTTGTTTTTAGAGATAAAGTTTCCATTATAGACATTGGAAAGTATCTTATAGGTTTTGAAATCGATTAAAATCTATTAAAATACATGATATTAAAAAATAAAATATATTAGGTCATATATTGTGGTTAATTAATTATTAAATCATTATAAAATAATTAGGATGTCCTTAAAAATTCAAAAAAGCATCACATTGTATATTTACTATTAATGAAAAAATGAATTATTTTATAAAATTCTAATAAATTCAACCAAACATAATTACAACATGATGATTTAAAAAATGATGTTTATTTTATCATAATAATTCTCTATGTATGATAATTTTGACATATAATTATAAAAATCCATATGTATTCAGAAGTAGTGGGATGATAATGAATAAAATAATTTCTTACACTTTAAAATTTTCAAGGACATAATAAAATCATATTATAATTTATATTTAAATATGCATATTTTTTAAATATATTTTTATTAAAATAAATACTATTTATGATATGGAAGTTAGTTATAATTTTTTTTACTATTAATAAAAGTATTTTTTTTTCTGAATTATCAATTTATCAAACTTCGTCACAATTAAACCAATATTTTATTAATAATTATATTTCCTAAAAATGATTTTATGGAATCTAAATTTTATTTATAAAATTAAATTAAACTTTACATAACTATGTATGGGGAGCATACCCCTTATAACACCCACTTATGACCTATTTGAAATGCTTGTAATGGTGATTGATTCATGGGCTGGCTTGGCTAACATTCACCAAGTGGTATTTCCCAGCAACATGAACTTCTCTCATAGGTTATTTCATTATAGATTCACTAGATGATGTTTGATCTAGTATTAGTCAAGGGAGAACCACATTGACAATAAAAACCTCTCATGTTATGAATAAATGGCCTTATATAACCTAAATCTACTAGTTGAGGCCATTTATTCTCATTTCTGCACTAATTATCCATTTTCTTTTCTATTTAGAAAAACTAATTATAATGTTAAAAAAATTACTAAGTGTAATGTTCTCCATGATTTTTTTGACCAATTGATTTATTTTATTAATTATCATATAATGGTTGAATACTGATGTTCACATTTCCCTTTATACACTGTAAATACTACATCATTATTAAATAGACGTGGTTATTTTTAAAATAAAAAATACACACATTTTCAAGAAAAAATGACATTTAAGAAGTCTTGGTCTTTACCCAGGGACTAAAAGTCATTACTTGTTGGCTTTAGTCGTCAATAATGTCTAAGTAATTTGGTTCCCTATAATTGAATAATTTTTACCTTTGATTACCAATATATTCATGGTTTTGAATATTAAAAAATATTTTACCACATTATGAGGGTTCATATATATATGATTAATATGATAATTTCATGGAATAGTTTTTCACTCTGAAAGGTCATAATATTTCCTTGCTCTGATTAGAACCATGAAGTTTTGTGATAATATTCATAAATATTTCTCATGTTTGGATCACATTATCTAACTGGACACAGATGATACATGTAACTAGGGTTGAGGGGATCATAAGATATGAATACTTTTTCTCTTGATGTTTTAATCTTAGAACTCTCCAAGAGAGTGTTTTATGATAACAAAACTGCCTAGATGTATTCTAAATGTTATATTTTTAATTGGATATTCTTATTTCTATACATTTGTATAGGACCTTATAATTCATATTATCATTAATTCATATCATGAATCACATAATTAGACGTTTTTTTCAAAAACTATGATGACTTATTCTTGTGATTAAGTAAGGTATATTGGGTACGTCATAAGAGAAATGATATTTATTAAAAATTCAATAAATGATTTTCCATTTTAAATTAATGTAAATCAATTTATCTATCCCTTTCATGGAAATAACTATGGGCCTTTTATAGAAGTGGTAGATATAAATCCAGGGAAATTGAAGTTATATCTATAAGTATATTTCAAGAAATTGAAAAATAGATATATCAAGCATATGGATTGTTGGAAAATATGATGAAACCTACTTGATGCAATATCTATAAAAATAGATTATGTTATTTCTTGAGAATTTTTAGTATATTTTTATCATTATGACATTAACAAATTTCTATAAAGGTTTCTTAAATTGTTTCTACATGTCGAACATGGGAATTAATTGAGTTAGTCAAATACCAATGAGGAAAAAAGCTTATAGGGTCAGACATTAATTGTGTCTAAAACCTAAATTAAATTATCATAGAATTTAATATTCAATTTTATAATATTCTCATATATTCAGGAAAAATTATTATCTAGGATATATTGAACTCATATTTATTTATATAAAAATTTATCTAATTATAATTATTTATTCATTTATGTATTCGTCATTTGAGGTTTGATAAATTTTGGATATGATTTATGGACTATGTTAAGGATTTAGTCAGAATGATAATATCGTTTTAATAAATTTTAATTTATTTATATTTGAAATTATATTAAAATTATCTGTATTTTTTAAATCAATGAAATAATAACAATTTTATTATTATTCAATGTAAGGTTTACTAATGATTAAGATATTGGATAATGTCTATTTTGTAAAAACCAATTCTCATAACTACATATATAAACCTGGTTATATACTTTCTAGAGATAAAATATTATTATGAACATCATTCACTCTAGAGAATTTTCTCAATCATTGATATTTATTTATCTAGAATTATATTATTAAGGGAGAAAAAAATAATTCTTCTCCCAATCAAGTCATTAAGGGGAGTAGAATAATCCTTGAAGATAAAAATGGATTCTCGGTGTAATAAATAGTGCATGATGAAATATTTTTCAATTATTTGTGTAAAAACTCAATGATTTTATCCTTGGACCATTCATCACAAGGATAATACAATAATATTTATTAATTTAATAGAAAATAATTAAAAAATTGAATGATAAAATTATTCTTATTCATATTAATTTATTAAAAATTATACGGGAATTATCCTATCTCAAATATTTTAAGAATTATATTATTAAATTTATAAGGGTAAATATATATAAACTAAATCAAATCCATCATTTGTTATGGGACCAATGTTCTTATATTTCACCTTGAAACCTAATAAACTTATCATGAGAATGTTGAAGAATAATACTAATGCCTTAGTGTGTACAAAATATAACAAACTAAAACATACACTAGGTCCATTAATAACCATCCTCACTAATAATCACTCATTAAATAAAACAAAAAATTATAAAAAAATAGTATAAAATAACATATGTCAAAACGGTACCCGACCCAAATTCCCCACTGATCTAGTCACTCTCGATAACAAATGAAATATGACCTCATATTTTCAACCCTTCTATTTCCACAAAAACACGTATCCATATAACTACATCACCACATCACATACTTATCCACATAATAATCCAACATCATAACCATATCATATTGCATTTTCCATAATAATAGGTTAACATTAACATAAAGGACATCAAACTCATTCCCTTTTACTTTCATGAACATCTCCCACCATGTATCATGATCATTACTACCACATCATTGGAAGTATATGACCAATACATTATATCCCATGAAATATAATCTTAGGATATGACAACCAATATCATGTCTCGAACAATGAGTAGGGAAGAGGGAGAAGTCATACATTTGCTCCCATTACAACCTAGATGTTGGGGAAATCATCTAGATTCCAAAACCACATTGGTTTTATTAAGGTTATTTGGTTAGGATTTGGTAGATATGAAATAACAAGAAAATATTTTGAGTGTATAACTCACACAGAAGACTAGGCAATGGGTCATCTTAAAACTCATCACCTGAAGAAATCTACCACATCACTCCATCAAAAAAACATCAACAACTACTACCATAACTCTTAAACCAACATACTCAAAGACACTATACAATTACTAAATATAAAGTAAATTATTTTTTTATCATATCATTTATTAATTCCAAATTTTAAAATTTCCATCTATATTATATTAATTTTTTAATAATTAATTTTATCCCAATCATTATTCATTAATATCATTTAATCCCTACATTTAACTATGACTTTTCTTTTTCACAATGGAGGCATCATTTGATGGTATGACCAAATCGTATTTTATTCTTAGTTTTGTGTAATTGTTCCATCAAATGTCAAAATGTCACGTATGATGAAAAAATATATTAATTTTCAAAATTAAAACACAAAAAAAGATAGGATAGTCACATGTGATTTACAAATAATTTTTGGGAAGATATAGAATAACCTCAACTTGTAATTCCACATTCATTGATGAGTCAATTAACTAGATATGGCTGTAAAATCATAGTGTTATATGAAATAATTTTATAATACTTTTAATGGTGACCCATATGTGCACAAAACATCTCTAAATTACATTGTATAATTTCTTTTCTAGCATGGTGGATCCTGATAAATTTTTTTCATGGTTGACTATAGAAATATTCTTTTCTAATGGGGATGAACTATTGGTGTTATCTAAAAGGTTTGACAAAGGTGGCAGATTGAATTAACTATAGGTATGGATAATGTCTCTCTATATCAATTTTACACTACAAAAGTGAGTTATTGAAATTTATATAATTATATATTTATTATGGAAGGTTTAGGGGTGGAAAATAATACACAAGCCCTTTACCTTCTTTAATATTATTTGTTGACTCCATTTCTATCATGATTATTATTATTATTATTAATCATTTTAAATGATTAATTCATTAATAAGATAAATAAATATTAAAATATATAAAGTCATATCATTAAACTCAAACAACTTTCCCTCGTTGAAATTTACCAATCCTCAAGTAGTCATTATTTAATAAATAAATTTCACTCCATTTTTCTGTGAAAAATATAACAAATATTATATTTTACAAACATGAAAAAAACATTTGTTATTATTATTTATGTTATTTATTATTTAAATATCCTATGAATAAATAATGGGGATAAACCAAACATAATTAAAATATTATTTATTCTAACTTCTAAAATTCAATACTTGACCCTAATCGAGATTGCGCATACCCATTGCGCCTGACCTTCTAGGCCTCTTTCCCAGTAGAATTAGGAATATCCCCATAATATCCAAGGATAGACTCCAGAAACACACAATGGTACTCATATATAAATATGTTGACGTCATCATGACATCTAACATCCTATAAATGTGTACCTTATAATATAATCCCTTTTTATGATATCTCGAATCAAGAAGATTGGTTTCCAATGTCATCAACATTTATTCTCAATGATTATTTCTTTGAAATTCCAAAAGTGAACTCATCAAATTAATAATATGAAAATTGACTTATTAAATAAATTACATTCATATTAATGGACCTATGATAAAAAATTCCACCATGGGACATAAGTGATAAATATTTTCTTTCATTATCCCTTAATGTAATATCAATTGTGATGCACCCAACATAACCTATCTCACTAAGAGAAAATGTCCTGAAAAAATTAATCTATAAATAAAATAACATGATTCATTATATATATTGATTATAATATTAAATTATTTGTATCATTAAAAATATCCATTTATAGTAACTACCAATGACATAAGGATATGTGGATTTCAAATTAATAAGCATGCTCTCATAAATTCATATCTTAGAGATTATCAACAGAGAAGCCTATGTGAATGTGTCTAAATATCATACCATTAATTTCCTATATATAATTTTTTACATAAAATGATATCATATATCCATAGAACAATTTTTTAGAATAATGTTGTGGTGCCTCTAGGATATCATTATAGTGGAGAACATCTAAGACCTTTCAGAGTGGAATATTTTATATTTACATTATCATTTACAAATTTGATGTACATGAACAATAATAATGTGATATGTAAATATCAATAATAATGAAAAAAGTAATCATGTAGTAAATAAGTTAGTTCTATGGTGTGAACTCCAATAATTTTTTTATCCTACCCATTTTTAATATTCAATGTTGGTTATTATTTATTAATTTATCACTATATTACCCATTTCATTAGTTCCAACCATGTTCCTTTCCCATGGTTAAATTTAACATAACCATGCCACCTAATCATAATTCCAAATCGACCACCATGCTACGATAATCTAAAAATCATGGAAATAGCTACAACCACAACCCTTTTCTAAGAGATGCCCTCTTTTCCATCACCACAATACAATTACAATAACTGAACATGTTCCACTACTACCATACTAAAATATCAACCCCATTATCAACTACTGAAATAAAAAAAACAAGACAATAAACATAGATAAACATAAAAAATTATATTTAAATATCATAATTCTCATTAAAAAAAATATCCACACATTCCCCAACTGATCACACATTCATATTAATTTGGAATTTGAATCACAATAAAAAACAATATAATTACAGGTTTACATGATACTAGTTTATTAAAAATATTAAATGATTATCCAATTATTTATTGTGAATAAATTTGTTCACAAATAACTAATAAAATATTATATTGTCTAAATATCAATTACGATTCATTATTATATAGTAAAAATATAAATTTATGTAATGCTCACGTGATTCATCTCTTTTCACTCCAATTAAATTATCCTACTTTATAATATTCATTAGTTTATTCTTTACATTCTAAAAAATGATTACAAAATAACAGTATTTCTAAAATTTTAAAAAAAATAATAGAGAAAAAAATAATTAATATTATTCTTCAACAAAAGAAATTAAGATCATAATGTATGATAAAAAAGATTAAGTGAATCCCAATGATAAGAACACAAAAAGAAAACCTCAAAAACATATTGCAATATTTATTACTCACTAAAAAAATGTCAGAATAAAATAACCATCGCCACTACCATAGAAAACCCAAAAATGAAAAAAAAAGAGAAAATAAAGGAGTGAGGATATGGAAGATCCTTGCATAATCAATAGATTTTCCTCTTTAAGCATGGGAAAAATTCCAGCAAAGTATTCTCAATGACCTATAAGGATACACCACAGATCACCTTGTGTTTGAATAAATTCAATATTATAGAATTGGATTAAAGAAAGTGTAAGATAATAATTTCATGTTTTGAAAAATAATTTTATCTGTTATGTTGGATTCAGAACAATTTTTTATTATAGTGGTAGATTGGTAACTTTTTGAGATGGACAGTTTTTTAGGAGATTTTAGGTTTCAGTAGAGGGTAATTTTAATTTATTTATAATTGTAATTATTAATTTTATAGATTATATATATTTAAATAAAAATGTGGCATGGAATATATTTCATGTGCTGGTGGTAATATTGAAATATTAAGGAATGTGGAGTTAGATATTTTTATCTTCGTGACATTGATTGTTAGAAATAATTATACAATCAAATTGAATGTTTTATTATAAAACAATGTTAATATATTCTTTAATTGATGGTGAATAATTGAATTGAAGGGGGTAATAATGGATTAAAAATAAATTCAATAGATGGAATTAATTTTAAAATGGTATAATTCATATTTATTCCCACTAATTATCCCAAGACATTTTTTTTAAGTTATGGTGGTGTTGAAGATATAAATAGGGAGAAGAGTGAATATCGTGACATTAGATTTATGACAACCAATATTTAAATACACTAAAATTGATGATTGTTTGCATAATGTAACACATTATACAATCCAAGAATATCATTAAGCCTATTGTATTTGGAAAATTAGGTACATAAAATAAACTTTTCAATAGAAATAGAAATAGATTACTGAAAACGTCCTTAACATACTCTTAAAATTATATTATTCATTTAAACATATAGTAGATATAAAAGAGGTGTACGAAAGAACAGGGTGATTAATAAATTGCTAAAAAGGAATGGTAAAAACCTAGAATAAGGTAATCTAGAAAATGTAATCCAATCGACATATCAGTTTAACATAATATGGGTGAGAATCATAATCATGAACAATAATTCCTCATATAAAATGATAACATAAATAGAATATAGAAATGTGGAAACAAAATAAAACATGACATCATAAATATAATTCAAGGATAACAAACAATAAAACATAACATAGTGTGCATAGGATAAAATTGTATTCCCCATAATTGGAATTTCATGAGAAAAAAATGTTACCCAATCGATTGAAGGGCTATACAATTTTGGGCCCACCTATCACTTTCATATCATGTACATGCATAACGGTGACACAGAGATCATACAAAATAAGGATGTATTTAATACATTAGTACCCCTTGAAAAATGATTATGGGAAAAATATATTAAAATAACCAATAAATTAAATATTTTTTCAACTAGGTGAATACCCTTGACTACAAATGGTGAACGGTATCCACTACACCAATTATTGCAATGGAAAATCATGATATAAGTTAAATAGAAAAATGGGTGTACATAAATTATATATAAATATTGAATTGTAGAGAATGTGTTGAATCATTACATGGTAATAATAAAGAATGTAACAAAGATGTGTGAAAATATATTCCAAATTAATAAATTGTTAATCAAAAGGCATTACATAAAGAAAGTTCGGAAATAAGGAGTAGAATTAGAGGATACTTTATTTGGAATAGTAACAACATATGAAAAGGTTATAAAGAGAGGGGATAACATATCACTAATTATTATAATATAAATTGGATAGTGAATTTATAATGATAAATACATGAAATTATGATTAACTGAATTTCAAAAGGCTAAATATAAAGAAGGTTCTTGAGTGTAAATGAAAATTAGGAGATATGATACATTGAGATGGTGCTTTATAAAGCTTGGGAGTAGATTATTATGAGATTAGGGCACCATGGGACGGATATATAAAGGAATAGGTAGATTAATTTTTTGATCCTAGGGTTTGGAGTGATGATTAATGGGATATTTGGTGGGTTTATATATAAAAAGTGAGAATATTTATGTTTTTATGTCCAATCATAAGTCTCAAAATCTATAGGATAAAGAAATAAAAATCACAAACCTTTCCATGGTTTTTGTCAATGCGTTTAAACAAAAAAGAAGATTTTTTAATTATTTTTTATGTATAATAACTGAACACATTAGAATATTTTTTACTGATGTGGAAGTGGGAATTGTTTATAAATAATTGACTTTAAAACCTTCAAATAAAATATTGGATTTTAAGGATATATTAATGGTTTACAAAATTAATAAAATAACTTCAAAAAATTATTTTAAATATGAAAAATATATTTGGTTGGATTTATACTTTATACTTTTATTACATCATTTTTCCCTTTTATGATGACATAATACATACTATATAATTATTCCATATTTAATTTTATCAAAAAAATATACTATCTAATTTTTTTTTTCAAAAAAACCATTGTTGGATTATTTTGACATACTAATTTCAAAAATAATATTTATTTAATAAAAATAAATTTCTAAATATGATAATTATTAATTTAAATAAAAAATCATCATTTATTGAAAAGTACTGATTTTGAAATAATAGTTTTCTTACCCTTATAAAATTAATGATTAACATCAAAACATTATATAATCATATATTGTTTATAATTATTATTTAATAATAATAATTCATTATAATATCTTATAATTGAAGTAATCTTGAATTTATAAAAAATAGTGTATTCAATAAAGCTATATTTTCCCAAAAAAAATAAATGTTTTGTTTCACTGTATTGAAATCCATTTTTTATCAAGATTATTGATTAACAATTTTAAAAGTAATAATAAAAATAAATAAATAAATAAAATTATTTTATTGAAATAATGTATAAAAATACATACTGTTATGCTCAAGATACATATCACTTTATTAAACTAGTGAATTTTCTATTCGTAAGTTGTGTGATTGTGATATTTATTTGGGGTGGTTATGTGAACATAGTTTGTTTCTTTATATCAACGATGTTAAAATTCTATTTTAAATGGTTTTGATCGTGCTTTAGTTGTTGATTCTTATATTGGGATTGGTCAAGGGAGAATCTCAGCAATGATATATCCCCTATAAACCCTAATATATTGTATGTATATAGTATGATCCTACTGGTCAATGTCATCATTTCTTCCATCTATGTCAATTGGAATTTATTATAAACCTTAATATACTATTTGTAAGGGTCATTGTTCAATGGATAAAATAAAAATGGTTATGATGCATAAAATTATTTTGATTCCAATAGTCTATTACTGTCCAAAGTAACCAATGTCGATCATGTGGTTTTCATAACTAGATTACATAATAAAAAATTTATTAATACAAAAAGGTAATTTCATTTATAAAAGTTATTGTCCTTACATCTTACCCATTTTAGAAATTTCACCCTTGACTTTTTTATTTCCAAATATAAAATATGTAAGGGCACTTCTGTTTCATTATCACTTTTAGTTCCCATGATGCTTCCAAAAACTGGTGGTTCTTTCACATCACTTTTTCCAGGTGATTTTCCTTGTACAATAGAACATTTTTCTCTAATACAATATCATTACTACATTCTCCTTGTATGAAAGATCATTTTCCACTGGTACCACCTATGGATTCAGTATAATTGATGGGTTTTTTATATACAAACTTAAAATGGATACATGGAACACATAATGTAAAAATATAGGATAGTTCAGAGTGCTATTATATTGGCCGCCACTCTAATAAGATAAATTTTCTTAAAGGGTTTGATGTATCTTGGACTAAACATTGTCTTCTTCCCATGACTCATGACTTTATTCAATGGTGATATATGAATGAAAAAGTTAATCTCTAACATTAATCTCTAGGTCACATCAATTATTGTCTTTATATATATATTATTGATAGTGTATGGATTTCATATATCAGATAATGTTTTGACCTTTATTTTTCAACTCATGGAAAAGATAAAGTCTGATTTCCTTTTTCTCATTATCTTCATAAGATCATATTGGAGAAAGAACCCTCTACCCATACAAAGCCCCACAAAGCATCATTTGAATGCTATAATCAAAAATGTTGTTATAAGATAACTCCACTTGGGAAAGGTGTTGGTACCAACATCCTTGGAAATATATTAAACATGATCTCATTATATCCTCTATAGTGTGGATGCTTCTTTCATATTGACCACTGGTCTGAGGGTGATAAGTAGATTTAAATATTAGTTATGTATTCAATGATTTCTGAAGGATTATCCAAAAACATGAGGTTAGCCTGGGATATTGATCATATATAATAGAGTGATCTCCATGTAGTATTAACAGTTTTCATACATATATCTTGGAATCTTATTCAAAAGATAAATATTCTTTAACGAAATGAAATGTACCAAATATTTAAGATGATCAAATACCACCAAAATGGTGTTCTTTCAATTAGGGGTCCTAGGAATACTATAAAAAAAATCCATGTTTATGTTTTACTATTTTTATATTGGTATGGAAAATGGATTCATCATAAACTTATACTTTTCTAATTCATCCTTATCTTCTTGTTATACCAAGAATCTTGATATAAACTCTAAAATATTCACCTTCATGTTATCCTGAAATAATAATTACTTCAAATTTCTACATGTCATAGTGATTTCAAGATGAATATTGACAGATGATCTATTCACATCATATAGAAGTTCTATAATTACTTATGGGTTATATGGAACCCATATACAAGTTCCAAACATTATAAATCCATATTCTGAAATGTTATACTATGGAATATTCACTACTTTTTTATAGCACCTCGTCATCCTAATATTTTTCCTTGATTTGGTCAAGAGTGGATGGTTAATATTTTTTTGGGAAAGGTAAGATGAAGATAAATTTGTTGTTATAAATTATATAATCTATATGTTTTATAAGATTAGATACCTTATAATCCCTATCATGAATAATGATTAATTATCTTTTCTAATCATTATATATGCCAATTTGTTTGATTTCCCGGGATGATAATGGATTAAAAATTCATAATCCATGATCATATATAATCACCTTTGTTGGAACATGTTAATCTCTAAATTTTTTAATATATAATTGAGGATTATATAATCTTTATATATGTAACAGTTTTCTCCATAGAGATATTTCAACTAAAATTTTTATGTCATTTTCAATTCTTACAATTCTAGATCATGGGTTTGGTATTACAACTAATGAAAAATCAATTGGTGAGAGGGATATTCTATAAAATAATCATATTTAATGATTAAAAACCCAATTGATTTTTGGATGCATCATTTTAGATCACAAATCCTTTCTCACTAGTGGGTAATTCGAGCAGAGGTGCAGTGATTTCCCACTTCCTTTGCTCATTAATGATTTCTTTGCATTCATCAGTCTATAAAAACATGACTAATTTCCATATAATCTTACATAACAGTGATTATAATATTTTTTTTTCATAAATCTATATTAGTTCCAAACTAATCCAATGAAACTACAGATTTATATCACAATTGATGGACTATGACATCCTTCAAATGCCTTTTTTTATGGATCCCTAGATATACCTTTTTATTGACAACTTTCCCTAATAAAGTTACTTTATATGACCAAAACTAACATTTACTGTACTTTAAATATAAATATTCCTTATTCAAGGACTTAAATCTAGTATTTAAATTCCCCCCATGTTTCTCATTTCAGTTGGAGTAGATAAGAATATCATTTATAAAGACTGAGAAACATTTTTCAAGTTAATCACTAATGACCCTATTATTTATGTCCATAAGTATTTTTGGATCATTACATAGTAAAAATTTCATACATATAAACTCATAGTTACAATAACTATTATTACAAGATTTCATGGGGATATCCACCTTCTTCAACATTAATTGATAATATCTCGACTGAAGGTCTGCATTAAAGAAATATTGGCCTCCATATAAGAGATCAAACGAGTAATCAATCCATGGAAGAGGATACTTATTTTTTATCATGACAGTATTGAGCACATAATAATCTATATAGAGGCACATTGATCCATCGTTTTCATGAAGATTATGATCGGTACACCCCAATGTGAAGCGCTTGGTCAAATAATCCCTTTACCATGATTCCCTTATAGTTATTTCATAAACTCATAATTTTTAATAACATCTATTATATATGGAGGATTGGATATCAATAATAATCTAGGTACGATATTCATTGGTAAATGAACCTCACAAATTGGAGTAAGACTATGAAATTTTATAAGAAACACATCAATGAATTCCTTTATAATTAGATTTTCCTCAATGAAGATATATTTATTAGTCCCAATAATTTAATCTTGATAAAATTTCTCAAAAGGTAATAACATCCATTCTGGATATCTTATTACTAAAGAAGATTCAACATCCTCTTTTCACATGTATAGAATGATATGTTGATTCATGATATAGAGGGCGATTTCCTTCTCTTCTTAATTTAAGTTTCATATATATAGTTTAATCCAATCCATGCCTAGAATTGAATAAATTTTCACTAAAGGGGGTATAAAAAATATTATAGTAAAATAATCCCAAAAATTTGGACATGTGATGAATTATATACTTGGGATGAAATAATTGACCCATTTATTTCTTCACCAACAACCCAACTTCGTTGTTTTGGTGTTCTATTTGAATACTTATACTAAATTTTCATGGTGTCAAAGAATATATTGAACACTGTACTATAAGATGGAAAATCACTAAATTATTATTGTTCTAATAACCTACTTAATCAAAAATAGGCTTATGGATGATAATTTTAAAAATATAAAAAAATAAAAGAGAAACTATGAACATGAAATGGATAACTCATAAATGACATATATTCCTTAACCATTGATTTTCTAGGTTTCAATAAAAGTTATCCATGATCTATTTCTTATTATAAAATATAATGGGAATATTTGTTCTATTAATAATGGTTCATAATGTGTTATGATTTTATCAACAAATATCCACCAAGCTTTTATAACCATGGGTGAAGTAAGGCCTCTTTTCATACATTAGTTGATGATCATGTGCATCTCAATGTTCCCCTTTTAAGGTTATTTCCCATAGGTACTTCTGTTCTTGATCCATATCCACTTGATATATCTAGAAAGGGATTTATTTTTTGGAAGACCACATACTCTATACTTTACATAAATTATGGGATTTTTTCCTATCTTTACAATTTTCCATAATTATTTCATTAGTGTTCTCTAATAATAATCTAATGAATAAATGTACTTTCCTCTAATAACAAATATGATAACCCGTATTATATTATACTTTAATTCATGATTTATTATATAAAGGTTCACATTATAAAATCCAGGAGTATTTTTAATTGTTTACTCTTTGTTAAATTATATAAATCGAATAAAATCATCAAATAAAAATACAATTACACTATAGAAAGTGTCATTAACATGCTCCTAAAATTCCATCATTAGTCTTAAATTTCATAGGATGGCATGGGTAATTCTATAATAATTAGGTGAGATATAAATCCTAGTGAGGGAATAAATAAATAATATAAAATTTTAATGTAGATCATGTTATATAAGTGTCATATGATGATAACAGAAGAGGAGTGACTATCGTAATCACGAATAATGGGTCGTGATATAACATGATTTCCTAAAGACAACATATGAATTTCGAAAAATCTAAAAACATAACCTCATAATTATAATCTAAGGTTAACTACTAAGACAACATAACATAGTTTTCTCTAGATAACCCCACACAAAACATACATGGAATCTAATGAGATAGAAACATTACTAAATGTATTCGAGGGAAATATATTTGCAGGCCCACAAATCAGCTTCATATCATGTAGACACATAAGCGTGCCATGTGGATCATACAACATAAGGAAGTATTTCATCCATTTTTACCCCATTATTATAGTGTTTTTGTTTCATAAAATGTAATATCAAATTAATGATGGATCAGATCAACTTTTATATTTCCCTTGAGTGGAAATGGATATGGGTATTCACTACACAAATGTTTGGAATGTAAAATCCTAGGATAATTTTTGAATAATATTGGGTGAATAAAAATATTTATAGAAGTGTTTGATGGTAGATAAAGGGGTAACTAATTACTTTGGAATCTTATGTAAAATAATAAAAATGTTTAAAAACATATCCCATTAATAAAAATAGGATATCAAAAGACATGACATAATGAAGGTTCCTGAATAAATAGGAGAATGAGAGGATCCTTTACTTTGGATGAATAATATGTTAGGTAAATGTTATAATCAGAGGAGATACATTACCTTTAATTATTATAACATAAATTGGACATTAAAGATATATTAATAAATTTTTGATAATATTATCAATTACTATTCACTAGGGTAATTTAAAATAAGATTTTTGAGTGGAAAAGAAGAAGGGAGAGATCTCATACCTTGTGAGGGTGATTCATAAATATTGGGAGCAGATTCCTCAGAGATTGGGAGAACCAAGGGAGGACTCTAGAGAGGTAAAGTAAGAGTAATTTCATTAGAAAATGGTTTATATAGAAGGGTAATTGAAGGTTTAGAATGTTTATATTGAAAAAGTGGAGAATTATTTCATAATTTTCAAACAAAGGTTTTGGATGATATATGAAAATGTAATCAAAACCAAAAATCATGCCATAGTATTCTGAAAAGTTTTCTTTCAATTATATGTGATTTTTATTATTTTATCATGGTAAAAGTGAAACACATCAAAATAATTCACTTGCTGATGTGGAAGAGAGTCATGTTTATAAATAATTGATTTTAATACCATAAAATATAATTTTTTTTGAAGGATTCATTATGGGTTTATAAAAATAAAAAAAAATTAAGTGGAAATATAATTTTATTCATGGATCCTCTTTAGAGTTTTTATCAAAACCCTTTTCTGATTTTATTATGTCACAATACATACCATATATTTATAATATAATTTCTTTACCCAAATATTTGTGTGTATCATAAAATTGTTAAAAAAATATCGGTTGGATAGTTTTGATATGATAATTTTAAAAAGGAATATTTATTTTAATAAAATATTTATATAAATATGATAATGTTTTATTTAATTAAAAAATCCAAATTTATTTTAAAATACTAATTTTTTTACAATAAAAATTTTGGTAATGTGCCAGACCTCTCCAGTCCATTACTTTGTGAAAATTCGATGTTGGAGGTGCTCCAGGGGGTCAAGGTGACTCTGGGGTGTGTTTGGGTGGACTTTTAAGGAAAGATAAAGGGTAATAGGTTTCGCATGGTTGGTGCACGGTTTTCCTAAACCATGTGGCCAAACCGTGCAAGGCTGGTCATGGAGGTAGTGGCTAATGCACGGTTACTGCACGAGTTGTCTAACCATGCAAACTAATGGTGTGATGAGTGTTTGACGAGGAAGAATCTAACGCATAGTTAGCGCACGGTTTGTTAAATCGTGCAGACTAACCGTGCAGGTACTTAATGTTAGGTCCTAAAATTGTGGATCTGACTCATTTTGCCGTTAATCACCTTGTTTAATCCCCAAAGCAGCCATAACTCGGGATTACTCACCCTTGAAGGTTAGAAAACCTCTCCCAAGCGTTTTGGAGGTGATCTGTAGGCTTCTCATCGTAAATCAAAGTCGGTTTCTTGAGGTATGTGATCGGTCTTGGTTGGTTTCTTTTATCTACACAGATCTACTCCTCCTCTTCTCTCAGTTTCTTAGATATATGCCTGTTATGGGTCGATCTAAGTGTTTGGATGAAAAATATGATGTGCTTTGGTTTTGATCTTTCTAGGAGGAGAGATCTAAGGCGGGGTTTTGGAGAATCGACCCAGGTCCCTTGAGCATTCCTCGGCCGTTGTGGGTTTCGTCAAAAACCGTTGAGGTAGGTGATTTTTTGCTTCTCTTTCTTTTACTTGAAACCATATTATTAGCATGTTAAATCCTTCTAGATGAAAATGGAATTGACCTAATAAAATACTTTGAACCGGATAAAGAAATTGTATTGATTGTATGTTATTGCCTCATGTTGTGCTAGATAGTGTAATATCTATGTTTTCCTTGCTTAGCGGTTGTTCTTGGTGTAAATTGGTAAAGAACGTAAACCGGGACTAATTGACAATAGTTTGGCTAAAGATAAAGAGGCATGTGAACGAATCTAATTCTTATTGTAATTTGATGTTAATCAAATTGATGCTGATGCACATGTTTATTTCAGTTGGATGGTAAACCTAAATCATGTTGGTGTTTTTTGTTTGAAGGCATGTCAAACTAATCATTTAATTAATTTGCGATAGTTATTATATATTTCTACCTAGTTTGCATGTAGTTGGAACCTATCAATAATGAACAGGTTAATTAAATATGGTTTAAAGATTTTATTGTTTGATAACTCCTTGAAGGGTTCTGAGTTACCCTCTTGTTTGTTAAACGGCAAGAGACAATTGATGTGGTGTTTTTTTACTGCTACTTGTACTTTGATGTGACCTTGGAGGGGTGTTGTGATATGTGGGGGCATGGAGGCCTTGTGTTTGTCGTATCAGATGATTCCTAGAGTGGCGATATGCATCGGTTTATGCATGTGGGTGTTAGGGATGACATTAGGGATGAATGAATGGGATAGATGTCATTGTTGTATGCTTGTCGATTCTTTGGGTGTTTATCTGCTTTACTTTTCCCCACTGCTCAAGGCATCTGGTCTTGCCTACCCTTCATCCTAAAGAGGCGAAGACACATGGGGTATGCCACATGCTTTCTATGTGTAGCTTCTCAAGGGAGGATTTTTCTAGGCTCTTGCTATAGGCAAAAAAGACTCGATGGGTAGTACAACTACTCACCGTGTTGAGCCCCATTGTGTTTAGTAGCATAGAATTATTTTCTAGAATGCTTAGGAATATGGTAAAGTAATTCTGTAATGAATAATTGAATAAATTATGTTAACCCATTGGGATGGATATGCTGGAACATAATGAAGAGGTTGTAATTTTGAAGGAGTAGTTGACTTTGGGTGTGTTTCTAATGATATTTAATGTGGATTTGTTCACGGTTAATTAATTTATAAATAATTAATTAACATACAGTGGAATTGATAAGAAGGGAATGAAGTAATCAAATAAAGCTCTTCAAATGGTTGTGTTCTTATAGGATACCTAGTGTTAGAAGTAGTAGCCCAGAGTCTGAGAGACGTTAGCTGTAGTTGTGTTTAAGACAAGTTAATTCCCATAGTGTGGTTGTGAGAAATAATATATTGTATAATTTTTATGTTTATATACACTACTACACCCTTTCCTTAAGGGAAATTGACACCCTCGGGATTCTGAGCCCTGGGGCGGTGTTTTCCCCAACATTCTGGTGGGAGGACGAATGGATGACTACACCCTTTGGCCCCACTCTCCTATCTTGGTAGATACATATTCCAACAGACACAGCGGTAAGTTTCCCCATTTATGTGTGTATAGGGTTGTAATGGCTTGCGGGTATTTCACACACATATATTCTGGATATAGTATCCTATGAACTACTATAGGTGTAATGTGTATAGGTTGTGATGGCTTGAGGATCCTTAATCAGTTTATGGGCTGTAAAGGCTTGAGGTATAATACCCGACGTATGATACACGTTATGAGAGTTCTGGTGGCTCCCAGAAACTACCTAGTTACTTTTGGTTGTGAGGATGGTGTGGTGCTTCGCGCAGGTGTCTGCGGGCAAGCCTTTGTGGTGCGCGTGGTGTAGATTGTGGAGCTTAGCCCAGGTGTCTGTAGGCAAGCCTTTGGAGAGAGATGCACATGACGTATGTCATTGGGGAAAAGCGAAAAACCAGTGAGGAAGTATTAGCGGGGTACCCTTGATATTATTTATTATATTCTATATTCTTGTTTGCGTTACTTGGTTAGAGTATCCATGGTGAGGTTGGGAACTTAGTATACCTGTTTAGGTGATGAGTTAGTTTCGCTTGTTGTTCACTGTGCTTTAGCATGCATTCATTACATTTTCACGAGAGTCTTTGGGGAGGATCCTAATGATTATACTATTATAATCACCCTACGTATATATAATCTATTTTGAAGGTCACTTGGAGCAGGTTAGAGATCAAGCAGGTTTTTACAAGCATGGGGTTGCAGGAGTTGTTCGGGCTTTTGGCATCAACTGTTTTTACATTCTTTTTGGTACTTTCTGTTTTCCCTTTCAGTTGTAGTACTTTTTCATGACATTACATATGTGCACATGGGTTTTCATTTATATTTCAGTTTTGAGTTGGATTTTATTGGTTTCTATCTTATCTCTCTCTTCTGCATGTGTTTTGTTATAGGGTAATGCCTCCCATTTGTGTGCTTACTATACCCTCGGTGCAAGTCACCAACCTGGGTCCTACTGGAGGTGGGACTCAGGGGTCATTATCTCCCTTCTCACATTGACGGCTCATGAGGGTACACTTTGTGGGGAGGGGGTCATGAAAGAGTGGTATTAGAGTTCTGGTTGAGGGATAGGATGGAGTTTGGAGTTAGGAACACGTAAGGTTGCATTGGTTGGTAGGGAAACAATGTCATTCATGTTTGTAAAGTGATGTAAACAATGGAGACTAGCAGATACATAGGAATTTAGGTCCCCCTATGATCTGATGTATGGACCTTTGATTCTACAATGGCTACTAAACAAGGTGATACTGGTTGCAGGGTAGAGACCTATGAAAGGATCATGCATCATTCTTCTTTGTTCCTATGTTTGAATGGGTAGACCTTTGGATAGGTTAACGTAAAATGAATAAAATAAAACAATTAATTTACTAATTATTAGTCTTCCATATTCCAGGTTTAGGATCTCCAACGGTTTTTTATTTTATAGGTATGGCTCCAGGTCGACGTCCTCGTCCGGTTTGCGCAGAAAATGTCAAGTAGGCTATTCTAGAAGATCGCCACAGGGAATAGTTTGACGATGACGACACTTGGAGGAAAACACTCCGAGAGTTTCACTGCCAGAGTCTGTAGAGGTATGAGGGATCCGTTTCCGATGCAGTCACAGAAGACTGGTTAGAGGAGGACAATATCGTCTTCAGTTCGATCCATTCTCAGAAAAAGCACTGGGTGACCTTAGTTGTGACGATTCTCTGTGGAGCAGCAAGGCAGTGGTGGCTCTTGTTCCTTGAGTATCATGAGGAGCCAGCGATCCCATGGGAGGAGTTCCGAGATAAGTTTAGAGTTGAGTTCCTTTCCTTGACATTGAAGGCATCCAGTATCATGGAACTTGTTGCCCTTCGACAGGGGAGCTCTACTATTCAAGAGTTTGAAATCCATTTCAAGAACCTTTTACGGCATGGTTCGGACATGTTACCAGATGAGGAGGCTAGTGCAAGGCATTTCAAGGAGGCTTTGCGTCCAGAGATCCAACGTCATGTCACCCCATTTATGCTGAAGAAATATCATGAGGTGCTAGTGAGGGAAGAGGTTGTCGAGAAGACTATGGCTGGGACAGGATCATCATGAGAGGGGGATCATAATGATCCCTCACGAAGCAAGGTTGTGGTCTGGGGTTCCCGGTTTTTAGGGCAGAAGAGTTTCCATTCAGCCGAGGGTAGGTCCCAGCCCTTCACATCTCATTTCTCCAGAGGTAGAAACTCTCATGCCTATGACAAGGGATCAGGAAATTGTTTTTCTTGTGGTGGTTGTGGCCATCATCAGTGGGAGTGACCGACCTTTCAGATTGGTCATTGTTCACCGGGAGCTACGCTCCAGGTTCCTCCATTGAGCCAGTTCCAATCGAGGCAGTAGAAGCCAGTTGCACCATCATTAGATCAACAGAGGGTAGATGGGGCAGGGGGAGGACAGCCCCATGATGCTCCACATCCTCAGAGAGCATAGAATGGCTATGGTGGTGGTCATCATCAGGGTCAGAGAGGCCATGGAGGAGGTTTTGGTCATCTTCACACTCTATATTTTCCTGCACCAGACGAGAAAGATGTCGTTCGAGTTACCCTTTTCATATTTTCTACCTTGGTGTATGCCTTGTTTTATTCAAGAGAGACACACTCCTTGATTTCACCTACCATTGCCCATGCTTTGGGACTTGAGGTAGAGAGGCTTCCAGTGCACTTGGCGTTGACTATGCAAGTTGGAGGTCGAGCTGACTTGTTTGAAGTATGTAGAGACTGTGAGTTAGTGTTGGGGAAACACCGCTCTTCAAGAGATTTCCTATGTTTACGAACAAATCCATATTATATCATCCTTGGGATGGATTGGTTGTATTCGGTGCAAGGTATTGTGGATTACTTCAGGAAGAAGGCCATTTTCTTTGTTTCAGATGGAGAGCAAGTGGGATTTATTGGTGAGAGAGATCCTGGGATGGGTCATAGGTGGGTATCATCCTTATCATCCATTATTGCAGAGATGATTCTATGTTCTTTAGAGGTTCACCAGTTGGCGTTTCCTAGGGTCGTAGAGGAGTACCCTGATGACTTTCCAGAAGAGATTCAAGTGTTACCCCCTCGACGAGAGATCGAGTTTGGGATCGAGTTACAGCCAGGAGCGTCTCCTATCTCTATGTCTCTATATAAGAGGGGCCCTTCTGAGTTGTGATAGCTACATATACATCTTGATGGTCTGTTGCAGTGTGGTTTTATTCGGCCTAGTGCATCACCATGGGGCGCACCATTTTTGTTTATGAAGAAGGCCGACAACAGTTTGCGGTTGTGTGTCGATTATCGTTGCTTAAATAAAGTGACAATAATGAATCTCTATCCTCTCCCATCGATTGATGATTTATTTGATCAAATGAAGGGTGTAAATTGGTTCTCAAAGATTGACTTGCGGTCAGGATATCATCAGATGTGTGTAGGGGATGAGGATATCTTGAAGACTGCTTTATGTTTTCGTCATTGGCATTATGAATTCGTTGTAATGTCGTTCGGCGTGAAGAATTATCCTGATATGTTCATGGGATGGATGAATGTTGTGTTCCATTTGTTCCTAGAAAAGTTCGTGGTAGTCTTCATCGACGACATCCTTGTGCACTACACATATGAAGAGGAGCATGTAGAGTATCTACGAGCTGTTTTCAGAGTTCTTCGTCAACATCAGTTGTTTGGGAAGATGTCAATGTGTGAGTTTTGGGCTCGAGAAGTCCGTTTCTTGGGGCATGTTGTCTCCCTGCAGGGTGTAGCTATGGATCCATCAATGATAGAAGAATTTGTGTATGGGGAAGCCCCCAAGACAGTTTCAATGGTGCAATGTTTCCTTGGGATAGCAGGATACTACAAGAGGTTCGTAGCCAATTTTTCATGATTTGAAACTCCTCTGATAGCTTTGACTATAAAGGATCATTCATTCATATGGACTAATTAGTTTCAGTCAGTTTTCGAGTATCTAAAGGAGAAGTTACTATGTGCTCCAGTTCGTTGTCTTCCAGCTAAGGGAGTTCAGTTTGATGTTTTCTGAAATGCTTCACATCTAGGGTTAGGCTGTGTTCTCATGCAGCAGAGGTGATTTGTTTAATATGGGTCTCGGTAGTTACATCCCCATGTATGTAACTGTTCCACACATGGTATTGAGTTGGCAGTCGTGGTGTTTGCACTAACGTTGTGAAGACATTACCTCATTGGTGAGCGCTTTGTGATTTTCACTGATCATTAGAGTTTGAGGTATGTTTTCTCCCAGTGTGACTTGAACTTGTGAAAACTTCGGTGGATAGAGTTATTACAGGAATACAACTTTGAAATATCGTATACACCTGAAAAGGGGAATGTTGTAATTGATGCACTGATCCGAACGTCATGTAGTGTAACGACCCAATGTTTTTCAATAGAAATTCCCTTCTCATATTTTTGTCATAAAATTACATGAAAAAACAATATAATGAACTACTAAGTTATAAGTGACCTTTAAACATACGTTTTTCACATTTATGTTTGAATTTTAAAAATCCGACATACACGGTTATGCTCAAGATGATTTTTGGAGTCTAATGGAACAAAAATAATTTTTGGTGAATAGTATCGTACGCTTAGGAATCGTAACATACCATTATGAATAGTAATATGACCCTTATGAATAGTAAATAATCCAACATAAGAGTAACATTTCCTATGAATAATAAAATAAAATTTAGACATCTTAGAAAGTGACAATTTGACCATAGTAAACGTTTTGGTATTTTGAAAGTCTTAAATAATTAATTATAATTAACAAATTAATTTAAAAGAATATTTATTTCCCTAAATTGTATTCATAAATTATTGAATCAATTTCTTATAGGTTTTATATAATTTTATAAGACCCTATGTAATTTTTGAAAGCATTATAAATTCAGTTTTAATATTAGAAACTGTTTTTTATGTAAATTATGATTTTAATTACATATTAAATTAGTAATATTTAGAAAATTATTTTTGAAAAATGGACTTCATTTTTTGATTCTACGCGTTGAAAAATGGTTGGGGTAAATTTTTGAGATTTTTCTGAGATACATGAATTTTTTATTAATAGTGAAATACCGTAATTTACAAAATAAGCTAAATAAGCTAATTATAGGGTCATGTGTGTTGTTCTGTGGATGAAAGCCCACATGGTTTGGGATTACATTTTAAAAATACTATTCTTGGTAATTCAAGACTCACTATTCCTTGTCTTTTGGGGAAATAATAAACTAATGAATTTTATATTAAGGAAACCCCTCTCCCTTCGACTATAAAAGCCACCCTTCACACCCTCATTTCCTCACACCTCTCAAGATCCAAGCCTTCTATAAACTCTGCCCAAACACCTTCCCTATCCCCTTCCCCACTTCAATGAGCTACTGGTCTCATAAAAAGACCAATATTAGGCCGTTAAGGAGGTTCTCAAGATAAGGATTCAAGAGGTAATTTCCTTCCCTCTTCTCATTTAATTTCCTTTCAAGTTCAAGTTCATTTCTTGATCTCTCACCACCTATCATCATCCAAATCATATTGTAACTCCATTATTATACATATAATTTAATTTTATGATTCTAATGGGATATTATATCATCCAAACCCCTTTCCCTCTTCCATTTATTATATTAAAGAGAACGTTGTTCGTTATGTGTTAATTTATCAACTTCATGAAGGACATGCTTTCTTCTACCATTTCTACCTTCATATATGGCCAGGAAACCATTTTTATGGTTGAAACAGAATATGTTATATTTTTTTATTTCCTATTTAAATTTATATAAATAACCCATGGCCATATTACAATGTGATAAGTTAAAACAAGTGCGTTGTGATCCAAAAACCGCCCAAATTTACACAAATAACCATCATTTAATTCTTATCTAATGATTCATCCACATGGATCTAATATAATTAATAACAATATCATTAAAACTCCATTAATATCATTAATGACATGTAATATCAATTTTGTATGTTTACCCATGTTCAACCCAAACATCAATTTATAAATACAAGTGAACAACCCAACAAAAACCATAAAAACAACTATTCTCGAACAATGTTTTTAAACTCTATAGGTCAACGAAAGGAACATAAAATGACATAATGAAACCAGAATGAACCATATTTATTTACAAATGGTTATGGATTTCTAATTATTGAATTTAATGTCATTATACAGAACATTAAAGAGAAGGAAGCATTTAGGTAATAGGTAAGGGGAAATTCTCAAACCCAACTTTCATACTTCGGGTTCTACCACTTTCACTCCATTTTTGATATGGTCACTCCTTAAAGATAATTTTTTCGTCATTTACTTTACTTTTCTGGGATATACATGTTATATAATTAAGTTTATGTCAATCCAAATGTTTTTCGAAATAACTCTTCTCTTAATAACTCATCTTTTACCTCTCATTCAAGGTTAATGGTTCTTGTATCAAGTATGTTTTTACCTCTTTCTTTTGGGAACCCAAAGTTTATGAATGTGTTATTATGGGATGAAACCCATTCCTTTTAATTGGTTAGTTATTTTCATTTATGTTATATGTTCATTGTGGCATGCATGATAAATGATAATTTTTTGATGTGACAGGTGTGCCGGGAATTATATAGCGCAATATGAGTGTTTAAATGTGATGGGTGCGCCTGGAATTATATAGCACTCCAATGCATTGGATAAATTGATGAATATCATGAGTAAATGTTAAATTATTTGTAAAAAATATGATATCTTGGTTCACAAGTTTGTGCAGTAGTTAACCACTAAGACATGATGTTTCTTTTTTATGCTTTGCCACATTTCAACTCTATTATCTATGCTCCTCTCATGTTCATGATCTTTCTCCTATGTTATGATTATTCTCACCCCATGATATATTGTTCTTATATATATCCCCTTAATGGGATTATATATCACCCCTTTTGATGTATATCCTCAGTTGGCTATATGTACTAAGGAGAGGAAAAGTTCCAATAAGAAGCTAGAGAAGAAGAAATTAAATAAATGTTTATGCTTGATGTTGTAATTGTTATGTATGGTCCTAGTTTTCCCAAGAAACTAATCCTTTGGAACCTCTATGTGTAATACTATTATGTTGTTTATCTTCAAAATGATGTAACAGTAATGTAAGAAAAAGATGGGTCTCTATAGTTGGTATCAAAGGCAAGGTTTAGTTAATTTGGGAATTAGGATTAGTGAACCCTAGAGAAAACTTCTAGTATGAGACTAGTTAAAAATATTCACATAAGAATATTTACCTAGGGATCCCATATGTTATTGTTTTGGTATAATTTTATAATGTAATAAGTTATTCATGACTTGTTTAGTTATCTTTTTTTCTATCCTTTTCTATTTTAGAAAGTGGTAGGAACTAAGAAAAATCAGGCTAACAACTCATGTGAGGGCCAATGCAACGATTGCCCAAACGACATCCCTAATGACTTGGGATGTGGAGTTCAAAACATCATGGTTATGCTTATGCAATTATATCAGGTTATTAATAATAACCATAATAATGGGAAACTTCTTCCTTCAGCAAAGAGGGAGAAAATGGGTATTGAATGTTTTATGCGGCAACGACTACCAATGTTTTGTGGATCTTCTGATCCACTAGTTGCAGAGCAGTTGGTCAACTCCATGTAAAAAATCTTTTCTATGCATCACTGTTCTAAGATGTAGAAGGTTACTCCAGCCATTAATCATCTTGATGGAGAAGTTGATCAATGGTGGGATTTGATTAAGAACACCATGCCAAGGGAGGAAATTGAAGAGATGGAATGTGAAGACATTAAGATAATGTTTCGTAATATGTATTTTCCACGAAATCTTCGCACGAATATTGAGAAAGAATTCATAGAGCTCAAGAAAAAAGAAGGAGAATTTTTCACAACCTATGAAGAGAATTTCACAAGGCTTGAAAGGTATGGTTCGGGTTTTTTTATCAACAATGATAGAAAAATTGATAGATTCATTAGTGAATTAAAACCACACCTTCGAAAGGCTCTTGAAATTCAAGACTTTGGGAGTTAGGAAGAAGTTGTTCGGTGTGCTCTAAAAGTGGATATGGAGTTTGTAGAATGGTCCCATGGCTATGGGAATAAGAAACGAAAGATGGAGTTTCAACCTTGTGGATCTAGTGACAAAGGGTGGGGAGAAATATCAACGACCCACATGCCAAAAATGTGGGAAGTTGCACCATGGGAACTGCCTCAATGGGACGGGGAAATGCTTCAAGTGTAGGATATAAGGACACCATGCTCAAGAGTGTCAAAATGACACTAAAAGTAATGATAATGTAGCCTATGAAAGGAAATAACCACTCGTGGTTCAATGCTAAAACTGTAAGGAGCTAGGGCACTATGAAAACCGGGGCACTAAACCTCGAGTTCTCAAGGGTAATCAGCGTCAGTAGCCACCAAATCCAAAGGAACAATAGAAGGCTTGTGACATCACTACTATGGAGGTAGATCATGATAATGATGTCGTACAAGGTACAATTCCTATTCACTCAGGAATGGAAAAAGTCTTATTTTATTCTGGTTCTACACATTCCACTATATCATGCAAGTTTGCAAGAACTATAGATTCGAAGCCCTAAAACCTTGAAGTTGAGATATCCGTAAAAACACCAAGTGGTTCAATCATTGAAACCCAAGTTTTTTACTCTTCTCCTATTGGCATATGTAGAAGATTCTTCCAGCAAATCTCGTAATACTTCCCTTGGTGGAATTCGACGCTATAATGGGAATGGACTGGATCTCATTATATAGAGTGCATATCAACTTTCGGAAAAAGGAAATAACTTTTAATATTCCGAACCATCCCATGATCCTCTAAAAATGAAAGGAAGACCATGAATCTCCGTTGAAAAATCCTTCAATGGTGTGGGTGTTGATATCCTATGAAGAAGCATACCTCGCCCAAATGGTTGAGTCAAAGGAAACTTCCAACCTTGAGGAAATGCCCATCGTGAGGGAATACAATGATGTATTTCCTGAAGAGTTACCCATAATTCCCCCAGATCGTGATGTAGAGTTCTCAATTGAAGTCATACCTGGAGCTACTCCTATCTCAAAGTTCCCCTATAGGATAGCTCCTATCTAACTAGAGGAGTTAAAGAAGCAGCTGCAAGAGCATCTGGACAAAGGGTTCATACGCCCTAGTGCATCAGCTTGGGGTGTGCCATTGCTCATTGTGAGGAAGAAGGATGGAACCATGCAGCTGTGTGTCAATTATCGGGAACTCAACAAGATCACCATAAATAACAAGTATCCTCTCCCAGGGATTGATGACTTGTTCGACTAGTTAATAGGAGCTCAATACTTCTCAAAGGTGTATCTTCGTTCTGGATATCATTAGGTATAGTTGAAGAAGGAAGATATTCAGACGACTGCCTTCCTTAAAAGTTATAAGCACTATGAGTTTTTGGTGATTCCATTTGGACTTACTAATTCCCCTACAATCTTAATGTAATTTATGAATAGAGTATTTAGACATTACCTTGACAAATTTTTGGTATTGTTTATCGATGATATTCTAATCTACTCCAAGAGAAAGGAGGAATATTTAGAACATCTACTACTTGTGTTGGCGACATTGAGAAAGGATAAGTTGTATTCCATGTTCAGAAAGATTGAATTTTGGATGAATCAAGTCACATTCTTGGGACATTTGATCATAAGTGAGGGAATTTCTGTGGATCCTTCAAACACAAAGGCGATTGAGGAATGGCCCAGGCCCTCTAGTGTCAGAAAAATCCGTAGTTTTATTGGATTAGCTGGGTACTATCGACGTTTTGTGAGAAACTTTTCACGATTGTCAGGCCTGCTAACTAAGTTAACAACAAAAGGGGTAAAGTATGTCTGGATGGAAGAATGTGAGGGAAGCTTCAAGGAGCTAAAGAGAAGGCTGATCACTGCACTTATACTCACACTACCGAATAATGGATAAAGTTTTGTGATATACAGTGATGATTCAAATAAAGTATTGGGTTGTGTACTCATGCAAAATGATGATGTGATAGCCTATGCCTCACGACAGTTTAAAATCCATGAGTAGAACTACCCGACGCATGATCTAGAGTTGGAAGCTGTGATTTTTGCCTTGAAAATCAGGTGGAACTACCGTTATGGAATGAAGTGTGACATATACTCCGACTACAAGAGACTAAAGTATATATTCACACAAAAGGAGCTCAACATGTGTAAAAGGAGATGGTTAGAGATAATCAAGGATTACGATTGCTCTATTCACTATCATCCTGGAACGGCAGACAAGGTAGTTGATGCTCTAAGCAGAAAAGAACATGCTACTCTATCCATGCTACTGATTGATAAAGACCATATCTTCATGGATATGAAAAGAATGGATTTGGAAATCATAATGGAAGGGGATACATCCTACCTTTCCCAAATGAATGCACTACCATCCATCCAGGAGAATATTAAGGAAGCACAATGGGATGACACGGAGATACAAAAGAGGGTGAATGCAGTAAAGGAAGGAAAGCTGCAAGAGTTCCATATCGATGATGATGGTGTGATGTGGTTTGGAACGCGGCTTTGTGTGCCTTCATCACCCAAGATAAAGAAGGAGATATTGGGTAATTCACATAAATCAACTTTCTATATCCATCCTGGGAGTACCAAGATGTATCGTGATCTCTGAGAATATTTATCGTGGGATAACATGAAGAAGGAGATTGCGGAATATATATCAAGGTTCTTGGTATGTCAGTATGTTAAAGTTGAGAGAAAAAAGTCCAAAGGTATGATGCATCCATTTCCTATACCCATGTGGAAATGGGAAAATGTTACTATGGACTTTGTCACAGGTCTCCCAAATATGTCAAAGGGAAATAATGCGATATGGGTTGTGGTGGACCGACTCACTAAGACTGCCCATTTTATCGCTATTTGGGAAGACCTCTTGCTTGAACAACTTGAAAAGATATATGTGAAGGATGTGGTGAGACTGTACGGTGTTCCACTCTCAATTTTCTCTGACTGTGATCCAAGGTTCACATCTATATTCAAGAGGAGCCTTCAACATGATTTGAGTACTGAATTAAATTTCAGCACAGCCTATCACACCAAATCCGATGGCCAGACTGAAAGGACTATTCAGACGCTTGAAGATATGCTAGGAGCCCGATATCTTAAATTCAAAGGTGGTTGGGATCCGTATCTCCCATTGGTTGAGTTCTCATACAACAATAGCTTCCACTCGAGTATTCAGATGGCTCCATATAAAGCTCTGTATGGAAAGCGATGTAGAACTCCAACCTATTGGGATGAAGCTAGAGAAAGAAAGCTACTTGGGCCCAATCTTATTCAAGAGATGACAGAGAAGGTTCAAGTCATCCAGAAACACATCAAAGATTCTCAATTTTGGCAAAAGAGATATGCTAAAAATCGTCGAAGGGACTTGAATATTCGCGTGGAGATAAAGTCTTCCTTCGAATATCTCCATGGAAGAGAGTCATGAGATTCAGTTAGAAAGGGAAGTTAAGCCCAAGTTATATTGGCCCCTTTGAGATCCTTGACCGCATAGGATCTGTGGCCTATTGTCTTTCACTTCCACAGAATATGGCTCATGTTCATGATCTGTTTCATGTATCACTACTAAGGAAGTACATACCAGACCCCTCACATGTACTAAACTCAGAGGTGGTGCAGCTGGAAGATGATCTCTCCTATGAGGAGCAGCCAGTAAAGACTCTGAATCAGAGAGATAAGCTTCTATGCAACAAGACAACCCATCTTTTCAATGTGTTGGGGAGGAACCATAAGTTTGAGGAAGCAACATGGGAACCTGGAGAGGCAATGAAGGAGAAACACCCTCACCTATTTGTGTGAAGTGAAATTTCGGGGGTGAAATTTCTTAAGGGGAGAAGAATGTAACGACCCAATGTTTTTCAATGGAAATTACCTTATCATATTTATGTCATACAATTACATGAGAAAAAAACATAATGAACTACTAAGTGTTACATAAACTTTAAACATAAGTTTGTCACTTCTATGTTTGGAATTTTAAAAATCAGACATTCACGGTTGTGCTCAAGATGATTTTTGGAGTCTAATGGAACAAAAATAATTTTTGGTGAATAGTAACGTACACTTAGGAATAGTAACATACACTTATGAATAGTAATATGACCCTTATAAATAGTAAATAATCCAATATAAGAGTAACATTACATATGAATAACAAAATATAATTTAGACATCTTAGAAAGTGACAATTTGACCTTAGTAAACGTTTTGGTATTTTTTTAAGTCATAAATAATTAATTATAATTCATTAATTAATTTAAATCAATATTTATTTACCTAAAATTTAATCATAAATTATTAAATAAATATATTATAGTTTTTATATAATTTTATAAGACCCTACATAATCTCCGAAAGCACTATAAAATCAGTTTTAATCGTAAAAACAGTTTTTTTAAGTAAATTATGATTTTAATTAAATATTAAATTAACAATCTTTAGAAGATTATTTTTGAAAAATGGACTTCATTTTTAGATTCTACATGTCAAAAAATGGTTGGGTTAAATTTTTGGAATTTTTCTGAGATACATGAATTTTTGATTAATAGTGAAATACCGAAATTTACAAAATAAACTAAATAAGAAAATTATAGGGTCATGTGTGATGTTATGCTGATGTAAGCCCACTTGGTTCGGGATTAAATTATAGAACAACTATTATTGGTCGTTCAAGACTCACTATTCCTTGTCTTGTGGGGAAATAATAAACTAATGACATTTATATTAATAAAGCCCCTCTCCCCTCCACTATAAACGCCACACCTCACACCCTCATTTCTTCACACCTCTCAAGCTCCAAGACATCTCTAAACTCTTCCCAAAAACCTTCCATATCTCCTCCCCTACGTCCAAGAGCTGATGGTATCGTCAAAAGACCATTCTTAGGCCCTTAAGGAGGTTCTCAAGAGAATGATTCAAGAGGTAATTTCCTTCCCTCTTCTTCTTTAATTACCTTTCATGTTCAAGTTCATTTCATGATCTCTCCCCAACTATCTTCATCCAAACTGTATTTTAACTCTAGTATTATAAATAAAATCTAATTTTATGATTCTAATGGGATATTATATCATCCATACCCCTTTCCCCCTTCCTTTTATTTTACTAAAGAGAACTTTGTTCGTGAGGTGTCAATTTATCACCTTCAAGAACGCCATGCTTTCTTTTTCCATTTATACCTTCAGATCTGGTCATGAAACAATTTTTATGATTGAACCATAACATTATTTATTTTTTATTTCCTATTTTAATTTCTTGAATTAACCTATTTCCATATTACTATGTGATAAGTTAAAAAAAGTTCATTGTGATCCAAAAACCGCCCAAATTTACCCAAATAACCATAATTTAATTCATATCTAATGATTCATCCACATGGATCTAATATAATTAATTATAAGATAATTAAAACTCCTTTAATGTAATTAATGACAATTCATATCATTTATGTATGTTTACCCACATTCTACGTGAACTACAATTTATAAATACAAGTGAACAACCCAAGATAAACCATAAAAAAGAACATCCCCGAACAATGTTTTTAAACTCTATAAGTCATCCAAAGGAACATAAAATGACATAATGAAACCATAATGAACCCTATTAATTTACACATGGTTATGGATTTGTAATTAATGAATACAATGTCATTATATAGGAAATTAAAGAGAAGGAAGCATTCGGGTACAAGGTAAGGGGAAATTCTCGAACACAACTTTCATCCTTAGGGTTCTACCTATTTCATTACATTTTTGATATGGTAACTCTTTAAAGATCATTTTTTCATCATTTTCTTTACTTTTCTAGGATATTAATTTTTTATAATGATGATTATGTAAATCCAAATGTTTTTCGAAAGAACTCTTCTCCTAAGAACTCAACTTTTACCTCTCATTCAAGGTTGATGGTTATTGAATCAAGTATGTTGTTCCATCTTTCTTTTGGGAACCAAAAGTTTATGAATGTATTATTATGAGATGAAACCCATTAATTTTCATGGGTTATTTATGTTTATTTATGTTATATGTTCATTGTGGCATGCATGAAAAATGATAATGTTATGATGTGACGGGTGCACGCGGAATTATATACCGCAATATGAATGTTTAAATGTGACAGGTGCTCCCGGAATTATATAGCGCTCAAATGCATTGGGTAAAGTGATGAATCTCATGAGTAAATGTGAAATGATGTGTGAAAAAGTTTATATCTTGGTTCACAAGTATGTGTGGTAGTTAACCACTAAGACATGATGTTTCTTTTTTATGTTTTCCCACATTTCAAGTCTTTTTTTTATGCTCCTCTCATGTTCATGATCTTTTTACTTTGTTATGATTATGATCTCCCCATGATATATTGTTCTTATCTATCCTCTTACAGGTTCTCTAGATCACCCCTGTTGATGTATATCCTTAGGTGCCTACATGTACTAAGGAGAGTAAAAGTTCCAATAAAAGCTAGGGAAGAAAAAATTAAATAAATGTTTATGATTTATGTTGTAATTGTTTTGTATGGTCCTAGTTTGCCCAAGAAACTAATACTTTGGATATTCTATGTGTAATACTATTATGTTGTTTATATTTAAAATGATATAATAGTAATGTAAGATAAATAGGGTCGCTCTACGTAGTGACGTTGTGCATAAATCTGGTGATTCATGGATTGTAATGGAAGAACTGTCGGCATTACATCTTGATATGGGAAAAGTCGGAGGTAGAGGTTGTCTTTTCCAGATGATGGTGCAGTCATCCCTGATGTAGAAGGTATAAGAGTCCTAGATGGGGTATCTTGAGGTGGAGGTCTGGAGAGACCGAGTTTTTTGGGGTGAGGCACCTGATTTTTGGTCGGAGGATGAACAAAACCGAGTGTTGTATCATGGAAGTCTTTTTTTCCTTAACAATGCGTGAGATGGTCCTCCGAGAGTTACATAGTTCCCCCTTAGAAGTACATCCTGGCGTGACAAAGATGTACTGATCCTTAAGGAGCCAGTTTTGGTGGCCTGGGATGAAGCATGCTGTTGCGGAGTTTGTGTCTCGATGTTTAGTCTGCCAGAAGGTGAAGGCCGAACACTGTGTTCCTGGTGGTATTCTCCAGCCATTAGAGATTCCTCAGTGGAAGTGGGAGGAAATCTCAATGGAAATCGTTACTAGTTTAACTCGAGCTCTGGGAGGACATGATGCTATTTGGGTGTAAGTGGATCGTTTAACAAAATCGTCTCACTTTATAACAATCAAGGAGTCAAGCCCAGAGGAAGTATTGTCGATCCAGTATCTAGAATAGGTGGTGAGACTTCATTGAGTCCCAAGGATGATCATTTCTGATCGAGATCCTCGTTTTACCTCTAGTGTGTGAAGTTGTCTCCAACATGCATTTGGTTCTGAGAATTGTGTTAGCACAGCTTTCCATCCTCAAACGGATGGTCAAACAGAGAGAACTATCCAAACCCTTGAAGATATGTTATGCTCTTGTGTTCTTGATTTTAGAGGCTCATGGATGAGGCACTTACCCTTGGCGGAGTTCTCTTAAAATAATAATTTTCACTCCACCATCGGTATGGAGCCATTTGAATCCTTGAATGGTCGGCCTTTCCTTTCTCTTTTGTGATGGACTGGGGTAAGAGAGTTAGCAATTCACAGACCGAAACTAGTGCAGAATACAACAGAGATGATTTAGGTGATTCGTGAGAGGATGAAGGCAGCGCAAGATCATTAGAAATCCTATGCTGATTAAAGAAGGAGACCCTTAGAGTTTAATGTTTGGATTATGTTTTTCTGAAGGTGACTCCCCATCGAGGGCATCAAAGTTTTGGTCGTGGAAGTAAGATTTCTCTCCGGTTTGTAGGGCCTTTCAACGTGTTAGATCGTGTTGGAGATGTGGCGTATCAAGTAGAAATTACCCCTCATATGAGTCAGATACATGCTGTTTTCCATATATCAAATCTCTATCCTTATCTTCAGGACGACTCTACCATCATCAATTGGGGAGAGATTGATGTTGATGATGATGAAACCTTTGAGGAGTGACCTCTGGATATCCAAGACTACAAGGGGAAGGTGTTGTGTGGGTGTTCTATTCCTTTAGTTCATGTTTTGTGGCGACAAGGTGGCTTGGAGGAGTGTACCTGGGAACGTGAATCATAAATACATGATCCATACCCAAAGTTGTTTGATGTTTAACTCTTTTCATGTATCGTTGTAACTTGTGTGGTTATGAAACTTTCATGTTTATTATATGGCCCCCTTTTTTGCTTTGATGGCTTGCTCTCTTTTGAGATGTATCTTGATGGGTGGTTTTTCAGACCCTCTTTCATTTTCTATTTAGGTGGGTTTTAGATTCTCGAGGACGATAATGTTTTGAGAGGTATCTGATGTAATGTCCCAGACCTCTAAAGTCCATTACTTTGTGAAAATGTGGTGTTGGAGGTGCTTCAGGAGGTCAAGATGACTTGGGGGTGCGTTTGGGAGGAATTTTAAGGAAAGATAAAGGGTAATAGCTGTCACACAGTTGGCGCAAGGTTTGCCTAAATAGTACGGCCAAACCGTGCAATCCTAGTCTTGGAGGCAGTGTCTAACACATGGTTATCACACGAGTTGTCTAACCATGCAGACTAACTGTGCGAGGAGTGTTTGATGAGGCATAAGCTAACACATGGTTAGCGCACGGTTTTTTAAACCGTGCGGTCTAACAGTGCGTGCACTTAAATTTAGATCCTAAAATTGTGGATCTGACTCATTTTTCCTTTCATAACCTTGTTTAAGCCCATAAGCGGCCATAACATGGGATTAATCTACCTTTAAGGTTAGAAACCCTCTCCCAAGAATTTTAGAGGAGATCTAGAGGATTCTTTTGGAAATTCGAAGCCAGTTTCTTGAGGTATGTGATAGTTCTTGGTTGGTTTCTTAGATCTACTTAGCTCTACTCCTCCTCTTCTCTTGGTTTCATAGATCTAAAATTGTTATGGGTAGATATATGTGTGTGGATTAAAAATATGATTCCCTTTGGTCTTGTTCTTTCTAGGAGGAGAGATCTATGGTGGCGTTTTGGAGAATCGACCCGGGTTCCTTGAGCGTTCCTCGGCCATTTTGGTTTTCGTCAAAAACCGTTGAGGTAGGGGATTTGTTTCTTCTATTTCATTTACATGAAACCATATTGCTAGAATGTTAAATCCCAATAGATGAAAATGTAATTGACCAAATAAAATAATTTGAACTGGATAAATAATTTGTATCGATTGTATGTTATTGCCTCATGTTTTTCTAGATAGTGTGATATCTATGTTTTCCTTGATTAGGAGTTGTTCTTGGTGAAAATTAGTAAAGAATGTAAACTGGGACTAATTGATATTAGTTTGGATAAAGGTAAAGTGGCATGTGAACAAATTTGATTCCTATTGTAATTTGATGTTAATCAAATTTGATGCTGATGCACATGTTTAATTTAGTTGGTTGGTAAACCTGAAACATGTTAGTTCTTGTTGTTTGAAGGCTTGTCAAACTAATCGTTTAATTAATTTATGATAGATCTGATATATTTCTTCCTCGATTTCATGTAGTTGTAACCTATCAATAATAAATCGGTTAATTCAAGATGGTTTAAATATATGATTGTTTGATAACTCCTTGAAGGGTTCTGAGTTTCCCTCTTGTTTGTTAAAGGGCCAAGAGCCAATTGATGTGATGTTTGTTTTCCTGCTGCATGTGTTGTGATGTGACCCTGGAGGGGTGTCGTGATATGTGGTAGCATTGAGCCCTTGTGGTTGTGGCATTGGATGATGCCTAGAGTGGTGAGATGCATCGGTTTATGCATTTGGGTGTCGGGGAGGACATCAGGGATGATGGAATTGGATGGATGTGATTGTTGGAGGCTTGTCGATTCTTTGTGTGTTTATCTGCATCACATTTCCCCACTGCTCAAGGCATTTGGTCTTGTATACCCTTCTTCTGAAAGAGTCTATGACACGTGGGGTATGCCATAGGCTTTCCGTGTTTAGCTTCTCAAGGGAGGATGGGTCTAGGCTCTTGTTATAGGCGTCAAAGGCTCGACGGGTAGTAAAACTACTCACTGTGTTGATCCCCTTTTTGTTTAGTGCCATAGAATGCTTTTCTAGAATTCCTGGGAATATAGGAAATTAATTTTGTAATGAATAATTGAATAAATGGTTTTAACACATGGGGATACAGATGCTAGGACATAATGAAGAGGTTGTAATTTTTGAAGGAGCAGTTGACTTTTGGTGTGTTGCTAAGGAAATTTAATGTGGATTTGTTCATTGTTAATTAATGTCTAAATAATTAATTAATGTACAGTGGAATTGATAAAAAGGGAATGAAGTAATCTAATAAACCTCTTTAAATGGTTGTGTGATTAAATAATGCATAGTCTTAGAAGTAGCATCCCAAGTCTGAGAGACGTTAGATGAAGTTGTGTCTAAGACTAGGTAATTCCCATAGTGTGGTTGTGAGATATAATATATTCTGGACTTATTATGTTTCTATACGCTACTACACCCTGTTAGTAAGGGAAACTGACACCTTGGGGATTCTGATCCCTGGGGCGGGGGGGGGGGGGGGGGTTTCCCCAACATTCTGGTGGGAGGACGAATGGATGACTACCCCCTTTGACCCCGCTCTCTTGTCATGGTAGATACTTGTGCCAACAGGCACAACAGTTAGTTTCCTGATATATGTGTGTTGATGGATGTAATGGCTTGTTTTTATTTCACACACATATATTCTGGATATAGTATCCTATGGACTACTATAGGTGTAACCTGTATAGGCTGTGATGGATTGAGGATCCTTACTCGGTGTATGGGCTGTAAAGGATTAATGTATAATACTCGACGTATGATACACATTATGCATGCTGTGGTGGATCTTGGAAACTACCTGGTTACTTCTGGTTGTTAGGATGTTGTGGTGATTTTCCAAGGTGTCTCAGGGAAATCCTTTGTGGTGCATGTGGTGCAGATTGTGGAGCTTAGCCCAGGTGTCTACAGGCAGGCCTTTGGAGAGAGATGCACATGACGTATGTCGTTGGGGAAAAGCAGCAAACTAGTGTTGAAGTAGTAACAGGGTACTATTTATATTCATTATTATATTCTATGTTCTTGTATGTATTACTTGGTGAGAGTAGCCATGGTGAGGTTGGGAACTTAGTATACCTATTTAGGTGATGAGTTAGTTTCACATGTTGTTCACTGTGCTTTAGCTTGATTTCATTACCTTTTCACGAGAGGGTTCAGGGAGGATCCTACTGAGTATACTGTTGTACTCACCATACGTATATATAAACTGTTTTTCAGCTCACATGGAGCAGGTTGGAGAACAAGATGGTTTTTACTAGCTTGGGGTTGCATGAGCTGTCTGGGCTTGTGGCATCAGCTGTTTTTACTTTCTTTTGTGTACTTGTAGGTTTCCCTTTCAGTTGTAGTATTTTTTCATGACATTACATATGTTCACTTGGGATTTCTTTTATATTTCAGTTTTTATTTGGAGTTGATTCATTTCTATGTTATCTCTCTCTTCCGCATGTGTTCTCTTAGAGGGTAATGCCTCCCATTTGTGTGTTTACTATAACCTCGGTGCTAGTCTCCAACCTGGGGCCTACTGGTGGTGGGACTCGGGGGTCATTATCTCCCTTCTCACATTACCGGCTCTGGAGGGGTACACATTGTGGGGAAGGGGTCGGGACAATTTTCATACCCTTATAAAAATTATCTTTGACATTGAATATTTATATTATCACTTATATTTGATAAATATTATTTAATAACAAATTTTTCTTAAAGTATAATTTTTCCAATATTTATTTAATTAATTAATAATAGTATCTTGTTTGATACTATATATTTCCCCAAATCTCATTTTTAATTTCATCATATCAAACCCCAATTTTTATCAATCATATTATTTAATCATTATAAAAGTGATAATAAAATAAAATAAAAAAAATTATTATTTTATAGATGTAAATTGTAAAATGATATACATTTAGGGTCTAGATACATTTTCCATTGTTACACCAGTGAATGATCAATAGTTAAGGTGTGTGATTGTGATATTTTCATTGTGTAGTTCGACGAACATGGTTTTGGTTGTGATCTTGATGAACATAAAAGTATCCCAAAAAAGGATTGGTTCATGATTTAATTATTTAGTCATGGATTATGCTTGGTCAAGATAAAATCATAACGATTTCATATCCCTCAAAAGAATTTATAAATTGACTTTATAGGGAATAATTCTTTAAGTCGAGGTCATCACTTCTTTCACTGTATGAGTTGAATTTTATCATAACCCTTAATGTACTAATCTTTTTGGTCATTTTACAATAGTTATATTAATAAAAATTTTGATTCATAACATTATTTTAAATCAAAAAAGCTATATCTATCCAAAATCAAAAATGTATTCCATTTGTTTTCAATAACTACATTACATGATAAGAAATGATTTCATTAAAAATTTATAATTTAATTTATATAAGTTAAATTCATTATAGGTTGAATGATCAGGGCCATGAATTACAAGATTAAGAAATTTTTATCATCATGGAATGTGGTTATGTGACTCTAATTTATAAATTTTATATAAACCATTATGAATCTACCATGTTTATGATATTTCATATTGCGTAGAAGATTCATTATAGTATTAAATAATAAATAAGTGATGAATTATAATTATCTATTGTTGATGAATACGAAATCAGTGTAATAAATTATTTTTAGAATGTTTTAAATTAAGTAAATTCTGAATTTAGAATATTAATATTAATGGTGATAATTGGTGGATATGAGATATAGAAAATTGAGAAGTATTAATTTTGGTTAATGTATAATAATATATAAATGGAGATTAAAAATGAGGAATTATTGATATGATTATGAAATGAATAATTATTGTTGATTACTATATATAATTAAATTGTAAATTATTTTATATTTTTGTGTTGAGGAAAATAGATGTCGATAAAAATTTATGGATATATATGAAATGTATTCTATGTCTACATTTTTTATATAAATCCCAGAATAGAGTGACATAATATAAAATTCATTAGGGATCAATGGATGAAATTTATAATATTAATAATGGGTTAGAAAATATTTTTATAGGGGCCATTCCACATTCTATATATATGAATGGTAATTTTTTGGGAGATAGAGGAAAACTACTATTGATTTATATAGTATAATTACTTATATTCAAGGGTATATTCCATAATATAGAGTTGGAAGACAAGTTTTTCTCTATTTTACACATAGAAGTGTGCTTTTTATAATCCATTTCAACCTTAGAATAGAAACATGTCATAAATTGTAAAATTTATGTAACCCAATGTTATTAAATGATTTTGTGGTAGTACTTGAGTATAATAAGAATTATTTGATAAATTCTATAGTACTAATGTATAATGGTGTGGTGGTTAATGTTAGTTTATTGAATTAGGTTATTTAAACTATGTTGGATATATGAAAATACTAGTGTAAGCCCATGATATAATGAATATTAGAGATGTGGTAAAAATTATACTCTAAAGGATCTTAATTTTGTTTAGATTACATGGAAGAATTATGTAGTGTGTTTATATTATGATATGGCCATTTTATGTGTGGTGATATAGGAGGAAGAATTAATGGATAATGGTTGTATAAATCAATTAAGATATGTGGTATTGATATGGAAGTTGAGATTATTTATCAATCAAGGTTTTGTAATGTAAAATAATTATGCTGAAGATAATGATGGGACATTAGTGGGGATGAATAGAATATACATATAGAATATGTTACATATGTTACTGAAAATAAAACATAACTAGGGGAGAGTCTCAGAAGAAGGACACTCTATAATACAGTTCAGGTCCTTAAGGGTGTATATGAACCCAATGCCTACAGGTTGTGGTGGGTAGAGTCCCTACGGGTAGAAACTTTTAAAACTATATAGAGTCTCCTAGAGTGGATAAATACCCAACCAATTAATGATGATAAGTTAATTTATTTTTTTCTGGTGGATGGATATTTGACAGTTATGAAGGTTGTTTAATGAGTTACTCATGGGTGGATAACTACTTGATAGTGATAAAGTATAGTTACTGAGTTCCATGAGGATAGATAGATATATATTAGAGGGGATATTATAGTGATGTAATATTAGCTGGAGAATTAATTGGATATGGTTTTTTGATGGTTGTTATTATATAAATGGTTATGTGATAGTATGTGAAGATGATGTGGTGTGGTTTTGAATGTAAGGTTATGTTGTTTGGAATGGAAATTGTTGGAAATATATTATTTTGTTTTATTTTATCCATAAAGGAATGTATTATCATGCTTCATTTAGATGGATGCATGAGATTTATAGGGAAAAACCTAGTGAGAATATTTTTAATCTCACCTATGATTGATAGAAATTTCTTTTCATGTTATCGAACGTATATTAGAGATACTAGTATTGTGGATTTTTCCTTATTGAGGATCAAATTTTTAGGAAATGATATGAATAATTATATATTATCAATTCATTGTGGTTAAGAATCCATTTTATCAATCTTAATAATGTATCATTTTCTTTTATAAAGTTTAATTCCATTTATATGAGTGTAAACATATACCCTAGGTTCGTGTATCCATGCCGTGTAAAATTAATGGTGAGTGTTGGGAATCGCATTCTAGATTATTTTTGGCTTTGGTGATGTTCTAATTGTGGAAGGATGTGAAACAATTGTATCAAAGAATGTGTATTAAGAATGGAGTTTAAAGTAGTAATTGATGTATATTACATGGGTAACAAGGTAGTGGTAATAAATAATACTAGTATATTATATAGACTAGATAAAACATCTTTGTATGAAAGAACGTTTATGATCTAAAAATGACTTTATATCCTATGTATTATTATTTAAGGGGTCATAGACTAACAATAGGCAATCATATTAGTTTTAGATTTATTTATCTTGTTTCTTTCAATCATAATGATCATGTTTGTGATATACCATTGGTGATTCCCCATGTGGGGGATTTAATTCCATAGAGATATAGTTAAATTCATGTGTTATTGGGTAATATGGTTGACCATTAATCATATATATCCTTGGGTTAAGGTTAATTTATCTATTTATAGATTTTCTAGTTTTTCAATGATGACATGTGGTTTTTAATATGTTTTTTAGTGTGAACCTAAGGATATGTATAAAAGATTATAACTAGAAGCTCAGAATGTATTGAAAATATCCCTGGGTGATTTATAAAAGTATAAAAGTTATTGAAACATGAGGGTTATATTTCCAATCAATTGACTGAGTATTGGACAGTCAAGGCTAAGATATATTTTCATATAAACCAGATGGATGGAAAGCATCTTTCCCATTTATTAGTTATTTTTAATGTGGTTTAGTATATCCTTGTTTGGAAATTTGTTTCAAATATTTTGATGTTTCTACAATAATATGGAATTGTTTGTTTCTTTTATTGGAAACATTTTCTATTAGATACTTTTGGAGTTTAATGAGTGGTTTAAATAACTAATGTGAAATTATCTTAATTTTATAATATAAAATTAATTAATAACTTCTAATTTTAAATGAATTTGAATCCTGAGATTATGATAAAGTTGGTGATATTTTATCCAAATTTATTTATAAAGATAATGAAAACACGTGTGATAGAAGAGAACTTTTTGGTGGGGATAGATTTTTATGGGGTGGAGTACCCAGTAGGGTGTAACATATAGTGAATTGGATTTGAAATTATATATTTTCAATGAAAAAAAAATAATTTTCACATAGATTTTGAATATTGTTATGATATTATTTCTATAGAGTAATAGTATATATCCATATAAAGAAACCAAGTGATTTTGATGTCTCTCTTATGGTGGTATGGACCCTCACTAGTAATAATATTTTTCTTGTTGTGATAGTTGGAGGTTCCTTGGGAAGAGAGTGACTATTGATTGGCCACCTTGTCATCGGTCTCTATAATAATCTTCATAGAATCAACATGATCTATGACCATTTATACAACCTATATAGGGTATTGATGGAAGATTACATAATGGTATTTCTCTACTGAGTGCTAATAAGATAGGAGGTTGAGGTATATATTAGGGAGAATGAGGGGTGAGGTCGGTAGAGGGAGACTCTAGTCTATGGAAACATAATTAGTTGATTTCCCATAGATAATTCAAGGAATTATTTCCATTTACCCCATTATTATTTCCTTTTTATTAATTCTAGAACATTAAATTATTTTATTAATCATAATCTATATTATTTGATATATTTTCTTATATTTAATAATCAATTTTCATTGAATTTGATAATTCAAGTGGATGTTCGGATGTGGCTTGATGATGTGTATAGTTTTAAGTTGGTTGTGGGGCCAGATCAATTATCTTAGAAACTAATGAGTTATGTAGACAACCTTATGAAGTTATTCTCTAGATGTATTATTCGTATTCTATGAAATCTTGTCTTCATTTTTATTTAATATTGGTGTTTTTACCTAATTTAAATTGTAATCCTCTCTTTTTCTAGAAAATGTGATTTATATTTTAGATAGATATGTCTATCCAAAAACTTCAATTATGAAACACCTTCCAAATCCTCACATGACATACAAAGATTGATTTTTTAATGTATATAATCATGAGATGAAAATTTTTAGATTAGGGAACTAGCCTCTGATGTCTTGTAAAAATATAATTTATCACTAAAAATTATTTTAGAACCCACACACTATTAATAATGAGATAACTCGCATTCATCATGAAATAACCCAAGTGATTTATGAGATTTACAACCTAATCATATTCTATTTGAGAAAATTTTCTACAATTTTTTACTAACATGAGCGAATTATTTTATTTTTGTAAGTTGATTCAAAAAAGTGATCCCAATAGAAATATTTTTATAATTTTCTAACAAAAAGATATGATTCCACCACTATCCTATCTCTACATATAATTCTGTTATCTTTCGAAATATGTGGTCAACCCTCCATCTGGTCAAAGCCACTTAATGATGCACCACCTTCAATTTTATTGATCTTAGTGAACAATGTGAGAAAATCTTACATATGACTTTGATTATTCTTACATAGACTTCACAAACCTCCATGTTATTCTTAGGTAGACATTATTTATAATGCTACACAAGTAATATTCTCCATTAATTCTTAATTATACATATTTTTTATTCATTATTCTATATCCACTCAATCATAAAGAGTTATTAGATCCACTACCAATGTCTTAATCTTATTTTAAAATATATCAACCCAAAATTCAAAATAGAAGATATAATTTTTTGGAAAAACACCTCTCACACTATCTTAACAATCTCACACTTGAAAATTATTTTCTCAACTTCATCACTAATTTTATTTATCACATAGTCATTATATTCTCCCTTATTTCCAATAAAATATTCAACGAGTCTCTACTATTTTCATACTTGTCACCCACGTCCCACTAAGGCACAACATTGCCTTATAATTTCCTATACTATGACCAATGTTATCATACCTTCTAGAATCTAACTTCATTTTTACTTTCATACCCCTTGTACTCCTTCCTCAACTAGCTTTTTGATAAAGTGATATTTTAGTTGATGTGTATATTACTTTAGTAAAATATATAGTTATTCTTTAAGAAGAATTATACATTGAAAATCATAAAATAACAGTCCATTACCATTACATATCATGTACTCATCTAGAAAAAACTTCAACCATATCAACCCCTTAGATACATTTTCTTTATCAACATTCTCAACTTCCTTTGACAATAATGAAACTACCAATTAAAGAATAATCATTAAACTTATTGTAGTTCCTCTATAATTGAAACAAATCATCATTGTACTCCAAATTGTGTCTAAATTTATCCCATAGTATACATCAACATACGCTTGTATGATATCCTCAATTACAAAACATATGTCTAGTGCTTCCAAATATATAAGATACATGATAATCAACCTCGCCACATTCAATGGATCATTACTTGTATTTTCCATAAATATTATAATAAGTCGCATTACTTGGGAAATTCATGGCCTAAAAAATCATTGACTGCGTCAAAAATTAAAAAACATATTCATAATGAAATCTTTTTATATAACTAGACTCATATTCTGTCTATAATTCATTCTCTTTGGATAGTTTGAAATTATTCAGATAATGAGGGTTTGGATGGTTCTAGTTCTATACATTATATACCTCTCTACTAACATCCTGATATATGATGACTATAACAACATTTAATTTTCATGCTTTTAGTACCTCTAGATCCTTATCCCAAATATATTTTCATTGGATTCTATTAGATACATCATATTAATGCATACATATTATTCATACTTCACAACATAAATAAATTTAATAGATGGACCATCCGGGATAATTTCATTCATATGTAATTAAATAATGATGAAACACTCCTAATTCAATACCATATGATAGAAAAAAATTATCCAAATTGGACCAATTGAACATCCATTCTCCTATAAAGGAATCAATCTTTTAGTTACACTTACATGGTAAAAATTTCAATCCATAAAGACTCCACTAATTTTATCACACTAAGTTACATCTATATTTTATGAATCAATTTGGTTGATACATGTAGATTTCTTCATATATGTTTCTATGTAGAAATTATATTTTTTACTTGTAAGTGTTCAAGGTGAAATCCTTCATCCAAAACTATTCCAATCATCATTAAAATTGTTTCATTTTTAAAATGTGGTGAAAATATATAACTAATGTAAAATAATTAGTTCTATTGACAAAATTATAAGACTAACCTAGTTATGTACCAATTCATTATATTTAATTATTCCTCCGTATGGTAGAATAATTTTTTTGTACCACCTTCACTCCTAGTGGGAGATCCAAAATCTCTGATGTTATAGAAGCATGCAATGAGTTTACTTTACTGTACATCGCTAACTCCCACAATTTTTTATCAGTGGGACTTATTAATTCTGTTTTGATTATGGGATCCCCAACATCAATTAGAAGTTGTTAAATTAATTCATACCCATAACTATGAACTAGTCTTATGATGGTGGTAGACCACATCAAAATATATGGTTTTTCTCTCTATGGTACTACATCTTCTTGAATTTGGGCCTGAGATTCCATAAAAACTTATCTTTTTGGTGTTTTTAACCAAAAATAAAAAAATTTAATCCTTTCATCCCAATATATGCCACCTTTTGGATTTTTTGTTTCTTTGGAACGTTAAGAGTTACCTAAACTATACATAACGTTTGGACATCCAGTCATCCAAGACTAAGTATGTGATGATTATTTGACCTCATTTTCAGCTTCATATTGGTTATGATCCTTATTAATGACCCCTTCATTAAAGTGATAAATTATAATTATAATGTTCTTCTTGAGGAAATTACCCTAGACTCAAAATCCAAATTATCCATTATAATATTCAACAAAGAAAAATGTTTGGGAATTAGATTCTAATTTTTCCTCTTACTATCATCAAAAATGACAAAATAAATATTTCCAAAGGGATTATGGTGGAATCCAACCACCTTTATTCTAGTCTATAATAATTTCATAAATATTTTCCCCAATAGAGTAGAAGTGATTATTTTAATAAGGTATGTCATAAAATTCACTTCACATGCCCAACATTATATGGGAATGATGGAATGAATATTTAGGTTTCAACACCTCTCACACAATGTTTATATTAACTTCTACGTAACAACATGTATCATTAAGGGATAAAAAAAAATTTAGACTAGGATTTGGTGTGCCTCTAATTTTTGATTTTATGTGGTGTAAAGAAGTTCATAGTTTTCTCAAGAGCTAGAAAAGTGTCATAGTTTTTCAAAAAATAGATATTATTGACCCACCCAACAATCAGTAGTGTATTGTGACTGGATGATTGGGCTACTAGAAGATATTTTATGGAAGATATGTTTTATTACATTCTTAATATACCCTATTTGGATTCCCACTTTCCTCCCTTGACCATACTCAAACCTGGTGGTGAAGGGGGCTTTGTTCCTGGCAATGTTTTCTCATAATCCCCCATTTTTTTGGCATTTGAAGTTTTGTTCATTGATGTATAGTTCCTTTGGGATAATCTAAACCCCTACATGTCTTAATCCCAAATTTATATTTCATTATTTTCATTGGGACCTTAATTAAACTAATCTAGGGATGTCTTCATTGAACTGATGCATTGTTCTCAATTCAATGGGTTATTCTTCACATGCGGACATAGTAAGGATTCATAATGAAATACCTTACAATTTTATAGAACATTTATGATATTATATTTCCTGATTATAATTTTTTGTGTTATTATCCATAGGATACCTCCAAATTAAATGATAATTTGAGTGGGTGAGGCTTATATTGATAAAAAATTATAATTATATTGGGGATACAGGTTTGGTTCATTGGAATTGGTGGAAATGAGCCTCATGTTGAGAATGTGTTGGGGGATTTCACTATAGTATTTTGGGATTAGAATTATCTATTTAGGATCTGTTGAGGCTAGGTATGTTTGGATATCTTTCATAGAGTTTCATGTAGTCAATCCCTTTGAGTGAGTTCTATGTAAAATTTGGATGAGTGTTGTGGACAAGTGAAGATTATGGAGTTTTAAAACTATGTAAATAGGAATGGAGAGTGAAATTTATGATTAAAAAGATCTAGAAACACTTAAGTAAGTTACATGGGGGATTTAATTATTTTTTTGTTACTTGATGTGTGAGGTGGGGAAAACCACACGTGATATGGATTGATTCGATAATGATGATGGCCTTCATGAGTGAGTTGTTGGGATGGGATTATTATGGGGTGTTTCCATCTAATTTTTTATAGATTTTATTGATTGTGTAGGTGTGTGGTCTCTGATGAATAATAGGGATCATCTTGTATGAATTATTAGGCCTTCCAAGAATCCTTGGAATGAGCTGGTATGATTGTGGTGCCTCCCATGAACCCTTACAATGGTATAGTGTAATGTTAGGCCCCTCCATGAACCAATAAGATAAGTCAGTTTGACGATTTGGCCTCCCAAAAAACTATTGGATGGGATGATTTGATTGTTTGGTCAACATGAAACCTTCATAGATGGTCTAGTGTGATGATTAGTCTACCCAATGTTCTCAGGGATGGGTTTATATGGCATGGTAAGGCACATATGATGCATAAAAATGGGTTAGGGTGCTTGACGAGGTTGTAAACTATGATTAGGAATGATCCATGGGTTAAATGTGCTTGGTGTGTCTTATAAATGTTCATTCTCACTATGCATTTAAGCTGGTAGGTTTGGGGTCCACGACATCCCAGTTAGCACACAATGAAGCAATGGGTTGTTTGTGTATTTATGTATATATTTTTTATCATCAAATGAACTTTTGTATGACCTGATATATTTATGAAAAGGATGAATTATTATTATTTTACTTAATTTATAATCACACCTTCATGTAAATATAACTATGCATGGAAACATTTTTTTTAGGTACGAATATTTGTATTTGTACCAAGTTTAGGGTAGACATACTAGAGAGGGAAGGTTATACTGGGTAATGTTTCGATCAACTTTTTCACCCCTATGTAGTTATCATTTATTTTTTTACCTTATTTAGTTTTTATAGAATTAATACAAGTATGGGTATCTCTTGAAAATAATACCAATCCTTTTATATCATCTATTATAGAACAGGTTGATGTTATTGATATTTATGAAATTTCTTTCTCTCTGTTACTATGATTGCTATTTTGAAATTTTGTACTCCAATTTTGGTTATCTACTACTGAGGGCCTAGTATCACCATATTTTTTCTTAGGAACTAACTTATAGTTTGTAGCCTATTGGTTATGGGGAGGTTTGAAAGATGTTTTGTACCACCTCAGTATGAATAAGGTGATTTAGGTTGGGGTGTTATATTCTTATCTACTTTTTTTTGTTCTATAATGTTAGTAATCTTCTTTTAAAAAAAAAAAATTTTCTAGAAAACCCTCATAAATACACTAATTTCATATTCCCAAACATTATCACACCTTAAAATATTTTCCTAAACCAACCACTCCTTCTACCATGACACTTGATTAGAAAAATGTTTTGAATACTTCAGACTTGTGCTTCAGAAAAAACCCACACCTACAATGAGGTATCATCGATGAATGTATGATAATGATAATATCCTCCATGAGATAAAACTAACACTACACCCATACATCTATATATTCTCACTATAATATATGTTTATTTTGTGTTCTTCCTTCCATATTAAAATACACCTTCCACTACTTCCTTAGGTTACAAACATCATTTGTTTCTTACTCTTCATGATCGAGTTTCAACATTCCCATTATTGACAAGATCTTCATCCATTTCTCATTTTAGTATCCTATATAATCATTCCACAACAATGATATTAAAATATTTATTGGACTATAATAGGTTGTATCTTCCCAAAATTCTAGTAGGATACAATGTTTTTTTCCTAACCATTTTGAACCTGCCATGGAATCAAATGGTATGATTTAAAATCCTTCCATAAAACTCATATAGAACACATATAATCACTTTTATAAATCAAAATTAATTTTTTCCTTAATTTCATAATTTTTCACACCCCTTATATCTCAAACTATTATATACATTTTTTTGGAAATTAATATCACACATTCCAAAAATTAAAAGAGCTAAATTATCCCTAAGATATTCCTTGTCAAATACTATAAAAACATTATTATAAATTCTTCCACTCATAGATTTTTAGTGAAATGAAACCTAAAAATTAATTATCCATCACATAAATGGACATTAAATACATAAAAAAATTATCCCATCCTCATCCATAGTATTTATAGAAAAATTTATTACGAACAAAATTTAAAACATGACCTTTTATATTTGTAATCCTTCAAAAAATTCCCCTTCTCCATATAGTAAAATCATGTGGGACTAGGCCCTTCCAAAATTCTAATTCTCTTCTCCCTTGTCTATAGTCATCTTTACATCATTGATGTTTAATTACATGTTCCATTCTAGAATCATTTGGAAATCACCTGGTTCATTCCTATTGAATCTTTCCAAATATATATTTTCACTTTCTTATAAATTTTCTCCCTTTAATATAAGGTCATGATACTTTTGATTTATATATTATCAATTATTTATTATCCAAAATATAAGGTTTAAACCATAAATATTTCAAAATGAAAATTTCCATCTTTAAACAACATTCCATTAAAATTAGCATTCTCCAGCTAAAATGAAAAATTCAAAGGCAAGCACCTCTAAAAGTATAAATCAATTCTCTGATGCAATTTTTTATGAAATACAACTAAATTCCAAAAAACATTTTAGAGACTCCCTTGTAGAAAAACATTATAATTTTTATATATCAATAGTAACCAATTTAGATGTGCTAATAATAGAACTAGGCTCTAATTTATTTCAATGATTATCATTAATAACCAAGAGACATTATAAATTACACAAAAGTGAAATAATAAAATCATGCACAAAAAAATTAAAAAGGATTTATAGTGTTGAAAACATAGTCCTATCTTCTAGGAGAAATACTAGTGATATTTAATTACTAATAAGATACAATGACAATAATATTAAAATCTATTATAAAAAAAGTGATAACACTCATTCAATTTATATACTAGTCTTACCAAAATATACATTTCTACCACAATCTTATCCCTACATATGCATCCATCCATTTTTTTCTATGTGGCCAGCCTTCCATTTATTCAAATATATCAGATGATGCACCACCTAAACATTCCTAAAAATAGTGAACAATGGGAACTAATATTACATATCCATTTAATGGTTCATATATATCCTTTAAAAATTATATGTTATTATTTTGTAGCTATTGGAGTTAATCTTATAAAAGTTTCTTTATCCTTCCTCTTATTATCCTTTAGAACATGTAGCTGGGATACATCTCCCACCCTCGCTTCTAGACATCCTAGTTCTACTGCATGTGTATATATATTGTTCAAAAAAATATCCTATAGAAATAAGACATATAGAATATATATTTTATTTTCAAAAAATAAAATACATCTAATAAAAACTTAATAAGGCCCGGATTGAGACTCATATCATTTCATTTTTATTATCAAGCATGATGTATTGTGATACCAATGTGAAGATAAAGGAGTTTCCTCAGTTTGTGAGGGATTATATTTAAGTTAACATATGAGGTTATGAATATACCTATAAGAATATAGTTTTGGCATAGTATTGATATATAGTTTTGAGTTTCTTCAGTTATTATAATGGATGATAGAATATCACCAGAAGATATTATATAATCCTAAATAAAGATTGATATGTCTTTGTAACATTGTTTTATTCGAAATAGTGCATCACCATATGATACAATGGTGTCATTAAAAAATAACTTAGATGGATTATTTTGGATCTATAGATATTACCCTTGGTTGAAACATGTAATAATTACTAATTGAAATCCTCATCCTGGAATATATTTTTTTCTCAATTGTAGAAAGGGGGTTTGTTGGTTTCATAAGTTTGATTAACAATATAGATATCACTAGATGAGGAATAAACTATAATACAACAATAATAGAACATATTGATGTTGGTATCAACATTATGCTGTTGGAATCAACATATTGAGCTTCAAGTGATATTTTTGGGAATGATTAATACACTATATTTTTTTGGAACATATGAATAGAGTTTTCCTACTTTATCTGCATGATTTTTTAGATGTTATCCCTGATGTTTTTTTCATGGAGTATGATTATACAAATCATCTTAGAAAGGTTTTGAAGCTATGTAAGAAGCATCAGATGTATGTAAAGATGTCCACGAATCCATTTTGAACATAATAGTTTTATTTTATAGGTTATTTTATTTATGATATTGGTGTGACATCAAAAATTGAAATGGTTAATGTATTTGTTTGTGGAATACACTATTAATGTTCATCAAATTACATGGTTATTATAGGTGACTCATGAATGAGTTTTCTCATATTATGAATGCATTATTTATTTTGACTATTAAAGGGAATACATTCATTTGGATGGTGGAGTGTCTAAGTGATTTTGGAAGCAGGAAATTGAAGTTGATAAGCATCCCAGTTTTTTAATTTTCTGGGTGAATTGTTTATGATATATATTACAAATCCTATAATTGTGGTTTTATATGTTACCAAACACAATAAATAGAATTTATTTCTTATGAGTCTTTAAATTTATGACTCCCTGAATGAAATTGTGTTACTCGTGATTTTGATCTTATAATGGTGGTGTTTGATCATTATATTTAGTGGTTTTATTTTCTTGGATAATTTTCTTAGTTTATTTCATTTATAAGAGGATGAGATATAATTTTTTTTAATTATTTTTATGTTTCAATAGATATGTTGAGTTGAATTTTTCCAATAGTATGAATTTAATATTACATATACCTATAGTAAGTGTAATTTGTTCATTTATGCCTTGAGTCAAAAGTTTTAAGATGACAATTCTCAGGGGATGAGAGATAAATTAAAGGGATTGATTTATTATAATATCTTAAAAATAGTTATAAATAGTTTGATTATAGTGTGTCATTATCATATTATAGTGATGTATTCATTGGAGCATAATGTAGATCAATATCTATTTGGATAACATGATGTAGAATTTTGGAGATACTATATTATGAATGATGAAACTTTATATAGTTTCTATGAGGATGTAGAAAATTATATTTTATATCATAGTGAGTTTTTTGTGTCACATAGTATGCAAAATAAACTTATATGTGAATTGTATATTTCATATTTGGAAGCTCATTAACATGTTTTTAAGATGTATCACACCTTGAAGAGGGTTTTCTAGTTTTCTAGGATGAATAAGGTAGTAGCTGAGTTTGTTTTATGATGCCTTTTGATACTAAGGGTGAATATTGAGCATCATGTTCTAGTTCAATTATTCATTCCTCTTGAAAAACTTCTATGAATGATTTATGAAATTTCTATGTAATTTTTTATACTTTTTCATTATACTTAGAGGGGGATTAATTCTGTTTGAGTTTTATAGATAATGTAAATAAATTAATTCATTTTTTATGCATAAAAGATTTGAACACGGTGGGTAGTTTGGAAAAACATTTTGTGGATAATGTTATGATTCTTTAGGTAATTCTGGGGATGACAATTTATGGTTATGAAAATATATTTTAATCAATGAATTTGAAATTATTTATGATAATTTTAACGTTAGAGGATATGTGAATATCATGCGTTAATGATTTAAGAGGATAATGGAAAGATCAATTACAATTAGTGATGGTTTCTTAATAATAGATTTCATGTATATATTATTATAAGAACATATAATTATTTTTACAGTTGATCCGTTCATTAATTTGAGGTCAATGATACTGTTATTTTTTTTCTATAGGTGATTTATGATATGATAACTTGAGTAAAAGTTATTTGGGGTCTCATGTGAATAGTTAAGAGTAGAAAAAATATTATGAAATTTTGATTGAAATGCTATTATATCTTTATATTAGATATCGAGTGTTATTTATAGTTTCTCATTAGTATGTATATTTATTATTTAGTATTAAGATAAAATTTTTAGAAATATTTATTAGTCCAATTGAGTAATTTGAATTGTTTGTAGAGGTATTATATCAATTGGTGCTACCTACAATTTCGGAAGGCATTTATGATGTGTTTCTTATGTAGGGGATCTAGAAGTATTATTAAGATCCTTGGTATTTTATTGATTTTATTGATGTGGATATCAAGGTTGATATGATCCTTGTGGGTAACCTAAACGAAATTATGGATCACAGATATTAATTAATATGTTGATTTTTATTTCTATTATTTTTATTTAATTAGTTGTATTATGTCAAAAAAATAACATAGGAGTTGTAATTATAGATGTGAGTTCAATATACTAAATTATTTTGAGTATTTCATATTTTATATGGTGTGAATTAATATTATACTGATGATAGTTTTTGTGTGGATGCTTCCCATTTTTATTATTACTATGGAATCATTTCAAGTAAATATTTTTGTAATGGGGCCTGTAAAATAGATATTGAAAAATTTATTCTTTGTTGTGTATTTGAAATTTTCATGATTTTTAGGGAATAAGGGTAAAATATTAATTTTTTGGTCATATGAAATTTTTTTAATGCATCGTAAGATACAAGATGTAATATTAACCCTTGGTTGATGGTTTGGTAATTTTTTCGTTGTAATTGGTTTTCTCTTAGTGATGGTGGTTGTCAGTGGATGTTAATTTTCATTTATTTATGAGTATAATTCTTATTTTTATTAATTATTTTAATTTAATTAAATAATTTTCAATGGAATTTATTTGATATAGCGGTAGTGATGTGGACCTATTAGAGGAGGAATAGTTCAATATTTTTATTTTAATGATGTGGAAATCAATAATAATTAAATAGGTTGATCAAATGGGTGGTTTTAATGGAAATTCAAAGGATGATTTGTTGGGTGGTTACACATAGAATCTATAAGGGGGTGATAGAGTTAGGGGAAGTTGAATGGAGATATTTCATTTTATATTTGATGAATTAATATTGATTCCCATAAATTATCCCAGAGAACACCTGAAAATTTTTGTGGAATTGGGTATTTGTATAGGTAGATAAATAGAGAAAAAGACATTGGAATAATGATTGTTGGGCAGCATTGGAGAAATGAGAAATTGATTTCATTTTTCTATCTAGGGGATTTCCTTGAATTCCCATATATTTTTATCATCTTTATGAATCCTCAATGTTTATGATATTTAATATGAGAAGCTGATTCATGATAATCTAAAATAATTAATAATAGTTAAATTGAATTTATATGTGGTTAATAAATATAAAATTGGGGGAATAACTGTTCTTATGGAATAACTGAATTGATTTAAAATATAAATTTAGTGTATTATTAATGGTATTATTAATCAATAAATATAAATATATTGAAAGTAAAACGAAATATAATACTAAATATATTGAATATTTAGTACAAAATTTATTAAAATGGGTAATAATGGGTATGATTTTGAAAAGAATAATTATTCTAGAATCGAATATAGAATTTAGATTTGAATTATTTGAGAAGTTTTTTGCTATGTAAAATTTATGTTGATATTTATTTTTTGGATATTTTATAATGTTTTAATTAATTCATAATTATAAATTTATTTTTAAGAAAGTGGAGGTTTTAAGAAATCACCATTATAGTGGGAGAAAAGAATTCATGAACATTATAATAGGATATATATATATTCTCTAGAGTTGATAAAATTTTATAAAATTTGGGTTAGAGTTTGGGAATTAATTATTTTCTGAAATTATATAACATTTATGGGGCTATGAAATATATACATAAGTTCATGTCATATTCTATATTTTGAAGACCATTTTAGTAGTAAGTTACATGGTTTGTTTTAATTTTTAAATGATCTTTCTTCCTTGGAATAGTTCCATTTACATCTAGTATATGTCATTAAGCTAGATGTTTTTGAGATGATAGTGGTGGTGGAAGTAAAATATAATATGACCCATATATAATATATTTAGTGTGAATAGATTGAGGTGTGAATGTGCAATAGTGGGGTTGTTAAAGAATATTGGTTGAATATGGTCATTTGATTTGTGTTGGATATGTATAGGTTCTAGTTTATGCATTAGATATGACAAATGTTAGCAATGTAGTCTAATTATACATCCTAGGACCTTAATTATAGTTGAATATGGGATTTTTGGTATATTTATGTGATGTGATTATATTTATCTAGTATATTTATATTAATGATGTCCTGGGTGGATGAATAAAATGATGGTGGATCTTTTTATTATTTATGATAAGTGTTAGTGATGTGGAAGATGCACCTAGTTATGTGGTAATGGTTTTTATTATGTGGTAACGATTTTGATGTTAAGGATAATGTAATTTTAGAATGAATTAAATGACAAGAAATAATATATATGTGAGGTGTGGGGTTGAAAATAAATGTTGATTAGGGGATATTTCCCATGTGTAGACACCTAATAATGCCTTGTAGGTCCCTGAGGGTGGACAACAACTTAATTGTTGTAGGCTGTAGTGGGGAGAGTCCCTCCAAATAGACACCTAAAAAATGAAAGTGTTGCAATGAGTGGAAAGTAACATAATTAATTAATGGTGAAATAATAAGGATTTCCCAATAGGTTGAAATATTCTCTCTTGGGATTAACATTAATTTTAAAGTTCCCAACTTGTGGATAACTACTTTTTTGTGATGAAGGAAATCTACTGAGATCTCTATGGGTGGATAAATATATGGTAGAAATTCTATTACATTGAGGCCCTATGGGTAGAAAATATTTTGGATGTGGGTTGTAGATGGTTGTGGTTATATCAGTGGTTATGTGATGATATGTGAAAATTATGTGGTGTGGTTTGGAAAGTAGTATGATTTGATTTGTAATAGAACTGGTTGGGTGGATAAATTTTGGCATATTCTCGTGATTTTTTATTATTTTTATTTATTTATTTCTTACATGAATTCATTATAATTCTTTATTAACATAGATAGAAACTAATTTCACCGATAAACATGCTAAATATTATTTAATATTCAAATATTTCTTAGATAAACTATTTTTTAGATTATCTATATCAATTTAGTTGTGGTTTGGGATGACCTCAACTCTAGACATGAGAGACTAAATAGTAGAAGATGTTCCATTATATCATTTGTGAGTTATTGCATATATTTTAGTTTTGGGTTTTTTTCTATTGTGGATTTATTTTATATGACATGAAATGAATATATATACATTATAAAATTTCTTTGGTTAGGAATATATTTTAATATTATTTATGGTAACAATGAGTTTAGTTTTATAAAGGAAAATGACTTCTATATGTTGGTGAGGATATTCCCTTTGTGCTAGTTATAAATTCATTTCCTATTGAATGTGGGATTTAGGAGTCAGAAGCTAACCCATTTATTGATCTGGTGAAGTCCTAACAAGAGTGGGTTGTGACATTTGTGATTCCAGGTGGGTATATAAACATGAATATTAAAAAAATATTTTTAACTTTTAAAATTTTTCAGGGTGTTGGATTTAGAACAGAAAATTTTAATAAGCTTACAAATAAAGGTAAATTTATAAAAGTATTATTGTGAAGGGGAATGGGGATTGGGAGATGTCAAGGGGGATTTAGAGAGCTCTAGGAGGGGCCATGGTGGTTGTTTCTACCTTAACTATAGCAATCTACTAGATCACTAGTGGCTGATGTAACAAATAGAATATTATCCCACTAACAAGTAGGTAGTGAAATTTTAAAAATATGTAATTGAAAATTTTTACCATGGGGTTTTTAGGGGGAATACCCTCTTTATTCCATTTTTATTATGTAAGGACCAGGCGGTCTCTCCCCCTTTCCCTCCATACTCATTTTTTAGGTTTTTTTGGTTATCGTTTTAGTGATCTAAGGTATTTCTTATCATATAGTAGCCTCTTATCCTCTTTTTCTTCTTTATTCATAATTGTTGGTCACTTCACGATAGGGATTCTGTGTAGATTCCATCTGAGCATTGAGGAATCAGTTGGTCTTGAATGGAAGTCTACTCTTAATTGGAATAGGTTGTATTAAGACCCACCTTCATAAAGTTTCTCTAATGATTGATAGTGGTATGCCACATTCTAGAGATTTTTTAATCATTTAAGAGAAAATTAATTAAACTAACTATGGAATCGATGTCATGTGTTAGGTATTTCTTCCCATAATTTTCCCAGAGAAGTTTATGGTTTTTCATTATATGTTTTTTACGGTTCTTGTGTGATGATGTTATCAGTGATTTTTGTTACAGTTATTAATTTTTGTAATTAAAATTATAAATTAAATTTATACAATATAATTGTATATTTTATGTTTATTCAATTGAGTTAGGGTATCTGAATGCTTTTTGATCATAGTTTTTTTTGGTTTAGTTCATGGAATGACACAAATTTAGTTGTCAAGTCATTGGACTTAATGGAATATGCTTTAAATGTGGTAGGCGTTCTTTCATATAAACCCTTATAGATTTTTCTTATTTCATATACATGTTACTTTTATTTATCACTATCAACTATGTTGAAATTATTTAAATAAATTGAATTATAAAAAATTTTAAATTCATTGGTAGAATGAAAAACGTTCCAATTCCATATGACCCTTAGCACTGGACGGATTAAGTTGGTCATTTATGATCGAATACTAGAAAATTAATTTGAATCTTCTGAAACTATAAGTTATGGGTGACGTAACACAAGCTGGATGAACCTATTAGATTTCAAAAGGAACCTTGAGTTTTTTTAGGATTGGACTGATTGACTTATGGAATGTTTAAAATGTGTTGGGTGAGTTGACCAGATTGGAGTGACCCTACACTTAGAGAAGGACCTAGAGACATCTCCCAAGAATTCCCCTAGTGTGTCATACCCATTAGCCCTTGAGGATAGATGATGAATTTTAAAATATCAAGGGATGGGATGTCCATTGATAGATATGTGTTGACCCAAAAGACCTATAGTAATCTAGGATCCCAAGTGGTATGTTGATGGTATGGTAATAATATTAGGGTAATCATGGTTTCTCCTTTGAGTGTTCACCCTAAGAGAGTGTTTGTGTACTTGCGTAGTGATATTCATGGGTGTCTCCTAGAATTATAACTGACTTGTAATCATGAATGGGTTGTGATGATTAGGATTGGATTGTTCATTCCATCAACCCCTATTATGTTATAATTTTATTATTGAGATGTTTTAATATTTTTAAGGATTCATATGAATTGAACATTGGGATAGTCTCTACTATGACTTTCTAGAATGATCAGGAATCTCATTTTGAGATAGATTATAACCTATGATCCTTGAGAGGTTAGATGTCAAGTCTAAAAACAATATGATAGAGGATAAACAGTTTGAAAAGATCCCATTTTTATTGGTTAAATAATGTTTATCTAGTGGTGGTTCCTAGGATCCAACATTAGTGTATATAAATGCATATATTAAATAATGACCATAATTCTAGGGATTATTTTGATACAGTGATACCATTTAAAATTATTTGTGATTCTTTATTTTATTGGAGATACCATTAGACCATTGTGAATAATTGGGACTCTATGAATTTTAATGGAATTGTGAGGTGTAACGTGGGAATGTATCCCCAATAATCGATGTCAGACATATCAAGGGTAATAGCTTCATATCCTCAATTGATACTTATGATACCCCCTATGATCTGGGGTAGAAAACAATGATGGTTTAGCTGATGAACTATGAGATATAAAATGACCTTAAGTGCATCCATGGGATCTATGGAGGGTATTACATTGTATTTAATGGGTTTCCTTCTAATCAGTCAGTCCCAGACATGTACGAATTCCTTGGGTATACACCTCCTAAGTATAATATGTCAGCCTTTTCCTAATAACACTTTGGTACTACTATAGGGTTCATCTTGAAGGCATGAGGTTGAGGGAACCCTGGTAAGACATAGGGTTTTATATACATTTCAATAGAGGTGTTAGAATTGGTTCCCTAGTGAGTGTATATAGGTTTCCCTAAGGTGATTCTCATTCTCAAAAATACTATGGCTTGGGCAAGGGTAGGTATGGTCAATTAGGGTCTTGGAATTATGGATTAATAATAGTAATTGGTAATATCCCATGTTTATGAATATTCCCTTGGAATGGTTGTTTTAATGTAGTGGGAATGATCCCACTAATTTTCTTATAGACATTCCATCTTTAGTCCAAAACATATATTGTAGTTAGTTTATTTTATCTTTTTTCAATGGGTTATTTACATATCTGGAGAATATCACATGACAATATAACTACATTTCTTCTATAGTACAAGGCAAAATTTTTATTATCATAGTGATTTATGTACTCACTCTCTGCTTGGGATTCCACAGCACTTGGATAACTGAGTATCCTCCACATGGTTGAACATTTAGTTTGGGTCCAGGATCGAATTTTTTTGATCAAGTGGGATAGCTCATATGGTTAGTAGAATGGGATTAGGTATTTATAGAGCCTCAATGCCTTCACTATTATACAATAATGGTTTTTTAGTTTTTTATTGTATTTAATTCTTTTAATAATTCCCTTGTTTATTTAAATTCTTGCGTACTTTGTTTTTTAGATATGAATTTTATATTTTTTACTCTGATATAGGGGGTATAGTCTCCCAACGGTACCTCAACAGGACCCGTAATCTAGTCTGAAACCTTTGTAATATGTGTAGGCACTCATGATTTGACTTGAGTGTTCAGTTTAGTTACTATATAGAGTGAGCTGGGATGGGGAGTTATAAAGTGGTGTCATGGAAACTTTTCCTTTTAGCTCACTATTTAAGACATTATGGATAGGAAGTGAATACATTTGTTAGATCTTATGGTGGATACCACTTGGGTCCAACATGAATACCTTTTCTAATAATAATTCCATGTTAAAAATGATGAGATTGTTGTTATGGAATTGTACTACGACGGTTACATGATTTTCACCTCACATGATGCACATGTTTTTTGGGGTTTATGATTATTTTTTGAATCATGGTACATGTCCCCTTTTAAAGTGAATAGTTATAGATTTTCTATCTTTTCCAGGAAGTAAATATTAATATCCATGTCTCATAATTTAGAATATATGATTTAAATTAAATATAGGGTCTTATTAGTTTTATTTTTATTACTGATGAGTGGTTAAACTTTTTATAGTGGCATAAAATACTCATTCAACATTTTATTATATAATTACTAAGAAGAATTATTATCAGATAAAAAAATATATAAATATAATTTCTCATAATGATAGATAACATAGATATATGTTGATATGTTTGTTGATTAAGATGTCAGTACGAACCCATGTCCAAAGGAGGAGCAATATCCCTTTGGTGTCATTAAGGATCACGGTTCCCTAGTTGGTGGTAATTTTTTGGGTCTTAGTTTTTTTAAGAACTAGTTACAACCTATATAGAGTTTTCATATAAATACTAGAATATAATTAGACTTATAATGGATATTGATAGTGGTTTCCCATAGTAAAAATATTCTAGGATGATGTTTGTTGTTATGGTAGTGTTGATCGGTGGGTGTGTGATTCTCTAGCGGCAGTCCCACATGCGGGTTCTAAATAAGATCGATTATTAGTGTGTTGGGGATTTTGGTTTGTGATTAATTTTATATATATCTTTCACCCATGAGTGTGTTTGTGGGAACATTGGATGATGTGTTTTATGTGAGACCCCTTTATTGTGGGGTTTTGAACATAGGATATCATGTGATGTTGAGGAGGGTGTAGTGAGTACTATCTCGTGAGTTATGACTTATGTGTGAGACCTACTTATAGGCTTGGTGGGAAACCTAGTGACCCTTAGGTGTGAATTTATCTTAGTGATCTAATGCTCAATGTTATGTGGGGGAAACCCATGAGAGTTGTCAGCACGGGTTTATGAGTTCCCTTGGAGGTGGAAATCAAGAGTATGCGATTTTTTTCAGGAATTGAACATGGGGGTTCTTAGGGATTTATGGAATATAAATTTTTTTCCTTTAGTTTCATGAGAAAAACACTTTGGGTTCTAGAGTTGTATCTTAAGGGTGTCTTCGATGAGTAGAGAAGTATAGGTGCCTTATATAGTTGGATTTTGATGCATTTTAGAATTATGATGATGGAATACATAGACACTTGTGGATTTGGAACTGATGATGGAAGGTGGGAGGTCATGTGATGAAACATTCCAAAGTTTATGTGCCTCGTTTGTCAGGTGAGTACCTAGGGTGGTACTAGAATGCTAGAGAAACTGGTATTAGGATCATTATAAGTAGTTGAGAGATGAGCCATGGACTATGTGAGATGTCAGGCCCATTTTTGGATAAGAGCATCTTGAATCCTTTGGTTGGGTAAAATAGATATTTAAAAGTTATGGTCTACTATTTAATTAGGTAAATTATCCGATTTTGGATGTGATGTGACTCATGATACTGTGAGTCAATTTTTTCTATCATGTAGTATGTCTATAAAAGCATATTATGTTCAAATGAAACTTATGTGGTACACATTGGCTGGAAGTGGTTCAAGAGGAATTATTAAATGATTATGGTAATGATTGGAATGAAGATCAATGGGTATTAGTGAATCTTCAATGTTCATTATGGTTAGGAATATGCTATGTTTGGATTGAGATGAGTGGAATGTGTATATAATGGTGGAATATTTTAGGTGGTGTTAAAGGAATGTCATGAGTAAATCCATATGGTGGTGAGTACACCACTCACCGGGGGTGATGATTCCCTATATATATTTTGTTTTTTGGATACCTTGCATATTTTTGCCTTGTGATTAGAGTAAAAGAATGTGTTATCGTTCGAGATGATTCTTGGGAAGGAGTGGTTTTGAACACAACAATATATGATGTTCAATTATGTATAGGGAATGTGGTGTGGTGTTTGGTTATGGTCCAATAATGTCATTATAATGGAAATCATTCTATTGTAATACTTTTATTGGTCGAGGGAAATTTGAACAAAATATGGTAAAGTCATGCATGTGTGGACCCAACTGTTAGAAAAAAGTCTAGGATATTGGGACATTGGTGATAAAATTGGGGTGGTTCATTATGATTCATCATAAAATTTAATGTGTGACCCCAAGTATGATATTGGATGGAGTTTTAGTATTAGTCTCTGTATTAGGATGAATTGAAGTGATCTAAGAAAATTTGATAAGAGGTATATTGGTTCTGGTGGTATGGCAGGACACTGTGAATTTTTTGGGGGATTAAGGATCCAGTTAGTGAATCATGACGAGTTTTAAGAAAATACATCAGTGTGGTTTCTTGGATGATCATGGCATGCCTTTGATATTTAAGGAATCATAGACATGTGACTTAAGTGATGAATAGGAATTGGAAACAATGTTATATCAAGAATATTCAACCTATAGAGGTTCGAACTAAAACTATGTGTGATGTTATATATAGAATGATGGAAACCACATCTAATACATCATATTGGATATAAAATAAGTTCTTTATGATTTTGTCGGAATGTTCATGGAAAATATAAAATTGTTGGAATGATTCTTTTATGGTGGGGTTTCATCTGTTTGAGTTGATATTCTGGAATGAGGATAAGAAATGGTGCTTGACTGATGTTTTTGTATGTGATTGAGTGTAGTATATCGGGAACCATAGAAAGTACATCATGTATATTCTGTAATTATTCTTGGATAATTGATTCTGATAGAGAAATATGTCATGACATAGAATTATAAATTTTGATATATGTTATATGATTGGGAGAAACATAGGATGGATGGTCAATTCGATGTAGGCTCATGGTCGTATCATTTTATACAGTTGTGGGTGAGAATTTTATAGATGTCTCAGTGATGAAATTGAATGATTCCCCATGATTTAAACGTTTTTGTGCCTTGTGACTAGAGTTGGACTTCAAGAGCATGTTTGATGTTTGGATATAGATCAAGTCCTTCAGAACATCAATTTTCTACCGGGGTAGGTCGAGATATTTTGATTGAGGACCACTAAGACATCTTGAGGATGAGAAGTGTTATGGTGGGGTGTTATAATGCCTCATATTTATATAGACATGAAAATATGAGAAGGAATTTTAGCATTTCAAATAGGTGAGGTCGGGGGGGGGGGGTTGAACCATGATTTTTAATGAAGTTATCATGGTTGGGAAATATCTAACTTAAGTTTTTGTATGAGTATTGAAATTCAAGAGAAGTCCCAGGTGTTTGGGAGGGCCACGAGAGGTGTTAGGGTGGTTAGTGTGGCATTAGTTAATGTCGCCACTAGGCCATTGACCTGGTACTAAATATCTTGTGGCTTTCTAAAAATGGGAAATTTGAAAATTTCACCCTCAAATATTTGAGGGGAAAACACATCCTTATTCTTTTTTATCTCATATAGTATAAGGTATTTTCCTTTCCCTCTTTGATTCCCTATCTTTTAGGGTTTTTTTTGTTTTTAGTAAATAAAGGTGTTTATTATATTTTATAGGCCTCCTCTAATATTTTCCTTCCTTAATTTGGTTTTTTAGATTCCGAATTATATGGATTTGATGTTCATTACACAAAAAAATAGTTTAATTGGATGAACTTAAAGGGATATCTACATTTCCATTAAAGAGGGAATCCCAAAACATCATCTTCACATAGTTTTCTGGCAGTTTGATGGAGGCATGCCACTATCTAGAAAATTATTAGGTTTTTATACCAAATCATAATTAAACATATTATAAAACTGATTTCCCATGTATGGTATTTTTGTTAGGATGAGTTTGGGCGAATTTGATGAGTTTTTGATGTATGATTGTTTGTGGTTTTGGTCTGATGTAGTCACCATTTAGATTTTTGGTATTTATAAACATTTAAATTATATTGGAAAATTAATTATAAATGGTATAATTAATCATTTGATATTTCTTGTCTTAAGTTAGTTTCTTTGAATGATGTATGAGATTATGTATGCCATGTTGAACCATAGATAGTCTCAGGTGGAACATTCAATCCATGTGACAAAATAAAAGATTCTTAAAAAGTGGTACATTATATTTTATACATAACCTTACTGTTTTTTCATGTTTACTCTTTATGTGTTTTATAGTCCCTCCATCATGGGTGATGACCTTGATTAAAAAATTGTTTCAAATTAAAAAGTAAATTTTTGTTTAGACTACAAATAAGTGTCAAAGCCATGAGAGACCTAGGAACTGGATTGATTGACTTGATCCAAAATTGTTGGGGGCTATAATTTGACCATGACACTTGGGAACCTCCAAGAGTGGCTGTGATGTTATTTAATATGGAGAACACAATAATGATAGGTGATATCCATTGGGTTTTGTTATATCTTAATTTATTGACCTGTGGATGGTGATAAGTAGGTTGTGTGAGTTTATTATTCTACAGTGAACCTAGAAATAGAGTGTATCCTAGATCCATCTCTTGAGACTACCCATAGAGAGGTTTCCCCTTAGAGACTATGAGTTCGAATGATGATTCTGATTATGCTAAGGGATGAGATGCCATCAAAGCATATATTATTATCCTAAGAGACCAGTAGTGATTGAGGATCCAAAGAATTATCCATCCACAATTGTAATGGTCTATGGTACCCCCGCGGGTTCCAAACTGGGATTTGGCCATGAGCAGGTTTGTGTGGCCCTATGTAGAGATGTTTAGGGGTGTCACCTAGAACCTTAATCAACTTCTAATACCAAAGTGGATATGAAAATGATGATGGGTTTATGAATTCCTCCACCCCCAATTATTTTTTTATTTTATTTTTGATATGTTAAGTGGTTTCCCAGGAAGGCTGTATTTGGTTGGTTGGACTCTCTTTATTGTGATTACTCATGATGCCTAAGAATATGTTGTTGATATGGATGAGTCCTCACGATGTCGGGGATATCTGAGATCTAGTCTCACAAAACATTAGTGGACTATTCGTAGTGTGAATAAGATCATGTATGAGTGATTTAGTACTGTATGACTAATTGGGGTAACTAGGATCTAGAATCCGGGTATATAATAATGTTTATATAGGAATTATATTGATGAAAATGATTCGTTTTTACATCTTGAAACCACTGTGAATTCTGGAGGTTATGGATTTGAATGGAGATTCCACTAACCCATTTTAATGACTGAGAATCTAGTGAGTTGAATGGTGGTATGTTGTTTCATGTGTGAATATATCCCTAAGAATTAATTTTGGACATCCATAGGGTGATAATTTTATCCCCTTGACTAATACCTTGGATACCCCCAAGGATGTGGGTGACACACTAGTGACGTGTCTGTTAATGATCCATGAGATATCGAATGCCCATAAGATTAACCATGGGATCCAAAGAGGGTATTCCTTTTAATTTCATTTTTCTCCTAGGAATCATTAAATCATGTATGTGTATGATTACATAGGGCCAATCCCTCGTAGGATTATAATGTACAACTAGAACTAAGAAATCCCACTTACTTTAATGGTGCTCAACCATAGGGATTGATGATAATGGATATCTGGTGATGTCCAATGGTTTTATACAAATCATGATGGAGGCATGAGTGTAAGATCCATTATGACTGTATAAAGGTACCCTTGAGGCGATTCCCATTATTATAGACACTATGGCATGATCTGAGGTACATTTGGGTGATTATGGTCTTGGACCTAGGTACCAAATATGGTTATCGAGAATTGATTTTTATGAAGGTGTGCACACTTGAGGTGGCTGTGGTATGGTGGTTGGAACAGTACCTATGACATTCATTGAGACATTCGAACATCAGGCTAAATCAATTAATATTGTTATTTTTATTTACCTTTGTTAGATGTTATTTACTTATCCAATTAATGTCACATGAGCATATTAGTGCATTGTTATTATTGTATGAGAATGCATTGGTTGTTCCATAATGAGATATTAAGACACAAAATAAATTTTTTTACATTGTAATGGGGTTACTAAGTATTCTTCACATGGTTTTTGGTTCAGATTAGGCCAAGGTTAATTATTTATTGATCGGGAAAGATAGCCTGGATGGTTAGGAATATGTGAAATGGTATTTATAAATTCTTATTGTCTCCACTAATATGGGAATGTGAACATTTGAGGATGTGTGTTTCATTTCATTTTGTTATATTATTCCATTTTTTATTTATATTTATGGGTAATTCATTATTTATTTGTTTCTTTATGAAATTATATGCAGATATAGATGGTATAGTCTCCCCATAGAACCTTTATATACCATCACTACTAATTGGAAGCCTATGTAATATGATGAGACATGTCGGTGGAAATGAGTTGGTATGGTCCAATTTAATTATAGAATGAGATGGACCATGGAATTAAAAAATATCTCCCTTATCTAAGTAATAAATTTTTTCCCTTGATTTCCTTTTGAAACTAATATTTTACTTATACCTTTTATTCATGGCTATTTCAAATGACTCAAAAAATAGGACAATTTTATAATAAAATTATTTTCATTTTTTCTTTTTAAAACCATGATTAATATTATATAATAATTTAATTAGGAATTTATTTAGAAATTAATATTTTATTTTACCTATGAGAATGATTAAGAATAAAATTGAATAATTAAATGGCTTGAAGATTAAATGATTTTATGTAATGTACTAAAGCATTTTGGAATGGAGTATACATGTAATAATGGTATATATGGGTTTTATGATAATAATATTTGTTTTGTTAAATGGTAACACACACACAAAAACCCACCCACAAGTATAATTCCACTATGAAACATAATCTATATGGTTCCCAATAATTCATTAATGTTGATCATCATAATGTAGTCAATATTGTTTTTCAATAAATAGATTATTATATGAGTAATAAATATTTATAAATAAAAAGATATATTGTATATTGGAAATAATATAATACGTATGTACAAATAATTATTATATAATTTATTATAATTTATATAATAATAAAGTTATTATACTAAATAGAAATAAACCCACTCATTAAAAATAAAATATCCTTATAAATTTTTTTAATAAAATATATATTATATTTTAAAAAATATATTTATCAATTTTATAGTTTATGTTTGATAAAATAAAATTATTTTTTTTATTAGTATAAAAAATTATATTATGATGATATTTTGGTATTTTTATATAAAATGGAATTTTATATCAACAGTTAAACACAAAATATTTGTGTATATTAGATCTTTTAGGACATAATTAAAATATAAAAATGACTTAATAATTTATAAAATAATCATGATATAAAATTTACTAAATGTGTAATATAATGTATTTAAAAGTAATAAACTAAATTGCCAAACCTATAAATCAATTTTAAAATTCTATGTTATATTTATTTTAAAAAAACAATATTTGAATCAATAAATTTATTAGTGTATCTCCAAGATGCAATTTAATTTTGGGTATATCTAATTGTTACAAAAATATAAATTTTTAAATAAAATACTATTAAAATCCATAGTAATGAATATGATTCATTTTTTTTGGGTCAAATAATAGATTAATAAATACTTTATTCAAATATATCCTTATATTTCCAATATAGAAACCAATTATCCACCCATTACATATCACTACCAAAACATCTATATTTTAAAATATTATTCCAAAATTCCTCTTTAAACCACCCATACATGTTCATTAGGCCTTGGTCTATCTAAAATACAATCATTCAAAGGAATCATAATCTTTTGAAAAGAGGTGACTCAAAGACAATGCAATGGTTTTAAATACAATGTATTTACATTTCAATTATCCTTTTACCCATTCCATAACATAACTATCCATTATGATTACTTTAAACTCATTTTATATTACTAATTTAATGTTTTTATTAAAATATTATGTTTATTTGTATTTATTTTCTTCTAAACGCTTTTAAATACATCATTAACCAATGGTTACTTTACAAAATCTATGTGAATGTTGATATTTTGTTTTTAGTTTTTTATTTCATGGGTGATTTGAACAATATTATTGACATAAAATTGATATTAAATTAATATATTTTATTAGATTATGAATTGATAATTTTTTTGTGATATTGTTGATATTAAAAATTAACCACAATAGTCAATTTACTTATTTAAAAGGAATCTTACAGATGTAGATTTGTAAATATAAAAAAATTAACAATATATTGAATGAATACCATACTAATTTTCATTTATTTTTTATTTATTGTGTATCTCCTGACCAATATTATATATTCATAATTCATAACTATACTAGGTTCTTGGGATTGTAATTACTGAAACACCCACACACACACACCACTTACACAATCATGAGAGTAAGGAAATTAACCCCCTAGGAGAGAGCCCACCCAACAAACCATATTTATATAGTACATGTCATGTGGGTCTAGTGGGAATAAAACCTATTACATGTCCTCAAAGCCCAGTACATCGTCATGCAAATGTCACTCGGTCTGTGTCACCACCTATGTTACTATATTCATAGTATTGAACAATACATTCACCCAATAGGTATTGATACCAGGACTTTCTAAATGCGAAGTAATATCCTTTACCACATGGGTGTAGGATAGTTGGATATTACTAATTCATAACATAATTTTTTAGTAAGTGTTTCTTTGTAAATATTCATTCTTTTTTGTATTGTTTTTCCATTATCTAAATTATAGTTTATATATTATCTAAAAATACTTGAATTTATACTTTATAATTATATATTATTATTTTAGGTATTAATTTCCTTCATACCTATATTATATGTATTTAATTCCTACCTTACATTGTTAGTAATGGATTCTCATCTCAATTTCCATTCATTAACTCATTTATTATATTCTACACCTATTTAAATTTATATGGTTTATATATTATACAATTAATATATTTTATAATAATATTTTTTTCATTTTTTATATTTAAAATTACAATACATTATCTCACAATTATTGACCATTTATTAGTAAATTTCCCTTTTGATTTTGCCAAAAGGTAAAAATTCATTATCACCCTTTTATTAGATATGTTTCACATATTTATAAGTTCTTTATCTAATGGATTTATTTTATACACTTGAAACTATTTATATGGTACTTCTAATATTGAATTAGTTTAATATACTTTACTCTAAATGATGTGGATACCCTATATATCAAACTTTAGATTGAATGGTGTTTTACTAAAAAGTCCTACCATTCATTTAAAGGAGGACATATTAACCATCCATATATTTCTTATTTCAATATAGATAATTATTAATTATATATACTTATAAATTTAAGTGGTTCCATAGGTAAAGTTATGTATTTTACTTTTTATCCATTCTTTTCATTTGATGAATTCATTGGATTTATTTTGTGATAGGTGGGCCCAAAATTATATATCCCTTAGATGAATCGATGGTTCTCATGGGAAAAACTAAAATTGGGTAATTTATGGGTTATATGGGGTTAATATTATAATCATTTTAGTTTAATTGATCCTATTTTTTTGTAATATATCCTTGATATAACAAAAATGCATGTGAAATACAAAAAAAATAAAAATTCATACCAATATATCACTTATAATGACATAAATATTTTATTTTCAAATGAGAATTATTTGTTGTAGATCATTAAATAAATAGGAAAAAATACTCTTTACTATAATTTATGACACCATTTAAGGAATTCTTGGTTTTATTGTGAGGATTTTTATACATAGAGATGTTTTATAACACCTTTTTTATACACTATTGTTTCCCTCTGGAATTGGGGATGATCTCATTGATTTAATATTCTAACATTCCATGCGGTTTCTAATGGGATTGTTCATAGAACTGGAAACATCCAATGCTTCCACATCCATTTGAACCTACATTTCAAAGGTATCCGCTCATCAATTGTAGACTGATGAGGCTTAGTTATTTCCATTGGTCTAGAGGATGGGAGGTCGGACTCATCACACCTTTTTGAGGGGAATTATTGTCTACTTAGAGACTCTATTTATAGATTTAAGTTATGTTCGTGAATCCTTATTACATTACCAAGTATAAAATGGGATTTCCTTTAGATATGACGATGAATGATTTATATGTAGGAAATTAATAGAATCTTTTATATGTATTCGAGTTACTTCATCAATGAAGAATCATCTGTATTTTTAAGAGATTCTTATTTGATGGTATCTTTAAAATACAAAAAAGTCTCTTGGTCATTATAATGACCATAATGGTTTTAAAGCCACTCAGTGGGGCACTTGAAGTTTATTATCATTCAGGAGGACATGGATTGTTTCAGAGTTGGGATCGTACCCGTTGATGGACTACCAACATATCCTTTGTTTTGGAAAAGGAATCAGAACCCACATAGTTCGAGTAAGGGAGTGTGATGTTTATGCATGATTTATGGCTCAAAGAAAGATGTCATGATTACTTTTACACTCAAAGCTCACGTGATTCATGCTTGGTGTGAGAAAAAAGAGGTATTGGTGAAACCAGACAATTGTGCCATGAAATATACAATGATGTGGGGATTATGTATGTATAACTGCCCAAATAGATGAGGATTAAGATTTACTTTAGTGAAAAAATATAGGAACAGGGTTCATAAAGGTATATGTACTTCATGGAGATTTAGATACTCTAATCTTGGGGCTTACTCCTAAGGAAGATTCCCAAGTTATGAGGGGACTTATGATTGGGGTTTTACCCCTGAGAAGGAAGCCTAGATCAAAAGGAAATTAAGACTGGGGCTTACTCCTAAAAAAGGAGGCCCGGGTTAAATGGATTTGAAAAATAAAGGGACTTGGGGCTTACTCCTAAGGAGGAGGCCCATTTTTGAGACTGGGGCTTACTCTTGAAAAGGAATCCCAGGTTAAGAGAGCTATAGTTGGGGCTTACTTCTAAGGGGGGTGCCCATATTTGGGCACTTTAAGACTGTGGCTTAATCCTAAGGAGGATGCCCAGATTAAGGGACTTGGGGCTTATTTCTGAAGGGGTTTCCCAAATTAATGAGGACATGGATTGTGGCTTACTCCTAAAATGGATTCCTAGGTTAAGGATTTTCTTATCTTAAAGGATGAGGTTGAATGAATGAAATCTCAATATTTAGTGACATAAAGATGTGTAAATCACTAGATTTTGAGAGATATTCCAAAGAATTCCTTTTAGATAAGGATGTTAATCAAGAAAACATGCCATAAATGGCATTGAAGGATGTCTTGAAGACTGAATCATAAATAGGAGAGGTGGAATGACATAAGAGGGGTGAAATGGGCAGGAAAGGCACCCAAAAAGGTTGGGATGCGGAAGTCCTGGAAGGCGCGCAGGTACTATGTGGGCGCGAAAGTCCTGGCCACGTAGGTATACCTTCGTGGCACATGGGTACTTGCACGATTTTCATTCCTTAGAGTAATATTTGGGCGATCCGTGGTTAAAGCCTTTAGAATCATCCCTAGAGGCTTTCCAGGAGATGGCCCACATGTTATGGTGAAGAAGTAGGGTGGTGTGCAAGTGTGTCCATTTCCCTTAAGGGTAAAACACTTAGGCGCGCATGTGTTAGTGAATTCTAAAACTTAAACCTTACTAATCTCATTTAGACCTTACATTTTAGGTAAACAATTACCTTAGAAGTGTTCGAAAGACCTGAAGAAGAGACTTGGGCGTTCATAGCTCTGTATGTGAATTTTGGAAAAATTCCCCCTGAAATGGGGGGCCCACAGGGTCTATTTATAGGCTCCAGAAGACCCCAGGCGGTTATCCTTTAGGGCGCGCAAGTCACTTCTGCGACTATTAGGTGGCACGCAAGTATACTTGCACGATAGTGATGGAACTTGCGCGACCCTTGTGCATTCGAATCTTTGTTCATTCCTTTGTTTATTTTTGTTGTTTTCTTCAAAGGATGAATCAATTTGTGCTATGTTATTACCCTTCCAATTAATTTAGAAAATGTTATGAAAAGGAGCTTAAAAAAAGTCCCCCCTCAAAGTTGGATCTGAAAAGAATAAGGATGTGACTTTGAAGAAAATAATAAAACCAACGGGAAAGGGTCGCACAGGGGTTCACCGCGTAACCAGCATCACGCATGTGATAGTCGCGTAGGGCTGGAGCGAGCTGGCCGTAGGCGCACAGGTGGCCGGCCTGGCCTATAAATATGTGGTCATTTTCTGCGCATAGAATCTGATTTCTGGATTTTCGAGCTCTCGCCACACAGCTCCCCTTCACCGCGCAAGTTGCTCATTTTCCACTGTTTCTTCTCTATCGCGTTGTTGTCAAGGTAATAGGACTTGCGTGGTGATACTTGCGTGATAAAAACTTGTGCGACACATCCATACTTGCGCGCCAAGTTTAGACTTGCACGCCTTAATGACTTTTCCATTTTTCTGAATTTCCTTCACAAATTTTTTGAAAAATCAACTTTACTTAAGAGTTAATTTATTCAAATTTTTGTGTAGAATCAATGGCTCTTAGAACCGGAATAGCTGATGAACTGGCTAGAAAGAGGATTGATGATATGATGAACATCATTGGCCACGATTATTATACCATAAAAAGTGTCACTCTTCCGGATTTGGCTACGTATCTGAAGAAATATCATCACGACTTCCCCCAAAGCATTTATTTGCCTTTGTATGTCTATGGTCATCTGCGAGAAGTTACTATTCTATAAGCGAAGAAATATCTCCCATTTTCGTGGTTTCAGAATTATACCAACTTTGCTTCAGAAAATATCTCATGTGGAGGAGTATTTATATGTTCTGGAACAGTGGAGAAGGCCTATATGATGCATCACTGCCCTTGTACGGCAGATCTACAACCTCACAAGCCCCAGTTTCTATCACATTGTCATCCCTCAATCTTATAAAATGCTCAGATGGATCAATCCAAAGGCTGGAAGAAAAGTTGGGACTTCCGTCTTGGGGGAGTTGTGAAGCCAACATGGATGTGGTCATACTGGGCACGACAAACCTGTGCAGAGTTTTTTGAGGATCTGAAAGAAGTGGCGATATACGAAGCTGTCTGGGTTGGGAAACATATGTTTACAGAAATGAAAACTTTGTGCCGGAGATACTCAGCCACTGCGGCCCAGAAACTAATTCTTTCTATATGACTCATGGAGAAGTAGGCATCAGTCTGTGGGATGTCCACAAAATCTCAGGGGATCCAATTTTGGGCGATATGTATGATGAATTCATTCCTCCCAAGGTGACTTGGAATGATTCAGAGAAGACCCCTGCTTTAGCTCGGAAATTATTTAAAATCCTCCATAGGCCTAAGATTTCATGGACCTCATTAACTCATTCTAAAAAGGATATTCATCCAGAGGAGTGGATGAATATATTTCCTATTGAGAAGAAAGTGAAGGGATCGAAGGGGAAGGAGCCTAAGGAGAAAGGATCCAAGAAAAATAAATCCAAGGATAAGATGCCCAAACGTCCAACCACCTTCCCAAAACCTGAGAAGAGGGGTGCTCCTGGCACATTCTGGAAAACATTAGAAGCAGGGGAGTTTGAGAAGTGGGGTTATAAGGTGAATCAACGGATCCCAAAGAAGACTCATATGGCGGGCTTCTTGGCTTTGTGTCTCAACATTTATCTCTTGCCAGTCAAGAATTCGAAGGGAGGCGTCAGGCTAGTGACCTTCATCATTGCGTCAAATTTGGCTGAGGGAAAAATGGTTGGGTTGGCTACCCCCATTTTAGCAAAAATTCATAGGAGTTTACTTCATGTCTTTATGGGTAATTATACTTTAAGAATAGTGGGACCATTCCAAGTTATATGGGGATGGATCGCCACTCACTTCAGGACTTACAATGTACAGAATGGATTAAAAATTCCTAGAAGTTCTTTCAGGTCGTCAGTGAAATAATTATCTAGAGTTTCTCCATTATATGTTAATGCCCATGACATGAAAGTGAGTTTGATCATGTTTAAGGAATTCAACTTTTTTTCCTATGGAAATCCGCCAACCGGGTGGTTTGTTGATGATGGAACAACCCATTTGGATATGAGGGAATACCTGCTAGCTTGTAGATATGGTGTGCTAATTTCCAGGATTGATGGAGAAATTATATGCGAGGACTATTCTCTATATAGATTTGCACGTCATTTCAAGTGTCTGTAATAGATTGATGTATCTCCCCCAGTACATGTTAGGTTAGATAAACATTCGATGGTTGCTCGGAAACTGTGGCTGCTAACGTCAAGGGAGAAGACTGGGGAAATATTTGACCTACCAGTTGAAAAAGAGGCACCTAACCTGACTACTTGGTATGTCGAGCATTGGATAACATCATACCCCAAAGGGGATCTGAATCACCCAGTTTATCGGGTGGGGAAGAGAAAGAGGACTATAGACAAGGAAACCTATTTTCATGAAGGTAATGTTTCACCACCTGAAGCTAATTCGCTAGATTCCTCCTCTAGGACTGATTCATCGGATTCCCATGATGGGGATAATAAGGCACAACAAGTGGAAAAGCGTCCCCTTCCCCGATATAATCCTCCGGTCACAATCAAAATACCCACTCCATCAACTCCTGGTGAGTTACTTCATCGGGGTAATTCACTACCACTTTATAAAGTAATAATTCTTATTTTCTTAATCTCTATTTATAGTTGCAGGAGCTGGGAAAAAACTGAAATCAAAGATTGTATGACCTTCCTCGCAGCCTTCATATCTAAGACCAGAGGCTGTCCAGTTATGGTATAGTTTATACTATGGTAATGAGACCACCTGGATGGATTTGTGTGAGGGCACACAACTTCATGGAATAGAGAATCTTCTGGATTCTACAGATATCCAATACAAGGATAACCCCAATGAAGTGCGGGCTTACATTATAGAGCTGGAAATGCTCATATATTCCACTGATGAGTCTATTCCTGTCACCAGGAGGGTGAAGGAATTGATTGATCGTGGTGCCGCTGAGGGGACTGATGAGGAGTGGCATGATTAAGTGGCTCTGGAAGATGTATGTTTTTTCCTTATTTTCTTTGCAACGTGATTTCAGTCGAAGCTTTGTAAGTTAAGGGATTTATTTTCTTCATCTTGTATCTTACAAAGAAAGGAACTGCTGAGGTTCCTTCACCACAGTATAGCCCTTATGGTACTGCCATCGGGGCTGCTGCTGATTCTCCTCGTGAACCAGGTGAGATATCTCCAGGACAGCAGGCCATGAATGAAGAGCTGGCAATGAATTTTCATTCTCCAATCCAGGTGCCAATAAGGGTGATTGTCGATACTCCCAAAAAACCAAATAACCAAAGGCAATGAAGGAGGAAGTCCACATCTAAACGCTTCATTAATAGTGGTATGTCTTTCGGGTAATCATGAGTCTATACCCATGAAAAAGTTGCTCATATTTCCTGGGATTTCATGGGATTCTTTAATTTCCCCCCTGAGGGAAAGGACTTATCCTCCTTCAAGGACCCTGGAGGGTGATGTGGAACAATCGCAAATTCAGGCTGACTTGTCTGCTTCTAAAAAATAGCCAACATATATTCCCAGCACTGCTCCTACTGCTGCTATAAGCAGAGAAGAACCTACACCAGAATCATTGGCGGCTCTAGCAACTGAATCTTCCAGCATTCCTGAAGAAGCTGTCCAGGGTCAGGGGCCGCAGAATGAGGGTCTCTAAGAGGATACATCAAATGCTCCCACTGGTGAGACTAACCAGGATTCTGAAATATCATTGGATGAAATGATGAATCGCGGCATGTCTTTCGAATAATTTTATGATCATGATAAGTTGTCATGTGATTTAGAAGACCTTCGGTGTGAGTGTTATCATTCTCCCAGTAATTTTATTTTATAATCTACACTTCTAATAATGACTGAAAATAATATGCAGTTCCATCCATAGAAGCTGCTGAACTGTCAATGCCTGAAGAGGGTGTGGAAATTGATGTCAACCCTACCATTGCAGAAACATTAGCTCAAGTGGAGCTAAACCCATTAAACCCTCATGATACCCATCTTGACGATCCTATTGAAACTCAAAAAGATGGGGAGGAGTCTTCTCAAGCTGCTGATCTACTGTTAGGTAATGATTGGACTGAGTTTTCTAGATAGACAACCAACTTCCATTATTCTATGAAACTAACTATACTTTTAAATGATCAAACAGAGTTATCATATTCAATGGTTAGAACTGGAGGTGAGGTCTCAACTTCCGTCTAAACAGCAGTAGAAGGTGGATCAACCAGGGTTAGGGGGAAGAAGCAGAACAGGGCACTTCTTTAAGTGCATTAATCCCAGATTACATGCCCCATTATGATGATGAAGTTGAATCAGACCCATAGGTGCTTATGGTGCTCAGCTTCTCATGAATCAAGGCATAGAACACCATATGTAAAATCATATCTGATGTTCCTTTAGAAGATCTATCATCAAAAATTCCTCGATTTTCATCCCAGTTTATCATTCTAGGATTGGCAGTTTTGGATACCAAGAGATCCATACCGTGGTGAAACCGGTCTTCTTCAGGAGGGAGCAAGAGAAAAAGTGTCACTAAGATCTTACCAGGGTGAAAATTTCAGACAACATCAGCAAATTTGAGGCTGTGGTATCCCGAGTTGAGGCTGACTATGCTGCTAAGATGAAGGAGCTGAAGCATAAGATCAATGAAAAAGTCTTCCAGAAGATGCACCTTCAGCAACAGTTATATGTTGTTACTGGGGAACTCGACCAACTCAATAATTCATTGGAGGGAGTTCAAACGAATGGTATGAAGACCATTGCGGATTCCATGAAGGCACTCCATAAGGCTGAAGAAAAGTAATTTTGGTCGAGTGAATGAGCTTCAAGTAGCTGCTGATGAAGCTCGGTATGTGGTTCATTAATTAAAAACTTATGTTGAAAGCCTTTTGTAATTTCTTGGAAAAAGAGAAGAGGCTCCAATCTTTGTATGTCCCACTAATTCGTGTGCATCAAATGGAATGAATTATTTCATCTTCGATCACTTTTTCACATATCTTCCTACTACCTACTTTAAATTTTACCTAAGCCAATGGGCCTAGTAAGCATAGTTTGATTTTTACTAGGATTAATATAAATAAACCCTAACAAACTTTGAATCTTTTAATTTCACAATATTAACTAAATCATAAAAAATGTATGTTTAGTGAGCTGGAACTTGACTTTTATTCAGAGTTCCTTTGTCTTTTATGGGCAGTTTAAAGTCATGCACGTCAGACATAATGAGGCTAATGTTTAAGGTCGAAATATCTTTGACCGAATGAATTAGAAATGACTCAATTATTTGACAGTTTATCTGAAAACATATTACCATACTCAAGTATGAGAGGAAATATGTAAACTATAACTTAAGAAAATTAGGATCTGAGAAATGATATGAAAAAGAGCTAAAAGGCATTATAAGAAGTAGTTCCCAAGAAGGACGTTACCATTATTTAAAAAACCTGTTAGGGGGTTGAATTATGCAGGTCCACCTAAGGGCATTGTCAGCATAGTCAAATAAATAGCATCTTTTGGCTGACGAGTCTTTTATGTAGACTGTTTATGCAAGGCCTCCTAAGGGAAAGTGCTGCATAGTTAGGAAAAAGAACTCTTATAAATGTACTTTCCTAGTGCTAAAAAGCCAGTGAAAGTTTATGGAGATTCAAAATTTTCAAAGTATAGAGTTTACTGTATGGAAAGAGGTTCTTGAATGTGGAGAAGATATTTCCAAACAATATTATCGAAGAAGTGGGTAGATATCACTCCTACGATGGTCTGGCCCAAACGTAGGGAAAGAGTATATAAACCATATACTTGAATACTTTCAGATCATGAAAAAGGATATGGGACAAATATTTTAACGATGGCTACTTTTTCGGATCCCTACATACTGTCAGTTAAGACCATTAAGGAAAAAAGAGGCTTTCATCCCAAGAATGAAGTTACCAGTATCTAACAAACCCGTTAGGTGTTTGAATTATGCAGGGCCACCTAAGAGAATTGACTGCATAGTCAAATAATAGTATATTTTGGCTGACAAATCTACTATGGAGACTATTTATGCAAGGCCGCCTAAGGGCACGTACTGCATAGTTAGGAAAAAGAAGTCTCATATGTTTGACATTTTTGTGACTAGAAGTCAAGAACAAGGTTATGATGATCTGAAAATATTTAAGGTTAGGATTCTGACACATAAAGATGGGTATTTTCCACTGTATACAGAGATACACAGATCAATGCTAACCATAATCATGTTGTGGCTAGGTCCTGAATTAAAATGTTGGACTTCACTACGTATCCCATAAGGATGAGAATCAAGCCATACGTAGTTCTTAAACTACAGTTTAACGTCGTGTGGGAAAAAATGATTAGAGATATTAGTTTAGGGTCATAGAGCTTGGACCATTATAAGAAATACACAATGTGTGTTTTCATGGGGACTATTCAGCCAGGGTACTGAAAGTGGAATTTGGGGTTAGGCCCAAAAGACTTGGGGATGGATTCGAGGGACACTCGAACATTCCTGCGTATCCCATAAGGATGGCAATAAAGACCACGTAGTTCTAGAAATACCCTTTGTACAAATTTAGTTCGTACATGTGAAGGGTGAAAAGGGACTTTAGTGCAATGATGGTTTAACCCACAATAAAAGGTTTGGGAATTTCCATGTATGCACGTAGTCGTTGAAATGAATCATGATTGAAAATGAATGTAAATAATGATTCCCTCTTAGGTGAGGGTATCAAATAATATTGTAGTTTATTGTCATACTGGACAAAAAGTGTTGTATAGTTTAACGTCGTATATCAAGGACGAAATTGAACCAATGTAAAGATATTGATTATAGGGGTGGTTTCACAAATAAACATCAAATGAGATGGAGGTGAAACGATGTGAATAGATTGGTTTTGGGCATAAACCTTAGGAGGTTGCCTACGTACCCAGCCTAGACGGCAAGGATCAAAGTTTTCATAGTTCAATTAAATAATGAATTGATGATCAAGTTGTTCTTGGGGACAACGACCTAAAAAATGATGTTGTTGGGACTTACAGATGGTTAGTAGCCCAGAGAGATTATTATGGTTGATGTTTTCTCTAAGCTCACGTGAGTCATACTCGGTGTGAGAAACAAGAGGTAACAAAAACCTTAACGATTCACCGTTTAATGTCATGTAGGACATATAAAGGGACTATGCAGTTTAAAGTCTTGCAGTTAGGACTATATGTGCTGCACAGTTTAGTTTCATGTAGCAGGGACAAAGTACAGTTTAATGTCATGTAGGACGTATCAAAGGGATTTCTGTATAGTTTAGCGTCATGTAGTTAGGACGATGGGGACAACACAGATTAATGTCATGTTGCAAAAAAGGGGGACTGTGTAGTTTTAAGTCATGCAGTGAGGAAGAAAGAGTGCACCATTTAATGTTATGTTGGACGTATTAGGGACTTTTTCACAGTTTAACATCATGTTGGATGTATGTGTCAATTGTTTAAGGTCATATGCACAGACCATTGGATATGCAGTTTAACGTCCTGCTGGATGTAAGGGACTTGAAAATAGTTTAGGGTCATATGCATGGACCGTTGCTGTATAGTTTAACATCATATAGCAAAGACGATGAAGGGGACACCGTTTAACGTCATGTTGGACGAATTAGGGGTCTGTGCAGTTTAATGTCATGTAGTGAGGACAAAAGAGTACACCATTTAACGTCATGTTGGATGTATTAGGGTTTTTTTCATAGTTTAACGTCAAGTTAGATGAAAAATGGACGATACAGTATATCGTCATGTTGGACGTAAGTGTCAATAGTTTAAGGTCATATGTATGGACCATGGATGATGCAGTTTAACGTATTTCTGGACGTAAGGGACTTGCAAATAGTTTAGGGTCATATGCATGGACCGTTGGTTATGCAGTTCTACATCTTGTTGGAAGATGGTGCAGTTTAAGGTCATACCAGGCCAATGATGATATATTTTTTGTTTATAAAAAATACTTCATAAAAAATAAGGCATTGGATAGAGTAGTGATGATTTCTCCATCCATCGAGATTAATGTATAAGCTCTATTAGAGTATACCCTATGTATTGAGTAAGGTCCTTCCCATTTTTGCTCAAGCTTGGGAGGTTTCTTTCCTGGTATCATTGGAGTTCTGAGAACTAATACCAATTCTCCCTATGTGAATGTACTAAGATGAACTTTTTTGTTAAAATCTTGTGTCATTCGATTCTGATAGACTTCCATGTGATGTAGTCTGCACAATCTTTTCTCATCTAACCGTTCCAAATCATTCAATCACTTTTGAGATTGTTCATCTATAGATGATTGATCACAAATGGAAACTCTGAGCAAGGGTAGTTGAACTTTAATTGGCAAGACTACTTCTGTTCTATATACCAATGAATGTGGAGTTGATCGCGTTGCAGTGCGGGTGGTAGTCCGATAATCCCATAAATCATGAAAGAGTTTATAGGCACTGACTTCATATCTTTATCCACCATCTTTTGCAGTATATTTGAAAGAGTCTTATTGAAGGATTCTATCTGGCCATTGGCCGCTGCATGATACCGAGGTGAATGGTTGGATTTGATTTTGTATTCTTGATACAATTTCTTCACCTCGGATGAACAGAAGTTAGTGCCAATGTCCGTCAATATGGTATGAGGGACACCAAATCTGGTAATGATGTTAGACTTGATGAAGATAACAATGCATTTAGAACTGAATTCCTTAAGAGGTATTGCCTCAGCCCATTTGGAAAAGAAATCAGTAGCAGTAAGAATATACTTAAACTTCTTGGCCGTAGTTGAAGGATAAGGTCCCATCACATCCATTCCCCATTTGGAAAATGGCCACGAGTATTTAGCTATATGAAGAAACTATGGAGGTTGATGAATGAAGTTGGCATGTACTTGTCATGAATGACACTTCTTTGTGAAATCAACACAACCTTCTATCATTTAAGGCCAAAAGTATCCAAGCCTTCAAATATGATTAGACAGTCTATGTCCAGACTTGTGGGCACCACAGACTCCTGCATTCACTTCTTTCATGACAGCCATTGTCTTTTCACCATCAGTGCATCTGAAGAGAACTCCATCAAAACCATGTTTGTAGAGAATTTTTTCTAGGTGATCTGGGTCATCATAAAGAGTAAAATTGACCACATGTTGCCAGATTTGTTCTTTCTCGGCTCTACCAGGTGGAAGTATTCCATTTTGAAGGTATTCCCTGATAGGTGCCATTCATCCCGTAGTGTGACCATACAGTTCTAGAATGGGACTAATTTCATTAATTTTCTCTGTTCTGATTCAAACATAATGTGAAATTGCACGACGGTGAGCAATACTAATGGTTGTCTCATCCCGATACGGATCTGCCAGAGATGTGGATATATTATCCAGTGCATCAGCATGAGAATTTTGTGATTGTGGGACATAAGAAAATGTTGGTTCCGAAGGGAATTCCTCCATTAATTCTCTGATGTAATCATACAAAGGGATTAGTTCTTATTTTCTGATGGCATAATCCTCATTGACTTGTTTGATTACCAGGTCTGAATCACCTTTCACCTTTAAGCGATTCATTTGTGCTTGAAGTGCCAATTCCAAGCCTGTGATGAGAGCTTGGTATTATGCTTCATTATTGGTACCATCCTCCCAGAATAAGAAGGAATAATGTAACACTTCTTTTTCTGGAGAAATGAGCACAATTCCTAAGCCAACTTTGTTGAATTTTGGATTTTCCATTTTCCTCCCTGTTGGACTTCTACAAGCACCATGAAAATACATTTCCCATGCATGAGGACTTTCTTGAATAGGGAAGATTGCCCCATCATGGAGTTCAATATCTGAAGATGTTTCTTCCACTAAAGGGTGTTCAACTAGGAAATCAGACAGAGCTTGGCCATTTAATTCCTTTTGAGACACAAAATGAATGTCGAATTGCTGTAAAATAACTGCCCACCTTGCCAGACGTCCTGTAAGCATTGGATGCCTAAGGATAAATTTGAGCGGGTTATTGCGAGATACCAATTGGACCTCGTGATGTTGCAGGTAGTGTCTCAACATCTGAACTGCGAAGATTAATGCCAGGCAGCACCTCTCAATACATGAATACCGAGTTTCTGCTTCAAGAATAGTCTGACTGCGGTAGTAGAGGCTTTTTTCATTCCCAACATCATTCTTCTGATTAAGAAAGGAACCCAATGATCGCTCTAGAGTTGTCACATAGAGGATAAGTGGTCTTCCTTCAACAGGTGGCATGAGTATCGATGGACTCAAGAGGTATTTCGTGAGAATATCGAATGCTTATTGACATTCTTCAGTCCACTAGTAAGTGACTCCCTTTTTCATCAATTTGGTGAAGGGTAAACTTTTTCCTGCCAAATTGGCGATGAAACGCCGAATATAGGCTAAGTGTCCTTGAATTCCTCTTAATTCTTTCAAATTTTGAGGAGGTGACATACCAAGGATTGACTTTGACTTCTCAGGATCGACTTCAATACCACGATGGCATACAACCAAGCTGAGAAAATTTTCTGAGGTTAACCCAAAAGCACATTTTAAGGGGTTCATCTTCAAATTATGTTATCGAAACTTGTGGAATATGACTTCCAAATTAGACAAGTGATTAGAAAGTTGTTTTGATTTGACCACCAAATCATCCACATAGAAATTAACAAACTTCCCTAAAAATGGTTTGAAGATACGTTGCATGGCATGATGATATGTTGCACCTGCATTCTTTAAGCCAAAGGGCATTACCTGGTAGTAAAACACACCCTGAGGGGATCTGAATGCTGTGGATTACTCATCTTCTGGGGACATTTGGATTTGATTATATCCATAATAGCCATCCATGAAGGAAAGTGCATGATATCCAGCTGTTGCATCAATTAAAAGTTTTGTAATCGGAATTGGGAAATCATCCTTAGGACAATGCCGATTAAGATCTCTGAAATTGGTGCAAACTCTAATTTGTCTGTTCTTCTTCCCTTCAAGGACAATATTAGCCAACCACTTGGGATATTGAACTTCTCTGATGATGTTAGCTTTTATAAGATTATCCACTTCAGCTTCAATTTTGGAAGCATAAGTTGGGTGTGTTCTTCTTGCGGCTTGATTAAATCCTTGATGTTCTTCTGCTAACCCCAAATGATGAGTAACAACATCAGGATCAAGCCCGGGAATCTCTGTATTGTTAAAAGAATATATATCTTGATTTTTTTCTTTAAAAAGGAAATATACATATCTTTTTCTTCAAGAGTCATGGCCACACTGATTAAAGTGGGGCGTCAATCTTCTTTTGTATCCAGATTTATTTCTATGAGTTCATCCATGGTGGTAGAGATACCCTCTTCAAATGCTGGAGTAGAATCTCTGAGATCTTCCTCTTCTTCTTCAAAATGTGTTACTTCTTCCGTTTCTACATGCATAGTAGATGATGAAGCATAATTTTCATGATCAGAAGAGATGTCAAAATTTGAACATCTTGAAGAAGAATCTTCCATTTCCGACTCGATTGAGGATGAAGGGTCTTCTTTGGGTAATAAAGAGGAGATGATGGATTGAGAATCGACATCATTGTTCACCTCTGATGTTGATATAACTTCTTCTGTCCTGATTGGAGAAGTGTAGACTTGTTGGATTTCAGCAGATGAAATAAATATGTCACCATTTGGGCATTCATCACTGCTTGGAGGATCACCAATTTCTCCTATATTCTCTGACTTGATTGCTGTAATTGACATTATGGATCTTTCCATAAGAGTATTTTGATTTGGGTCTATCCTATCAATATGAATGATAGGCAACACATAATCTGTACTCACATGCCCAAATGGATTTACTGGAATCTTCTCCAAACCATATGCAGCATTAACTTTGGTAATCTCTTTTCAGGTGGATTTATCATTTTCTTTCATGTGATAGAATTCCGCCTCAATTTATTGAGACTCACATGTCTTGAACGTGGCCTTATCACCATAAAATGTCCCAACATGACCATCAAAACAATATTTGAGACATTGATGGTATGATGAAGGGATAGCCGCATATTGATGTAGCTAGGGTCTTCTAAGCAAGATGTTGAAAGCTGAGTCTTGATCAACAACTATGAAATCTGAATTGGATACAAGATCTCCAAACTGAGTTCTGAGTGTAACTTTGCCCAGTGGTTCTTGTTCATTTTTATCACATCCTTTTAACATCATGGTAGAAGGAGATAAATCAAATTCTGTGAGGCCAAATCGACGAAGTGTACGAATAGGAATGTGGTTGACTCCTGGACCATTGTCAATGAATGATCTTAGGACATCTACTCCATTGTCCTTCACAGATAATTACAAAGGTCTAGTATTCCCATTCACAACATCATATTCATCTTTATCTGTAAAAGATATTATTGCATTCTGTAGGATTATTCTCTATGTGAGAGACTTCATCTACAACAATTTCAGTTTCAAACTCATGAGGACTCGACAAAGCCTCGATGAGTGCCTCCCGAAGATCATTTGACAGATTCAAAGAATCCATAATTTCTAATTTGGATGGTACATGGGCCAAGTGTTTCAATACATTATACTTTTGATCCAGAGGTCTGCGTTTCCCAATAGGAACATGTGGTTTAGCAGGTGCGTTGGAAGTAGATGCTTTGGATGTTGATGCATCTTGTTTTTGGATAGGAGTTGGCAATATTCCTTGTTTTGGAATATTATAATGATTAGATCCATTCAATTTCTAAGAAGAAAAATATGGAACCTTCAACCGGTCTTCCATAATAACTGTGGAAGGACTGAATTTCCTATTGGTAGAAGAACTTGCTAGTTCTTGTTGAGCTCGCTGAAGGGCTCTGCCACGAGTTTCTACTCCATACACAGTGCTAGTAGGGGTAGAATTAGAATAGTGGCTCTTGAAAGATCAACGTCTTCCCTTGTATCCTGAGCCTCTAAAACATCCTCTGAATCCTCTGTTTGATATAGTGAATTCAGGCTCATCATAATCAAAACTGCAACTGGCATATCGATCTGTTAATTGAATCATATTAACCGAACCGAAAATTAACTCTTCATTCGATGAAGACTCTTCCTGACTAGACAATATTGGTTGTGCCGTTTGGTGGGGCGGTGCACATGAATTTGAAGTAGATGGAATAAAGTGTTCCAGAGTCAAATTCAACATAGGCTTTGACACATACTCATGTTCTTCAGATTCATTTTCTTTCATGGAATCTTGCCGTTTCTTTGAGGATTTTCCCTCTGATGAAGAGAGTTTTGATGTGGCATTCATGGTAGAAGGCACAATTGGTTTCTTCAATTGCATTCGCAAAATAGGATGAGTTCGGTTGATCATCATTCTGACCATCCAATCATCATATTTTTGTGAATTTGGGCTTTTGAATTCTTGCCACTCGCCTTCCTCCTCTGGAACTGTAGTAGTAACACATGCTAGTTGGGCTAAAGAGTCATTCAGTTTGACTTTTCCCGAGTCGACCATCTTTTGCAGGAGGTCTTTGAAGAAAAAACACTCCTGGATAGGATGTCCTAACATCTGATGAAAGGGGAAATAATTGGTATGGTCTTCATATCCTTCCTTGTTTGGCCTTTTGGGCCTTGGCAACTGAACCAAATTATTTTCCAGAGCCGAAATGAAGTAACCAGGAACTTTTTCATTTCGGAAAGAGAAAGTTTTTCTTTTCAGATCCTCAAATTGCTTTCATCTTTGACCTCTTTGATCATCTTGATGAAATGGATTTTGTTTTTGGCGCTCAGGATGTGGATTACTTCGATAAGATGAAGGTTTTGAAGTAGAAGCAGGTACAAGTGCTTGTTTAAGCATAACTGTAGCAGTTTCTACTTTACCCATTTTCCTTCCTGGAGCTGATGGAATTACACGAGATTTAGCATTACTCTGTATAAGAGAATCTTCAATATGTTGAGCGATTGAAGTAAGGTCTCAAAACCCTCCTATTTATTTCACAAGTATCAACGGCGTGCGTAATTAGTCATGTAGATTTGCCACAAATATTGGCAACAATTCCAATTGAGGGAGTGCTAAGCTTAGGGAATATGTTAATCCCTTCCAGCGAGCAATGATATCAAAGAATCTTTCATTCTAACTTTTCATACATTTTTAAGATCAAAAAAAGTTTTATTTGGAAACGTTGAACTGAATTGAAGAAGAAATCGTTGACGGAGATCTTCCCATCCGGTAATTGGTCGAGATTTCAAGCTTGTATACCAGAAAAAAGTTGGTCCTTGCAAGGTTCGCACGAATCGTCTGAGTTTCACCGCTTCTTTCTGCTCCGGAGTTCCCATCATAGGATTACAACAAGACATGTAATGCGTCGAATGTTGTTCAGGGTCGCCCGATCCATTGAAAATAGGAAATACTGGGTTCCAAAAATTTGAGGGGGTGAGATTGAATATACACATCCATGGTAAGAATTCTTTTCCGGTTGAACCTACGCACGCATTCCCTCCATAGCTTCCAACCAAGATATTAATGACTCAATAGTAGTTATTAACTTTTGAGAAACATCCTGTTGAGCTTAAATCTGAACATGTGCACTGACTGGAGCTTGGACAGATGTGGTGGCTGGTACTGCAACCGATGACAGAACTGCTAATTGTTGTTGCACAAGACCTGTAGGATTAGACCTATGAGGGTGTACTCATAAAGGATCATATTCTTGATCCATCTCAGTTACTGCAACACACTCCCTTGGCTGACTGACTCCAACACAATTAGGAGGAAGACTACCCTAAAGTAGTTATGCGTTCATCCTCCTCAATTCCTTCATTTCTTCCTCCTATTGCGCAAATCTTTTCTCTAGTGAGAGAGATTGGCCTTCTCCGGAAAGAGTATATGTAACCTAATTCTTTCCCTTCCACTTGTTTGATCCCTTTCGGAGAGGGGGAAGCGGGTTATTTGAAGGAACACCCAGATTTTGGGTAGATATTTGATTTCGTGTACGCACACCTTCTTCATTTGTGTTTGTACGTACAACTTCCTGAGTAGGAACCTCTTCATCTGAGTCCCCTGAGTGAGCCTCATCTGGTGGATCAGCAACAATGGCATTGATGATATTAATTGATTAATAACGCATTGCATCCCTTATATCAGCATTTCTGTGATATTGTCTTCTTTCATGTCTTCGATGAGACATTGCCTTTTGTTGATTCAATCCCTTATGAACTTCTTTTTGAACCGTAATTTGGAGGGATTATTATGATAATTTGGTTCTTCGTTCCTCTTGAGGATTCATTCCCAATTGAGAGAAGATCGAATTTCACTGAGGAGGGGATTGATGATTTGAAAAACTCTCTAGTCCGGTGGACTGACGCTATTCCTACTATCTTTTCTCAACTACTCGAATCCTATTTGTTGATTCTGAGGGTTGGATTAAAAGAGTCCCCAGTCTGGCAAGGTGGGGTGGCTCTTGACATGCTATGTGTGAGACTTTCTTAAATGCTCTCCTGATCTTGCGGACCTTAGTTCGGAAATTAGCTGGATTCATCAACCTGTATCCACTTTTATCACCCGGCTCGAAAGACCATTTGTTGATTTATCACACTTCTGTCACTTGATGATGTTCTTTATCCATATGAGAGGCATGTTCAATATTGTCATTTGCTTGATGCAGTAGTAATTCAACAACTTGTTCTCTATATTCTTGATTTTGAGAGGAACTAGTTGATGCATGTTCTTGGGAATGATTTTGATTACAAACAAAACCCATTGATTATGGTTGGCCACGGGCAATAACATTGCATGAGACCATTTTCGGCGGTCCTTTCTAACTGGAGAGCACAGTGAAATGTAGTTCTCCATAAACACCTCATACTCTAACATGAATACCAGATGTGGCATTGGAAATTAACTGGCGCAATCTTCTTATTGCGCCATGGCATGACTGGTAAAGGGCTCTCTGCTGCATTTCAGCCTTCACATATCGAGATACTGATAAGGATTTCAAGTCAATTTGATGTTGTAACAATTCTATTATCATAACATGATTTTCATATTCATCATAAGATAATAATTTTTTTTCAACTGACAAAGAGTTTTCCATATGTTGAGACGAATATCATGAATTCCATCTTCCATAAACATCTCTGGAATGTTATATTGAGAGTTAGCCAAAGGCCAAAACATGACTGGCACATCACCTTTTGGCAGTTGTTTTCTCATGTTCATCATTTCCTCTTTATTATTCAATAAAGATTCTTCTACTGATTTGACCAGAGCTGGTGCTTTGTTGTTTCTTCATCAGATTCAACAAGATTGGTAGAGAAATCACTTATTAAACTAGAAGATGCATGACATAGGTGTGGTTCATAGAATGACCTACACCCTGGGATATCTTCCGATTGAGAAAGTATTTCACCTATTAGTGATAAATCATTAGACATGACTGGTTTCGTATTTGAAAGTGCCTCAAGATAAGAGGGATTTCTCGGCACTACATAGTCCACTAGAGCATTTTCCGGGCAATGTGCATCACTACTACGGAGAGGACTTTCACAGCAAAAATCATCATCATGGGGAGGACCACCATGATGGGTTACAACAAAAGATGAGTTCTCTTTCTCCTTGGTCTTCTGACCACACAGAGAGTTCTTGTGGCTCTCATATGAAGATGAGACTTTGAGATCGACCGCATTTTCATGAAGCAAGCCATCATGAAGAAGTTTCTGTTGAAGACTATGACAACCCTGCTTTTTATTACAACTTAAACATGCTTTATTACATAAAACTTCACTTGATACAACAAAGAAGATCGAGAGGTTTAGTGTCTTTGGGGCTTAGGATCATTACATAAAAACTTTAAACATGAAATAAAACATCCTTATTGAAAACTTCCTTTACATGACCACTACATTCCTTCGTACTTAGCATTGCATGGGATAACCTGAGGACATGCATAAGAAAAGGGTGAGCTATAAAGCCCAGTAAGGGAGTACACATTGAATAACATGAGGAGTACAATACATGTTAGGCAATAGGCATATCAATAGAGAATAAAAGATACATGAACATAAAGGCATGATAAAGCATGATAATCATAACATGGAAATGTGGCAACAACACTTAACATTGAATTAGCATGAGCCAAGGCTCATTGCACATGGAGCATGAGTAAACCCTCATTGCACTTGAAGCACGAGTAAACCCTCTTTGCAATTGAATTAGCATGATTCAAAACTCATTGCACATGAAGTATCATGATACTATACTTTACCCAATGCATTGGAGCGCTATCAGGGCGCACCCTTCTTAAACATTTCATTTCATGCATAAGTGTGCCACATGGATCATAAAACATGGATTCATAATACATAATCATTTATTCCACGATAAAGTAATGTGGAATTCATACATGAAACTTTACAATCAATAAGTAAATGTGCATAAAGGTGAATACCCTTGATGGAGAAATGGGCATGGTATTCACTACACAATGATATTGGCTTAGAAAATCGGTGTGATTTCGGCAGCGTAACGGCGTGACATAAGAATTCATAAAAAAGTCTGATGTGTGAGAAAGGGGTTCCTCATCATATTTAGATGTAATGGACAGTAAGAAGTTCATATAGATACATGTCCCAACAATTGAAAACGAATTTATATTCATGATACAAAAGTATTGCTTGAATATAAAAGAGGAGAAAAAGGTTCCTTTCGGAATTTCGGCATAGTAACGGGTGTACATGGGAGGCATTTAATGAGAGAGAAAGGGGTCTCCCATCATTCAAACAATAAGAGGGCAGTATGGGAGAGGTGAGAAACCATACCCCAACATTCATAAATGAAATTAAAAGGGCAATACAACTTAAAGAAAAAAAATTGACAAAAATGAGAAAGGAAGAAAAACCCTTACTTGGAAGTGTGCTTCCAAAGGCTAGAGAGAGGATTGTGAGAGGCTTCTTGGGAGCTTGGGGCACCTTGAGAGGATTCTAGAGAGAGTAGGGCAGAGGTTGGACGAACTTAAAGGGCTTTGAGTGAGGAGGAAGTGGGAGCTTGGGTGGGTTTATATAGGAAAGGTGAGAGATTTCTTTATTATTTAGGTTTGGGACCCCTAATATTAAAATAATCCAAACCACAAACCATCCCATGGTATTTGCCCTTGGTTTCTGGAAAGGGAAAGAGGAAAAAAATATTTTACAAGTCCAAGGTCCGAACTTATTAAAAAATTAGGGTTTCTTATGTGGAGGTGAGTCACACTCCCATGGAAATTAATTTAAAAAGGCAAAGTGTTGAATAAGTATTGAGGTCTCCATTAATGCTTTGAAAAGTAAGTCAAACAAACCCAAAACCTCATTATTTTAATGATAAAACACATATTGGACGAACATAAGGATTATGGTATTTTATTACATCACCATTTGGTCATTATGATGTCATAAAACACATTATATATTTAAATGGTATTTAATTTTTACCCAAAAATTTGACTGTCTCAGAAAATTATGAAAAATTCACCGTTGGATAATTTCGACGTCCTGATTCCAAAAATAATATTTATTTTATCTAAATAATTTTCTAAATATGTTAATTTTCACTTTTAAAATAAAAACCGACTTTTTTAAAAAATTCACGGGTTTTGACAGAAATGGCTTTCAAACCTTAATAAAAATTTTAATTGCATTCATAAAATTATAAGATCATTTATATTTAATAAAAATTAATTTAATATTAATAATAAAATTTTATTAAATTATTATTTAATTCAAAAATCCTTTAATTTCATAAAATATAATTCTTAATTAAATAATAACTAAAAACATCATTTGTACTTTAAAAACTAATTAGAATGCATCAAAAATGACTAGAAATTATATTCATTATTATATACAAAAATAATGTACATTAACATGGTTCTACTTATTTGTTACATAACCCCTTAAAATAGTCGCAGAAGACCTAAGGGTAAGGTGTGCGATGGTGACAGACTCTTGGGGTTGCTCGGATAACATCGCTCGAGTGGTAATCTCTATGAACTTCCATTTTTCCCGTAGACGATCACGTTCGAGCTTGACTTGATGAATCTCAGCTTGGGCTTGGTCAAGGGAAAAGCCCAAAGACGCCACCTCTTTTCCGAGCTCCGACAAATGGGCTTCGTAAGGGGCGATTCTACTGGATGAGGCCATCGCTTCCTTTGTCTGAGTAAAAAATTGGTTCGTTAAAGCCTTGTATTTAAACTACCCAGATGATCACTGTTCAACGACTATAAAAGTAACGGTCACAAATCTTAACGTTAAACTAAAGTAGTTGACATCTTATAAAAAAACATTTTTCATAAAGAAACATTTAACTAGATCAAGAGGGATTTTTCATTTATGAAACTTTGGGTCGTTACAACATTCCCCCCTTAAGAAATTTCGCCCTCGAAGTTTTCCTTTTCCCACACTAAAACAAATGTGGGTAACTTAGCTTCATCATATCCTCCGACTCCCAAGTTTCTTCTTCAAAATTGTGGTTTCTCCACAACACCTTGACGAGGGGCATTGTCTTATTTCGTAGAACTTTTTCTCTACGATCCAAGATCATCACTGGTTGCTCCTCATAAGAAAGATCGTCTTCTAATTGTACCACCTCAGAAGAGAGTACATGTGAAGGGTCTGGTATGTACTTCCTTAAGAGGGATACATGGAAGACATCATGCACCTTGGCCATAGTAGGTGGAAGTGCTAGTCGATAGGCCACAGCCCCAACACGGTCAAGATTCTCGAAGGGGCCGATGTACCATGGACTTAACTTCCCTTTCTTTCCAAACCTCATGACCTTCTTCCACGGAGATATGCGTAAAAACACCATGTCTCCGGATTTAAACTCAAGGTCTCGTCGACGATTATCTGCATAACGCTTCTGTCGACTTTGGGCTGCCTTGATATGCTGCTGAATGTTTTTCACCTTCTCCACCATTTCTTCGACCATTTCTGGTCCAAGCAGCTTACGTTCACCGACCTCATCCCAACATGCCGGTGTTCTACACCTTTTCCCAAACAGGGCTTCATATGGTGCCATTTGGATGCTCGAGTGGAAACTATTATTATAAGAGAACTCAACTAGAGGAATATGTTGATCCCATCCTCCTTTAAAGTCCATTGAGCACGCTCTCAACATATCCTCAAGTGTTTGGATAGTCCGCTCGGATTGGCCATCAGTTTGAGGATGATAGGCCGTACTGAAGTTCAGTTCAGTATTCAGAGCATGTTGAAGTCTCTTCCAAAACTTAGAGGTAAATCTTGGATCTCGGTCAGACACAATAGATAGTGGTACTCCATGAAACCGTACCACTTCCCTGATATATATCTGTGCCAGTTGATCCAAAGAGAAATCCTCTCGAATAGCAATGAAGTCTGCAGTCATTGTAAGACGATCCACAATAACCCAGATTGCATTGTTGCTTTTGGATGTCCTTGGAAGTCCAGTGACGAAGTCCATGGTTATGTTCTCCCATTTCCATTCTGGTATGGGCAATGGTTGCATCATCCCCTTAGACTTCTGACTCTCTGCCTTCACTTGCTGACAAACCAGGCACTTTGATGTATAATCGGCGATCTCCTTCTTCATATTATCCCACCAAAAGTTTTCTCGGAGATCTCGATACATCTTTGTGCTCCCTGGGTGAATAGAGAAATTTGAACTATGTGCATCATCCAAAAGTTCCTTCTTCAGCTCTGAACTTGATGGGACACATAGTCTTTTCCCAAACCGCACAATTCCTTCTTCATTAACATTAAACTCTGAGGATTTTCCCTTTTTGATAGCTTCCACTTTTTCTTGGATTCTCACATCATCCTTTTGAGCATCCTTTAACCTTTCCAAAAGAGATGGTTGAGCAATCATTTGTGAAAGGATTGATGATGTTCCCTTCTTTATGATTCCCACGTCCATCTTCATCAAGTCTAAGAAGATTGGATCCTTCTCAATTCTCATCATTGATAGAATTGCTGGATCCTTTATACTTAGGGCATCCGCCACCTTGTTCGCCTTCCCAGGGTGGTAATGTATTGAACAGTCATAATCCTTTATGAGCTCTATCCATCTTCTCTGGCGCATATTAAGCTCTTTCTGTGTGAATATATATTTAAGACTCTTGTGGTCAGTATATATCTCACATTTCTCTCCATAGAGATAATGCCGCCAGATTTTCAAGGCAAAGATCACCGCCGCCAACTCCAGATCATGCGTTGGATAGTTTCTCTCATGGATTTTCAACTGTCTTGAGGCATAGGATATCACTTTATCATTTTGCATCAGCACACATCCTAAGCCCTTCTTTGAAGCATCACTGAATACCACAAAAAGCTCCCCACTTGTGGGTAAAGTGAGCACAGGTGCAGTGATAAGCCTCCTTTTCAACTCCTTGAAGCTTTCTTCGCATTCATCACTCCAAGCAAACTTTACTCCCTTTCGAGTTAGCTTGGTAAGAGGGTTGGACAATTGTGATAAGTTTCTCACAAATCGTCGATAATATCCAGCTAACCCCAAGAAGCTACGGATATCACTTACCGATGTTGGCCTCGGCCATCCCTCAATTGCATCTGTTTTGGAGGGGTCCACAGATATCCCATTGCTTGTGATGATATGGCCCAAGAATGAGACCTCCTTCAACCAGAACTCACACTTGTTGTACTTGGCATAGAGCTTTTCCTTGCGCAAAGTCTCCAGTACAGTTCTTAAATGCTCCTCATGGTCCTCCTTGGTTTTGGAGAATATTAGAATATCATCTATAAAGACTACCACAAATTTATCTAGGTAATCTCTAAAGACTCTATTCATCAAGTCCATGAATATTTCTGGAGCATTGGTGAGTCCAAAAGGCATTACTATGAATTCATAGTGCCCGTACCTTGTACGAAAAGCAGTCTTGGGGATATCTTCCTTCTTCACCCTTACTTGATAATATCCCGACCGCAAGTCGACCTTGGAGAAGTATTGTGATCCACGCAGCTGATCAAACAAGTCATCGATTCTTGGGAGAGGATACTTGTTCTTTATCGTGATTTTGTTAAGTTCACGATAATCGATGCAAAGCCGCATTGACCCATCCTTCTTCTTGACGAAGAGGACTGGTGCACCCCATGGTGATGCACTTGGGCGTATAAACCCTTTATCCAGATTCTCATGTAGTTGTTTCTTCAGTTCTTCAAGCTCAACCACAGCCATTCTATATGGAGTCTTGGATATTGGTAGCGCCCCAGGTATAAGTTCAATTGAGAACTCAACATCTCTTCTTGGAGGAAGACCAGGATGTTCCTCGGGAAATACTTCAGCAAATTCCCTCACAATAGGCATTTCTTCAAGGGTGGTTTCTTCCTTGAACTCAATCATCTGAGCCAGATATGCGTGCTCATAAGGCAGTAATATCCATGCTTGAGATGATGGAGCTAAAGGAGATTCATCTTCCTCCTGACACTTGTAAAGAATCGTGGGTCGATTCTCCATATGGAGTGTGATTTCCCTCTCCTGACAATTTATGTTGGCTCTATATAAGGAAAGCCAATCCATGCCAAGAATTGCATCAATTTCCACCAAAGGGAGTATGAAGAGGTTCTCCGGGAAATTCAATCCACAGATTATAACAGGGGAGGACTTATACTCATGGGATGCAATGATTGCCCCATTTTCCGTACTCACCGACATCTTTACTTCCATGATTTTTGGTGGTGCAGGGATTGTTCTACTAAACTTTTGAGATATAAAAGAATGCGTAGAACCTGAATCAAAAAGTACGTTCGCTATTCTTGAATGAATAACTAGCGTACCTGTCACCACTTCGTTGTCGGGGTTCACTTCGGCAGAAGTGATGGCAAAAGCTCTTCCTTGCTATCTTGGAGGTTGTTGATTGCCTCCGATAACCCTTGGATTAGGGCACTGATTCGCAAAATGACCCGGTTCTTTGCATTTGAAGCATTGAACAACGCGTTGAGGTTCGAACGGAGCGTTCCTCCCATCCGTCGCAGCCGTGGGTCCTTCTTGCTGACAGTTAACAGCTAGGTGCCCTTCTCTTCCACACTTGAAGCATTTTCTTGTCCCCCTAAGACAATTTCCAGGGTGCTTCTTTCCACACTTTTGGCAAGTGGGGTGCTGGAATTTCTTAGCGTCGTTGGATTTATCCATCGGACCACCAGCATTGAAGTCCACCTTCCGCTTCTTGTCCCCATGATACCCCCGTGATTCTCCGATCTCCATTTCAACCATGAGGGCACATCGGACAATTTCCTCATAGCTGTCGAAGTCACGGATCGCTAATGCTTTCCGCAAGCTAGGCTTCAGCCCACCAAAGAAGCGGTCAACCTTGCATTCAGGGGTAACGACAAAGCCGGAAGCATATCGTGCAAGCCTTGTGAATTTTGCCTCGTACGCTCCCACAGATTCCTCATCTTTCTGCTTCAGGGAAAGGAAGTCCCTTTCCATCTTAAGACGGAGGGTGCGTGGAAAATATTTATCGAAAAAAATCTTCCGGAATACCATCCATTCCAAAGCCTCGATCTCCTCCTCAGGCTTTGTATTTTTGATCAACGTCCACCATTGATCAGCTTCACCCTCCATACGAGAAGCCACCAGGAGAACCTTCTCTTTTTCAGAGCATTGGAGGATGGAGAATATCTTTTCAATGGAGTTGATCCATTGTTCAGCAATCATGGGATCGGATGATCCACTAAAAGTATGAGGCCTTTGTCTCATGAAGCTTTCAATAGCGACTTGTTCTTTCTTAGGGGGGGTTGAACGTTCCCCTTGACCAGTGTTTCTATTCAAAACTTGAGTTAGCTGAGAGAGAAGCGTGACAAAGTTCGCGATTCCCGCTCCCATTGGATTGGGCATCTCATAAGTACAATCATCACACTGATCTTCACAACGGTTGTTAGCCCGAGTTCTCCTATTACCGGCCATTGGCTGGAATAAAAGGAAAGTTAGGGGTAACACATAAAGGGTAATCCAAAGACAAAAGTTGATGACTTATAAATAAACTTTAATCTCTTTAATGAATGAGTCTATAAGATTCAATCCAGGCTTTTCTTGATCTTCCTTCTAACATATATCCTTAGGGGCATTTTTCCCTTAATAAGGGTTCATACTAAGATTCTGAATTTATCAAAACATATCCCCCAGGAGTTTCATAACCAAGAGTGCAGCAAGGCCCGTTGTCGTGCACCAGTTCCCGTTCGAGTCTAGCTCAAAGCAGTGTTTTCGGGTTTTACCCCTAGGATACATCTGTGCCAGAGCCGCCTCTACCTGCTCGTATCCAGACAGGGATGTATTTGTTTGATAAACCACTTAGTATTTAGCAAAACTTAGGGATGTTTTTATTATGATTAGTCTTGTATCTAAGGCTTTACTAGGGTTTCCTAATCCCAAAAATAACTAAACCTATCCTTTGATACCAACTATGACAACCCTGCTTTTTATTACAACTTAAACATGCTTTATTACATAAAACTTCACTTGATACAACAAAGAAGATCGAGAGGTTTAGTGTCTTTGGGGCTTAGGATCATTACATAAAAAATTTAAACTTGAAATAAAACATCCTTATTGAAAACTTCCTTTACATGACCACTACATTCCTTCGTACTTAGCATTGCATGGGATAACCTGAGGACATGCATAAGAAAAGGGTGAGCTATAAAGCCCAGTAAGGGAGTACACATTGAATAACATGAGGAGTACAATAAATGTTAGGCAATAGGAAAATCAATAGAGAATAAAAGATACATGAACATAAATGCATGATAAATCATGATAATCATAACATGGAAATGTGGCAACAACACTTAACATTGAATTAGCATGAGCCAATGCTCATTGCACATGGAGCACGAGTAAACCCTCATTGCACTTGAAGCACGAGCAAACCCTCGTTGCACTTGAATTAGCATGAGTCAACACTCATTTCACATGAAGTATCATGATACTATACTTTACCCAATGCATTGGAGCGCTATCAGGGCGCACCCTTCTTAAACATTTCATTTCATGCATAAGTGTGCCACATGGATCATAAAACATGGATTCATAATACATAATCATTTATTCCACGATAAAGGAATGTGGAATTCATACATGAAACTTTACAATCAATAAGTAAATTTGCATAAAGGTGAATACCCTTGATGGAGAAATGGGCATGGTATTCACTACACAATGATATTGGCTTAGAAAATCGGTGTGATTTCGGCAGCATAACGGCGTGACATAAGAATTCATAAAAAAGTCTGATGAGAGAGAAAGGGGTTCCTCATCATATTTACATGTAATGGAAAGTAAGAAGGTCATATAGATACATGTCCCAACAATTGAAAAGAAATTTAGATTCATGATACAAAATTATTGCTTGAATATAAAAGAGGAGAAAAAGGTTCTTTTCGGAATTTCGGCATAGTAACGGGTGTACATGGGAGGCATTTAATGAGAGAGAAAGGGGTCTCCCGTCATTCAATCAATAAGAGGGCAGTATGGGAGAGGTGTGAAACCATACCCCCACATTCATAAATGAAATTAAAAGGGCAATACAACTTAAAGAAAACAAATTGACAAAAATGAGAAAGGAAGAAAAACCCTTACTTGGAAGTGTGCTTCCAAAGGCTAGAGAGAGGCTTGTGAGAGGATTCTTGGGAGCTTGGGGCACCTTGAGAGGATTCTAGAGAGAGTAGGGCAGAGGTTGGACGAACTTAAAGGGCTTTGAGTGAGGAGGAAGTGGGAGCTTGGGTGGGTTTATATAGGAAAGGTGAGAGATTTGTTTACTATTTAGGTTTGGGACCCCTAATATTAAAATAATCCAAACCACAAACCATCCCATGGTATTTGCCCATGGTTTCTGGAAAAGGAAAGAGGAAAAAAATATTTTACATGTCCAAGGTCCGAACTTATTAAAAAATTAGGGTTTCTTATGTGGAGGTGAGTCACACTCCCATGGAAATTAATTTAAAAAGGCAAAGTGTTGAATAAGTATTGAGGTCTCCATTAATGCTTTGAAAAGTAAGTCAAACAAACCCAAAACCTCATTATTTTAATGATAAAACACATATTGGCCGAACATAAGGATTATGGTATTTTATTACATCACCATTTGGTCATTATGATGTCATAAAACACATTATATATTTAAATGGTATTTAATTTTTACCCAAAAATTTGACTATCTCAGAAAATTATGAAAAATTCACCGTTGGATAATTTCGACGTCCTGATTCCAAAAATAATATTTATTTTATCTAAATAATTTTCTAAATATGTTAATTTTCACTTTTAAAATAAAAACCGACATTTTTAAAAAATTCACGGGTTTTGACAGAAATGGCTTTCAAACCTTAATAAAAATTTTAATTGCATTCATAAAATTATAAGATCATTTCTATTTAATAAAAATTAATTTAATATTAATACTATTATTTTATTAAATTATTATTTAATTCAAAAATCCTTTAATTTAATAAAATATAATTCTTAATTAAATAATAACTAAAAACATCATTTGTACTTTAAAAACTAATTACAATGCATCAAAAATGACTAGAAATTATATTCATTATTATATACAAAAATAATGTACATGAACATGGTGCTACTTATTTGTTACATAACCCCTTAAAATAGTCGCATAAGACCTAAGGGTAAGGTGTGCGATGGTGACAGACTCTTGGGGTTGCTCGGATAACATTCGCTCGAGTGGTAATCTCTATGAACTTCCATTTTTCCCGTAGACGATCACGTTCGAGCTTGACTTGATGAAGCTCATCTTGGGCTTGGTCAAGGGCAAAGCCCAATGACGCCACCTCTTTTCCGAGCTCCGACAAATGGGCTTCGTAAGGGGCGATTCTACTGGATGAGGCCATCGCTTCCTTTGTCTGAGTAGAAAATTGGTTCGTTAAAGCCTTATATTTAAACTACCCAGATGATCACTGTTCAACGGCTATAAAAGTAACGGTCACAAATCTTAACGTTAAAATAAAGAAGTTGACATCTTATAAAAAAACATTTTTCATAAAGAAACATTTAACTAGATCAAGAGGGATTTTCCATTTATGAAACTTTGGGTCGTTACAACATTCCCCCCTTAAGAAATTTCGCCCTCGAAATTTTCCTTTTCCCACACTAAAACAAATGTGGGTAACTTAGCTTCATCATATCCTCGGACTCCCAAGTTGCTTCTTCAAACTTGTGGTTTATCCACAACACCTTGACGAGGGGCATTGTCTTATTTCGTAGAACTTTTTCTCTACGATCCAAGATCATCTCTGGTTGCTCCTCATAAGAAAGATCATCTTCTAATTGTACCACCTCAGAAGAGAGTACATGTGAAGGGTCTGGTATGTACTTCCTTAAGAGGGATACATGGAAGACATCATGCACCTTGGCCATAGTAGGTGGAAGTGCTAGTCGATAGGCCACAGCCCCAACACGATCAAGAATCTCGAAGGGGCCGATGTACCTTGGACTTAACTTCCCTTTCTTTCCAAACCTCATGACCTTCTTCCACGGAGATATGCGTAAAAACACCATGTCTCCGACTTTAAACTCAAGGTCTCGTCGACGATTATCTGCATAACTCTTTTGTCGACTTTGGGCTGCCTTGATATGCTGCTGAATGGTTTTCACCTTCTCCACCATTTCTTCGACCATTTCTGGTCCAAGCAGCTTACGTTCACCAACCTCATCCCAACATGCCGGTGTTCTACACCTTTTCCCATACAGGGCTTCATATGGTGCCATTTGGATGCTCGAGTGGAAACTATTATTATAAGAGAACTCAACTAGAGGAAGATGATGATCCCATCCTCCTTTAAAGTCCATTGAGCACGCTCTCAACATATCCTCAAGTGTTTGGATAGTCCGCTCGGATTGGCCATCAGTTTGAGGATGATAGGCCGTACTGAAGTTCAGTTCAGTATTCAGAGCATGTTGAAGACTCTTCCAAAACATAGAGGTAAATCTTGGATCTCGGTCAGACACAATAGATAGTGGTACTCCATGCAACCGTACCACTTCCCTGATATATATCCATGCCAGTTGATCCAAAGAGAAATCCTCTCGAATAGCAATGAAGTGTGAAGTCTTTGTAAGACGATCCATAATAACCCAGATTGCATTGTTTCTTTTGGATGTCATTGGAAGTCCAGTGACGAAGTCCATGGTGATGTTCTCCCATTTCCATTCTGGTATGGGCAATGGTTGCATCATCCCCTTAGACTTCTGCCTCTCTGCCTTCACTTGCTGACAAACCAGGCACTTTGATGTATATTCGGCGATCTCCTTCTTCATATTATCCCACCAAAAGTTTTCTTGGAGATACATCTTTGTGCTCCATGGGTGAATAGAGAAATTTGAACTATGTGCATCATCCAAAAGTTCCTTCTTCAGCTCTGAACTTGATGGGACACATAGTCTTTTCCCAAACCGCACAATTCCTTCTTCATTAACATTAAACTCTGAGGATTTTCCCTTTTTGATAGCTTCCACTTTTTTTGGATTCTCGCATCATCCTTTTGATCATCCTTTAACCTTTCCAAAAGAGATGGTTGAGCAATCATTTGTGAAAGGATTGATGATGTTCCCTTCTTTATGATTCCCACGTCCATCTTCATCAAGTCTAAGAAGATTGGATCCTTCTCAATTCTCATCATTGATAGAATTGCTGGATCCTTTCTACTTAGGGCATCCGCCACCTTGTTCGCCTTCCCAGGGTGGTAATGTATTGAATAGTCATAATCCTTTATGAGCTCTATCCATCTTCTCTGGCGCATATTAAGCTCTTTCTGTGTGAATATATATTTAAGACTCTTGTGGTCAGTATATATCTCACATTTCTCTCCATAGAGATAATGCCGCCATATTTTCAAGGCAAAGATCACCGCCGCCAACTCCAGATCATGCGTTGGATAGTTTCGCTCATGGATTTCCAACTATCTTGAGGCATAGGATATCACTTTATCATTCTGCATCAGCACACATCCTAATCCCTTCTTTGAAGCATCACTGAATACCATAAAAAGCTCCCCACTTGTGGGTAAAGTGAGCACAGGTGCAGTGATAAGCCTCCTTTTCAACTCCTTGAAGCTTTCTTCGCATTCATCACTCCAAGAAAACTTTACTCCCTTTCGAGTTAGCTTGGTAAGAGGGTTGGACAATCGTGAGAAGTTTCTCACAAATCGTCGATAATATCCAGCTAACCCCAAGAAGCTATGGATATCAGTTACCGATGTTGGCCTCGGTCATCCCTCAATTGCATCTGTTTTGGAGGGGTCCACAGATATCCCATTGCTTGTGATGATATGGCCCAAGAATGAGACCTCCTTCAATCAGAACTCACACTTGCTGTACTTGGCATAGAGCTTCTCCTTGCGCAAAGTCTCCAGTACAGTTCTTAAAAGCTCCTCATGGTCCTCCTTGGTTTTGGAGTATATTAGAATATCATCTATAAATACTACCACAAATTTATATAGGTAATATCTAAAGACTCTATTCATAAAGTCCATGAATATTGCTGGAGCATTGGTGAGTCCAAAAGGCATTACTATGAATTCATAGTGCCCGTACCTTGTACGAAAAGCAGTCTTGGGGATATCTTCCTTCTTCACCCTTACTTGATAATATCCCGACCGCAAGTCGACCTTGGAGAAGTATTGTGCTCCACGCAGCTGATCAAACAAGTCATCGATTCTTGGGAGAGGATACTTGTTCTTTATCGTGATTTTGTTAAGTTCACGATAATTGATGCAAAGCCGCATTGACCCATCCTTCTTCTTGACGAAGAGGACTGGTGCACCCCATGGTGATGCACTTGGGCGTATAAACCCTTTATCCAGATTCTCCTGTAGTTGTTTCTTCAGTTCTTCAAGCTCAACCACAGCCATTCTATATGGAGTCTTGGATATTGGTAGCGCCCTAGGTATATGTTCAATTGAGAACTCAACATCTCTTCTTGGAGGAAGACCAGGAAGTTCCTCGGGAAATACTTCAGTGAATTCCCTCACAATAGGGATTTCTTCAAGGGTGGTTTCTTCCTTGGACTCAATCATATGAGCCAGATATGCGTGCTCATAAGGCAGTAATATCCATGCTTGAGATGATGGAGCTAAAGTAGATTCATCTTCCTCTTGACACTTGTAAAGAATCGGGGGTCGATTCTCCATATGGAGTGTGATTTCCCTCTCCCGACAATTTATGTTGGCTCTATATAAGGAAAGCCAATCCATTCCAAGAATTGCATCAAATTCCACCAAAGGGAGTATGAAGAGGTTCGCCGGGAAATTGAATCCACAGATTATAACAGGGGAGGACTTATACTCATGGGATGTAATGATTGCCCCATTTTCCGTACTCACCGACATCTTTACTTCCATGATTTGTGGTGGTGCAGGGATTGTTCTACTAAACTTTTGAGATATAAAAGAATGCGTAGAACCTGAATCAAAAAGTACGTTCGCTATTCTTGAATGAATAACTAGCGTACCTGTCACAACTTCGTTGTCGGGGTTCACTTCGGCAGAAGTGATGGAAAAAGCTCTTCCTTGCTGTCTTGGAGGTTGTTGATTGCCTCCGATAACCCTTGGATTAGGGCACTCATTCGCAAAATGACCCTGTTCTTTGCATTTGAAGCATTGAACAACGCGTTGAGGTTCGAACGGAGCGTTCCTCCCCTCCGTCGCAGCCGCGGGTCCTTCTTGCTGACAGTTAACAGCTAGGTGCCCTTCTCTTCCACACATGAAGCATTTTCTTGTCCCCCTAAGGCAATTTCCAGGGTGCTTCTTTCCACACTTTTGGCAAGTGGGGTGCTGGAATTTCTTAGCGCCGTTGGATTTATCCATCGGACCACCAGCATTGAAGTCCACCTTCCACTTCTTGTCGCCATGATACCCCTGTGATTCTCCGATCTCCATTTCAACCTTGAGGGCACATCGGAAAATTTCCTCATAGCTGTCGAAGTCACGGATCGCTAATGCTTTCCGCAAGCTAGGCTTCAGCCCACAAAAGAAGCGGTCAACCTTGTATTCGGGGGTAACGACAAAGACGGAAGCGTATCGTGCAAGCCTTGTGAAGTTTGCCTCGTACGCTCCCATATATTCCTCATCTTTCTGCTTGAGGGAAAGGAAGTCCCTTTCCAACTTAAGACGGAGGGTGCGTGGAAAATATTTATCGAAAAACATCTTCCGGAATACCTTCCATTCCAAAGCCTCGATCTCCTCCTCAGGCTTCGTATTTTTGATCAACGTCCACCATTGATCAGCTTCACCCTCCATACGATAAGCCGCCAGGAGAACCTTCTCTTTTTCAGAGCATTGGAGGATGGAGAATATCTTTTCAATGGAGTTGATCCATTGTTCAGCAATCGTGGGATCGGATGATCCACTAAAAGTAGAAGGCCTTTGTCTCATGAAGCTTTCAATAGCGACTTGTTCTTTCTTAGGGGGGTTGAACGTTCCTCTTGACCAGTGTTTCTATTCAAAACTTGAGTTAGCTGAGAGAGAAGCGTGACAAAGTTCATGATTCCCGCTCCCATTGGATTGGGCATCTCATAAGTACAATCATCACACTGATCTTCACAACGGTTGTTAGCCAGAGTTCTCCTATTACCGGCCATTGGATGGAATAAAAGGAAAGTTAGGGGTAACACATAAAGGGTAATCCAAAGACAAAAGTTGATGACTTATAAATAAACTTTAATCTCTTTAACTCATGAGTCTATAGGATTCAATCCAGGCTTTTCATGATCTTCCTTCTAACATATATCCTTAGGGGCATTTTTCCCTTAATAAGGGTTCATACTAAGATTGTGAATTTATCAAAACATATCCCCCGGGAGTGTCGTAACCAAGAGTGCAGCAAGGCCCGTTGTCGTGCACCAGTTCCCGTTCGAGTCTAGCTCAAAGCGGTGTTTTTGGGTTTTACCCCTAGGATACATCTGTGCCAGAGCCGCCTCTACCTGCTCGTATCCAGACAGGGATGTATTTGTTTGATAAACCACTTACTTAGTATTTACCAAAACTTAGGGATGTTTTTATTATGATTAGTCTTGTATCTAAGGCTTTACTAGGGTTTCCTAATCCCAAAAATAACTAAACCTATCCTTTGATACCAACTATGACAACCCTGCTTTTTATTACAACTTAAACATGATTTATTACATAAAACTTTACTTGATACAACAAAGAAGATCGAGAGGTTTAGTGTCTTTGGGGCTTAGGATCATTACATAAAAACTTTAAACTTGAAATACAACATCCTTATTGAAAACTTCATTTACATGACCACTACATTCCTTCGTACTTAGCATTGCATGGGATAACCTGAGGACATGCATAAGAAAAGGGTGAGCTATAAAGCCCAGTAAGGGAGTACACATTGAATAACATGAGGAGTACAATACATGTTAGGCAATAGGCATATCAATAGAGCATAAAAGATACATGAACACAAAGGCATGATAAATCATGATAATCATAACATGGAAATGTGGCAACAACACTTAACATTGAATTAGCATGAGCCAAGGCTCATTGCACATGGAGCACGAGTAAACCCTCATTGCACTTGAAGCACGAGTAAACCCTCGTTGCACTTGAATTAGCATGATTCAACACTCATTGCACATGAAGTATCATGATACTATACTTTACCCAATGCATTGGAGCGCTATCAGGGCGCACCCTTCTTAAACATTTCATTTCATGCATAAGTGTGCCACATGGATCATAAAACATGGATTCATAATACATAATCATTTATTCCACGATAAAGGAATGTGGAATTCATACATGAAACATTAAAATCAATAAGTAAATGTGCATAAAGGTGAATACCCTTGATGGAGAAATGGGCATGGTATTCACTACACAATGATATTGGCTTAGAAAATCAGTGTGATTTCGGCAGCGTAACGGCGTGACATAAGAATTCATAAAAAGTCTGATGAGAGAGAAAGGGGTTCCTCATCCTATTTACATGTAATGGACAGTAAGAAGGTCATATAGATACATGTCCCAACAATTGAAAAGGAATTTAGATTCATGATACAAAATTATTGCTTGAATATAAAAGAGGAGAAAAAGGTTCCTTTCGGAATTTCGGCATAGTAACGGGTGTACATGGGAGGCATTTAATGAGAGAGAAAGGGGTATCCCATCATTAAAACAATAAGAGGGAAGTATGGGAGAGGTGAGAAACCATACCCCAACATTCATAAATGAAATTAAAAGGGCAATACATCTTAAAGAAAAAAAATTGACAAAAATGAGAAAGGAAGAAAAACCCTTACTTGGAAGTGTGCTTCCAAAGGCTAGAGAGAGGCTTGTGAGAGGCTTCTTGGGAGCTTGGGGCACCTTGAGAGGATTCTAGAGAGAGTAGGTCAGAGGTTGGACGAACTTTAAGGGCTTTGAGTGAGGAGGAAGTGGGAGCTTGGGTGGGTTTATATAGGAAAGGTGAGAGAATTCTTTATTATTTAGGTTTGGGACCCCTAATATTAAAATAATCCAAACCACAAACCATCCCATGGTATTTGCCCATGGTTTCTGGAAAAGGAAAGAGGAAAACAATATTTTACAAGTCCAAGGTCCGAACTTATTAAAAAAATAGGGTTGCTTATGTGGAGGTGAGTCACACTCCCATGGAAATTAATTTAAAAAGGCAAAGTGTTGAATAAGTCTTGAGGGCTCCATTAATGCTTTGAAAAGTAAGTCCAAAAAACCCAAAACCTCATTATTTTAATGATAAAACACATATTGGCCGAACATAAGGATTATGGTATTTTATTACATCACCATTGGGTCATTATGATGTCATAAAACACATTATATATTTAAATGGTATTTAATTTTTACCCAAAAATTTGACTGTCTCAGAAAATTATGAAAAATTCACCGTTGGATAATTTCGACGTCCTGATTCCAAAAATAATATTTATTTTATCTAAATAATTTTCTAAATATGTTAATTTTCACTTTTAAAATAAAAACCGACATTTTTAAAAAATTCACGGGTTTTGACAGAAATGGCTTTCAAACCTTAATAAAAAATTTAATTGCATTCATAAAATTATAAGATCATTTATATTTAATAAAAATTAATTTAATATTAATAATAATATTTTATTAAATTATTATTTAATTCAAAAATCCTTTAATTTAATAAAATATAATTCTTAATTAAATAATAACTAAAAACATCATTTGTACTTTAAAAACTAATTACAATGCATCAAAAATGACTAGAAATTATATTCATTATTATATACAAAAATAATGTACATGAACATGGTGCTACTTATTTGTTACATAACCCCTTAAAATAGCCACATAAGACCTAAGGGAAAGGTGTGCGATGGTGACAGACTCTTGGGGTTGCTCGGATAACATCGCTCGAGTGGTAATCTCTATCAACTTCCATTTTTCCCGTAGACGATCACGTTCGAGCTTGAATTGATGAAGCTCAGCTTGGGCTTGGTCAAGGGAAAAGCCCAAAGACGCCACCTCTTTTCCGAGCTCCGACAAATGGGCTTCGTAAGGGGCGATTCTACTGGATGAGGCCATCGCTTCCTTTGTCTGAGTAGAAAATTGGTTCGTTAAAGCCTTATATTTAAACTACCCAGATGATCACTGTTCAACGGCTATAAAAGTAACGGTCACAAATCTTAACGTTAAACTAAAGAAGTTGACATCTTATAAAAACATTTTTCATAAAGAAACATTTAACTAGATCAAGAGGGATTTTCCATTAATGAAACTTTGGGTCGTTACAAAGACCTTAGGAATTAATGTTCCCACTATTGGAAAATGAGGGAGTAGAATCTTCAATTCCAACAGATAACTATCTGAGGGCGTCATGAACTCCAGCATCGAGCATGGACTTGGTACATATTGGTTCTTGATCTCTTGACTGTGCTGGGTAGGTCTTCTTCTTAGACGCCTTCCTACTCTCCTTGGAAACCACTTGATGATGAAGGTGGCTACTCTAAGTAGGTGTATGTGCCTAATCAGAAGAGATGGTTAGGTTATGCTGACGATCTCTACTAAAATCAGGTGTATATGCCTGACTTGGTTGTCTGTATGATATGGGGGAGTACGCCCCACAACCCTCTTGGACTGGAACAGATGTGTGTGTCTGTTGCGGAGTGAACTATTGATGTTTCAATCCACTAGTAGGGATAGATTTATGTGTCTTTCCCTAAGATGTTGCTAAAGCTGTTATAATATCCTGGAATGTATACAGAATATGACCAGGGATTTGTTTATGCTCTTTCACCATTGATAGAATATTCTTGGTGACTTTACCTGCCGGAACGGGGATATATGTCCATTCCGTTCTTGGAGTAAGTGTATGTGCCTGCTCTTGTCCTCCATTTCTTGTTAGTGAATCCTGACAGTACTAAAGTGTGGGGGCAGAGAGTTGAGTCTCCCTCCTGTTTTTTGCCGGATATTTCCGAGTGACTTCTCCATGTGCTACCAAGAGAGACTGTTGGTAGGCTTGTTCAATACTAGCAGGTGTATGTGCCTGCTGATTGCACTTCGCCAAACGTGGTTTATGAGCTCCATAATATGTAGTCAGGCGAGCATGCTCACTAGATGAGGATGTATAAATAGGTGTATGTTCTTGCCTATAGTACTCTGCCGGAATTGCCTGGTGGGATTGGAGTGATGCTACCAGACAAGTCTATTAGACAGCGGAATTAAAATAGGTAGGTGTATATGCCCGCTCGTTGCTTGCCACCAAGATAGGTTGGTGGAATTTTCTGGAGATAGTAGAGATGAGAAACTGCTCACTATTAACCGGATTTCGCCTCTGGCGATTCATCTTGCCTGGTCGGGTTCGAGGAACCTATGTCGAAAGCCTAGTGTCGATACCCTTATCATGTTGAGGGCGGACTGCCGCACGAGTCTGGCGACGATTGTTGAGGGGAGCCCTCGGGAAGGACTCATGCCTCCTTGAATTAAGGCCCTGAGGGACCTGATCATTCACATCCCCAGAATAATGGAGTGAATGGTGATTTTGTTCCAGGGATAACGACCTAAAACAGTTTGAGACGGTGGTTGGCACCGCCTACTTCTTGATCACTGATCGTCGCTATCCGGATGACCAGGGTGAATTGTTCACTTAGAGGGTCTTTCGGGCAGCCTCAAGAGTTGGAATAGTACCATTTTGACGGTACTCCTTAACCAGCACGTTTGATACCCAGCATTGAAGATGCTGAGTAGGTGATTTCATCCTCAGAGTAGATGATGATCCAACAGGAGTAGCAGCAGTGGCATTCGCAGCATAGGTTTTCAAAGCAGACGTATTCACGGGTGTGAACATGAGAGCAACCATTTCTTAGAATGTAGAAAATCATGGAAAAGAGTGCATGTTTGATATAACAGACGTAATCTAGATAAATTCAGCCACTACATCTTTCATATGGGTGCATATATCAATGATTGTTTTTGTTTTCCCTCTCATTGAGCTTTAAATATGGGCCTAACAAATAAGTAAAACATCATTTTAACGTTGTTAAGGATTCAAGTCGGGTTAACCATTTTTTGTTTCCCTCTAGAATTGGGGATTATCTCATTGATTTAAGATTCAAACATTCCTCGCAGTTTCTAACGGGTTTGTTCATAGAACCGGAAACATCCAATGATTCCATATCCATTTGAACCTACTTTCCAAAGGTAGTTGCTCATTAGTTGTAGATTGATGAGGCTTAAGAATTTGCATTGGTCGAGAGGATGGGAGGTCAGACTCATCACACCTTTTTGAGGGGAATTATTATTTACTATGGGAATCTCTTTATAGATTTAATTTATGTTCATGAATCCTTATTACATTACTAAGTATAAAATGAGCATTCCTTTAGATCTGAAAATCAATGATTTATATGTAGGAAATTAAGAGAGTCTTTTTTATGAATTCGAGGTTATTCATCGATGAAGAATCATCTGTATTTTTAAGAGATTCTTAGTTGATTGTATCCTTAAAATACATAAAAGTCTCTTCGCCATTATAATGACCATAATAGTTTTAAAGCCACTGAGTGGGGCACTTGATGTTTATTGTCATTCAGGAGGAAATGGATTATTTCAGAGTTGAGATCATACATGATGATGGGATACCTATGTATCCTTTGTTTTGGAAAAGGAATCGGAACCCACATAGTTAATTTAAGGGAGTATTATGTTTATGCATGATTGATGGATCAAAGAAAGATGTCATGATTACTTTTACACTCTAAGCTCACGTGAGTCATGCTCGATGTGAGAAACAAGAGGTATTGGTGAAACTAGACAATTGTTCCACAAAAGATGCAATGATTTGGGGCTTAGTATGTATAACTGCCCAAATAGATGAGGATTAAGATTTACTTTAGGGAAGAAATCCAAGAACAGGTTCCATAAAGTTATATGTACTTCATGGAGATTTGGATACTATAATCTTGGTGCTTACTCCTAAGGAAGATTCTCATGTTAGGAGGGGACTTATGATTTGGTTTTTACACCTGAGAAGGAAGCCCATATAAAAAGGAAATTAAGATTGGGGCTTACTCTTAAAAAAGAAGGCCCAGGTTAAAGGGATTTGAAAATTAATGGGACTTGGGGCTTACCCCTAAGGAGGTGGCCCATTTTTGAGACTGGGGATTACTTCTGAAAAGGAAGCCCAGGTTAAAATAGTTATAGTTGGGGCTTACTCATAAGGAGGATTCCCATATTTGGGAACTTTAAGACTAGGGATTACTCTAAAGGAAGATGGTGAGATTAGGGGACTTGGGGATTATTCCTGAAGGGGATTCCCAAATTAATGAGGACTTGGATTGGGGATTACTCCTAAAAAGGAGGCCCAGGTTAAGGATTCTCTCATCTTAAAGGATGTGGTTTAATTAATGAAATCTCAATCTCTAGTGACATAATGATGTGTAAATCACTAGATTTTGAGAGATATTCCACAGAATTCATTTCAGATAAAGAAGTTAATCAAGAAAACATTCCAGAAATGGATTTGAAGGATGTCTTGAAGACTGAATCTTAAATAGGAGAGGTGGAATGACATAAGAGTGGTAAAATGGGCAGGAAAGGCACCAAAAAGGTAGGGGTGTGCAAGTCCTGGCAGGCGCAAAGGTACTGTGTGGGTGCACAAGTCCTTGGCGCGCTGGTATACATGCGCGACACATGGGTACTTGCGTGATTTTCATCTCTTAGAGTAATATTTGGGAGATCCTTCATTAAATCATTTAGAATCATCCCTAGAGGGTTTCCAGAAGATGGCACACAAGTTATGGTGAAGAAGTAGGGCGACACGCAAGTGTGTCCACTTCCTTTAAGGGTAAAACACTTAGGCGGGAAAGTGTTAGTGAATTCTAACACTTATACCTTACTACTCTTGTTTAGACCTTCCATTCTAGGTAAATAATTACTTTATAAGTGTTCAGAAGACCTGAAGAATAGATTTGGGCGTTCAGAGCTATCTATGCGAATTCTGGAAAAATTCCTCCTAATATGGGGGGCCCACAGGGTCTATTTATAGGCTGGAGAAGACCCCATGCGGTTATCCTTTATGGGGCGCAAGTCAATGCGCGACCATTAGGTGGCGCGCAAGTATACTTGCACGACAGTGATGGAACTTGCACGACCCTTGTGCATTCGAAGCTTTGTTCACGCCTTTATTGATTTTTGATTTTTACTTCAAAGGATAAATCAATTTGTGCTAAGTTATTACCCTTTCCATTCTTTTAGACAATGTGATGAAAAGGAGTGTCAACAACTATGAAAAAATCTATATGACATAATACTCCTTCATAAATATTTTACATGAAATTTATGATCATTAACACCTTCAAGATTGATATATCACATCCCTTTTTAAAGACAACATTGATTTACTCCATTTAATGAAACACATTATCCATATGCGACATATTTGGTGTGTATGTCACTTTACATTGTTTCAATACATTTATCCAATTCAATAGATATTCATGTTATATATAATACATTCATAATCGATTAGTAACTAAAATAAACAACATGGGAAGGATGTATAAAATTCATGTACATAGCCTTGGAGTTGGTAGATTCATGTCCACAACCTGAGAGGTGAAAAATGCCTTCTCTTAGCCTATGTTTTGTTTGGAGAATTTATTTTTTCATTTAAAAATTTTAAACATGTTTTTAGTGCATATCAAAATATCTCAAACTTGTACAAAAGTAAATAAATAATTCATGAAAAACTCTATAAATAATTATAAATCCTTCTAAAACTCTTTCTCGGATATAGTTTCATCGAACGACATTTATTTTGAAATGAACAATTTGTGTTAAAAAACATCTTTATATAGAAACCTAACTGTGAGACCCTATAGTCTTTAATAACATTGAAAAATAATACAAAATACATATTTTATAGATTTAAAAAATCAAAGTTCTCTATAAAATCATTACTGTTACTCAATCTACTAATTGTTCTAGTTTGATCTCCATAAAACAGACTCATATCTATAAATGAACATATCAACAAAAATATGTTTCAATTACATTATGTTCATATCGATGTAATCCCATAGTATTTTGAATAAAGTTAACACTACCCATGGTACATATTAATATAGTATAATTCATCTCATATTTTCTTGATTCTTTAAAATAGACTGACCAAGTCAATGAATACATTATATGTCATTTATCGTCCAAATTATCATATCACATACCCCTCGACTATGTTGTTACGAACATCTTATGTGATGGAACTAATAATTTCAATGTTTTTAATAGACTTATTAAATTGAGGTCCTTATTTCATTACTCATTATACATGTGGAAAAATACTATTTTGGTTTTTATCCAAATGATTACATGATAAACAACATAACAAACCACCCTCTTATTAGCTAAGTCATTTGTGAATTTTGTATTTATGTTATTAAAGTGAAAAGTTTCTCATGTAAGGTATATTTCAAAACTCAATTAATAAAGAGTGTTAATAAACATACACCCCTAGTTGTATCAATAACTATATAACATTCCATGGAATATAATTTAACGATCCAATTTAAAATAATAAGTCTATATTTATTAAAAAATAGATATATTCTTCATATCTCATATAAATTTTTTTTCAATAAAGAAAATATTGTATTCATGCTAATATTATATAACTTTACAACCCATAATTATAATATCCGAGGTAAATAAAGAATATTTCTTTTTCATATTTATCCATATTTATGAATAAAATGTTCATATTAATTTAAAGGGAATGCTATGCTCGATGGCATACCCAATACGCAACAACGAGTATTTTTTTTGAAATCTTACGTTGCACTCTAATAATATAATATTATTATTTTAAATGATAGATAACGTCTAGCCATTGGAATAGCGGGAATGAACAGATCTAACTACAAAATGATGATATATGTTTTTCAAATACTTTTACTTTTATCTAATAAATGTTAGAGGCTTAAAATGCGAATGAATCCAATTTTATGCGTAAATATTCTAATATTATTTAAAAGGTCGATTAACCGCCTTTTGATGGAGAACCAATTTTAAATACACTTATTGAAAATTTTATATGTTATATTGGACCAAATAAAATCCTTCTTTAGAATTGGGATATAAAAACTTACTTTGTGTAGGTTTTTTTTTGATAAAGTCCATTTTTAATGAATAAGTGAAAATTTTTGTATTTTAATTCAAAAATTCATTTAATATAATTTATTTATATGATTAGATCATCTTTTTAATTTGTTTTAAAATTAAATTAGAATATATTTTTACCATTTAATCCAATGGTGGTCATTGGAATTAATTTCACTTTGAAATTGGACTTAAACTAGTGTCAATATTTTAATAGATATTATTTCTTAAAAACAAGATATTTGTTTTGACAATGTGAATTAATTATTAAATTAATTAATTCTACTTATATTTTTTGAATTATGTAAAATAGACATCATTTTTTAATTCATAATATCAAATATAGCTTAGGGTGAATGTTTGGTATTTTTCTGAAAAACTTCAATTTTGATGAGTAGTGAAACCACTAAGTGGTAGTTAAAAAACTGTTTTTCTGTTTAAATGAAACTTTAGCACTTTTGTGATTTGAATTTAAAAAATCTGACATACATGGTTATTATTAGGATGTAAATTTGGTTCTATGGGATTATAATAATTTTTTTTGGTGAATAGTAACTTTTAATTTTTATTAATCGCGATTAAAGGTAATTATTGTAATTTAAGGTAAAGATAACGTTATAAAAATATTAAATGATCTTGACACATTTCTTACCATTATTATATGAGTCATGGAAGATCAATACAATTCATGGGTCAACTTGGGGACCCCATGGAGCCACATTGGAAGGAAAATGGCATTAATAACTTTAAATTTAAAGTTTAAATTAAAATGTCACAAACATGTATTGTTTTACTAAAACAATTTTTAAATGGGGTTATACAAGTCACATTTTTTACTATAAATATTAATTATAAAGATAAAAAAAATTCATACATCATGATATTTTTTAATAATTTTCAGACATTATATATATTAATTTATTTATGACACCGTGATGATTCAGTGATTACCTCATTAATGAACGATTTAATTAAAATGATAAGATAGGGTAAAATATAAGTCTTAAACTTGTAAAAAACCTATTGTATGGGTTTATTTGTAATCCTTATCACCATATCCTAGAAATATATCCTTTGGGGACCTTTAAAATCCGAAAATCATTTGATAATAAGGTAATATTTTATGACATTCCAATAGTACCCCTCTTTCCTCTCATAAAAGGCCCCCACCTCTACCTCCTTACCAAAACCTCTCAAGACATTGGATCGGCCAAACTCTACTCATTTTGTCTCTAAACATCCTTCTATTACTCCTAGAAGCCTCACTTTGGGCATAATTCTTTCCAAGGATGCCTTTGGCCTCAAATCAAAAAGAGTTACCCGATTTTAAGGAAATGTCTTCACTTGTGTTATATTATTTTATTTTGGTTATCCAACCCCCTAAAATGTTTTTATTATTTTTTTTATAACAACACCAGTATCTTATATGTACTAGTATGTTTCTATAATAGGTATTATACCTAAAATTCTACACACCTATGTCTAATGGTAAAAGAACATACTGTTTCCGTGGATGGAGAATTACTGCCTCACGAAATGATGATTGTTCAATATTCTTTTAACACCTTAAAAGGTGGCCATTAAGATGTAAATATATTTATATATGATATATAATTTGTTTATTTTTTCCTTAATCTTCTGTATCTTTCATTTATGTCATATATTTATGGTTTCTATTATGGGTAAACGTGATATCTTCATTTTAGGATATGCGGACTACCGCCCCCTCAAAGTGATTTGATTCGTTAATGCCATATGTGGGACGTATAAAGGATGTAATTAATGGTATTACATATAATATACTGCTGGAATTATAATATAACTTTATATCATTATTATTTCATTCCATTGAATACAAAAAAAATTAAAGTAGCATTCATGTGTACGTACGGCTTACCGTCTCCATGAACGGTACATTTCATTTCTTATCTCCAAATGTTATGTACTATTATAAGTACAAATATATAATGGATATATATGTCATATATTACATCTATATGATGGATGTCATTCTGGAATTGTAATATATATATATCTCATTTAGTTTTAATTCCATTAATATGACAATGAAATGAAAGTAGCGTTCATGCGTACGTACGACCTACCGTCTCCATGAACGATGCATTTCATTTTTTATCTCCAAATGTCATGGAATAGTATAAAATGAATATATACTGGATATATATGATATTTAAATCATTGATAATATTCTAGAGATTATGTAACTATAACATCGTGGAAAATTCTTTTCCAACAAGTTCAATTTTGACTCATGTACCAAACATCGACAAAAACGTCTGATAAGAACTCACATTATTAACCAATTATTATAACATTATAATATTTGATATGAACTGAATAATAATATTTAAAGGATTTACTTAATAAATTATAAATTTACCAATTTTTATTATTCAGGAATATAAGGAAACGAACAAGCAATGTCCGACTTGAGGTAAGGGATCCTACCTCTCTGTTTCTTTTTAAGTACTCTCTTTTATGTCATTTATTTTAAGCTCATATTTATTATGTTTGGGGATGTTATTTTATATTACTCATACTGTAATTTTTATTTTCATATTATTGGATACCCTATTTGATCTCATAAATCCATTTTTGGATGTTTTAAGTGGTGCTGTTAGGCTGCCGAGTTTTCATAAGGGATTTTTTTATCTCACTTTTTATTCCCATGAGATTCATGATACATTTTACACTATTTACTTTTGTGTGGTCTATGTACTTACCATTATTTTATTATTTGTGTAATATAAAATAATTTATGGGTATTTACATGTTCATTGTATGACCATTATTTCATGGGGTGTACATTTCGAATGTTACCCAAATCGGTAAGGGAACCATTCACCCTCCTCTTTTTTAAAGACTTCTTTTTGTTAGGTCTTTTAATTTTCATCTTCTTATAAGGGGATACGTTCTTCTATATCCTTATTTATGTAAATTTTATGTCTAAGTGATGATATACCATTTCCTCTCTCATCAACTATTTTTATGAATTTTAATGTGACGCCGTTAGGCTGTCGAATTTTTGCAAAGGATCTTCTTAACTCAATTTAAATCCTTTGGGTTAAACTTGTACTCCTTGAACATGTAATGCTATGAATATGTGTGAATGACTCTGATTGTTTTACACCTAATATCCACTTATATTGGGTGTATTTATATTTGTCACACATAAATTATGTAATTTATTTATCCTTAATCTAAGGATACCGTCTTTGTAAGGGACTTCGTCTTAATCTCCTCTCATTGAGGCATATTTCGTTTTATACACAACTTCCTTTTATACGGTGTATAAAACCCTTTGAGTTTTATATTTTATTCAAAAGAAATATTTTTCTACGAAGTGTTGTACTAAATAGAAAAAAGGAATGTTTCTTTTAACGTATGCGGTGAAAACGACCTTTTCCGCCGCCACGAGTATTATTTGGTCTTTGGCTTCCTCAACAAGCCGTAATGTTTTTAAAATGAAATAAATACCTTATACTCTTTTATTTATTTTGGTATTGAAATTGGTTTTTATAATGTATTTGTTTTGTCAATATATTTAAGTGATATATTGTGATCGAAATGTCGAAATGTTTTCTTTCAATTATATTTTTTTTTGTCTTATGATTTTATAATGGTACTTGGACATTTGATGGCTCGTTACGTGATAAACCATATGATGGGTGGTGCCGTGAATACCAGGATGGGTGGTTACATTATAACATCCAACGCATTGGGTATGGAAGTCGACCGTATGTCTATTCCATTAAGTGATATGTGTGGATGTCAACCGTATGGTTATTCTATTTAAGTATGTTTATGTCCCAAGTTACCTTTATATGTTATGTGTTCTTTATATGGGTTCTATGTTAATATTTTGGTTACAAAAGGGTATGTAATGATCATTTATTCAGTGAATAGTATTTACTACTTCATAAAGGTGAAAATTATTACCTATGATAAAGTATTCAGGGTTTACTTGATGTGTTTGAAAACTAACAATTTTACCTCTTTGTATCCATTAGTGAGAGTTTTATGCTCATCCCACGTTTTTGTTTGAAATGTTTCTCACAGGACATAAAGTGGAATAGGGTCAAGGATGGGATCAAGGAAATGTCATGCTGTCTAAAACAAGGAACTAGACATGAATCTTTTGTTCATGAGTTTATTTTTTGTGAAAAAATGGAAGCTAAGTAGATGTGTCTACTATGTAATCTTTGAGATGTTATAGTTATGATCTAATTTTCTAAAACTCAAAACTGGAAAAGATCCTCAATGTTAATTATTCATTTAATTCAATATTATATATTTTTGTAAGGCTGGGTCCTTATAGTTGGTATCAAAGGTCGTTTTAGACAACTTTAGGGATTTTGAGTTTTCGTTAAACACATGATTAGTCCCTATGTTTACTATATTAGTTAAATCCTTGTTTTATAACTTTTTCAGATCAAGGAAATGGAAGGAGGAGGATCTCAAACGACATTCTTATCTCTTCCTGATGACTTTCTTGAAATAATTATTGCAACCTAATGTTCGGATGATTGTGAAACATTTTCTAGCATACGCCTCACATGCAAGCATCTATTTGAGATATCAAACAACTCTGTTATACCTTGTTATCATCGTAGATCATGGGTTGTATTTAGACAAATCCTATTTTCACAATATTCTCATATTTTCAATAAAGGTAGATAGTATCAATGAAATTTCAAATATTTTACCTTATCACAAGATTTTGAAGCGTATTATGATTTTAAAGAAGGAGATGAAGAAGGAGACACTTTTTCATCCTTTTTATATTTTCTTTTAAAATATAGACTCTCACCACATACCTATGGTATTTTAAAAGGACAGTTAACTGAACGTTTCAACTCAATTTCGGTCAGAATATTTTATAGAAATCTTGTCTTATCAGATGTTTCAAAATTATATTTCATACATGATTATTTTCCAATACTTTTTTTCTATGAACACCCATATGAATCATGTTGTACAAGGTGTATTTGTATGGAGGAATCAAATGATTTTGAAGGATCTCTAAATCATTGTTGTGATGCATGGACCTTCTACCTACGTGAAAAAAATTATGATGAAACCAAATGGACACCATGATCAATGTATGATGTTCTTCATTTTTGGGAATCATTTTATTTTAACTTATGGTGGTGAAATAAGACTTCAAGGATTATGATGTTAAGATCGTAATGAATTTGTATTAAAATGGGAGGTATAAGGAAACCGTTAAGTTTAAAACATGTTAGGGTTATTTTTGTAGTTTTATAAAAAGGACAACCCATAGGATGGGTGACAACCCGTCGCATCAGGTAAGGCTGCAGGAATCAAACCCACAACTAAAGGGCGAGAAGGGCACATCGCCTACCACTGGACTACGTGATGTCCCTGGTTAGTCTGACTTATTCTATTTAGTTATATAATTTTATGAATCAATAATAAGTTTATTTTGGGTTATCTAAGAAAATAGTGACCTATCATGGAAGAAATATGATTAGGTTAATTACTTTTCAATATGAGACTTTAAGAGAAACTGATGTTATTTGGAGGTAAATGTTAATTTTACCTTGGAAGACTATGTGATTAAATCCTTGAATATTATGGTTTCAATCTTAGTTTGATTTACTTTGATGAATTTTATGGACAATTTTTTTATCGAATGGTCTTCGTTGACCTTTGGGTTTTTTTGGACAAATTTTGGAGATTAAGAATATATTTTCTTTTTATAAAGTATTATCCTTTATGGGTATTATCTGATCTCATACTAACAATTTTGGTTTTGGCTTTAGTCGAAAGACATGGGAAATATATAGTTCTCTTTTTTTGGATTATGTTATTCTCTAGATGTTGATTATAGCGCTCTTAATGTGAACAAGTCATCCAAAATACACATCATTTGGAGAAAGTATGAGTTTTTGTTAGAAATATAGTAAAAGATGAAAGTGTACATGACAAGTAAGTATGTTCCCTTATGATTTATTTAAGCTCATAAATAAATTACTAAATGAAAAGTAAATTTTAAAAAAAATTTGTCCGTTAAATTTTCCTACTGGGGAATCAAATATCGTTTAACCCATCACAAGTTTGTAATTTTCTTGTGGTTAACTTTATCCTAATCATGTTTTCTATCACTCTCCATCAGAACATGACCCTTTGTTTTCTCTTACATGTCCATGTTTTCCTACATGGAATCCTAGTCTGGGTTAACTCGGGTGACCTTTGTACTTCCCTTTCATTCTTTTAAAGTGACAGTTTAATCTACTCCTTTTCCGATGTGGGGCTTTCAATGATGTTTCTGAGCCCAAATTTTAAAATTGTGAGGACACAATTTCCAAAAGGGGGGAAGGATGTAACATCCCAGGTATATAAAGAATATTAATTTTTCATATTTATCCATATTTGTGAATAAAATTTTAATATTAATTTAAAGGGAACACTATGCTCGATGGCGTACCCAATACACAACAACGATTTTTTTTGGAAATCTTACATTGCACTCTAATAATATAATATTATTATTTTAAATGATAGATAACGTCTAGTTGTTGGAATATCGGGAATGAATAGAACTAACTACAAAATTATTATATATGTTTGTCAAATATTTTTACTTTTATCCAATAAATGATAGAGGCTTAAAATGTGAATGAATCCAATTTTATGCGTAAATATTCTAATATTATTTAAAAGGTTGATTTTCCGCCTTTTGATGGAGAATCCATTTTAAATCCACTTGTTGACAATTTTTTATGTTATATTGGACCAAATAAAATCCTTCTTTAGAATCTGGATTTCAAAATTTACTTTTTGTAGGTTTTTGTTATTTTTTTGATAAAGTCCATTTTTAATGAATAAGTGAGAAATGTTGTATTTTAATTCAAAAATTATTTTAATATAATTTATTTATATGATTAGATCATCTTTTTAATTGGTTTTAAAATTAAATTAGAATATATTTTTACCAATTAATCCAATGTTGGTCATTGAAATTAATTTCACTTTGAAATTGGACTTAAACTAGTGTTAATCTTTTAATAGATATTGTTTCTTAAAAACACGCTCTTTGTTTTGACAGCGGGAATTAATTGTTATATTAGTTAATGAAACTTATATTTTTTGAATTTTGTAAAATAGACATCATTTTTTAATTTGGAATATCAAATATAGCATTGGGTGAATTTTTGGTATTTTTCTGAAAAACTTCAATTTTTGATGAATAGTGACACCACTAAGTGGTAGTTAAAAAACTGATTTTTCGTTTAAATGAAACTTTACCACTTCTGTGATTTGAATTTCAAAAATCCGAAACACATGGTTTTCATTAGGATGTAAAATGTGGTTCAATGGGATTAAAATAATTTTTTGGTGAATAGTAACTTTTATTTTTTATTAATCACGATTAAAGGTAATTAGTGTAATTTATGTTAAAGATAATGTTATTATAATATGAAATGACCTTGACACATGTAATACCCTTATTGGATGATTCATGTCAGACCACGAAAATCCATGGGTCAACTTGGGGACCCCATGGAGCCACTTTGGTAGGAACATGACATTAATTACTTTTTACTTAATGTTAAAATTAAAATGTCATAAACATGTATTGTTTTACTAAAACAATGTCAACATGGGGTTATAAAAGTCATATTTTTTACTATAAATATTAATTATAAAGATAAAAAAATTGCATACATCATGATATATTTATATAATATTTATACATAAAATAAATTAATTTATTTATGACACTGTGATGATGTAGTGATTACCTCATAAATGAATGATTTAAATAAAATGAGAAGATTGGGTAAAATATAAGTCTTACACTTGTCACAAAACAATTTCATGGGTGTAGTTTGAAACCTTATCACCTTATCCTAGAAATATATCCTTTTGGGACCTTTAAAATCCAAAAACCATTTTATAATAATTTAATATTTTATGACATTCCAAGAGTGCCCCTCTTTCCTCTTATAAAAGGCCCCCAACTCTACCTCCTTACCAAAACATCTCAAGCCATTGGATCGTCCAAACTCTGCTCATTTTGACTCTCCACATCCCTCTATTACTCCTAGAAGCCTCACATTGGGCAGAATACTTTCCAAGGAAACCTTTGGTCTCAAATAAAAAAGAGTTACCCGATTTTAAGGAAATGTCTTCACATGTGTTATTTTATTTTATTTTTCTTATCCAACCCCCTAAAATCATTTTATTCTTTTTTTAACAACACCAGTATATTCTATGCACTAGGATGTTTTTATAATAATTATTAAAGCTAAACTTCCACACACCTCCGTCTAATGGTAAAAGAACATTCTGTTTCTGTGGATGGCGAATTACTGCCTCACGAAACGATGATTGTTCAATATTATTTTAACACCTTCAAAGGTTGAAATTAAGATGTCACTATATTTATATTTGATATATAATATGTTTATGTTTTCCTTAAGCTTCTGTATTTTTCATTTATGGAATACCTTTATGGTTTCCATTATGGGTAACGCGATATCTTCATTTTAGGAAGTGCAGACAACATCCCCCTCAAAGTTATTTGATTCGTTAATGCCATATGTGGAACATATAAAGGAAGGAATTAATGTTATTAAATATTATATCATACTGTAATTATAATATACCTTTATATCATTATTATTTAATTCCATTGAATACAAAAAAAAAGAATTGAAAGTAGCGTTCATGTGTACGTACGACTTACCGTCTCCATGAACGATACATTTCATTTCTTATCTCCAAATGTTATATACTGTAATAAATACTTATATATAATGGATATATATGTCATATATTACATCTAAATTATGGGTATAATTTTGTAATTATAATATATATCTCTCTCATTTAGTTTTAATTTCATTAATATGACAAATAAATGAATGTAGCATTCAAGCGTACGTACGGCCTACCATCTCCATGAACGGTGCATTTCATTTTTTATCTGCAAATGTTATGGAATAGTATAAAATGAATATATAATGGATATATATGATATTTAAATCCTTATTAATATTCTTTAGATAATGTACCTATAACTTCATGGAATTTTTTTTTCCAACAAGGTCAATTTTGACTCATATACCGAACATCGGCAAAAACGTCTGATATGAACTCGCATTATTAACCAATTATTATAAAATTATAATATGTGATATGAAATGAATAATAATATTTAAAGGATTTCCTTATGAAATTATAAATTGACCAAAGTTTATTTTTCATGAATACAAAGATACGAACAAGGAAAGTCGTACATGAGGTAAGGGATCCTACCTCTCTCTTTCTTTTTTGGTACTCTCTTTTATGTCATTTATTTTAAGCTCATATTAATTATGTTTGGGGATGTTCTTTTATATTCATCATACTGTAATTTTCATGTTCATATTATGGGAGACCCTATTTGATATCATAAATCCATTTTTTGTTATTTTAAGTGGTGCCATTAGGCTGCCGAGTTTTCATAAGGGGTTTTTTATATCACTTTTTGTTCCCATGAGAATCATGATAAATTTTCCCCTATTCCATTTTGTGAGGTCTATGTACTTACCATTATTGTATTATTTTTGTAATATAATTTAATTTATGGTTATTTACATCTTCATTGTATGACCCTTCTTTCATGGGGTGTACGTTTCAAATGTTACCCAAATCGGTAAGGGAACCTTTCACCGTCCTCTTTTTAAAAGACTTCTTTTTGTTAGGTCTTTTAATTTATATCTTCTTATGAGGGGATATGTTTTTCTATATATTTATTGATGTAAATTTTATGTCCAAGTGATGAGATACCATTTTATCTCTCATCAAATGATTTTATGAATTTTAATGTGACGCTTTTAGGCTGTCAAATTTTTTCAAAGGAACTTATTAACATAATTTCAATCCTTTGGGTTAAACTTTTACTCCTTGAAGATGTCATGATATGAATATATGTTAATGAATCTGATTGTTATACACATAATATCCACTTATATTGAGTGTATTTATATTTGTCACACCTAAATTATGTAATTGATTTATCCTTAATCTAAGGATACCGTCTTTATAGGGACTTCGTCTCAATCTCCTATCATTGAGGCATATTTCGTTTCATACACAACTTTCTTTTATACGGTGTATAAACCCCTTTGACATTTAAATTTTATTGAAAATGAATCTTTTTCTACAAAGCGTTTTACTAAATAGAAAAATGGAATGTTTCTTTTAACATACGCGGTGACAACGACCTTTTCCGCTGCCGTAAGTATTATTTGGACTTTGGCCTCTTCAACAAGCCGTGATGTTTTTCAAATAAAATAAATACCATATACACTTTTATGTATTTTGGTATTAAAAATGGTTTTTATAATGGAATTGTTTTTTCAATATATTTAAGTGATATATTGTGATCGAAATGTGGAAATATTTTCTTTCCATTATATTTTTGTTATATCTTATTGCTTTTATAATGGTACATGGACATTTGACGGGTGGTTACGTGATAAACCATATGATGGGTGGTGCTGTGAATACCAGGATGGGTGGTTACATTATAACCTCCAATGCATTTGGTATGGAAGTCGGTCGTATGTCTATTCCATTAAGTGATATGTGTGGAAGTCGAACGTATGGTTATTCCATTTAAGTATGTTTATGTCCCAAGTTACCTTTATATGTTAGCTGTTCTTTATATGGGTTTTATGGTAATCTTTTGGTTACAAAAGGGTAATTAATTATCGTTTATTCAGTGAAGAGTATTTACTACTTCATAAATGTGAAAAGTATTACCTATGATAAAGTATTCATGGTTTATTTGATGTGTTTGAAAACTAACAATTTTACCTCTTTCAATCCATTACAGAGTTTTATGCTTATCTCATGTTTTTTTTTGAAATGTTTTTCACAGGACATAAAGTGGAATAGGGTCAAGGATGGGATCAAGGAAATGTCATGCTGTCTAAAACAGGGAACTAGACAAGACTCTTTTGTTCCGGAGTTTATTTTTTTGGGAAAAAAATGGAAGCGGAGTTGATGTGTCTACTATGTTATCTTTGAGATGTAATATTTATGATCTAATTATTTAAAACTCTAAAATTGAAAGGTTCCTCAATGTTAATTATTCATTTAATTCAATATTAAGTAATTTTTTAAGGGTGGGTCCTTATAATAATACTCTATTATTATTATTGACTCGAGACAACTCAATGTTATACATTGAGGGGATATTACCTTTTGATAGTCATGCACAATAAATTTTAGCACACATGAATGAATGATAAAGAGATATTACATTTATTTTTAAAATAATGATACATCATATATCCATTACAACAACCTATTAAATATATAATACATAGACACTTAACAAGACTTCCCATGTTGTGCCATGTCAATGGATTCATCAACGGATGTACTGCATTTTCATCTGTATCCACCCAAAAGATCCACTAATCCCCCTCTCATTAATATTATATATTAGATTGTTTTTTCATATGAAATTTTTGGATATTTAGTGAGATCAAGTTTCCTTATCCTATGAAATATTTCAATCATTTTCATAGTGGAGTGCAATTTCTCATTGAATTATAGTAAACAACTCAAGTTTAGAGATGAAATTATTAATCCAAACTTCTTACCTTACAACATCTAATACATTGATGTACTCTTCCTGTACTTCAGATTTCACTATTTGGGATTTTTTGTAACTCTTCCATGTGATATCAATTCCATTTAGTCAAGACACAAAACTAGATTAAGATTTCATATAATCTTTTTCATATTGGAAACTAGAATCTATATTACCCTTAATGATGAGCTCATCCATTCCTTTATTGCCTATGAATTTATATTTATTACTTCTCAAGTATTTAAAAATATTTAATTACATAAATCAAACGACTATAAATAGTGTTACATTGGTTTATCCTAGTCATGTTAGGAGCATAAGAGACATCAGGTCAAGTTCAGAAAAAGTCATGCATGATAGAACCTATGGTGGATTCAGAGGGAATTCTATCAATCTTTGCTAAATCATTCAAAGGATCCAAATATTCCAATAATTTTTTTCATTTAACAACAGTAAAGAACCCCTTTATTATTTTTCATTGTTAATCCACTTTGGCACTTTACCAATTTAAGTGACTCGATTGAGTAAATGTTTTCCCTTTTATTTTACTATATCGATCCTTATACCTATTATTTACATATATTCATCAATTTATTTTATTGATAATAACATACCTAGACATATATAAATGGAGTAAAACTTGGGGATTTACATTTTTATAAAGAGTATGATATCTACATACACCATTATAAACACTAATATACTCACACTAACTAGCATTTATATAAAAAATTAATCTTTATTCTTGATGAAACCAAACTATCTGAATTCATAAACAAACTAGTTATTGAAAATACTAGAAACTTTTTTCATTCTGTATATGGAATATTAAAAATTATATACCTTTTTTGTCTCATTAGAAATATTTAAACATTCAACCTGTATGATATACATAGTCTCGGATAAAATCACATTACGAAAAATGTCTTGGACCTCTATTTTAAATATATCATAATAACAATGAGATGATTTTTTTATAAAAATATGAGAATAAGGTGAATATGATTCTTTATAATTGATACCATAAATTTTCAAATAACCTATGTAAACTATGAAATATTTATATTTAGAAAATATACCATCCAGGTTTGTTTTCTTATGGAAAACCATATATACCATATAAACAATACAAATTCATGTGAATCCAACAATTTCCAAAGATGATTAGTATACCTATAGCATATTTAAAATAAAATGTATTTTATATATTTCTTATAATAAAAACTATCAATGGACTCCATCTAGGTAGCCGGTTCATCTTCTATGAATGATTATTCCATATAATATTCCAAGAGAAATCCAAATCTCATTGGTTCCTAATAAATTCTACTAGCACTTATGGGTTCTTAGGTAACTTTAGTATATTCTTATCCAACCAATATTTATAAAATTATCTAAACCTCCATCTTATGAACAATGAATTTTTCTATCATATTATTGAAAAAATATTTCTTATCATTGTTCTGATCACCAAAAAATAATAATTTATAATATTTAGATTAAATATTTTTAAAAAATAATCATAATTTGAATGCCTCTCATAAATTTTTTTTAAAAAAATACATAATAATACATTTCATAGTTCATATCATATATGGTTTCATTAGGACTACTTTTGAGGGAACACATTTTAGTAGAAATATTTTAGTTTCTATAGAATAACCATATAATGAAATGGGAAGGTCGGACTAATTCATAATTTATCAAACCATGTCTAAAATATTTGACTCCACCACTCATATAAACTATTTGACTATGGTGTACTCACTGGATAGAGTTTTAAAATAATCCCACAACCCCTCATATGGTCAATGAATTCATAGCATAATTATCCACCACCAAAATCCAATTATTGAATCATAATACTCTTCCCAATATGATTATTTACTTTATTGAAAAACTTTTTACTTTTTTTAAATGTTTCATAAATATTTCTCATCAAAAAAATCATATCCATGCTGATAGAATTCATCCAAAAGGTAATGAATTACCTATCAACAACATGTAATTGAGTACTAATTGGTGTATATACGTTACTATTTTTGAGATCCGATGGTCTACTGCACATTTCACCCATCCTACAAAAAAATTATTTCCATTTTTATTAATAAAAAATATTCAAAATTCTTAAATCATTTAAAAATATAATTATTCCAACAAGACATCATTATGAATTACAGGAAAAAATTTATCAATTATATGTCTAAGGAGAAAATTCTAACGGTGGGAAAAATTTGAATCAACCCTAAGCTTCTTCTTTTTAATTCAATAAATAGTGTTTTCCATATCTAAAATGTATAATGAATTTATAATATAACCAATTTCATAAAACCTCTCATTCGTATATATAGAATAACTGATGATCTTAATAGCGAATAAGAAACCCTTATTTTCAAAAAAATATATATACTAAAATAAAAATATTGGTATGGTATGAACATTATATAGTTCTCTAATTCTTTTATTAATCAACATGGTAATACCATATCATATTTTTTAACCTCTAATGTTGAAAATATTTTGTTATTACAATTATAAATATCTATTTCACCCATTATCAATGCCCTCTTATCTTTGAGTTTTTCTATATCATCAAAAAGGTGTGTCACACACATAATAACTAATACCCATGACTTAATGTTACTAGAATTGATCTCTAAAAATTTCAATTATATGCTTTAAATACTTCACTTGAGACAACATCTAAACCCTAGATACCAATATACAATTATCCAATTAGTCATACCAATGAGAAATATCAATTTGATTATCATGATGTAAGCTAAAGCCTATAATAGGGACATGTCCATCCCTGAGTATCATGTATTATTATTTATCATTAATGAATTATACTATAATTGGTATGATTGAAAATAATGACTGAGAACATTATATTCATTTAGTGTTTCAAAATCCATATTTTACTAAGCAATGAGTCTAATTTTTAATTTCCCTCACCATAATATCCTTTTGGTAGGGAACTACTCCAATCAAAATATTTGGGACTCTAAAATAGTTGAGTGAAACAAAAACATTATCCATATCTATGATATAGAAAAAAATCAACTCTATCCATGTCATAAGATAATCCTATTAGGGTCTCTCATCTATTACAACATACAGAAAATGATAAGAATTAGATAATAAAGGATAATAGTGGCGTAATAATATTTGGAATGAGCAATACAATAGGATATTCATGAGTTACCCATATATTTTTTTCCTTACACAAGAAAATATAAGGGACCCCATCTATGAATATCCTAATAAGTTGGCTGATTTAGTTCTTATCAATATCTGTTTTATAAGAAAACTCTCACTTAGTATTTAAGGGTTTTTTAATGTCTGGAAAATTTAATATAGATCACAAAATTATTAAATTTAAAAATATTCCATCTCATGTAATAATTATCATATCATGCTTTATCACATTTTGTATGAATTATTCTATATTTTTTTGTTTTAGAAACCCTATTTTTCAGCTAAATTGATTTCCCATGCCACATTGATGTGTAGCATTTTACAAAAGAAACAATTTCTATTATTCTACCAATAATACAATTTGAATATATTAATATATATACATCCAACAGAATATCATACATAATGTACTTTAACTCGTTTTTTAGAAGTCTAAAACTATATGATATTGGTAATCATCACATAATAATTCCTAGAGATACAGACCAAACGTTTTAGAAAAAGGAAAATCCTCCAATCTTGTGTGAAATCTAACCTGATGTATCTCTAACTTTGGTTATATTACTCAACAAAGAATCAAATTCATAGTTTTTCGAAATCTTAATTATGATAAACCTTTCTCAACAACTAAATACAATCCTATGAATTAAATTTTAATGCAAGGCTAAAGTAGACAAAATCTAAATTATATAGTGTAAAATGATGTATGAAATGTTCATATCTATCTCTAACATGTAATTCATCACAAAAAAATATTGTATAATAAAAAATAATTTTTCATAATAAATTTCCTAAACATGGTTAGAAAAAAAAATTAAACAAATAAATAACATTTTTTTAATTTCCTAAAAATAGAGATAAAAATAAAAATAATTAATTTTAATTTATTCTCAAAAAATATCATTTTACTATGTCTGAATATTATAATTTATAAATCATAAGAAATATTAACTATATATAAACATTTATTTTATTTTATTTTATATTACAGGATAACAATACTTTAGGCTAAGGTATTTTCATGCTTTATGGCCACATTATTTTTCCCTACCATATTGTGCATTGATTGCATCATGCACTACATGTTCTCAGGATGATGTGTTTTAGAAGAGTATCAAACATCATGTTATAGTGAAACGTAAAGTAATATCAAGAAAAATCCTCATAATATATTGACACTCAATTGTTCATTATGTAACCCAAAAATTATTCAATATTTTTTTGGGTTAGGATATATGCTATGTTATCGTATAACTTAAATTGTATAATTAATCCATAATATATTAACATCATAATGTAATTTTTAGTTACAAGTAATTATATTATGATATGTTAATAATACAATTTCATGCACCATCATATGATATATTGTTAAAAATGTATCATTAATATTTTCTTGATATATTGTTGTTTCTCAACGTTATCTCAAAATGGGGCCTCTAATTTTTTGTTAATAATAAAGATAACCTTGAGTGATGAACATAAATTTATGATATCTAGTAAGGTAATATCATATGAGGAATTCTAGTGTATGGTTTATAAACATGATCGTTGTTAGTCATCATAATAATCATGCTGATTTATCAAATAATATGAAATTGATTCCACTAATTGGATATATGGAGGTTATCATGGGAATATGTAAGTGGAATAAATCCCGTTTTGGGTGATATATCCTTGATAGAATCAACATGTACATTAAATATGATGAATATAAAAATGCAGACCTGTATATTTCAATAAATGACCTTCATCTTGCCTTGTTGAAGGATAATGATTGATGCATATCACTAATGTATCATAATAAAAGCCTCCTACCTCTAAGGGGTTAAACTAGTCATTAAATCCATAATCATATTTTGGGGAATCATGTATTCCAAGTGTGGTGTTTCCACTATCACTATATTCAATGAAAAATTTCAAATAAGGAAGTGAGATTTATAAATATTTTACAGAAAAGGGATTATCATTCCCACCTCCCAATAGGTTAGATCACATACCTTTAAATATTCAACCATCACCCTATAGATTTAATGAAATGTTACCTCTATATACAATGTGTCAAAAGAATATGTTACTTGTCATTAAAGGAATCCATTGAATCCATTGAAGGGGGTGAAATATATAATTAATCCATTAATATTGGATACATAACAAATAGAATCATTGTGGGAACGAGGTCATATAAATAATTTTAATTAGACATCATTAACATTTATATATGCTTTCTTGGAATAGAGAATCAATTATTTTGTGATGATGTAAGAAATTATGAATTCAATAAGTATTACATTTATTATTCTTATCCATGAGATTATTTAATTCCAATGTTATAGATATGTTATGAATATATTTTTATTTATATGTAATTTTTTATTGGTAAATATTTACTCAGTATATTCATCCATGTTTTTAGGGTTTTTTTGGAAAATATTGTTGAATAATTTTTAAATAAGTTTTTTGATCAATAAAGTTGAAAATGTGATTTGATAGGCATGTGGAGGTGTTCAAGAATCCATAATTTTTTTTAAAAGTATGGATTTTCAAATTATAATTATGAAATTGTTTATACAGTTTATTGTAACCATGTTTTCATAGAAATTAAATGACAATGAAGGTCTTACATGGTAGGTGAAATAGAATATGATTATTTTTACGAGTATCATAAATTATGTATGTGTTAAGGAACTATTAAGTGGGGACGTAGTAGTAGGCATGTGATAGTCTCACCATTTGTGGTAAATGAGAGTTAATTATAAGAAGACAATGAAATTGTGATCTATAAAATTAAGCATATTATACTAATATGTTGAAGTACATTGTGAAGTTCTAAATAGTATTCTTTTGATTACTGAGGTTGTATTCCTATATAAGGGTTCACTAATCACTTTATTATATAAATAGAAAATTAGTATAGAAGATAATAATTATTGAATTCTACTCTATATAAATGTAGTTTTTTGGGTGAAAAGATGTTTGTGGAGTATCCCTCACTGTGTGATAGAAGAAGGAGTTGTACCTAGAGGTAGTTTTTATATGGGTATATCATGAAGAGGTTTTGTAATGCAGTGTGTGATGGAATTGTGCTTGAGATAAGTACATGAAGTAACAATTCAAGACGGTATATTGTGCGATAAAATCATGATGGGGCATTATCCAAGTTTCATTCTATGAATAGTGATACTAATTGGTAAAAAAATCATGGAAACGAACATTTCATAAATAAATTATACGTGAAAAAAATATTTTATATGTTAAATTGGATTTTATCTCATAAATTAAAAATTATATTCATATCATACATATATTATTTTTCACTAGGTCATATCGAATATAGGTTATCAAAAAATTCATTTAGATTTTTAATGTGTTTACATTATTTGATAGAATAGGGACTTCTCATGTGAGAATGGTAGTAATGTAGGGGATAGTGAGTCCACTGTGAATTTTTTAATAAAATTTATTGTAATGATCCCAACCCTAGTATCATGGAGTTGGTGAATTACTTTTTTACATTAGTATAACAAACAAATAAGTCACTTCCATATGGATTGAGTAGTTTAGATATTTTGGAAAACAAAAAAAAATCATATGTTTTATACTACTACTTTACAGGGAAAATAACATATAAACATAATTGTAAACATCCATAACTCCAATATTATCCCAACATGTATTTCCTAATATAAATCTTCATATCCTGAGGAACAATAGAACATAAAAAAGGGGTGAGCTCAGAGGATCAGTAAGGACATTTAATACATCTAAAGCTAATTTAATCTATAATACAAGGTGAATGACTAAAATCAAATGCCATTAGAATATAATCCTAATCATAATATGGAATGAATAAAATCTAAATTAATAATTCAATATAAACAATGACATGGGAAATATGTTCAACTGTGGATATTATATTAATCAAATATTCACATGGACAATGAAATACAAATATCATAATTAGGGAATGCATATTTTAGACATAATAAACCTACCATCATGACCTCATCAAAGATATGTTAAAATAAATAGATAATGGATCGACCAACATTTATTACTTTTTTCCCATGAGACCAACTTAGGTAATAAGGGGTTTTATAAAGCCCCTCCCATCACCTAATAACTCCAATGGATTCCAAATATGTGTAATAAAAGGATACACTTAAATCAAATATTCCTATACATCTTTTAAAAAATTCAATAATAATCATAGATGAAAATAATATGATAAAATCATTGATAAAATCCTAAGGAAAATAATCTTTAAGCATTCCAAAGTGTCTCATTCCACTTTGAAATTTTTAAATTTTAATACCTATAAAATAATAACATTAAATGAAACAAATAATATCATAAGAACAATAATACTCATGATTTTATATATTAAAGGAATGTACATTCATAACATACAATGAGTATGTGGTGAAAAATGCATTAAAATTTAAGAAGTAAAAGTGGGATGAGAAAACACCCTTTTACATCGGAACGAAGAGTTACTTGGTAAAATAAATTGTATTAGTCAAAAAAATAAGATTTTAAAAATTTATATACCAAAAAATAAATGGTAAGGAAAATGAAATTATATTTGAGGCATAATTGACATCCAACTGAACTTACAACATGTAGAAGTAGTTTTTAAGAAACATTATAAATGGGTCACTTCAATGAAATTTAAGGGAAAATTTTAATGATTGTATAAAACAAAAAAATGTATCATTGTTTTAAAAAACAGAAATAAAAAAAGTAATATTTTAAAGATAAAAATATTTTTTTTATAAATATAATATTTTCTTAAAATACATTACAGAGTGCACTCAAAATTGGGTGAGAAATCTTGAAGTTCCATTTATCCGGAATCCTTTTTGGGAGAATTAAGATGGGAACATTATAAAACATATATTCAGCCATAAAATAAAGAATAAATTTTCTAGATACATGACTTCAGAATAAAAAAATAGAAATTTGAATGTTTATATAAAACTAATGAATAATTAAATTTGTGTTTAAAGGGATAAATCATAACACAAATCGAAATGGATATTTTGGAAGAAACCCTTACCTTATGTCCAAAAGTGTTCTTCACATGACCTTAGTGAAATGGATTATCAAGTTAAATCGATTAATTAATCAATTCATAACTTATTATACATATATTGTATTAAAAATACTTTTATTATTATCATTTAAGATCTTTTTTATGAGTTATAAGATATAATTTTATCATTCAAGATCATTCACTTCATTGGTGTTTTTGATCAGTTTACATGTATATGAGTATTGATGTCCAATTTAAATGACAATAGATATCTACAATTGATATTTTATGATATTGGTGAATTTATAGAGATTAAGTGTTTATGTATGTCATTTATTTATTTGCAGGGAGGATGAATCAATAGATAAGGCATTAGAGATTATCATTTATATTATTTGGTGGTTTTTGATCATCACAAACTCGTTTTGTTTCATTAATAAAAATCACGTTTATTTAATAGTTATATAAATCTAAATAGGATTTAATAAAGATTTTATAAAACAATTAACCATTAAAAATGGTTTTACGATCATCCTTGAATGAGTTAGTCGAAAATGATAATGCATCATCCATGATGTTTGTAAATTTACACATCATGGGGGATGTTTTCATTTATTGAATAAAAGAGAGTGAGGAAGAAGTATGATGATGGATATACCATTAACATGATATAATTCCTATATAAAAATGATACTAGAGTTGGAATGTCTCTTCGGACTGGGGAGGTGAGTTAAGGATAAGAAAATTAATGAAACTGAAAAGAAAATAAAAGAAAAGAAAGTGGATATTTTTCTCTTGAATTATCCTCCTTATAATCCTCATTAAGGGTATATTTATTGGATTTTGGTTCATAAAAAGGGATAAAAGTCATGGGTGAGGATTGTGGGATTATTATTGGGTAGATATTGGACAAGGATCAATGCTTAGAAGGTGTGAGGAGAAAATAGGGTGAGGGGTGTTATTTATAGTGGAGGAGAGGAGTGTTTTTTGAATATTTTATTCATTTCTTTATTATTTTGACTCAAAAATATAAATGGTTTTAGAATTATCTCCAAAAATATAAACATAATGATGGATAGTTTTATATTATGGTCTAACATAATCCATACATCTCTTAGGACTCAATAATTCGGGTATTTAACATTTATCGTAAATTGTTGTGTTTTACCATTCACAAAAAATTCAAGTATTTCAGATAAATAAAAAAATATTCACCATAAAAAATTTCTTATGCCTAGAATTAAAAAATTAACTCTATTTATTTATGAAAATTTTTCAAATATAAGTAAATTTATTTTTAATTAAAATTATCATTTACCAGAAAAGTACTTATTTTTAAATTATAACTGATTTTTTAAGGGTTTGAAAAATTTACTACGGTCTCAAACAATTACCATAAAATCATAATAAAAAAATTAATTAAAATAATAATTTTATTAAAATAAAATTTCCATTAATTAATTTTATTAATCATAAAATTGTAATTAAATATTTATGACATACAAAAATACATACTATTGAACAATAATTTCTAAAAAAAATCATAATTATGAAAGGATTTAATTACATCATATTACCATTTATAGGATACCTAAATTTTATTTAATCATTCATAAATAAATATATTATCCTAATTTCTATATTACCATTCTTAAAGGTCACATTGTTATTCACACAGTCACATTAATTTTCATCAAAAATAAAAATTATTATAAAAATAAAAAGAAATCTACAAAATTAAATTTTGATTTTACAATTTGAAAAATATTTTTTACAGAGTAAAATATATTTTATAAGTGTCAAGATTTATATTTTAAAAAATTCTCTATTAAAATGTGGTAAAACTGCATTTACAAAAATATAGCATTTTATGTGTAAAAATGAATTTATTCTTATCTTATGCATATAAAAATGTTTTTGACAAATGTAAAAAATATTTGATTAAATATATTATATATAAATTTCACTAATATATTTCTATAAAGTGATTAGAATAATTTATTAATATAAAATTTCATTTTATGAAAAAAATGTTTATATAATAATATAACCTATCTTTTCAATTGGTTTTCATTTATAATTAATTGGTAACCAATAAATTAATTTTATAAACATATGTAATCCAAATTTTCATAATTTACATGATCTGATTCAATACCACTATTCCATTCATCCTGGAGATAAAAATAATAAATTAATAATAATTTTTAATCAATTGTTTAACCTCCGTGTTCTGTGTAACATTGGATATCGAAGTAATTAAATTTCAAACGAGATATATTATAAAATCATGGGGTGTTACATTATCCCCTTCATTAAAAAATTTCATCCGCAAAATTAAAAATTAAACTTCATAAAAAATAATGGTTGGCTCTTAAAAATTTATTTTTTGAAATCCCACATTGGGAAATGGTTTTATTAAACCTCATGTTAAAAAGTTAAAAGGATATAGGTGATGGTCACCACAATACTAAGATTCTAAAATAGGGGAACATTCGTGAATATATAGACATTTAAAAGAAATATAATAGTCATGTTTTGATGGATAATGATAGAAAACATGTTTTTTTTGAAAGTCTACCATTACAAAATCATAAATTTGTGATCATTTAAAATACAATTGATTTCTATGAATGAAAATTCAACTTCTGTCATTTTTCAAAAATATTTTTCCTATAGTTGAGGGTCTATTTGACTATACAAATAATCACTTGGGAAAATAAACGTAAATTATTTCTTTCTATGTCATAATATCATCCTTCTATTTTTCATTGATCTAACTACGCATCATTTATTAAACCAAAATATGGAAATTGATGACAAATTTTTACGCATGAAGAACATTTATGAAACATAAGATCCATAAGTCATTAATTGAGACATTAAATGTTTATTAAAACAAATATGGTTAAAACAGTTTATCCAATATGATTAATCATACATTAATCTTAGTAAATAATAATCTTAATCGATTCCATACATATCTTAACTTAAGAGTGCTCCAAAATATGTCGTTACAAATTAGAAGTCCAAAAATTTAGAAGAAATTTCACCAAATTTCAAAAATCAATATAACATAAGATTACACAAATTATGTATCCCTTATAGTATCATACTAAATATATGAATACATTAGTCTAGTTTAAAGAATTATGAATACATGTATTCTTCTAAGAGTAAAATATCAGGTAATCCATTAATCTAAACATCTAATAATTACATTTTAACATAAACCATCATATCACAAACCTCATTCATATTCATCATTAGTTTCCCATAATCTTATATTTATTATTATCTCAACCATCAAATATATATTTAGTGATATCTTCTCCAGGTCATGTGTTTCCAAGAAGATTATCTAACAATAGAATCACTTCAATTGATTACTAGGGTTAATCATCATATGCTTCCAATTCTATAAAAAATAATTTCAACAGTAGAATCCTTGTATAGATTAAGATTCTTATAACCATAACATTATTGATGAAATACTAAAATAACATAAGCCTAAAATCCATAAAATGTATAATAGTTATTCATCTTCGTCTGTGGTAGTAGCATAATCTTTACCATGATAGATTATCCCATTTTGGGATATATTTTTTAACACTCTAGGCATTGATTTGAATAGTTTCCTATATCCTTATAGTTCAATTGTTTCACATTGAAACACTTTTTTCCTCTATAACACAAGGATGATGGAATTTCAGTACACATATGTCAATAACTCATGTTACTTTCATGAATGTATCAGGGTGTTTATTTCTACACTTATCACATGTGGTAAAATAATTCATTCTATTCTTTTCTTTATCCACATTTTTTTTTATTTTACTCATCATCTCTTGATTCCTTTCTAAGTAATTAAACATAGGGTATTATTTCTTTGTCTCAAAAGCACCTGACACTATATCCTCATATGAAAATAATTTATGCGTGAATTTTTCCTTTTTAAATAATGGAATAAGTCAATAAAAAATAGTGTCATTATTACACATTAGATCATGTGAATTGGTGAGGTTATAATTATTTCAATGAGGATACATTTCTAATAGATGGGAAAAACAAAATTAGGTTTAGAATAATAATTCAAAACATTAAAATAGAACAAAACATATAAAAAATTTGAACAGAATGAATGGATTTTCTAAAAATCATAAATGTGGTATCTTTGGGGTTATATTTACATTTAAATCCTTCATAATGGTTTGTAAAGATAATTTTAATTATCATAAAAATATCCTCTTGGAGTTTCAAACAATGTGTGTAGTAAAGCCTACTGTCTTGTATGAGGTTATCCTAAGTTAGGCCTGAGACACCTTATTAGAGTTGTTACCCTATGGTACATATATGTGAATCACATGCACATGTAGTATACAAACAGTGATGCCTTTCTATAAAGACCCACATAATATTTACCTTACTAAAATTCTAGGATGTTATTATAGTCTTATCATAAATAGGTATCTTATAGTTATGCTCACTATTCTATGTTTTCTAAATCTATTTCCATGGTTTCTTCTAAAATACATCGGATACCAACTATAGTGTCCCAGAACCCAATACCCCAATGTTGGTATATTACATTATTACATTGGTATAATAATAAATTAAGTCATATACAAAAGTATTCAATAGTTTATTATTTTTGAAAAAAACATAAAAATAGGTTTTACATTACCACTTTAGGGGAAAACCCACAAATAAACATTATTGGAAACATACATACCACTTATATTATCCTTTAATATCATTCATAATATACATCGTTTCATCTTGGGGAAAAATAAAATGTAAAAAAGGGGTGAAATCAGATGCTTAGTAAGGGTTTATAATCCAATAGAAGATAATATAATCAATAAGGCATTGTGAATGACTAAAAATAAATTCTAGTATAATGTAATATTTTGTATAATATGTTATGAATAAAATCATAATAAAAAATTAGATTTAAATAATAACATGATAAATTAGTATATCCAAGGATATTATACTAGTTGAATACTCAAGTTGATAATAAATTACAAATTTCATAATGGGGGAATGAATTTTCCATACATAATAAACATTCCATCAGGGCATAGACCAAGACACCTGAAAATAAATTGTTAAGGCCTCAACCAAAACCATTTATCTTTGTTTTATGAGACCCACCAATGCATCAAGGGAATATAGTGAGCCCAAACCACCACATACTAAGTTAAACACACTCCTCATATGTCAAAGAAAAATATATATTTAAATAGCATTGTCTCATACCAATTTGAAATATATTAGTCTTAATCATAGATGAGAATAATTTGATAAAATAATTGATTAATTACCTAAAAAATAATATTTAAACATTCCAAAGTGTCCCATACAACTTCGAAGCATTTAATTATTAATCCCTGTAAAGGAATAACATTAAAAGAAATATAAAATTTATTAAATTATAATGAGACTCATTATTTTATTTATGAATGGTTAGTATTTACACCACTGACATTGAATAAGTGCTGAAAAGGGAATAAATCACACAAAACTAAAAGCAGTATGAGAAAACCCCTTTTTTACATTGATAAGAAGTGTTCTTTTGAAAAAACATTTTTATTTTTCATAAAATCAGATTTTAAACATTTATATATCAAAAAATAATATTTTAGGATAATGAAATTATTAATGAGGCCAAAATGATGTCCAAATCAAGTGAAAACAGGTAAAATAAATTTTTAAGTGACATTATAAATGGATTACTTTAGTGTGATTTAAGGGGAAATTTTAATGATTCTTTAGAATGGAAAAAGTGTAAATGTATTTATAAAACCAAATATCAACAAATATAGTTTTATAATATAAGAGTAATTTTTTATACAAATAATTGGTACTTAAATCATATTACAGAGTGCACTCAAAAATGTGTGAGAAATCATGAAGTTCCCTATAATCGGGTTTGATTATCAGGAAAAATTTAAAAGGTAACCTTATAAAACAAGTATTTACCCATAAAATAAATTTTAAATTATTGTTATAAATTATTTTGGGAAATAAAAACAGAATGTAATATAATTATATAAATATAACTAAGAATTAAATTTTTGAATAGTGGTGGAATTCATAACTAGAATTAAAATAGCGATTTAGGAAAAAACCCTTAGCTTATATCTAAAAGTGTTTAGAAAATAACCATAATATAATGTATTATAAAATTAAATTAAATAATTAATTAATTAAGTTACTTTTAAATATTTATCTTATTTAAAATAATATTTAAACTTCATTTATTTTGTTTTTGAGTAGTTATAAGATAAAATTTTATCATTCAGGAGCATCATTTTCCTTGGTTTTCTTGATGGGTTAATTGTATATGAGTATGGTCATTTATCTAAAATGGGATAATATATATAGAATTAAATTTATATTATAATAATGAATATACATTATATAAAATGATTATATAATTCATTTGAATATTTTGGGTGAGGATGAATCATTAGATAGGACGTTATTGATAACCCTTTAGATTATTTTGGACATTTTTTATCAAAACAAACTAGTTTTGTTTTATTAATTAAAATAATATATATATAATTGTTACAGAACATTATGTAGGTTATAATATATATTTTATTATTTTCCTTAACCATAAAAATGGTTTTTTATTATACATGAATGCATTAAGAGGGAAAACAAGTGCATCATTCATGATGTGAGTAAATTGACAAACCATGGGTGATGTTTTAATTTATTGAATAAAAGAATGTGAGAAAGTAGTGTGATTATAAATATTAAATTAACATGAAATAATTGATGTATATAAAACATACTAGAGTTATCAAGTCTCTTGTTATATTTTATGGGAAGAAATTATTTTAAAATGAAATAAATTGAAATGAAAAGAATGGGGATTTTTACTTATTTAATTATCCTACTTGAGAACCTCCTTATAGTTATTGGATTTTTTATTTTGTTGAGACCAATGGCTCTTGAAAAAGTGGGAGGTTATTGGTAACAGTGTTGGTCATAAATTGAAATATACCTAAATTGTTTATGATCTGAGGAGAGGAGGGGTGAGGGGTGGTATTTATAGTGGAAGACAGGGGTGTTTTCTAAATATTTATTTAATTTTTTAATTATTTTAACTCACGATCAAGAATATATTGAAAATTGTAACAAAATTAATCAATATAATTAATGAGATTTTGTGATTATTATCTTAAATCATCCAAACATCATAAATGACTCAATAATTCTTGTATTTAAAATTTATTGTAAATTGTCATATTTTAATTTCAACCAAAAATTCAGGTATTTTATAAAAATCCAAAGCAATCAACCTAAAAATTTATTTACATTTAAAATTAAATAATTAACACCATTTTATGATAATAATTTTTTAAACATTCAGAATTAAATTTTTAATTAAAATCATCATTTACTCAAAAAATATATGTATTTAAATTATAACCTATATTATAGCACTTTGAAAATTTAACTACGGTATCATAAAACTATATTAACATAAAAAGAAAAAAAAATTAATTTATTATTACATTTTATTATAATAAGTTTTATTTTTTTTCATTAAATGAATTATAAAATTGTTATTAAATATTTATGACTTGAAAAAGTACCAACTCTTAATAAATATTTTATAAAATATTTATTTAATTATATTGTGATATAATTATATAATATTACCATTTATATGATGAAAAAATTTATTTATATTTTCATAGTTAGGTTGTTGTTCTAATGACCCTATTACTATTCTTAAAGATCAACTTTTTATTCCAACATTAACATTACTAATCATCAAAAATGATTGTTATTAGAAAAATAAAAAAATAAATGAATGTAAATTTTGATGTTATTATTTAAAAACTAAGGTATATTTGGTCAAATATAATTGATAAGATTTTAAATATTTGTATTCAAAACCTGATCTCCCTTAAGAGATGATAAACCTACGATATGGAAAATATGGCTTTTTATGTGTAAAATTAGATTTTTTCTTATCTTATGACTCTAAATTTCTTTGGATGAATGTAAAAAAATTATTGAATATATAATATATAAATTGCATTAATATAATTCTATACTAGTGATTAATTGAATTTATTGATATAAAATTTCATTTAGTGCAAAAAATAGTTCTTATAAAAATATATTATTTATGTTCAATTGGTTTTTATTTCTAATTAGCTGATAACTAATGGATTAATTTTTTAAACAAATGTAATATATATTTTTATAATTTACTTAATCCTATCCAATCCATCTATTCCTAAAATCTAGGATATATCTATTATAATTAAATAATAAATTTTAATCACTCTTTGATTCTTGGTGTTCTCTGAAACAATGGCTATTAAAGAAGAAAATTTTTAAAAGAGATATACGGTAACATCTTTTGGTGTTCCTATGTTATTTAGTGATTATGTTATATTGGAACAATTTTTTTGTTTATTCCTTGGATTAAGCCAGTTTTGGAAATACATTTTTTTATTTTTATCTCCTTTATTCTTTTATTTTGTTATTTATTATTATCATAAGAATACAGAAGAGTGTTTTGTTTAATAAACAAACGATATGAAAATGGGAAATTATTATAATCCAACATACCCTTATTCACCCACTCACCCTTAGGTTATTCAACCTATTAGGTCTAATAAATAGTATCTGAGTCAAAAATTAAAGACATTATATCACTCTCAATGGTATCTATTAAAACAATGAATCCCTAAAAGATTTTGATCTTCAAAAGAAATAACTACTATCTTTGAAGGAATCAAATGTAACACAACATGTGATCTTTAGGTTTGGATATTTATCTGAATTTTATGTGTGGTATTATCATTAATATGGATAAGGAGAATTTATTAAAAGGATACCATAATGAAGATCATGTTTACAAGAGAGGTATCAATTCTCTAGGGGGAGATTTATCCGACACAATTTACATGAAGTGGACGTCCGGTAAAAACTCACATTATATGTGCTATAAAATTAATATCTATGAATGTTATTCAAAAGTAAACAAATATAAATTTTAGGTTTCCTGAAAAAATTGTGAGGATTAATGATGCAACCAAATGAATCTTTTAATGCATTCATTAAATTGTATAATGGGATTTTAGTGGATATACAAGATCATGGAGAAACAATTGATGATTTAATTATAATCTAGCACATCCTATGAATATTTATACCCTAGTTTAATACAAAATTTTCAATGATTTAGGATATTGATAAAAAGGTAGGGACATTATATATTAGTTACAATATTTTTTCATATAAACTGAGAAATAATGATAATGAGGCTATATAAAATGGGAAGTCAAAAAATGTGTAATTTAAAGGTTTAATGTATATTTCAATACAGTATGATTATAAACTAGAATATTTTGATGAATTCATGTCATTATTTTCATAAAATCTATAAAGGTGGGAAGGAATGTTTTGAAGGAATCTTCAACTCATGTGATTTTTATGTGTGAAAATTTTGGTAACTTGGTTTGAAGTGTTCTAATAACATTTATGATAATGTTGAGGATGGTGACTTTCCCATGAATAAATATCTAAATAATGATAAAGGTAGAAGAATACTTAATATAAACTTGTTCAACATGAATATCAAAATTTCAAAAGAGGAATATACATTGAATGGGACAAATGAAAAAGTAATTAAAGACTACAAAAGAAAAAATATTTGTTTTCTATATATTGTACATAGTTCTCATATTAGGTAATAAATCAATGATAATGAAAGATATGTAGATGAGAGAGATTATCCTAGGTAAAAATTAGAGGATTCAATTGATGTAATGGATTTTAGGAGAGCCAAAATGATTAAAGAAAACAAATTATTTCATTTTGAAAAATCAATGTATATTGAAAAGAAGAGTAGAAGTTTTAGTTAATTAAAATGATTGAAAATATTAAATTCATAAATCCAGAAAACTAATATAAGGTATTTACATTAAAGATAAAGATAGAAGAGAAGACATGGATAATTGATGGTTTAAATATGTCAGTGAATGATCATGTAAATTGTATAAATGTTCTAGAAGATGAAATTATTGGACTATACAGAAAAATTGTAGATCATGAGATACTATTGATACCAAGAAAGGAATTAGGGAGTTATGTGAATATAATGAATAAAAAGTAAAAGTAAAGCACAAATTTCTGTAAAAAATAGTCAAAGGGGTGTTAGAATAAATCCAATGAAAAATTAGAATGAAAAATTTCGTATAGGAATTTATCCTGAATATAAATTAGTGGTGGTTAACGCTAAACCATAAGCACCCACTCTATAGGGAATGGTTTATTTTGGTATGAAAAGTAATTTAAACACATAAATAACCCAATTGACTAGTTTTGTTGTAGAAAATTAGCAAAATAATAAACCTCATATCATTTACAATTGATATACAAACATGGGACATTTTCACAATGTGTTTTTCCAAATAAATTTTTATTATAGGGAATAATAGAAATGAAAGAAACTACGAAAATTATTGTATTATATTAATTAATTTAAAGGTAATTATTTATAGTTTGGAGGATTTGGACATATGTCTGGATTTTTCTTATCGATGGGGAAGTGGAATGTTCTATTGAATAACCTAAGGAGTTCTTACCAACATCACAATGATGCATAAAGAGGGATAAAAAGGTAAAATCAATTTTTATATTTGAGGTATAAATTTTTTCAATCAGACTCTATGGAAATTCAAGAGTACTAATAAACAAAAAAAAATTAATTTAATGACATTGATCAAAACAAAAAGATTTGGGAAGGTAGTGGTTTTAGATATTTCTATAAAATCAGTATAATGTGTTGGTTTATAGATCCTTGACTGTGCATAATCTTCCCATATGATAGGAAATGTAGATCATGTCATAATATTCAATTATAAAAAGGAACGTGCCATAAAATTTTTAAATATTGAAGGACAAAATATTAATATCGTAATAAAATTCATGTTTTCAGGTCAAGATATGAGACACATGGAAGTATTGGTTATTTAATGAATCAATCCAACATTCTACTATTTATTCAACTATGTCAATTAGGGAATGAAATAAAATTTACCAAGAATAATTGAATCAATCATGGAATTAAAGATTCAGTTGTGATGAAATGGAAGAGTATGAATGGTGATATCTACCCTTTTAGTGTAGAATAAAATATTTTTTTAATCCAATAAGTATTGAAATATATTATAGGATAAAAAATTAAACCATTTGACAGAATAGTTCTTTGAAGATATGGTGAATAATTATAGAGCTCTATACCTCCCTATAATGTCATGTGATCACAAAAACATGTCTTTTTTTTCAGAAAAACAGGATTATTGTAAATGTGTAAAAGGAAAAAAATTCCATCCGTTAACAAGGGATCTTGAAATGGTTCATGTTGAAATGTGTGGTAAAATATTGTAAAGATTTATTATATAAATAGATATCATGGTTCATTTATAGATCATTACTTAAATATGGTATGGTTAGTGGTAATCACCAAAAAAATGTAGTGGTTTTGAGTATTATTCCTCTGTATTAATGAAAATATAAATAACATTGATAGAAAATTATGAAATTATGAAAAGATAATGGGATATATATTACCAATATTCAAGTGGAGTATTATATTGAGAATGTTGAGATAGGTAACCAATATTCAATAGTAAAAACTATTTATAATAATGGTTTGATTTTGAGGATAAATCATAACATAAACAATTTGTACAGAATGATTCTCATTGAGAAATACCTACCATTAATTTTTTGGAAGGTTGTATTCATGAAAAAAATATTTCAAACATATATTTTTTATTTCTACAGGAATAAAATAACGTATATGATATGTGGTATGTAAAAAACTGCAATGCTTAAATAATTCATAATTTTTTAATATAAGTTATTTATTTTTAATATTGAGAAACAAAATAATCTTAATCATGTGTAGATTAATAGATCTCCCCGTGTTATTCATTTAATAGAAATATATATATATATATATATAACTATTTTTATATGTGCTTATCAATTTTTTTCATGTGTAATGACAACACTTTACTAGATAATAAATATAATCCTTGGTAAATCTGAATGTTATTTATAATGGATAACAATGATGGTTTTATTAGATTGAGGTAATAAAAATTGAAAATGTTGATTTAGAAGAAGAAATTAATGGAAAAACAAAGGAATTTATACATGATTCTACAAATAATAAGAAATCCATGGTTGAAACTAATGATTAGAATATTATTGAGGATTAGATTGCCCCAACGCAGATGATCAAAACTGAATATCTACATCAAAAAACTCTATCATCACATTAAGAGCCCATGTGTTTTAAAAAATCTAAAAAATAATGGAATTTGGATTAGGTGATGAATATAAAGCTGGAATAAATTCAAATGAATCATATCTGATTTATTGATTTTTGTTGGTAAATAATAATTTAATTGGGAATAAATAGTGTTTACATAAAAAAACATAATTAATAAGGAATGGTTATTTGAAAAATGGAATAGATATTGGGCATGACATACTCTATGATTGAAGGCATCGATGTAGGTGAATCATTGTCACCCATGGTAAGGATAGAGATAAATTAACTATTCTAATCTGTAATAGTGAAATGAAAATTCATCGTATTCTAGATGGTCATTATGTCGCCATTTTTAAATTTTGTTGTTGAAGATGTATTTTACATCCAAAATATGCATGGTTTTCATGTCCATGAATATGATAATAATGATTCTTGGTTGAATAAGAAAATTTATAGGCCAAAGATGACACCAATAGAGTGGTATTGAAGACTAAATCAACACTTCAATAATATTGATTTCTAGTATGGTGGAGTCACAGAAAATCTCATTGTTATCATATAGTTTAATAAAATTATAATGGACTAAGTATTTTAAGATTAAATAATATTTGGTGGATCGAGTAAATTGAAGTGCATGTATTTTTAATAATTCCTAAATTGATAGTTCAAAATGTCAATTGTTAGATTATTTATGTTTTTCTTTTGTATGATGGTTTTACATGTACGGAATGGTACATTCATCTCTCAATATAACTATGTCAAAGTTTTTCTAAAATGGTTTTAAATGGAGGATTCAAAGGTAATTAAAACACTAGTTTTTACCTATATGAATTTTTCAAGGGATGACAATGGAAATGTGGTCATTGTAATAGATCATAGGTAGATAAAAGTAATGATGGATTTTTATTTGTTGTACAATGAAACATTTTAATAAGATTTATTTATATTTACATATGATGTTTTGGATGGTTCAATAGATGATATAAAATTCATTATTTGGTGATGAATTTTATCTTTTGCGATAGTGAATCATGTGACATATCTAGAAACAACATTTAAATTCACTAATTACCACAGAGGATGAATGTATTAGGGTTAGTTAATATCACATGTAATTATTGTGGATAAATTACAAGCTTGAAGATATGGGAGAATAATTTATATCTCTAATCAAAATAATTTATTACTATTCAATTTATATTAATTATAGAAAAAATATAGTCCATCAATATTGAAGAATATCATTAAAATAATGTAATATTTTATCAAATAAAAGGATTACCATGGGTTGGTGAAATTAGATTAGGTTCCTAAAAAACATAATGATTTGGATATTAGGAAATATTCCTTTACCAAAAAATCATTTTTGTGGAACAATGTGAATGTTTGAGTCCAGTTAAACCCCCACACATAAATAGTGTGCATCAAAAACCATCATTACCCTTGAAGATATGGGAGTAGAATTGAAGTCTCTATTCTAAATCAGTTTCCATGTATATTGATGCCCATCCTTTTCCCTATTATAGTCCATAACATAGTGAACATTTGGTTTCTTCTCAAAAGAGGAGAATTTTGGTTTTTGAAATAGTTACAAATTTCTCAAAAATAATAAGTGGATGATTAATTCTGATTATGGAAGGAAAAATATACAATTCATGATCAATGGGGTATAATGCCCCGACCCAGCTCACCCCTAAACTAGTGGCTTAACCGGTCACCACATGACCTCAAGGGTATCTCCCCGTATGCTAAAGGCTGCCGAATAGCAGCGAGGGTCTACAGAAGGTCAATGGAGGGACTATACCCACTTATTAGAGTTTCACAGTATTTTATCAAAGAAAATAACAATCAATAGTGGATGTAGTAATACATAATTGACAATCCAATAGAATATTGATTTCATTTAACATAAAAAATCATGACATGTTATTCATACATATTTGAAAGTAGTAAATAATACACCATGCTTTACATGTCAATAATGAAACATATAAATAATAACCCAATTCCCCATGAGAGATCTTCCCAATCATTGTGATCATCCACTCAGTCCTCTACTCATATATCCAAAGTATATGCAAACATCACAATCTTGTAACCAATTAGAATCTACTAGGGTACCTCAGTGTTATGGCGGCCCGAGTAGGGTGTTAGATTTTAATCTCTATAGTTCGGGACGACTGATGTCTTCCCCAAATCAATACATTTAATAAATCATTTTAACCATGTGAAATAATGCATAAATAACGTAAGTAGTATAATGTGCCTATATACCCATGTATATGCTTTACCCCAGCTGGTTTTTGGCCTACATTATACATTTTTTATTCATACACAATAGTCATTACACAATCAATAAGACTAATTCCAATATTTTTCTTTGTCTTGGACAACTTTTCATAAGAAATTCAAATTAATCATTCATGTTCTATGTCCAAGTCCGTCCACCGATAATAAATAGTTATTCACCCATCCAATACCAAGAAAACCCAAGCCCATCCACTAGGAATAGTGATTCACTCTTGGGTCTATTCACTAAGTAGTGATTCAACCAATTTATTTACATGTCTGAACTCTTTATCATATTCAATTCACAAATCATAACATAACATCATCTTTCATTAACCATTTAATTCAAATCTTGTTTGACCCAATGAACCCACAGTCCTATGTTAATTAATGGGTGTAGAACGTCATGTCTAGCGCTCTCATGAGTATTTGGAGCATCACTCCTTAACTCACAACCCATGGGTATTTGAAGAATCAATACTTTTCCCATAAAAGAATATTCCCCTGCAAGTCAGGTGTCGAATTCCACGTCTAGCACCCCCGATGTATTTGAAGCATCAATCCCTATCTCACAACCCATTAATTAGTCAAACATATATATTTATCATTGGTGTAGAACTCCTTGTCTAACACCCCAAATAAATCCATTAACTAACTCACAAGTTAATTAATAAAATCCGTTAAATGATTCAAAAACTAATTAATGACATAAATCTCCTGTCGAAAAACTCCTCAAATAATTAACCATTTAGCATCTCAATAATTAACAATTAATTAAAATTTAATTATTCTAAGCCAAAGGAAATTCAACTACATAATTAACTCAATATTTAATTATCCCAATTCTTTACCAAGTCTGAACCTGCTACTCAAGCATAGATTCTCCTAAGACATTAACAATTTACATGAACATCATAAACATCTCAAGTCAAAAATTCTGAACATGGCCCATATATTTAGTAACCCTCTCATGTAGAATATAATATTTTTATACAAATCCATCCAAAACAACAGAAGTTATGGAAAAAAACATGCATCAAAATGTATTCTGGGCCAATACTTGTATCAATCAATCAATCCACAATCTTCAATAAATACATGAAAATTAATTAATTCAACAGTTTATTAATTAAATTGTATCTCGTTTACTAGTTCATAAATTAAATAACCATTTACCATTTAACATGTAATAATTTATCCTTCAATTAATTATTACCAGTTTCCAATTTATATTCTGAATATGTCAAAATATCCAATATTCTAAATATTTAGTAAATGCCACAATTTTTCAAACACATGACTTGATAAATAATAAACCTATTACCCATACTTCCCCATTAAATCATTTAATTCACCAATAGAGAAACCATAGTTCTTGTAATTATCATTCCATGAATTTGGATAAAAGTCACACCTAAGGTTTTCCAAGTCCATCTCTTTTTACGTCTCATTTACAAGGAAGACCCATGAGAGCTTCCCTCTTAATAATTTAATAATCTGAGCATATGTTCAACATATTTTCAATAGCCAGCAACACATGATAAACACTAAACCATTGAAATTTCTTCATTTATCACACATGGAATGAATCATACAATAATATAAAAAGTAATTCATAAACAAATCATGTATCATCATCAATAGGGATATATACAAAAGCCCCACCATAAGCAAGTATGATATGAAATTGCCTCTAACCATCCGTTTATCTTTAATCATAATTGAATGGAATTTTTTCAGTTCCATAATCAAAGAAACCTGTATACTCAAATTATTTAAAGAAGAAAATAATTCATAAAAAAATTGATAGAGATTTGGGACCCTACCTCAGTGGTGAACCAAATTATGCCACACTTCATCACACATTTGCAACCAATCCAGAACTAGTATTCCATCACATGTATGAACACCTTATATATATATATGAATGCACTATATCATTGTTAAAAAACACTATAACAGACACCACTAAATATAGCGACATGGGTCAACACACCTACATTTTTATATCAGGGACTCAATTAAATTTTTTGACTCCAATTTAGATGGTTAAAAAAATTAAACATTCACGTTTAGAACCATATCCCAATAATGGAGAATCGAATCAGCCCAAAATGCCTTGACTTTGAAGTTGGTTTCTAGAATGAAGAGTAATGGGTCCCGATGTTTCAATCGCATACCCTAATGAAGGATGAAAAATGGAAAATCGGGTTATCCACCAAACCCTATATTTGGATTGTCCCTTCTCAGAAGCTGGAGATACAATATAATAAAAAACGAAAAGAGACTCACACCATAATGATCTAAAGTAGATCTCTCAATAAATTTGAATAAATAAGAAATATCTGGAGGAAGATGAGGAGAGCTCGTCCATCGCACCTCAAGGAGCTGTTGTGCACTACTTTAAAACATAGAAGAATGGGGTTGTGGTTATGATGCATTACAGGGGGGACATCCGTTGAAGGGATCGCATTGTGTGGGTGTAGGGGGAACCTAAGGGTTATGCGCTGCCCTGTGGGAGAGGAATGAAAAAGTGTGAGGTGGCTATTGTGTCATCTAAGGAAGAAAGAAAAAGGAGGGGCTTGTGCCTCTTGGGAGAAGAAGAAGGGGATACGCTCCTTTAAAATATTCTATAAAAATATAACAAATTAACATAAAATTAAATCCCCTTAATTGAAAAGTAATTAATACATTCAAGATAATTTATGATGATAATGAAAGTTATAATTATTACGACCCCATTTATTTATTTTTCTTTAATATAGCCAAATGAATAGAACCATAACCACCAATTTATTATAATATCATTAATATGATGTTAATGACAAAAATCCTAACCCATAACCTCTATTTAATAATCTCACTTCTTCATAACATTAAAAATCCTCAATTAAATTCCAATTTCTTGAACCCACAATTATTAAATTCTCTTTCCCATGAATTTAATTAATTTACATCAGTTAAATAATAATAATATCCTTATATTATTATTATTATTAAAACATCCCATAATTAATTATTTAACATAATATAAAAAATAATATCCTAATATTATTATTAATAAAAATTTTGTTTATTTAAAGTATATAAATAACAAATTTATGAACCGGGTAACTGCACTACTTAACCCACATGATTTGTCTAACTATGTGCAGTCCATATGGTTGTTAACAGATACCCAGGGTATCCTGCATCGCTAACTCGCACAGTTTAACTTACATTCTGTAGCCCAATATTAATCTTTTAAAGTGGTCTACGTGTGGAAATTTATTCCGACTCTATGTCATAAACTCTATTTATCCATTAATTACTAAAAAGAGGTAATCCCCTTGGAGTATCATCTAATTAAAAATATGGGTTCTTAAAAACCACCCACCTTAAGAATTTCTAATCACTGAGAAGCTATCAGGAACCACTAATAAATCAACCATCCTACCAATGTCATTTAATCTATTTATAACTTAGGTGTTGCATTCCCAATGCCAAATATACCTCTAACCCTTCGCAATACTAATTGAAATGCCTTTAAAAAAAGTTCCAAAGCTCACATTATTGGTTAAACATCGAATTAGAGATTATATCCGAGGCCATTACAGGGACCTCGTCAACTAAAACGATAGAATCTTCATAAAAAATAGAATAGGTTGGGCATGATTCCCTCAAAAGACATCACGAATCCAAAATCCACATTCTCCCTTTAAATGTTGATTTTCCTTTAAAACTATTCCCAAACCATCGGCATTTATATGAATGTCCTTACCCAACCTCTGGTGAAATTTCCAAGTCAAACCATTGCAAGGCTATTTTAAAAACAACCATGCCCCAACCCGAATAAGGGAGTTTACCCATGAAACCACACATCCCTCTTACAACCCACATAACAACCAATCATAAATCCAAATAAAATTTAAATCTTTAGCACATCATAAGATAGACACTATCTTAGTGTTTCCTTGATGAGGTGATGATTGGGGACATTCTCGTTGAATTCAAAAGAGCACACTAAGAGAACCCCAAAGTCACTAAAAAGAACAGATAAACTAATTTTGGATGACTCTTTTCAAAAATCTCGCCATCACCTACCAACACATTTACCAAAATCGATGCAACACTACCGAACTTAGTATTGTCCATGACATAAAAATAAAATATCAGTTGGTCACTAGTGTTCGATTTCAAAAAACCTTAATTCATTCATCTGAAATTACATGAATTACGGTCACCACTTCAAACATTATTTCATGAAATCCAAAAATTAAAACCAACTGGCACGTCAAAACACTTGAGTCCCAAAGGATATTCTGTTATGAAACATAAACATCAACCCTCTCTATCAGTCACTGAAAACTGATATAACTATCTTTAAAACAAAATTTTACCTATTTATGTAATTTATTTCATCCTTTAAACATTTGAATCATCTTTTTTTAATTTTTTTTTCAAAATATCCACTTTTAGGCTAAGTGGGAACACATACAAACCGCACAACACCCCAAAATATCACATTAAACATTCAAAAAATAGAGAAACACCCTCGAGTGCTGCACCTTATGCGAATCAAATCAGCACAACGCCCGAGCCATCATCATCACCGCTGTTCATCTTGTCGACGTTGACCCCATCTTCCCAGAACTATTGCACCATGCCAGAACCACCGGATCATCTCCAGAGTCGTGCCATCACAGAACACCATCACTGGCACCACAGAAGCCATGAGCAGAGTAAAGTTATTATTCGTCGTTATATTAACACCATCACCACCGTCAAGAGCAACTCGACGAAAACAACAGACTCAACAGAACCAAAAGACGGCACACCTAACCATCAACATGAACAATCCGAACAAACATCCAAAAAAAATATCCTTAGCATTGTGAAGGGATAGAGTCGGTGCAGGAAACACTAGAGAAAACCATCGACAAAGAGGTTGGAAAACAGAAACCATCCTGATTTCGGTCGCATCCAGAACATCGATGGCTGCCAACCCACCTCCCATAACATCTTAGTTCCACCACTCTAGCTCCGACTGGGAGACTTGCAGAGGAACACAAAGGTAGGGCAGGGATAAGAGTGGCCAAACCGACACCGAACGAAGCCTTTAAGAAGATAATGGCATCACCAGGGTCCTTCGACCACTGACCCATGAACCCAGAACCTCTATGTATCAACATTATCCTGATATGACTTGGAGAGGAAATGTGGAACGAGAGACCAGAGTGGGGTATGAGTGGCCAAGGGGACCACATCAAGGAACATGCAACAAGACCACCAAAACATCCCCGTGGAATAGATAATCATGAACATCACCTTGAAATCGCCGATAAAATTGAGCGGATAGTTGCTAGACGTCGTCCCATCGCAAGAGAGGAAACATAGAATCGTCGAAAAGGAGGAACAGAGAAAGAAGCCCGACATTAGAGAAGGTCGAGGGGAGGAAGGAAGAAAGAGGGAAGGAGAAAAGAGTAAAAGAGGGAAAGAAAGAGGGGGAAGGCACCTGAGACTCCTCCCCACTCCAAATCACCGGTGAGAAAACCCTAGGTCAATTTTTCATCTAAATTCCTTTTTAACATAGAGGCGACCTCTGAGGGTCCAATTTATTCTTATACAGGTTCTTCAAAAAGAAACCCACAATTGTTCAATTCAATCAAAACTCAATAGTTTAAAAATTATAACCATTCACACATGCACCAAGGTCGTACAAGGTTTAGCCATTTGGGTGGACATCTACTAATCGATAAGGCACCCATTCAACATATCACTGGAATTTGGGTCCCATATATTACAATAAACATTCATTTAACATTTTAACTTTAGAATACCTTTTTACACATCTAAAAATCTGTAGCATGTTATAATTAGCAATAACACAACAACATATTTTTACACAGAAACATGATACAATTATAAAACATTATAATCATAAAGGTATTGTGGCATATAAACACCCATGGAAGTTAAATTTTTCACTAAAACATGATTCCGAAAAGTCATGATAAATATGTACCAGTCATGACACATTTTCAAGGAACATAATCAATATTACCAGGAATCATACTATAATGCAACTACATGACATGGAAAATAAGCATGGAATGGTAATACTTAAGTGGATAATATGATGCATGTAATGAAACATCTTTTCCATATCCGGCCAATGTAGATTTTTCAAAATTTTCATAATCAATACGTAGTGGAAAATACACCAGTCACTCAAGGTGAAATCACATCAACTGTAACATCGAACGACATGAAAAACAATCCAAACCCTGGACATGTTGTCATTTCCCAGACATGGAGGGATCATTCCCAAGAATGGATATTATCCCAAATGCCGAGAAATTATTGGTCTCATGTCTAACAAGCCCAACCTAGTATGATAAAGGATAAAAATGCTATGATACCACTTTGTAACATCCTGACATGGCTCACTCTTGAACTAGTGGTCAGACCAGTCACCACATGATATCAAGGGAGTATCCCCATATGATACATGATGCCAACTAGCAGCAAGGGTCTATATAATGTTAGTGAGGAGACTATACCATCTTATCAAAGCTGCACAATAGTATATTAGGGTAAATATAAATCAATAAGAGAAGAAATGATACATAATTTACAAAGAAATGGAAGACAAATTCCATATATTAGAGGAATGCATGACATGTTATTGATACATATATGAAAGTATTAAATAATACATAATTCATTACATGTCAATAAAATTAAGATATAAATAATAATGACCCCAAGCCCCGAGGGTGATCTACTCAATCATCCCGAGCTTCCGATCAGTCATCTTCTCCAATCTCATTTTTATATGAAAGCAACATAATACTGCAGAAAAATATAATCTACTCGGTTACCCCTATGCAATGGCATCCCAAGTAGGGTGTGATATATAAATCTCAGTAGGTTAGGACCACTGGTGTATACCCCAAATATAGACATTTAATAAATAATTTAAACCCTGTGAAAGCATTTATAAATAATGTAAGTAGTAAAATGTGACTATATACCCATGTATCTACTTCAGTCCTTAGCTTGTGTCTGACCAGCATTATAATTTTGTCATGCATACAAAATAGTCATTACACATTCAATATGAAAAATTCCATGTTTTCTCTTTGGCTAGATAATGCTTCATAAGATATTAAAGTTAAAATTTCATGTTCTATGTCTGAGCCCATCAACTAATAATAAATATTGATTCCCCCATAAAATACCAAGAAAATTTGAGCCATTCTACTTGGAATAGTGATTCTCTCCAGAGCATGTTCACTAAAGAGTGACTCACCCAATTTATTAACATCTTTTAACCCTTTTTCATATTTAGTTACCAAATCATAACATCACATCGCCTTTCATTTACCAATTTATTCAAATCATTTTCAACCAATTTGACTCACTGTACTATATCAACTAATCAGTGTAGAAAATCATTTATCTCACCCCTGTAAGTATTTAGAGCATTAGTCCATGACTCATAACCCATGGGTAATTGGATCATTAGTCCATGTACCATAAAAGAATATTTCATTGCATGCCGGGGGTAGAACGCCATGTCTAGAACCCCATGAGTATTTGGAGCATTAGTCCCCATCTCACAAACCATTTACCAATCATTCATATATATATTTATCATTGGTGTAGAATTCCATGTCAGACATCCCAATACTATCTATTAATTTACTCATATGTTAATTAATCAAATCCATTAATAAATTAAACAACTAATTAACAACATAAACTTCTCATAAATTAACTAAAAAAATAATTAACCATTCGATATCTCAATAATTAATAATTAATTAACATTTAATTACTCTTAGCAACAAGAATGTCAATTAAATAATTAACTCAAACATTAATTATCCCAATTATTTAACAAGTTTGAACCTTCCACTTAAGTAGTGATTTATCTAGGAATTTAACAATATATATACATGTCATTAACATCTCAAGTCAAACATGCAGAACAAGGCCTGTATATTTAGCAACCATACCCCACAACATATCTTATTTTTAAACAAATCCATCTAAAATAACCTATGGCATGAACAAAAAACACACATAAAAAGGTATTCTGGGCCAAAAGTCACAATAATCAATCCATACAATTTCATAAAAATTGCATGAAAATTAATTAATTCAACATTTAATTAATTAAATCATATCTCTTTAACCAATTCATTAATAAATTAAACATTTAAAATTTTCAATGTAATAATTAATCCATCAAATAATTATTACTAGTTTCTAATTTTTATTCCAATCATGTTAAAATTTTCAATATTCACAATATTCAATAAATGCCAGAATTATTCTATCTCGTAACTCGATAATTAATTCTTCAATTAATTACCCAATTACTCATCCTTCCCCATTAAATCATTTAATTAACAAATTTATATATCATAATAAATGTAATTAACATTCCGTGACATGGGTTAAAGGGCACAACTAAGGGTTTCTAAGTCCATATCCATTTATGTCTCATTTACAAGGAAGACCCATGGGTGCTTCCAGTTTGACCATTTAATATTCCGGGCAGAAACTCAATATATTTTCAATATCTCAAAACACATTTTTGACACTATAACTTTGTTATTTCTCCATTTATCATATGTGGAATGAATCATTCAATGATATAAAATGTATTTCTTCAACAAATCATGTATCATCATCAACAGGGGTAAATATAAAATCCCAACCAAAACCAAGCATTATATGAAATTACCACCAAACAAATGTTTTTTATTTGATCATCATTTAATGAAAATTTAGCAATTCTATAATCAAGGAAACTCATATTATAAAATTATTAAAAAAATAAAATAATTATAAAACCAAGTGACAGAGATTTGGGACCCTACCTCTGAGTGGAACCAAAATAAGCCACACTTCATCACATGTTGGAAACCAATCCAAAATTGGTACACTATCACACACATGAACACCTTTTATGTATATATATATATATATATTCCTATATATATGAATATAATGTATCGTTGATCCGAAAAAAATATAATAGACACTCATAAATAGTTCACCAAGGGTCAACACACCAACAGTTTTATACTAGGGACCCAAATTTATTTTCAGACTCTAATTTATATCGTGTAGAAAACCTAAACAGCGGTGTTTAGAACCTTAACCCAATGACGGTGAACCGAATCATCTCGAAACACCTCAACTTCGGTTGCGGATGCCGGAACATGGAATAATGGGTCTTAATACATCAATCACAAACCCTAATGAAGGGAAAAATGGATAATCAGGTTATCCCTCAAACCTGAGATTCAGTTTCCCCCTTCCCAGATTCCGTAGAGACAACAAAATTGAAAAAAATAGAGAATAAAACCATTATGATCTTAAAGAAATCCCTCAAAAAATTTGATGAAATAAGGAAGATCTGGAAGAAGATGAGGAGGTATTTTGAATCCTACCTCAAGGATCTAGCGTGTGCTACTGTAAAATTTAGATGAAGGGGGATGAGGCTACGAGGCATTGTAGGGAGGTCGTCCGAGGAAGGTCTTGAATTGTGCATCAGTAGGAAGTACCCATGTGTCATGTGATGCCTTGTGTGAGAGGGAAGATGGAGTGCAAGGGGTATAGTGGACCACCTACAGAGGAAATAAACAGGAGGGGGGTCGTGCCTATTGGGATAAAGAGATAGGGATACTCCACTTTTGGATTTTCTAAAAAACCATAAAAATTAACATAATATTAAATCCCCTTAATTTAAAATTAATTAATAATTTCCAAATAATTTATGATAATAATGAAAGATATTATTATTATGACCCCTTACATTTATTTGTATTAAATATAGACCAATGAATTGAACCAGAACCCCCAATTTATTTTAATATCATTAATATGATGTTAATGAGAAAAAATAAAACCCATAAACTCTATTTAATAATCACACTTTTTAATAACCATGAAACTCCTCATTTAAATTGAAATTTCATTGACCTGCAATTAATTAAATTTTTTTCCCATGGATTTAGCTAATTTACATAATATAAATAATAATACTAACCTTATATTATTATTTTTAAAACTTACCATAATTAATTAATTAACATAATATAAATAATAATAATATCCTTATATTATTATTAATAAAAATACCATTTATTTAAGGTAAATAAATAACACATTTATGAACATGGTAACCACTTGACTTGACCTGCACATTTTTACTAACTGTGTGCAGTCCGTGTGGTCGATAACGGATACCTAGGGAATCCAACATTTCTAAGTCTCATGGTTTAACAAACCCTTCATAGCCCGATATCCATGAATTAAAGTGGTCTACACATGGAAGTTTATTCTGATGCTAGGTCTTATAATATGTTATCCATTAATTACTAAAAAAACTAAATCCCCGTGTATTTCTATCCGGTTAAAAATATGGGTTCTTAAATGCGGAAAGTATTTAGGTGGAGTAGTTAAACATTAAAATTTTACATATTTTCTATCATAGTTTAGATATCATTAATGTGTAAGACATGGGTTCGGGTAGAAATTAGTATTCTAAGAAATGTTAAAGAAGTTTTCTCAATATCAAATCATTATTCAACGATTGTTATTGATGATGATGTTAATAAAAAAGTGGTGTTGGGAATGAGTCAATTAAATAATGATACTTTCATTTTATTCTTATTTCCCATAAATAGAATGACTCATGTGAGATTTGAGAGTATGTTGAGTAAATGATTCCTAAAAATATAGAGTTACATAGTGGAACAGTGTTTCAAGTAGAAAGTGAACAAGATTTATCAATGAGTTAATGAATAAGGTTTTAGTATTTTAAACAATATTAATGGGGGGTATTATTTGGAAAGAACCCATAAAGATATTATTTGATGGTTTTGGGTTTGATGTGTTTACTGATGAATAATGTTAACAAAATTTCTATTGTTTATTAAAAAATTGGTTGAAATTGTGGTTCAAAATACATTTTTAGGTTTTTGGAAATTATATAGAAAATTTGTAAGTAGAATATTATAATGTAGAAATTATGCAATCACATGGTATGTTCACAATAACAATGTTCTCGTAGAAAATACATAACAATGAAGATTTTACAAAGTATGTAAAATGGTGTAAGAAGTTCATCTAAAATGTTTTGTCAAATATTGTAGTAAGAGAGCATATGATTAAATTTTAAAATTTAAATGTGAAATCAAAGGAAAAATATAATAAAATTATTAATATATAGTTCTTAAGAGATTAAATTCAATAAAAATAGTGATAAAAATTGATAAGGTGTTCAAAAATAGAATGATGTTTGACCCTACATATCCACCCCTAGATTAGAGATGAAAATTGTTTAAATCCCTTGATATTAGTAGTATTCGAGAAAGTTGTCCCTCACAATTTTGGTTTCTGAGTCCCCTATTAAGATTCACTAATAGCCAAGGAACCAATCCATTAATTTTTTTCAATGATAACCAATAGATAAATGTGGTCGAGATAAGAAGGGTTTTCATTGGGAAAACTCATTAAAAATAATTTCAAAAATCTTATGGATGCATAAATAAAATGGGAGATGGGATGTTTGAAAAAAATAATTGAGTTCTTATATGGAATTTATAACTTGAATTTTTCTCTTTTAGAGGATTTCTAAGATCAAGAAATTTATTATATATCCAATATTATGAGGATTTAAATGTGAGAAAAGATTTCAGGGTACTCTTACAAGGGTATATAATGCTTATTTTATATGGTCCAATTGGATCAAGAAGGATAAGGAAATCTTCTGAGGCCATGATGCCATTTAAAATCAATCTTAAATTCTGTTGACTATAATAAATAAAAATTCTAATCTATTTCCATTTTTCCAGTGGATACCTGAAATTCACCATCAGGTGTCCTATGGCCTACATGGAACCTAGAGCGACTGAAAAAACACCACTAACTTGGTGTAACTAGATATAAGCTTAGTAGTTTCTTTTAACAATTTTTTCACACATGGGAGATCCACTGCCTAGATAGTTGGTGTACTAGAAAGAATATAGTACTTCTATAATAGCACCAACGAGTCGTCACCTTGCATTAGCTAGATATTTATATCTGCATAGGATCAGCATCAACTATTTCCTCATCCACTCATTTATAATTCTTTCTAGGGATCATAAATTAAGTTCTAAAGGTTTTGAGATTGGACAAGAAGATATTCTGATCCTTTTATAAGATCATCAATATGACATTTAATTACCTTTTCATGAAAGGATGAGGGTCCAGTCCCCTTTATTGAACATAAAAAATAGAGAACACCTTTTAGAAGCATGGAAATGATAAATCCATTACAAGAACAATATGATGAAACATCCAAAAAAAATTCTACTAGGCCTTTATAGGGTCTAAAATTGAAAACAAGAAACAAACATCATGTATCAGACAAAATTCATTTCTACCCCTATCATACTAAGAAAATGTAATTTAGAACATAAATGATGTGTTTCCCCATATAAAAATTACATCATGTTTGTCAAAAACATGTATGATCACTCCACTATACCTCACTAAAATTTGAGAGAAGGACTACATGATGGGTTCCATCACACCCATCTCTCTTTTGACTCACCCGTATTATAGTGATTGATTTTCAATCACTGAACAATCAACCTGATGTGAAAAAAAAGATATAAATCATAGAAAAATATAAAAAAAATTCGAGAATCCTACAAAGAACGATGTACAAAAGATTTTTATATATATGTAATCAACTTGTGTGTACATTATGAGGATTTTGTGTTATTTATTTCATGAGTAACTTACATGTGAGGTCAATGAGTGATGTAGTATTACATAGTAGTTTCCTATTTAGGGAGTTGATGAAGAAATATTTAACATGGTTTAGTCTATGATGGAAGGCTTTTTGCAGTGAATAGTTATCACAAAGGTAGTGCACTATCAAAAGGTTATAAAGAAGAAATTTTTGGAATAAATTATGCATGAATTTAATATTGTGATATAAGTTTGATTTCAACACATTTATATAATAGGATCATTATTTCACACATATGTTCTTTTTAAATAATGTATATTCTATATAGATCATTTTAATGTTCTTCTGTAGGAGTAGTGTGTCTAGTTTGATTGGGAGAATAACGAGTTCTCTAATATGAATAGCTGTAAAACATGGGGATAGAGAGTCCTCTCAAAAAAATTATTATAGTAGTTAACCTTAGTGATTTTGATACATTTGTACATTGCCTTTGTAAATTCGTTGGATTATTCTAGTTTGGGTGAACTAAGTACAAAATGGGGTTTCAATTTCAAGGTTTTAATTAATTATATATTTATATGAGAAGAAGATAGAGGGGGTATTTTTAATGATTAAATGAGATCAAAATTGGAAAATAAAATTTAATTTTATACATTGATTCACCCCCCCACTCGGGGTATTTGTTCCCTCTAAACAAAGATTTCATTTTTTAATAAATGATTAGATTTCATTATAGATTTTACCTTATTGATCATATGAGATAACTCATTATATTTATTTCCCTTTTTCCTTATGATATCATGAATAATTATATGTATAAACTAAGTACAATAAATTTTATAAAATAATGGTTATATATTTTAACAATTCGGTATATTTATTAAATATAATGTAAATATCATATATATATATATAGTATCTTGAGATTACATAACTATTAGATATTCGGTATTATTACCTATGGATTTTGTTTCTAACATAATAAACAACATTAGGGTTTAGTTTACTGGATTTAGGGATTTATAGTAATTCCAAGGTGTTAAACTATGATTTCGTAAGTCTATGTTATAATTTTAAATTTGTTTGGTTTTTAAAAATATGATTGATTCTATTATTTTCTCTCAAATAATATGGACTCCATAGTTTGGTTATTGTTTTGTTTTGATGTCATTTTTGTCTTTTTATTAATTGTCTTCTTCTAAAGAAGTTCTCATAATCTATGGTTATTAATCTATTCCTTTATTCAATTATTTCACATTCCATCTATCTTATTGATGTATTTTAGTTGATTATTCTCTATTATGGGGTTTTTTATTTAAAAGGATAATAGAGGATTTATGTGTTTTAGTTCAGTAGAGGATTCATTGAGAATTTTTTGGAGTTTGATCATTAATTTCCTCTCTTATTGATTCTCTAATTATTAGATATTATGTTGAGTTAGGTGATTTGGATTCACAATTACATAAATTGTATATAATTTTTTCATTATCACACATTGGGTTTCATTGGTAAATGGGATGTAATATTCTTAATGAAGGTTAATAAATATATTATATATGTTAGTAATACAAGTATGTTCTAAAATATTTCCTTTATATTGATATATAATTATTTTATTGATCATTATATGTTTATGATGTTGTGATATATTATTGTTTTTGATTACTATGAGAAATATATAATTAAATGTATTAATAAATTTATTGACACTAATGAAATAATGAGCTATAAATCAGGATTTTTTTTCACATTTTAGTGTTATGCATGAAATTCTAATTGATGTGATGAAATGAGAAAATAAATTTTTTTCTTAATTTTATTAAAATTTTCCTATTGATAGTTGACGTATTTACATGGATATTTTTTATTGTTTTAATGTTTTTTTATTGATTGTAGTAGTAGACAGAGATGTTGTGGTGTGGATTGTTTGAAGTGGTAGAGGTGATGATGTGTGATTTTGATAGATTTTTTTCGATAGTGATGTGATTAATTTAATGTTTTTAGTTGGTGTAGAAATCATGGTATTTTAAAATTATGATGATGTAATGAAATAATTAATGTATAAAATGGGATAGGAATGTAATGAAAAAAATAATTTGATCTGTTTGATAAATTAATGTAGTTAATAACAAGTTATGTGGTAAATGAATATGAAATAAAGAACATGTAGTAATGTATAGTCACATATTTGAAATGATTATATAATGAAATTGATTATTGATGTGATTAAATTTGAATTGTAATTTCTTATGTTAAATAATTATAATTATGAACATAATAAATGAATGTGGTGAGTAAATGATATGTGAAACTAGAATATTAATTAGAAATTATAACTATTGGAAATTAAAATGGTTAATTAATTTAATATGAATGATGAATGAATGAATGTTGAATTAGTAATGGAACCAAAATCCGAAGAAGTTTGGTGGTTATTATGTAGTGGAGGTTTTTCCTATTCATATTTATAGAGGTAGATGTGGTTTTTTGTGTGTGGTGTAGATGTTTTGGTTATATGATATGATAATAATTGTTTTTTACAAAACAGACCCAAGGTTGGGATTTTTTATTATTATATATCCATTGTAGGTTTGGTATTTTGTACAATCCACCACCTGAGTCCTATAAGGTGACCAATTTTTATATATGGTATTTAGTTTTGGTTTTCCCATAACATCCATTATATGGATTATATATAAGGTTTAGTACTCCCATTCTCCCACTAACACTTCTAGAAGAAATGTGGTTATGTAGTGATGAAAATTATGTGATCATGATGTAATGATTTGGTATTGTTGTGGTAAGAGGTATATGGATTTGTTATGTGTTAGGTGATTGTTGAATATGGTACAAGGTTGTGGTAATTTTTTTGTGGCTGGGTTGTATTAATAGGATGTGATTTATCGATATATAAAGGATGAAAGCACTATAATGGACTTTATTGGGACTTGAGAATGAAAGTGTTTGTAGGGATGAAAGTGTGGGATAGTTTATTGACATATTTTCATTATTATTGTTTTAGTATACTTCTATACAAATTTGGTGAGTGATTCTTAGTGAGGATGGGTTGTAGATAACCTTATGATATGTAAAGAGTAAATTTTATTATTTAATCACTAAGGATTTATTATGTTTATTTGACATTTTTTATCATATTTTATATAGATTAACCAAATTAATATACTTTAATTCTCCAAATATTTATTTGGATACTATTTTAATAATTTTTTATGATGGAGTGGGTAATCAGGCTTGACATTACTAGTTTTGGGTATGGTGGTTTGTGAGAGTTATAGTTTCTATCATATGAGATATTTTTTGTATTTATTTTAGAGAAAATATTTATATATGAGTTTAAATTAATTTTAGGATTCTTTTTATATTCTATATATTATTTTTACTTTATTTATGGTTTATTTTTATATTTTATACAATATTAGAGGTTTGTGCCTCCCATTATTTGTGTTCCAAAATCTCCATGCTAGAAATCAACCCTTAGCCTCTTAGAGTTGTGTTTTTAGGGTTAGTCTTAGTATTAATACAATTTTAATAGGGATTCTAGTGTGGAAGGGTAAAGATATAGTTGTATTAATGTATATTTTTAGGGATAGAATATATTTTGTAGTAAGGAGTTATTAATAATAGATTTGGTTTAGTAGATCAATGATATTGTTCGATATAAGTAGTTGATTTTTGTATGGAAGACTAATGAGGATATAGAATATACCCATGTGATTAGATTCGTTAACCATAATCATGATGAATGTACTAAGGATAGGTGATATAAATTTTCGGGTTGATATTTAGGATTTTTACATTTACCCCCGCTAATTATGTTTGTGATCAAAATTATTTTGTTAAGAACGGAAAAAGGATATTGTGATTGTATATATTTTCCTATTATTATATTGGATTTACTTATGTTAAGTTATTAATATTACAAATGTGTTTGTATCATTATATTTAAGTTAGAATAGTTTTAATTGAAACTGTAATAGGTAATGGTTCCCATTAGAGATATATATCTAATAAATTACTTTTTGTTGATTAAATTTATTTATTAGTTTCTTGAGTATTCTTAAATGATTGATTATATTCCTAAAATAGTGAGTTACTAATTATTGTTCAAATGATGATAACATATAAAACCATTTGAATGGATATAATTAATTGTTTTAGTACGTTATTTTATAATTTTATGAGAATGGTGTGCCATTTATTAAGATAAATTTATTGATTTAGAGGTTTGATGAGTGTTGAAAATAAATAGACTAAGTGAATTCTAGAGTTATGAGTTGTAACTATTTATATTTATTAAAAGGTATTTTGAAAGTAAAATTCTGTATTTATTTTTCCTTAATATGTATGGTATTAATGATACATGTTTAATATGATAAATTATTCAGGGTATAATAATATATATAATGGAAAAAATTTATAATTGTTTGGTACTTATGGATAATTAAATATAATATCACTAATAATTATAGAATTTATGAAAGATCCATTATTATATTATTATATAAGAACTATCAATAATTTCATTCTATCTATGATAATTTATGTTGTTTAACGTTTTGGTTTGTTGAGAATCCTTGAATTTTAAGAAAATGATCTAGAAAAATATTTTAGTTTGTGACATAATTAATTGAAATATAAAAGTAAATAATATATTAAATAGGTTTTATTCATTATTATTTGATATAATTTTCAATATAATTAATGTTCACATTATTAAATTTTGAAATTATGATATAAATAGCAAAATATTAATTTGATTAATTGATAATGTGAATACCCTAAGAGATGTTAAATGAATAATTGACTCATTAATTGGTATGTAATTAGTGAGTAACATAGAAAATAATCATGAAAGAAATGAATCATGATTAATATGTTTTATATTATGTATATAACTAAATGCCCTTACCTTGGATTATAAATGCGCCTATGTTAATTATTGATGTTTCGTTTAGAGTGTTTAGTTATTTGGTTCAATAATTGAATATTTTTAGGTAATGTGTTTTCCTTATCAATGAATATATGTGAAGGGATTTTCTAATGTATTTTAGGTTTAATTTTAATAATTTATTTATAAAACGAATTATAAACGATATGTTTACAATAAAATATAAGGAAAACAATTTATGGGTGTTTTTCTATGTGTGTTTTTAGAAATGGGAGTTTTAAAGAAAATATCACGGTTTAATTGAATTTAAAAGGTTTCAATTTGTATTTTTCAAGGAATTTTGTAGTTTTTTATGTTAATTTTTATTTTTTATAGTTACATATAATGAAAATTTAATAAACGGTATTAGTGGGATGATACGTTATGAGGGAAAGCATTTGTAGAGAATTATTATTCTCTCGGAATGGTTTTTACTGAAATATGTTCATGATTGAATGTGATATTAGTTTTTTATGATGTATATGGTGAGTTAGAATAAAGAGGTATTGTCTCAACTCTTTTGTTATAGTAATATTATTTTAGGATAGTTTTATGGAAGGGATGATATTAATATTTTTAAGGGCAATGTTCAGAATGTGGATGATTTCGAAAAGTTATGGGTAAATTCATGAGAGTGGGTTGGTTCATTATATAAATTATATGTCAGGAAGGTAGTTGTTTTTTCCCTATTGGAGGATATTTTTTTATATTATTGTTGTTTTATATAATTTTTTTAATTAAACATATTGAATTTGTTTTGTTTGATTGAATAAAATTAATTTTAATGTCATCATGGCACTAGGCATGTGATAAGGGATGAGGATTTATGGGATAAAGTGTTAATGAATACCCAATTATAAATAGTATAAATGTACCTTGGTGGAGTGTTAGGTAACAAGGACATGGATGGGATATAATAATATGAAGTTGATTTTTGAGTTGGTGAAGACCGCAGATTGATTATGAGTTTTTATGGTAGTGGTTTTTCGTCAAGATATAGGTTGAATATAATTAAAGATAACACACGGATTCCTAAAAGTGATTTATAGGGAAGCATTTATTATATTTTATAAGTAGTAATATTTTTTTGTGATACATGATGTAAATATGAAATTATTTAATTATTTTTGGTATGTTGGATCTAGTGTGTGTGAGTTTAGGACTTTCTTTTTGATATTGACTGTTCATTTTATGAGTCTCTTAGCAAATGAACATGACTGAGCCTTCCATTTAAAAGCTACTTTGATGATAGATATTCGATGAATGGAATCTAAATTATAGTTAAATAAAAGAAAAATGTGAGGGAAATCATAGAGGAATGAAAAAGAAACTTATATAGGGAAATAATTTTCATCAGGATACACCTTTAGGGGTTTAAGAGCATTATATTGAATTATATTATTCATTTTCATTATATTCAGCTAATGAAATGGATAGAGAGATCTATATGTGAATGGATGTTGTTTTGAGATCATGGTCTAAGTGGGTTGATATTTCATATGATAAGTAATGTAATTTTTTTCTATTACATTGTGACATCAAATCGATAGTATGAGTTCCCCATTACTCCTAGAGCCCATTGGCCATATGTAAGAATTTTTTTCTTCTAGTATAATTTTGAGAACATAGTGGGTGGTTGATTATGGTAAAGTATTTTGAGTCTTAATAATTTATCTATACTAAAATTATGTAAACTTATTATTTAACAATTAATCTTTTTAATATAAGTCAAATTTAAATTATTTATGCAAAAAATGTTCCATCCATTCATCCTTATATATTTTTTGGTTGAATTTGTTTTTTTTATTTTGTGTGGCATTGAATCGATTTTAGTTAATATCCAAAAGTTAATGGGAAAATAAAAGTTGTTAATGTGGTTTAATAAACATAATAAATGTTTTTTTAATGTATGAAAAGTTTTGGTAGATGGATACATTTTTTATTTAAATGGTGAATGGTTACAATTAAATTTTCATAAGTTATAAACCTATCATGTATTTATAAACTAATAAATGGATAGTAAAGGGTTGTATTATTATTTGATGTATTTTATGTTTTAATTACTTTTATATGTTTTTTGGTACTTTGGTATTGTTAAATTTTTATTTGATAGGTTTCTTATGTGGTAATTAAATTTTTGTATATATTATATTAAATTTTTTATCGTTATAGTGTAGATCTTGTATTGAGAGAGGTTTGTTCATAACTCATGGGTAATTATTTTGAGCGTGGTTCATCCTTAATGAACGAGTTTTATAGGTAGAGTGTTGTGGTTTTTTATAGGCATATGATGTGAGCACTGTAACACCCTGAGATTTTAAACGAACACTATGGTTGATAGCACTCAAGATACACAACACCAATCTTAAATGAACAACAAAATATTATTATGTAATTGTATTAACCAAGTTGTGAAATTGGAATGAATGAATACTATTAACCAAATTATTGAATATATAATTTGCCTACTCATTTTTAATATATCAATTGTTTTTGAATAATAACATTCTTTTTATTATAGATATTTTAATCATTTAAAAATATGTTCTCTCCAAAAATGGTTTTCTTGTTTTTATGAGTAAATATTATAGTCAATTTCATTAGATTATATATATTTAATTTTATAAAATATAATATTAATATTGAAATGACAATAATAAAGTTACTTTTGATTAAATGTTCTGTATTTTTATGAAATGAATGATTTTCCAGAGATTAGGTAAGAATTTTTTTATAAAAATTTCATTTTATAAATTTTAAAAATAAAATTTATGATTTTAATTTTATCTAAAAGAAACTTTAGTAAAATTTTGTTATATATATTATTATTAATTATATTTTAATCATCCTTTAATAAATTTTGGAATATGTACATATTTAGGATTAAAATGCATTTTTTTAAATAATTCTTTGCATTTTGCTGGTTTAATTTTAAATTAAATTTGGAAACTTATATGTTTTGAATTTTTAGAAATGGATTCCCAGTTTTTAATTAGTGGGTCCAAATTTATTAAATATTTCCCCTTTAATTTTTTTCTATATGAATAAAAAATGATGTGATTTTATTACCATAACGATGGGTAAATCATGTAATGTAGGATAAAAATAAAATGATAAGAATCAAAAAATAATACATAACATTCCTTAATCTTATTATATGAGTATATATAGACCATATGCATCCAATTATATAATTTATGAACTTTTTGGACCTCTTTTAAGTGATTATGTCTTTTATAGTATTTTATTTAAATAAAAGTCAAACATGTCAGAATCTTGTATTTAGTATGTGTAATAGTTTTAATACGATATAATCCAAAAGATACATTTGACCATAAATATTATTTTGGAATATAAAATATTTATATTCATCATGGTAAATTATTTTTATTTTTTGTGAATAATTAATCATCTAAAATCCATACACAGTGTTGGTGATGACATTATTTAATAATTGAAATAATCCAACAAATTTTATTAAACAATTTAAAAGTAACATAATTTTATATATTTAATTTTATCCATGAATTATCAAGAAATATATTATATTTTTAAGATTTTATAATTTTTTTTAATTTTACCTATTTTCATTATGTTCTCAAAGTAAAAGTATTGAATCGTGTCAAAATTGAAAATATTGATATTTTATTTAATTAATATTTTATAAAATAGTTCAAAAAATAGAAAAAAGATCAATAACAAAATGGTCTACTGTATGGTTTAAAAAATATAATCCTATTCATTTATATTCCATTTAAAATCATTTTTCCCAAGAATAGTATTATCATATGCAGATATTTTTTGGAATTCCGAAAGTGACACTCACCTCAATTACATAAGGGAACCCCATCCTTAACATATTTAAAAAACATTGATCCATATATCTCAAAAAAACCCTTCGAATTCCTCTTCTAAAAATCTTTTTACATTTCTTAGGTTTTATGTTCCGTCCAAAAGATCTACCCTAGAGACCTTATGAAGGGATCTAAAAGAAGTATGTCGAAGAAGAGGTAATCATCTTTACCAACACTTTTAAGTTTATTTCTTCTTCTAAATACTATTGATGTGTTTTTTTATAATAAATAAATTAAAGTTATATAATATATATTCTAATAAGTCAATATGATTATGATATAACTACATTTCACCATTTATCCATCTTATGAAAAATGAAAGCATCGTGTGTGCCTGCATATGACATATCTTCTCCAAAAAGAGGTGTATTTTGTTTTTCATCACTACATTACATTAATATTTATATTTATGGATGTAATGAATATATATGATTCTTTTGACATTTTATTTATTCTATAAATTTAATGTATCATCAATTTCTCTACCCATTCACCATTAAGGGAATGATACTGTCACTCTAGCATCTGTGCGACATACTGTCTCCACGAAGGGATGAGACCCATATTCCATATCAACTATTCAATAATGGTTCATAAATATTATTGAAAAATTAAATATTATACTTATATAATTAATAAATTTCTTTATATGATGAATCTATATCCCATTCACATGATCTAGAACTTATGTGACAAGACAAGTATGAAAAACAAAAGTAGTTAATACCAAAACAATGGTAATAATAAAATATTATTAATTAATAGATGTTATGATTTTATATACATATTATATAGTACATAATAAATATGAATATGGTTTTAGTATAAATTAAAAATAATTACATAAACCATTATATTGGATTTTAATTAATTTTATACTAAAGGAAAATACAAGGTAATGTATTTTTAGTCTCGCATTAATTTTAGAGAGACATATTCCATATTCACCACTCATTTCTTTTTTGTGGTGAATATAATTAACATTTCCATGTTATATCATGAAAATAATTATATTAAATATATTTAAAATCCCCTTTCATGTTATTCATGCATGGGTATTATGATGTGAATTTTACCAAACCAGTTATGGTTTATTTCCCAATATCTTTATTATTCAGGATAGCTTATGTTTAAGCCCCTAAAAGGGAATAATTATCATCTATGTAATGTTTTCTATAAGTATATTTAAAAAATATTTTTGTACTCAAAATTGATATTTTTAATTAATTTTTATACTTAACTACTTTATACAAAATAAAATTAAAGGGAATCTTCCAATCATTTTCAGAATAATGTGATTTTTTTAATATAGTTTAAAAGGAATATTTTTTTTTAAAATTATACAGAATTAGTTAATTTTACATTAATTAAGATTCCTTAATTATTTACATATTTTTTTACTTGTTAACAAATTTATTTTCATTGAAATATTTTTCATTTTTATTTGAGAATTTTTTTAATATGATTTTCAATTTAAAAAGGATATTGTTATTAAAATTGTTTTTAATTATATTTTGTGGTAATTTTATTTATCAATGACAAAAAATTATTTTTCTTATTAAATAATGGTTATAAGATTATTAATTTATCATTTTAAGTATTAAATTTTGTTCTGTGAATATTTTATAGCCATATTATTGTATCATGAATATTATTATTGCATTAACAATATGCAATTTTTACATTATGTGTTTTTATTAAAAGCTATTTTAATAACTAGGGAAATAATTTGAAATCATTATTTTTACTCAAATAAGTATATTTATCGATTGGCATTAATGATTCATTAATTATATCAATCATTTTGATATATGAGGAATGCATTGGACTTGCACAGATGGGTGAGGATAAAAATTATACATCCCATAGATTCCTCAGTAGGTCTCATGAGAAAAATAATTTTAGAAATATCAAATTGGTTTTACCCAATGACTAATCTATCATGTGAAAGATATTGACAGAATTGATACCATTATTTATAAGATCATAACATCTTATATTAATCATTACCCCCATTAAAAATTTAGTTAATATTATCCATGATATTTTCGCAATTATATAATCAATAGATTCTGATTATACATAATTTGGTAATTAAATAGAATTTTCTTCAAATTATTTATATTTCTGTAATTATTTTATCTTATATATTTATGATAGAAAAAATAAATGAAATGTGTGTTCAATTATTTATCTTTCCCTATTGTTTATGAATTCTTGATTTAAGATAAATTTTATTGCATGTAACCCTTTCTGATTATTTGATATCACCATTATTTTTTTCATTTCTCCAATACATGAAGAATGAATTATTGAATTTTTTAATGGATGATAAATATTTTACTCTCATTATCTAATGTCTTTTGAATTATATTATGATTCATGATATAAATACATATCTAGTTTACAAAAACTACTGAACTATTCAGTTCTATTGGCTATGACTCTTTGAATATTAAGCCAATGAAATAAAGTAGAAAATGAATCTTGGATTTTTGATGTAGGGTTGTAAAAATTTGGATTTGAGGAAGTTTAGTATGAACCTTGTGAACTGAATTTAGTAAAATATTGTATAGGTAATATAAACCCATTACCGACATTGAGTATAACTCTATATATAGGATAATATCCCATGAATTTGGTAAAGACCATGGATAACCACAGTTAAACATATGGACTCATATATTGAGAATAATGTGCCATGATTTTAACATCCTTTTTAAATTATTTTATAATTATTTCAAATATCAATATTATTATTATCTTTTTATTCTTACAGATTGATTTTTTCTTTTAGATAAGGAAATGATCAAGAAGGAATAGTGTTAACATCAAATGTGATGGAAAATGTGGTGACCCTGAGAAACCAAATGGTACAATAACAAGAGTGAATGATATTGTGAATATTCCAAATTATTTTTCAATATATATTATTAAAAACCAACACCATAAACAACTCTCTTACAAAAAAATAAAAAAAAATGATTGAGTTTTCTGGGAGCTCAAGTAGTGGAGGATATGAAGGATGTTGTTCCACTTTTCATTACATCTGAAATTTGGGAAGACACAACATATAGAATGTCTCAAAGTAATGGGAAAATTGTGTTAACTATGGGAAATAAGGAAACAAAGAGATAAATTTATTAGTAAAAATGATAAAAACTTGTTTAATGTAATGGATGTGAATAATGGTCTCCCTATAGTGTTATCAATTATTGAATGTTTAAAATCTGGTGAGTATGGGAATTATAATAATTTATGTCCTAAGGGAAAATATCATGAAGATAATCATAAGGTTATATGAGTAATGGTTATATTTTGGATGATGAAGAGACAAAAATGACGTATTAAAGGAATGATGTATTAAGGAATATGATGGTATTAGTGGTATAAGAATGAAGGGGATTAGAAAATTTGAATTTGTATGTTGATTCATGATTTATATTGAAAAGTATTTTATAAATGATATTATTGAAATAATATTCATGATATATATATGTATTTTATTTCTTTACTTATTATTTAAGTACTTGGTAGCATGTATTGAATAGTACCGATAACCAGAATAAGTGATTTTGTGGTAGGTTTTTCTTTTGGAAAACATACGATTTGTTCATGATAACCCAAAAAAATTTTCCCTATGTTTGATATAATAATAAAGATATTGTTATGGGATAGTATTTTTTACCTTGAAAAAGGCATGTGAATTGAGGAAAATGTAATTCAGGAGGGATTTTACAACATTTTTGGGATTTATGAAATACATTCGATAATCTGTGATTTTATTTAAGGAATATGGATAGTGTTAATTATTGAAATAATTCATATTTTAATTTAGGTATTATGGTTATTCATTTTATTACACTATTTTAGGAGAATATGTTATCAATGTATTCAAATATTAGTAATGTGAATTTATAAACTATTTAATGTTGTAAGAGATTAACGATGATTACTTATAGAATGGATTGAGTTAAACATAGTATATGATAATTTGAGGTAAAAGTTTATTTTATAATATTGGTTAAAATATGAAAACCATTTTAATTTCATAAATATTTATAGGTTTGATGAATGAATTTTTGATCTTATGATTTCTTAAAAGTGCTTCATACATGAGAAATTTTTCATTAATACCTATTTCCTAAAATAAGAGAATAAGTGGAAATAGATCAATGTGCGTCCAAAAGATGATATTATTCCTATAAAATTGAAATAAATCTAGTATGATTATTTTCTAAAGTTATTTATTATGATAGATAAAATTCCCTCAGCATTAGTTGAATACCATGAAAAAAATGATATCTCTTTACCTTTCTTATTGTGAAATCAATGGCTTTTTAACCCATCATAGATTTAAAATTTTATGATTCTTGAATTTCTCAAGACTATGTTCTATGTCACTCTCCATTGATGCTTGGGAGTTATTTTCTCTTCAATATCCATATTTATACTTCCCACTTATGTTCTCCTATATGGATACATAATATGTGTTATTCAAGATGGCATTAAAATTTCTTTTTCTCTCTTTTTTATATAGATATATTATTGACCCCTTTTATGATTTTGTATGTCAAAAAATGTGTTTTGAAATGTCCAACCATTTACAATTCAATTTGGTTTCAAATTTCATGGATGAAATTTATTTATTTATTGGAGAACATAAACCACATATATTAAAAAAACACTATGTTTGATAGTGTACAAGATAGGAAACACCCATCTTAAATGAACAATGAAATATTATCATGTGGTCAGTATAACATAGTCATCAAATTTGATTGAATGAATAGTATTAAAAATACTATGAAATTTATAATTTCCTATGTATTCTTAATTAATTAATTAATGCTTTGTGAATTCGTAGGTGATTTTTAGTAAAGACATGTTAACCTTCCAAAAACATGTGTTCTTCATAAATGGATTTCTATCTTTTTATGTGTAAATATTATAATATATTTATGTAAATAATATAGATTTTATTTAAATAAATTAATACCCTTTTTTAAATCAAAAAATTAATATTTGCATCGGGTTGATTTTATGGGAATTTCTGAAAAGTTTAATTATCCAGTGAATAGGGAAAAATACCGATTTTTTTGAAACTCTCATTTTCTTTATATTAAAATTTACCTTTATTATTTATATTTAAAAAATATGTCTCATAAGTACTATTTATATATATATATAATCTAATTAATTAAATTTTAATCATCCTTATGAATATTTTTGGTATAAGTACATTTTTAGGCTTAAAAATGCATTTTTTGACAATCTATTTTTTGCCCATTTTATTGTTTAATTTTGAATTAAATTATAAAACAGAACTATTTTAATTTTTTTAAAATTTATTACATATTTTTAATCAACGGGTCTAAATTTATAAAATATTCCTTTTTTTATTTTTTGTCAATATCAATAGTAAATTTATAAATTTTACAACCAAGATAATGGGATAATCATGTCATTTAAGTTAAAAACTGATAAGAGCCACAAATTAACTAAAAAACATAAGTAAATCATTTTAATGTCTATAGTTAGACCAATTTCATACATGTTTCAAATTTGTGTCCAGTTGGGGCCACTTGGATTATATTATGACCTCTATAGTATTTTATTTAACAAAATGTCAAATATGTTACACACTTGTTTTTAATTAGTGTAATATTTTTAATAAATTGTGATATATATTACAAGTGTGAATAAAAAAAATTAATTATATATATATAATATTTATATTAATCCGGGTAATTTATTTTTAATTTTTAGTGATTAAATAATTAACTAAAATTCTTACACAATATTGATGTAGTAATTATTTAATTAAAAAAAACTATCAACTAAATGATATTAAAACATTAAAAGTAACATAATTTTTGATTTTTATGTTAAAAATTAATTATGTAGATGAAAATGAAATTTTTAGGATATATATATATATATATATATTACATTTTTTCTTGATGGTTTTAAAGTCAAAGTAATGAGTAATATCGAAATTGACAAAATTGAAATATTATGTGGTATATATTATCTTATATTAATTAAAAAACATAAAAATATTAAATATAAAATTGATAATATATGGTATAAAATTTTATATTATGTGAATTTGTAGTCTTTTTGGATAATTTTTTCATTAGAATAGTTTTGTTATATTTTAACCTTTTAGGGAATTCCAAATGTTCTCCTCATCTCAATTATAAAAGGGGACTCATTCCATCAATTATTTAAACCATTTAGAGCCATATATATTTACCAAACCTAGAAAATTACTATTATAAACATAATTCTCCATGTTATATTGGTTATGGACCTTCTAAAAGACCATACCTATATCCATTAAGAATATATCTTAAGAATGTCTTCTGAAGAAGAGGTAATTATCATTACCAACTCTTTCAAGTGTATTTCTTATTTTAATTACTCTTAATTTTTTCCATACCAATTTAATAAATAACTTATAATATATATACTAAATTATAATTATTTTTAATAGACAACCATATTCCACAATTTATCTACCCTATAAAAAATGAATGCACCGTGTATGCATGCGTATGACATACTATGTCCACACATCAGTGTAATATTTTTCATCACTAATTTACATGAATGGTTGTAATGATAGAAATAATGTAGATATATTATACTTATGACTTGATATTGATTCTAAATAATTAATATATCATTCATTTCCTTACCAATTCACTATTAAGGGATTTATATTATCACTCGTGCATTCATGAAGTAGTCCGACTCATTTTCCATATCGATCATTGAATAATTGTTCTAAAAAATTATTAAATCATTAAATATTATCCTTATATTATTAATAAAATTATTTATATGGTGAATATATATCATATTCAAATGAACCATAACTAATGTGACAAAACATGCATGAGAAAATTTAACTTGTTAACAGCTAAAATAATGATAATAATTGTATATTATTAACGAATGGGTGGTGAGAAGTTGTATAAGGGTTATAGATTATCTAATAAATATGAATATGTTTTTTATATAAACAAATAATATTCTTAATCCATTCTTAATGATTTTAGCTCATGTTTAGCTAAATTAAAGTGCAAGGTAAGGGATTGTTAGTCTCACTTTTATTTTTGGGATACTTATGCATTTTTTCCTCTAATTTATTTTTTTGGTTTATATAATTTCCATTAAAATTTTATATCATTAAATTCCTTATATTCATGTTATTTAATCTTACTTTTCATGTTATTCATGCATGGGGATTATGATACAAATTTTACCAAAGTGGTATGTGTGTATGTCATAATCTCTTCACTATTCAAGATTGTTTATATTTATGTCACTATTGTGGAATATTTATCCTCATTGTCCTTTTTTAAATAGTGCTTTGAATAATATTTTTACTACTCTCCAATAATTTTTAATGTCATTTTTACCCTTTTTTTATCTTTTTTCAAAAAAAAATATTTAAAGGATATATCTTGTCATTTTCCACGTAAATTACTTTTTTCTTACAAAAGTGAGAAAATAATGTGTTTTAACTAATACAGTAATAAAACATTTTCAAGCCATTATGACACCATAATTATCTAAATCAACCTATATAATTGTATAAAGTTATTTTAAAATAAAATTTTTCCCTTTGTATTTGTGTATTTTCTATCTAAAAGCGAATTACAATGTGAAAAATTATATTTTACTCATAATTTTTTTGGATATTTTTATGGTAATTTTATTTATCAATAAAAAAACCTTTATTTTACTTATTTACAACATGGTTTTTGTATCAATGATAATATCCTTTTAATAATTCACATACTTGGGATCATTTGATGGTAGATATCCATATTTGTTTATTGAGGATATGATTATTTCTTAAACTATATTTCATTTTTACATAGGGTGATTACATGGATTTTTAGGTTAGTAACTAGGGAATTAATGGTAAATCAATACATTTCACTCAAATATGGTTATTTTTTTATAAGTATTATTGATTCATTAATTAAATCAATCATTTTTATATTTGATAAATTAATTGGACTTAGAGTGATATGTGGGGCCCGTAATTATGTAGCCCCTTGATGCATTAGTAGGTCTCATGAAACAATTCAATTGGCCAAATTAAATTTTTTCTACACACATTTATTAAACTATCCTATGAAAGGTCTTGACAGTATAGATACAATTATTGATGTTATCATGGGTTCCAATATTATGAATATCTCTCATTAAGAATTCGATTATTTTTATCTTTGATAGTTTCACTATGATATTATTAATGGATTCATCTTTCTCACAAATTGTTTATTAAATTGAATTTGTTTCCAATTATTTATTTTTACATAATGGTTATGTATTATATTCTTATAATAGAAAATTTACTTATTAATTTTTATTTTTGTTTAATAATTTACCTTTTCCAATTTTTTATGCATTAATGATTCAAGAATGTCTTCTAATTTATGTAACCCTTATTTAGGATTTGGTCTCACCGTTATTTTTATTCTTTCCACCATGATATGAAGAATAAATTTTGTAATGAGTTCATGGATGTATAAATTTTACTCTCAATATGTTGAATCTTATATATTAAATTGTAATTAGTGACTCAAATATGTATCTAGATTACCTAGACTATTAAATTATTTGGTTCATTGGAATATGATTTATTTAATTTTATGTGAATACAATAAATTATATATCCACTCTAGGATAATGTATATGGGGTTATTATAATCACTTTTGGTTTTCCTGAAAACATTTCCTTTGATGTTTTATATTTGGGTTTTTTTATATTATCAACCAAATTTGAGGGGTATCTCCCTTATAAGTAATTTTTTGATGTTAAATTAGTCTGGTGTTTTTTTATTATTACAGATTAAAATTATATGAAGGATATATATTATAGAATCCCAAATGTTTTGGTCATATACATTGTGATTTTGTGGTGTAGATATTTTAGGGGGGAATTTTACATGTTATCTAAGTAAGAGAAGTTGTATATAAGATAAATAAATTTCTATAAAACAAATCACATTGTGATGGTTATTAATTGTGTCATTATTAGTTTAATAATGGAGTTGGAGAAGATGTTTTTTCATCTAGAAGTTACATTAATGACCCCCATTTGTGGGTTTTAGTAAGATAAATAAAAAAAGCATCTAGTGAGCTTGGAACTAGAGACAACCTTATTTTTTGAATTCAGGTTGATAATTTTTATGTCTATAAATAATTTTTATGAAATTATCTTGAGGTTTGGTGGTAAAAGTGGAATCCAAGGGTGTTAGTGTTTAAATAAATATATTTCAGTGGTTTTAATGAACCATCGAGTATGCAGTGGAGGTCTAAGGGGACATGCTTCTTAGTTGAGTGAATTGGGTGGATAGTACCCTTACATTTAGTACCTAGTGAGGTAATAAGTAGTTCATATAGTATAATTGGGTTCTTGATAATTCCATGTTCTATTTATAAAAATTCGGGCATAATTATCATCTTCACCGCCTTTTTTGAACACCCAAATCATCGATTTTCTTCTCATACCAGCCAAGGGGAAGGGGAGCTGAACCTTTCATCCCAATATTCTTATTTCTTATTCTTCTTATTGAAAGAGGTATTTAAGAGATTTTATTTAATGGTATTAATTTTTTTTCTCACTCTTTCTTTTCTTCTATCTCCTTCGTCTCTTTTGATCTACTTTCATTGGGTTACAACTAGATTTTGGGGGTTGATTCGATTAAAACATTGTATAATTTGGATGATTGTTGGAGGAATTTATCATAGTAGCTATAGTATACTTAATTTGGACAAACACACATGGTTACACATGGGGTTTCTTTAGGTAACATACAACCCTAATTATTCATTGGTTTTATATTAAATTAGAATTTAATTCAGTGACAATTATTAGTGATTTTGTTAACATTGGTCATATAGGTGTGTTAAGAGTTAACCACACCCCATTACATGAATTGTTGTTGTCTTCACACTATATGACGAGTTTTTCTTTATTTAAAAATAATTTTCTGATTATATACATATTGGGTAAGTTAATTTTATGATGCGTATAATTAATTTTGGCTCCCCTAGTATATGTTAGGGACTAATGGTTGATGATGGTTCAAGGTGAAGGATTGGTAAAGGATGGAGGGAGCTTTCTTAAGGGGGTTCTTTTGATTAGAGGTAGGTGATGTCTATTATTTACTCGTTAAATGGTTTTACAAATATTGATTGAAATTTATGCCTGGATAAGTAGGGGTGTGACCTAGATGGTGGATATGAGTAGTTTTTATTTATGTTGGGAAATTCTAGGTAGCTATATTGGACTCATAGTAGGTCCTTTAGTATTACATACCTTTTTATGGATATGTATAACATCTAAGGGGATTATTAAAATAGAAATTTGAACCAAAGAGGGTGTCCATCACATAATTATGTCTTGAGGGAACTAAAGACGTATCATTTCACATATGTCACCTTCACTAAGAGTGAAGGGTAGTGATAAGACTACGGGTTTGTGTTGGTGTGGTTATGAAACGTATGGGTACAAGTTGGTATATTAAAGTGACCCATCATGGATCCAATGAGGGTTTTATCACATGGAAATTGAAAGTAATGAGATATATATAAGTTTAACGGTTCAATAATCTTTATGATTTGAACATGTGGATGTTGATGGTTATGATACCTATAATGGTGTCTTAATAATTATGGCATAGAATCCTGAAGGGTTTTATCATCTCTAAAATTGATAGGAGATCCTTGTATGGTGTTCTTGATTGTTATTAGATTATGATAACATGTTTCTAGGTTAAGAAAAGTAGTGATTTATCCCTCATGATGGAACATTGGAATTAAAAGGGTTTATAATACATAATCTCTATAAGAGTAGTGGATTCATTGGATATTAGTTGATTTTGATAATGTAAGAGAATAAATAGTTTTTGATTGGTTTTGAATTCCATGTTCATGGGTAGAATAGTGTTTTGAATGGATCTATATGAACCAATTTCTAGGTGATTGACCATTTAACATGGGTTGGGTTATATGTGATGATATAGGGGGTTGAATGTGTTGATAACCATCCTAGTGTGTCTTTATTATTGGGATGGATAGAATATCGACCATGTTAGTTAGATTTTATAATATATGTATTACTATTATTTATGGAAATATGATTTAATTTTTTTTGGTATAATATAAAATCCTATTACAAGGTCTATGAGATCACATGGGTTAATGTGGTCGAATTTTATATCAATTGAGGGTTCTATTTTATATGAAATTGTGTTTAATTGGAATCAATGTTATTTTTAATACATGGTTGGGTGTAATGAAAACTAAGGATTATGATTGGTAAGCAGTTGGGTGTAATTTCAATCAGTTGTTTTGTTTATTATGAGGATGGGTGTAATGTAAACTAGGGGTTATATTTGAAATGTGAATGGGATTAATGATAAATAAGGGTTAATTTTTATACCCAATTAGTCATAAAATCATATATGAGTCATGTTTGATTCCCAGTTGGGAGTAATACCTATCGAATGTTAGGTTTGATAAATGATTGTTTATAATAATGACTAGAGGTTATGTTTGGTGTGTTCTTGGGTGTGATGCCAACCTGGGAAATTTTTTTCATGTGGTTGGGTAAATTTTTATTTTGTTTAATCATTCTAATGTGGATTGAATGTATGAACATTAAATATGGATGTGATTTATGTTTTGGATGATGCCTCTGAAGATGGATTTAATGAATGTTTTATGTGATGCCTCTCATGTCACATTAAGTTTCCAAGTAGGATGTACTTCCCCATTGGTGTGAATATACATCATGTGATGTAAAAATTGCCACCAAATTTCATAGATATGATATTTAGTATGCGGACTAGACTTTCGAATATCATAACTGTAAAATTGTAATCTTTCACAAGACAAAGATGTATTGAGTTGACTAAAAAGGTGTATTCTTAAGTACACATAGTATGATAGGTTCATCACATGTTTTTTATGGATTCCATTCAATTTACTAATTAAATTCACATATAAATTGTTTTTTATTAGGATAAATATTGGTGGCGTACTATGTTTTGTGATCACACCCTACCTGATCAATTTTGTGAATGTACGGATTTAATAGTTTCCATACAGGTCCATTTTATGTTCTAGTAAATATATATGAACGAGATGATATTTGTAGGGGTGTGGATATAGGTCCGAGGTGATACTAAAGATAATTTTAGTTATTTTTTGTTTTATTTTATCTTATTTATGTTTTGACTATGATCAACCCATAGAGTGGTATTGTTATGAGTTACGACTCTATAACCTACTTGAACATTTTTAATAAACATTATATGTTGTTCTTATTGGTTTATTTAGCATATAATTCCATATTTTTTCACCCTTATATGTTTATTTTTATAGTTATTTTGTTGGTGGTTATTGTTGGTTGTGATGAAACAATAGGGAATAGTTTACCCATGTGCTTTTATCTGATCCTTACTCTTAGTTAGAATCCTTTAGAATTTGGAGAGGAATGTTGGTTTAAATGTGGAACCATTGGATTGATCACTATTCAATTTTAAGGAATCGAGGTGTTACAGTTACGACCTAATGGGTTGCACCATGATTTATGTTATAATAGTGTTGTGAGTTGTATTATAATTTAAGCCTTTAGTTATTGATATCTTCATGATTTTTCTGGAATTAGTGCATATGTATTTTAAAAATTATTCATTATTATTTCATTGCGATCTATTTTGAAGATATTTTAATTAAAAATGGATGTTGGAAAAGAGATATGAAGAACATGTGGATTGCATATGATATTTTAAGAGACCATCCATTGGGGACTTATGGGGACTATTAAACCCAAAGGAGTCTCTATATTATTAAATTTAAATATACATTGATCATGTTATGAAGTTGATATTATGTTTTGGTTTTTCAAAGGCCCAATTGACTGATCATCATTGTGTCATAATTCTAAAGACTCACACAGTAATTTTTAGACTAATTTTTATTTATAATTTCACATTATATCCAAATTATGTTATATTATCCTCTTTTATTTTGATCCTTAAGATCTCAAGAGATTTTTTTGTTATATGATTTTATCTGTGACTGTAATTAGTGTTCTTGGAACTATTTTATCAAATTCTAATTATATATAGTACATTTCTTCTTCCATTATTTTTTAATAGTTCTTCTATATTTGGGAAATATGGTAGTGGGTGATGTTTAAATATCATTATGTATGGATTAAAGGTTTATGGAGGATTTATGGGTTTTAGGTTGGTAAAGGAACCATAGATAACCTATGATATTATATTCATTCGTCTCCTCTCTTCTTGGGGTCACGATTGTTTAAGCTTTATTTAAGGAATGTGATTTAGATTACATAGTAATTATATTATATGTTAACTTGTAATTATCATAATTTTATATTCATTCAGTATGGGGTTGGAATTTACCTAACAATGGAAATTAAATAAATTTGAAATTTATTAGATATACGTATATTTTACATGATTGTTTTGTTATTGATATTTTATTTTTTTGATTGATAACTATGTTAGCATGTTACAATGATTTAAATTTTTTTGTTGATTATAATAAATCAATATTTAATAGGGTTAAATAAATTATATAAGGTAAATTAATAATGAGGTGGAAATCTTTAATTTGTTTTTGGAATATATGTGTTATACATGAACTAAAATGGATATGAATACCAGAGGAAATTTAATTTTTTTTATTGCAATTTTTCTTGAATTATTATAATACGACTCGACATCATAATTTTGATTTTTTATGATATTAATAGTAGTTCAAGTTGTGTTTTAGGATATATTAAGTGATATAACTGATTATTTGGGATGTTGATGGATTATTAATATAGTGGATTAAGGGAGTTAATGTGGTTAGTGGCTACGGTAACCTAGGGATTTAGAAATTATGATGAAATAATTAAATAATAAATATATTAAAATGGGATGTGAATGTTACAAAACAAATGAAGTATTAATTATGGTAAAATAAATTTGAGTATAGCATGTGAAGATATAAATTAATATGAAAGAATGAATTTATGGTGATTCAGTTGTGAATTATATGAAATGAGTGGTTGTTGGAGTAGATTGATGAATTGAATAATGTGGGATAGGATTGGGATGTATGAAAGAATTAAAATATTATAGTAGATAAATGAAAATGTTGAAAAAATTACATGAAAGAATTGAATTTTTGATATGAAAGTGGATAATTATAATTGGATGAAAATAAATTCTGTAATGAATTTAATATGGTTGATTAATGAATTGTTTTAGAATTAGTAATATAATATGAATTATAATAAGTTGTATGATTATGTTTATAGTAGAGGTGATGGATTATCGTGTGTATATATGTTTTTATAGTTATTATGGTTTGGAATATATATTGTGGAAATGTGTTGTATAGTAGTGGTTTCATGATAGGTTGTAGACCCTTGGTTGTGCTTATGTGTTATTATATATCCATTATAATTTTTTTTATTTCTTACACACCACCACATAATTCAAGTTAGAATACTAATTTCTATATAAGGATTTGGGATCCATGTTTTCTATCATTATAAAGGATAAGATGATTTGGATATCACTCTACTCCCCCTCTCCCACTCTCTCATCAAAATGTAGTGTGGTTATATGGTGATTTCATTAAGATAATGATGTGGTAGTGATATGGTCATGTGGTCTAATGTGTTATGTTGTAGTAGAATATGTTATGTGGTTTTGGTTTTGTGTTTATGGCTATGATGTGGCATGAGGATGTGGTATGTAGATATAAAAGTAATGTAAATGTCAGGATATTCACTATTGGGACATGTAGATGACTATATCAGTCTAGAATTTGTTGTAGGGTACCATATCGATATAGTTTCTTAATTATTATATTACTATAATTGTATATATATATTTTTAATATCCATTTGTTTGGATGAGTTATATAAAACCATGTAATAGGTAATGAATTTTGTTCCTATTTATTAACTAAGGATTTAGTGTGATTCTTCTGCATTTTTAAGAATGTTTCTAGGGATTAACCAATGTTGTATACATTTATAAATTTTTATATATTCGTCATGTTATTTTTTAAGATTTCATGTGTGGAGTGGGTTATTTAGAATGAAATTAATATCTCATTATGGGGTGGTTTTATGGTTTTTGTGTTGTTGTCATATGAATTCTATATTGGTATTTATTTTATTGACAATATTTAATCCTGAAATTACATGAAATGTAGGTTTGTGAGTGTTATTTTTATATATTATCTTGAGTTTATTTTTTCTTTATTTTTAATATTCCACATGTAACATATAATTACCCACTTTTTGGAATTTCTCAACTCTATTTTTCTTCTTTTTTGGCTATGTTTTGGGGCATTTGAGGATATTGATCCATTGTAAGGAAAAATTTATTAATATTTAGGGATTTATGTTTTTTAAAATTAATTTTATCTAGTTATAAGTGTAAAAATGTAATAAGAGAATGTCCATTGGGTTATGGGATAACCTAGGGTCTTTTTTATGTATTTATACAAAATCTGTCTGTTGGAATATTTCACATCGGGAAATGGTTTTACAACATGAATCAGTTATTGGGATGATATTGTGAACTAGTTTGGAGCATGAAATATTTATATGTGATGAGACTGGTTTACATTCTGAATATTCTGATTGCTATTATTTAACTAATGACTCACATTTTTTCATATATGTATTTTTTGGATTTCACATCATGAACCCATGATTCATAGCATGTTATGATCACAACCTATAGGTTTTTTTGAATTTCATGTCTAATTTTATTATCATTCTGAAACAAACTTTTATCTTGTGACCAATGATATCTCCCACATGATTTTTAGAATCATATACCCTTAAGTATTGTATCTTTCAATGATTGATCTTTACTGTGTTGTGTTGTTTCTGACCAGGTATGCGGTCCTTTTGATTTTTTTTGATATTAGTCGTAGTAGTGATGTTATTCAATGTTTTCATAACAATTGGTCTTATGGTGCTGATTCTCTTGATCATTTCTGGATCTTTTGTGTGATATTTTTCTAAAGGGTGACCTTTGGTTCAGTTTTGGTGTGGTGAGTGATTTTATTGAGGTATGTGTTGTGTGTCTCCTCCAATAACGTATTTTCTTGTTGAATTGATTCTGAGATGTAAGGATTGATTATAGGGCCTCTTTTTTTGTCATTATGTTCTTCCATTTTAGTGGATCCAATTGTGTGTAACCTATGTTAGTGGTATGGGGTAATGTCTCTAGCCAATTTTGGAATAAATTTGTTGATATGGTTTTATAAATAATTTTATAAATTAATTTCCATGATTGAATTGTAAGCATTGAAATGATTTTTTGAGAAGAGTTTTATTTCCCGGGATTTGGTAAAATAAATGGTACCTTTGATGAATTATGAAATGAATTTATGAATTTTTTTCAAAGAATGGTTTTGATGGAATTGTTTGGAAAATTTAGAACATGTGAATACTTATGTACTTAGGGGGAATTTGTATTAATCGGCCTCTATTGATACTATCAAATATCACTAATGGGGTGTTCCTATACAACCTAAGACTATTGTTCTTTGGATTAGATAGACCATTTGGGAGGAACAATTGTTTATTTATTCCTCTACTCATAATATTTTATTCATATATTTATATAGGGTCATGATGTTTGTGACTTTCTATGTTTGGGTATGAGTGTCATAGCTTGTCTATCATGTTGTATTCCTTGAATTCATGTTATGTGTTCTTTGGTTTGACATTATTTGTGTTTTATATGACATGTGAAAAATGATTTTCATTCACTTATTTTCTATAAGTTCAATTCGTTCAAACATTTTTACCTGTATTATTTTAAAATTTAGAAAAAGGGAACTTTTTTACCATGATTTTGATATAAATAATGATTAACTAATTATCAAGCCTGGTTTTCTATAAATATTAGCACTTTTTAGATTATTGTATAGATTATTTATATGAAACTCCAATGTGGGGTCCTACTAATATTGTTTACCTCGCACACTTCATAACACTTCGGTGGTGAGTAGACCTTGTTATATCTTTTGATGTAGGGAAATGTATGGTTCTACAGGGAGGTGGGGAGGTTTCTGTTAGATGTTTCTAGGTATCTAGTTCTGAGATGGTGTAAGTTTCTCATGCTATAAAATGGAGTAGTTATTTCTATTTTATATACCTATTGTTGTTATATGTGTATATTGGATACTGTTTAGCTGCTTTTAAGTTGTATTTCTTATGTTGTTTCGTTTTGACATGAAAAATATTTCTCATTTACCCTCCAACTATTCCATTCCGTCAAGTATGTTCATATATATGTCATGTTGTTTGATTTAGTTTAGGGTAAATTATTCCATTATTTTTTGTTTATTCCCATGTTTTAGTCTCCCTCCCACAGGGTTCAATAATTCCCTTCGGGTATGTGATGGTTCAGTTCTGGAACTGGTTTGAGAGTGAATCCAGATCGAGTTCGTCATATTTTGGTATTAGAGGATGTTTTTCTCACTTTTAAGATGTTTTTAGACTATATATAATATAGTATAGACATGAGTGTTAGGTTTCTGTGTGTTCTCCCTCTAGATCTAGCTATAAATAGACTCATATTACATTGGGATGATGAGATTTATGTCCCCTATTTTATGTTTCTTTTATCATAATATGAGTTTTTTGCTTTTGGTTTTCTAGTTTGGTCTATGATTATATTGTTGTCTAATTGTTTATTATATTTTTTTGTACAAAATTTTTTATTTGTGACGTTTTGATGGGATCCTCGATTGGGTACAGTGCATGAACCTCATGGGAGTCCTCATATGGTTAAAAATATTATCAAGGATATTATGCGGGAAATTTGTGTAATAGAACAAAAAGTACCGCAAGCCTAGAATGGATTTATTGAAGTATTGTCGGGATATAAAGGGAAGAGGGATCAATAATGGGAGTTTATATGTGAGAATCTACCATCCATTTTAGGTTTGAATAAATCTAAATAAGTGAATTACAAGCTAGAAAAAATTGACTAGATATTCATCTTCTTAGATACACCTAATAATATCAAGGCGTAGTGTGTAGAATTCTGATATTAGGGTCCCAGTAAGCAATAGTGGGAGTCCGTAGTGCAGAAGGATACATATGTGTTGTTGGACTGGAAGGGTTTCAATACCCACTTCCTTCACCAATTTTTTCTAGACTTGAAATTGATGGAAAAGACTTTGGATTTCCTATCATTTCAATATAGATAGTGTTCGGTGCCATCATACCACAATTAGTTCATAGAGATACATTGTGATTCTCCATAGGTAGTAAAGAATTAATATATGATGGATTAAATGTACCTACACAGTCTGAAATTGGATATTAGATTATGGGTATTTCTACTGAAGACTTTGAACTACAACGATAAAATAGACGTCACAATAATTGTGGAGATGGATATTACAATAAAGGTTCTATATTTCTCCCCTTCCCTTCCACCCATTGGATACTTCAGTGGTGAATAAGGGAGGAAGTTGAAGTGACATGATCATTTCATGAGTGGTGGTGGTGTTTCTTATCAACATGCCTCCTCTTCACCTATAGTTGTATACAGTAGTGCTCCCCTAACATGTTATTAGTGTTTCAATTTTAAACACACTTGACATTATTGTTCCTTACATGTGATGTTGTGTAACAGTTTTGAATGATATGGTCATCTGTAGAATTTTTATGAGGATATGTATGCCCCACATTATGGTTAAGAATCATCATATAAATAGGATACAATTGTGAAGATAGATGATTCAAATACTATCTATCTCTATCCATAGGACTCATGTGTGAATCACCTTCATTAAATGGATGAGTTTTAGTGGAGGTAGATGTGGGTGTGGTGATAATGAGAGGCACCATCCATATTGGATATTCAAAATCAATTGATTTATTTGATACAAGGGCCTCCCACTCATTTATATCAAAACAAATTTAGATATGGTTGAGATTATAATGGAACTCAATTCATTTTTATGTAGTTTGGAACACCTATTTGAATGAGGAAAGTGTTTAGGTTTAAGTGTCCAAGTTCGTTATTGATAGATAATACAGAGTTAGTCTGGGATTTACTCTATCTCGGTATGGATTTTCATGAAATCACCATTAAGATGGATTGGAATATCACTCCTCATGAAATAGTTGATTCTTATTATCATGTTTATCATTTCTTGTTGTGGATGGGAACCCTCTGGTGTTTACGGGAGAGTGGGATATGAGGCCAGGGCATGAAAGATTGTCTTATCGCTCCTCATACTAATTTTGATTGTTATTATGGGAATGCCTCATTTTTATAGTAAATTTCATCCCTCATGTGTTTCAGTGGTATTGGAATCTGAGGTCATGTCATGTAGTACCTTCCCACCCAGATCTGAGGTTTTTTTGTCTGTTATATTTGTTGATCCTAGTCATGTTTCTTTCGTTTTTTATTTTACCACTATTTTTCATGAATTTCTTGATGTTTACCCATTTTATTTCTCTTATTTTTCTCTAAATAGAGAGTTAGATTGTAAAATTGATCTCATTCTTGTTACACATTCAATTTTGAAAACCTCTTATCGTATGGACCCATATATAGTGAAAGATATCATGATTTTGTTTACTGATTTGATGGAAAATGTTTTTGTTCAGCCTAGTGTTTTTCATTAGGAATCACTTGTGCTCTTTTACAATAAGGAAAATGGTTCATTCTAACTTTGTGTAGACAATATGAAATTGAATTGGTCAGTAATTAATAATAAGTATCCATTACCTTGTGTGAATTATTTTTTTGACCAGTTAAAGTGGGAAAATAGATTTTCAGAAGTCAATATTTCGTCGGATTATCATCATCATAGAGTTTAGGAGTTTGATATATTGACGATGACCTTCAGGAGCATGTATGACCATTCCTAATATCAAGTTATGCCATTTTTTTTATTAACGATCAAAATATTTTCCTGGATTTGATGAACATGATAATACATGACTATCTATAGAATTTTTTGGTAGTTTTTATGGAAAATTTTTTTGTTTATTTGATATTTAATCATAAGAAGTAGCTCTATTTTAGTTTGGTTCTGGAAATCACTATGAGTAACTATTTGTATATAAAGATTTGGAAATTCAAATTATGGATCCACGAAGTGAATTTCTTGGGAAATCTGATTTCTATCTGGGATTAACAGTCGATCATGAGAAGGTGGAGGATTTATTTTCATGGGAAGAGACACATAACACCTTCTGTATTTGGACCTCCATTGATATTGCTAGATACTGTTGAAGGTTTATCAAGGATTTCACAAATTTGGTGTCTCCATCAATAGATATTACCAGGATATTGGTGAAAATAAAAATGGATGTAATGTTTCAATTTTCTTTCAACAAGTTTAAATGACTTCATACATCACCTCGTATTCTGATCTTACCTGAGCCTAGTAAAAGGTTTCTGGTTTTCTAAGATACTTCTACTGCTATTTTTGGTTTCATGCATTTGTAATATGATACTCTAGTGGGTTATAAATATCATCATATCCAATATCATAAGAATGATTACCCTCTAATTATTTAGTGATTTCATCAATTATGCATGTGGTTAAATGTTGGCGGCATTATGTTTTTTGGGATTGGATCATAGTATTTTATAAAAATATGACTATGTGCAATATTTTTGTCATAAACATGTGAATATTTTATAGATTCAGTGGGTGGAATAACATAATATTTTTTAGTTTGACATCACATATACATAAGGGAAGTGTAATTTTATCAAAAATGATTTCAGTAGGAAAGTATAATCAAAGGTTGTTTTGGAATCAATTGAGGAGTGGAACCTTATGGGGATATTTTCATAGTTGCAAATGGATTTTGAGGAGGATGTTCTTGATATGATTATGACTGTTGTTAAATTATAATAATCTCTCCTTGAGTATATTATATAATATTATCAATATTATTATGATTTAACTGGAATTATAGAGACCTTATATGGTGGTGGACTTCTTCTAGTTGGTCTATTCCTTTAGATTGTATTCTTTATTTTGGAAATTTTTTTTTAATCCAAGTATCTATGAAGAGATTGGTATATTTATTATAAAATTTAATCATCGGACATTCATCTAAGAACTATGATGATATATTACTATATGAGTTGGGAATTCTGGTGTCTAAATATGAAGCAGGATATTTAAGATTATGTGTCCCACTATTACACATGACAAAAAATAAAGGCAGTGCATCTGAAACCTTTTGTTTTAGTCCTACCTCTTCTTTTTATAGTTTGGAAATATAATGATGTTTATATAAAGTCTTTTATTATTTTTGCAAAGATGCCAAGGGAATGGAATTCTATCCATATGGTGATTTATCAGATGACAAAGTCATTCCACTTCATTCTGACTGGGGACACCCCAAAATTTGAAGACATGGGTATGTTGTATGTGTAAATGGATGTGATGATTAATGGGTTACCTATAATAATGTTTTAGATAAGGATCTTTGGTTTACCACATGATTTTTGAAGATACTCCAAGAGGGGATGGATATTATTCTAGGTTGAGTACAAACTAACATCCATGGACGGATGGTCAAATAGGGCCTTATATTTAGACTCTATAAGATATTCTACTTATTGTGAGTCCTAGATTTAAGTGGATCATGGGATATCCATCTTGGACGGGTTGTTTTTCATTATAACAACATTTATCATTTGTCGATCAGAATGGCTCATTTTGAGGTTTTGTATTATCTCCTATGTAGGTTACCTCTTTGTTGGGCAGAGGTGGAAAATTCATATCCTGTAGGACATAGTCTTATTAAATAAACATAAATTTGTATTGAGGATATAATTTTTTAGTTAATATATTAGAGTCAAGAAGAAATCATATGTGGATCTTCAATACTATACATTGGAGTTTTCCAATGGTGATCGGGATTTTTAAAATTTTCTCCTAATTTGGGTCATCAAAAGTATATAAAATAGGGAATATTATCTCTAAGAAATTTTGGACCATGTGAGGTCACTATGAATCATGGTTTTTTTTCTTATTATTTTAAATTTCAAGATTATTTGATAGGTATTCTTGTAATTTTCCACATATCTGTAGTTATAAAGTACCATCTTAAACCCTCCCACATTATGAGTTAGGAATAGATCAAGTTAGAGACAAATGTTTTTATTGTAAAGAAACCAGTTGTGATAAGTTACTATTAGGTAAAATTATTGAGTGGGAATTTGATTCCATTGGTGATAGTATTATAGAAAATAGACTGAAGTCTCAAGAGAGATTGGTGAGTGAGTAATTGAGAATGGAGTAGTTTCCTCACCTGTTTCCAAATGTGTTTCTTCCCCAATACATCTTGGGGTTTAAGGTCCATCTATTATGGAGTTTTTAACATCTTGTATCCCATTTTCATGTATTTCTCATATCTCATTTTGTTCCCTCTTTATTTATGTGTTTTTTGGGGCTTCCGAGGATGGTGGGGCTTTTATGGGAAAATGACCCAATGATTGAGGGTGTATATTTATAGGAACTAATAGAGTCTTGGTATAAGTGTGGAAAATGATTAAGAGAATGTCGTTTTGGGTCCCAATTAACATGGGTGGTTTTCTAACTATTTATTCAGAATCTATCTATTGGAAGGTTTTACTTCATTAAATGGTTACACTACAAGATCATGTTTCTAAGATGATACCTTGAACTAGTTCAAAACATGAAATGATTTCACATCTGGAGACTAGTTGACATCTTTAGTTTTTTATAATATATGTATTTCATGGATTTCACATCACGAACCCAAGATTCATGTTATGTAATGTTCTCGGACAACAGTTTTTTGTGAACTAAATTACTAATTTTATTTTTATTTAGAGGATGCCTTATCTCTCGAGACCTAGGAAATCTCCCTTGTGATTTTGGGTATCTATAATTTTCTCAAATCATTTCATTTAGTGAATGATCTTCATCGTGGTTTAACAATGTCTCTCTATGAATGTTATCTTTATAAATATTCGTAGTTGTTGGTCATAGAATCATCATTGGGATATGTTTTCATATCTTTTGGTCTTATGATGTTGATTCACTTGATCCATTCTAGAACCATCGTGTGATTATCCTCTAGATAATAACATTTATGTTGGTTGTTTTTCAACGTACGAGTTTCATGAGGTGCATGTTTTGTATATTATCTCTCAACCTATTTTCTTGTTCCATTGATTCTGAGAAGTAAGGATTTGTTTTTGGGCCTCCGTTTTTTCCTTTTAATTGTTTATTGTTGATGGATCTTATATTGGATGTGTGAAACCGTAATTTATGGTAGGTGGGTCTATATCTTGCATCTGTTTTATTTAAAATATTAATAAAGTTTGATAAAAAAAATTAAATGAATTGGAGTGATTTGATTGCATGTGTGGAAATGGTTTTTTGAGAAAATATGGTTTTCCCCTTGTTTTGGTAAAATAAAAGGTATTCTCATGGAATTGTGAATTAGATTTATGAAATGGTTTTCAATTAATGGTTTTGATGAATTAGATTGAAAATTATAGCATATGGGAGGCCTTTTTCACATAGAAGGAAGGATTAGTAATATTCCTCATTGATTGATAATATTATGGGTTCACTAAAGGGGTGTTCCTCTATTCCCTAGGATAGTTTTTCTATGGACTTGATAGCCCTATTGGGTGGTTCCCAATATAATCTAGATCCTGTTATGATCTGTTTCAATTAAGAAATAGACAGATCAGAGGGGGAGGATTCTGACCTATCTCTATTCCAAGTGAGAGGGTAAGGTAGAGGGAAAAGGAGAGTATCCACGATGCCAGCACGACGGCCTCTATAGGTTCATATTTTCTGTTTCAAATGCATGATAGGCCTTTGTCAAAGAATCATATAGCATGGAAATGATAGAGACAGAAAATTCTTGTTCCTGAACCCCAAGGATGATGAGTCTATCCTGCGTTGGTCTCAGAAAATGGTTCCAAATCCAGATAGTAGGAATAGATTCATAGAGATACATTACACATAGTTAGGGGTTGATGTTCTTTAACCATGGATGACAATGAAAAATCTGAAAGGTGATTGTCTTGAAGATGGATGATCTAGTTTTAGTGTGAGAGTTAGGGAATATGATCCAATATTATATCAGAACTAATGAAACTAGAGGATGAAGAATATAAACCTTGTTAGATTTGAATATAAGTTGTGATTTTGGTATGTGCCAATAAACCTATATTTCACTGGTAGAGCTGAAAGCATCAAAATTCCAAGACAGTAGTGACAAACATATTGGATGAAAGAGTTCTTGAAAATTTTCCATCACAACATAGAGGCTTCGACCAATGTGATGTCTAGACCTGGTAAGAAGGGTTTGACCTTGCTTTAAATGTTCCATGGTTGTGTTATTGATTCTCCATATGTGTTGTCTATTTTTTTATTGTGTTCATCCCATCTTATTATTCTTGTAATCATCTCTTCTTACATAATGAAAACCCTGATGATTCTACCCCATTCACATAGTTCAATGTTTGAATCATGTTACATCCCTGTCCCCCTTTCACTACATTTGGCATTTTATTTGTTTGACTTGTAATTTATGAAAAATCGGTGCTTCATAAATTATTTCAAATACCGTTTGGATTTTCTTTGTTTTAAATAAGTTTTCTATGCATTCTTTATGATTGTTTTTTCACTACTTTTTGTTGTTACTTTTCCGGATTATTAGAATGGCTCTTTAAATGGAATCTATTTCTATGTTCTAGAAATGATATATATGAATTTTTAAAAAGATTTCTTATGTTTCAATTTTATATATTAAAATAGGTTTGAAATTTTATTTTCCTATGTTTTATGAGAATATTTCTAGCATTAAAATGATGTTGTAATAGACACTTTACAGTGTATATTTTTGTTCAATATTACCATGTGATGTTGTTCATTTCCATTGTATCATTTGAAATTTCCTTTTATTTTTGTAAACAATTTTAAGGAATTTATTTCTATTTATCAGATTATGTTAATAAGGTCATAATAATTAACATAGTTCTCTGATTCTATATATAAGGATTATGTGAACCAATTTAATATCAAATGGAAGTTTCCCGATTATTTAGTACTGTCTTGCACAACGTAACCCCCAACACTACAAAACGTTTCTTAATAACCCTGAGCACTGAAGATCTAGCTCCATTATGCTCAGTTTCTCTGGACACTATGTTCAGTTATGTTCACTACCCATATTATCTAAACACCTCTAAAAAGAGGTTTAAATCACTTCTTAAATCATCACATGACTCAATTTTATTAAATGGGTTTTGTCCTTTAAATAAATGCATGAATTACATCCAACACACTATATATACATTACATTAAAAATACATCTTCATCCATGGGGATGATTAAAGGCCCACTATTTTATTTAAACCCACTGAAAAAAATAACACAAAAAAATGAATCAAAATTAATCTTCAATCTAATTGGCTTTAACACATAATGTGTATCTTAGTATAAAATTTAAGTTCTTTCCCAGTTTTATTCACTTTTTTTGTATTAATAATTCTTGTAATTTCGAGTATGCTCTGTGTTTGAGAATTCATTTAATATTTCACATCAGCAAAAAAAATTATTGAGATTATTAAGTACATCATATTGAGATTAATAAGGTTTTGGACTTATTCCTTGGCTAGATAGAAGTGAAATTTATGATGGAAATATTCAATGGTAATAATTTTTATTTCTAGATAACGAATATGAAAGAATTTTTATGGAATATTAATTTTCAACTAATAATTAGTGAAAGATACAACGATTTGATGATGGAGTGTGGTTTGATTGGGAGCCAAAATTATGACATGTACAAAAATATGGTGACTACTTATGGAAAGTGTTAAATTATTTTCAGTTTAGTAATGACAACTTTTAGAAGAAGGAAGCACCACGACTATGCTTGGAAAATCAACTTAGGAACAAATTAGAATATGATATATCAATGAGAATGGTTTCATCAAAATGAAACTATCCCAAAAGGACTTGTGTACACGGGAAATGATCAAACCTTGAATATCATTGGATTTAGTACCATTAAATTCATGTTCCATGGTGGTATGGTACATACCATCCATGGAGTATTCTATGTGAAGGCATTAAAGAAGAACATATTTTCTTTGGGAAATTTTAGGAAATCATATAAAAGACTCGAACTGAGAATGGATTGATAAGAATTATGAATGGAAAGCTTATGTTAATGAAATAATAGAAGATCTAAAATAACATTAATGTTCTTTTAGGAGAAATGTAAAAGGATGTGTAGATAATTATTATATCAACTACCTAAATGGAAGTGTTGATGAAATTATGACATTGTAAGCTTCACCATATATCAGAAAGAGTTTTTATGATCCTTGTGGATCATAAGTTTTTTTCTTGTCTTAAAACTGTCTCCTTAGCATTTTTTGGGCATTGTGTTTTCAACCAGCAACATAGAATAATGTTTGGGATGTTAGTATCATGAAGAAAATTGATCTTAGGGTTGATCTATTCCTATGTTTGGAAATAAATATTCATATCCCTGTGAGGAGCAAGTGGTTTTCTATCATTCATTAATGAGTATTCCATGAGATATTTCATATACCCAATTTAGAGGAAGGTGGATGTTTTTTATGTTTTTAAAACATTCAAAGTGTGGAAGGAAAGTGAATCTGGAAAGAAGATCATGTGTCTAAGGACTGAAAATGGTGGATAATATAAAACCAAAGAGTTTGATAATTTTTTTCATTAAGAAGGAATCAAAAAAATATATAATGGAATGAACTCCTATACAGAATAGTGTGGTAGAGAAGATAAAAAGAACCATGTTGGATAGAATAAGGGTGATATTGAAGAATGTATTAATTTCTAAAACATTCTATGTAGAATCAGTGAATACCGCCTGTTATTTGATAAACATATATCATTTAATGGATATTCATATGAAGACACCAATGACGATTTGGGCTGCTAAACCCACTATCTATTCTCAGTTATATAATTTTTAGAGTCTGGTACATTCCATTTTAATGACCAGGAAATATCAATGTTGTATTTAGAATTAAAGAAATGCATCATAGTTATGTATGATAATATTGTTAAGGGGTATCGTTTGTGGGAACCCACTACCTGAAAACTTATCATCAATATGGTTTTCATTTTTGTAGAATATAAGGTGAAAATGGAAATTTATGACGGCATTTCTAAAGAGAATATTACAACTACAACAACTATAATAGAGGAAAAATACAAGGAGGAAGAATTTTACTCTAAGGCATTAACAAAGAATGAGGATCACGTACCAGTTGATTCTAGATCATGATGGTGAACTTTGGAGAAATGATAACATATATGGAACTCAGACTATTTCCCCGAGAGCAGTATTGTGCACTTCATATCAATAGTGGATAGATGGCCATCATCCTTTTTGGAGGTGCGCCAGAGTCAAGATGTATCCTCATGGATGGTGGTAATACAATAGGAACATGAATCCTTTCAGATTAAATGTACCTTGTATCTTGTTCTATTACCTCATTTAGGGAAGTAAATTATAAAAATTTTGTCTTTAAGATCAAATTGGATGGAATGGACCAAGTGTAAAGATACAACGCAATACTAGTTTTCATATGATATTCTTAGAAGGAGGGTATTGATTTCAATGAAATATTTTATTATGTTGTTAGACTAAAAAAATGTTCATATATTTATGAATATGTGTGCAACATATAGATTAAATCTATATAAGCTAGATGTAAACACTTTTTTCTTCTATGGTGATCTTCATGAAAATATTTATATTCTCCAACAGGAAGGTTTTTTAAAAGAAGGAAAAGAGAACGTGGTTTGTAAGATGAAAAAATATCTTTATGGTCCCAACCAGCACTTGTATGTTGGTTTAAAATATTTTATTCATATATCATGATACATGTATAGGACAGACATCATTTAGATCCTTGGAAACATTTTAGGGGTTCAGATGGAAGTTTATTCATAATTCTTCTGTTGTACATGGATTAAATGTTTGTTGATGGACCCAACAATGATCAAATCAATAAGATGAGGGGAAAAGGGATTAGTAGATTCATATAAAGGAATTGGTACCAAAAAATAAAACATTCTTGGGATGTATATTTACTGAGATATAGGAAATTGGAGGATTTGGCTATCACAGAAGAATTACTTATGGAGAGTTTTGTAACACATAAACATCCAAGACTATAAGCCAATATCTTCCCCTCATCCCATTAGAATCATGTTATCCAATATAATGATTCATAAAATTGAATCATAGAGGATGGATACGTATCAAGTACCGTATGCATCAAAAATGGGCAGTGTGATGTTTTCAATTATTTATATTAGACCATACATTTCACAAGCAGTGGGAGTAGCTAGATGGTACATGGAGAATCCATGGTGGGAGAATTGGATCACATTGATGAGGATCCTACGATACATTAAGAAAACCTAATATATTGTATTATGTTATGAAAGTTAAAATTTCACTATCAGAGGATTCATTGATTCATAGATTTCAAGAGATTTTGACCCGAGAAAATCCACTATTTTTATGTTTATACTCTTACAGGAAGACCTGTGAGATTGATATCAAAGATATAGTTAGTTGTTCCATTATCCATGAAATATGTAGCATACGTGGAAACTACAAAATATTTCAAATAGTTGATTAGGATGAGAAATTTATTTGAGGTTTTCGATCACAGACATGAATATATTCCATTGTTTTGTGACAGTCAGAGAACATGACACATTACAAGGACTCTATCTTTTCATACAAGGACCAAGCATATTGGGGTAAAATATTTTAACGACTCTTCTCTTTATTTCATATTTAAAAATTATTTCTTACATTAAAATACACATCCTACAACTCATAATATCGATTGGTCAAGTGTATTTGGGCATAGGAACATTACATAACAACTTAAAACCTAAAATACACATCTTTTTAGAAAACATATTTTATATGACCAAAAATTTACTTTGTACATAGAATTGTATGGGATAACATGAGGGAATAGATAAGAAAAGGGTGATCTATAAAGCCCGGTAAGGGATTAAACATGGAATTAAAAGAAAAATACAATAAATGTAATTCAATAGGAATATCAATATTGCATAAGAGAGTAATGAACATAAATAAATGATATAGCATGATTATCATAACATCGAAAATTTTGTAATGACTTAAAGCAATGCATCATTAACTTAAAGGTATCAGGTTAAAACCTATCCCAACATGGTGAAAACAATTTCTATAAGGTAATTAGGTAAAACCCTATCCCAACCTGACTTATCATGATACTAAGCATTACTGAATGCATTCGAGTGCTTCCATGTCTCGCCCTTCATAATAATTTCAATATCAAGTTTATGTGTGCCTTATAGATCATATAACATGGATTCATTCAACATCATCATTTATTTCATGATCAAGTAATGATGAATACATACATGAATTTACTAAATAAATAATAATATGTTCCAAAATATTCATTCCCATGATTGATATTTGGGTAAGGTATTTACTACATAATGATTTTGGTATGGAAAATCATTGTGAAATTTTAGCAGCATAATGACATCAAATAGAAATTGATAAATTAGAATGACGATATAGAAAGGGGTAAATAATCATTCAGACAAGGAATAGAATGTAAGGGTATCATGTAACAAAACATCCCAAAATGTGAAATGGAATTTATATACATAATGTAAAAAAATCTTGAATAGAAATTATAAGAGATAAATTCCTTACAGAATTTCAACATGGTAATGGGTGGGTTAAAATGATCATGGGGGGATTAATGGGAAGATACCATAATGTATACATAATATGGATAGTATTTTAGTCTTGAAGAGAATTTTCAAAATAATTTAAATGGAAATTTGAAGGCATGACCTAAAAGAGGTTCTTGAAGAAAAAGGAGAGAGGGAGATCCATTACATAATTTTGGCATAGTAACATCTTAAGAAATGGTATAAATAGGGGATGATAAGTGATAACTCTTTTAAATAAAATTAATTTTATAGTAAATTAATTATTAATAAATAATTTTAATACATTAAATTGGATCTAAAATAACTACTCTCAATGAAGGTTCCTGAATTAAATGGGGAGGATAGGAATCCCTTACATGAATGTGTAGTTCAAAGGCTTAAGAGGGGCTTCCTGAGATCTTAGGGGAAAATTGGTAGGACTCTAGGGAGTAGGGGTAAGAGGATTTTCTATAATTAATGATCTTAATTTATGATAAGTTTTTTCTTGGGAGGGTTTCTATAAGAAAGGTGGGGAAATTCATTATTATTTTGGTTTTGAACACTACACCCTAAAATATTCAAAACCACCATTCATCCCATGGGTTTTCGCATGGTTTATAGAAAATAGGAATTTTATAAATTATTTTATAGGGCTAAGGTCCAAATATATTAAATTGTTTCCTTTTCTTATATGGATTTGACTCACACTTTCAAGGAAATGATTTTAAAATCTTAAAATTTATAAAATGTCCTGGAGGATTCATTAATGATTTTTAAAATAATTAAAATAAACATATATATATATATTTATTATTTTAATGTAAAAACAAATATAGTTTCAAATATACCTTTTTTTATTCTATTACACCACTATTTGATATTTATTATGTCATAAAACACAATGTATATTTATAGGGTATTTCATTTTTACTCAAAACATTGACTGTCTCAGAAAATTATGAGAATATCATAATTGGATAATTTTAACATCCTAATTATAAAAATTATAATCATTTGATCTAAATAATTTAACAAATATGTGAATTTTATCATTTAAAATAAAAACTAACATTTACTGAAAAATGTCGGGTTTTGAAAAACTATGTTTTCAAACCTTAATATAAATTACATTGGAATTCATAAAAATTTAATGACAGTTAATATTTAATAAAGTTAATTTAAAAATAATATGTAATTAAAAAAAATTAATTAAAAACATTGTTAATTTATCAAAATATATTTATTAATTGATTTTTAATATTGACTAGAAATACTATTTGTGCTTAGAAATCATTAACAGAGTAACAATAATAGAATGAAATTATATTCATTATTCTATACAAAAATATTTCACATAATCATAATAATAGGGTATTGTTACATATTCCTTTATTAGACCATCATATTCCCTATGAGTACACTATGCGATGGTGGGGTTTCTGGGGCTGTTTGGTGAACATGGGTTGGGTCGTGATCTTGATAATTTTAAACATCTCTTATATACAGTTTCACTCATGATTAATTTATTTCATCTCAGCCTAGGTTTGGTCTAGGTCAAATCCCATAAATTCTATCCCCCTCATAATCTTTGATAAATGAACATCATAGGGTACTATCCTACTCCTTGAGACCATCACTTCATTAGTCTTTTCCCAATGGATATGTTAAACCCCTATATTTATACTTGTCATGTCATCACAATTCAATAGCTATATTATTAATTCTACGGTTACATGATGTTCATTTAAATAAAATTTTATATAATAAAAAGGATTTCATTTTTTTCTATATAAATATGACATTTAATTAAAAGAAATTGAATTTTATTTACAAATGATTTGTTTGTTTCAACCTTCCCCCCTTAAGAGATTTCACGCTGAAAATATCATTTTCCCACAATAAAACAGATGAGGGTAACTCTTCCTCATCACATCCTATAGTACCCACATTTCCCCTTAAAAAATATGGGTTCTCCGCAACACATTGTCGAGGGGAATTGTCTTATTATATAGACATATTTCTTAACAATCTAAGATATTCACCAACTTATCTTAATAGGAGAGGTCATTCCTCGAAGGTACAACCACTAGATTGAGTATATGTTTTAGGCATGGTATGTAATTCCATAAGTGTGATACATGGAATACATCATGTACTTGAGATAGGTTCAGTGGGAGTGGTAGTCGATATGCCTATGCCCCGATGGAATCAAGGATCTCAATAGTGTTTATGTATCTTTAGAGTAAGCTTTCCCTTGTTCTCAAATCACATAACACTCTTCAATAGATATATGTGTAGGAATACCATGTCTCCAATATAAAACTCTAGGTCTCATCAGCAATTGACAAGATAGCTCTGTTGTTGAGTATGAGTAGCTTTGATGTGCTGTTGGAAGGTCTTAACCATCTCCACCAATTCATTGACCATTTCCAGACCTAGAAGTTTTCATTCCCCAAATTCATCCCAACATGTCAGTGTTCTACACCTCTTCTTATAAAGGGCCAAATATGGAGTCATATAGATTCTTGAGTGGAAACTTTTTTGTATATAAACTACAATAAAGAATGATGTTGGTCCCATCCATCTTTCGAGTACATTTAGAAAGCTCCAAAGATGTCCTCCAGTGTATGATTTGACCGCTCAGATTGGCTATCAATTTGAGGGTGATATGACATGTGGAAGTTCAACTTAGTTTTTAGAGCGTATTGGAGATTATTCCATAATGTTGAGGTGAATCTTGAATATTGATCAGATATAATCGATTGTGGTAATCCATATATCCTTACCACTTCCCTGAATTATATCATTTCCTGTTGATCCAGAAAGAAATCATCTATAATTGTAATGATTTGTGAATACATAGTAAGAATACCGAGAAAATTCAAGATATAATTTATTTTATATGGATGTATTTAGATGTCTGATGAGAAATTTCATGGTTCTGTTTTCACATTTCAATGTTGGTATGGGTAATGGTTGCATCATCACCTTAGACTTTTGCCTCTCATCCATCATTTGATGACATACCAGGATCTTTGGTTTATATATTTTTCAATCTCCAACTTCATGTTATACCACAAATATTTATCCAAAAGATCTTGATACATCTTCTTGTTTCCTAGGTGAATGGAGAAATTTGAACTATGTGAATCCTCCAAAATTTCATTCTTTAACTCTGAATTTTATTAAAGAAATAGTCATGAAAAAAACTCACAATTCCTTCTTCATTAACTTTGAACTAAAAGGATTTCCATTTTCAGATAGTTTCCACATTCTACTGAAATACGACTTCATATTTTTGAGCATCCATTTACCATTCTAAAATAGATGGTTGAAAAATAATTTTTGAAAGGATTGATGATTTTCTCTTCATTATGATTCCCTTGTCCATCTTCATCAAATCTAAAAGGATGGGGTCCTTTTCATTTATCATAAATAATTAATTTTCCACTTCATTTACACATAATGAATATCCCACTTTGTTCAAATTCTAAGGATGGTGATTGATCAAGCAGTATAAATACATGAAAAGATCTAACAATCTTTGTGGCTGTATATCTAGTTATTTCAATATGAATATATGTTTGATAATTTTTCAATCCATATATATTTCATAGTTCTCCCTAAAGAGATAATTCAACCATATTTTCAATGTAAAGATCACTTATGCCAACTACAAATCATGCATTGGATAGTTTTTCTCATGAATTTCCATCAACCTTGTGGTATAGTAAATGACTTTGTCATTCTACAACATCACATAGCCTAGACCCTTCATCAAATCAATGCTGAAGATTAAAAAAATATGCACACATGTGGGAAGTGTGATCACATGGATAGTGACAATACTCTTCCTCAAATCGATGAATATTTCTTCATATTCGTCATTTCAAAGAAACATGACTTCATTCTGAGTTATCTTGGTAAGTGGTTTTGAAAATTGTGAGAAATTCCCCCCAAATCAATGATAATTTTGAGCTAACTCCAGGAATATACAGATATCCATCTTAGATTTCATCCTCATCCATCCCTCCATTGCTTTTATTTTGGATTATTGACAGATATCCCATTTCTTATGACATCATTCCATAAGAATGTGACTTACATGAACCAAAAAACACACTTTTTGTACCTTTCAAAGAGCTTGTCCTTTCACAAGGTCTCTAGTATAGTTCGTAGATGCCCATAATTATCCTCTTTGGTTTTAATGTATATTAGAATATCATATATGAAGACTAAAAATAATTTTGTCAAAGTCATCTCTGAATACACTATTCATCAAGTCTATAAAGATTAATAAAAAATTAGTTAGTCGAAAAGGCATAACTATGAATTTAGAGTGCTTATACCATGTACGAAAATAAATCTTGGGTATAAAATCATTCTTCCTTATAAATTCCTGGAAATTATGTGGAAATTTTTATTTTAAATACATGGGATGTTTAAGAGTCCGTTGTTTCTTATAGCGCCTGATTCCGAGGCCCGGTGTGCTCGGACTCAATTTCTGAAGTATTGTTCGGGTACGTTTAGTAATCCTACATGCAGGATTTTATATGTTTTGAACCAGTGCTCAGAATTGAAATCAAATGGCACCATTGAACTCGCAGCACCGATAATCACTTAAGGAGACCTTTTACCGTTGATACGTTCTGACGTGAGGGGATGTTAATTATTGGGGTTTCAAAATAAAATTAAATAAAAATATGTGTTGCATATTTTTATTAGACTGGTAGTTAAAACCTATAAGGGGAGGTTGGTGGTGGGTCCACCCTCACATTACCTCCCACGGAATATGTTATAAGGCAGGGCCCATATGAGCTCAAACCCCCTGAAATCCCCTTTAACCTCTTGAGTTCCCCATTAATGGGGGAAACTCGTCACTTCCACCATAAATATTTGGAGCCTCTCCACCTTCCCTCTCCAAATTAATGAGCCAACACCACATTTTAATTAAGTGATGTTACTTAATGAATTTGAAAAATTTTGAATTCATTAAGCTAACATAATATTAAGATGTGTTCTTTTATTATTTTGGGGGTTGGCTTAATCTTGTGGTGGAGTCTTGGAAGGATTGAGATAATATCCTTCCAACGAAGAATGGTATCTTCTTTAAACGAAGAATGCTCGTCTCCGCCGAGGAATGACAAGTCCATCTTCTCCCTCTCCAACTGGGGCAAGAAAGGGAAGACGCCGACCGTGAAGAACGTAGCCAAGGATGACGTCATCTCATCCAAACGTAAACAAAATGATACTTCCTTCTCGCGACTCTGCCGAGCGAACACCGATAACAAGGTAGGGGTTTTGAATTATTGTACCTGTTCTACGTCATTGAAATAATGGTTTGACAACCAAATGATATCACTGTGACATGGGGAAATTTGGACCGCACCAACACGACTGACTCTTCCTCATTTTGATCTTGTTTGTGGTTGATGGTGGGAGCGGACAACGGCAGTCGGCATCGGGCCGGCCGTGAGGAGACTGGTTGCGCAAGATCGTCGGGTCATCAGAAAGGTATGGAACAGTTGTGCCGTGCAGAGGAAAGCCGGACCGCGACCATGCTGGGCCTCAGCGGAGGAGAGCGGCCTTGTCACACTGTGCCGGTACTACAAGAGATCGTGGCCAGGGTGGGCCACGATGGAGGGACGAGACGCCATCACGCTGCACCAGTGGATCAAGACCGCGACCTTAGGCCGTGGCGGACAGGGGAGAGCGGCCGACTGATCCAGCCACTGGTGCGCGCCAGGAGGGACCCTACGGGTCCTGCAGTTACAAGGGATGGTGCCTTCCGCTGTCCGTTTCGGGAGTTGGGGGTGTAACACCCCCCCCCCCCTTTACGTGGCTCCCTGGCCCACTGGGCCACCCAGCCGGGCACTACTTGGCCAGCCGAGCCCGGCGCCACACGGCTAGCAGGGCTGAGCCCCAAGGCCAGCCTGGCACTACACGGCCAGCTGGGCCGAGCACCCAATGGATCTCCCAGCCGAGCCACAAACCCATCCAGGCGTCGCACGCCCAGCCGGGCTGGGCCCCACACGGCCACGGGCCGAGCCACGCCTTCGAACCGGGCCGCACCTCCGGGCTGGGCAGACCACTCAGGTTAGGCTGCACCTGCGGACCGGGTCAGACCCCGGTTCATACCGAGTCGGGCTGGGTCGTTCCGATTGGGTCGGACCGGCCCCGAGCCCGCTACGACCCTTTACACCTTTGAGCCCGCATCTTGGGCTACGCGTGTCTGAACAATGAACCGACTACGGCGATTGAATAATTGGAGCGAGAAGATTCTTTTGGAATACTACACTTATGGTTCTTATGTAGTTTGAGAACGGTCGGGTTGGTTTAAGCCTAAATACCTACAGTGCCCCTGGAACAGAAATGACAATAACTATCAGACCTGGCGACTGATTGACGCGTCGTCTGTCACATTGTGTTCATTATGATGAGAAGGAACTACAGGATACATCATCTTAGGACTTCATGATATTTGATGTATCGACACTTGGATCGAGGAGAAGACCCTCCCGGAATGAAGCATGATGTGTGCGGGAACCCTAGGTCTGGCTACGAAGATACTATACAAGGATCCTCCATGGGTTCAAAAGTGATTAATTCTATACCATAATCCTCCGTGGGTTCGACATGGATGACTTCTGTATGGGAATCCTCTGTGGGTTCGACAGTGATGACTACTTTACCAGGATCCTCCGTGGATCCGACAGTTCTGACTTATGTTCCTTGATCCTGTGTGGGTCTGCTAGAATAGCTGATCCTGTATCCTGTGTTGGTCCGACAGCTTAGCTGGTCCTGTATCTTGTGTGGGTCTGACAGCTTAGATGAATCAGTGACTACAAATGATCATCTCTATCACTCTATAAAATATGTATACCTGTGTGAGATGAGTCTTGTCTTTCAACCATTATCATCGTGGTTATTGACATTACTTTATTTGTGGACTAGTTTTTGCTTGGGCTCGAGATTTGGAGTCTAACTGTGATTGGTAACTTAGGTATATGTATGGGAATATACCTATGTAAGGTTGGTTGATACATCGTGATTATATCTTTCTTATGTGGTTTCTCCTTAGTGGATTCTGAGAGACCTTCGGGGGTCTCGAGGTCCCCTACTGAGTATTGTTATACTCACCCCAGCACGGGCTTTGCCCACACCTTGTTGTGTTCGGTGCAGACGACAGTCAGCAGTGATCGAGGCTAGTGTTTATGGACGGGAGGCTTCTCAGAGCTGGACTAAATGGGATGTAACTCAAGGATGATTGTTCATGTTCTGTACCTGCACTTTAGGTAGGATTCACTGGTGGATGATCCAAGTGCTATTTTTTCCTTTTTTACTTGTACTTGTTTTTCAGTTGGGTTTATAAGCTGGCCCACTTACTTTTAGCACACTTTTATCTTCTATATTAGTACTTTATTCTTCTACAGCTAGTGTTTAGATTGTGTGTGTTACAGTTTTAAAGGCAATGCCTTACATTTTATCGAGATTATGCCTTTCAGTACTAGTTTCCATCCCCTGCTCTATGGAAGGATGGCATGGGGTAGTCACGACACAAGCCCCGAGGATGGGTCGTGACAAATTGGTATCCATGGAGTCGGTTATACCGCATATCTTGTACTCTGAGTCTTTTAACAGCAGTAATGTTAATTGTTTTGGGTGTGGTTATCAGTTTAGGGAAACTGGTGTTGCTGCGAAGACCGACGTATCCATACACAAGGACTCTGACTTCTGATCTCTGACTCCATGCACAAAAACACTGATTGTGTGTCTATTTCTTTTGAAAAAGTTTTCTTCATGATTACATTTTGTCAACTCTCCAGTTATACTGTTTTAACCGTTGTGCACCTTTTCTTTTCAGGATGGCCCCACGAAGGCAGCCTTCTAGGGTTTCGAGTAACATACGAGATAGTACCCCACCGAGCGATGAGGCATTGTTGTAGGGCCCCATCATAGAGTAGGTACCAACAGTACCACTACCTACTAGGCCATCGATACCACCAGCTCAAATAGCAGAGAGTGCACGCCACCTGAGTGTGTTTCACGAGTTCCAACGCCAAAGGCCGCCCAGCTTCTGGGGGGAGACGGACCCGCAGGCAGCTGAGGATTGGCTGGAGGCTATCGTGAGAGTTTTCAGATTGTTAGGGACACCAGCCGACCTCATGGTAGTCCTTGTCGTGAGTCTCCTTCATGCAGCAGTAGGAAGATGGTGGAGTCTGATGCTTAAGGTCCATGACGAGGCATCATTACTCTAGAAATAATTCAAGAGTCTCTTCCGCTCAGAGTTTTTTCTAGCCACCATTAGTGTGGTGTGGATTAAGGAGTTACTTCATCTTCAGTAAGGAATCATGACCATTTCACAGTACACAGCGAGGTTCACTGACCTCTCATGCTACTCCGCAGATATGGTACGGGACCCGTTCGTCCGGGCCCGGACCTTCATGCTAGGACTCAGGCATGAGATCAGGGCTTCAATGATCCCCCTCAGCATCCCGACGCAGGAGGGGGTGTTGGAGTGAGCCCTTCTAGTGGAGAGTATACTTGCTGACCAGATACCTGCAGTGAGACCCACCACAGGGCGACACGTAGTGGAGGCTACTGCAGCCGGCAGTAGACAGATGTCGCATAGGTCGATGCGGACCAATCCATCATGTGGGAGACCCCAGGATATATTTTCGGTTGTGCGGGGCACATGAGACAGAGCCAGTAATACGAGAACCAGGCAGTGCTATGCATGCGGCGGGCATGGTCATAAGGCTCGTGACTGCCTGACCCGCCATGCAGATGAGCAGCAGATAGTAGAAGAACCACACTAGAAGAGGAAAAGGTTCGACCGTGGTGGTCCGCCAGAAGCAGGTGGACGTGATAGAGGATCTGGATGAGCAGTGAGTGGTGGACGACATTTCAAGGCCCTATCACCACCACCAGCAGGAGGTCCACCGCAACCACAGGGAGCTAGCGGACAGAGGCGGGATCAGCTTCAGACAGTCGAGGCCTATGACCATGGATCACCTGATATGATTCTAGGTACTATCTATGTATACTCCAACCTTGCTTCATTACTCATAGATATAGGTGTGATTCATTATTCTATTTCCACTACCTTCGTTCGGAGCTTGGATATTCCGACGGAGACGTTGGCTCGATCCTTACGACTATGGACTCATATGGGAGCAGACTCGATGATTACACACTAGTTCCAGCAGTGTGAGATTACTCTAGAAGGCGAGAGCTTCGTCTGGGATCTCTCCATAGAGGCGTCGAGGCCTTACGACATCATCATGGATATGGACTGGTTATCCATAGTTCATGCTCATATTGACTGTATTAGGCACAAAGTGAGGTGTATCCACGCAGATGAGATCTGGTACACCTTCACTGGAGAGAAGGGAGCCTTTGTAGAATTGGATGGACATACACAGAAGAGGGGGCAGCCAATCACACATCAGTTGGCTAGTCTCATCCTTGGAGCAGTTGATGTGCGGAGTTTGAGTTTTCCTATTGTGGTGGATCAGTACACAGCTGTTTTTCCTAATGACATTCCAAGCCTACCTCCTCGTAGAGAGGTAGACTTCTACATTGTCATGTACCTGAGGATGGCACCGATATCTACTCCAGCATATCGGATGGCTCCCGCTGAGCTTAGTGAGCTGTAGGTAAAGGTAGAGGATTTGTAGGGGAAGGGATTTATCTGACCCAATTTTTCCCCCCGGGAATCCCCGATTTTGTTTTCCATGAAAGCGGATGGGAGCTTGTGACTGTGTGTCGACTACCATCGCCTGAACCAAGTGACCGTGAAGAAAAAGTACCCACTCCCGAGGATTCACAACCTCTTTGATCATCTCAACGGAGAACGATGGATCTCGAAGATAGATCTAAGGTCAGGCTATCACCAGCTCAGTGTTCGAGATGAGGATGTGGAGAAGAAGACACTCAGGTGTTGGTATGGCCACTATGAGTTCTTGGTTATTCCCTTCAGTGTAACCAATGCTCCAACAATGTTCATGAGTCTCATGAACATGATCATCCAGCCTTACCTCAATCTCTTTTTCGTAGTCTTCATTGACTACATAATGTTCTACTCGACTACTGAAGAGGAGCATGGATACTATTTGCGGGTAGTACTTGACACACTTCGAGAGGACCAGATTTATGGTAAGCTCTCGATGTACCAGTTTTGGATTTGAGAATTTCACTTGTTGGGACATGACATCATGGAGGTTGGTGTTGTAGTGGATCCATCAAAGATCGAGGCGGTACTTGCTTGGGATCCACCCAGGAGTGTGACAGAGGTTTGGAGTTTTCTGGGACTAGCTGTGTACTATAGTAGATTTGTTCCAGACTTCTCCAGAGTTGTAGCACGACATTATGAATTGACGAAGAAGGGTAAACCCTTCATGTGGTCAGATAGATTACAACAAAGCGTTCATGAGCTGAGACAGAGGTTGACTAGTGCGCCCATCTTGAAGCTACCAGAGGAGGGCGTAGGGTATGTAGTATACTATGATGCATCAGAGACCGGACTCGGGTGTGTCCTAATGCAGGAGTGAGCAGTGATTTCATATGTATCTTGTCAGTTGAGAAATCCTGAGTAGAACTACGCTACTCATGACCTGTAGTTAGCATTAGTGGTCTTCTCCTTGAATATGTGGCGGCACTATCAGATGGGAGAGCATTTTATAGTCTACTCTAACCACCAGAGTCTCAAGTAAATCTTCTCGCAGAAGGACCTAAACCAGAGACAACGACGACGGCTTGAGTTCCTCCAAGACAATGACTTCGAGATAGTCTATAATCCGGGGAAGGGAAATGTTGTATCAGATCCTCTCTGTAGGAGATCAGGCATTGAGCCACAAGGAGAGGCGACGAAGCAGCTAGATGCGTTGCAGATATAGTTTTTGGATAGAGATGGAGCATCCTTTCTGCAGTCTCTCACAGACACTCCTCCACTTCTTCATCAAGTTAGAGAGGCTCAACATGGGGATGTTGACTGTGAGACGTGACATGCTCAGATATCCATAGGGTAGGAACGTGATGGATTTTCTTAAGGATGGAAGCACATCATTTTCTTCAGAGTACGGACCATGGTACCTGTTTCACTTCAGGAAGATGTGTTGAGGGAGTTCCACACATCTCCATTAGCGGTACATCTAGAAGTAGAGAAGATGTATCAGGACCTCCGACAATAGCACCAGTGGCCAGGCATGAAGAAGGAAGTAGCAGAGTTTGTCTCATGATGCCTCACTTTTCAGCAAGTGAAGGCGGAGCACCATTTTTGAGTAGGCTTGGTTCATCCCTTATAGTTCCTATAGTGGATGTGGGACGGGATATCCATGGATTTTGGGACAGGAATTCCACATAAATATGGAGGAAATCACTCTATCTAGGTGATCATAGACCGACTAACCAAGTCGGTCCACATCCTACCAATCAGTGAGTAGGACTTAGTAGAGAGCTTGGGATGCCTCTACGTACAAGAGATCGTACGGATTCATGGTGTGCCACTGACAATCGTTTCCAATCGAGATTCTCAATTCACTTCCTATATATGGAAGGGGATTCAGGTGGCTTTCAGGACACAACTTCCCTTGAGCACCGCCTTCCATCCTCAGATGGATGGTAAGACTGAGAGAACCATTCATACTCTAGAGGACATGCTCCATGCTTGCATCATTGACTTCGTTCTTAGATGGGAGGATCACTTACCCTTGGTATAGTTTGTGTATAACAAAATCTACCACTCCACCATCAGGATGGAACCATTCTAGGCACTTTATGGCCAACCTTGCAGATTGTCTCTATGCTGGACTGACCCAGAGGAGTCATCACTTGTGGGACCTGACATGGTGCATGCTATGATGGAGAAGGTTTAGATCATCTAGGAGTGGATGAAGACTGCACAGAGAAGGTAGAAGTCTTATGCTGATTGGAGACAAAGACCACTGGATTTAGAGGATAGCGAACACATCTTTCTATGGGTCTCACATCAACGATGTCTATGAAGATTTGGTCAACACTGCAAGTTATCTATGTGATTCATCAGGCCTTTCCAAGTCCTCTGTAGGGTAGGCGAGGTGTCTTACTTCTTTCCTCATCCACCTCAGTTGCACTGGCTGCACGACATCTTCCACGTATCTAAGCTGAGGAGATACGTGCATGACCCATCCCACATCATCGAACATAGGGAGCTGGACATCGATGACAGGATGAAATTCACGGATGTTCCAGTTAAGATTGATGATCGACAGGATCAGGTCCTTCATGGACGAGCGATTCCTCTTATGTGCATTCCCTGGCTACATGGGAACCTCCAGGAGAGAAAATGGGAGTGTGAGGCTCAGATTAGTGCTTAGTACCCCCATTTGTTCCCTTAGTGTGTGTTGTAGCTTATGGGGACGTAAATACCTGAGGTGGGGAGACTTTAAAACCATGGAAATTCCATGTAATTGTTTTTAAATACATGGGAATTTTATGAGTTCGCAGTTTCTGACGGCGCCTAATTCCGAGGCTCGGTGTGCCTGGAATCAATTTTTTATGTTTTGTTTGATTAGATTCTATAAACGTACGTGCAGGATTTTATATCTTTTGAATCGGTGCTCATAATTGAAATCTGAGGGAACGATTGAACTCACAGAGCTAGTAATCTCTTAAGGATAAGTTTACTGCTGTTGCGTTCTAACGTGAGTAGAAGTTAATTATTGGGTTTTCTAAATAATATTAAATAAAAATATGTGTAGAATATTTTTATTAGAATGGTAGTTAAAACCTACAATGGGAGGTTGGTGGTGGTGCCACCCACACATAACCTCTGTTGGGATGATGTTATAAGGCGGGGCCCACATGATCTCAAACCCCCTTAAATCCACTTTAACCCCTTGAGTTTCCCATTAATGGGGAAAACTCTTCACTTCCCCCATAAATTTTTGGAGCCTCTTCACCTTCCCTCTCCAAATTAATGAGCCAAAACCACATTTTAATTAAGTGATGTAACATAATGAATTTGAATCATTTTGAATTCATTAAGTTAGCATTATAATAAGTTGTGTTATTTTATTATTTTGGGGGTTGGCTTAATCTTATAGTGGGGTCTTGGAAGGATTAATAAAATATCCTCCCAACAAAAAAATGGTATCGTCTCTCAACAAATAACACATGTCTCCACCGAGGAATGATGACACTGACTTCTCCCACTCCAATCGAGGAAAGAAAGGGAAAACACCGACAGCAAAGAATGTCGCCAACGACGATGTCATCTCCTTCGGATGTAAACGGAATGATGTCGCCTTCCCGTGACTCCACCGAGCGAACAATGAATACAAGGTAGTGGTTTTGAATTCATGTACCCATTTACATCATTGAAATTATAGTTTGAAAATAATGATATCACAATAACATGGGGAAATTCGGACCGCACCAACCAGATTGGATCTTCCCCTTTTTATCTTGTTTGTGGTTGATGGTGGTAGATGACAATGGCAGCTAGCATCGGCCCATCTGCGAGGAGACCGGCAGCACAAGACCGTCGGGTAACCGGAAAGGCACGACACCATTGTGCCACATGGAGGAAAGTCGGGCGCAACAGAGGGGCATGCCACCATCGTGCCGCGCCGGTGCTTTAGGAGGCCGCAGCCTGGACGAGCTACGGCGGAGGGGTGCAACAGGACTAGCCGAGCCCGGCACTGCACGGCCAGCCAGGCACCACACGACCTACTGGGTCGGGCACCCCACGGCCATGGGTCGGGTCATACCTTCGGGTTGGGACTCCCCTCCGGGATGGGCCGACCACTCGAGTCGGGCTGCACCCACGGACCGAGTCAGACCCCAGTTCGGACCGAGTCGAGCCATGTCGGTCCGACTGGGTGGGACCGGACCCGGACCCGAGATAGCCATTTATACCTTTTAGCCCGCATCTTGGGCTACGAGTGTCCGGATGAAGAACCGACTACGACAATGGAAAACATGGAGCGAGACATCTCTTTTGGCATACTCCACTTACGGTTCGAACGCAGTTGGAGTACGGTCGGGTTGGTTTGAGTCTAAAAACCAACCGGGCCCCTAGAATGGAAATTCCAATAACTTTAAGACCAGGTGTCCGATTGACGCGTCGTCTATCTCATTGGGTTCTTTATGATGAGTCTGAACTACAGTATACAACAACTCACAACTTCGTGATAGTTTATGTACTGAAACATGGATCGAGGAGCGTACCCTCCCGAAATCGAGCGTAATGTGTGCGGGAACCCTAGGGATGGCAGGGACGATACTGTACCAGGATCCTCTGTGGGTTCGAAAGTGATGACTTCTGTACTGTAATCCTCCATGGGATCGACAGTGATGACTACTCTACCGGGATCCTCCGTGGGTATGACAGTTCTAACTTTTGTTCCTAGATCCTGTGTGGGTCTGAGATAATAAATGATCATGTATCCTGTGTGGGTTCGACAAATTAGTTGGTCCTATATCCTCTGTGGGTCTGAAAGCTTATATGAATAAGTGACTACATCTGATCATCTCTATAACATTACAAAAGATGTATACTTATGTATGTCGATTCTTGTCTTTCAACCATTATCATTGTGGTGATTGACTTTAATTTTTTGTGGACTGGGTTGTTCTGGGGCATGAGAGTTGGAGCCGAACTGTGATTGGTAACCTAGGTATATGTATGGCCATATATCAAGGTATGGTTGGTTGATACTTCATGATTTTATATTTAATATTTGGTTTATACTTAGTAAATTCTGGGAGACCTTTGGGGGACTCAGGGTCCCCTACTGAATATTTTTATACTCACCCCTGCACAGGCTTCGCCCCCACCATGTTGTGTTCTGTGCAGACGATGATCTGTAGTGATCGAGGCTGGGAGTGATAGATGGGAGGCTGCTCAGAGCTGGACTAGACTGGACGTACCTTAGGGACGAGTGTTCGAGTTATCTACCTACCCTTTAGGTAGGATTTACCGGTGGACGATCCAGGAGATGTTTTTATATTTTTACTTGTACTTGTTGTTCAGTTGGGTATGTATACAGGACCACTTACTTCTAGCACACTTTTAATTTCTATATTAGTACTTATTGCTTCTATTTCTAATGTTCAGACTGTGTGTGTTACAGGTTTAAAGGCAATGCCTTCCCTTTTATCATGATTATTCCATTTGGAGCTAGTCGCCAGCCCCTGGCCTATGGAAGGCGGGCTTGGGATAGTCACGGAATGGGCCCCGATGATGGGTCGTGACATTCATCCTTACAAGGTAATAAGCCGACGATAGATCCACCTTGGAGAAGTATTGTTCTCCACGTAGCTTATATAAAAAGCCTTCAATTCAATGATAAAGTTACTTTTTCTTTATCATGATTTTTTAGCTCACGATAATCAATGAAAAGTTTCATTGACCAATCCTTCTTCTTGACAAAGAGGACCGGTCCACCCCATGGTGAAGTACTTGGGCGTATAAACCCTTTTTACAAATTCTCGAGTAGTTGTTTCCATAGATCTCTAAAATGAAAAACAGTCGTTCTATATAGAGTTGGGGATATTGGAAACACAATAGGTATAAGATCAATTGAAAGTTCAACATCTCCTCTTTGAGGTAGACCAAAAAATTCCTTGGAAAACACATCAGTGAATTCCCTCAAAATAGGCATGTCTTCGAGGATGGTTCCTTCATTAGAATCAATCATATGATAATGATATGTGTGCTCATTAGGAAGTAATATAAATGATTTAGATGATGTTTATAAATAATATTCATCCACCTCCTTGCACTTGTAATGAATCGGGGGTTGATTCACCAAATGGAGAGTGATTTCCCTCTCACAAAAATTAATATTTTCTTTATATTGGGAAAGTCAATCTATCCCAACAATTTCCTAAAATTCCACCAGAGGGTGTATTATGAGGTTCTTTGGAAGTTAAATCCCATGTTGTGATCGGGTCATATTTATATACATAGGATTCAATAATTTCCCCATTTCCTATTATAACTAACATCTCTAATTCTATTCTTTTTTTAAGGTTTTTGGATTATTCTACTAAACATTCGGGATATAAAAAAATATGTAGAACTATGGATGATAATCCTACCATTAAATTTTTTATTCTAGTTCTACCTTATCCAAAAATAATTTGGGAAGATAACTATTAATCATAGAAGTTGGAATCCAATGAAAAAAGTGTATAACTTATAAATTACATTTATCTCATTAACATATGGATTTCTTGTCCTCGATCCATGTTATCCATGATCTAATTCCAATCATATATTCTTAGGGGTAGTTTTTTGTTCCCTTAATAATGGTTCTAATGATGATTATAAATATACCAAATCCTATCCCCCATTAGTGTCAAACTAAGCATGCAACAAGACCTGTTTTCATGCATTGGTTCCCATTCGACTATAGCTCAAAGTGGTGTTTTCAGGTTTTACCCATATAAACTTATGTTCCAGAGACACATATTCATGTTTGTATCCAAAAATGGATTTATTATCTTGATAAACCACTCACTATATACTCACAAAAATATAGGTATTATTTTCTTATAATTTGTCTAATCCTTAATTATCCCACTTTAGTGTTTTAATCGTAATCAAAAAATAACTAATCTTATCCATCGATAACAACTCTAAAAACCATGATCATTATTTCATATATAAACATGATTTATTAAATAATCATACATAGAATCAAACGTATTAAATTGATATTTATAGTGTCTTTAGGGCTTAGTAATATTAAATAACAACTTAAAACATGAAATAAACATATTTATTGAAATATTCATTTACCTGACAAAACCATTCCTTAGTACATAGAATTGCATGGGATAACGTGAAGAAATACATAAGAAACGGATAAGATATAAATCATTTTAATGGTTTAAAAAAGGAATAACATGAAAAATAAAATGCATGTTAGGAAATAGGAATATAGATGGATCATATGAGAAACATGGACATAAAAGAATGATATTGAATGATTATCATAACATGGAAATGTGGAAATAACTTAAAGAACTACTTCATTAACATAAAAGAATCAGGTAAACCCCTATCCCAAAATGGTGGAAATTTTTCTTATAAATGAATAAGTTAAACCTATTTCCCAACATGAAGAATCATGATAATAAACATTAACCAATACATTGGAGAATTATTGAGGTTCACCCTTCATAATCATTTCAATATCATGCTTAAGTGTGCCACATAGGTCATATAACATGGATTCATTCAACATCATCATTCATTCCACAATAAAAAAATGTGGAATACATAAATTTAATTCCTTAATAAATAAGTATATTTTAATAAATTTGAATACCATTGATAGATAAATGGGTATCGTATTAACTACAAAATGATTTTGGCATGGAAATCATGGGGCAATTTTAGCAGCATAGTGACATAATATGGAAGTTAATAAATTGGGTTTATGAGAGAGAAATGGTTACCTTATACTTTATACATGGGTTGTATAGTAAGTGGATAATGGAATATAATATCCCTACATGTGAAATGTAATTTAGATACATAACATAAAATAAATGCTTGAATGGAAATCAGAAGAGAGAAATCCCTTATAGAATTTCAGCATGGTAATGGTTGGTTTTAATGGATCATAGAGGACATTAATTTTAGTGAAAGGAAGATATCTTAATTTATATATATAATTTATAGTGATGAGATATTTAAGAACATATCTCAAATAAATTAAATTGAAACTAAAATTCATGACATAAAAGAGGATCTTGAAGGAAAATGAGAGATGAGATCCCTTACACGATTTCTGCATTGTAATGGCTTAGATAAGAATTAAAATGGGGGTGGAAAAATTATCCCAGTTTAAAAAACATCAATTTTATAGTAATTTAAAGCTTAAAAAATTAATATAAGAAATTTAAATTAAAAAAACTTCTCTCAAATAAGGTGCATCATTTCAAAGGGGAGAGAGAAATCCCTTACTTAGATGTGTGATCCCAAAGGCTGGTGAGAGGATTATTGGGAGAATATGGGAACCTTGGGAGGAATTCATGTAGTAGGTGGAAGAGGGTGTTCTATCTCAAAAGATCTTGAGTGAATAGAAGTTGGTTATTGGGTGAGTGTATAAAGGAAATGTGGGGGAATTATTTATTATTTTGTTTTTGGACACTGAACGCTAAAATATTGAAAACCACAATACATCCCATGATTTTTTTCATTGGTTTAAGGAGAAGGGGAGTGGAATATTTTTTTATAATGCTAAGGTAATAATATATTAAAATATTTCTATTTATTATGTGGAGGTGACTCACACATTTAAGGAAATGATTTTAAAATCTTAAAAATATTTTATATGTCTTGGAGGATTCACTAAGGCTTTGTAAAATAAATCAAATGAACCAAAATTTAATTATTTTTAAATAAAACATATAAATGAATGAATATACCTTTCATTTTATTTTATTACATCACTATTGGGTCATTATGATGTCATAAAACACATTAAATGTTTATAAAGTATTTAATTATTACCCAAAATAATCGACTGTCTCAAAAAATTATGAAAAATTCATCCTTGGATTATTTTTTCATCATCACTCCAAATATATTATTTATTTTATCTAAATAGTTTTATTGATACTCTAAAATCTTACTTTTAAAATAAAAACTGACATTTATTGAAAATTGATGGGTTTGGGAAAAAAATTCAAATATTAATAAAAATTTTCTTTGACATTATAAAATTTATATGATCATTTATATATAATGAAATTAATTTACCAATAATATTTTATCAAAATATTATTTACCTAAAAAGTCCCTCAATTCTTTAAAATATAATTCTTAATTGAATTTTAATATTAACCAAAAATATTATTTGTGCATGAAAATCATTTAAGAAGTAACAATAATAGAATGAATGTATATAATTATTCCATATTGAAATAATGGACATAATAATAATGTTATGGTCGTGTTACATATCACTTTATTACCCTTGTATACTCCATAAGAGTAAGATTTGCGATGGTGGGGCCTTTATAGGGTTGTTCGGTGAACATGGTATGGGTCGTGATCTCGATGAGTTTGGACTTATCCCATAAACAATTTCACTCATGATTATGTTGTAGGATATTTTCTTAGGATATTTCTAGATCAAAGCCCAAAAATGTTATCTCCCCATGTTGTCTGATAATTGGTATTCATAGGGTATAATAAAACTGGTTTCGGCCATCACTTTTTTATTCTACTCCAAAAGGATTTTTTAAAAAATTACATTTATATTAGTCATGTGATCCCTATTCAAAAACTATATTATCAATAGTATGGATACATAATAGTCATTTAAATCTCATTAGATGTCATAAAACATAAATAGTGAATTTTTTTCCTATATCTATAATAAATTTAATTTAAATATGGGAATTTTATTCATAAATTGTTTTTTTGTTATAAACATCAATTTTTATTAGACGTGTTGGAGGAATGAAGTGTGTATATTTTAAAAATTCATAATAATAAAAATATGGAGGCCTTCGATTGGAAGGAAATATTCTCTGATAAGTTTGGATGGTTCAGATCCTTGATTATCCTTGTATAGATTTGAGCATCATGATTTGGTAGATGTAAATGATTTGTGGAGATGTTATTGATTGTCAATCAAATCTCCATGTGGTAGATGTGTCCGTATTTTATTCTCCAAATGGTGCCCCCCCAATTTATCAAATGGGTGGGTTGAGGTAGGTGTGAGGTTGGTGACTAAAATCACTAGCCACCTAGTGGGAGAGGATATGGGAATGGGAGGATTTTTTATTGTTTGTATTTTCTCTGATATTTTCAGCATCTCATCATCTCCACCAACCATCTTCAGCAGTTTCCATTTATCTGAGGTATTTTTTGAGGCAGTCTCCAAAAATAATCAATATGGTTTTTATGAGGGTTTTCTACTTGTAATAGTGAAGGAATATGTACCAGGATTTACAAATATATTTATCCTTCTATATGCCTATGGTTTTTACCCTTTTCATTTTGGGGGGTTTCCCAATTTACATCATGTGTCATTTATTTCTTCATTTTCACAAATAATTTTTATCTCGTGATTGTTACTACATCTTTGTCCAATAATTTAAAATTCCGATAGTCCCATGATCTCCATATCCTTTGTAACCATGGATTTGGTGTCATCGAAAACTAATCCAATTATAATAACATTCTACCTTAGATATGGATCCATACATGAAGATTGATTAAACTATTTTGGCTCACATCCACACTCATGTATCCTCACCGCCAGAATCTAATGTCAGCATCTTTGACCTCAAACTATCTACGACTAGACTTGAATGATTATAAATTGCACAACTTCACCTCAAATACAATATGGTTCACCCATATTTAACAACCTTCATTCAAATCATTTTTACAATTCATCAGACCGGTACAAGGATTCAATATTCCTTCAGACATAGATATGGTTCTTATTTATTAAAAAGTCATGTCATTGAATCACCATCTACCAAAGATCAATCTGTCATTTGATTTGGTATTCATCAAAATCTGGTACATTGATACCAATTTCATGTTTTTTAGAGGGATTTATTCATTATAAAGACTAAATTTTTGGTTTAGTTATTCATCTGCAGTATCTTCGTGGATCTGTTTTGGCATCCTCTACAATGCATCGGGAATGGGTTTCTCTACATCGGCGATGCGTAGCATTGGGATCAGCTTCAAATGATGGTTTTATATTCCACATATTTGGTATCCTTTTATATTGACCTATTCAACAATAGATGCAAGGGTTTCAGATCAGCAGAGGCTCGAGCTTGGTGGTTCTTTGACCTAGTTCATCATCATATTTTGTCACAGTGTCGGACATTGTAGATCGACGGCAGGGTTCATCCTTATATAGAAATTATTTGTGGATATATCTTTTTTCATCCATACTATATTAGTTTCAGATTTATATTCAAGCAGTGAATTATTATGCTTTGGATAGTTTCAATTGTCACATCCATATTTCATGCTTCACCGGTGCTCGGTTCTTGTCTTCCTTCAGGCCCGTGTTAGGTAAATTAATCATTAAACCAGCAATTGGGTTGGGTTGAAGCATGGATGGTTTACAATTTGGGAGTGGTGTTTTGAGGCATAATAAATTGAAAATTCCATACAGTTATTTTCCATAACTCATGGTTTTTTGGATGGAGTTACATCAATGGATCTCATGGAAGATTCATAATCATTACCCCATGGTCACATTTAAATTCAACTGCATGGTGGATTGAGTGGGGGCTCACAGTACCTTCAAATCAACCAGCATGGTATGTTGTTTTGCACTTCTGATAGGAATGATTATATTCCATCATCATCACTATACTTAATGAGAATGTTTCTCATGATAGATTGGAAATTTTTCTCATGCGGTCACATGCTCTCCCATGTGTGGCCACATAAAATCATTTTCATGTAGTGAATAGGATAATAAGCATAAAACCACATGAAAATTGAGGGAGTTGTGACTTGAAAATTGAGGGTAAGATCACTTCTTCATAGCCTCTTGTGGTAAGTATACTGTCTATGAGATAGTCTCATATTCATTTGAAATTTTATCTTGCAGTCACTTCGATTTGAAAAGGCAGGACTTGTTATATTTTTTTTATTATGAACCCTTATAGTCATGGAAACTTGAGGCACATTAAATTATTCATTTTTTATTTTAGTTACATAAATGACCGTGCTCCCCTCATGTGGTATGTTCAACCCTTTTCCAGAAATCTTTTTTTGGTCCTTAATATATATAGAATTCACCAATCAGAAAATATAACAAAATATAATTGAAACACATAAATCACTATATTTTCTTAAAATAGATTGTTAAAAAGTATTTGTCATTTAAAGAATGGAATAATGAAATAAATAACCCCAAACAAAATAAAGTTATTGAAATTTTTTGAAACAAATCATAAATAAATTCATGATGAAAAATCACAAAAATAATTATTTTTAAAAGTAAGTGCTTAAATCAAGGAATTTTTTGTCCATTTAAAATAATTATATTGAAATATTAACTGAATTTCATGTTTTAGCTCAAATCAACAAAATTAAATATTTTACTTATTGAGATTAAATTTTAACCATAAAAATCATAATTTATCCACAAAAGAGATGCGATAAGATATCCGAAAATAACATCACATCAAATCCCCCGAAACATATGTAATTAAATCCCCATACAATAAAATATAGTTTATTATTTAACAACGACACTTATAAATGATTACGGTTCTTTCCACGTTTCTAATACACACCATAAATGAAGAAAAAAGTATAATAGTTCAATAGAAAAAAATTCTTTCCTCTTATGTGAATTAATTCCACTTCCCTACTTCAACCCAACTCAAGATCATGTACTAGGATTAATGACTTATGAGAGTAAAATGGAATCATGTTTATAATTAGAAGAACCAATATCCTTAACCCTCGATTATGTTCCTTAAAAAATGTTTCTATATTCTGCTTCATTGATACAACTCAAAATATTTCTTTATAAATCAATTCTCTAGTTTTTGAATTTGGATTCAATATTCCATTCACCTAAATGAACTCATTTTTAACATGAACCTTTATTTTAATTTTTTAACCACCATTAATTTCACTGTATAACTATGAAAATTACTTATTTTGTTAGGATATTTTTAAAAAAATACACTCATCACCCCTGTATCGATGACTCATGATGGGAACTAAATTACCCATTTTAATTTAGTTTCAAAGGATTTATATTTCTCCCAATTGAGTTGTATCCAAGAGTTATTCCATTTAACCATGGATAATTTGTTAAATTCATGTTCAAATTCATGTTCCATTATGTTATAATTCCAATTCCACAAAAATAAAACATATCTCAAAAACTATTCCAATTTTTTAAATGGTATTTTCAAGAAAATGGAGAACATAATTACTCAAAAATTATTCAATTTTACAAACTTGAGACTCAATAAAAAATAAAAAAACTACCCTGAATGTTTTCATAGGTAATGAACATTGAATATTTATTTTCTTAACCTAGAGATAAAAAAAATTATTATTTATTTATTGGGAGAAAATACAAAATTGTTGTTGAAAGGTAGACATTTTTTAGAAAAAAAATTGTGGTTTTTTTATTTGTATATAATTGAAGCATAACTATGGAATAAAGAAAAGAACCATTCCTCCCACACTATAAAACCCATAATTGTCCTCAATATTGAATCATAATGTGGTATAAAAATTTCTTTCAAATAAAATAAATAATTAAGTAGTTCTCAAATTATTGGAGAAGTTAGAAGAATGTTCAATACAACACATTTTCCAAACATACAGTTGAAACATTTTTTTAAACTACTATCTCTTGATTGTAATACATGTAAAAAGTATTTTATAATTCATCCCATAAATAAGAATGATAGAAAATTTGTCTTCCAAAAATATAATTTTGAATGTATAGGTATGCTGAGAATGCTATCTAAATTTTAAAATATAGATAAATATGATTTTTCAATGTTCTTGAAATATGATGGCTAAATAATGAATTCAGAAAACATATTCATAATTTTCAAAAAATAAAAGGAAACTCCCAAACACATAATTGTGAGAAGAAATTTGTAAAATATGAGTTACAAAATTATATAATTGAAAGGAATACTACCTAGAATGTTGATCTTTTATCATCAAACTTCAGTCAGATGCACTCTCCCATTGACCATTAAAAATATCTATCTAGTTAGCATGTTCCATTTACAAAATTAAATGGAAATAGATCATCTCTAGTTTGTAGAATGATAAAAATATTGATTGAAATTAACCATATATTGAGTTTAAGGTAGTTTTTATCAATACTTTTATAGAAATTATCTCATATTTTTCCCTCAAATGTGCTTAAAATTATTATTCAATGAATTGAATGATATGTTTAACATCAGTAAAAAGTTGGAAGAAAAATAAGTAGGATAAAAAAGAGGTTGTCATGTAGAAGTCTCATTATTATTCAAAGAAACAACAAATAATGAAAAAAAAGAACCATGGGTTGAAACTCCTGAAGCACTAAGTTTATAATATTAATTTAGACTTTAGTAATGGTTTAATAGTCAAGGAAAGAGATAGTATCCAATCACATTGGATGGACCTCAATGTAATGTTTTAATCTCTTCCCATTAAATATAAAAGTAATTTTATCCACTTTAACAAATTAAATTTCCCCATTGACCAACACTATGAGTATGATTAATTAGATAGACTCATTCGACCTCATTTTCCAAGAGAACTGTTTAAGTTTATAGTTAAATAGTAAAACTCTTGGTCTCATATTAATGTCCTTACTCTAGAAGATAGATTCATGAAAGGATTTGGTTCATTCTGTTTAAATATTTTCATTCTCTGAAGATTATCTCCTTATTTACTTTAGCTCACTCAAATCTCATAATATTCTCACCCCATAAGACTTATAATAAAATTTCAATGGGTTCAAAACCAGAATGACTTTTGAGGAAAATACACAGGAAGATGACATGTTTTTTAAATGAAAATGTTATAAGGGTACATCCCTATAGGGGTATCATAAGTAGATTGTTTTCCAGAAAATCCTCATCCAACTTGATTGACCAATTTTCCTTGAGTCTGAGACTATCTTCTATTGAAATTGATTGATATTTCTTTTGGAAATTTCAACCTAACCACTAGATTGTGGGTGATAAGTGGTTCCAGTTATATGAGACCACCCATACTTCTCAATTTAATACTTGATCTTATAATTCCGGAAATGGGTTCTGTTGTACATGAATAATGATTTTGGAAGTCTATAATTTAATTTTTTTTCTTAATATACTTGGCAACACTAGAGGAAAGATTGTTGGGAAGAGAAATATCCTCAATCCACTTGGAAATAGAGTCAACAAAAAAATTTTACTCCCATAAAAGGATAGAATTTTTTTAATAATTTCTAAATCCCATACCTTAAAAACATTATCCCCCAGAATTCCAATTTTTGGATGCTCCCCCCTTCTACTAATATTTACCACACTCTAATATTTTTTACAAACTGTGATAAGATTCCAAAAATACATAAAAATTATGGGCCAGTATAATCATTCCAAGATGAATATTTGGTTAGTTATCCCACCCTGATGTTGTCCACCACATGGTGACGAGTGATAACTCCAAATAATGAGATGCATGTCCTACCTAGGAATACACCACTTAATAATTATATCATCACATCTAATTAAAGGTACCAGATTATCACAAAAAATTATTTTTATCTTAAAAATGAATTCATTTATTTGATTTTGTGGCAATGTCTTGTTTTTTAGACCTTCAAAAGAAATTTTAATCTCCAATATACTAAGATTATTTCCTCAATGAAGCACCAATATGTTTCTCATCTGGGAATGACATGGTAATTTCTTTAGGTTCTTCATCATGGGTATTGGTTAACCTTTAAAGGTTGTCCATGTCCATATTCTAAAATACTTTATTATAAATTATTAACAAATAAAAAACATACATAATAATTTTTTATCAAATAAAAATATAGTTCAGATCGTTTTTAAGAAGATGATAATTGAGAACAGTGTGGTCTAAAAATATTGACCATAGAACTAACGAAATACTACAAAAAATTATCAAAATCAATAAACAATAGAATGAACCTCTTTAGTTCTTTAGGATTAATTATTTTTTGGAATAATGTAGTATCTTACCAGCATAATAAAAAATATACAGTCTCTTATCCTTCTATAGACCCAAAATACTGCCTACTGCCACATCATTAGTTGCACACATCACTTGCAAAGGAAACATCCCTTATAGGATGTGATCACATATGATTGTTTTAGTTTCCCCCTGAGTTGGTTAAATTATTCTAATAAATTATCATCAATCAAGACTATCTCATCCTTTAACATCAAAAAACATAAAGTTCTAGGGATTTTGGAATTGGCTTTGATCAATCACAGGTAAAATTCTGCATGGCCTAAAAATATACAAATCACCATGAAATTCTAAAGTGGTGGAAAATTCTGTATCACATCCATTTTAAAATTATCAACATAAATACATATCTTATAAACTATATGGCCTAAAAAATTCCATCACTAACCATGATTGTTTACTTTTCCATGTTTAGAATGCGATTTGTTTCTGATATCTATCCAAAATAATTTCCATATTTTCCAAAAAAACAAACTTACATCAAAATATTGAAATTTAATTAATTAAAACAATAATTATCCTCTCAATAATGTCTATGGAAATATTCATCATGCATATTTGAAAAGTTATTGGAGTACCACGCAAAACAAAATTGAATTCAATTGTTGGAAATTGTAGCCAATGGAATATTGAATGTTTTATTCTCCAAATCCTCATAAGATAAGGAAATAGAGTATTAACCATAAGAATTATTAAGAAAAAATATCATTTATATCCAGATTCACTAATATTTGTTGTAAAAAAGGCAATTAGAAATTTTCCTACCTAGTGAAAACAAAAAATTTCTTGTTGTCTATGAATATATACGATTTTTCATGAACTGGTTTATTTTTCTTTTTTGTGAAAATTTAGACTCCAATTTTCTTAGCAAAAACATGGACTTGACATACCCATGGTCTGTCTAAAATTGGGAAAAAATACCATAAAGCAATAAAATAACTTCCTCACTCACCACATCTTTTATAATGGGATTTAATCTTCTATGTCCTTCACCTCTAGGTTTAAATTCTAATTACATGGAAATTTTATAGACGCATTAGGATAAAATGATACCATTGTTATAAAAAATTAACTAGCTTTTGACAGATTTAATCTTCCTCATGATAGAAAATACTATATATTTGGGATTTTCTTCTAAACCAGTAGATACCATAAGAGGCTGTATAGAACTATAACTGAAAAAAATCAAACGAGTGGGGTGGTGTTTGAGCTTCAGATTAGGTTATTTATTACAATATGGTAAAATAATAGGCCTACAAGTTCCAAGTTATTCAATGTGTTTCCGAAAGTGTGTTTCAATGTTTTAAAGATCTTGAATTTTGATAGTAGAATTATGATTTTGTTCACTGTTATCCCTGGTGGACAGCTCACTACCATCCAAAGTTAGACCATATTATGAAATAGTTCCTATAAAAAACATCCCAATACATTTCAAATTATCTTACATATAATTTATAGATAATTTTATCCTATATTAGAGCATGTAAGTTACCCTCAAATTCTCACATAAATTTCATCATTTTTGTAATAGAGTATTCATCCACCAAAAAAACATCCTCTCAGTTTGAAGTGAATGGGTACCCAAATTTTACTTTTTATTAGTAGTTTTCATATAGAATTATTCTATTAAGGTATGTTTATCATTTTATTATTAATAAAATTATTCTTGAACCCAAATAATCATAAATTTTTTAAAAAATTATCTAAAAATGGGTTCTTTGATATATATAAAGACGTTAAATTCCCCTATTTGTTCCTCAAGAAAGAAAATTATATTACCCAATAATACACCAATTATAGATCCCCAATGGACAATAAATTCTTACCCAAGATGATAAGTATGTCCTCATAAAAATATAGGACTATGATATAAAAATTGGTTGGTAAAAGCATATTCTCAATCCAAACTATAAATTTATAAACACTTCAAACCAGGTGGGTAATGGATCATCTAGCTAACTTAAATACAAAAAAAGTGGGTTGTAATTACCCTAATTGGAAGTGTTGAAATAAGGATAAGGGTATAAAATTTATTTTGACACCATGTTAACATAAGAAATTAAACTAAATACTCTCTCTTAAGTTTCATGGAATGAAAAATCTCCCTAGTTCATAAATTTTAGGAGGAATCCAATTTTTCAAGACAACAATGATCTCCTCTATGATATTATTAATTTGAAATTCTTCCAATGTTTTCTGGTTGGACAAAATTTTACTCATTGTATTGATGTATGATGGAAATTTATTTAATACATTAATAAATTTTATTGTGATTTAGAGTTTTATAAAAATACAAATAAAATTAATAATCCTAGATTCTTGGTTCTTCTTCCTAAAACATTCATAGAATGAATTTTTTTTGGAAAATTTCATTAGAATTTTCCGAATTCCATCAATTTATTATTCAATCTTATATTTCAATATATTATATTTGATTTTAAAATATATATTCATGATGTTTTATAGTAGGAAAAATTGGTTTTTATGGACTTACAATGGGCCTTTCTAGACTTCATCTTCTTCGTTTTCTTGTGTTTGGGTTTTAGTTTCATCTAGATTTTAATATTGGGTATATTTAAGATCATTAATAGAAAATTGGGGTGTTTCTAAATGACTCTTAGTTGTAATGAAAATGTAATTATCCCTAGGATTTATTTTATTTGTGTTCATCATTTTACCCTTGTCTCCACCTCTAACATTTCTAACTAACTATAACATTTGTAAGTAAAGGTTTTTAAACATTGTTTTTATTTTTTAGTTTATCAAAAAAAAATACTTTTTATTCATAAAAATACCTTTAAGATGATAAACCATAATATTAGATTCATATTGTTATCTAGAAGATTAAAATATTGTTTGCGGTTTGAATTTTTTCAAAGGTTGTTGTTGGAATCCAGGGGGAGTAGTGGGTCTAAGAAATCCATACTCTCTCTAAGATAATTTTTTATAGTTATAGTATATATGGTTATAATTATTTGAGAATGGTATATCCTATATTTTCATTCTAGGACTATAAACAAAAATCATGTCATACTCCGGATCATGGTATGGAATATTGAAATAGGGACAGTTGGATTGTGAGTGTCTGAACATTTCATCAGGGGACATTTCCTCGTAAGTGTGTTTTCTGTATTTTTAATGTAAAATATAGCATATTTCACTTCATATTTGGGATAAGGTGTTGTTTCCATCCTTAAAATAGTTATCCTTATTATTCACTTGTGTTGTTAATTTTTGTAGAATGTAAAAAATTTATTTCATCTTATCAATTGTTTTATTAGAGAAATCCCCACCAATGGACCAATTAACCAGTGTTGGATGGTATGGTGTGAGACTATTGTAAAATTTATATATGATAAATTTTTGTGTAAAATGGTGTTTATGTAACTTCTTAATCATCCCCAAAAAAATTTCCCATGCTTCATGGAACTATTCTCCATCATCATGTAAAACCCCAGTGATTTTATGTCTACTCACAAAAGTCATCCTCCAAAGGTATAATTTCATGATGAAATAATTGTAAAATTGGTCCCATGAATTAAATATTTGGTAATTAATATTATGAAAAAAATATTAATTTTCATTTTTTAAAAATTGGAAGACATTGAGTTCTAACTCCTCCTCACTCAATCACCTTAGTGGACTTTGTTTCATCATACCACAAAGGTTCCTAATGAAGTTCAATGAGTCTTTGTTAGATAATCCAATCTATAATGGAATAATGGACATGTGGGATTTATTAATCTTTTATATTAGATATCTAAAGGTTTTCCTAATTCATGATTGTTTTTTTTTGAAACTATAGCCACCTAAAAAATACTAAATCTGACTCTATCAATTACATCATTCCTATGTTGTAGTGGATTGATATTTTGATTTTGGTTATTCTAATATTCCTAGTTATATTCCATTTTAATCGTATAATTTATTTTTAAATCTTCCAAATGTATTTGGATTTATATTATTAATCCCCATATGTTTTTAGATAATGAATTATATTTCATAAAAAACCTTTTCAATAGATTTTTTTTAATTTTTTATTTTGAATTTTCTAGCAGTATTATTAAGAAGTTTTATTTTTTATTTGATTTTTCATTTTTGTTTTTAGGTATTTTTTACATATTCTAATGTTACATTCTCAAAAATTATTCCATAATTTGACTGGGTGTATAGGTCATTAACTAGGTTTGGGGAAAATTGAATCTTTGTAAACCTATTTAAAATTTATAAAACTTATGAATAAGGGTAAATCTATAGGTATGTAATTCCAAATATCTGATTGTTACCATTTAAAAAAATCCAAACAAATATAAGTGATAATGAAAATTTTGTAGTGAAGTGATAGAATCAAATTCTAGTGGTTATTATGGTAAAGTTATAATAACAAAAATCAATGGAAAAAACAAGAGTTTAATAAAGAGAGAACAATTTACCAAAAAATAAGGAATAATTCCTATATGAACAATGGGAATTTGATAGACCATTTTTAATTTTTTTTATATATTTTATGTTTTGAATCATTTTTCATTTACAAATATTCATTGATCTTATGGAAGGAAGTTTTTAATTTCTCTAGAATGACCATCCTATTGGTAAATAGATTCTACAATTTTTCAATTGAAAAATTCACGGATCCACTCAATCATGAAACCAGTTTTACATAAGAATAGTCTTCTTAGTCAATCCTCATGTTTTACCCCTCGTTTAAACTATATTATTCTCAAATGGACATCCAAAAGGAAAGTAATTATTAAAATAACAAAATTTTGGATTGTTTTTATTGGTTCTTGGAAAATGAAGTATTTCTACTACTTGAATAATGAAAATAATGATAGTTTTTATAAGAAAAAAAACTATACACGAATGAAGTTAGAGTACCTAATAGCACAATATCATTCCTCTATCATGGTTTAGAAAACAACCATGTTTGTAATATCAAAATATTTCAATATATTCGAAATAATCATTACAAATATATGAAATTGAGAAAGTGGATGGATGAATAAGTTTTCTGGGATAGAGACTCAAACATCCTTTGAAACTCTAATGTGTATTCAATCAATTTTTTATTATTTATCCATGATTACATTCTCTATTTTGTTTCTCATTGTCTACTTCCTCCTGGTCTCCATCTCTATTCTCCTGGGGTTTTGTATCTTCGGTATTGGGTAACCTTTATAGGTGGTCCACAAACTTATTTTCATCTCATATCACAGCTCTATGATTTTCGCGCCTACTCCCATGTGATTTTTTCATTTAATACATTATTCCTCACAAGTGACACATTAACATGACCATCTAATAGAATGTGTAACTCCTTGAATTTTCATACCATGTTGAAACCATGATCTACAACCTGCTTCTCTCTTAATGGAAGGTTCAATGCATTATAAAATATTTAATCTTTTCTAATATGAAAATATCAAATGTTAAAGGTATACTTTATGTTAGTAAAATACATTACAAACATATATGTCCTTGAAAATAAATTATTTTTAATAAACATGTCACTAATTGTTATTGAGAAATATAAATTTGTCCGTTGAAATTATAATAGTACCAATAGATAATATATATGTTGGTCAAAATGTTTACTAATTGATTAATTCAATATATTTATTTGCTGATGATAATTTTTATCAATATTTATCATTTCATCGATAATATAATTAATATTATTATATTATATATAATTATAACAAATACCAATGATCAACATATTTTTGTGAATTATATTTTAAATAAAATATAATATTGGTATTCAAATATTTAATGACAATATAATATATTATATTTAATAATCTAATAAAATAAGATTATCATATTATATATAATAAATATAAACTAATCTTACACCAAAAAATATTGTATAAGAAAGCATGATCAAACATAATTTAATAACATTAAACTCTAAGAATATACATAAAGCTCCAAGAAAAATGTTACACACCTCTTTAGACATGTTCAAACACTATGATAATTTATATCAAAATCCAACAAACGTCATCTAAAATCCATTTATTTATCACATTATTTATTATTGTTATGATTCACAAAGGTAGTGGGATCCCTGCGTGCCGTTTATCCACCAATACATGGATTGACTACTATGTCAGTGATCACATTTAGTAGGCTCACATCGGCAACATGAATTTAGTAATCCCCAATTTCAAACATACGTGGTTTGATGTTGCTAATAATCCCCACTCATGTAATCAGAACCATTTTTTACTTGTGGGTGTGAAGGGTATATTCCTATAAAATAAAAAACACATATACGTAATTATTTTTAAATAGATGCTAATTCAAAAAATAAAAAATATAAATTTTACATAGACACAAACACACACAAACACATATTATTTCCAAAAAAAATTGTAGATTAAACATATAAAATATATATATTACACACATATATATTACATATATCAATATATTACACATATAAATACTATTTGTTAAGATGGTAATTTTTTTAATTACCTAATAGAATCTACAGACTTGATCTTATTAGGAGAGCATTTTATAAAAGGATGAATAAATAACTATATCATTTTAAATGAAATTATTACAAAAGAAATAATAAATCATTGATGGTAATGTTAAAATGAATGGAAATGTGGTATCGTTCACCCACTCAAATCACCATGAACATGTGAACAAGTCTATGCGAAAGAAACTCAATTAACATGAATCGCAAAAAAAATTGTTACACAAACATAGATAATTTGTTATACACACATATTATATAGATACACACAATAAAATACTCACACATAGATAACACATAAAATTTACAAATATATTGATTATAGGTTACTCACATATAGATACATATGACGCACATATATACCACAAAAATTAAAATATTATACACATAAATATAATCTAATATGTGGGTATTATTTTCCACTATAATCTACAAACATAATAATATAAAATGAAATTAAAAACAAAAGTAAAAATGGATTACAAGATCATTTTAAATGACCATATTCAAAAGGAAAAATAACACCTTACACTTAAAGGTAAAAATTCTATAAATTTTTAAATCTTCACCCACCAAGAGAACCTTGAACATAACTAATAAATATAGGCTCCATTTAATAAATATTTATTAATATTTTGGTGTTTTCTTTCAAGAAAACATATTTACATTAATTAATTGTTGAGAAATATATCCTTAAACCTTTTGAATAAAAGAAATCATATTGATGATTTATTCACATATACCTTGTCCTTAACCCATTTGATCATCAGAAATAACAAAAATGAGTTAATCACATGTACCGAGTTTATGAACACCCCAATTAGAAGTTCAAAATTTATTCAAAATTCAATGCACAATAGATATTTAAACCCTATGACCATAAGAAATCTTACCAATGATTTAATCATATATACCCGGTTGATGAACACCCCAATGTAATTTTTAGAAATTATTCCAATTATAATAAATAACATATATTGATTAATTGAATAATATGGGAAATAAATCTAAAATAAAATTTCATAAATTGTTTTTGTAGAATCTTTAACCTAAATAATGTTGTCAAAAATTCCCACAGAATTAATTAAATTACCTAATATATCAGTAAAATTTCGATATGCATGTCGGGGGTGGGATTGATCTTTGTTGTTGAAATTTTATTCATAATAGTTTCTTGATTTAATATACCTTTCTAACTTCACCTTCGTCCATAAAATAGACTAAATTATAGAAATACTAGTATTATAACTATAGTGATGATGAAATTAACTAGATCCTTGGGAAATTACAAATTATTATATATATATAATGAAGTTCCTCATATAGAGGGAACCTGGTTTGCTACGAAATTATGTGGTATTCATTTTTATAAATATGTTCATGAGGACAAACAACAAGCCCATCAGTAGCTTACAATATAACATTTGAATAATATCATGATGAAACATTAAAACATTAACCTAGGTTCACATATATGAAACTTTTGGAAAGATAATCCATCTTTTATTTGGTGTCAAGATGATCTATGGCTTGACATTTTGGAACATTTTAGTGATAACCGTTACTATATATAAATAGTGAATCGTTCAAATAAAATGTATGATAATAAATTTTAAATACTGAAATAAACAATGATTCAATAATATAAAACAATAATTTTGTTTAATTACATAAAATATATCATTACAATTCTAAATATTTAAGATAAATTGAATATAGATATCAACTAAACATTATTAAAATCAAATTCCCAGTACACCAAATGATTATTGTTGTAAAATTAAAATAACTATTATTTTCTAGTGTGATCACACAAATCAACCTCATTAAAATATACAATTAAAAATTATAATATTCATCATAAATAATGATAAAAATTTGAATTCTTCTTGGAATATGATAAAATTAGAATTTTTTCCCCAACATGAATTAGAAATATATATACTGATAATTTTCATCAACCATTTGAGCACTCAAAGCACCCTATTTGAGTGGAAACATTATCATGATAATCTAGGGGAAATTTTCACTTCATTAAAAATTTTATTTTTATTTAAAATAGAAATAAATAATCTAATCTAATTTAAATCCAAAATGAGTCAAAAAATTAATATATGGATTATAAAAAATAATAATATGCATACACTTTATAAAAATTGTCAATATAAATCATAAATCACTAGTCATAATTAACTCAAATTGTTTTAATCACATGGTTACAAAATATATTAAAATAAAAAACTATAAAAAAAATATAGAATATCAATATTGGTTTTGAAATCACAAACACACCCATATATATTTTTTTTCTAAACAATATTTCACACTCTAACTTAGGTTAGATCACAATATTATTTACAAACTAATATATATGTTGATAAAAATAATTAGTTACCAATATTATAATATGTAATGATCAAAATAGAGATGTGTTCTAAAATAATATTAGTTTACAAAAATTATTTTTATATTACAGTCCCAAATTTTTCACGAATTGTTTTTAAATATTAAAATTCATTAATTCGAGACTGGGAACTGAGACAACATGTGATTTTGAGTCCCGATGTGCCCTGAATAAATTATTGAATAATATTGAAAATATTAATTAGCTTTTGTGCACAGTTTTCTAAAAAAGTGGAATAAAAACTAAATGTTTTCCCAGATAATATATATGAGGGCTTTTTGCATTTTGAACTGTGGATTTACCCTAGGTGAGGCCAAACATTGGCCGACATGGGTCAGCTGTGAAATGTAGTTTTCAAATGTTTTAATGAATAAAATAAATTGTAGATTCATTTTATTTTATTGTTAGGTCTACTTAATGACAAAGCGATGTTGTTTCTTTTAAATATACATCTAGGTCAGGGAATGGGATTAGAATCATAACATTGAAAGTTCCCTAGAGTCTCTCTAGAGAACCCTGAAGAAATCACTCATGAAAATGTTGATAGAATCCCAAATCAATAATCGAAAAATGCCATTCAGGATTGATATCACCAACAACGTAGTCATAGAGACCCATATTTATCAATGAGTAATTTGAACTAGATGTATGATGTGCTATTTGTATTTCCATTCCCCTTTATAAGATTTAACGTCGAATTTTGAACAAGCAACGAACATGTTTATCCACGGTTCAATCATTCTTGCGGGGTGGGAATTAATTGTGGGATTTATGGGGTTTATTATTGTTTTAATTATTCATCTCTCTTAACGGAACAAATTGAGGATAGAATGAACAACGTCCGAGGTTCATTCACCTTTTTCATTCTCAGTGCTTTTACCCCCCACATGTTCTACATGTTCTTCAATCTTGATGGGTTACAAATGAATGATTTTAGCACCTCTTTTTTAGGGAACCATAATCCGAAATTGATGATCCAAGACTAGAAGAACCTACTGGAGTTGCGACAAAGACAGTGAAAGATGAATCGAACAAATTCAAGATATATCTTTCTTGAGGATGTCTTGGTCAAATGGTTTTAAAGATGTTTTATAAGCTAATTGAAGGCCTGAGACACCTATATTATGTTTTAGGGGGGGTGAGAAGAACCTTTATATAGTGTTTCTAGAAGACTAGATTACCCAAATGAGATATCGAAAATCAATCGAGGCATGAAAATGAAGAACAGGGGATTCTAGAAAATTGTGAAGAACACAACATGTAATCTAGATTACATGAAATGTGGCTCCCACAGATCGATGTCTAGGGTTATGGGAGATAGTAAAATTCGACATGTATTGTGGGACCTTCCCAGATACTTGGTGTGTAACTCGAGATATACACGGACACGGGGTTGAGTACACGGGTTGCCTACATGATGTGTACACTACTACACAGCTTGGTCTAGACCAAGTACAAAAGCTACTCCCTGTACTGGTACATGAGAAGAGACACACGGGTTGACACTATGTGATATCACATGGCTAGAGTACATGGGTAGACTATAGATGGAAAGGCATGGTGTGTGATTTCTTCTATATGTTCTGTACTCATCATCTACACATCACAATTTACAATGACATATGTCGTTGTACATGGGTAGTACCTAGGGTCAAAGAACACGGTGTGTGACCCTACTACCCGTTGTTTCTCCCTTTATAGATGTGTTGAATCACATGTAAATCATATATTGGACAAGTTTTTTTATGGGTCATACCATTGACTATTTCCCTAATGGTTGGTGTATATTGTTTCCTACTCATATGAGTATGATCCCTTTAGTAGGACTTCCTAGATATAGTTCCCCCCCCTGAGGGGCCTAGAGTAGGATCCTCTTTTCATCCTTCATTCCCTAGGTAATGTCCATGGTATTGACATGAGTAACTTCATCGAGCATTGATCCTCTACATTGAAGGTCAATACTAATGGAGTTGATGGTATAAACCCATATCTCTCAATGTGATCCTCATTTTTTATATCATATCTCTCTCTCTTCAAATATATCTAGATATCTCTCACAAGATGTTTCTCTATGAATATTACATCTTTGACGGATACCATTAGTGCAATCAGACTCTGGAGTGTGATCTCCCAAATGAGTGATTCATGGAATCATTGAGTTGGTTCCCTAGTGTTGGAATATATTAGTTATGACTTACCTCTATATTTTGTGTCTTGTATTGAGTATATCTGTATATAATAATTATATATGTTTTTTTTCATATACTTGTATTGAGAAAACAATATATATCCTTTGTGTATTGGTTTGTGGTTTCAGGGTTTCATACGTAGTTTTTTTGTACTCACCCCTAGATGGTCTTTGTTCTCTCATGTCATGTATTCTGTAGACAAGAAACCTTTTGATTGAGTCTTATGTAGACTAGGACTAGACAGAGATTTGTGAGATCTCTTAAATTGATGTGTTCATTGGGATAAAGACATTACTCCTAGTACCTTTTCATACATGTTGGACTTTTGGTAACATACGTCTATTGGTGGGTTTGTATTTTTTTCCATTTTCATTTTATGTTACATTCCTATCGTACTATGTTGGTTCAGATATAGTGGTATGTATGAGTTTTTTTCTTAGCAGTTTTTACAATTCAGTATTTTGTAAGCTCGTAGATGTGTGTGTGTGTACATGTATATAGGTAATGCCACTCATGTGTTTGATATTCCAAATAGGTACTAGTCACCATTCCCTGGCCTAATATAGGTAGGCTTGGGGATTCAAGACATGGGTCCCACTGGGATGGTTTGTGAAAGATTGATATCAGAGGCTGTCAGTTCAACTATAGGACCGAGAGTCTATGTGATTGGTTTTGGGAAATAGTGTTATGTGTTTTGAGTTTGGATTGCAGGAAAGGGACTCTAGTGTTAGTGTAAGTGGCCGACATATCCATACACATAGACTATGATAACCTTATTTTTGACTCGATACACATGAACATTGGTTTCATGGATAATAATGGTACATGAATCATAAATGAATGGGTTGTGGTTCCATGTCATTCTTGACTGGGCTCTCCATTTTTTCTCATTAACCATGATACATAAGGTTTTCTTACCAGATTCCCCAGAGATGCACATCATCTAGGATTTAGTAGCTTGATCAAGAGCATGAACTCGTCAGTGATGAGACTATCATATAAGTACCAGTTCCCTAGATGACACTTCTAGGTGGTGCCCCAGATATACCACCACCTATGGAGAGGAACGTTGTACCTGCAGTACTAGAAGATGAAGAGCACAGGCTGAGTGCACTTGTGAAGTCTTAGAGATAGATATCACTCATGTTTCAAGGTGATCCCACCCTTAATTGAATGAGGACTACCTTGTGGTAGTGACCCTTGTTATTCATCTAGTCTGGACCCCCAGAATATTATATGTGTGTCTTGGTAGCGAGCCCTATACATAGCTCGATATAATGATGTTGGAGTTTGTCTATCTAAACTCACAATGAGATTACTCTATTATATAAATATTCTAAACATCTCTTTATAGTGTATTTCTCACTAGTAACACTTAAAAATATGAATATAAAATAGCTTCTATAGTTTCAATAGGGTAGCATGATAATGGATGATTATTTATCAAGGTTTACCAACTATTCCATATACTTGATAGATATGGTGATATATCAGTTTTTCATGGATAATACCATTAATCAATGTCTGCAAAGATTTATTCAAGCTAACATTATCCCACTACACATTTTGGCAAATTTTATGGTGATTGATCAAGATTTGGTGGTTGATAGATTCTTGTGTGAGTAGATATAGCCAATGATAATCATTAGTGGATGATCAGTGGCATAGACCATAATAGCATGGAGCTGATGTCCGACATAGGGACGTAGATGTGGAAGTCATTTTAGGAATAGGTCCCAGGGCATAGGATTTTCTATTAAGGGGTCACAGGTTGCTTCCAGTCATCCTCAATGGAGGGACCTCTATTTATATGACAACAAGGGACATCTCACTCAATATTTTTCACCTTTTTGGGCTACTGATAGGGAGATAGTGGATGGACCACCGAGTCGGAGAAATCGATAAGAGTAGGTAGAACCATAGGGTGGATGGTGTGGAAGAGGACGGGGGAGAGAAGTAGGAGGTGATTGATGTTTCTACATGTTACCTCCACCATCCCCAAGTGGTCCTTGCTAGGCTCATAGATTTAGACGATAGGGTAAATTGCAGTAGCATGCGGTTAAGGAATATGAACTAGGGGATTTGGGGATGGTTTTAGTTATGATCTATGTATTTTATACTTTAGTCATAGTGTTGATAGACATAGGATATAGTAATTCCTATTTCACCACATAACCTATTTGAGACCTAGATATTTTGGATGAACTATTTAATCAAAATGTAGTCTTGGAGACACCCACTGGAGTAGTCTTAGTTATGACACATTAGTGTTGTTAGGGTTACCTGACCCTTGGAGGCAATGGTTTCAGTTTGAACTTTTTGGTGGAATTGTTGAGGCCTTTCGATTCAATTCATGGAATGGATTTGTTATCTATATTCCATGCCTAGAGTGGCTACTTTAGGTGAAGGTTGTGGTGTGTCCACATCGATGGAATTAGGTTTTCCTTTCTCGGGGAAAATAAATCTTGTGCACTATAAGAAAGTATAATTCATATGAGAGTGAAGCTGATTACTCATAAATTAGATATCATGAACCTAAGTGCATCAGATGTTATAAGCTTACAAATTTCTATAGTGGTGTCATAGTATAAGGATGTCCTTCTAGAAGATGTTCCTAGATTACCTCTAGAAAAAAGATAGAATTATTAATTGATTTAAGCCCCAGGATGACACTAATATATGTACCATTATATTAGAAGGCTCCCAAAAAGAATCACGAGCTGAGGGTACAGTTTGAGGACATACAGAAGAAGGGATTCATGATTCCCTAGGTTTCAAAATGGGTGACTGTATTTTTGATGAAAAAAATGTAGATGTGAGCTTGAGGTTTTGTGGGGACTATCGGTGCTTGAACAAGGTATCAATAAAGATAAAGAGTCCATAGCCACGGATCGATGAACTCATTGATCAGTTGATATGGGAACAATGGTTCTTGAAGGTTGAAATTCGATTAGGATATCACCAAATATGATTATGGGATAAGGATATATTGAATACTTCTTTGAAATGTCATTATGGTCACTATGAGTACATGGTGATGACCGTTGCTGTGATGAATTCCACAGTAGTTTTCATGTCACTCATGAACTAGATATTCCAGATGTATTTAGTTCTATTCATTGTAGTCCTCATTAATGATATCCTTTTATGCTTATCATTTGAGGAGGAGCATGCTACACACATAAGGATGGATCTAGACGTACTCTGAGATCCCTATCTTTATGGGAAAACTCTCCATGTTCATGTTTTGGATTCTGGTGGTCGACTTTCTAAGACATCTCTTATCAACATATAGAGTGGCTATGGACCCATCCAAGGTTGAGGTAGTGTAAAAGTGGGATCCACTAAGGGGCGCATAAGGGAGGGGAGCTTCCATGGGCTATCAAACTATTACTAGATATGCATACCAGATTTCTCCAGGGTATCGTCATAGATGATAACATTGAATCTGATGGGAAAGCCTTTCGTGCGAATAAAGAAGTTCTTGCATTTTTTTCAATTGTTGAGGCCAAGTTTGATGATTGATTCATTATAGATATTTTTGGAGGAGGGTGTCAAGTACGTAGTGTAATGCGATGCATCAGGAACCAGGATTTGTTGTGTACTAATGCAGAGGAAAGAGGTGATTGAATATGGTTCACACTTGTTGAGACCACATGAGAAGAAATATCAGACCCATGATCTTGACTTATAACTGGGTGTATATAAATTAAATATTTAGCGATACTAACTAATGGGAGAGGAGTTTATCATATAATATGATCACATGAGAATCAAGTATATATTCTCTAAGAATGATATAAACAGGAGGCAATGGTGATGGATATAGTTCCTACAGGACTATGACTTTGAGATTGCCTATACATCTGCAAAGGGGAATGTGGTGGGAGATTCTCTTAATAGGAGATCTAGTTTGTAGTTATTGAATGAGGAGACTCTGCAGTTGGACATTTTATAGATATACTTAGTGGATGGGGATGGTGTCTCTTTCCTCTAGTCAATTTTTAATACCCATATACACTTACCGAGAGTGAGGGAGGAACATCTTGGTAATATCGGCTGTGAGATTCCATGTTTTTATATATCAATAAGGCATGCTCCTGATGGATATTTGATAGGTGGGGAGAACATCCTTCTTTTAAGAGGACTACAATAGTAAAAGTGGTATTTCAGGATAAGGTTCTGAGAGAGTTTCATACATTTTATTTGGTGGTACTTCTATGTGTGGAGAAAATGTTCCAAGACTATTGACATCAGTTTTGGCAGTCATGGAAAAAGAAAGAAATGACAGAGTTATTTTCTCAATGCCTTATTTTTTAGAAACTGAAGGCTGAGCACCGGGATCTTGTGGGATTAGCTGATCCCCCTGATGTACTAGAATAGAAGTGGTATGGGATATGTATGGACTTTGTGATGGTATTACCACGAACATATAGGGAAAAAAATTTAATCTGGGTGATCGTTGACCGACTCACCAAGTCATCCCACTTTCTAGAAATCCAATATCATCGATTAATAGATATATTATGATGATTTTATGTAAAAGAGATAGTGAGACTCCCTGGATTTACATAATTTTTTTCATACTGTGATGCACTTTTTACATCCCATTTGTTTATGGGATTTCATGAGGTGTTTTGAACCTAGTTATGCTTGAGCACAAAATTTCACCCACAGACAGACATCAAAATAGTGAGGACTATTCAAATCCAAGAGGATATTCCACGAGCATTAATGTTGGACTTTAGTCATAGTTTGGGGGATCACCTACCACTATTATAGGACACATAAAAAAATAGATATCATTTTACCATTGGTATTTCACGATTCAAGACTTTGTACATGTAACCCTACAGGTCACCACTTTGCTGGACTGAACTAGGAGAGTCAGCACTCAGGGGCCCAGAGATGGAGTGAGCTACTATAGAGATGTTTCAAATCTTTTGTTAGAGAATGAGGTCTAAACCAAGCCGTCATAAGTCTTATGTTGAAAGTTTATGAATGCATTTGGAGTTTGAGAAAGGATACCAAATATTCCTTCAGGTTTTACCTCAATGGGGATTACAGTGATTTGGATAGGGTGGTAAGTTATCTATGAGTTTTATTATCCCTTTTTAGATACAATGTAGATTCTTTTAGTTTTATAACACTTATCTCTACCCCCTTAGTTTGATCAGGTACACGATGTCTTCCACGTGTTATAGCTACGGAGGAACATGCAAGATCCATCACTCGTCGTCGACTAGGGCGAGCTGGACATCGGGGAAGGAGTTACTTTTGTAGAGTACCTAGTAGATATCAAGGACCAGTAGGAGTCAATCCATTGTGGGAGATACATTCCTTTAGTGAGTTTCCTGTGGAAGAAAGATAATCTCTAAGAGTGAACTTGGGAGTGGTATGCTCAGATATGTGCTCAATACCCTCATCTATTTTAGTAGCCATGGGTTAGTTTTTTTGGACATTATGATCCATGGTGGGGAAAATGTAATTTCTATAATTTTTAGTGTATTGTTTTCTTGTATTATAAGGAATTATTTTGAGACCATATGCTAAGATGATGTTTGATTTTAGGGCCCATTGTCCGAGAATAAATGTTGGAATAATACAAAAAATATTAATGATCACATGCCCACAATTTTAATGAATAATGAGTAATAAAATCTAAATGGGTTCCTCTATATAAAATTCCTAAATATCATTCTATTCAAAGTAGTAGATTTACCATAAGTGTGGCCTAACATTGGAAGACTGGGGTTGGATGTGAAAAGTAGTTTTCAAACATTTTAATGAAAAAAATAAATTGTGGATTAATTTATTTTAACATTATATGAAGCGATGCAATGACACTATTTATTTTAAATAAATAGCTAGTTTGGGACCCTGGGTTAGACTCATAACCCTAAAAGCCCCTGGGAGGATCTCAAGACAACCCAGAATAAACAACCCATGCGAATGGTGAAATAATCACTGATATAATATCGATGAATTCCATTCTTGATGTATCTCACAAACGATGGAGATGTAGTTACTAAAATTCGTCAACGAGTGATACAAACCAATAGTTGGATGCGTTATTTGGATTTAAATTCCTCATTATCTAATTCAATAATGAATATAGACCAACCAACGAATAGGTTGATCCTCGGTTTGATCATTTTTCTGGGATGGGATTTAATTGCGAGATTTATGGTGTTGATTATTTTTTATTACTAATTGTTCTTATAGGAATGGATCAAGGATGAAATGAAAAATGGTTGAGGTTCATTCCATAGATTCCTTCTTTTTTCCTTTTCTCCCGCATGTTTTCTACATGTTCATCATTCATTGTGGGTTATGATTGAATGATCATTTCCCCTTTGTATAGGGGTGCTATAATACAAAATTGAAGATCCCAAACCAGGATCACTTAATGAAGGTGTGATGATGATGATGACAGGAGACTCGAAGCAATCCGGAAAATATCATTAATCGGGTGTGTTTCATTGGATGGATCTAAAGTTTTTTTATAATCCAATAAAAAACTGAAACACCTCGTTTCAGTGTTAGGATGATGAGGTGGCCCTATATAAAGTGTCTTGGTATGAACTGATTATGAAAATGGGATCTTGGAGATCAACTGAGATGTGCGGAGGATGGATGGAGGATTTTGGAAAATCACAATGAAAAAAATATGTCATCCGGATTACATGTCATGTGGGCCCCACAGATTGGATGCTAGGGTTATAGGAGATAGTTAAATTCCACATGGCGTATGACCTTATCACATGGTACGTAGGCCACACCTTGAGACTTGGTGTGTATCTTGTGATATACACAGACAAAGGGTGGAGTACATGAGTTGGCTACATAGTGTGTACCCCAACACATGGCTTGGAATGGACCAGGTACAGAGGCTACCTCGTGTATTGGTACATGGGCACAGTCACACTGGATGACACCGTGTGCTAGAACATGAACAGAGTACATAGGTGGACCCCGGATGGAAGGACATGGAGTGTGACTTCTTCTACACTTCGTGTACCCATATTCAACATGACATAGTTTGGAATGAAATGGGACTTTATACACAGACATTACATGGGCGTCAAGTAAAATTGTGTGTGACCCTACTACTTTCCATGTATCCCTTTGTACATGTATTTATTCACATTCCAACCGTATCTTGGTCATGTTTCATTAGGGATAATTTCCAGGATGGTTGGTGTGTATCCTTTCCTACTCATTTGATTATTATATCTTAAGTAGAACTTGTTCGATAGAGTTGTTGGAACCCCCCCCCCCCCCCCCGCCCTAAGAGGCCGAGAGTAGGATCCTCTATTCCTTTAGTGTGCCCTACGTACAGTCCTTGGTAATGATGTGACCAAATTCACAAGGCATCAATCCACTACTTAGTATGTTAATCAAGATTGAATTGTTGGTATCATCTGATGTCCCAAACATTTATCATCATCTATAGTACCATTCCTACATATTCGGATATTTTAGTGTATCTCTTTTGTGATAGTTTCATTGAAAAATAATTCTTGGATGGGAACCATACGTGCTATCGAACTCTAGTGTGTGTTATCCTATATGAGTTCTTAGTGGAATTATCGAGGTGGATCGCTAGTGTTGGTATGAGGTAGTTATGACATTCCTCTAGACTTATTTTCAGGGATTGATTATATATTGATATTCTTGTTATATTTTCTATAGACATATACATGTGTAGAGATGATTATATCATTCCTTTATGTACTGCTTTTTGGTTTCAGGTTGTCTTACTCAGTATTGTTATACTCACCAATGCATGGGATTTTCCCACAGGAATCATGTATTTTGAAGACGGTCACCTTTGGTGGAGTCCTAGCCAGACCAAGACCAGACATTTCTTTGTGAGATCAGACCATCTGAGGTGTTCCAACATCTACAGAAAGTATTCCCAGTGCCATTGATTATATGTTAGACTTATGGTTACATACATCTTTTGGTGGTATTTTATTTTTCCCTATTTCACTTACCTTTAATTTCCAATCATTCTCTGATGTTTGAGATACAGTGGTATTCACATGTTGTTTTAATAGTGGTTTTTATAATTTTAATATTTTTTTGGGATTGGAGATTTGTGTGTGCATACATGCTGATAAGAAATGCCTCCCATGTTAGTGATATACCTACTCTGTGCTAGTCACCAGCCCCGTCCTATTGGAGGATAGATTGGGTAGTCATGGAACATTCCCCACTAGGATGGGTCATGACATTTATCAATACAAATATTTCACATTAATACAAATCAGGTCTTCATAATACATCACTAATGAACTAAAACCCATTCATCTGGAAAGTAATATTAATTTAGAACTAATCATGATTTTTTTATATAGATATTAAAATATTAGTTATGTAATGTTTATTGATTTAAATATTTTTATATACATACATTACCTCTCATATATGTTGGATCAAAATAATATTCCAAAACTAATATTCATTCATCAAGATACATAAGTTAAATATTCGATAAAATGTATTCATGAGAATACACATATAATTTTAATGAATATTACTAGTGAATCTAATTTTTTGATCAATATATATTAGTCCTGATATATACATATTACTTTTGTTAAATAATATTATATAGTTGATCACTATGGTTTTGAAGAAAATATTAAAATAATCATATATGGGAAAAAAATTCATTGCATTAACCCTACATTAAATTATATAAATGTATCTTATAGGGGGCCTTTTTCGAAAATCAATACACAATAGCTACTAACACAAAATATCTCACTATATATTTGGAAATGAATAATAATATGATGAAAGTAGATAGTGATTTTTAATTCCTAATATATCAAAGTGGTTTTATGTATTTGAATAGTTTTTATTTGATATTTTATTCAATTCCACGCATTAATAGTTTTTTATATAATTATTGTGATGTCCTCCATTTTAAAACACTTATGCTATACAACTAACATAACAATTACATTTGGATTCTTAAAATGGTGAGCACTGGATAAAAACGAAATTGTTCATTTAGAAACCATGAGAAACTAACTTGTACTATATTGGATTCTTTTTCTTTTTTTAGTCATTCCAAATTTCCATAATTGAACATATAATTTGATCTAATATATTGAACACCCTAAAATCCAATAAATTTTGAAATCAAAAATGATACAAAAAATTATGTTGATATTATGGAATTAAATTAAATAAGGCTTGTTTGGTAACATGTATTGAAAATTTTTTATATCCCCTATCACTTATGATAATAAGATGTAAAACATATATGATGTTTTTTATATTCCTATAAAACACTGAAATTTAGGAATTTAGTTTTAAAAACAGGGTAGAAACATTTTCTCAAAAACCATATGAAAATGAAGAAACATTTAAATGAAATATATGATTATTAATTCATTAATATGATGCACTATTATTTTATAATAACATAAATACGTCATTATGATGATAGAAATTAATGTGAAATTAGATATATATATTATCTATAGACTCACTATATCAAATTCTTCGATACAATAATTGAGTACTGTCATAAAGTGAATATAATGTATGTACACATAATATGAAATGGGAATCATACATTAAACAAGAGAAGATACATCATAGAAGAATTCCATTTATCAATACAAAAATTATATTTTAATAGAATACAAAAAGTTAAAACATTAGTTAAAAAAGTAAAAATGAATTCAATTCTAAACATATGGTTGAGGTTGTATTTAAATGTTAAATGTTCAACCTCCACTGCTTAAAGGTGGAAAAGTTCTATGTGGGTTGAAGGTTTTACTACATTGTATATTATTAAATAATATTTGTTTACATAAAATGAAATTCATACCTAAAATGAGACTTACCAAAAAAATATGATCAATATGAATATTAATAAATAACCCATTCATCATTCTGAGACCAATACTCCAATTTAAAATCAAAGAATGTGGTTATAAATTAGTTTTCAAGTGTAATAATGTAAAGTTCCATCCAATGTGATCATTATATTAAAATTAACTAAATCAAAATAAATCTTTAATAATTATTAACAAGGGTTAATCACTTTTCCAATGAGTCTAAATTTTTATATTATTTTTTAGTGAAAAATTTAAAATAGTGGAATTCACACAATATTCAAAATAAATTGGATAATTTGGATCGAAAATTTAAATTTGATTAATTTTAAAATGTTCTTTATAAACTAATTTATTTATTTCAAAACCCAAAATTTAAATTCTCAAATGATTCATAAAAATTATGATTTTTTTGGGAGAAAATAATCACAAAAATAAATAATTACCTCTTAAATGTGACAAACATGAGGTGATTCTAAACGATGAGGTGGGCGGGGTAATCATTGGATGAGAATGAACAAAATATCGAAAACTATTGATATAAATGTACCAATGGGGTGTTTTTTGAAAGGAAACGTAGTTGTAACTGAATTGGTGAAAGGTTATAGGGGGTGAATAGATAGCACATTTGTGGTGAGGTGAAGTGGGAGAATGGTTTCAAGATTTGGGGGATGAGTGGTGTGGCCATGGATCGAATGGGACTGAACAATGTGGCAACAAACCATGATGAGATGAACATCACCACGATGAATTGAATCCTGATCTAGAGATTCTAAATTTGAGAATGTGTTCCAATAGTTCAAATGTGGATGGTACATATAGATATAATAAAATGATATTAGGCTAAAAATAGATTTCTAAAAAAATATTGATCATTGATTCATAAACCACCATCTTTTTTACAATATAATTTTTTTAATCTTTTTAATATGTAAATAATTATTTTGATTATTTATCAAGGATTTTATATTATATATATTAATTAGATGAATCATTATTAAATTATAAATAGTTTATTTTAATATATAAGAATATATTTCTATTAACCACTAAAATGTGTTTTATTATATAATAAATATTTTTATATTAAATTATTAGTAAGATATATATTTATATTTAAAATTTATGAAAATATATACTACTAATGGTAAATGACTTTTTAGTAATAACAATTAATTAAAATAGATTCATATGTTGGAAAAATAATTATTGGTACTAGTATAATAAATTGTGTTATTTAATTTTTAATACATAATTCTTCGGTATTAAATATTTTATATTGACACATATATATAGGCATTGGTAGAAAAATCATTGGTAATTATCAATAATATCAATATAAAAAATAGAGGCTAGAATTAATCATTTATACCAACAGATATACTATCTGACCTAAAATTACTATTTTAAAATGCCCGTTTTTTAAAGTGGTGTTTATGATTTATATAAGATAAAATAATATATTCAACCATCCATGATTCATGTAGGTAAAAAATGAAAATATGACCTTGACAGGCTTTTTTAATTTGAGAAATTAAATTTTATCCCCACCTAATGCTCTGAATCTTTTGAGTCTTTTTTCTAGGCCCCAACATAGTTGGACTACCCCATTAATTTACTGGATTTTATGTTGTGTGGCCCAACTACAGTTTCTTATTCATGGATTCACCCATTTTTTTTAAAAAAACTTACATTTACCATGCTTTATTAAATTGGTATCTTCTGATGTTCTTTAATGATATTAGTTCAATACCATCATCTTATTCTTGTGTAAATAACACTGAGAACTAAAGCTCAATATGCCTTATACTCAATTTCTCTAGTCACCGGGTTTGGTGATATTCACTAAATTTCTTAGCCAAACACCTATGAAAAATGGAATAATCACTTCTTCAATCATGACATGCCTTAAGTTCATCATATTAGTTTATTCCTTTATAAAATAAAGGCTTTACATCCATTATACTATGTGTACTTAACATTGAAAATGTAGCAGCAACCATGTGGGAGACTAGAGGCCTAACTTCTTCTTCAAACTTGGAGATTAAAAATCTCACCAAAAAATGAATCAAAATTAAATGTTAATCTAATTTGATACAACCCATTGTGTGGTTCCAAGATCACTTTCTCTAGTTGGGCTCCACTATTTTTGATTCATCTGAAATCTATCCAATTCCAATAGCACTCCACTTTATCTATGGATCCATACTCAAATATCTAATATAAACTTCTATCTCTCATGAAAACATTCATATATTCTCCACAATATTCTAATTTTATCATCATCAACCTCAATCATGCTAAAACTAGACTCAAATGATATTAAATTTCATTGTTCCATAATTAATTTTATTTTTTTCACTGATCTTCAATACCTTTTAGTAAAATATTTTAATAAAATCCATCAAAATTATACAATGAGATATCCTTCCTTTGGACCTAGATCTAGTTCATCTTTATTGAAAGGAATATTTTTTACTCATCTTAAACCATAGAATGATCAATGATTTACATGATCATGTTCATAACCTAGTTCATTATCTTCCCCTATTTGATTTTGGTGGGGGAATTCTTTTTAATTGATCCTCCCTTTTTTGGGTACTTCATTAATGACATTGTCTTGGATCTGTTTTCTCTTATACTATCGTTTTTCTTATTAGGGTTTCTCTAATTCAGTGAAGATCTTCATTGGGATCAGCTTAAAATGATAGGTTCAACATCTCCAGCCACAAAAACTTCTGATTTTGACATTCTTACTTTTGTATACTCAAGTTTTAAATTGGAGGAGGATCAAGATTAGTGTTGCTTCGACCTGGTTCATTGGAATCCCCATATGTGATGATTGACATTGTATATTGGTGGTCAAGCTCGTCCACCTCCAATGAGCTCAGATTGGGATATCTAGTATCTTCTCTAGTAGGTCGACATCATAATCATATTTGATTCACGAATCCTTGGTCATTGGCTAGTTTCAATCATCATATCCCTATTAAAATCTTCATCGATATTCTTTACTTTTCTTTATTCTTGATCATAGTAATTTTAGTCAATTTTCAAATCGAAAAAAGATCAGTTGTAGGCATGGTTGGTTTCCAACTCAAGAATCAATTGGGAATGTAAATGATTAGCCCACTAGTGTAGTGATAGCCATGAGGTAAAATGATGTAAAAAAATGTAGATGAAAAAGGAAACTAGATGTAATGTGGAAAAACCCCACAATTGAATCGATAAAAACCACGAGAAAAATTGAAGTATCACACTATGGATAAAAGTGGGTACAAACTCCCTCATTGTTAAAACAAGAAAATTCCCAAAAAAATCTATTTTTCATATGTGAGGAAGCCACCTCATGAAATACAAGACAAATAAGATAACATGTGGTGAGATTCCTAATGTAATTGATGATTAAACTTGTTATGATAGATCCCCTTTTATAGGGTGCCACCATCCTTGTTTAGGCCCCCTACATCCTTCTCTCACTGGTGTGTTTGGTGGAGTTTGGCCACCCACCACCTACTACCGACATCCCATCTTTGAAAAAATAATGGGGGTGGTTCTATCCTAGAAAAAAGCTTCCAACACTTCTCCTATGTAGAGATTTGATTGATAACTAATCATATCTCCACACATCCTTTCTATTTACCAAATATGCCTCTCACATCTCTATAAGGATACTTGAGGATCTATAACTTCTAAACTTATCAAAGTCGACCGCCTTTATCTGTGAATCTTCTATATTTTCCATAGTGTGATTTATTTGCATTTCAACACTTACTTCGTCCATCACATCTCAGAAAAAGTGATATTTTACACCAATGTGCATCATCATAGAATGAAAATATAGAATCCTTACAATGTACAAGGAACTATGATAATCATGAAATAATGGAATATGCTCCTATCTCTATCCAAACCCCACGAACAATATTCTCATCCAAATTTCTTCTTTTCAATCATGTGGATCTTCCATGTACTCCAAATTTATCTTGGATAAAGACACATATGAATATAACTTCAAAATCCGTCTCACATATCCTCTTACAAGAGTAAACACATAACCAGTAGTGGCTTTCCTCTGGCCAGAATCACCTACCAAATTTGAATCAACATACCATCAGATAGTAAAATATGATCCTCCAAAACATAATGTAACATTTGAGGACTCCTTTATTCATATCATGATCCTCATCATTATGCTCTAATCCTCTTATCCTGGATTCCACATGTACAGATTAACATCTCCCACTACATGTGCAATGTCTGGTCTTGTACGAACTATAATGAACCTTAGACTTCCCACTATCAATGTATAAGGTAATCAAGACATTTCCATCCTCTCTGCATTACTTCAACGACTCATCATTGAGGATAAATTGAAATTAATGGGAAAAGGAATAGATATTGGCATAAAATCAGTTAGGTTTAATTGTTTCAAGAAACGTTGTATGTAATTCTTCTATGATATCCAAATTTTCCAATTATTTCTATCTCGGTAAATTTTTATCCAAAGAAGGTTTTTTGATTTTCCCAAGTCTATCATATCAATCTACCTAGCCAAATATGTCTTCATATCCTAGATCTGATCATTATTGGTGGGAAAAACCAACATATCATCCACGTACAATATGAGTATGATGAAATCATTACCATCCTAACCCCTGAAATTTTCACAAGTATCTTACTGAAGTATGTTATATCTAGGGCTCGTGATATAGGAATAAAATGTATTGTACCAACACCTCAATTATTTCTTGAGATCGTACATATATTTTTTCAAACTGAAAACAATATTCTCTTTTCCTTATCCTAAAAAATCATTCCATTTAAAGCATATATATTTTTTCATCATAATAACCATTGAGAAAAGTAGTATTTACATCTAGCTGCTCTAGATATAAGTTGTTTGTTGAAAACATTTCTATAATTAACAGAAAAATTTTCAGTATAACTGCAAGGGAAAATATTTCATTGAAATAAATACCTTCCTTTTGAGCACATCATTTGACCACCTGCCTTTCCCGATATCTTTTCACCTACTCCTTTCCTACCTAATTGATCATAATGACCTAGTTATTTCCAATATCCTTACATTAATGATGTAATGGAACAAGATACCATGTCATTATCTAGATTAGGGATTCATGTTCCTCATGCACCATCGGAATTAATGAGGATTCATCTGGACTCTGGGTTACCTACACAAAATTATATTGCTCTCTGTTCTCCATCAATAAGAAGTACAAAATATTTCTTTCAGTTACATAGTCCAAGTTTCAAACTGGTTTTCTTTTCACCTGAGTGGACCATCGTGGTCTAGACTCAACTAGTACAGGATCTTCGTGTTCTGGTAATTCCTTTGAGGAAAATGATTCTTCTTTGGATTTTTCCTCTACATCAATTGTTGTTGTTTTTTTTCACATTCTCTATGTCTTGATAAATTTTCATTATCAACTAGTATTCTCCCAAAATTATATCTTTGCTAATGATACGTTTTAAAGAAGAGGGGTCGTACAAACAATACCCCTTCACAAAATCAGTGTAATCCATGAAGATACATTTCCTAGATCATGAATCCAACATTTATCTCTCATGGTCACTAAAACCATTGAATATATATGACTTCCTAAGGAATGTGACCGAGAATAATCAGTTGCTCTACCAGCCCACATCTTAATTGGTTACATTAGATCAATCACCACTAAATGAGATTGGTTGATCACCTAACAGGTGGTATTCACTAATTCTGCAAATTGTTTTGGATATTCTTCCAGTCTTCACTATTTACCTTGGTCTATTCAATAGAGTTCTTTTCATTGGATCTCCCACTCAATTTTTCTATAGAGTGTATGCCACCGTGAAATTTATCTTGATTCCTTTATGATGATAAACGTATCAAACTCCCTCTTGTAAATTATCTACCATTTTCAATCCTAAAACAGATGATTTTTTTTCCTCATTCAAGATCCTTCCTCTCTTTGAATGTTTTGAAAACATCAAATACTTTTTCATTACACTATATTGGGTACACCCAATATCTCCTTTAATAATCATCAATTAATGATACAAAGCCCCTTTATCCACCCAGGGATAGAACCTGTGTATGAAAAATATCATAATGGATCAATTCCAAGATATCTTGAAATCTTGTTGTTGACATCCCAAACATTAATCTATGTTGCATGCTCAAAACACAATTCTACCAAAATAAAAATGTTACTTTCATTATCTGAGGTAGCAACATCCGATGTAAAAGAATATTCATGCCTCATTCTCACTTATGGAAAATCTTCTAAGGCCATAACATTTTCAATGCTTCCATCAAGGTAGTTGATTTGACAACTATCGTTGTATCTTTTTATGTTTCACCCATAATAATGTAAAAGTTCGTTGATATATTCTCCTCCTACATTACCCCAAGTGCATCCTTCAAAATTCTCATTACTCAATTCTCAATGCGAGTATTGCATCTGATGTCATCAAATATTCCCAATAAAAATATATTCTTCTTCAGGCCCTTCAAATGATGTAGTCCTTGAACAGTTAGAACAACACCACTATGCATATTAAATTTGATGTTACCAATTCCAACATTATTCATGGAGTGATCGTTCCCCATGTATGAAAGTCATTCGGAGATGGTTTAATATTGGTCAAACCATTCATGTCGAGACATCATCTGTCATGTTTCTCCTGAGTCGATAATCCCTACATCTTTGAGATGTTTTTTGCTTCAAGCAGTCCTCGCCACTACACTGAAAAAAATGTCTTCTTTTCTAGATGTACTCACCACATTCCCCTATGATCTATTTTCACTACTCTTCTTGTTACAAAAATAATTACTTATGTTACCCTTATATCCACAATCGAAACTTCTGATATTCTTCCTCTAACTCCTTTATTTGTACTGTCTATGATTTTGGATCCCACAGGAACCATGCTCTATCATTCATCCTATCTCCATTTCAAGAGAAAGTTTTTGGTGAGAGGTTGTCCATCGATCCTCCTTCTTCTTTCACTAACTTTCATCTTAATGTAAATTAGCTGAAAGATCATTTATGGCCATCATATCCATTAGGATATTGTTGGTGATGTTGATGACGTGTTGTTCATATGAATCAAGAAAACTCTGGAGAAGAATCTACGCCCGTTTAGTGTCCACAATTTTATAACCCAGCGTCGTGAGTTGAGAGAATAGAGTAATGAGATTTGTTATGTGGTTTTTCATTGATGATGACTCCACAATTCAAAGAGTATATAATTCTCTCTTCCGGAAAATTATATTGTGAAATGAATTGGCCTCGTATAGCTTTGTCAGAGTATCCCATTTTTCCTTGATCGTCTTTTTCTCCGTAATGATTGACATGAACTCATGTTATGAATCCTAATGGATGGCTGTATTATAATTCCCATCAAGTTCATTCCATTTATCCTCCTTCTCATCAATAGTTTTTGCAAAATTCTTGTTAGGAAATTATCCTTATTTAGTACTGTCAGCATCTTTATTTTCCACAGTGAAAAAATATTCTTTTTTATTTTTTTTTTCTCGAATTATGGACACCATCTAGAAAATTCATCAGTCTAAAAGATCCTCTAGTTTACAACGATGTATTTTACAATTTCGATAAAGTTTTTATGATGTGAATGATCAACCGGTGTCATAATAATAGAGCAGACAAAAATTTATGAGAATTATTAATACACGTAAATGTGAACATCATTGGTCCAAAACCTACATCTAAGACAACTTTTTGGGACTATAAATTATGGTCAACTGGGGTAGTGATAATCACATGATAAAATGATGTTTTAAAATGTAGAAGAAAAAGGACACCATTTATAAAATGGAAAACCCATGAATGGAAGGGGTAGAAACCCAGAAGAAAAAATAGAAGGATCGCACTATGGGTAAATGTGGGTATAGACTCCCTTACAATTACATGAAGAAAAATCTCATAAAACCCCTCTTGAATGTGTTTTTAAACCGAATTACAAAATACTACACAAATAGGATAACCAATTATAATATTGTCGATGTGGATGATGATGAAACTTTATGGGAGAGAACCTCTATTATTGGGTGCTTCTAGCCTTGCCCAGTCCTCCTACTTCTTTCTCCCATGGGTAGCTTTGGTGGGGATTTTTCTCCCACCACATACCACCACATTACCCTCATTGAAAAAATATGAGGTGGTTTTTCCTAGAAAAGGCTTCCAATAGAATCATTGGTTGAAGCACAGTTAGTTGAAAATCTTTTTCGGTTACTTTTTCATGCTCATGGTAATTTGTGGAAAAAAATTGATCGTTTTAGTTACATGAATAGTGCTTCCGGTAGATTAAAAAGTTTTACATCAATATCATTTTGAAATTCATCTACATGGTAGGTTGAGTGGTTATCAGGGTATCTTCAAATCAATATGTATGGTATGTACGTTTTCTTTTTTGGTATTTTGGATTGAATCCATGCAAGGCTAGAATAATTACCATGAGAGTGTCTCGTGGTAGGTTGTAATTTTTTTTCTTATGGTCACTTCCTCTCCCAATGGTGGTCACAAAAAAATTCTTCATGAGGTATGTAGAATCATAGGCATATTATCCCTAGAAAATTAAGGTTATGGTCATTTGAAAATTAATGTTCTGATAACTTCTTTACAACCCATTTCAGTATGTATATAGACTATGAGAGTTTATCATGGTCAGTTGATAATATTTCTTACAGTCACTTCTATATTCAAAGGTACAATGATTTATATTTTTTCTTGTCATCAACTGTAGGCATGGTAACATGAGGTGTTGTCACTAATTCATTTTTTCTTATGGTAACTTAAATGACTATGTACCCTTCATGTGGTAAGTCAGAGAGTTTGTGAAAAACATTTCATGTTTCCTTAAAATAACAAGGAATTAACCTCTTAGAAAATATAAAATATTCAAAATAAAATTCATTCACAACAATAACTACATTTTCAAAAAAAATGAATTCCATAAAATAGTTTTGTTATTAACAATGGGATTGTGAAAAAACATTATCCATAACCAAATTAAATTATTGAAATTATATTATAAACATTAAAAATAATTTATAAATGAAAAATAAGAAAAAATTAGTTTGAAAAAAAAATCAAAAACAATTTAATCAAATTAAAAAATAATTAATTATTCAATGAATCAAAATAATCACCCAAATTAAATATTTTACTCATTGATGCATATTTTCACCATAAAAATCCGAATTATTCAACCCAAAATATATTACTAGATATGTTAAAATTACCTCACAATAATGTGAAAAACATTTTGTTGTTCTGTTGATCCTCATATTACTAAGTAAAGAATTTTTAGAATTGTAAATGTTAATTTTTGTTATTTGATGTTAAGAGAATGAAAAATTTATTTTGGATATTTATTTTTTGGAAGGTGAATCAGATTAATGGTGGTGTCTTATCAAGAACATGAGTCATCGAAATGAAATAAACTATATGGATTGAGATGAGTTTTGGAGGTTAGTTTTCAACAAGTACTTTTACTGTATTATTCATATGAAATTGGATAATTAATTACTTGAACTGAAGAATAATGTTAATGAATCCATTAGTTTATTTGAAGAGAATTTTATAAGACTTATGAGCTATATTTTTGGAACACCATCCAACATAAAATAAAAATTAATTGATTCTCGCATGGCATGGAACATAGTCTCTGAAGATCATTAGAAAATGAATTAATAACTATGATGAAATCATTTCATGTTCTCTCAATATAGATATAGAAATCAGATCCACCCATCAATATCATGGTTTTGATATGAATAGTAATATGAAATTTAATGGAAATAATAATAATAAACCATAGAGGGAAGAAGACGATTATTTATTTATGCCAGTAGTGTGGAAAGAAGCATGGTGGAAATTATCATAATGGGACTGGTAAATTATATAATGGTTTTAACGATGGTTAGTGGGAAATAAAATATTGAAGTGATGAGTCTAGGTAAGATAATGATGTGCATTGATATAAATCTCAAAAAATCCACCCCTCACAGTACACTCTTTCAAATACAAGGAGTATGGAAATTATTCTAACTAGTTCTCTAATCCAAGGGTTGATGATGGTGATCGATGTTAGAATCCTCTTAATCCTAGAAAAAAAGGAAAATAACACGTGATCACTATTGTCAATTTGTGGTGTGTTAATTTAGTGGTGAAACATAAATACCCAAAATTCTCATACAAAAACATTACATCTTAATAGACGTACATTTATTACATAACATAATGATCCATGACATAATCATTTACTTACAGTGCCTATGTAATAATGAACACATTAATAACTCATCAATAGATAATCTATGTCATCCATCTCTATGTTATTATAAACTATCACCCATCATCAGAATATCATTTGTAATAACTTATATAATAATATGGGGACAGTAAACATAAGAAAGGGTCACATCATATGAACATCAAGGTTTAGAAACGGAGATATCAACATATCAAGAGAATAATGTAATGAGACCACGATAATAACATTTAAAAACCATAACATTCATATCATATGTCATGAACATGAGTCATGGAATAAATCATCAAGGATCATAATACATAAATCAAAATGGAATCAAATTATATGAACAATGAGATCATAATATTGGCATAATCCATATATTTGTGGCATACACATAATCATATAAAATCATTTCTAATGTAGTTAAAGGATTATTGAAAAGACAATCATAGTGGAGTGGGTTAAATCCCCAAACTATCATACTATTCAAGGTTTACTCCCAAGATGATCATAGTGGACAAAGTATCTTACTGAACATGGTTTACTCTCCAATTTAGTCCTATTTGTATCATGAAATATAAATCATTACAGTATGAATTAGTGGGATATATAGGTCCCACCCATCATCTAATCCATAACTGTTTGGTCCGAAGGATCAAAAATCATTCATTATATCAGAAACCATAAAAATAAATGGATTTCATAAGAATTACATCATTCCATAACCCATGGAAAACAATTGGGTTCCATAGAAATTAAATCATAACATAAACTATGGAAAATAAATGTGTTTAATAAATATATCTTCATCATAATAATAAACCATTTATCAAAATAATAATGATGGTAACCTTGGATTATATCCCGATTAAATCATAAGTAACAACAAAGGATGTAATCTTGGATAGAAAATTATTTTGGAATATAATTTGTAACATTTCATTTGAAAAATAACATTTCTTTGAATATATATTTATAAATAAAAAAATTCATAAAATATATTGAAACTAATTTGAATTGAAAATAAAGTTGAAAAAATATAATGGATGTTTTAATCATTATTTGTTTATGATGAATTAAAATTATGTATATGTCATGTACGTAAAAACAACAATTGAATTCACATTTTCGGTCAAAGGAAAATGATATTAGTTTATAAAATTACGTGAAGATTCCTCTAATTTTCTAAAACATGTAAAAATGGGTAAAAATTTATTTAAAAAATCATTTCAATATAGTTAAAAATTGTGAACATTTTTATAAAAAATGGTTTCAGAAGAAAAAAAATTTTAAACCGAAAATAGAAATAAAGTCTGTTTTATTTAAGAACATTATTTTGGAATATTGAGTTCATAAAGAGATTAAAATAAAGTAAATAATTTGTTCTATTTACATGAATAGAGGATAAGAAACATCATGATGTTCTTGATATACGGATCGTATAATTTTATCATCCGAAAAAAACCATAAACAACCTAGATAAATGATGTGATTGTATCATAAAACCCATACCACATTGGTTATAAAAAATCATAAGGATTAATGAATGAATAACATTACATTGATCATAAAATATCGTGATAATAATTAAATAAATTATATTACATGTTAATGAGGCTGTATGTACACTAAATAATTGAATAAAGGTGTATAACATAACATATGTCTCAAAAACAATTAATACAAAAATCCATTAAATTAAGTCTAAACATCATTCATAATTATTTAAAACACCTATATAATAATTATAATTTTATTATAGAATAATTAAATAACCATACTTATATGTATAAAACCAAATATATTTTACTTATTACTTTTCATTACCCTTTTATTAACAATTCCTGGTTAAAATTACTTTTTGGATTATAATTGTATGTTTTTCAAATATGTTTTGGTTTGGTATTTTTGGTATTATCACTTTGATAATGGTTAAATAATATAAATGAATTAAAATTTTATATAAATACATTATATATTTAATTTATATTTATTTATATTAATCCATAAAAATTATATATTTAAATTGAATTACACCATTAATAGAGACGGTAGGTCGTATGTACGAATGAAAATTGTTTCCATTTTCATAACGGATGAAATGAAAGAAAGGTAAATAATATATTACCTTTAATCAATAATTTTTATGTAATATATGTCACATATATTAATTATATTAACCCTTATTATCTTCAAGGAATAGTGTCAGTAAAAAAAATCACATTTCTTTGAGAGGTGGTAGTCCATTGTACACACGAATGATGTCATCACATTCCATGTAGAATGGAAAGTAAGATGATTTGTGTGATATAATAATTTCAGAAATATATTTACATTTCAAATATCATATATATATATATATATATTATACCCATCAATATAAAACTCAACTATGAGAAGTGTTGATGAAAATGTGTCAAATCGGTTCATGAGGCAGTAGTCCGCCAAACAAACAAACCACACTATCGTTTCGCATTTGAAAGAAGAGGATATTGATGTAGGTCATGACAATATAATAATAACATATCATAAAAATTTACATCATTAGGTTATTATATTATCCTAGTTTAAAGGTATTTGAATGTGGTGGATGAATTAATAAAATTAAAATTTTCATTGGGGAACGTTACATCTTCTTCGGGTTACCACTATAGGATTTCAATAAAAGAATTTATAAGATATATTCATGAGAAAAATTAGTATTTTAAGAATATTTATGTCATTACTTAGTATATTAGGATATTTATTTTCATAACCAAATCTTTTTTGAAGTGTGAATAGTAATAGAGAGGGGTGATATTTTATAAGGGGGCAGACTGGCACAATTGTAATTTTTTAAAAGAAAACGGTGTAACCACATTTTTTGCATAAAACATGGCCACAAAATGCGTAATTATCAAACCTTATATATTATAGGCTCTCAATATTGTCATAAAACGGGGGATGTACCTGTATTAGGTCTATTTGGTTCCCTTATATTCTTAGTTTAACCCCTTGTAAACCCATTTTTACCATATCCATAATATATAATTTATAATATTTTAACTATTAATTAAATAAAGTAAGTTAATTTTAAATTTTTAGATAATATAATTTTTGATTATTCCAAATATTGAATCACTGTTTTGAAATTCATCTCATATAAGTGTAACAGTTTAATTGAAATCTAAACATGTATATGTGATGGGGAAGTGGGCATTCAAAGAGAAAATTTTCATAAATAGAGAATGTTCTATTATCAAAATTAAATATTAAATTGACTAAAATAATTTAAATTCGATTATTATATATATTATTTAACTAAGATATCTTTTAAAACTATCTTAAAATAATTTTTAATTTTTAAAATGTTTTAAATGAAATGATAATTCTTTATAAAAACTAGTATTTTTCCTTATTCACTGATAAATTTTACTTTTTGAAATGTTTATAAAATATCACTCCAAGATAAATTTTAAATGTTGATTTAAAAAATTATGTTTATTTTATCAAATAAATAGTCTAAAAGTGGTAAAAAGAATATTATTATTTCATCAAAAAATAATTTATTTTGAAGAAATAGTCTTTTCAAAATATATAAAGACTTTTCTAGAAATTAAATAATTATTTAAAATGTGTTTTATTTATATTAAAACATTATTCATAATATTTTAAAATTGGATATTACTATTCATATCATTATGTTTAGCTACTATGTTATACTGACTATGTTTAAATAATAATATATCACAGTTTCAAAAAACCCTATGTTGCATGTAAAACAAAATAAGCTAGGTGGTGTGTGTAATGAAATATATCATTTAAATTTAGTTTATAATAAAAATATTAGTCTTTTAAACAATGGATTGTAACATTATACACACCTTTAAATGAATTTATACCTCAAAATTAGTCACTCTGATACAAAAATGAGGTTACTTATGCCTCATCATTTCCTCAAGTTCCATCATAACTTCTTCATATCAGTGGTTTCACCACAAAACTATGACCCAAGGAGTTGCCTTGTTTCATATAAATATATCTATATGATCCTGAATATCTACTTGTTTCTCCTAATTAAAAAATATACTTCAGTGATACGACATCATAGTTCAATATATGTGAAGGATCATGTATGTACTTCCTTAGGAGAGATACATGGAACACAATATAAACATGAGAGAGATTTGGTACCTATTCTAAAAGAGAATCTACTGTCTTGATACAATCAAGAATCTAGAAATTGTTGTGGTATTATTTTCATAACATTATCTTATTTCCAAACTTAATAATATGTTTTCTGGGAGATATTCATAGCAAAACATCATCACCAACATAAAATTAAGGATCACAATTTCGATCATCTATATTATGTTTCTACTGACTCTGAGCTACCGTGATGTTTCGTTGAATGGCTATGACCTTCCCGTTCATTTCTTTATGTTTATTTGGTCCCAATTGAGGTCTTTCTCAAAATTTATTCTAGTATGTTTGAGTTCTACACTTCTTTCCATAGAGAGATTCATATGGATCTATCTTAATTCTAGATTAAAAGTAATTATTATATGAAATCATAATTAGAAGAATCTGTTGATCCAAACTACCTTTAAATCCATTAAATTATCATACCATATTCTTTATGGTTTGAATTTTTATCTCATTATAAAATAATCTCTAATGATTATATACATTGAAATAACATAACTCCATATCAAAAACCTATTGAAAACATCACCAAAATGACTACTCAATCATTGGATCCTATTAAAATACAATATAATGTGGTACTCCAAGTAATATTACCACTTCTTTAATTTATATCATAATAATTTTATTCAAATAGAAATATTCTCTGATAATGATGAAGTTTGATTTCATTGTAAGGCGATCGACTAAAACCCATATATATTTTTTCCCTTTAGACATTTTTTGGAATTTGATGACAAAATCTGTAGTGATGTTTTACCATTTTCATTCTAATATAAGAAATATATGCAAAATAATTTTATGATTTTGTATCTTAGTATTAAAATTTTTACATACCACAAATATAGATACAAATCCAATGATGTCTATCTCCATGTTAAATCACCATAAGTACTCTTTCGAATAAATATACGTCTTCAAACATCAAGGATGAATAGGGAATAAAGAACTATGATATTACTGTAAATCATCCTTATTAAAATCTATTATGTTTGGAAAAAATATTTCTCAACATTATCATTCCATCATGATCAAAGTTAAACTCAATAACATTTCATACCTTATTTTTCATCTCTTCATCTTCCTTATGAACCTTTTTAATCTTCACTTGGGGATCTGGTTGAAAATTAAATTGAGAAAGAAATGATTTACCTCATTGCATCATTATTTCTAGATCCATCCTTTTTTAATCCATAAATATTGGATATTTTTTAATCCTTATCATGGAAAATCTAGTATGATGTTTTCAACTAATAGAATCAACCACCTTGTTCACTCTCCTAAGGTGGTAATGCATTCTGCAATAATTTTTTTTAATCATATCTAACAATATTATATGGAACATATTCATCACCTTATTTGTGAATATATTCAATAAAATTTGTGATCGATATATATATCATACTTATCTCCATAATGATAATTTGTCCATGTCATTAATACAAAAAATTCCATAGCTAACAAAAAATCATGTGGTAGGTAATTTTTCTCTTGAACCTTCTATATTCATGGGAAATAATGTATGACCCTATCATTATGTATAAGAATGAATGTTGATCACTTTTTGGATGTTTTATTGTATATTAAAAACACTAATCAGTTATAGGATTATTAAAGAACAAGTATGCAGAAAATAAAATCTCTTTTGTTCCTTGACATTTTCCTCTCACTCATTTGTATAGTGAAACATGGATCCCTTTAAAGTTTTTATGGTGAGTGGATTAGATAGTCATGATAAATTATCCACAAACCATTGATAATTTCAATATAAACCATGAAATATTTGTAGCTAATTCACCATTGTAAGTCTGGGATGCCATTCAATAGCCTCTGTATTTGATAGATCTTCTAATACACCCTCTGTTGGGAATATATAACCCAAAAATGAATCTTTTTTCTAAAAAATCGCACTTTGGGAGTTTTTCATATTTTTTCTCCTCCATAAGGGTCTTTATTACTATTCTATTTTGATAATAATGATCTTCCTTTCCCTTTTAATAGATAATAATATCATATATAAAAAACTACTTCAAAATAATCAATGTAATCTTTAAAGACTATATTCATTAAATTCATGACGACAGTGGAAAAATTAATAAGTCTGAATAGAATACAACATATTCAATGTGTTCGTACCATGGATGGAATGTTTTCATGGGTTTATCCTCTTTATTAAACCTCAATTTATGATATCTAAAATTAATTTTCGTCTATGAGAAGTATTTACCTCCACATAATTGATAAAATAAATCATCAATATAGGGTGTAAGATACTATTTCTTCTTGATCTTGTTCATCTCCCTATAATGAATGAAGCTCCATATTGATTCATCTTTATGTAAAAATATGAATCAGTGCACCCAATAGTGATACACATGAATGAATGAATACCTTATCAAGGTTCTCATGGGGTCACTTTTTCAATTCCTATAACTCAATTGGGGAAATTATATAGGGAGCCTTTTGAAATTATCATGACATTATGTATGAGTTCAATTGAGAACTCAAATTCAATTTTTGGTTTATGTACAAGAACCTATTCTGTAAAGACACAAATAAATAGTCAAAAAAAGTAATATAATATTTTTTTTTCAGTTTATCCCAAACCATCTGAGATAAATTTCTTTCTTGGATAGGAATAAAAACCCATAAAATGGATGTTATTTCCATGAGAATTTCATATTTTTTATCGCAGAGACATATAATCATAAGATGTTCTGGAAGAACAACCTTGATATACCTTAATCATAAGTTATTATGGGATTTATGTACATAAATCCAATGTATTTCTAATATAATAAAAAAATTAAACAATATGAAGAATTATATGATTTAAAAGAACCCTATTCTAACAAAAATCAACTATAGAGGAATAATATACTTGAGATTAAATCATTATACCATTATGTGTTTCATGACTAATTATATATTTAATCATTTGAGAAGAATATTTAATCCAATATGAAAAAAATTAGATATAATTGAATGGGTAGATATAGAGTCAAATAAAACATTATTAGTTTGAGATTGGATGGTATGCATACCTTTCACCATGTCATTATTGTATCCCTATTCAGAAATGGTAGTCACAAGAGATTTCCATTTCACTCTTGTTGTAAGAGGATTCTGAGGTCAATAATCATCATTATAATTTGTATATAGACATGTTTTATAATAATTCCCATAATCATTGAATTTGAATCACAAGAGTGTTGGTGGTAAATTCTATGGATATTCCTTTCTATTCACATAATTAATTAGCGTATTCCATTATCTTGAGAATTTGATTGCTTGAAGAACATACCCTTCACCCACAAAAAAATTAGCAATACCCTTATGAAAATTTATTCTATGATTCCCTAAATACACTCAGTATTCATCAAAAATGGTAGCCACATGAGATTTCCATTTCACTGATGTTGTAAGAGGATACTAAGGTCAATCATCAGCATTATAAATTGTATTATAAAGTTTTTAGAAAAATCCCATACTCATTTCATTTGAATCACATGAGTGTGGGTGGTGAATTATATAGATCTTTCTCTCTATTCACATCATTAGTTAACTTATTACATTAACTTCAGAATTTGATTGCTTGAAGAACATCCCTTTTATTCAAAAAAAAATTACCAATACCCTTAATAAAATTTAATAAATGATTCCATACATTCACTAAGTATGAAGGAAATATAATATTATTATCTCTAGGGTTTTTAGAGTTCATTTGAACTCCATCTTCCCCTTCTTGTCAAAACCATGAGATTTATTGGTAACTCTGATCTCCATTTACACAATGAGAGAACATTGAAAGATGTCTTCATATATATTGAATTATCTAATGTCTAACACCGTCCATGGAATTTGTTTTAATCAATTATGAACTGATCAACCTTATATTCAGGTCGGATGATAATTCATGAAGTTCACCTCCCATGTCATGTAAATATTTCCTCATAGGTACCAACTGATTCCTCATCCTTCTGCTTTATCATAAGAGATTACTTCTCCATTTTTGTAAAAATATAACAACTCAACATATTATTGAAAAATATTTTGTTAAATTTATTCCACTCCATTGAGTCAATTTCATCATGTTCCCTTGAATTCTTGATGAGATTCCACCATTGATCTTCCTATCTATCCAAAAAATAGTCAACCAAAATTAATTTTTCTTGTTCTTAACACTAGATAGCATAAAATATCTTTTAATTGGTGAAGATCCATTAAATTGTATTAAGAATATCATCAGAACCACTAAAATAAGGTATAAATGTCTTCATGATAGACTCAACATAATTGTGTTCCCACCTAATCTCATTTGGAAGTTCAACATGATTCATATCTTATGAAATTTGTGTGAGAATGAAAATTAAAATATTTATTCCATCACACGAATCATTTGGATACTTGGGAGGTAAATAAATACATTTTCCATCACAATCAGTATTAATATGGTTCATTCAGGTTCTAGACAATGACTAAAAAAAGTATAGTGTAATAAACAAACATCATAGATGAGAATGGCATAATCATTAAAATTTACATATAGGATGTATAAATAATGAATCTGTATTTCTAATATATGAAACCATAGGTTTAAACAAGGTCACTCATAGTCATAATATATTTAAATCCTTCTTGATTGTTTTTAAATAGTTTGTCAATTTTAAAAGAATATCACTTGAGACTGTCAAACCAAGTGTGAAGAAAGTCTCATTTTCATGATCCAGGTGATGATTAAGTCCATCTCAACACACCCTTTTTGGATTTACTATCCCTATGAACCATTATACCAGATAAAAATCCACTTTTCGTATCCAAATTGGTATTTAATTTCTTGAAATCCACTCTCCCTATCCGTTACCAAAATTATAAGACATTTTCCTATAATTTGACTGATCATTATACTTAGCCTTAGAAATATCCATAGAGGTATAAAAAAATATTTTCATATAAGTTTCTAATTATTAACTACACCTTCCTCTAATACCAACTGTAATGGTCAAAACAAATCATACATAAATATAATATCTTTATAGATAAATATTTTTTACATAACATAATGATCCTAACCAGAATCATTTACATCATGTTCCATTAGAGACACAGAGGCGTAATCCAATGGTCCATCAGTGAGATACCACATCTCCCACTATGTTATTCATAACTATCACCCTTATTAGTTATATAATGAATAATATCATTCATTAAAACCAATATAAATGAATCATAAGAAAAGTTGAGCTCAATGATTCAAAAGGAAAACAAGGGAGATATCAACATATCATGAGAATAAGAGAACGATGACATGATAATAACATTTAAAACTGATACCCTATATATATAAAAACACAAACATGATTCATGTAATAAATCATATAGGTTTATAAGTCTTGAATAATAATGTATTCAAAGATCATAAACCATCAGTATATAACATTTTTATGTGGAAAAAATTTATCGTGTACACATAACTATTGAAACATATTTCCTTAGTAGTTCAAGGATAACATCCAAGACTATACTAGTCGAATGATTTCACTACCCAAACCATCATAGTAGTCATGGTTCACTCTAAATACTACTATAGTGAACATAGTCCTTTACAGAATTGGGTTTACTCCCATATTCACTCTTATTTATTGCATGATAGGCCAATATTTACCCTATTCATTAGATAGAGATATAAGATCCACTCATCACATAATACATAAATTATTTTTTTTAAATATCAAAAAATTCATCATATCAAAACACATTAAACTAAACGGGCTTCATCATCATTAAATCATAGCATACCCCATTTAAAAGAAATGTGTTTCATATATATTTCATCCTGACATAACACATGGAAATGAATTTCCTTCCATAAACATCTCTTCATCATAATCATAAACCATTTAGAGAAAAAATAATAATGGTTCCCCTATATCATGTCCTAATTAAATAACAAGTAACATCAATGGATGTAATCTAATATATAATTATATTTTTAATGGTCATTTGTAACATATATTGAGGAAAATAACCTTTCATTAAAATCACCTTTTCAAAATAAAAATTCATAAAATATTTTAGAAATCATTTTATATTAACATAGAAATTAAATATTATAAAAGAAAATATTTAAAAAATTGTGTGGTCATGATGGTGGGAAATTCCATACATGTTGTATATGTTAAAAAATATTCCTTCGACATTTTTTATAAAATACAAACAAATATTATTTAGAAAATTCAATGAATATTTTTTTCAAATTTTTTAAAAACAAAATAATTGTTAAATATTTCCTTAATTAAAAATTATAATAACATTAAATAAAATGATAGAAATTATAGAAACCATTTTTTAGGGGAAATGTGTTTTTGATAGAAAAGATAAATAGTGTCAGTTTTCTTTAAAAATATTAATTTGTAATATTGAGTATATAAAGAGAGGAAATTTATGTGAAAAAATTATTATCATGAAATAACTATAGGAGAATAAAATTCATGAATTTATTGAGAGATGGTCTATAATATTTCATCATCAGAAACATAATCATAAATATTCTAAATAAAAATTGGGATTGTGTCATAAAAACCATACCTCATTGGTAACAATGAATCAAATCATAATGAAAAAATTGAATAAAAATAAATAAATATATATAAATATGATAAATAAATTTAGTAAATAACATGTAAATTTAGATGTATACACAACTTATTAAATAATATATGTATATAACCTAACATATTTCATGAAGATGAAAAATTCAGACAAAAATCAAATACTTTAACCCTTGACTTCCTTGATACACATTAAAAAATCCTAAATAATAAATATTATTTTATTATATATTTATATTTTAAATAACTATAATAACTTTTACCATACCATATAATATTTTCATATGACATTTAATCATTTTTTAGTAACAAATCATTGTTAAAATTATGTTTTGTGTAATAACTGCTTTGTTTTTAACGTATGTTTTGGTTAAAAAAATTAGGTCCTTTTAATTTGATCATGGTTAAATCATTTAAATGATGTTAAAAGTTAAATATATATCATATTTTTTCATTTTGTATTTATTTATAGTAATTAATAAAAATTTAGTGATAAAAAATGGAAAACACCATTCATAGAGATGATAAGTCATGCATATCCTAGACTCGGGAGCCCATTTTCTCAACGGATGAAATGATATAAAGTTAAATAATATATTAAATTTACAGAATCATTATTATGTCAGATATTTCACATATATTTATTTAATTTATCATTATTACCTTCTTGAAAATAATTAATGAAAAATGAATCACATTGCTTTGGGAGACGGTAGTTCTCTATACACACAAAATACGTTGTTGTTTTCTTTACGAAATGGAAAGTAAGAACGTATGAGTGATATAATAATTCAAAAATTATATTTATGTTACAATTATAATATATATACATTATATACATGATTATACTGAACCATGAGAGGTGTTGATGGAAAACGTGTCACATTGGTTCATGAGGTGGCAGTCTGTCGTACAAACGAGCGTCGTTATCGTTTTCTATTTGAATGAAGAGGATATATTTAAATCACTATCATACTTTCACTAACCAATTTCAAAATATACATAACTTATAACTATACCAACAATTCGGTAGAAGCGTAAATGGGATTGATATTGTAAAAAAGAATAAAAGTAAATGTGCCTCTGAGTAAGGAATCAAATCATTCTTGAGACATAATGGATTCTCTTTAAGGATAAATCCAGAAATTTTGAGAAGCTCATTATAGAGATTTGGGGGACACTATGAATGGTTTTTATGCATCCCTACTTCTTGGAGGGGAGGGATCCCAGAAGTGGTCTTTGGAGATAGTGGGGGTATCTCTGGTTGGGATGAGTAGTGTCAAGGATTCTACTAGGGAGAAGATAAAATATGTTTTCCAATTTTCATAAAAGGCTCCCATTCCCATGATCTAGAGGGATTATAGGATTCTTAAAATGTCCATGATGATGGAGGACCCATGCTAGAAGTTGATCCAGGATTTAGTCGATCTACCAAAGGTCATGCTTACTCGGATCATAGCTAAGGTGGTCTTCCATGAGAGACATGTTTTCCAGAAATCTGTCGACACATTTTCCTACCAACGTGGGAAACATTTTCAACCTTATTTACTAGAATGAGAAATTTTTGTATACAATCTATGAAATTAGGATACACCACCTAATGATAATTCATCATAAAAGGGGTAAAATTGATAAGGAATGAATAGATCATGAGAAGTGGAATATTGGGGGTCATCTACAAAACATGAGAGTCCCTTTGAGAGGGAGAAATCACGAAATCATATGACTTTGACCTGGTTTAAATCCTCCACATATTATTTCAAACTTATTTATTTTTTGGTCCATTCCTCTTCATTATTTAGAAGATCAAAAATATATATTTTTTATGGATGAGAAAAATGGAAATAGGCAAGGAACTTCCACTGGGGTGGGAGGGGTAATTGCCTAGTGTGTTGATGGGGGTTCCCTAATTCATGTTCCCAAAGATAATGAAATTGGTGGGTATGCATTGAAGGTTAGAGTGGTATCCTTGGATCCTCATTCCCACCTATTCATTTTTGGGGGACGACACCCAAGAATTTGAATGGTTGTGCCCATTATTGGTGAAGTGTTTTTCCTAGGGAATATTATCATCAAATTCCCTCAACCACAGTGAAAAATATTATGTCTGTTAACGTGGTACCTATAAAAAACAAGGGTATTTTTCATCAGTGTGTTGTCAAATCCTATGATACTTCTATTTATCCAATGTTACAGAGACTGACATGAGCCATCATGGTACCATATTGAGTCAAGGGTTCTATTATGGTGGAATTTTATACCAAGATGAATGTGGAAATAAATCATATTCTCAGCCTCTATAATTAATTTACTCACATACAGTATTGTGTTGTGATTTTCTGATCATTGAGTTTAATTAAATTCTATTTTTTCAAAAAAAATATCATAAGGGTGTGGTCCCATCTAGCTACTATGGTCAAGGCATCCATGGAACCTTCCTTGATGGATATGTAAGCCCTGGAAGAGATGGTCAATCTAGATGAATCTACCTTGGTCCTAGGGGAATTGGCTATTGTGGTGAAGAGTGATGCCACTAGTGATGTGGAGCTTGTGTTTGTTAGGGATGATGCTACTGAGGATGGTTCAAGTGATGAAGATCAGCCTCTCAACATGGAGCCTGACCCATTAGAGAGTATCCTATAAAAGTACCTCACTGTCGATATCCTTCTAGAGTTCCCCAAATACTAGCCAGCTACACCACAAGAACTACATACGTTGTTTATGATTTCACTAAGTAAAACTAAATTTTCTGGTGCATGGCATAGAAGAGCATACAACTTTCCATCACCCAAACTTTGTAACCACACCTGGTGATTGGGATGTGGTCACTTCACTACTGGATGTGAAACCAAGGCATTGGAGGGGTGGATGACCCTGTTATCCATACACTTTTAGGAAACTTCCTTGTTGAGTGGATCATTGAATAAATCCATCATTTCTATGTTTCTTAGAACAAGTAGAAATCTAAAAGCACCCAAAATCATCCTGAGGCAAAAAGAAATCCAAGTTTTGGAGGAGTAAGAGAATGGGAATTTTCTTTTACTTAATTATTAGTTGAAGGTCATCAGAAAAATTAGGGCTTAGATAGATATGGATGGTGATTAAGAAAATCATATGTTATCATAAATATTCTAACTCTAAGACAAATGGGATAAATTGATGATTACGGATGATGATATTTTCCCCAAAATTGAGGAGGATAAACAGAGATTAGGAGGCCGGAACAGACCCATGAAGCCATGTGCCAGAGGCTAGTTGAAGTGGAGTGATCACTTTTTTGTGGGGATTCGTAGGGGAATTTTTTCCAAGACATAACATAGGCTTCTATATATGTATAACAATATCCAATTTCTAAATTTTTCTTAATTAATCATATTTTCATTCATTTGAATATTCTTTTCTTCAAATTGTTCTATATTAGTTCAGTAGTTCTTGTGAAATAACCAACGACCAATACCTATGATCACATGAGTCATGATCAGTGTGAAAAACAAGGTATGACCCTGTGATTGATCATTCATATAAGACTGCCAATCATTCATCAAGAAGTATGGGTCCACTATTCTTGAGTGACCAATGAGAGTGTTCAAAAATAGAGAATATATTTCTAGAGAATGAGGTTATCCTAAAAAATCCTACTTACTTTTCCAGTGTGCACATGTGCATGAGTTGGATAACCCCATGGGTTTTTAATTCTACTTGAATAAAGGGTAATGTAAGGTCTGAATCGTAATTCCAAAATCCTAAAACATAATGAGAGTGGAATGAGGATGGAGGATAACTGTTGACCCTTCTTAAAACATAGGATCCATACCACTTAGTTACGAATGGGTACACACAAGTGTGGGTCAACATAGAATCCGGCCTTTTTAATACATAACTTTACATTACATTTTACATACAGAGGATCTTTAAAGTCTAGTGTCTTGGAAATTGGGAACATAAGAAATGAAAAAACATAAAAATTTCTTATAAACCACTTTTAAAGCTTAATCCTAAGTTCATCCAAAGTAGAATTACTACATATGATAACCTAGAGACATATATTCAAAGGAAAGGGTGAGTAGAAAGCCCAATAAGGGTAAACAAGGGAGTCAATGTACTTTTGATATCAATAAAAACATTAATAAAAACATGAATACATGAGAAATGGGAGAATATGAATATCATAAGAAAAATATGGAATATAACATGATTATGTGGATATAAAATTTCATTTATACATTCATGAACATATCACCAAGGTCCCCCCCACGGTGTCAAAAAAAAATACAAAGGTTATTCACCAAGGTATCGTAAAACTTATCATCTCTAGAGATTAATTCTTCACCCAATGCATTGGAGAGATATCAAGGCACACCCTAAATATTTCTTTAATTTCATGTGATCCACATAGATAATAATCAAAAATTTCATAAATAACCCAAATGGAATCAATGAAATGGGTTTCATGTCAAAATCGTGACGTTTAAAAAGTGCTTAAAAATAAGATCATTATGTCATTTATAACCCATGGAAAGGGAGTGAGGGTTATATGTATGTAAATTAAAGAATAAAATATATCAGTTTTATATATTTATGAACACTAAAATAAATGAAATAGGTCTTGGTATTCACAAAAATAAACAATAGAATTTCATGGGAGAAAGAGATAGAAATTTTGAGATGAAATTTCTACAGCATAACGGCTATATAACATGGTTTTAGAATAAATTGAAAAGAGATGGGAAAAGGGTAACCCACTCATAAATAATTAATATTACAGTATGGTTACTGAATAAGATCATGTTATGTTTATTTTTATGACATACCACATGAAAAGGAAACATGAAATAAAAGAGAAGATGTGAATGCTTTTACAAAAAAATCGTCAGCCTAACGACGTCACATAAAAATTCAGAAAACAAATTGATGGGAGGAGAAAGGGTCACCCATCATTTGGAAATGTAAGGTAATGTAATAATAAGAAAAAATAACATATCCTGAACATAAATTGATGGAATCTAGAAGACACAACATAAAGGAATTTATGACTTAAAAGAAGAAAGTGAAAGAATCCCTTACCTTGAAGAGTAACTTTAAAAGCATGATGTTCAGAACCTTGGGAGGCTTGAGGGAACCTTGGGAGGACTCCTTGGGAGGTAAAGAGACCAGAACATCGTTTTGTAGTATTTTTATATTAAATTAATGATGGAAAGTCTTGGTATTTATAGGAGAAGTGAGGGTACAAAGCATTAGTTGTCAAGCGACACCTCATCGATGGTATTGGCAAAACCAGGGGCTTGCCCATGGTATTAGCCACTTGGGACACATTATACCTTATATTTCTATTAATAGGTCGACCAGAATTATTTAATAACTATTTCATCCTTAATGATGTCATTAAACACCTGAAACTCAAAAACTGTATTTTCACTATTCACCGAAAATTCAATATTCTCAGAAAAATCCCAAAATTTCACCTTAACGAAATATTGATGTTCTATGTAAAAAAATGGACTCCATTTTATGAAAATAATTTTATAAATATTTTTAATTTAATTTTAAAATAAAAACACTATTCACTGAAAAATCCATTGTTTCAGAAAAATCCCAAATATTCACCTTAACCAAATATCGATGCTTTGTTTTCAAAAATGATCTCCATTTTATGAAAATAATTTTCTAATTTTTTAATTTAATTTTTAAATAAAAAACACTACTCACCCAAAAAAACTAATACTTATCCAATAATTTCTGAAACAGTTATTTACCGATTTTATTCAATCACATTACTTAATCAAGGTGGCTAAATTATACTAATACTTTCTTAAGTGAAGTTACATAATCCATTTGGTAACATTACTAATCAAAAGCATAAAATCACTAATCATAATTTATTATTCACCAAAAATTAATTTGATCTTATTAGACTCTATCATTCATACTAAACAGAGCTTTAGAAGATAATTTTTTGAAAATCATTACACATAATTAATTATTTAAGGTTATCATAAATATTTTAAAATATCCTTTTTCTAAAATTCATCAATAATATGGTTTCTATATTTATCTGAACATTTAAAAACTAACTAACTTCACTATAAGAAGACATCAAAAAATTTATCTAAATCAATGGATTACACAAGGCTGTTACGGTCTCATTACAAAACCCCTTATAACACAAGCATGAGACCTAAGAGAAAGGTGTGATAGGGTGATAGAATCTTGGGGTGGCTCGGGAAACATTTTCCTGAGTAGTGATTTCCATCATCTTGAACTTCTCATGAAGGATATTCCGTTACAGCTTTACACGATGAAGTTCGGCTTGGGTTTGGTCTAGAGCAATGCAAAAAGGTGCTACCTCCTTCTCAAGTTCTGTCGGATGGGATTCGATTGGCGTGAGACTACTGGATGGGGCCATCAAATTTTCTTTCTATATTAATTAATCAAGATCACTTGTATTTATAGAAAATAATTTCAAAATTTAGTTTCCAACGGTAATATTGACTAACGGTCATATAAAAGTCGAAACCCAACGGTCATATTTTAATTATACTCATTTTATTAAATGAAATAGTTTTATTGAGTATAAAATAAAATAACACACAATTTTAGGAAACAAAACTTTTTCAAAATTTCGGATTTTTATAGTCTTCCCCCCTTAAGAAATTTTGTCCTTGAAATTTTAAAATTGGTCTTGGAAATTTCGTTGATAGTCCCACATCGGAAAAAGAGTGTAAAACTATTGCTTTAAAATAAATAAAGGGAAGTAAAAAGGTCACCCGATTTAACCCATACTAGGATTCCATGTAAGAAAAACTGGATATGGAAGAGAAAACAAAAGTTCATGTTCTGATGTAGAGTGATCGAAAACATGATTAGGAGAACATTAACCACAACAAGATCACAAACTTTAGATGTTTTAAACAGTCTTTAATACCCAGTAGGAAATGAAAATCAATAACGTTTTGGTCATAATTTTGAGGAATTCATTTACTACATAGAATAAGAACATAAGGAAATATACTTACCTTCAAGTAGAGTTTCATCTCTTAATAATTTTCCACAACGAAAAATATTTTCTCCAAACAATGAGCATTCAATAAGACTTGGTCTCATCAAAAGAAAAATAATCATCTTTAAGAGAATCACATAATCCAAAAAATAATAACTATATTTTTTCCATGCCTTTAGTCATCAACTAAAACTAAAATGGTTAGTACGAGATCATATAATCCCCAAAAAGGATAATCCGTTATAAAAATAAATGTTACTATTAATATCCAAAATTAAACAAATGTATCGAATGTTCTACAAAGACCATTCAATAAAAAACCATACTGAAAATTCTTCAGAATAATCCAAACTAATATTAGAACCCATAACATAAGAGGATTTAATCACACAGTCATCTCCAATAAATCTTAACATTTATCTCCAAATAATAGCGACTACTGTTAATGTCTCATAAAAAAGTGTAATTAACATGTTCACATATTCCTTATGCTAGGTTCATCATTTTCCATAAATAACCAAAATCACCATTTTCCATAATAAATACATAAATATTTACATAAAAATGAACCATTCCTTCTCAATTTAAATCCTGTAGTATTTTTTTAACCTTAGGTATTTAGTGCTCCAAAAGAGAAAACATAGTCCAAAATAAACATTATAATTTAATCACCAAATCATTTTACTATACAAAGGATATTCATTTAATAAAACACAAGTTTCAAAAATCAACTTATTCTTGATCCATAAAAATAGCAGGTGCATTAGTCCGTCTGAAGGGAATAGCATCAAACTCATAATGCTTATATCTTTATTAGAAGGCAGTTTTTTGAATATCGTCATTATTTACATTCAATTGATGATAACCAGAATCAAGATCAATCTTAGAGAATAATTGAGTCCCATGAAGTTGGTCAAATAAATGATAAATTCTTGGAAGAGAGTATTTTTTTTCACTGTGATCCCATTTAGTTCTCTATAATCAATTAATAACTGCATTCATCCATCCTTCTTCTTCACAAAAAGAACTGGTTCTCCCCTAGGAGACACACATGGTTAGACAAACCCATTCTCCAAAGGATCTTGGAGTTTTTTCTTTAGTTCTTCTATCTCCACATTTTCCATCCTATGGGGGGTCTCTGACATCGGATGAGATCCATTTATGAGTTCAATGGAGAACTCTACTTCTCTTTATGAGGGAGGTCCAGGTAACTCTTCAAGAAATACGTCAAATTATTCCTAGATGATGGGGAAATTTTCGAAGATAATAAATCCTTCATGAGAAAATTATTTCATTTATTAATAATTTAACTAAAATGGGTTTTATATCTTTAAACTTCATGCTTTGAAAATTACATTTTCCTATAATTCCTTCATAATTATTCAGAAAAAGAATTAGATTATCCAAACATATCCCTCAGGAGTGTTTTAACCAATAGTGCAACAAGTCATGTTGTCGTGTACCAGTTCCCATTCGATTCTAGCTCAAAGCGGTGTTTTCGGGTTTTACACCTATGTACATCTATTCCAGAGCCACCTCTACATGCTCGTATCTAGACATGGATATATTTTTTTGATAAACCACTTAGTCAATACTCGCCAAAATTCCAGGAATATTTCCTATATTTATACTTTTCTATAGGGTTATTCCTAATGTTTTCATATCCTAATTTATATAAATAACTAAATTATCCTTTCATTCTAACTATAGTGTCCCACCTTTTTAATACATAACTTTTCATTAAATTTTACATATAGAGGATCTTTAAAGTCTAGTGTCTTGGAAATCAGGAACATGATACATGAAAAAAACATAAAACAGTCTTCAAAACCATGTGTAAAGATTAATCATAAGTTCATACTATGTAGAATTACTACTTCTCCTAACCTGGAGACATATATTTAAAGGAAAGGGTGACCAGAAAGCCCAGTAAAGGTAAACAAGGGAGTCAATGTACTTGTGATATCAATAAGAACTTGAATAAAAACATGAAGACATGAGCAATGTGAGAATAGTAATATCATAAAGAAAATAACTTGGAACATAACTTCATTATTTTGATACAACATTTCATTTAGACATTCATGGACATATCACCAAGGTCCATCCCCAAGGTTTCATAAAAATTACCGAGGTTATTCACCAAGGTTTCATAAAACTTGTCATCTCTAGAGATTAATTCTTTACCCAATATATTTGAGCGCTATCAGGTCTCACCCTTAATATTGAATTACATTCATTTGATCCACATAGATCATAATCAAAAATTTCATAAATAACCCAAATAGAATCAAATAAATGGGTTTCATGTCAAAATCGTGATGATTAAAAAGAGCTTAAAAATAAGATCATTATGTCATTTATTACACATGGAAAGGGAGTGACAGTTATATATATGTCAATTATAGAATCAAATATATTATTTTTATATATTTATGAACACCCATAGATATGAAATAGGTCTGGGTATTCAAATAAATAAACAATAGAATTTCTTGAGATAAAGATATAGGAATTCTGAGATGAAATTTCTGCAGCATAACGGCTATATAACATGGTTTTAGAAAACATTTAAAAGAGAGGGGACAAGGGTCAGCCAATCATAAATAATTAATAGTGCAGTTTGGGTACTGAATAATATCATGGTATGGTTATTTTTATGACATACCACATTAAAAGGAAACATGAAAGAAAAGATAAAATGTGATTCCTTTTATGAAACATTCGTCAGCCTAACGACGACACATGAAAATTCAGAAAACAAATTGATTGGAGAAGAAAGGGTCTCTCGTCATTTAGAAATGAAAAGGACAGAAATTAGAACATATAATAACATACCCTCAACATAAATAGATGGAAACTAGAAGACACAACATAAAGGAATTTATGACTTAAAAGAGGAGGGTGAAAGAATCCCTTACGTTGAAGAGTAACATTGAAAGCATGAAGGTCGGGACCATGGGAGGCTTGAGGGAACCTTTGAAAGACTCCTTGAGAGGTAAAGAAACCATAATGGATTTGGGGAGGATTTGTGAAATAAATGAATGAGGGGAAGGCTTGGTATTTAGAGGAGAGGTGAGGGGACAAAGCATTAATTGCCAAGGGAATCTTCATCAGTGGTATTGGAAAAACCATGGGCTTGACCATGGTATTTCCCCATGGTATTGGCCCCTTGGGACACCAAATACCTTATCTAACAATTCAAAAGTTTTCCATAATTTTTTCATAATGATTTCATCCTTAATGATGTCATTAAACACCCGAAACACAAAAATTGTATTATCACTATTCACTGAAAATTCAACATACTCAGAAAAATCCCATAATTTCACCTTAACCAAATTTCAATTCTATTATTTCATAAATGAACTCTATTTTATGAAAATAATTTTCTAAATATTTTTAATTTAATTTTTAAATAAAAAACAATATTCACTGAAAATTCAGCTATTTCAGAAATATCCCAAAAACTCACGTTAACCAAATATCGATGCTCTGATTTCAAAAATTAACACCATTTTATGAAAATAATTTTATAAATATCTTTAATTTTATTTTTAAATAAAAAACACTATTCGCTCGGAAAAACTTATACTTAACCAATAATTTTTGAAATAGTTATTTACTTATTTTATTGAATCACATTACTTAATCAAGGTTCCTAAATTATATTAATACTCTCTTATGTGAAGTTACATAATCCACTTGGTCACATTACTAATCATAAGAATAAAATCACTATTCATAATTTATTATTCACCAAAAAATATGTTGATCTTATTAGACTCTAAATTTAATACTGAACACACCTTCAGAGGACCATTTTTTAAAATCATTACACATTATAAATTATTTAAGGTTTACATAAATATTTTAAAATATCCTTTTTCTATAATTCATCAATAATATGAATACTATATTTATCCATACATTTGAAAATTCAAAAACGTCACCATAAGAAGACATCAAAATTTTTATTTAAATCAAATTATTACACAAGGTAGTTACTGTCTCGTTACATAACCACATATAACACCAACATAGGACCTAAGAGTAAGGTGTGCTATGGTGATAGAATCTTGGGGAGGCTCGGTCAACATTTCTTGAGTAGTTATTTCTATAAGCTTCAACATCATGGGAAGGCAATTCCATTATACCTTCACTTGATGAAGTTTATCTTGGGTTTGGTCTAGATCAAAGCCCAAAGGTGCTACCTCCTTCTCGAGTTCCGTCAGATGGGATTCGATCGGCCCGAGACTACTGTATGGGTCCATCGAATCTTCTTTCTATATTAATTAATCAATATCACTTGTATTTATAGAAAATAATCACAACATTTAGTTTCCAATAGTCAAATTGACCAACGGTCATATAACAGTCGAAACCCAATGGTCTTATTTTAATTATACTCATTTTATTAAATGAAATAGTTTTGTTTAGTATAAAATAAAATAATACACAAACTTAGGAAACATAATTTATTCAAAATTTTGGGTAGTTACAGTCAACCACTAACACTTTTCGAGCCATGGAATCTAACTCATCATGTCATCCAATATCCTTAGAGGGAATTTTCCAAAGATGAAAGGTGATCCAAATTAGCCAAACATAATTTTCATTAGGTGTTCCTCCAATATTGGAGGATGATATGGATCTAAATAAGGGGCACATGAATAATGGAGATAAATAGATGGAATGTTCTAGTGGTCTCTATATCTCCTTGAATTATTCCATCATGTGTTAGAGAACATTGGGGATGGGGTATTGTTCGGAAAAAAATTCAAATTCAACTTCTAGGATGTCCTTCTGGAATTTCGAGTGAGGGTCGGTAATTTGAATGATATAGTCAGTGACCAAAACCAAAGAAAAGGGATTCATAGGTGAGAACCTATTATGCCTCACAATTTTGAGTCATGCAATGGGATGATAAATAATAAATTTAAAATCATGTGTTAAAGACATTGGGAATTTAGTTTAGCATCATATAGTGATGATAATGTCTCGAACAATTTAAACTCTTGTGATTGTGATATAGTATGAGGGGCTTACACACTAATCCACCAATAATTTCTTCTTCATGTCATGCCAAAATGGAACCTTAGGTCCATTTCATGGGGTAGGGATATCTGTGTGAAATAATGTGTGAACTTACATGAATGGGGGGCTAGAAGGACCCATAACAAGCAATATCCTAGAGACACATCATATGGACACAATTTAAGGTCATATTACTTACGCCAAGGGAAATCAATTTAGGGTCATAATTCTTGGACCATGGATGGTAGTTTAAGGTTATAGATCTAGGACCAACTTCAAAAGTTTTTATGTCATAATTATTTGGAAATTAATGGAAAAAAGGGGATGAAGTGTTGATGACATTGTGGATGAGAAAAATATGGGAAATTTGGGCATCACTACATATCTCATGTGGATGGGAATCAAGACACACGTAGTTATGAAACATGGAATGGTATAAGACCGAAACCATAGATGGGAGAGATTCCTTTCTGGTAATATAATCCCAACATCCCATAATTGTTAATGGGAATCCCATGCTTATGGAATAAGGTAAGGATATATTTTAACAACATGAGTTGAGGGTTTTTATATTTGTTCATATCATATTATATAAGGCATCCTGATTCCAAATGGGGTGTGATTTTCAATCTTCCCATAAATGTTTTATGAGGAATCCTAGTTTAATATATGGTAAGATCATCTCTCATTAAAAAGAATACATATTTTAAACAACTTTAGACCCAACTTTAACATCATGCATTGAGGACTTTGGAATTTTTACTTCAAAGTTATTAAAATCAGAATATATGAAATATAAATAAATTAATTTCATAATGCTTATACCTAGGTTGAGAGTTCCCTCAAATGGATGTATAGTATGGTGGAGTGTCCAACATTGCATGAATGGATGGAAAAGAAGGATCACTGCTATACATCATATTCATGGGTATTACTTCATCTTTTCCTTACACCATGGAGTAAAGGGTCACCTAGGAAGAGTTTCAAGTTAGTGTCTAAAAGGTCAAGAGGGTGTTGGGGAGAATTCCTGTAGAGACCTGAATCCTAACGTACATTGACATTACATTACTTTTTCAGAATAATTAGTACATAACAAAAACACACACACAAGGACCGTAATATTTTAGTGTCTTTGGAAACTCAGAATATAATCTTCTAAACGTGGTGAAAGATCTTCAACATATCCCATAAAGATCTTCTTTTTTTTAACCTAAATCCTTTCTTTATGTCCTGGGGAAAAGAAAACATAAAAGGGTGAGCTCAAATTCTCTTTAAGGGTAAACAAAATAAATTTCAATCACATCATATTCATAAGAACATATCTTTTGGAAATCATAACCTGCAAAAGAGATCATAATTTCATAACATGGGATAAATCATAGTAGTGAAATGTAATCCCAATAATCATAACTTAAAACATGAAACTTTTTGTCATACACACATAATCATAGAAAATCATATATTATTAGTCAAGACTCATTTCCAAGACTATCTTAGTGGACAAATTCCATTTCGGAACCGAGTTCACTCCTCGTTTCAGTCTTGTTTCACTGAACCGGTATAACCTACCGTTCCAGCCGTGTCTATCTCATGAGATATAAAATCTTTACCCAATTCATTGGAGGGAGATATAGGTCCCACCCATATCTTAATGATACCATTCTTATGTGTGCCACAAAATCATAAATCATACATCATTGCATAACCCATGTAATAAAAATGGGAATCTTAAACATCATGACATCATAAAACAATTCATATAAGATAGAGAATTCATAAAAATATTTCCATCACAACATAATCAAGTAAATGTAATAATAGGGATAGAAACAGAACCCTATATTATCTTAGATGGAAAATAATTTTGATAAAACACTTGAACTCCATTCTTGAGGAAAATACCGTTTTTACTTCAAAAACAATTTTCCATTCTTAACATGTCATACAATTTTAAACTAAAAGAAGTTGATTAAAAATAAACTTGATAACTTGTAAAGGAAGCTTCTTGGAAATAATGTTTTAAAAATCCATTCATGTCGTATAAGTTAAAAAATAACATTCTTCTCGTACTTTTGTCGGAAAAGTCAAAAAGTACCTCGTACGAAAAATGACAAAAGATTCCTTTCATATATTTTACTAAAAACTCACCGAAGGGTAAAATTGAATTTAAAAAATTGTATGTGGATGGAAATAATATTACATATTGAGGAAACATGGATGTGGATGATAAAATACACCCCAGTAAATACCAAAGTATAAACAATCTCGGATAAAAATGAGATTGTGATATTTCCCTTACCTTAGGTCCGATTTGCTTTGTAAGTGTCCAAACCTCCTGTATAATGATTTAAATAATGTCATTTACTTATTCCAGAATCATACTCATTTTTATGATATCATATATGGTTCACTTATGACTTTATATTACCTGTTCTTTTGTAAATTCCATGTTAAAGAGCGTTTTGGGTAAAATTGTTTTATTTGTCGTCCGTGTTTTGAATTGTAATTATTCATATGATTACTTAGATCATGATTACTTAATTACAGAATATAAAACATGATTTATATATAATATATATTCAGAATATAAATATATATAATAAATCAGTAAATGGAAAGAAATACACCGTTCATGGAGACGGTAGGCCGTACGTACGCATGAACGCTGTTTTCGTTTCCTTATTGAGTTGAATGTAATTAAGTGGATGACATACATATATATACACATAAATCCAGTAACATAATTATTTCATATATTTCATGATTACTTATTATATATACTTTATAATCATTCATTAATGGTTAATGTGGAAAATGAATCTCATCGCGTCGTGGAGACGGTAGTCCGTAAGTACGCATGAGCGATGATATCATTCTCATGATCATGGGACTGTATTGGAGTGTATGTATACTATTTCAGAATCAATATCACTTTAAAATAATCATATATAGTTATTATTTACACCATTATACCCATCCAAGTAAGGTGGTGGTGGAAAATAGATTTCACCATGGCGTGGAGACGGTATTCCGTACGTACGTACGTGCGGTGATTTCATTTTCCGTAGGATGGATAGATGGTGAAATAGGGTTGTTTCATACTTATAATAACATATCAGTATAGTATTGATACTGATGTTATTACTTCATAATGAAACAACCTAAGAAGAAGAAGTGGAAGAAGAAATAAAGGTGAAAGAATCGGTAACGGAAATTACCTCTTCTTTGAAGCACCTCTTTGAGATCTCCTTTTAAGGCACTAAAATTAGTCTTTGAGGAAGACCAGAACCTCTAGGATGTTTCTAGGGAAGTGTAGAAGATAATTTATCAGGGTCTGGCCGAGCTTGAAGGCTCAAAGTTGTGTGAGGAAGAGAGGGAGGAGGTGCCCTTTTATAAGGGAGGAGAGGGGCACCGTAGGAAAATCTCAAAATATTATTTTATATTAAGGTCAAATTCGGTTTATAATGGTTCCAAAGGGTCTTATTTCGAAGATAAAGTAGGGATAGGTCGAAATCCTCTCATGAAATAGTATTTAGACAAGTTTCGGTTATTATTTTAACCTTATCAATTAGATTTAACTCTAAGTTAAATAATTTAACTTTTACCGTTTCTTTTTATTTTCTTACACTATATGGTTAATAAACTTACCATAACAACCCAATCGAACCCCAGGTTTTTTATTATTAATTTATATATCCTTATCTAAGTCATTTGACCAATCCTTAGATTTTTAGGAATAAAATAACAATTAATAATATAATATTTGTTTTAAAAACTATTTTATGTCATTTTTGACACTATTTAGTAATTGATTTTTTGTGAAAATCATACCAGAATGATTAGTTCGAACCAAGTTATTTAAATCAATAATAACATGTCATATTAACATATAAAATTATTTTAATTCATAAAAAGTATCAAATTATATTTATTTGGGTATTTATAACATCAATTATGTCAGTATTTCATTAATAAGATAATTACTGCATCATCGTTGTGTCATACATATATTAAATTATTTAATGTCTAAACATTACAAATAAAATACCATCATGTAGTAAATCTTTTTATCTTTATAATGAATATTTATAGTCGAATTTATCTTATTTATAACCCCATATTAAAAATGATTTACTTATTAAACTTTGATTTTAACTATTTTAACCCTTCTTTAAATAAATTAATAATAAATGTCCTAATCTAATCAAAGTGGGCCTAAATGGTCATATATTATTCCTAAGTTTGTTTTTGGTCGAATTACACTTGTCCAATAGAATTAGGATATGTGTTAGGGTAATAATAATATCATTTTTACCCTTAATTACCCTATTTACTTTTAACCGTGGTAAAAAAAAGTAAAAAGTTGCTATTTACCAAAAAATTATTTTCATCTCATTGAACCACATTTTACTTACTAACATCAACCGTGTCTCTCAGATTTTCGAAATTCCATTCACAGAAGCGGTAAAATTAAGTTTTATGAAAAATTCATTTTTTTTAACTACCACTTAGTGGTTTCACTATTCATCAAAAAATGAAAGTTTCTAGAAAAATACCAAAAATTAGGCCTAAGCTATATTTGATATTATGAACTCAAAAATGATGTCTATTTTACCAAATTAAAAACATATCAGTTGCATTAATTAATTTAAAAAATTAATTCCCGTCGTCAAAACAAATAGCGTGTTCTTAAGAGATAATAACTATCAACAGATTGACACTTGTTTATGTCTGGTTTAAATGTGACATTATATTCAATGACCAACATTGTATTAAATTTTAGAAATATATTCTAAATATACTTTAAAACCACTCAAATTAATAATTTATCACTACTAATTATTTCGATTGAAAAAGTTGTTTTTAATTAAAATATAGCATGTTTTTACTATTCATCAAAATATGAAAGTTACCAGAATGATATGAAAATTTATCCAAAGTAAATATTTATTTCATGATTCCAAAGAAGAATTTTATTTTGTCAAATTGAACTTATAAACATGTAAAAAACTAGATTTAAAGTGGGTGCGCCATCAAAAGGCGGCAAAACTGCATTTTTTTAAAAATACTTATTTTACGCAAAAAGTTTATTTTGTTCTTATACCAGGTTCTAGAAATGTATAATATGTATAATAATGTTATAAAATTCAAAATTTAGTTAACACTAATCATAACGTCTAGTTCATAACAATATTATAATAATATATCGTTGTTTTGTAAAACCCAGTATTGCGTACAACACACGCTATTGAGGAAGGTCGCGATTGCGTGTAATGCAAGCCAAGTCAGGGTTGCGTGTAGTGAACAACTCCTTTGTTGTTGCATATAACAAAATCCAACCATATTTTATTTATAAATTGAATATATATATATATATATATATACTCAATGTTGTGTAGAATAACTATTATCAAAATTGTGTGTAACACGATCCAAGAATAGTGTTGTGTATACTGCAAGCGAATATGGTGTTGCGTATAGCGCAAGGTAATCATGGTGTAGCACAAGACATTAATGAAATTAAAAGAATATTTTTCATAAAATATCGGGGTGTTACATTCTACCCCCCTTAAAATGAATTTCGCCCTCGAAATTCGTTGGGGTTATAAATGGTTTACTACTAGAAAGTTTGTTTAATAGAAACCCACATCGTAAAAAGGAATACCAAAACATGGCTTTTAAAAACTAAAGTATGAAATGTAACGGTTACCCAAATTAACTCATCACGGGGTTTCCACGTAGGGGAACATAGGTGAAAATATGGATATGGAAGAAAAATCTAACCATCAAGTTCTGATGGAGAGTGGTAGAGAACATGGCTATGAAAAAGCCAGCAATCACAAAGCTATTGATTTTTGATGATCTAAGGTACCATCTGATTAATCGGATATAAGGGAACTAGGACAACATTTTTGGTTTTCAAGATCATTTCCCTAAAGTTGATGAATTAAAATAAATACTTGCATGATTTTGGTACAATCTCACTGTTGTTCGTGAATTGAACAATTTCCACTTCATCCCTTAAAGAAATGAAGTTGAATTTGTTATTCGTGATGTGTTACCAGATCATGTGATAGAATGATGGGTCATTCCATCTCTTTCAAACAAAAGGTTAGCAGAAGTTATAAGTCCGTCTTATGGTTAGATTAATCGTATATGGTTCCAAAAATGAACTTATACTTCATATATCATACCGCTTAATAAAATAAAACTACTTTATACTAACCTGGGACTTCCTGTAGGCCAGTGGTAGGCGATAAAGGCCAGTCGCACTTCGGTTGTGGGTTCGATTCCCACAGCCTTGTCCGACGTGATGGGATGTCGCCCATCCTGCAGGTTGTCCTTTTTCTAAAACTACATTACTATAAAATCCCATCAGTAATATCAAAAAGAGTTCTATCCTTAAACAATACTTAGCATATGTCCAACATAATCCATTCCAATATTTAGGCTTATCTAAAATACTTTGGACCTAACTCATAGTATAAAAAAACGATTACTTGAAATGTCATCAACCAAGCATGTGAATACCATCATTTATTCCCCATATATATATATATTGTTGGTCACATTCCAATCATTTGAATACCTTAATCATGTATTCTCTTGAAAAAAATGAATACCCATTGAACCATAGTGAAAACATGAATGCAGTTAAGAGTTAACACTTTCCACTTACCAAAATACTCAAAATTCTATATACTCAAACCATGATATCACTTAGTCATTATATCAATCATGAGATCATGAATACTGTCAAATATTTCATTTTCTTGTTTTCTCTTCATTATGCGCATATCATCTTTTTTCCAAAAATATCTCAATCACTTTCCATGGTTACAGGTACCATAAAATTATTGAAAAACACAGTAGACCAATACATAAATATTCCAATATTCCACGATACTATATACAACATTATTTTGTAATCCCATTACATATACACTTAATCATTCCACCACATTGTTATCATATTCAACATCGCCAATGGTGATCGCATGTGACTTACCTTTGTCCTTTTCTTTATGTGGTTGCTCATGTCGATCATCACTAACCCTTGTATTAGGGAATTTATTAGCATAATGCCCCATTTCCTTGAACATGAAGCATTGAAGTGTAGTAGTTCATTATGTGTATCCCTTTCTTTGTTTGCATCATTAGGAATCTTCTTCCCATCATTGCGGCATTCAAATGCCCGATGACCTTCCTTTCCACATTTGAAACATTTACTTGTTCCTTCAAGACAATCTCCACCATGCTTCTTTCCACACATTGAACATAAGGAAACATTCATCTTCTTTTCAACATTATTCTGAGATTTCTCCTTGAACTCCATCTTTCGTTTCTTGTCAAAACTATGAGATGGATAAGTAAAACCAAATTCCATTTCTACCTTGATAGCACAACATAGAATTTCTTCATAGCTACTGAAGTCTCTTATAGCTAATGCCCTTCGAAGATTTGGTTTTAAGCCACTGTAGAATCGATCAACTTTAATTTCAGGTTGGATGATAAATCCAGATGCATACCTTGCAAGCCTTATAAAATTCGCTTCGTATATACCAACAAATTCATCATCCTTTTTCTTTAGTTCAAGAAACTCATTCTCCATCTTTGTTCGAAGAATTAGAGGGATGTACTTATTGAAAAATAAGTTCTTGAACTCATCCCATTCCATGGACTCAATTTCATCTCTTTGCCTCGTATTCTAGATAAGATTCCACCATTGATCAGCTTCACCTTCCAAAAGATATACAGCTAAGATGACTTTATCATGTTCAGAACATTGAAGAACTGAAAATATCTTTTCAGTAGTACTGATCCATTTTTCAGCAACAAGTGGATCAGAAGACCCACTGAAAGAATGTGGAAGTTGCCTCATGAAGGACTCAATAGAATATTCATCCCTTCTCTGCTCATTTGGAAGTCCAGAATGATTCATATCTTGTGTAAGTATAGCAATAAGATTTTGCACTCCATCTCCCATAACATTTGTTTGTTCAGGAGGACAATCATTGCATTGTCCATTTCATTGATCAACACGGTTCCTTCGGGTTCCATCCATCATCTAAAACCCAAAAATAATAGTGTGAGAGGCAAAAATCATGCTTGGGAAAACATCATTATAAAGGGTGAGTACATTCAATGTCTAACATCATAGGTTTAATTCTATGATCGTTATTGTAATTCTAGGACTATAACCTATACGTATACCTAACCATAGGGACATCCCTAGACATACCTTAGAAATATCTCTAGGGATATCACTAAAGTTCTCGCATCCTAGTTTCCAAAGGTTGACTAAACCTTTCCTCTGATACCAAATGTAGAGACCCGAATCCTGACGTACATTTACATTACATTACTTTTGCGGAATACTTAGTACATAACAAAAACACACACATAAGTACCGTAATAGTTTACTGTCTTTGGAAACTCGGAATATATTCTTCTAATCGTGGTGAAAGATCTTCAACATCTCCCATAAAGATATTCTTTTTTTTAAAACCTAAATCCTTTCTTTATGTCCTGGGGAAAATAAAACATAAAAGGGTGAGATCAAATGATCAGTAAGGGTAAACAAAAGAAATATCAATCACGTCATATTCATAAGAACATATCTTTTGGAAATCTTAACCTGCAAAAAATATCATAATTTCATAACATGGGATAAATCATAGTAGTGAAATGTAATCCCAATAATCATAACATAAAACATGAAACATTTTGGAATACACACATAATCATAGATAATCATATCTTATTAGTCAAGACTCATTGCCAAGACTATCTTAGTGGACAAAGTCCATTTCTGAACCGAGTTCACTCCTCATTTCAGTCCTGTTTCACTGAACTGGTATAACCTACCGTTCCAGCCATGTCTATCACATGAGATATAAAATCTTTACCCAATGCATCGGAGGGAGATATAGGTCCCACCCATCACATAATGATACCATTTTTATGTGTGCCACAAAATTATAAATCATACATCATTGCATAACCCATGTAATAAAAATGGGAATCTTAAACATCATGACATCATAAAACAATTCATATAAGATAAAGGAATTCATAATAATATTTCCATCACAACATAATCAAGTAAATGTAATAATAGGGATAGAAACAGAACCCTATATTATCTTAGATGGAAAATAATTTTGATAGAACACTTGAACTCCATTCTTGAGGAAAATACCCTTTTTTACTTCAAAAACAATTTCATTTCTTAACATGTCATAAAATTTTAAACTAAAAGAAGTTGATTAAAAATAAACTTTAAAACATGTAAAGTAAGCTTCTTGGAAATAATTTTTTAAAAATCCATTCATTCCGTATAAGTTAAAAAATAACATTCTTCTTGTACTTTTGTCGGAAAAGTCAAAAAGTACCTCGTACGAAAAATGACAAAAGATTCCTTTCATATCATTCACTAAAAACTCACCGAAGGGTAAAATTGGATTTAAAAAATTTTAGGTGGATGGAAATAATATTAAATATTGAGGAAGCATGGATGTGGATGATAAAATACACCCCAGTAAATACCAATGTATAAACAATCTCGGATAAAAATGAGATTGTGATATTTCCCTTACCTTAGGTCCGATTTGCTTCATAAGTGTCCAAATCTCCTGTATAATGATTTAAATAATGTCATTGACTTATTCCCGAATCATAATCATTGTTATGATATCATATATGGTTCACTTATGACTTTATATTACCTGTTCTTTTGTAAATTCCATGTTAAAGATCGTTTTGTGTAAAATTGTTTCATTTGTCGTCCGTGTTTTGACTTGTAATTATTTATATGATTACTTAGATCATGATTACATAATTCCAGAATATAAAACATTATTTATATATAATATATATTCCTAATAAACATATATATAATAAATCAGTAAATGGAATTAAATGCACCGTTCATGGAGACGGTAGGCCGTACGTACGCATGAACGCTGTTTTCATTTCCTTATTAAGTTGAATGGAGTTAAGTAGATTACATACATATATATACACATAAATCCAGTATCATTATTATTTCATATATTTCATGATTACTTATTATATATACTTTATAATCATTCATTAATGGTTAAAGTGGAGAATAAATCTCATCGCGTCGTGGAGAAGGTAGTCCGTACGTACGCACGAGCGATGATATCGTTCTCATGATCGTGGGACTGTATTGGAGTGTATTTATACTATTTAAGAATAAATATCACTTTAAAATAATCATATATAGTTATTATTTACACCATTATACCCATCCAAGTAAGGTAGTGGTGGAAAATAGATTTCACCACGACGTGGAGACGGTATTCCGTACGTACGCACGCACGGTGATTTCGTTTTCCATAGGATGGATAGATGGTGAAATAGGGTTGTTTCATACATATAATAACATATCAGTATATTATTTATACTGATGTTATTACTTCATAATGAAACAACATAAGAAGAAGAAGTGGAAGAAGAAATAAAGGTGAAAGAATCGGTAACAGAAATTACCTCTTCTTTGAAGCGCCTCTTTGAGATCTCCTTTTAGGGCACTAAAATTGGTATTTGAGGAAGACCAGAACCTCTAGGATGTTTATAGGGAAGTTTAGAAGAGAATTTTGCAGGGTATGGCCGAGATTGAAGGCTCATAGTTGTGTGAGGAAGAGAGGGAGGAGGTTCCCTTTTATAAGGGAGGAGAGGGGCACCTTTGGAAAATCTCAAAATATTATTTTATATTAAGGTAAAATTCGGTTTATAATGGTTACAAAGGGTATTATTTCGAAAATAAAGTGGGTATGGGTCTAAATCCTCTCATCCAATAGGATTTAGAGATGTTTAGGTTATTATTTTAACCTTATCAATTATATTTAACTCTAAGTTAAATAATTTAACTTTTACCATGTCTTTAGGTATTCTTACACTATATGGTTAATAAACTTACCATAACAAGCCAAAAGAACCCCAAGTTGTTTACTATTAATATATATATCCTTATATAAGTCATTTGGCCGAACCTTAGATTTTTAGCAATAAAATAACAATTAATAATATAATATTTGTTTTAAAAACCATTTTATGTCAATTTTGACACTATTTTGTAATTGATTTTTGTGAAAATCATAACAGAATTATTATTTCAAAAAAAGTTACTTAAATCAATACTAACATGTCATATTAACCTATAAAATAAGTTTAATTCGGAAAAAGTCTCAAATTACATTTATTTGGGTATTTATAACATCAATTATGTCAATATTTCATTAATAAGATAATTACTGCATCATCGTTGTGTCATAAATAAATTAAATTATTTAATGTATAAAAATTACAAATAAAATACCATTATGTAGAAAATCTTTATATATTTCTAATGAATATTTATAGTCGAATTTATCTTATTTATAACCCCATATTAAAAATGATTTTCTTATTAAACTTTGATTTTTACTATTTTAACCCTTCTTTAAATAAATTAATAATAAATGTACTAATCTAATCCAAGTGGGCCTAAATGGTCATATTTTATTTCTATGTTTGTTTTTGGTCGAATTACACTTTTCCAATAGAATTAGGACATGTGTTAGGGTAATAATAATATCATTTTTAACCTTAATTACCCTATTTACTTTTAACCGTGGTAAAAAAAGTAAAAAGTTACTATTTACCAAAAAATTATTTTCATCTCATTGAACCAAATTTTACATACTGACATCATCCGTGTCTCTCGGATTTTCTAAATTCCATTCACAGAAGCGGTAAAATTATGTTTTATGAAAAATTCATTTTTTTTAACTACCACTTAGTGGTTTCTCTATTCATCAAAAAATGAAAGTTTCCAGAAAAATACCAAAAATTAGGCCTAAACTATATTTGATATTATGAACTCAAAAATGATGTCTATTTTACCAAATTCAAAACATATCTGTTGCATTAATTATTTTAAAAAATTAATTCTCGTCGTCAAAACAAATAGCGTGTTCTTAAGAGATAATAACTATCAAAAGATTGACACTTGTTTATGTCTGGTTTAAATGTGAAATTATATTCAATGACCAACATTGTATTAAACTGTAAAAATATATTATAAATATACTTTAAAACCAATAAAATTAATAATTTATCACTGTTAATTATTTCGATTGAAAAAGATGTTTTTAATTAAAATATAGCATGTTTTTACTATTCATCAAAATATGAAAGTTACCAGAATGATATGAAAATTTATCCAAAGTAAAAAAAAATTCATGATTCCAAAGAAGAATTTTATTTTGTCAAATTGAACTTATAAACATGTAAAAAACTAGATTTAAAGTGGGTGCGCCATCAAAAGGCGGCAAAACTGCATTTTTTGAAAAATACTTATTTTACCCGAAAAATTTATTTTGTTCTTATACCATGTTCTAGAAATGTATAAGATCAATAATAATGTTATAAAATTCAAAATTTATTTAACACTATTCATAAACGCTAGTTCATAACAATATTATAATAATATATCGTTGTTTAGTAAAACCCAGTATTGCGTACAACACACGCTATTGAGGAAGGTCGCGATTGCGTGTAATGCAAGCCAAGTCAGGGTTGTGTGTAGTGCACAACTCCTTTGTTGTTCCGTATAACAGAATCCAACCATATTTTATTTATACATTGAATATATATATATATATACTCAATGTTGCGTAGAATAACTATTATCAAAATTGTGTGTAACACGATCCAAGAATAGTGTTGCGTATACTGAAAGCTAATACGGTGTTGCATATAGCGTAAGGTAATCTTGGTGTAGCACAAGACATTAATGAAATTAAAAGAATATTTTTCATAAAATCTCGGGGTGTTACAATTCCTATCCAAATATTCTTATTTTGGCCAAACATTTTATTTATAATGTTATAGATTGTCTTTTTAAAACCTCAATATTTCCATTTCATTATGCATGGTAGTTAGATGTATGTTTGGATCGGATGTTGTAAATGTCATATAGTTTCTTCAGCTCAATAACCTAAAATTTACATCCATTATTAGTGATAATAAGATGATGAACTCTAAACTAATAAATGATATGAAATCTCATGAATTTGATAATGGATTGGTCCTTGAACTATTTGAGGGAAATCAGTTTTTCCCTATTGGATAAGAATTATGCCGGGATCAGAATAATCCTACATTAATGTGATGTCACTAGAAGATGTGGCCCTACAATTTCAAGTACCCATACTAAAAAAGTCCTAGAATACATGGTGGTGTAGATAATCTATTATGTTCTATGAAAAAATGTTATCATGAATATGAAATGCAAGACATATATTAAAAGAATCATTACAATCATTGATCATAGTGGGATAAAAGTATCTCAGACTCATAATTTGGTGGGAGAGATTCAATCCTACCAGAGGGGTTGCACATGACCCAGTGTGGACTTCCTGTATATCCTATAGAATCTAAAATCCTTAGATGTAATGAATTAGAAATAAATAAGACCCATTTCAATAGAGAGTCTTCTCAATGGTAGGACCACATTGGAGGGTGAACTGTGCTACACAATAGTAGATTCTATCATGCTCATCTTGGTCCGGAGGTAGAAAGAGAGGATGTACAAACTCAATAAAAGGAGATTCCCAATCATGTGTTTCCTCTTCTTTGGGGGGAAAATAAGGGTCCTGTAACAGAACAACCATTCCCAAGTAGGATTACTTATTTTTTTGCATCACCATATGAAATTGTGGGAGCAAGGAATTTCTTATGCACCACATGAATGAACAAGTCATCATTGATATACTATACAATAGATTCATCTAAACTAGACAATTTTATGGCTCAACCTTTCTACGACGGTGGTACTTGAGTCACCTCTTTCATATAATGGAATCGGGCCGTCATTTGATGGGTGAATTCTAATAGGGCAACACGGTCTTACTTTTTTATGATGTAGAAACCATTAATATATTTGATGAACAGGTAGGAGTACCCCATCATAATAAAGAAGTGGAAAAAAATCATGAGGTCTAGTTTGACACAAGTAATGATAAAATGATACACTTCTTAATTATTCTTGCTTCCTTATAATAACAAGAAATAATATGACAGGATGAATTTCACTGGGGGGAAAAAGTCGATCCCCATGCCTAATCTGTTGATCTTGAGATCACTGAGCTTTCTACCAGTCGAGATCTAAAAGGAACTATCAAGGTGAATCTTAAATCATGGAATAACATGATTTACATATATTATATCCTCATTCGTGAAGTCAAAATCCTGGAGAAGTTCCTATAGGGATGGATGGGCAGCCAAAACGTTTGCTAATGCCTGAACCTTGATAGATTTCTAAAGAGTGAACTTATTATCAAACTGCTAGTTGATAATTTCCCAATATACAAATAGTCCCATCAGCATATTTTCATTCAGGATATACATCAATGGGTCCACATGAAACACCATTTGTGTCTCATGTTGTTGTAGGCAATCTTTTAGCTTCATAACTGAAAAAACCAGCATGTGGAAACTCTTCACTTAAGAGAAGTATCTGATCTCCATGTAGAGGAGTCTGTGGGAGTGATTGTATAAACTATTTTCACTTCCATCAGTATTCAACAAGGTGAGAAGTTCATCAAAGGAACATTATGGGGTGGTGACATAGTATAAGACATGATTTCCTGAGATGGCTGGCAACAGAAATGGACGCTAGAGTAGATACTTCTTTATTTTCTAAAATGTGGTCTTTCATTATGCATGATACCTTTATTCATGGTGACATATAAAAGATTATTATTTTTAGACAAATTTTTAATAAATCAGTGTTTGCATGCTATGTCGCCTTAGAGGCCTCACAACACCTTGAGGTTTCATGGGTGTGGAATCTAGATGATGCAAATGATCTTCTTTGTGTCCATATCAATTCCTATTTACCTTATTATGTAGCTAAAAAAATCCTAAAGGTAACCCCAAATTCTCTCTTAAAGGGGTTCATATTCAAATTCCAATAATTAAGGAAGCCAAAAACATTCTCAAGGAATCTGATATGGTCCTGAAACTCAAGATATTTGACAACCAAGTCATCCACATAGCATTCCACCAACATCCTAATAATCTGTTTGATGATGTGGTGCATAGCCCATTGATACATGGATTATTCATTCTTTATGAAGAAGAGTGTTAAATAATAGAAAAGTGCCCCTTTCAGTTCCCTGAAAGTGGTAGAATCCTCATCCTCAAGGGCTATCTAGATCTAGTTGTACCTGGAGTACCCATTTATGAAGGACAGGGCCTAGAACCCCAATGTAGCATAAATCAAAAACTCTATCACCCAAAGGGGAAAATAATCCTTTGGAATATCATAGTTGAGGTCATCTAAGTCAATAAAAAATCTTATTTTCTGGTTCTTATTACTTTCTAGTATAATTATACCTATCCATCTAGGGAACTAGGCTTCCCTGATGAAGTAAGATTTGATAAGCTTATCATGTTCATCCTCATCCATAGTACCATGAGATGGGTTCACCTTTTTGGTAGGCTAATTGAACCCATGGTGGCTCACTGGGAGACCAAGATGGTGGATGGAGATCTTAGGGTCGGTTCCAAGTATCTCTTCATACTTACTAGTGAATAAATCATTATTCTTAATAAAGAAATACACATATTATTGCTGCTCCGCTGGAGATATGGCTGAATTAATCAATGTGAGCCTTAGATTTTCCCATATACCGAGGTTCACCTAGATCCACTCATCAATGATTGTGGATACACCCTATTAACATGAAAGGGGTGTCTTCCAAATCGTCTTCATCATATGACACATGATTATCATAATGCAGAGGTAACTCTTCCAGAATGGCTAACTCATGAGAAGCACTAGTTCTTTCTTGGGTGGACACAAAATCTCTAACTAGGGATTCCATCACTACCAAGACTATGGAAATAGAGGCTATCGATCCAATTCCATTAGTCCACCAACTACATGGTCTTTATTTATTTCAATGAAATTTTGGAGATTTGGGTTTTGTAGATTAAACCATGTTCTATAGAAAAATATGGAATTACATGGAATGGTTTCCATAGTGTGAACTTATCAGTACTTCACAATGGTAGGGATTCATACATAACCCAGGCCTATCCTGTGTAAGTGGGTGATGAAATATGTGGATGTTCCTTCTTTTTAGGGAAACTAGAACCCTTTCTCTTGGAGAAAACAAAGAAACATATCAGGTCTGGTGTTTTGGGATCAAAAGATGAATTGAGATAATGAAATCATCATAGATTTCTTCCCATGGCTTGGCTATGGTAGTTATTATATCATTAGTGTTATCAAAACCATATTCATGCACCTTTTTTCCTTCTCTCATTTAGTAGTCAGACTCCATATTGTGAGCTCCACTCGAGTTGATGGGATACAAATCACACTAGAGTACCCCTACTCGGCCGTTATGGGACTAATTGAGGTAAAAACTGTACATGGAGGAGACTTTTACATGTGGAATAAGCTAGGTCCTACATAGAACCCCATTATAGATTATATCATGTGATACTACCAAAAAAATTGTGCATTATAACAAGCGATCAAACTAGCTTTTCATCCAGAAATTTCCATAGAATTTTTCTCGCTCCTATCATAACCCTAGATTGTCGGGTCAAAGGGAATAAGATATTATTCAGTAGGTAACATCCTGTTGAGTATCGTATTTGGGATGATGTTGATTTTAAACTAGTTTTTACTTGGTAGCGATGAATTTATACACTATTAAACTACCCTGTAATGTTTATAGGGTGTATGTGCCACATCATGAGGGAACCTCCATATGACACAGAGAAAGAGATGATGTCTTGAAACTCCCCTTTCATATCCCTCTCTGTGTAGAAGGATTCTATGGTAGCAACCTATTCTTTGAACTGGAAAGGGATTTTCTAGCCGTATGTTAGGGACATATGCATTTATTTCAATAAGAGGACATCCTAGAGGATTTTCAACCTTGATGGTTTTCCTGTAATGTTCCTCAACTCATCATAATTTCAAAGTAAATGAATATTTTTAACCAAAGGGGGAGATATTTGGTGAAGGTAACAATATAATATAATGTATGAACCATTTGTATTTGGATTGTATGGGAAATATTATGTAGATTACTAGAAGACATGTTCTAAACCCCTAATGGTTGACTGCTAGTTGCTTGAGGCTAATATCTGTCTAGATGAATTCCATAATGATCCAATAGTGTCTTTTCCACTTGGTCAAGTAAAATTGTTGGGTGTGTGGGGGCAGTTGGGGGAGGATACAAAGATAGTGCCTTCTAATATTTGGGAAATAATACTACCTATTCATAGGGGAATGAATGTTGTGGTTTGTGGCATTAGTATGGGAATTCTAATAGTTCACATTTACCTGACTTTTCCTTCGACGAAATTAGTATGAGGAATATGGAAGGATTTCCTGGTATTCCATACCATTGGTCACCGTGAAGGGATCCACTAAATCAAATTCATTCAGAGGCATATTCCTTCTCTTTTTCATTGGGGTCTTCCAATGGTGGGTGGAACCTAGGTGAAACCCCTAACTCAAGGGGAATTAAAAAAACAAGGTTATGGGATGGATCTGGCATCGATAGGGGACACACACATCCATTGCGCTATAGATGCCTACACTTTTTATACATAGAAGGATACGATGCAGATATAGTAGTGGAGTGTAGAGGTGGAATGAAAATAATAGAAGTTTTTAGAATTCCTAAATGAGCATGGATGACACCATGAGCATGAGAAGCTACTTTTTGCGCCATGGAGTCATCATACTTTTGGGTCACATGACTGTAAGATTGTTGTCACTCATCTAAACCCTGCTTATCGATGGTAGGGTTGGAATATATATGAATCGCCTATTATGATATGTATCTCAACATTATAAAACCATGATGCACTTGGTCCCAGATCCAATCATTTAACTTGTATTGTAACACCACGATATTTTATGAGGAATATTTTGTTTTTATGTTATATGAATCACCAAAGAAATATTTCACTACACAAAACACTGTCTTGGCTTGTGTTACACGCAGGATCGACCTTCCTCGGTAGCTTTCGTTGTACGCAATACCGAGTTTCACTAAACAAAGATATGTTATTAAAATACTATATAAACTAGCCGTTATGAATATTAATACCCATTTTTTGAAATTTAATAAATTTTTTCATTCAAAATGGACTTCATTTTTGGATTAGGAATATCAAAATTATCCTAGGGTGAATTTTTGGTATTTTTCTGAAAACATTCAATTTTTGATGAATTGTGAAAACACTGGGTTACTATTTAAAAACAAAATTTTTATTTAAATAATTATTTATTTTATTTAAATTTATATTAGATAAAAATTGATACATAATACCTATATAAGATCAATGTAATTAATTGGAGTCATTTTATAATAATTTTAGATATATAAAAAGTTTATTGAACTTTTTTTACCCACCTCCTAGGAGAATTTGAAAATTTATATAAAACATAATTTTACCACTTTTATTAGTGGAATTTTAAAAATCTGAGAGACACGGTTAATATCATGGAGTAAAATTTGGTCCAATAAGATAAATTTTTTGTGAATAGTATCTTTTTACTTTTTTTACCACAGTTAAAAGTAAGTAGTGTAATTAAGGGTAAAAATGATATTATTATTACCCTAACACATGTTATAATTCTATTGGATAAGTTTATTTTGACCAAGACCATCATTAGGAATAAAATATTACCCTTTAGGTCCACTTGGATTAGATTAGGACACTTATTATTATTTTATTTAAAGAAGAGTTAAAAGAGTTAAAATCAAAGTTTAATAAAAAAACATTTTTAATATAGGGTTATATATAAGATAAATTCATCTATAAATATTCATTAGAAATATAAAAATATTTTATACATAATGGTATTTTATTTATATTTTTTAGACATTAAATAGTTTAATTTATTTATGACCCAATGACGATGAAATAATTAACTTAATAATGAAATATTAACATAATTGATGCTATAAATACCCAAATAAATGTAATTTGAGACTTTTTATAAATTAAACTAATTTTATAGGTTAATATGACATGTTAGTATTGATTTAATTAGATTTTTGTGAACTAATCATTCTGTTATGAGTTTCACAAAAATCAATTACCAAATAGTGTCATAATTGACAAAAACTAGTTTTTAAAAAAAATATTATATTATTAATTGTTATTTTATTCCTAAAAATCTATGGTCTGGACAAATGTCATTGATAAGGTTATATATATTAATAATTAACCACTTTTGGTTCGTTCGGCTTCTTATAGTAAGTTTATTAACCATATAGTGTATGAAAACAAGAAGACACGGTAAAAGTTAAATTATTTAACTTAGAGTTAAATATAAATGATAAGGTTAAAATAGTAACATAAACTTATCTAAAACCTATTGGTTTAGATTATTTAAATCCATACCCACCTTATCTTAGAAATAAATAAATTTTTAGCTATTAAAAACCGAATATGACTTTATTACAAAATAATATTTTTTGTTTTTCCTAAGGTTCCCCCTCCCTTATAAAAGGGCACTTCCTCCCTATCATCATTACACAATTTAGGGCCTTAAAGCTCTTCCAAAACCTGCCCATTTACCTTCTAAACATCCCTAGAAACATAATATAGGTTCTAGTATTCTTCAAATACAAACTTTAGTGCCCTTATAGGAGGTTTAGAAAAGGTGCGTCAAAGAAGAGGTAATATCCTTTACCAATTATTTCAAATTCATTTCTTCTTCTACTTCTTCTTTTTTTTCATAATAAAGTAATAAAATAAGTATCACTCATATACTGATATGTTATTATAAATATGAAACATCCCTATTTCACCTTCTATCTATCCTATGAAAAACAAAATCATCGTGCATGCGTACGTACAGAGTACTGTCTCCACGATGTGGTGTAATATATTTTTCCAACACCACCATACATGGATGGGTATAATTGTGTAAAGAATAACTATATAAAGTTATTATTACATGATACTAATTCTGATATATTCTATTATTCACTTTAATACAATTCCACAAACATGGGAATGATATCATCGCTCGTGCGTACGTACGACCTACCGTCTCCATGATGTGATGTGACTCGTTCTACATGATCTTCATTGAATAATGATTATATAAATGAATTGAATGAATAAATATGATATATATTATACTAATACCATTTTTTAAATGATTATCTATATCCCAAAAATAATAATAAGAATTTATTTGACAAAACATGCATAATAACATAAAGCAATGAACACCCGAACAACAAGTTGAAATGAAATATTACTAATAAAAAGATAAGAATATGACCATATATGATATCATAACAATGAATATGATTCTGTAAAAAGTCAATGACATTATGTATATCATTATACAAGAGGTTCAGATACGTACGAATCATATCGGACCTAATGTAAGGGAAAATCACACAATCTCATTTTTATCCGAGATTGTTTATACATCAGAATTTACTGGGGATTATTTATCATCCACATCCATGTTTCCATAATATTTATTATTATTTCTATCCTCATACAATTTTTTAAATCAAATTTTACTCATTGGTGAGTTTTTAGTAAATTATATGAAAGGAATCCTTTGTCGTTTTTAGTAAGAAGTACTTATTGATTTTCCGGCCAAAGTACAAGAAAAAGGTTTTTTTAACTTACACGACATGAATGGATTTTTATGATTCATAGAAAATTATTTCCATGAAGATTCCTTTACAAATTTTCATGTTTATTTTTAATCAACTTATTTTAGTTTAAATTAGTATGGAATTTTTAGAAAGGAAAAATTTTTTCGAAGTAGAAAGGATATTTTCATCAATAATGGAGTTCAAGCGTTTTATCAAAATTATTTTCCATCTAAAATAATATAGTGTTCTGTTTCAATCCCTATTTTTACATTGATTTGATTATGTTATGATGTAATTATTTTTATGATGTCACTTTATGGATTATGTTATGATGGCATGATGTTTAAGAATCCAATTTTTATTACATAGGTTATGCTATGATGTATGATTTATGATCTTTTGGCACACATAAGAATGGTATAATTATGAGATGGGTGGGACCTATATATCCCACCAATGATTTGGGTAAATATTTATATCTCTTGAGATATACATGGCTGGAACGGCAGGTTATTCCAGTTCAGTGACACAGGACAGAAACGAGGAGTGAACTCGGTTCAGAAATGGACTTTGTTCACTAGGATAGTCTTGGAAATGAATCTTGACAACTAAGAAATTATTCTCTACAATTATGTGTGTATGACACAATTTTTCATGTTTTATGTTATGATTATTGGGATTACATTTCACTAATGTGATTTATCATATGTTATGATATTATGATCTCTTTTGAAGGTTATGATTTTCAAAATGTTATGTTCTTATGAATATGATATGATTTATATTTTCTTTGTTTACCCTTAATGAGAATTTGAGATCACCATTTTATATGTTTTCTTTTCCCTAAGTCAAGAAGAAGGGTATTAAGTAGGTTATGGAAAAAGGGACTCTAAATATGATAAAATAAATGGGAGGAAATGTATATTCTTTATGAACCAATTGATTATGTTTCCCAGTTTCTAAAGACACTATACCTATACGGTCCTTTCATGGTTTTGTTATATGTTTTAATAAGTATGCTTCAATTATGGAGTAATAACAATTTCTGTAAAGTATGGGTCATTATAGTTGGTATCAGAGGAAAGGTGTAGTCAACCATTGGAAACTAGGATGTGAAATACTTAGTAAGAACCCTAAGGATATGTCTAATCCTAGGACAAAATCTTAGTGTTTTAGAAATGGCTATGAATAATCTGTGATAAGACCTTAAGTGTGAAATTATATTCTTGATTATGTGGTTTTCCTATAATGATTAGTGTTTCTCGCACAATGATTATTGGTTTTTATGAAAGTCTTGAACCAGAAGGATCCATGTTAATGCTGAATGCAATGGGAAATGCAATGATTGTCCCCCTGAGCAACCAAACGTTATGGGAGATGGAATGAAAAATCTTGCAGCCATGCTCACAAAACTTTCTCAAGATATGAACCATGCAGGACTTCCCAACAAGAAAAGGAAGGAGAAATAATCTGTTGAATCCTTCATGAGGAAGCATCCACCCTCATTCAACGGGTCTACTGATCCATTGGTGGCTGAACAATGGATCAGTACCACTGAAAAAATATTTTCAGTTTTTCAATGTTCTGAACATGATAAAGTCATCTTAGTTGTATATCATTTAAAAGGTTAAGCTGATCAATGGTGGAATCTTATCATGAATATGAGGCAAAGAGACGAAATTGGGTCCATGGAATGGGACGAGTTCAAGAACTTATTTTTAAATAAGTACTTCCCTCGTACTCTTCGAACAAAGATAGAGAAGGAGTTTCTTGAACTAAAGAAAAACGATGATGAATCTGTTGGTATCTATGAAGGAAATTTTACAAGGCATGCAAGGTTTGCTTCTGGGATTATTATCCAACCTGAGAGTAAGATCGATGGATTATTTAGTGGCATAAAACCAAGTCTCCTAAGGGCATTATCTATAAGGGACTTCAATAGCTACGAGGAAATTGTTCGATGTTCTCTCACGGTTGAGATGGATATTGGAGTAACCCATTAGTCATATGGGTTTGATATGAAGAGGAAAATGGAATTCAAAGGGAAATATAAAGACCACACTAAAAAGAAGATGAGTTTTCCCTTAAGCTCAAAGTGTGGAAATAAATATGGATGGAATTGTCTAAAAGGGACAAGTAAATGTTTAAAATATGTAATGGAGGGTCATCGGGCATTTGAATGCCGAGTGATGGGAAAAGGATTTCTACTGATGCGAACAAATTAAAGGCTACACAGAATGCATCTCCTACACTTCAATGTTTCAAGTGCAAGGGAATGGGGAATTATGCAAATCAATTCCCTAATCCAAGGGTTGTTGATGATGATCGACATAAACAAACTCTTAAGTCTAAAGACAAAGGAAAGTCGCATGAAATTTCTATTGGCGATGTGGAGTACAATAACGAAGTGGTGAAAGGTACACTTACAATCCACTCTAAAGTGTAAAATGTTTTATTTGATTCTTAATCAACCCACTCTTATATTTCTAAAAAAATTTCTAAGGGTATCTCCATATTACCTCAATAATCAGATGTTGATTTAGTTGTGACAACCCCTAATGGCACAATGGTCGCATCAAAAGTTTACAATTATTCTCCGATTGAAGATTGTTGGAAAGTGATTCCTGAAAATCTTGTGATCCTTCCTATAGTGGATTTTGATGTGATTCATGGCATGGATCGGCTTTCTTTATATGAAGGTCATATCAATTTACAAATAAGGGAAGTCACATTTCATATTCCAGATCAATCTATGATCCTCTATCGATGCAAGGATGAACATAAACTTCCAGTGGAAATTTCTTCTATCTTATGGGTCTAGATTCCACTAAATGAAGTTTATTCATCTCAAATGTTTGGAGAGGAACTCACGATTAATAATATTCCCATTGTATGGGATTTTGATGATGTCTTTCCGGAGGAATTTCTAGGTCTTCCACCAAATCGTGAAGTTTATTTTTCAATAGAACTCGTAACGGGTGCTTTACCTATTTAAAAAAAACCTTAAAGAATGGCCCCAATAGAGTTGAAGGAATTGAAGAAGCAACTCCATGAGAATCTTGATAAGAGATTCATATGCCCTACTGCATCACCTTGGAGAGCTCCTGTTCTGTTCGTTAAGAATAAAGATGGATCAATGAGACTCTACATTGATTATTGATAACTTAACAAGTTCACTATCAAGAAAAAATATCCTCTCCCACGCATTGATGACTTATCTGACCAACTACATAGATCTCAATACATTTCCAAGATTGATCTTCATTCAGGGTATCATCAATTAAGGGTCAAAAGGGAGGATATACCAAAGACATATTTCCGTACAAGGTATGGAAACTATGAATTTATAGTGACGCCATTTGGTCTTACTAATTCCCTTCCTATCTTCATGGATATAATGAATAGAGTCTTTAGAAACTATGTTGATCAATTTTTGGTAGTCTTTATAGACGATATTCTTGTCTATTAAAAGAGAATGGAAGGACATGAAGATCACTTGAAAATTGTATTAAATACCCTAATAGAGAAGAATCTTTATGAAAAATTTACCATGTGTTAGTTTTGGCTTCAAAAAGTCTCATTTTTGGGACATATAATCTCAAAATAGGGGATATCTGTGAATCCAGCAAAAACAGAGGTTATCAAAAGATGGTCAAGAACAACAACCGTAACTGAGATCCAAGGTTTTCTTGGTTTGCCGGATATTATCGATGTTTTGTGAATGATTTTTTCATGAATATCTAATCCACTCACCAGGTTGACTCAAAAAGGAGTTAAGTTTGTTTGGACAGAAGATTGTGAAGAGAATATCAAGGAGTTAAAAAGAAGGTTATCCAGTGCACCTATGCTCACACTGCCTTGTAGTGGAGAAAGTTTTGTGATCTATAGTGATGCGTCCAACAATGTATTGGGGTGTGTTCTTATGAAAAATGATATAGTGATATCTTATGCCTCGCGACATTTGAAAATCAATGAGAAAAATTACCCAACTCATGATTTTGAGTTACCTACGGTAATCATTTCAATAAAGATTTAGAGGAATTATCTTTAGGGTGAAAGGTGTGATATTTATTCAGATCATAAAAGTTTAAAGTATATTTTCACACAAAAGCATCTGAATATGTGCCAAAGAATATGGATAGAGCTGATTAAGGATTATGAATGCTCAATTCATTACCACCCTGGGAAAGCAAACAAGGTGGCAAACGCATTAAGTCGACAAGACCATGCGAGCTTATCCATGATGAGGATCACAAAAGATCCAATATTTATGGATTTACAAAGGATGGATCTTGTAATTATAATGGATGTGGAGAAATCTTATCTTTCTCAAATGAATGTTCAACAATCTATACATGTGAAGATTAAAGTGGCACAGAAAATAAAATTTAGAGTTTCAAAAGAAGGTGATAAATTTTCATGAATTCCACATTGATTATGATGAAATAATAAGGTTCAAGAATCGAGTATGTGTTCCTCCCATCCCAGAATTAAAGAATGAAATATTTGATGAAGCTCATTGTTCTTCATTCCCTATTTACCCTAGAATGATGAAGATGTATATGGATATGAAAGAGTACTTCTGGTGGGATGTCATGAAAAGAGATGTTGTTGAATATGTCTCTCATTGCATGGTTTGTCAGAAAGATAAAGCTAAGAGACAGAAGCCTAATGGGATGTAACAACCATTACCCATACCAGAAGGGAAATGGTAAAACATCACTATTGAATTTTTCACTGTACTTACTAAGACATCCAAAGGAAATAATGGTATCTGGGTTATAGTTGATCGTCTTACAATGTCAGCACACATCATTTCTATTAGAGAAGATTTCTCTCTTGATCTTCTTGCCAAGATATATGTTATGGAAGTGGTAAGATTTCATGGAGTACCACTTTCTCTTATATCCGATTGGGATCTGATATTTACCTCGATGTTTGGTGAATACTACAGCATACTCTGGATACATAGTTGAGTTTCAGCACTTCTTATCATCCTCACAGAGACAGTCAGTCTGAGAGAAAAATTCAAACTCTAGAAAACATATTGAGAGCTTTCTCTATGGATTTCAAAGGTGGTTGGGGTCAATACCTACCTTTGGTGGAATTTTCTTATATTAATAACTTTCACTATAGTATTCAGATGTCTCCTTATGAATCTCTCTATGGAAAGAAATTCTGAACTACAACTAGCTGGGATGAAGTTGGGAAATGAAAGAAATTAGGACCTGATCTAGTTGATTAGATTACAAAAAAGGTCTGATCTATTCACAAACACATAAGAGTATCTCAGAGTCGACAAAAACGTTATTCCGACAACTAAAGAAAAGACATAGAGTTTGAAGTGGTGATAAAGTGTTCTTACGAATATCTCCTTGGAAGAGAGTAATGAGATTTGGAAGGAAGGGAAAGTTGAGCTCTAGGTATATTGGTCCTTCTGAAATACTGGATCGTGGTGGGAAGGTAGCTTATGGGTTGCCGCTTCCACCAAATCTCTCTCAAGTTCATGATGTGTTCCGTGTATCTCTCCAATGAAAGTACATACATGATCCTTCACATGTACTCAGCTCAGAAGTTGTACCGCTGGAGCAAGATCTTTCTTATGAAGAACAACCAATAGAGATTCTGGATCGTAGAGAAAAGCCCTACCAAACAAGACCAATCGCTTGGTGAAAGTTTTATGGAGGAACCACCAATTAGAAGAAGCTACATGGGATCTTGAGGATATGATGAGGGAGAGGTATCATCATCTGTTTGTTACAAATTGACGAATTTCGTGGGAGAAATTCATTTTAAGGGTGGTAGAATGTAACACCCTGAGATTTTATGAGAAATATTTTGTTTTTATGTTATATGAATTACCAATGGAATCATTAACTACACAAAACACTGTCTTGGCATCCGTTATACATAGGAGCGACCTTCCTCTATAGCTTGCGTGGTACGCAATACCGAGTTTCACTAAACAATGATATGTTATTAAAATATTATATTTACTAGACATTATGAATATTAATACCCACTTTTTGAAATTTTATAAATTTTATCTTCTAAAATGGACTACATTTTTTGATTCGGAATATCAAAATTAGCCTACAGTAAATATTTGGTATTTTTCTGAAAACTTTCAATTTTTGATGAATAGTGAAAACACTAGGATACTATTTAAAAACCAAATTATTATTTAAATAATTATTTTTTTTATTTAAATTTATTTTAGGTCCAAATTGATACATAATACTTATATAATTTCAATATAAATCATTGGAGTCATTTTATAATAATTTTAGATATATAAAAATTTTATTGAACTTTTTTTAACCACCTCCTAGGAGAATTTGAAAATTTACATAAAACATAATGTTACCGCTTCTGTGAGTGTAATTTCAAAAATCCAAGAGACATGGTTAATATCAAGGGGTAAAATTTGGTTCAATAAGATAAAAATAATTTTTTGTGAATAGTAACTTTTTACTTTTTTACCACAGTTAAAAGTTAATAGGGTAATTAAGGGTTACAATGATATTATTATTACCCTAACACATATCCCAATTCTATTGGATAAGTGTAATTCGACCAAAAACAACTTTAGGATTAAAATATTACCCTTTAGGTCCACTTGGATTATATTAGTACACATATTATTATTTTGTTTAAAGAAGAGTTAAAAGAGTTAAAATCAATGTTTAATAACTAAAACATTTTTAATACAGGGTAATAAATAAGATAAATTAGACTATAAATATTCATTAGAAATATAAAATGGTTTCCTAAATAATTTTATTTTATTTATAATATTTAGACATTAAATAATTTAGTTTATTTATGTCACAATGATGATGCAGTAATTACCTTAATAATGAAATATTACCATAATTGATGTTATAAATACCCAAATAAATATAATTTGAGACTTTATATAAATTAAAGTAATTTTATCGGTTCATATGACAAGTTAGTATTAATTTAATTATCTTTTTTCAAACTAATTATGTTGTTATGATTCTCACAAAAATCAATTACCTAATAGTCTCATAATTGACATAAAATAGTTTTTAAAATAAATATTATATTATTATTTTTTATTATATTCCTAAAAATAGAAGGTTCAGCCAAATGACTTAGATAAGGCTATATATATTATTAATTAACCACTTGGGGTTTTTTTGGATTTTTATAGTAAGTTTAATAACCATATAGTGTAAGAAAACAAGAAGACATGGTAAAAGTTAAATTATTTAACTTAGAGTTATATCTAAATGATAAGGTTATAATAGTAACCAAAACATGTCGAAAATCTATTGGATGAGAGTATTTATACCCATACCTACCTTTTTATCTAAATAAATCAATTTGGAGCTATTAAAAATAGAATATGACTTTATTATAAAATAATATTTTAAGTTTTTCCTAAGGTGCCCCTCTCCTCCCTTATAAAAGGGCACATCCTCCATCTCATCTTTACACAATTTAGAGCCTTCATGCTTGGCCAAACCCAGACCATTTCCCTTATAGAGACCCAGCCTTTTATTAAATTACTATTACATCATTTTAATGATAAACAACACAATAGTATTAAACATGGAGGATCCAGAGGTTTAGTGTCTTGGAAAACTAAGACTACACATAACAAGTACAACATCAAGCATAAAAATTCATTTAATCTCTTCTTCTATAGCTTCTTAGTAGCACTTGTCCTCTACTTAGTACATGTAGCCACCTAAGGATATACATCAAATGGGGTGAGCTAAAATCCCAGTAAGAGGATAGATAAGAACAATATAGCATGGGGTGAGCATAATCATGAAGAAGATCTTGAACATGAGAGGAGAATAAACAATAAACTTGAAATGTGGCAAAGCATAAAAATGAAACATCATGTCTTAGTGGTTAACTACCACACATACTTGTGAACAAAGCTAGCATCATGTTCACGCATCATTTCACATTTACTCATGATATTCATCACTTTACCCAATGCATTGGAGCGCTATATAATTCTGGGCGCACCCGTCACATTTAAACATTCATATTGCGCTATATTATTCCAGGCGCACCTGTCACATCATAACATTATCATTATCATGCTTGCCACATAGAACACATATCAAACATGTACATAAATAACCCATGTAAATGAATGGGTTTCATCTCATAATAAAACATTCATAATCTTTGGGTTCCCAAAAGAAAGAGGGAACAACATACTTGATATAAGAACCATCAACCTTGAATGAGAGGTAAAAGGTGAGATCTTGAAAGAAGAGTTCTTTTGGAAAACATTTTGATGAACATAAAAACCAATGACAAACATGTATATCCCAAAAAAGTAAAGGAAATGATGAACAAAAGGCCTTTGAGGAGTAACCATATCAAAAATGGAGTGAAAGATGGAGAACCCGAAGGAAGAAAATTGGGTTCGATATTTCCCCTTACCTTGTACTCGAGTGCCTCCTTCTCTTTATTGTCCTGTATAAGGACATTATATTCATTAATTATAAATTCCAGAACCTTTTATACATTAATAGGGTTCATTCTGGTTTCATTATTTCATATTATGTTCCTTTGGATGACTTATAGAGTTTAAAAACATTGATCGGGGATGTTCGTTTTCATGGTTTTCTTGAGCGGTCCACTTGTATTCTTAAATTGATGTATGGGTAGATCATCGGTAAACATCCAGAAATGATATTACATGTTATTAATGATATTAAAAAATATTTAATGATTTTAAAATGAATTATATTAGATCCATGTGGATGAATCATTAGATAAGAATTAAATGAATATTATTTGGGCTAATTTGAGCGGTTTTTGGATCACAACCAACTCATTTTAACTTTTCACTTAGTAGTATGGCCATATGTTATTTCCAGAACTTAAAATAGAACATAATACATATAACAAATTCTGTTTCAACCATAAAAATGGTTTCATTACCAGATTTGAAGGTAAGAATGGAAGAAGATAATATGTCGTTTTTGAAGGTGATAAATTATCACCACATGAACAACGTTCTCTTTAATAAAATAAAAGGAAGAGGGAAAGGGTGTGGGGTGATATAATATACCATTAGAATCATATGATTACAGTATATGTATAATACTGGAGTTAAAAAAAAAATTATGAAGATAGTTAGTGAGAGATCTGGAAAGGAACTTGAACTTGAAAGGAAATTAAAGGAGAAGAGAGAGGGAAATTACCTTTAGAATCCTCCTCTTAAGAACCTCTTTAAGGGCCTATGCTTGGTCTTTTGATGAGACCAGGAGATCTTGGACGTGGGATAGGGGCTAGGAGAGATGATTGGGCAGATCTTAGACAATTCTTGAAGCTTGATAGGTGTGGTTTGGCAAGAGGAGGAGGAGGGCTTATTTATACATGAGGAGGGAGGTGTTTTTGGCATAAAATATTAAATAAAATAATGTATCACAAGTTAGACTTGTAATAGTAGTTTTTTGACATCCTAAATCATATATTAATATAATAAAATTCTTTTTAGGATTTAACTCTTCTTTATAATCTGAATTCATTACTTTATTAAAAGGAAAGTGAAAGAAAGAGAAAAAGACACTTTAATAAATCACCTTTTTGACTTTAGGCTTTGGAAAGTTCTTTTTAGGTTTGAGAATTGAATTTATTGCATTTCAAGGAAATTTTTTTGAAATTTAATATGTTTTGGCCGAAACTAAAGTTCTAGAATTTTTATGTCATCATTACATAATTAATGATGCAATTTAGTGTACATCGATTATGCGAAAAACTGTATTTTTTACTATTCACCCAAAAATTGAAGTATTTCCGAATAAACCCAAAAATTTACCCCTACCATTTTTCGAAGTGTAGAATCCAAAAATTATGTCCATTTTTCAAAAATAATTTTCTAAATATTATTAATTTAATATTTAATTAAAATCATAATTTACTTAAAAAAACAGTTTTTAAAATTAAAACTGATTTCACAGTTCTTTCAAAAATTACTTAGGGTCTTATAAAATTATCTAAAAACTATTAGACATTGATTCAATAATTTATGAATATATTACATGGAAATAAATTAATTAATAAATTATAATTAATTATTTATGACTTATAAAATACCAAAAACGTTTACTAAGGTCAAATTATCACTTTTTATGATGTCTAGATTTTATTTTATTATTCATAGGTAATGTTACTATTATTTACTATTCATAAGGGTCATATTACTATTCATAAGGGTAGGTTACTATTCATAAGGGTAGGTTACTATTCACCAAAAATTGTTTTTGTTTCATTAGACTCGAAAAACTATCTTGAACACAACCGTGTATGTCAGATTTTTAAAATTCCAAACATAGAAGTGACAAACTTATGTTTAAAGGTCACTTATCACTTAGTAGTTCATTTTGTTGTGTTTTCATGTTATTTTATGATATATTTATAAGAAGGTAATTTCCATTGAAAAACTTTGGGTCGTCACATTCTTTCCCCCTTAAGAAATTTCGCCCCCGAAATTTCACTTTACACAAACAGGTGAGGGTACTTCTCCTTCATTACCTCACCTCGTTCCCGCCATTTTCTAAAATAGAAAAGGATAGAACAAAACATAACTAAACAAGTCATGAATAACTTATCCATTTAAACAATTATACAAAAAACATAACATATGGGATCCCTAGGTAAATATCCTTGTGTGCATATTTAGTCTCATGCTAGAGGTTTTCTTTAGGGTTCACTAATCCTAATTCCCAAATTAACTAAACCTTTCCTCTGATACCAACTATAGCAACCCAGCCTTTTCTTAAATTACTATTACATCATTTTAAAGATAAACAACACAATAATATTACACAAGGAGGATCCAGAGGTTTAGTGTCTTGGGAAAACTAGGACTACACATAACAAGTACAACATCAAGCATAAAAATTCATTTAATCTCTTCATCTATAGCTTCTTAGTAGCACTTGTCCTCTCCTTAGTACATGTATCCACCTAAGGATATACATCAAAAGGGGTGAGCTAAAAGCCCAGTAAGAGGATAGATAAGAACAATATAGCATGCGGTGAGCATAATCATGAAGAAGATCTTGAACATGAGAGGAGCATAAACAATAAACTTGAAATGTGGCAAAGCATAAAAATGAAACATCATGTCTTAGTGGTTAACTACCTCACATACTTGTGAAAAAATCTATCATCATGTTCACGCATCATTTCACATTTACTCATGAGATTCGTCACTTTATCCAATGCATTGGAGCGCTATAAAATTCCGGGCGCACCCGTCACATTTAAACATTCATATTGCGCTATATAATTCCAGGCGCACCCGTCACATCATAACTTTATCATTATCATGCTTTCCACATAGAACACATATCAAACATGTAAATAAATAACCCATGGAAAGGAATGGGTTTCATCTCATAATAACACATTCATAAGCTTTGGGTTCCCAGAAGAAAGAGGGAACAACATACCTGATATAAGAACCATCAACCTTGAATGAGAGGTAAAAGGTGAGATCTTGAAAGAAGAGTTCTTTTGGAAAACATTTTGATGAACATAAAAACCAATGACAAACATGTATATCCAAAAAAATTAAAGGAAGTGATGAACAGAAGGCCTTTGTGGAGTAACCATATCAAAAATGGAGTGAAAGATGGAGAACCCGAAGGAAGAAAATTGGGTTCGAGATTTCCCCTTACCTTGTACTCGAGTGCCTCCTCCTCTTTAATGTCCTATATAATGACATTATATTCATTAATTAGAAATTCCAGAACCTTTTATACATTAATAGGGTTCATTCTGGTTTCATTATTTCATATTATGTTCCTTTGGATGACTTATAGAGTTTAAAAACATTGATCGGGGATGTTCGTTTTCATGGTTTTCTTGAGCGGTCCACTTGTATTCTTAAATTGATGTATGGGTAGATCATGGGTAAACATCAAGAAATGATATTACATGTTATTAATGATATTAAAGAAGCTTTAATGATTTTAAAATTAATTATATTAGATCCATGTGGATGAATCATTAGATAAGAATTAAATGAAGATTATTTGGGCAAATTTGAGCGGTTTTTTGAATCACAACCAACTCATTTTAACTTTTCACTTAGCAGTATGACCATATGTTATTTCCAGAACATAAAATATAACATAATACATATAAAATATTCTGGTTCAACCATAAAAATGGTTTCATGACCATATTTGAAGGTAGGAATGGAAGAAGAGAATATGTCGTTTTTGAAGGTGATAAATTATCACCACATGAACAATGTTCTCTTTAATAGAATAAAAGGAAGAGGGAAAGGGTGTGGGGTGATATAATATAACATTAGAATCATAAGATTACATTATATGTATAATACTGGAGTTACAAAACAATTTTGATGAAGATAGGTAGAGAGAGATTAGGAAAGGAACTAGAACTTGAAAGGAAATTAAAGGAGAAGAGAGAGGGAAATTACCTTTAGAATCCTCCTCTTAAGAACCTCCTTAAGGGCCTATGCTTGGTATTTGGATGAGACCAGGAGCTCTTGGACGTGGGAAAGGGGCTAGGATAGATTATTGGGCAGATCTTAGACAATGATTGAAGCTTGAGAGGTGTGGTTTGGAAAGAGGAGGAGGAGGGCCTATTTATACATGAGGAGGGAGGTGTTTTTTGCATAAAATATTAAATAAAATAATGTATCACAAGTTAGACTTGTAATAGTAGTTTTTTGACATCCTAAATCATATATTAATATAATAAAATTATTTTTAGGCTTTAACTCTTCTTTATAATCGGAATTCATTAATTTATTAAAAGGAAAGTGAAAGAAAGAGAAAAAGACACTTTAAGAAATCACCTTTTTGACTTTAGGCTTTGGAAAGTTCTTTATAGGTATGAGAATTGAATTTATTGTATTTAAAAGAAAAATTTATGAAATTTAATATGTTTTGGCCGAAACAAAAGTTCTAGAATGTTTATGTCATCATTACATCATTAATGATGCAATTTAGTGTACACCGATTATGCGAAAAACTGTATTTTTTACTATTCACCCGATAATTGAAGTATTTCAGAATAAACCCAAAAATTTACCCCTACCATTTTTCGACGTGTAGAATCCAAAAATGATGTCCATTTTTCAAAAATAATTTTCTAAATATTATTAATTTAATATTTAATTAAAATCATAATTTACTTAAAAAAACAGTTTTTAAAATTGAAACTGATTTTGCAGTTCTTTCAAAAATTACATAGGGTCTTATAAAATTATCTAAAAACAAGTAGACATTGATTCAATAATTTATGAATATATTTCAGGGAAATAAATTAATTAATAAATTATAATTAATTATTTATGACTTATAAAATACCAAAAACTTTTACTAAGGTCAAATTATCACTTTCTATGATGTCTAGATTTTATTTTATTATTCCTATGTAATGTTACTATTATTTACTATTCATATGGGTCATATTACTATTCATAAGGGTAGTTTACTATTAATAAGGTGAGGTTACTATTCACCAAAAATTGTTTTTGTTTCATTAGACTCTAAAAAGTATCTTGAACCCAACCGTGTATGTCAGATTTTTAAAATTCCAAACATAGAAGTGACAAACTTATGTTTAAAGGTTACTTATCACTTAGTAGTTATTTTTGTTGTGTTTTCATGTTATTTTATGATATATTTATAAGAAGGGAGTTTCCATTGAAAAACTTTGGGTCATCACATCCCTTCTCAACATCCTTAGAAACATAATAGAGGTTCTGGTCTTCTTCAAAGTCTATCTTTATTGCCCTTATAGGAGGTTTAGAAGAGGCGCGTCTAAAAAGAGGTAATATCCTTTACCAATTCATTCAAATTCATTTATTCTTCTACTTCTTCTTCTTTTGTTGTTTCATAGTAATGTAATAACATCAGTATCACTAATATACTGATATGTTATTATAAATATGAAATAACCATATTTCACCTTCTATCCATCTTACGAAAAACAAAATAATCGCACGTGCGTACGTACAGAATAACGTCTCCACACTGTGGTGTAATCTCTTTTCCCAAAACCAACTTACATGGATGGGTATAATGGTTTAAATAAAAACTATATATGGTTATTATGACATGATACTAATTCTTATATATTCTATAATTCACTTCCAAACAAATCCACAAACATGGGAATTATATCATCGCTCGTGTGTACGTACGGCCTACCGTCTCCACGATTTGATGTGACTCGTTCTACATGATCTTCATTTAATAATGATTATATAAACGAATTGAATGAATAAATATGATATATATTATACTAATACTATTCTTTAAATGATGTATCTATAACCTAAAAATAATAAAGCAATGAACATAGTGAAATGAAATATTACTAATTAGAAGATAAGAATATGACCACATATGATATCATAACAATGAATATGATTCTGTAATAAGTCAATGACTTTATTTAAATCATTATACAGGAGGTTCGGATACATATGAAGCATATCATACTTAAGGTATGGGAAAATATCACAATATCATTTTTATCCGACATTGTTTATACTTCAGAATTTACTGGGGAATATTTATTATCCACATCCATGTTTCCTCAATATGTAATATTATTTCTATCCTCCTACAATTTTTTAAATCCAATCTTACACATTGGTTAGTTTTTAGTAAAAGATATGAAAGGAATCTTCTATCTTTTTTAGTATGAGGTACTTTTTGACTTTTCCCGCCAAAGTACGAGAAAAAAGATTTTTCTAACTTACACGGCATGAATGGATTCTTATGATTTCATAGAACATTATTTCCATGAAGAATCCTTTCCAACCTTTCAAGTTTATTTTTAATCAACTTCTTTTGGTTTAAATTACTATGACATGTTGATAAAGGAAAAAAAATTAATTAGAAAGGATATTATCCTCAAGAATGGAGTTCAAGCGTTTTATCAAAATTATTTTCCATAAAAGATAATATAGGGTTTTGATTCTATCCCTATTTTTACATTGATTTGATTGTGTTATGATGGAATTATTTTTATGATGTCCTTTTATGGATTATGTTATGATGGCATGAAATTTAATAATCCCATTGTTATTACCTGGGTTATGTTATGATGTATGATTTATGATCTTGTGGCACACAAAAGAGCGGTATCATTATGCGATGGGTGGGACCTATATCTCCCTCCAATGCATTGGGTAAAGATTTATATCTCATTATAACAACCCATACTTTACATACATTGTTAATACTTCGAAATTGAAGCACACTTATTACAACATATGACAAAACCACAAAGGACCGTATAGGTATAGTGTCTTTAGAAACTGGGAAACATAAACAACTGGTTCATAAATCTTCTACAGTGTCTCCCATTTATTTCATCATATCTAGGGTCCCTTTTAGCATATTCTACTTAATATCCATCTTCCTGACCTGGGGAAAAGAAAACATAAAAGGGTGAGCTCAAATGCTCAGCAAGGGCAAATAAAGGAAATAAAAATCATATCATATCTTTATGAAAATCAAAACCTGCAAAAGAGATCATAATATCTTAACATGGAATAAATCATAGAAGTGAAAATGAGATCCCCATAATCATAACATAAAACTTGAAACTTTGTGGCATGCACACATAATCATGGAAAATCATTTCTTGTTAGTCATGACTCATTGCCAAGACTATCTTAGTGGACAAAGTCCCTTTCTGAACCGAGTTCACTCCTCGTTTCAGTCCTGTATCACTGAACCGAAATAACCTTCCGTTCCAGCCATGTCTATCTCATGAGATATAAAATCATTACCCAATGCATTGGAGGGAGATATAGGTCCCACCCATCTTATAATGAATCCTTTCTTATGTGTGCCACATAATCATAAATCATACATCATCGTATAACACATGTAACAAAAATGGGATTCTTGAAACATCATGACATCATAAATCAATTCATATAAGATAAAGGAATTCATAAAAATAATTCCATCATAACATGATCAAATCAATTTAATAATAGGGATAAAAACAGAACCCTTTATTATCTTAGATGGAAAATAATTTTGATAAAACACTTGAACTCCATTCTTGAGGAAAATATCCTTTCTTCTTCAAAAACATTTTCCTTTCATAACATGTCATACAACTTTAAAATAAAAGAAGTTGATTAAAAATAAACTTGAAAACTTGTAAAGGAAGCTTCTTGGAAATAATGTTTTAAAAATCCATTCATGCCGTATAAGTTAAAAAAAACATTCTTCGTACTTTTGTCGGAAAAGTCAAAAAGTACCTCGTACGACAAAAGATTCCTTTCATACATATTACTAAAAACTCACCGAAGGGTAAAAATGGATTTAAACAATTGTAGGTGGATGGAAATAATATTACATATTGATGAAACATGGATGTGGATGATAAAATACACCCCAGTAAATACTTACGAATAAACAATCTCGGATAAAAATGAGATTGTGATATTTCTCTTACCTTAGGTCCGATTTGCTTTGTTCGTGTCCGAAGATCCTGTATAATAGTTTAAATAATGTTATTGACTTATTCCATAATCATACATATTGATATGATATCATATATGGTTATATTATTAGCTTCTTGTTAGTAATATTTCATTGTTACTTGTTACTCGGGTCTTTATAACTTTTTGTTCTTATGCGTGTTTTGTCGAATAAATTCTTATTCTTATCTTTAGGTTATAGATAATTCATTTACAGAATGGTATTAGTGTAGTATATACCATATTCATTCATTCAATTCATTTATATAATCATTATGAAATGAAGATCATGTAGAACGAGTCGCATCACATCGTGGAGACGGTATTCCGTACGTACGCACGAGTGATGATATCGTTCCTATGATCGTGGAATTGTATTGGAGTATATATATATATTATTTCAGTATCAATATTACTTCATAATAATCATATATAGTTACTCATTACACCATTTATACCCATCCTTGTAAGGTGATGGTGGAAAAATAGATTACACCCCGGCGTGGAGACGGTATTCCGTACGTACGCACGCGCGGTGATTTCATTTTTCCGTAGGATGGATAGAAGGTGAATTAGGGTTGTTTCATATTTATAATAACATATCAGTATGTAAGTAATACTGATGTTATTACTTTATCATGAAACAACTAAAGAAGAAGAAGTTGAAGAAGAAAGAAATTGAAAAGATCGGTAATGGATATTACCTCTTCTTTGGAACGCCTCTTTGAATCCTCCACTTAAGGAACTAAGATTGGTCTTTGGAGAAGACCAGGACCTCTAGGATTATTCTAGGGAAGTGGAGAGGAGAAAATGGCAGGGGTTGGACGAGCTTGAGTGCTCAAATTGGTGTGAGGAGGAGGGGGAGGAGGTGCCCTTTTATAAGGGAGGAGAGGGGCACCTTAGGAATATCTCAAAATATTATTTTATATTAAAGTCAAAATCGGTTTATAATGGTTCCAAAGGGTCTTATTTCGAAGCTAATGTGGGGATGGGTCGAAATACTATCAACCAATAGGATTTAGACAAGTTTAGGGTATTATTTTAACCTTATCAATTAGATTTAACTCTAAGTTAATTAATTTAACTTTTACCGTGTCTTTTTGTTTTCTTTCACTATATGGTTAATACACTTACTATAACATACCAAACGAACCCCAAATTGTTTATTATTAATATATATATCCTTATCTAAGTCATTTGGCCGAACCTTAGATTTTTAGGAATAAAATAACAATTAATAATATAATATTTGATTTAAAAACTATTTTATGTCAATTTTGACACTATTTGATATATAATTTTTTTGAAAGTCATAACAGAATTATATGTTCGAACCAAGTTGATTAAATCAACATTAATATATCATATTAACCTAGAAAATTATTGAAATTCATAAAAAGTCTTAAATTACATTTATTTTGGTATTTATATTATCAATTTTTTCAATATTTCATTAATAAGATAATTACTGCATCATCTTTGTGTCATAAATAAATTAAATTATTTGATGTCTAAAAATTACAAATAAAATATCATCATGTAGGAAATATTTTTAGCTTTCTAATGAATATTTACATTGAATTTATCTTATGTATAAACCCATATTAAAAATGATTTACTTATTAAACTTTGATTTTAACTATTTTAACCCTTCTTTAAATAAATTAATAATAAATGTCCTAATCTAATCCAAGTGGGCCTAAATGGTAATAGTTTATTCCTAAGTTTGTTTTTGGTCGAATTAAACTTTTCCAATAGAATTAGGACATGTGTTAGGGTAATATTAATATCATATTTACCCTTAGTTACCCTATTTACTATTAACCGCGGTAAAAAAAGTAAAAAGTTACTATTCACCAAAAAATTATTTTTATCTCATTGAACCACATTTTACTTACTGATATCAACCGTGTCTGTCGGATTTTCGAAATTCCATTCACAGAAGCGGTAAAATTAAGTTTTATGCAAAATTCAGTTTTTAACCTACCACTTAGTGGTTTCACTATTCATCAAAAATTGAAAGTTTTCAGAAAAATACCAAAATTTCACCCTAGGCTAATTTCGATTTTCTGTGTCCAAAAATGAAGTCCATTTTGAAAAATAAAATTTATAAAATTTCAAAAAATGGTTATTACTATTCATAACGGCTAGTTTTAATAGCATATTGTTGTTTAGTGAAACTCGGTATTGCGTACGACGCAAGCTATCGAGGAAGGTCACGATTGCGTGTAAAGCAAGCCAAGCAAGTGTTGTTTAGAAAAAGATCCCTTTGATGATTTATATAACATAAAAGTCTCGGGTGTTACATTCTACCCCCCTTAAAAAGAATTTCGCCCTCGAAATTCGTCACTTTGCAACAAACAGATGAGGATACTTCTCCCTCATCATATCCTCAAGCTCCCATGTAGCTTCTTCAAGTTGGTGGTTTCTCCATAAAACTTTCACCAAGCGAGTGGTCTTGTTTAGTAGTACTTTTTCGCTACGATCCAGAATCTCTATCGGCTGTTCTTCATAAGAAAGATCTTTCTCCAGCGGTACAACTTCTGAGCTGAGTACATGTGAAGGATCTGGTATGTACTTTCTCAGGAGAGATACATGGAACACATCGTGAACTTGAGAGAGATTCGGTGGAAGCGCCAATCGGTAAGCTACCTTCCCAACACGATCCAGTATTTCAAAAGGACCGATATATCTAGGGCTCAACTTCCCCTTCTTTCCAAATCTCATAACCCTCTTCCAGGGAGATATTCGTAAGAACACTTTATCGCCCACTTCAAACTCTAGGTCTTTTCTTCGGTTGTCGGCATAACTTTTCTGTCGACTCTGAGCTGCTCTTATGTGTTGTTGAATAGATCTGACCTTTTCTGCCATTTCATCAACGAGATCAGGTCCTAATAGCTTTCTTTCACCAACTTCATCCCAGCAAGTTGGAGTCCTGCATTTCTTTCCATAGAGAGATTCATAAGGAGCCATCTGAATACTGGAGTGAAAGCTATTATTATAAGAAAATTCCACCAAAGGTAGGTGTTGATCCCAACCTCCTTTGAAATCCATAGAGCAAGCTCTCAACATATCTTCTAGGGTTTGAATTGTTCTCTCAGACTGACCATCTGTCTGGGGATGATAAGCAGTGCTGAAACTCAACTCTGTATCCAGAGTATGCTGAAGACTTCGCCAGAACTTCGAGGTAAATCTCGGATCTCGATCAGATATAATAGAAAGTGGTACTCCATGCAATCTTACCACTTCCTTTACATATATCCTGGCAAGCTGATCTAGAGAGAAATCCTCTCTAATAGCAATGAAGTGTGCAGACTTTGTAAGACGATCAACTATGACCCAGATAGCATTATTGCCTTTGGATGTTTTAGGAAGTCCTGTGACAAAGTCCATAGTGATGTTTTCCCATTTCCATTCGGGTATGGGTAATGGTTGTAACATCCCCTTAGACTTCTGTCTCTCAGCTTTAACTTGTTGACAAACCAAGCATCGAGAGACATATTCAGCAACATCTCTTTTCATGCCATCCCACCAGAAGTACTCTTTCAGGTCCCTATACATCTTCGTGCTTCCAGGATGAATAGAAAATGATGAACTATGAGCCTCATCCAACAGCTCATTCTTTAATTTGGGGATGGGAGGAATGCAAACCCGATTCCTGAACTTTATTATCCCATCACAATCAAGGTTGAATTCAGGAACATTTCTCACCTTCTTTTGTAACTCGACATCTTCTTTCTGTGCCTCTTTAATCTTCACATGTATAGATGGTTGAACATTCATTTGAGAAAGATAAGATTTTTCCCCTTCCATTATAATTCCAAGATCCATCCTTTGTAAATCCATAAATATTGGATCTTTTGTGATCCTCATCATGGATAAACTAGCATGGTCTTGTCGACTTAATGCATCTGCCACCTTGTTTGCTTTCCCAGGGTGGTAATGGATTGAGCAGTCATAATCCTTAATCAGCTCCAACCATCTTCTTTGACGCATATTCAACTCCTTTTGTGTGAAAATATACTTTAAACTTTTATGATCAGTATAAATATCACACCTTTCACCATAAAGGTAATGACTCCAAATCTTTAATGCAAAGATTGCCGCAGCCAACTCCAAATCATGTGTTGGGTAATTTTGCTCATGGATTTTCAACTGTCGTGAGGCATAAGCTATCACCATATCATTTTGCATAAGAACACACCCCAATCCCTTCATGGATGAATCACTGTAGATCACAAACCTTTCTCCACTACAAGGCAGTGTGAGCACAGGTGCACTGGATAACCTTCTTTTCAACTCCTTGAAATTCTCCTCACATTCCTCTGTCCAGACAAACTTAACTCCTTTCCGAGTCAACTTGGTGAGTGGATTAGATAATCGTGAAAAATCTTTTACAAAACGTCGATAATAACCAGCCAAACCAAGAAAACTTCGGATCTCAGTTACTGTTGTTGGTCTTGACCATCTTTCGATAACCTCTGTTTTTGCTGGATCCACAGATATCCCCTCTTTTGAGATTATATGACCCAAAAATGCAACTTTTTGAAGCCAAAATTCACACTTGGTAAATTTGGCATAAAGCTTCTCTTTTCTCAGGGTCTTCAATATAATTCTCAAGTGATCTTCATGCTCTTCCTTGCTCTTTGAATAGACAAGAATATCGTCTATAAAGACTACCACAAATTGATCAATATAGTCTCTAAAGACTCTATTCATTAGATCCATGAAGATAGCAGGGGCATTAGTAAGACCAAATGGCATTACTATAAATTCATAGTGTCCATACCTTGTACGGAAAGCCGTCTTTGGTATATCCTCCCTTTTGACCCTTAATTGATGATACCCTGAACGAAGATCAATCTTGGAAAAGTATTGAGCTCCGCGTAGTTGGTCAAATAAGTCATCAATGCATGGGAGAGGATATTTGTTCTTGATAGTGATCTTGTTAAGTTCTCGATAATCAATGCAAAGTCTCATTGATCCATCTTTCTTCTTAACAAATAGAACAGGTGCTCCCCAAGGTGACGCACTAGGGCGTATGAATCCGTTATCAAGATTCTCTTGGAGTTGCTTCTTCAATTCCTGCAACTCAATTGGGGCCATTCTATAAGGTGTCTTTGAAATAGGCAAAGCACCCGGTACGAGTTCTATTGAAAACTAAACTTCACGATTTGGTGGAAGACCCGGCAATTCCTCCGGAAAGACATCATCAAACTCCCGTACAATGGGCATATTCTTAATCGTGAGTTTCTCACCAACCATTTGAGATAAATAACCTTCATTTAGTGGAATCAATACCCATAAGATGGAAGAAATTTCCACTGGAAGGTTATGTTCATCCTTGCATTGATAGACGATCGTAGATTGATCTGGAATATGAAATGTGACTTCCCTTCTTTGGAAATCAATATGAGCTCCATGTAGAGAAAGCCAATCCATGCCAAGAATCACATCAAATTCCACTAAAGGAAGGATCACAAGATTTGCAGGAAGCACTTTCCCACAAACTTCGATTGGAGAAGAATTATAAACTTCTGATGCGATTGATGTGCCATTAGGTGTTGTCACAGCTAACTCAACATCTAATTGTTGAGGTAATACGGTGATACCCTTAGAAAATTTTTCAGAAATAAAAGAGTGGGTGGATCCAGAATCAAATAAAACATTTGCTACTTTAGAGTGGATGGTAAGTGTACCTTTCACCACATCGTTATCGTACTCCACATCGCTGATAGAAATTGCATGTGACTTTCCTTTTTCTTTAGCCTTAAGAGTTTGTTGACGTCGACCATCATCATCAACCCTTGGATTTGGGCATTGATTGGCATAATGCCCCATCTCCTTGCACTTGAAACATTGAAGTGTAGCAGGTTCATTCTTTGTATCCCTTCCTTTGTTTGCGTCATTAGACATCTTCTTCCCATTATCACGGCATTCAAATGCCCGATGACCTTCTTTTCCACATTTAAAACATTTACTTGTCCCTTTAAGACAACTCCCTCCATGTTTCTTTCCACACTTTGAGCATAAGGAAAAGCTCATCTTCTTTTCCGTGTGCTCTTTAGATTTTTCTTTGAATTCCATCTTCCTCTTCTTATCAAACCCATGTGACTGATGGGTTACTCCAATCTCCATCTCGACTTTGAGAGCACATCGAACGATTTCCTCGTAGCTATTGAAGTCCCTTATGGCTAACGCCCTTCGAAGACTTGGTTTTAAGCCACTAAAGAATCGATCGATCTTACTCTCAGGTTGGATAATAATACCAGAAGCGTACCTTGAAAGTCTTGTAAAATTTGCTTCATAGGTACCAACAGATTCATCATCCCTTTGCTTCAGTTCAAGAAACTCTTTCTCCATCTTTGTTCGGAGAATACGAGGGAAGTACTTATTGAAAAATAAGTTCTTGAACTCGTCCCATTCCATAGACTCAATTTCATCCCTTTGCCTCGTATTCTTAACAAGATTCCACCATTGATCAGCATCTCCTTCCAAACGATACACTGCTAGGATGACTTTATCATGTTCAGAACATTGAAGAATTGAAAATATCTTTTCAGTAGTACTAATCCATTGTTCAGCAACTAATGGATCAGTAGACCCGCTGAAAGAAGGTGGACGCTGCCTCATGAAGGATTCAACAGAATGTTGCTCCCTCCTTTGCTCGTTTGGAAATCCTGCATGATTCATAGCTTGAGAAAGTTGTGTGAGCATGGCTACAGGATTTTGAATTCCAGCTCCCATATCGTTTGGTTTCTCAGGGGGACAATCATTGCATTGCCCATCGCATTCCGCATTAACACGGTTCCTTCGGGTTCCAGCAATTGACTAAAACCAAGAAGAATAGTGTGAGAAACACTAATTATAATAGGAAACCACATAATTCAAGAATAAAATTTTCATGCTTAAGGTCTTATCCTAGGTTATTCAAGGCCATTTCTAAAACACTAAGATTGTGTTCTATGCTTAGACTTATCCTTAGGGTTCTTACTAAGGCTTTCACATCCTAGTTTCCAAAGGTTGACTATACCTTTCCTCTGATACCAACTATAACAACCCATACTTTACATACATTGTTAATACTTCGAAATTGAAGCACACTTATTACAACATATGACAAAACCACAAAGGACCGTATAGGTATAGTGTCTTTAGAAACTGGGAAACATAAACAACTGGTTCATAAATCTTCTACAGTGTCTCCCATTTATTTCATCATATCTAGGGTCCCTTTTAGCATATTCTACTTAATATCCATCTTCCTGACCTGGGGAAAAGAAAACATAAAAGGGTGAGCTCAAATGCTCAGCAAGGGCAAATAAAGGAAATAAAAATCATATCATAGCTTTATGAAAATCAAAACCTGCAAAAGAGATCATAATATCTTAACATGGAATAAATCATAGAAGTGAAAATGAGATCCCCATAATCATAACATAAAACTTGAAACTTTGTGGCATGCACACATAATCATGGAAAATCATTTCTTGTTAGTCATGACTCATTGCCAAGACTATCTTAGTGGACAAAGTCCCTTTCTGAACCGAGTTCACTCCTCGTTTCAGTCCTGTATCACTGAACCGAAATAACCTTCCGTTCCAGCCATGTCTATCTCATGAGATATAAAATCATTACCCAATGCATTGGAGGTAGATATAGGTCCCACCCATCTTATAATGAATCCTTTCTTATGTGTGCCACATAATCATAAATCATACATCATCGTATAACACATGTAACAAAAATGGGATTCTTGAAACATCATGACATCATAAATCAATTCATATAAGATAAAGGAATTCATAAAAATAATTCCATCATAACATGATCAAATCAATTTAATAATAGGGATAAAAACAGAACCCTTTATTATCTTAGATGGAAAATAATTTTGATAAAACACTTGAACTCCATTCTTGAGGAAAATATCCTTTCTTCTTCAAAAACATTTTTCCTTTCATAACATGTCATACAACTTTAAAATAAAAGAAGTTGATTAAAAATAAACTTGAAAACTTGTAAAGGAAGCTTCTTGGAAATAATGTTTTAAAAATCCATTCATGCCGTATAAGTTAAAAAAAACATTCTTCGTACTTTTGTCGGAAAAGTCAAAAAGTACCTCGTACGACAAAAGATTCCTTTCATACATATTACTAAAAACTCACCGAAGGGTAAAAATGGATTTAAACAATTGTAGGTGGATGGAAATAATATTACATATTGATTAAACATGGATGTGGATGATAAAATACACCCCAGTAAATACTTACGAATAAACAATCTCGGATAAAAATGAGATTGTGATATTTCTCTTACCTTAGGTCCGATTTGCTTTGTTCGTGTCCGAAGATCCTGTATAATAGTTTAAATAATGTTATTGACTTATTCCATAATCATACATATTGATATGATATCATATATGGTTATATTATTAGCTTCTTGTTAGTAATATTTCATTGTTACTTGTTACTCGGGTCTTTATAACTTTTTGTTCTTATGCGTGTTTTGTCGAATAAATTCTTATTCTTATCATTAGGTTATAGATAATTCATTTACAGAATGGTATTAGTGTAGTATATACCATATTCATTCATTCAATTCATTTATATAATCATTATGAAATGAAGATCATGTAGAACGAGTCGCATCACATCGTGGAGACGGTATTCCGTACGTACGCACGAGTGATGATATCGTTCCTATGATCGTGGAATTGTATTGGAGTATATATATATATTATTTCAGTATCAATATTACTTCATAATAATCATATATAGTTACTCATTACACCATTTATACCCATCCTTGTAAGGTGATGGTGGAAAAATAGATTACACCCCGGCGTGGAGACGGTATTCCGTACGTACGCACGCGCGGTGATTTCATTTTTCCGTAGGATGGATAGAAGGTGAATTAGGGTTGTTTCATATTTATAATAACATATCAGTATGTAAGTAATACTGATGTTATTACTTTATCATGAAACAACTAAAGAAGAAGAAGTTGAAGAAGAAAGAAATTGAAAAGATCGGTAATGGATATTACCTCTTCTTTGGAACGCCTCTTTGAATCCTCCACTTAAGGAACTAAGATTGGTCTTTGGAGAAGACCAGGACCTCTAGGATTATTCTAGGGAAGTGGAGAGGAGAAAATGGCAGGGGTTGGACGAGCTTGAGTGCTCAAATTGGTGTGAGGAGGAGGGGGAGGAGGTGCCCTTTTATAAGGGAGGAGAGGGGCACCTTAGGAATATCTCAAAATATTATTTTATATTAAAGTCAAAATCGGTTTATAATGGTTCCAAAGGGTCTTATTTTGAAGCTAATGTGGGGATGGGTCGAAATACTATCAACCAATAGGATTTAGACAAGTTTAGGGTATTATTTTAACCTTATCAATTAGATTTAACTCTAAGTTAATTAATTTAACTTTTACCGTGTCTTTTTGTTTTCTTTCACTATATGGTTAATACACTTACTATAACATACCAAACGAACCCCAAATTGTTTATTATTAATATATATATCCTTATCTAAGTCATTTGGCCGAACCTTAGATTTTTAGGAATAAAATAACAATTAATAATATAATATTTGATTTAAAAACTATTTTGTGTCAATTTTGACACTATTTGATATATAATTTTTTTGAAAGTCATAACAGAATTATATGTTCGAACCAAGTTGATTAAATCAACATTAATATATCATATTAACCTATAAAATTAGTGAAATTCATAAAAAGTCTTAAATTACATTTATTTTGGTATTTATATTATCAATTTTTTCAATATTTCATTAATAAGATAATTACTGCATCATCTTTGTGTCATAAATAAATTAAATTATTTGATGTCTAAAAATTACAAATAAAATATCATCATGTAGGAAATCTTTTTATATTTCTAATGAATATTTACATTGAATTTAGCTTATGTATAAACCCATATTAAAAATGATTTACTTATTAAACTTTGATTTTAACTATTTTAACCCTTCTTTAAATAAATTAATAATAAATGTCCTAATCTAATCCAAGTGGGCCTAAATGGTAATATTTTATTCCTAAGTTTGTTTTTGGTCGAATTAAACTTTTCCAATAGAATTAGGACATGTGTTAGGGTAATATTAATATCATATTTACCCTTAGTTACCCTATTTACTATTAACCGCGGTAAAAAAAGTAAAAAGTTACTATTCACCAAAAAATTATTTTTATCTCATTGAACCACATTTTACTTACTGATATCAACCGTGTCTGTCGGATTTTCGAAATTCCATTCACAGAAGCGGTAAAATTAAGTTTTATGCAAAATTCAGTTTTTAACCTACCACTTAGTGGTTTCACTATTCATCAAAAATTGAAAGTTTTCAGAAAAATACCAAAATTTCACCCTAGGCTAATTTCGATATTCTGTGTCCAAAAATGAAGTCCATTTTGAAAAATAAAATTTATAAAATTTCAAAAAATGGTTATTACTATTCATAACGGCTAGTTTTAATAGCATATTGTTGTTTAGTGAAACTCGGTATTGCATACGACGCAAGCTATCGAGGAAGGTCACGATTGCGTGTAAAGCAAGACAAGAAAGTGTTGTGTAGAAAAAGATCCCTTTGATGATTTATATAACATAAAAGTCTCGGGTGTTACACTCATGAGATAGACATGGCTGGAACGGAAGGTTAATCCAGTTCAGTGATGCAGGACTGAAACGACGAGTGAACTCAGTTAAGAAATTGATTATGTCTCCCAGGATAGTCTTGGCAGTGAGTCTTGAATACTAATAAATGATTCTCTATGATTATGTGTGTATGCCAAAAAGTTTCATGTTTTATGTTATGATTATTGGGATTATATTTCACTACCTTGATTTATCCCATGTTATTATATTGAAATTTCTTTTACAGGTTAAGATTTTCAAAATGTTATGTTCTTATGAATATGATATGATTGATATTTCCTTTGTTTACCCATACTGAGCATTTGAGCTCACCCTTTTTTATGTTTTCTTTTCCCCAGGTCAAGAAGAAGGGTATTAAGTAGGTTATGCCAAAAGGGACTCTAAATATGATGAAATAAACGAGGGACAATGTTGATACTTTATGAATCAGTTGTTTATGTTTCCCAGTTTCTGAAGACACTATAACTATATGGTCCTTTCATGGTTTTGTTATATGTTGTAATAAGTATTCTTCAATTATGAAGTAATAACAATGTATGTAAAGTATGGGTCATTATATGTATCATTATTTGATGTTATATCTGAGGATCCTTTTTCATGGGAAATGATCTGGGTGGTTGGGGAATCCATATTCTAGGGGATTATTTTACTTTGGAAGATTTATAATTTCCTTCTATAGGTAATATATGATGTATCCCAAGTCCTTTGTATCCTTTAATGAAAAGGATCCATTACATATATTTGTAAATGTAAATCTTGTATCTTGTCCTTAATTAGTGGATGGAGTCACATTTTCTTTTCTATGAGTCTATGTTTGGTGAGGTGGGTCTTGACGATTCTGTGATGGGTGAGGTTATGCTGGGTAAGGCTATTTCATAGAGCAATGATATTCAAGAAAATGGGATACTAACTCTAATGGGTTGGGGCCTCCACCTGTATGGTGGTGGTAGTATCTATATTGGCAGGCCTTCTCATAGGAGATGGAAGAGACTATGGGATTTCCTTCATATCCCACTATAAGGATTCATCTCGAAGATTGTCCTTATCAGAAAACTCCCAATACCCACCTATAAAATTTTGGGTGATAAGGGTTGGAACCAGCTGAGTCTTGAAATTCCCCACACATATAGTTAGTATTTTTTTCTTGAGTCAATGACATATCTAGTGATTATGAGTTTCCATTCCACAGGGTAATAATGTCTATTACTCAATCATCATGTCTTTTCTTGGACATGAAGATATTTTATAGACTTATTTTAACATGATGGAGTTGAACTGATAGAGGAATTGTCTATGAAGTAATTCCCAACAAGCAATGGACCTTATGGGTTGGGTGATGTACCATATGAATGTGGGTACTTCCAACATCAGAACAAAAAAACAAAGGATTAAATCCACCTAATGTTCTAGGGTTTCCAACATAGGTTCATACCCTGAGATAAAGTGGGCCAAATGATTTAGTGAGTCGCCCATACCATTGAATGTGGGTGAATATAGGATTCCCAAACATCGGGGATGCTCATATGTTGTCCACCCATACTAGGTATGGAGTCTGTAAAGTTTTATTTCCACCAATCGTTTTTCGATGGCCTCAAGACAAGTTTTGAGAATTTATATCAAGAAAACATAGAGAGTATATCAACATTACCTGGGGTCTCTAACAAACGATCAATTGACAGAATTTTCAACTCACAGTGTAAGGTCATTAACTTGAAGAGCATCATGACCTAGATCCTGAGGAGGGTAATTACACTGATTGGGATGTCTTTTGACTCATACATTGGTCACATTCCTTGAAATCCTATCTCTGATATTCTTATATGTGCATGGTTACTGATATCGATTGGTTTCACCTGGCCAGGGAAGACATACTACCCTACCAAGGGAGATATGGGATCCCATCAGATGGTTTCCTAATCTAGGATAAAACTAATAGGGAGATCAATGATGAGACTTTTATTCTTTTAATGCCTCTAGAGTAAAGTGGATACCATGGGCTCTACCTCTATTTTTTGTCCAATATTTGATGTGTGGGAGGACCAAATATTCGGTTTGTATTTTTTGATGTTCCGACGGGGAGGAAACAATCCATCATTAGAGGGATCTGAGAAGCAGAGTGTCTACCATTGCTGGTGGGTGAGGTCACCCTTTGGAGGGTCTACATAGTATTGTCTAGCCACATGAGTCCGATCATTCATATTAAGCTCTGTGTCGATGCCCCTATTCTAATGATTCTCAATAATGAAAATTTTTATCATAACAGTACCTTAAGGGGATCTTCTATAGTTGGTGGGTAGGTCCAATTATCACAATATAGGGATAATTAGTGGTCTTTGTAGATTCCCTAACCTACTATTTGAACATCTGGAGATGCCTCTTCCATGAACCATAGGATAATTTTAGGACATTGATGCATTCTATTGGTCCACATGTTTTTATCTGAAGGGGGAGTTCAATTTGGATGGGGGCACAACAGACATTGCTGGAAGAAACACTAGGCTCTAGCTGGATCTATAAATATCTAATTGTTTAATAGTTAAAACATTATAAACAACTACCAGATTACTGATGTTTGGATAAGAATTTGTTCTAGGTGGACACATTTGATCATGATGGGGTCGCGACGGATCTGATCAGTCAGTTTTTATTTTTGGATATAGGGGTGTAACAGATGGAGTTGTCTATGAAGATAGTTCTTCCTGATATTTGTACAATACCTTCTACCTAGTCTCATTGGTATGAACTTTGTGGTTTGGATAACTAGTATGGACATTTTGGTGGTTCTCATTTCATCAAATTTTCCTTTTTTTGATCTTAGCTAGAGGTACCCAGTGGATTTCCTGGTATTCATCATTGTCTGGAAGTGTGAAGGCATCCATGAACTCAACTATGACCACAAAGGCATACTCCATTTCATTATTAGAGAGGACATGAAGTGATGGGTGGACCCCAGGACATAAACCCAACTTAGGGGAAATTAAATCATTGATGTTGGGGAATAGATTTGGCACTGGTGGGGGAATCTTACTTTCCTTACACTGTAGGAACCTATTCTTCGAATACCAGGATGGTTGTGTTGCTGATTTAGAAGTGGTATCTAGCAGAGGCATGGAAATAATAGGATGTTATTGGCCTTTGAAAATGAGTATGTATGAAACCATGGGTGTGAAACTCTACTATGCAATCCAACCAATCTTCATACTTCTGTGTCCCATGGCTGGAAGCTTGCAACTATTCTCTTGAACCCTCATATTCACTGCAAGCGTTGGTAGATCCATGAATAACCTACACCTATACGATACACTAGATTTCCAAACCTTGATCCACATAAATTTGAAACCAATCCTTGACCACATATAATCCTTTAATGGTATGTATTAAGAAACTGTTGTTTGAGAAATGGTTAGGGAGTTTAGTGCGTCCAACATCCTGGGGATTCATGCACTATGGAAGCTTCATAATTCCCCACTCCATGGAACATATAATGTAGTCTGTGGCCTCTGTATCCTTAAAATAATAGGTTTAGTTCCTTCTGTCTGGAATGTTAAATCTAGGATCCTAGCCTTCACTTGGGGTTTGAGCCAAATTTTCATGTCTAATCAGTTTATTTGCTGAGGTGGTGCTTGATGGTTCTACAGTGGGTGAGGTTGTTCTTGGTGGGGCTGCTACAAATGGTGAGGATCTTCATGAAATGGGGAAAATAACTCTACAAGGATAGGGTCTCTACCTATACAGTGGTGGAAATATATTCTTTGGAATGACTTCTCAAAAGAGTTGGAAGTAGAAATGGGTGTGTTTTATTAGCCGACTATAAGGATTCATCCAAATTTTAGGCCTTATCAAGAAATCTCCCAAAACCCACCATGATAATTCTGGGTGAAAAGGTTAGGAATCATATTATTCTTGATAATCCTCATTCACATCATTAATAGTTTCTCATGAGTTAACTACATTTTTATTGAGTATGTGATTCCCTTCCACCAGTTGAAAAATTACCAGACTCACTCATCAGGTCTTTTCATTCACTTTAAGAGGTACAAATTACTTTTCTTTTTTGTGATTGAGATGAACTAAAATAGGAACTATCTAATGAGATTTTCCAACCAATGATGGACCATATGGGCAGTTAGTTGTACCAAACAAACATAGGTCCTTCCAGCATCTAAAAAACAATTAATTTTAGTAGCCTTATTCTATTCTGGGGTTCCCAACATAGTTCCACACCTTGATATGAAGTGGGAAAAATGTTTTTGTGGTTCACCCATAAAATTTAACAAGGTGAAGCTATGATTCCCAAACATCTGGGGTTCTTAGATGTTGTCCACCCAGGCTAGGTATAGCTTTCCATCAAGTGGGATCACAACCATTCAGGTGTCTAGGACCTCATAGAATGGGGTGAGAGAAGATATCAAGTCATTTTGGTGAGGATATTTTACTAGACGAGGGTCATTTACATCCGATGCATTGAAACCACGTCATCTCTATGAGCAAGCTCACTAAATCGAGGGAATCATGATCCAGATCCCCTAGAAGGTATTTATGCTACTCCAATAGGATTGGGGACTCATTACCATGTATATTTAAATTAACTATTGTTTATACTCTTCTTGGATGTATGTGGTTACTGAAATTGAATAGAAGCACCTAAACAAGGCGGTCTTGCTACCCCATTAGGTGGGAGATAGGGTCATGTCAGGTTGCTTCATAATATAGGCACCGATCAGCAATGAGATCTGCAATGAGCCATTTCTACTCCTCAATATTCTAAAGTATGGGTGGCTAGAATGTTCTCTACCCCAATTTTTAGAGTAACCTCATATATATTTGAGGGACCAACATTCTCCATTACTTTTTTGATGTTTTTAATGGAATACAATGATGCCTCATTGGAGGGATCCCTAATGATGAGTTCCTTCCTTGGTTGGTTTGTGAGGAAACCTATCGAAGGGTATACCTGGTACTTTCCTACCCCATGATGTGGATCTTCCTTATAAATAACAATGTTTATACACCTTTTTTCATGCATCTTAGGAATGGCCATGTTTACCATAACAGTACATGGAGGGTAAATATCATCGTCGGTGGGTAGGTTAGGCCGTCGCAAATAGGGATGAAGTGGAGAGAATCATATTTTCCCCATGTTCTGATCTAGAAATGAGGAAAATTCATTCCCATAACCCGGTTGAAAACTATGAGGCTCTTTACATAGGTCTGTTTTAGTTTCTAGTAGTATCCCAATGAAACGAGGTGTTGAGACACCATAATTTTCATGGTCTCAACCCTCATGCACTATTGTTTAAAGGTATCATGGTGTTTCTTTATGCGTGGATAGGCCAACTGACAAATGTGTAGGTAGTGATGCATTATCCAGATGACCTGGAAGAATCACATCGGTTCACCCTTAGGGTGGTACTCAAATATTTCAATGTTTGTAGTCAAAAGTAGATAGAACACCACTAAAAACTGATCAGTGACTAGAACCTCTCACATTCCCTATTTCTCAGAGGAATGGAATCATTCATTTTCATTCTATTATTTCATTAGTGTTGGCCAAGAGATGTGTGTTGGAACTAATGTATATTGGTTCTATAACTAGTTGACCTATAGAGGATCCACTTCATGAGTAGCATACTTTCTACATGCTGAAGAGTCTCTGAGGTTTTCCACCAGAAACATCATCACATCATCACATCCGTATATAACTGGGAATTCAACAATGCCTCGTTTTTAAGGGAAACAACTATCATATGAGGCTTAGCAGAGTGGTCATCATCTGGAAGACTCATCTCAAACCCAAACATCTCCTACACATCTTCTTTATATGTAGAGAGGAGGTAAACTTGGGGTGATGGTGTTGAATTCATTGTAACTCCCTAGAATGGGGCCAAAACATCTTCTACTTGCTAGTAATTTTGGAGGGATCTGGCGAACAAGTGGTTCTTATCTTCTGGGATAGAGAACCTCATTTTTTGGGCTCTTTTCCCAGACTCTAATATTTAGGTTGGAGACACCATTGACATGTTATATGACACTTTTGAGCCTAAGAGTTCAATGAGGTGGATGATCTGTTAATGTTTCCTAGGATTTCTATTTTGATTATGAGAATTCACTTTTCTAATATGGGATGGTTCTTTAGGGAATGGTACCTCATTGACATGGGGAGTACCCCTATGAAAAATGGCTAGGACATGGGTACAATCTTTATTTTGATAGTCAGTGGAGTGGGGAGGACCTCTACTATGATTGGTATGAGCATAGGGAGGACATTCATTCTTATTTGTAGAGTAATGGGTCAGACATCCATGTTGAGAAGCATGTGCATGGATTGGGCCTTCATACTGATTATTTAAATAGTGGGGATGAGCCCCACATTTTGTGTTAATGTCATAGGTGGTACCATTGTTTTCATTGCTGATTGAGAGAGGATGAACACCCTATGGATAATAATAGAATGTGGAGGACCTTTTTGTTGGTTATTGAAATAGTGGGGATGACATACTATATAGTTGGTTATGGAATGAGGGGATGTCAGAACTGAGTTTCATCATCACTAGTTGGCATTTTATGGATTTCATTTGTTTCATCGATTAATATATCCACCCCCACCAACGTACTAGGGAGATGTGCCTTGATATAAATTGGGAAAATATTAATCCTCATTATACTACTATGAGTATCTTTTGGTGAGCATTAGTGGATGTGGAGGCCATTAGAGAAATTTAATAATACCTTATTCAGAATTATTCTGATCCTTCCCACAAAACTATCCAGATGTGCTTCAAACTGGAGCAAACAGATCAAGGATAACATCTTTCTGTTCTCTGGAATGTAAGGCAGGTCAGCACTGGCATCGATATGGCCTAGTGGGAGTCATCCTTTTGAATCTATGATGAATTAGTCATAGCCAGTGTGAATCAAATATCCCCCAGGATCTGGATACAGCGGAGCGTGAAAACATATAATTTTAGGAAGAGACTCTGGAAGCAATTTTTTCCGAATAGGTGGTGTGTTTCCCTGGAATAACCATCAGGGTAGGTGGTTTCGATGATGAGTTGTTTCCTCTAGTTCCTAGAAGGCCATATCCTTTATTGGGATGATCCCATCCTTCTTCTAAAGGATTAAAGGGTGTTTATCAGCCTCATTTGGATGATCTCATTGGTAAATACAAGGAATGTGCACATTTTTGTGAAAGGCATGGTGGATGTCATGTCAGCAGCATGGTTGCATGGGATTGTCGTATGAATGTTCCTCCTACCCCAGTGCATGTGGGAGTTGGGATGTTGATTTCTTATAGTTTGGGTCCTATAAATAAGGTGGATTAATACATCAATACTAGTATAGGTAAATTAATTTCAGATTCTCCAATATCATCCAATCTTCTAAAGAAAGAGAGGGATCAACATTAACAATGTCACAGACCATGAGTGCCCAATGATAACTGCCCCAATGGATCAATGAGTTTCATGCTAGGTCCACTATTTTTATAGTGGGACCTACCGCCAATTATTTTGAAATGATGATATTCTAATATATTGGTTCTTCAATTCTACTAGTCCCCATATTGAGGAGACTAGTTTTTCATTGGGTTCACCATTTCAGTTTCTGATTCCTTTACTGGGAAGCTCCTACACATCAAATTGTTCCATGCTAGATTTTTGTTCCCCACCATTCCCACATTCCAGGGGTGGGTGTATTTCATCACATTTATTGGAGATTCCTACTCCTTATTCATAATTGGATGATGGTATTTAATTTCATCCTTTAATGTATTTTTTCATCCCTGGATTCCTCCTTGGAGCTTATTTCCCAATATAGGTCTCCGTTATAGATTAATTATTGTTCATAGAACTCATTCCTAATTCCATATAAATGTGGATGATAGTTAATTATACTACTTATGGTAGGATAGGGAAGAAACATTCATTCAAGAGATTATTCACATTGGGAATCTCTAGGTAGTCTAAAACATAGGCCTATTAGTGACCTATATTCATCCTCTTAGAATGAAATAATATATGAGGCATATTACATGAAAAAACCAATTCATCCCATTGTGATCACAAGGTAAAAATTCCATGGGTTTATGTCTTCCAAGTATTTCTTCCAGGAATATCATGTTTATTACATGGGTTAGGTATTTTGTTTAGGTCATAATTTCTATGTCCTGTGAAGACAGATCAGAACAAATTATAGTGAGCGATTAGGGGACGATTTTAATATCTTGTGGAGAGAGATCATAAAACCTATATAAGCGTATCTATGTTTATTCCTTGTAGGAAACACCTATATTTTTTTACCAATTGATGGGATCAAATTCTTTTTAAGGAAAATCTGGAAGGTGCATCCCTATGAGGGTATATGTGAAACCTGAGTTTACCATTTTCAAGAATGATCCTAAGGGTGGCATCCAACATGCCCTGTTTAGAATAAATGGACCCAGAGCAACAATGTTCAATTCTATAGTTTAATGTCATGTTATAGAAACAATCTATATAATTTGACATCATGATATAAGGATTCCCATGTCCCAAAAGGATCATCAATGAGGGATGGTTTGGTATTACGCATTGAAGCATCCCTTCACTAGAAGATTTCTCTTAGGGGAATAATATGTAGATTATATGTGGATGCTTCTCATGCCAGGGGTTTTATCCCACACAGAGAGAAAATAATCAAGGGCTTACACAAGGGATTTGACCATTGCGGTCTCTTATCCCATGGTGGGAAGGATGGTGTGTGGATTATGCATGAAATATGCCTGGTGTGATGTTATGTGGCCTGATATTTATGTACAATAGCACATGGTGGGAGATGGTGGTATCCCATAATGGTCATACAAGGGTAAATCTATGTTTTTTTCAAAAGGTAATGATATAGTTTTACGTCATGTACTAGGGATGTTGTTGTGTGGTTTAATATCAGATGACTGGGACATGAAACTTGTTAGTTTTACATCATGTATCTTAGGTTTGGGGGGACTCACTCCTCACCCCTAGGGATTATGTGGCCACAAAATATGATCCATTTAATGGCGAATGGAAATGGAATTTCTATGAAGGATTGGTCAATGAGAAGGTCAACATTTGTGTTCCCACTCTTATATTAAAAATGGGTTATAATACTCATGCTTGGATGAAACAGGTAGGTTCATGATTCCACTAGTTGAATAGGGGGTTCCATGTAGGCGGTCGGGAGTTTTTTGTGTGAAATTGGTTTGGTTTTGGTGAAAAGATTTCACCAAAGGAGGGATTAAGAACAAGAAAAAATTACGGGGTCATGAGTTTTGGTGGCAAAATTCGAGAAAGAGAAGAGGCCCAAAGGAGGCCCCATTGGCTTCCTCGTGAGGCCACTTCGCAGAGTCCCCACAGAACTGTGGCCGCTGTGAAGCCAGGAGTCGGGACACTCTATGACCGCATTTGACATTCGCGAGCCCGCCGCGAAGCAAGGATGTAGGACACTCCGCGACCGCATTTGACATTCGCGAGGCCACTGGCGAGATGCTCCGCGACCACATTTGACATTTGCAAGTCTTCCGCGAAGCAAGGAGGTGGGATTCTCTACGACCATATTTGGCATTTGTGAGCCCGATGCAATGAAAATAGGCCAGATTCTCCACGACCACATTTGACGTTCGCGACCTGCCGCAAAGCCACCAAGTACATCTTCAAACTACATGATCTCCACTTCATAGTTCCTCTTGCCTATAAATACGGGGATCCCCCTGAGCCCAAAGAATAGACAATCCAACCCTTCCACTTCCCAACTCCCAAATCGTGAAGCATCCTTCTGCTCTGCAAACCGTGAGCTGTGCGAGGAACTTCTTCTCCAGGAAGTGCCTCCCCCTTGTCTCTTTTCGAAAACCTCTTCTGAGAGGGATGCCTTTCATAAAGCCTAAGGGCCTTCCCGAGGGAAGGGGATCCCCAAGAGAACCCGGGTCATCGTGGAGGGTTTATGCCTCGTGAAACACCCCTCATGTACATAGGATCCACATGCTAAGGCAGGGTCACTGTACTTCGCGAGGCACATTGTATCACAAAACTTTACTTCAGGAGGCACCTTTGCTTCATGAGGCAGTTCTCCATGATTTCCTTTCCACTTCGTGAAGAACTTCCCATATGTTCCTCTTCACTATGCATAGGTTATGGAACCCCACTTCGCGAAGCACACCCCTTTGTAAGTGCCCTCCACCACGCATAGCAATAGAGCTTTACAAAGACACTGCCTATGAACCCCTCTTCATTGAAATTTCTTGTCCCATACGACCCTCCAGGTTTGCACGATGTGACTTAAATGTCCCCTGGATGATACTACCTGTTTCATTGCTTTGCCTCATGTTCTTCACATAGGAACGCTAATGGATATTACTTCTTCGCATAGCCACACTAACATGGACCCCTCGATTGTTTTCTCCATGACCCCCCTTCACCACAACATTGTTGATGCCTTCCCTTACACAATTATTAGATGGTAATAGTTATGTAAGTCCTAGGGGTGCAGAGCAAACCCACCTCATATGAGATATAGGATGTTGAACTGCCATGAACCATCGTCCTGAGAACATGATATTAAATTGTGACCTCCCCCCATACCTCGCACCTGGAGTGCCCCCACCTTGGACATTCCCCATGCCCCCTGGTCTCCACAAGTGATGATATCCTTCTTCTGGGAGTGGTGTTTGTCTGCATGGAAATGGAAACCACCTTAGTGTAAGCCCCTAGTATTCCTTCTAGGAGCTAGCATCTTTGCTCCTCCTTTCATCTTCGGTCCCCAAGGCTGGCAGAGGGCATGATAGGGATCGGGGATCCTCCTTTCTTAGGTCCCAGGTCATTCTGCTTCTAAGATTATTCACCAATGGGCCTCTATCCTAGAGTAAGTCCCAATATTTCTCTCCCTCGGTCACACCACGTGGAAGCCCCACTCCACTTCCCATGGATGCACCTTTCACGACATGGTCAACAGGCCTTTGCTGCCACTTTTTTTCACACCGAGCTAGAATCACATAGGATTAGAATAAGAATTGACCATGACATCACCCACATCCTACATGAAGTTAAACTGTATTCCCCTTATGAACAATGGGGTAATTGATCCTTGTCGAGGCAAGGAACGTAGGAAGCCTCCATGAGGTTCAACCCCAACCACCATTGGACCCCAGGTCCTCCTCCACGTCGTTTCACAAACACATTGGGCCACCTAGAGTGTAAGACGTAGCCTCATACCCTAACTACGAGGACATTGATCCTTGCCAAGGAAAGGTATGTAGGATTCCTCTGTGAGGTTCAATCCCAACAATCATTGGCCCCGACCATCTCCATGTCAGTGTACCAATCCCATTTCCATCTGAACTACATGGACTTTGATCCATGTCAAGGCATGGTACGTAGGAAGCCTCCATGAGGATCATGCCCACCACCCGGTTGCTCCGGCCTACTTCACATCTGTTCACCAAACACATTGGGCCACCTTAGAGTGTAAGCCCCAACCCATCCATAACTATGGGGTCTTTGATCCATGTCAAGGAATGGTACGTAGGAAGCCTCGACGAGGTTCAATCCCACCACCTGGTCATTCTGACCCCTTTATGTCAGTTCTCCCTCGTCCTACATGACATTAAAATTTATTTTACATCTGATCTATATGGAAATTGATCTATGTTAATGCATGGTATTTAGGAATCCATCACGAGGATCAATCCCACCACACAATGGTTGCTCTGACCCCCTTCACGTCGGTTCGACCCCATCCAGTGGTAAGACATTAACATCCTTATCCAGTGGGAAGCCGTTGTGACCTCATTCAGCGGTAAGTTGTTGTCAACCTCATTCGGTGGTAACCCGTCATCAGATGAAATATGAAGACTTTCATTTTCTACCACAGGGATATGTAGGAAGTCTCTTAGAGGCTCAGGACCAACACTACTGTCATATTCATGATGGTCCCATCCCATTCACCATCCCCATCAACCGCTCCATCATCCATCCTGATCCTTACATGGGCATCCACATCCTGGTGGGATCATCACATTCCATTCCACGTTCCATCTAATTGCATTAGAGAGGCCGCACACATGATGGCCCCAATATCGTATTCCCTCCAGGGGTTTCCTCTATCTGATCCACTCTAGTCACTGTTTTGATCAGCCCGATCCATCTCCGCTAGATGTTAAACATGCGGCATAACTTGTGTTGAACATTGGAAGTTGAGGAAAACCTCATATACATACCCATGTAATATGATTCCCCGCATTCGATTTGGGATGCCTCGGGCTACCGTGGCCTCGATAAGCCCCGTAATAAGGGACAGATGATAGACACACCAATCCCCCAGCGTCCAAACATGCTAGTGATTCCCCACATGACTACTAACCTAACCAAAGGCTGCTTCCTTGACCGGACCCCATGGAATGTCCTGACAGAAGCAGCATAATTAACTGGTGTCCATGAAGATATGGAATTAGAAAGAGTTTCATGAACAACATCTTAAGTTTATGAGGGAGACCCCGACTAGGTGACAAGTTACGAGGAGGAATCCATGGAATGAATAACTGACATCCCATCATCTCGTTTCGATCAAGGAGCAGGCATCCCTGAACAAGGAACAGATGCCGCCCACCTTTGGAAAGCGGGAATGTGGGGGAACAGCTGTGCATCCTCCACAGATGGATGTGCACGCCCCAGCAAAATCATCAGAAAAATAAATGGTGAACCCAAAAGAATTTATTCTCTTCAATATCGAGTCTAGTAGCACTAGGGGCATCAATGGATTGACATGTCACTGGATCCAGCTATCCGGCGCCAGGTCACGCCAAGAAAATAGCGGTCCTGGCATGAAAGTCACTAGAATTTGGGGTAGTAGAACGTTGGAAATTCCGTTCTGAAATGTTGTCATCCTGGATCCCTATTACTGATCACGAGAGATGGGATGGTGTTGGGGCATTGGTCGTCGATTCCTTTTTATTTATGCACTGACAAGTTCATCTCTCGGCTACTCAAGAATTATATTGATTCCACAGGAACGCGATCATCGCCCACCCATCTACGCAGGGGTAGGTGAAATGCTAGCACAGCCGCTCTGCGTGGATTCACCGCTTCTGCAACAGCCTATGCGTCCACCACCATGGGGTTCCTCCATCCAATATCTCTATCAGAAGATATCCAAAAATGGTTAATTAATGACCACATAAGTCATTACGAGAAGGAGGGCATAATTCCGACTCGGGCTAGGGCCCGCCTGGACCTGGAGGCATCCAGGCCCCACCTTCAATGCCGCGCATGGAGCCACTTCTCCCCACCCCAGCATACAACGGATTCTACAACAGCCTATCCGCGTCAGTGCCACCGCCCAGCCTTGCCGAAGGAGGAGCAGGTAAGCTATGCGCCTGCAACATCAGCGTCGTTTCATCTAACCTGACGCCAGCATCGGGCACGAGCTGAGGACGGCCACCAAGGGGCGTCAACGTCAACAACTATTGTGGCCTGAGCCACCGCTGACGCATATCATCAGGTCCCTTCACACATAGAGCAGGGAAACATATACGCCCATCCTAGATTGAGGACCCAACCGCCCCATGAGTAGGATGGGTCAACTCTTTTGGTCTCAAGAATGAGAAGGGTTCATCGTGAGCCAACCCGCAGCGATGCAAACGCGTACGGAGTTCCTCCCCATACTACTACCACAGAGTGTGTGGGCCTTCCCCACTCTGAGGATCGGTATGGAGGTCTTCCCCATGCCACCCTCAATCCGAATGAAGGTCTTCCCCACGGTAGTGATGCTCGTCCTGGAAGCCTTTGTCATTCCCATTATCTTGGGTATGGAGTCCTTCCTATTTCCCCCAACCATTGATGTGGGGACATTACACATCTCGTCTCTCTCTGATGAGGGGATCCTCCCTACTTCCTCTCCACAACTGGCGAAGGCCCTCCTTGCCTCGGAAACCAGAGGGGTGAAGGCCATCCTAGCTCCACCTGACCAAGCATGGAGGTCCTCCCCAATCTCTCGTTGGTTTAAATGGAGTTTTTTTCCGCTCTAGTATTGTTCATGGAGGTCCTCCCCATGTAACCTTCGACATTTGTCCTGGTACTCCTCGCACCTCAGCTTTCTCGGGTGGGAACCCTCTCCACCCTAGCACCAGTGCGGCCGAATGACCCCATGTCAGGAATCATCCCTCTCTTGAGGAGCCACCAAGGGGAAGGAAGGCGGGAAGTCACCGCCACAAGAAGAATCCAGGGAAGGCTCGTATAGAGATCAAGCAGGTCCGCTTCTAAGACTCTGAAGTGGAGTGCGACTCGTCTCAGCAACCCTCCCCTAGCTCATCAGAGGCAAGGTTCGGGGTAGGGATAAGTCACATCAACCTGGTGCTCCCAAAATACGAGATCCACAGGATTCCCACATACCTCTGCAGGTTTATCCAAGAGGATGAAAATCTGGAGACCCTATAGGTTACGGTCTTACAGTCACCACCATCATCACCAGAAGCGCTTTCTACCTCTACAATAGATGACAATGGGATATTCTAGGGACCAATTGCAGGAGAGAAGCATCGCGGGCTATCACCATCAGTCTTGGCCCCTGAGTTAGGAACGGCAGTCCTCCTCCCCTCCTATCACGATGTAGCAGCCAGGTCGATGCACTCTTCGGAAGATAGACTGATAATCGGAGGCTAGTTAGTCCATTCACCATATTATCCACCAGCCGACCTACAATACCAGCGGTCTGCCTCACTACCACTGCCAGTTCTTAAATCAACCCCAGTTGGCGAGTGGGTAAATCAAGGGCTAGACCTTGAATTTGATTCGAGGATCTTCTGAAGCATCCTTGCATCAGACCACTTCTTCGAGGAGTTCTGGGCCGTGGCAGCACAAGATTTCTAAAAACCAGAGTCCCTCACCCTAGAGGATGTTTAGTGTTTCCACTACACCCTATGGGCTACACATTTCAGTCTCTATTATCATCGCCTGGTATATCCAAATATCTAAACTCATTTCAAAGACATTAGTGAGTAGGGTCGTCTAGTCGATCCGGGCGTGCTCCCTATGGCCCAGCGCCCCTAGTCACCAGTCTGTCGTGAGGCCCTCCAATAGCAATGCATTCTAAGTATCAAGGTACTCTACAAAATTATCATGGAGGCTACCCCGCACGTGCATATCCATGGATGGGGGGAGTATGCTACCCTCATATTTATCCCTATCTAGCGGTAGCCGACTTGCTATGTGATATTGAGGACATTCCCCAGGAAGGGTCACAGTACACATGGCTGACATAGTGGACAAAGAGGATGACATGGAGTTTCACGATGGAGACATACTCCCTGAGGGTGTTCCACCACTATTGGAAAATCATGGAGGATTACTCATTAGAATAGTAAACTATTAGGTCTCCCTGCACCCACCGAGGCATTGGTACTTGGCAGGAATTCCAGTAAAGGAAAAGAGCATGTCAGAGCTGTCAAGCACTCTGACCCATCTTCCTCAGTGCAGAAGACGGAGGAGGACCCCGAGAAGGCCACATTGCATTAGAAACATGCTAACTAGAATAGTTTGATCGACGAGCTCCTAGCTAAATGCGTTGTAGAGCGATGACCTGACTATAGAAATCCTTGGTTGGGGCAGCAGGGGCAGGAACAACTCCCCCCGGTGAGATGCCCCCAGGCACCCCTGATCATATCGCTCCAACGGACAGGGATGAAGTCAGAACTCAAGGCAAGAGGGTGTGGTATGTCTTGATGAAACCACTCAACCGGCGAGCCAATCCATGGAATCTGGTCTGGGTTCCCCTAGCTGCCCCACATGCCACTCCACCAGCCGCTCCACGAGTAGATGAGCCTGTCTACCATGTCGAAGAGCCCGGCAACGCGCTCATGGTTAGGGATCCTCGTCAAAGAAGGGATGTCACCCATATGATTCTTAGGCGGTGCTAATATCTTTCCTTCATGGATTGGAAATGTGGAAGGTGTAAATCACACCCGATGGAAAGCCATACCCAACATGGGTGGATGATATGTCGGCGCCTCCAGGTTTTGGGAATCCTACCTTCTCCCCCATTAATGGGACGGGGGACCCACCGCAGCACTTGGACCACTTCCACTCAAGGTGTGGTCCCATGATAGGCACTCCAGCGTTGCAAGAGGCTACCAAGATCCGATGTTTTGTTCAGACACTGGAGGGGCCATCATTCGTCTGGTATTTACAGCTCCCCGTCAGATCCATGACCAGCTGGTAGGTCCTTCGCAGGCAGTTCCTCTACCAGTTCAGCTCTACCACCCAGAAGAACAGCATCGCGGACCTCTTCAAGTGTAAGAAAAGTCATGATTAGCGAGTCACAGACTTTATCACCTAGTGGAAGGGGCTCACATACTCCCTTGAAAAGCCACTGACTCAGCAACAATTACTGAAGATGTGTGTGGGAAATGTCATGATAGAACTGGTTCCTTCTCTGATCACCCAGAACTATCAAATAGGATTTTTAGACTTCTCCGAAAAGGCCCAGAAACTTGAAGAATCCTCGCAATAGGCCAAGAAGGCACATCTGTTTCCCCCTGTACTTCTAGAAAGGAGAGCTGCTAGAGTCGAGCCCGCCGTGGTGGCCAAAACAGAATCCCCCACACATCTGGAGTTGGTACCAGTAGCACAGGACCTGCAATCTCGCAGAGTTCCTCCACCTTAGGCACAACCTCCAGCTCAGCAGCATCCTAAGAATAGGCAGGATCCCCCGTGTAATGCACCGCCAACGCCCAGGAGGGACAATCATGGTCCACCTCCTCGACTGGCCCCTGTGTATCCCTGTCAAGGCTAGGATCCAAGGGCCCCCTATCCAGAATGAAAATTCTATACTTACTCGTTCAGTGATAATCATCTCCCCAGTTACTTACATATCACCTTAGAGAATGGGATTGTATGCATTCCTGAGTGAAGATGTAACACCCCAAGCTTCCACGGTACGTTTCCCTTCGAATAATGCGATAGCGTGTGTTGTACGCAACCTCGATTTCTAACACACACCACAACTAATTAAACTAGCCGTTGTAAATAGTTATACCTACTTTTTGAAATCATATATATTTTATATTTCAAAATGGACTTCATTTTTGGATTCGGAATATCGAAATTATCCTAGGGTGAAATTTTGGTACTTTTCGGATAACTTTTATATTTTGATGAATAGTGAAAATTACTAAATTTTAATTAAAAACAACTTTTTTAATCAAAATAATTAATAGTGATAAATTATGAATTTGAGTGGTTTTAAAGTATATTTAGAATATATTTTTACTATTTAATATAATTTTGGTCATTGGACATAATTTTACAATTAAACCGAACATAAACAAGTGTCAATCTTTTGATAGTTATTATCTCTTAAAAACACGCTTTTTGTTTTGACAGCGGGAATTAATTTTAAATTAATTTCTGCCACTTCTGTGTTTTGAATTTAGGAAAATGGATTCCATATTTGGAATCAGGATGTCCAAATTATGTAAATAGGTAACTTTTATTTTTAGACATTTTGAATAATTACTGCGGTAAATATTTTATTTACCATGGTTAAGGGTAAATCCGGTAAATAAGGGTTAAAAAATAATATTATAATAATACAAAATTACCCTAAAACGTGTCCTAACCTTATTGGTGTACACATACCCGACCATGGGCATCCTTGGGTCAATTTGGGGACCCCTTGGAGCCACTTGTAAGTGATAATGACACATTATATTAATAAAGTTAAAATAAAAATAAAAATGGCATAAGATTACATCTTTTAGAGGAACAATTTTTACATAGGGTTATACATGTTGGATTTTCGATTATAAATATTCATTAGAAAGCTAAAAAGATTTCCTACATAATGATATTTTATTTATAATTTTTAGACATTAAATAATTTATTTAATTTATGCCACAATGATGATGCAGTAATTACTATAATAGTGAAAAATTAAAATAATTGATATTATAAATACCCAAATAAATATAATATGAAACTTTTAATGAATTAAACTAATTTTCTAGGATAATATGATATATTAGGATTGATTTAATTGACTTTGTTAGAAGTAATCAATCTGTTATGAGTTTCACAAAAATCAACTATTGAATAGTGTCAAAATTGACATAAAAGAGTTCTTAAAACAAATATTATATTATTAATTGATACTAAATTCCTAAAAATCTAAGGTTCGGCCAAGAGACTTATATTATTATAGGTTAATTATTAATGAACCACTTGGGGGTCGCTTGGATGTATATAGTAAGTTTATTAACCATATTATATAAAAATACAAAGAGACATTGTAAAAGTGAAACTAATTAACTTAGAGTTAATACTTAAAGATAAGGTTAATATAAGTACCCAAACCTGTCTAAATTATATTGGATGAGTTGTTTTCGACCTATACCCACCTCATCCTTTGAATAGTCAACTTTGGAGCCTTTGGAAACCGAATATGAATTTATTATAAATTAATATTTCTAGCTTTTCCAAAGGTGCCCCTCACCCCTCTTATAAAAGGGCACTCCTCCTTCTCATTTCTTCACACCTTCAAAGCCTTTTGGTTCGGCCAAACTCTGCCCAAATACTCTCCCAACATTCCTCACTACAACCTAGAGGCCTTAGTTTGATCAGAAAGCCAACCTAAGGAGCCCTTTTGATCAAATCAAAAGGAAGAACCCGAAGAAGAGGTAATGATTTCACCACCCTTTTCTAATTTCCATTCTTCTTCCACTTCCTCTTTCTTTGTTCTAACCATTCTAAAATAATAACTCCAGTATCTCACATATACTGTGATGTTATTATAAATATGGTACAACCATATTCAGTATTCTATCCACCCTTTGAATAACATGTCACCATACGTGCGTACGTACGGCTTACCGTCTCCACGTCGTGGTGTAATTGTTATTCAATATATTATTATTTGGATGGGTATAATAATGATGTGTAACTCATGTAAATAATAAATATAACATGTTAATGATTCTGTATATATATGATATACCATACATTTATATATTATTTTAATATCAAAAGAATGATATTGTCGCTCGTGCGTACGTACGGACTACCGTCTCCACGAACGCGATGAGATTCATTCTCCATCGTATCCATTCAAGTATAATTATCATTTGATGATTTAAAAATGATGTTTAAGGACTTGATATCATTCTAAATATGAATAATATACAACCTATCCTTTACAAACATGTCTTACATAACAAAACATATAAAAGAAAACAAGTAAGTTAACACCCGAAACGACGATAATTCTAAGATATTATTAACAAATCAATGTTAAAAGATCATATATGATATCATATTAATATATATGATTCTTGTATAATTTAATAACAATTATTTCACCATTATACAGGAGGTTAACCTACCCCAACCAAGGAAAAGTACAAGGTAAGGGTTATTTCACAATCTCTTCATTATCCGAGGTTGTATTATACGTAATAATCTACTGGGATCTCTTTATCATCCACATCCATGTTTCTTCGAAATGTATTTCAAAACATTTTTACTATTTACAAGAATATGGGTTAAAGTCATTTATACCCTTGTTTGACTTTTTATAAGAGGTTTATAAAGGAATCTTTCCGTCGTTTTCAAAACAATGTCCTTTTTAACCTTTTCGACAGAATTGAGGTAAGAATGTTTTTTTTAACTTATACGGCGGGTGCGGTTATTTTCCGCCGTTATAAAATCGTCGAAGCTTTCCATACAAGCTTATAAGAATATTTTCAAAGAAAATGTTTTATTTTATATGGATCTTAAATGATTTCAAAATAAAAGGAGATACTTCTTTAAAAAAAATTTTGATTTCATCTATGTCAACATCCTTTGATGGATTTTAAGATTATTTGAAGTTGATTTATTATGATACAAAACTTCTATATTGTATTGAAGGTTTTGTGATATGTTTGACTGTGGATGTTCTATTTTTATACCATTCATAGTTTATGGTGAAATTATTGACATTTCGTATGCTAGTTTTAATACGAATGTTTATGTTATAAACCTTTTCATATGGGAATGCATTGGACTTAATAAGTGACGGGTGGAGCCCGCTATAGCTCCTCGATGCATCGGTAGGTCTCATGAGACAAACTAGTGTCTTGGCACAAGGCCTTGACAAAATCTTATTTGTAGTCTTGGCACGAGGCCTTGGCTATGTGGTTATGATAGTCTGGCATTATGCATTCCAACATTATGAAAGTGGTTATTGATATTGCATGTGATTATTCGATTAGTAGAATATCCATGTGAACAAGTAAATGGCATTATTTCATTTTACTTTTGCCATACTATGTTGAAGTTCAATTTTAAAAGGCTTTTGTTTTAGTAATTCATTGCCTTAAATGTTTATGCTTATTTTGAATGTACCGCTATATTGTTATCCTTACTGGGCATTTGAGCTCACCCCTTTTCTATGTTTTATTTTTCCCAGGTAGTGAAGAAGTAATTTATGAATGACTTGCAGGGATATTATGAGGGTTTAATAGTGTGGATATGAAGACTTTGTTGTTGTTGTAGTTTTTCACTTTGAAATGTAATGTAAAACTTTATGATTATATCTAGTGTTTCCAAGGCTACTAAACCAATCGGTCTTTCGGGATTTGATCTTTCTTGTGATCATGCCAATGTTATGTAATTAAGGCACCGACTCTGGGCAACTGGGGTCGGGGCGTTACAGTTGGTATCAGAGGAAGTTTAGTACAAACCTTGGAAGCTAGATTTAGATAAACTCTGATTAGAGCACGTAGACCTAAGATGAACTTTGAGGATTAGTATAGAAGAACTTCCTAGAATTTTGGTGTTGTAGAGATTTTGTGAGTTTTTCGAGCAATACATCCCTGTCTGGATACGAGCAGGTAGAGGCGGCTCTGGCACAGATGTACCTAGGGGTAAAACCCGAAAACACCGCTTTGAGCTAGACTCGAACGGGAACTGGTGCACGACAACGGGCCTTGCTGCACTCTTGGTTACGACACTCCCGGGGGATATGCTTAGGATAACTCTCACTATCTTTACAAATCATTATGAAGGTTTTATGAGTATATACTTCCTCAAAGAAAACATTTTTATGATTATGGATTATATCCATAAATAGTTCAATTCATGCTAAGTGTTTTATAAGTATGGGATTATGTATTTTGATTCATAAACTGATCTAGTTTATGCCATTTTTTAGAAATGGCGCCTAGTGGAAGAAATGGAAACCGTATCAATGCACGCACTCCATGTAGGGATTGCCCTCCTGCTCAAGATAATTATAGTGGGGCTGGTGATGCAACTGGTGCTGATCAGCTAATCACCATACTGGGACAACTTACTCAGGTTATGAATAATAACCTTACCCGTATGGAGCACCCTGATCCGCAGCGTGGAGGATCAATGTTAGATCGATTCATGAGGCAACAACCACCAACGTTCAATGGGAATACAAATCCCTTAGTAGCTGAGCAATGGATATTTTCCCTAGAGAAAATATTTCAGGCTTTGGGGAGCAGTGAAAGGGAAAAAGTTATCATGGCAGTTTACCGCCTCACTGGAGATGCTGATCAATGGTGGTCATTGATTCAAAATACGAAAGAAGATGATGAAGTGTCAAATATGGAATGGAGGGAGTTCAAAGATCTGTTTTTAGAAAAATACTTTCCTCGCGACCATCGAGCAGATATGGAAATACAATTTCTGAGTCTGAGACAAAAGGAGGATGAGAATGTCACAAAGTATGAGGCTAACTTTACAAGGTTAGCGAGGTACGCTGGTGATTATATTCTCAACCCAAGAAGTAAGATTGATCGTTTCTTTGATGGGTTAAAACCATTTCTCCGTCGAGCATTAGTCTCACAATCCTTTTCATCGTACGAAGACATTGTCTCATGTGCTATCAAGACCGAAAAGGAATTCTCTAAGTCTTATGACTTTAAAGCAAAGAAAGAGAAGAAGAGACCTGCTGATCAATCTGGGAATGGAAATAAGGGGAAGAAGGGAAAGGTTGAATATCCATCTTGTGGTAAGTGCGGGAAGAAACACCCCGGTGTTTGCCTGAAGGGAATGGGAGTCTGTTACAAGTGTGGTGAAAAAGGCCACCAAGCTCATGATTGCAAGGGGAAGAAGGAAGCTACCAACGTTCAGTGCTACAATTGCAGGGAGATGGGGCATTATGCAAATGCATGCCCTAAGCGTCAGGAGAACTTACCTCAGAAGAGGCCAAGGGATCAAGGCCAGGCTTATGCTATCACTACTGCAGAGGTAGAAGCTCCAAAAGACGTGGTGGCAGGTAATTTAATGGTTTCCTCAAGTTTAGCAAATGCATTATTTGATTCTGGATCATCGCATTGTTTCATATCTTCCCAGTTTGCTAAGAAAATTAGATATTTCCAATTTGATTTAATAAGGGAGTTGTCAGTTAAAACTCCTAAGGGAAGTATCATTGCAACAAAGTTTTGTGAATCAGTCCCCATTAGAGGACATAAATTTTCTTTATCTGCTGATCTCATCGTCATACCTATGATTGAGTTTGATATAATCCTCGGTATGGACTGGCTTTCAGACTATGATGCGAAGATTTATTGTAAGAAGAAAGAGGTTACGATTCTTGATGATAATGATAAGGAGCACCTTATTTTTAGAGCAGAATCGTCACCACCTAATTCTTATTTAGATCCACCCCCAGTAGATCAACTAAATTCAATTATTAGGGAGGAAGAGAATGAAGTAACTATCGGTGAGGAAAGGAATGTTCAAATAGAGGATGTACCTGTTGTGAAAGAATTTGTGGATGTATTTCCGGAAGATTTACCTGGACATCCTCCAGAACGAGAAGTTGAGTTTTCTATTGATTTGATTCCTGGATCAAGGCCTATATCGAAGACCCCTTATAGAATGGCCACTGTAGAGTTAGTCGAACTAAAGAAACAACTAGAGGAACTGAGTAATAAGGGATTTATTCGCCCTAGTGTTTCTCCATGGGGAGCCCCTGTTCTTTTTGTTAAAAAGAAAGATGGATCTATGAGGTTATGTATCGACTATAGGGAGATCAATGCTATAACGATAAAGAACAAGTATCCCCTACCTCGTATTGATGATTTATTTGACCAACTGCATAGAGCTCAATACTTTTCAAAGATTGACCTTCGATCTGGATACCATCAGTTGTGTGTAAAGAAGGAAGACATTCCGAAGACAGCATTTCGAACCAGGTACGGGCATTACGAGTTTACTGTAATGCCGTTTGGATTGACTAATGCACCCTCTGTATTCATGGATCTGATGAATAGAGTTTTCAAGGAGTATCTCGATGAATTTGTGGTGGTATTTATTGATGATATCTTGGTATACTCCAAAACCTACGAAGATCATGAAAATCACTTGCGCATTATCTTGAAGACTCTGAGGAGGCATGAATTATATGGGAAGTTTAGCAAGTGTGAATTCTGGCTTCAGGAGATTTCTTTTCTTGGCCATATTGTCTCTAAAGATGGAATCTCTGTTGATCCTTCTAAGACCAAAGCAATCCAAGAATGGCCAGCACCTAGGAGTATAACTGAGGTACGTAGTTTTATTGGTTTGGCAGGTTATTATCGACGTTTCGTCCAGAATTTTTCCCGATTGGCTAACCCATTAACGAAGCTCACACGTAAAGGGGTTAAATTTGTTTGGACAAAAGAGTGTGAAGAATGTTTCGAAGAACTGAAGAAAAGATTAGTCGATGCTCCTATATTGACTCTACCATCGGGGAATGATGGGTTCGTTATTTATAGTGATGCATCGAAAAAAGGACTTGGTTGTGTCCTTATGCAGAATGATAGAGTTATTGCCTATGCATCACGACAGTTGAAAATTCATGAACAAAACTATCCTACTCATGATCTCGAGTTAGCAGCTGTAATATTTGCTTTGAAGATATGGAGGCACTACCTCTATGGTGAAAAATGTGAGATTTATACTGATCACAAGAGTTTGAAGTATATTTTCTCACAAAAAGAACTCAACATGAGGCAAAGGAGATGGCTTGAATTACTCAAGGATTATGATTGCACGATACACTACCACCCGGGGAAAGCAAACAAAGTAGCAGATGCTTTGAGCAGAAAAGACCATGGAGTTCTAAACATGATGAGAATTGAAAGGGATCCAATTTTCATGGATCTAGTGAAGATGGACATGGGAATAACCAGGGAAGGTGAAACATCAATGCTTTTTCAAATGGTTGCCAAACCATCTTTACTAGAAAGGATTAAGAGTTCTCAGACCGATGATGAAGAATTTCAGAAGAAGATTAAAGATGTGAATGATGGGAGATTGAGAGACTTTGTGTATGAAGATGGAATTTTGAAATTCGGGAAGAGAATTTGTGTTCCCAATATACCTGATCTAAAAAGGGAATTGCTGGATGATTCTCATAGTTCCAATTTCTCTATACACCCTGGGAGCACCAAAATGTATAGAGATTTGAAAGAACATTTTTGGTGGGACAATATGAAGAGGGAGATTGCTGATTTTGTGTCAAGATGTATGGTTTGTCAACAAGTGAAAGCTGGAAGGCAACAGCCTGGAGGATTCATGCAACCTCTTCCCATACCGGAGTGGAAATGGGACAATATTACGATGGACTTTGTCATGGGGCTACCAAAGACTCCTAGAAGGAACGATGCAATATGGGTTATTGTTGATCGTCTTACCAAGTCAGCACATTTTCTTGCTATAAGAGAAGATCTACCCCTGGAACGTCTAGCAAGACTATACATTAATGAAGTTGTGAGACTTCATGGTGTACCCCTATCGATTGTTTCTGATCGTGATCCCCGTTTTACTTCAAGATTTTGGAAAAGTCTTCAGAAATCCCTGGATACTGAACTTCATTTGAGCACTGCTTACCACCCTCAGACAGATGGACAATCAGAACGGACTATTCAAACCTTAGAGGACATGTTGAGATCTTGCTCACTTGACTTTCAGGGTATGTGGGATCAATATTTACCACTGGTAGAATTTTCCTATAACAATAGCTTCCATTCAAGTATACAAATGGCACCATATGAAGCGTTATACGGAAAGAGATGTCGTACACCAACCTGTTGGGATGATGTTGGTGAAAGAAAACTTGTAGGCCCAGAACTGGTGGAGGAAACGGTGGAAAAGGTGAAGGTAATCCAAAATCACATCAAAGCAGCTCAAAGTAGGCAGAAGAGCTATGCCGATAATCGAAGGAAGGATTTGGAATTTCAAGTCGGTAATCACGTTTTCCTAAAGGTATCTCCATGGAAGGGAGTCATACGTTTTGGAAAGAAAGGTAAATTGAGTCCCAGGTACATCGGACCTTTCGAAATTCTAGAACGAATTGGGGCTGTAGCTTACCGATTGGCAATGCCGCCAAGTCTCACCAAAGTTCACGATGTGTTCCACGTATCTCTGTTGAGGAAATACATGCCTGAACCAACGCATGTACTCACCTATGAAGAATTAGAACTGGAACCCGATCTGTCTTATTGCGAAGAGCCCGTCAAGATTCTTGATACAAGAGAACAAGTACTGAGAAACCGGACGACGCGTCTGGTAAAAGTTTTGTGGAGAAATCATAAGATGGAAGAGGCAACGTGGGAACCCGAGGAACTTATTATGAAGAACCACCCGATTCTTTTTATGCAGTAATACCCTAGAAATTGCGAGGATGCAATTATTTGATGGAGGGGAGAATGTAACACCCCAAGCTTCCACGGTACGTTTCCCTTCGAATAATGCGATAGCGTGTGTTGTACGCAACCTCGATTTCTAACACACACCACAACTAATTAAACTAGCCGTTGTAAATAGTTATACCTACTTTTTGAAATCATATATATTTTATATTTCAAAATGGACTTCATTTTTGGATTCGGAATATCGAAATTATCCTAGGGTGAAATTTTGGTACTTTTCGGATAACTTTTATATTTTGATGAATAGTGAAAATTACTAAATTTTAATTAAAAACAACTTTTTTAATCAAAATAATTAATAGTGATAAATTATGAATTTGAGTGGTTTTAAAGTATATTTAGAATATATTTTTACTATTTAATATAATGTTGGTCATTGGACATAATTTTACAATTAAACCGAACATAAACAAGTGTCAATCTTTTGATAGTTATTATCTCTTAAAAACACGCTTTTTGTTTTGACAGCGGGAATTAATTTTAAATTAATTTCTGCCACTTCTGTGTTTTGAATTTAGGAAAATGGATTCCATATTTGGAATCAGGATGTCCAAATTATGTAAATAGGTAACTTTTATTTTTATACATTTTGAATAATTACTGCGGTAAATATTTTATTTACCATGGTTAAGGGTAAATCCGGTAAATAAGGGTTAAAAAATAATATTATAATAAAACAAAATTACCCTAAAACGTGTCCTAACCTTATTGGTGTACACATACCCGACCATGGGCATCCTTGGGTCAATTTGGGGACCCCTTGGAGCCACTTGTAAGTGATAATGACACATTATATTAATAAAGTTAAAATAAAAATAAAAATGGCATAAGATTACATCTTTTAGAAGAACAATTTTTACATAGGGTTATACATGTTGGATTTTAGATTATAAATATTAATTAGAAAGCTAAAAAGATTTCCTACATAATGATATTTTATTTATAATTTTTAGACATTAAATAATTTATTTAATTTATGCCACAATGATGATGCAGTAATTACTATAATAGTGAAAAATTAAAATAATTGATATTATAAATACCCAAATAAATATAATATGAAACTTTTAATGAATTAAACTAATTTTCTAGGATAATATGATATATTAGGATTGATTTAATTGACTTTGTTCGAAGTAATCAACTGTTATGAGTTTCACAAAAATCAACTATTGAATAGTGTCAAATTTGACATAAAAGAGTTCTTAAAACAAATATTATATTATTAATTGATATTAAATTCCTAAAAATCTAAGGTTCGGCCAAGAGACTTATATTATTATAGGTTAATTATTAATGAACCACTTGGGGGTCGCTTGGATGTATATAGTAAGTTTATTAACCATATTATATAAAAATACAAAGAGACATTGTAAAAGTGAAACTAATTAACTTAGAGTTAATACTTAAAGATAAGGTTAATATAAGTACCCAAACCTGTCTAAATTCTATTGGATGAGTTGTTTTCGACCTATCCCCACCTCATCCTTTGAATAGTCAACTTTGGAGCCTTTGGAAACCGAATATGAATTTATTATAAATTAATATTTCTAGCTTTTCCAAAGGTGCCCCTCACCCCTCTTATAAAAGGGCACTCCTCCTTCTCATTTCTTCACACCTTCAAAGCCTTTTGGTTCGGCCAAACTCTGCCCAAATACTCTCCCAACATTCCTCACTACAACCTAGAGGCCTTAGTTTGATCAGAAAGCCAACCTAAGGAGCCCTTTTGATCAAATCAAAAGGAAGAACCCGAAGAAGAGGTAATGATTTCACCACCCTTTTCTAATTTCCATTCTTCTTCCACTTCCTCTTTCTTTGTTCTAACCATTCTAAAATAATAACTCCAGTATCTCACATATACTGTGATGTTATTATAAATATGGTACAACCATATTCAGTATTCTATCCACCCTTTGAATAACATGTCACCATACGTGCGTACGTACGGCTTACCGTCTCCACGTCGTGGTGTAATTGTTATTCAATATATTATTATTTGGATGGGTATAATAATGATGTGTAACTCATGTAAATAATAAATATAACATGTTAATGATTCTGTATATATATGATATACCATACATTTATATATTATTTTAATATCAAAAGAATGATATTGTCGCTCGTGCGTACGTACGGACTACCGTCTCCACGAACGCGATGAGATTCATTCTCCATCGTATCCATTCAAGTATAATTATCATTTGATGATTTAAAAATGATGTTTAAGGACTTGATATCATTCTAAATATGAATAATATACAACCTATCCTTTACAAACATGTCTTACATAACAAAACATATAAAAGAAAACAAGTAAGTTAACACCCGAAACGACGATAATTCTAAGATATTATTAACAAATCAATGTTAAAAGATCATATATGATATCATATTAATATATATGATTCTTGTATAATTTAATAACAATTATTTCACCATTATACAGGAGGTTAACCTACCCCAACCAAGGAAAAGTACAAGGTAAGGGTTATTTCACAATCTCTTCATTATCCGAGGTTGTATTATACGTAATAATCTACTGGGATCTCTTTATCATCCACATCCATGTTTCTTCGAAATGTATTTCAAAACATTTTTACTATTTACAAGAATATGGGTTAAAGTCATTTATACCCTTGTTTGACTTTTTATAAGAGGTTTATAAAGGAATCTTTCCGTCGTTTTCAAAACAATGTCCTTTTTAACCTTTTCGACAGAATTGAGGTAAGAATGTTTTTTTTAACTTATACGGCGGGTGCGGTTATTTTCCGCCGTTATAAAATCGTCGAAGCTTTCCATACAAGCTTATAAGAATATTTTCAAAGAAAATGTTTTATTTTATATGGATCTTAAATGATTTCAAAATAAAAGGAGATACTTCTTTAAAAAGAATTTTGATTTCATCTATGTCAACATCCTTTGATGGATTTTAAGATTATTTGAAGTTGATTTATTATGATACAAAACTTCTATATTGTATTGAAGGTTTTGTGATATGTTTGACTGTGGATGTGCTATTTTTATACCATTCATAGTTTATGGTGAAATTATTGACATTTCGTATGCTAGTTTTAATACGAATGTTTATGTTATAAACCTTTTCATATGGGAATGCATTGGACTTAATAAGTGACGGGTGGAGCCCGCTATAGCTCCTCGATGCATCGGTAGGTCTCATGAGACAAACTAGTGTCTTGGCACAAGGCCTTTACAAAATCTTATTTGTAGTCTTGGCACGAGGCCTTGTCTATGTGGTTATGATAGTCTGGCATTATGCATTCCAACATTATGAAAGTGGTTATTGATATTGCATGTGATTATTCGATTAGTAGAATATCCATGTGAACAAGTAAATGGCATTATTTCATTTTACTTTTGCCATACTATGTTGAAGTTCAATTTTAAAAGGCTTTTGTTTTAGTAATTCATTGCCTTAAATGTTTATGCTTATTTTGAATGTACCGCTATATTGTTATCCTTACTGGGCATTTGAGCTCACCCCTTTTCTATGTTTTATTTTTCCCAGGTAGTGAAGAAGTAATTTATGAATGACATGCAGGGATATTATGAGGGGTTAATAGTGTGGATATGAAGACTTTGTTGTTGTTGTAGTTTTTCACTTTGAAATGTAATGTAAAACTTTATGATTATATCTAGTGTTTCCAAGGCTACTAAACCAATCGGTCTTTCGGGATTTGATCTTTCTTGTGATCATGCCAATGTTATGTAATTAATGCACCGACTCTGGGCAACTGGGGTCGGGGCGTTACAGAAGAATGCCGGAAGAGCTGAATCTCACTGATCGCCTCAACTACGGCCCCTATCATCAGATTCTGTGGCACACCCTCAAGTAGTGTTATGTGTTTAAAGACTGCCTCTAGGGAAAGGTCAATAACAACATATTCTGGTTAGGCCCAATCACGACACAAGCAGCGGGTGTCTTTGTAAGGTCAGACAACGGTATCGACAACAAAGGTGGGTGGCAACAGGTTTCCAGCCACGAATCCCAGACGTACGATGACTGGATGGCCAGAAAAATGGTCTCCCGCGCCCATGGAATCATTTGGGCATGACTGAATCAGCAGGAGCCTTCAGAAGCTATGACCACCACTTCTGTATCATCATCTCAGCTGGCCTCTTCCCATAAGACCAAGCATCGGTGGTGAAGGAAAAAGCAACATGCCCCGCCAATGTCGTCATCGTCCTAAACTCTAGGTGACTTCATGCCCCCTGATATGATAATCCCTCCCAGAATCTCCCCAGTAGTGGATGACTCTTCAAGAGATTGTCAAGGTTATGCTTCAGTTATTACCGTAGAGTTGGTAAACCCATATATGACTCTTGATGAGGGGGAGCGCCATGAAAACCTCCCCAATGTCCCAAGCCGACGCCAACATCGGTGGAGCTGCTACCAAATGGGTAATCGAGGCGCAGAAATTGGCACCTCCAGCTAGTCCGTGCATGCCCCTGAGACCAAGAAGCAGACCCAACGTAGATCTCATCATGCACAACTTCTTAACCTAGTGTCGTCAGGACAGCATCCGCCAACGTTTGTGTTACTGGACCAACCAGATCCACATTGGTCGTACCGCGACCAGCATCACCACGCTACAAGCTGATCTCAGCCGTCCGAACCTCATATGGTAGAAAATCTTTGGGCTTCGACTAGTGATGAGCAGGATATGCCCAGCACTAGCTAGTCACTAGTCCATCCAGCAGGGCCCTCCATGCCTCCAATCATAGAGTGGATTCCAGTAAGTAGAAGTTCACACCTGGTTTGGAATTATTATGTCCTAAATCACCTTTCCAACATCTGAGTGAGGATTCCCATCCTTTAGGTTCTTCTCATGTCGTCAGATATGCGTGACGCCCTTGCTGAGGCTTTAAGGAGCCCCCTCCAGTGTGAGACAGAGATAGTAGCTGCAGAATCCTTTCATGATAAAGTAGTTGTGAATGCCGAATGCGAGGCCATAATTTCTTTCTCAGGAGAGGATGAAGGCTCTCTTATATAGGGCCACACATGCCACTATAAATCACCAACCAATTTAATGGTGTGGAGGTTCATCGTTGTCTCGTTGAGACTGGTCTGGGATCAACCTTATCCCGACACGGATAATGTGGAAGCTGGGGTTATCCGAGGATGACATGACTCCCTATGATTTAAGGATCCAGGGATATGACAGGAGAGAGCAGACCCCAGTCGGCAAGATCCATCGGAAGTCCCAGTTCGGTGGCCTAGTTGTAACTAATGAATTTATGGTCGTCTCCCAGGTCCCCGCATACAATGCATTGATCGGAAGACCATGGCTCCATCTTCATGTGGCGGTCCCCTAGTCATATCACCAGTGCCTCAAGTACTCCCAAAATGGTAGAGTAGGCATACTCCAAGGTGCTTCATCTCCTTTCTCCTCTTTTGAAGCCCGTAATCTGGACGCTGACTATTACAAGAGCAAGGATAAGCAGATTCTAGCAAGTGAGGTTGAGCCTCCCACGATCACAAGTGACCCTTAGACCAGTCTAGATGACGCCTACATCTTCCCAATCCATCAAATGGAGGACACGAACCCCAACATGGGGAAATTCATTGTAGTCTCTAGTACAATAGGAACAAAAATTCCCAAGTCCATGGGACAACAAAAAATCACCTTGTACTCATACACAAACCAGGATCAGGTGATCCTGGAACCTCCTACCCCCGTACGATATGGTGATGTCCTCACCATGGTCACAACAATACGTCATACATGTCTTTTCTTTTGGGATGGGATTAACTGGATCAAGCCGACGCGCCACTATTTTTGTGATATCATTATGATTGGCCCCTTGGGCTGAAGATCGGATGATATCATATTGACAGCCTTCGTCGCTATGGTCTCAGTGGCACATGAATCGCTTGAAATTTTGTCTACTGTTGTCCAGGCTGGAACCAGCCTCCTGTTAGGTTCTTCCGACCCAGGGGAAGCCCCACCCACTGGGAATCCCTCATACAAAATAGAAGAATATTATTTGGAGGATGCTCCCCTACCATTGAAGAAGGTGTCTCTACCACGGTCGATGAACAGGTATAGGTGAACCTTGGTAGCGAGGCAGATCTGAGACCCACATTGATCATCGCAACGATGTCCCCCGAGGAGCAGCAACGATACGTATACATCCTCAAATAGCACCATGAAATGTTTCCCTAGATTTATAGTGAGATTCCAAGACTAGATTCTCAGGTAGCCATCCACCACCTTGATCTATTGACAAACCATCGCGGGTTCAAGCAGCCTCCCAGAAAGATTCACCCTTCTCATGGTTCCTTGGTCGAGGCTGAAGTTGACAAGCTCATCAAAGCCAACTTCTTCAATGAGGTCCAGTACCCTAAGTGGATATCCAACATCATGGTAGTCAGGAAGATGAATAGACAGATCAGGTTCTGCATCGACTTCTGGGATCTCAACCATCACTATCTGAAGGATGATTTTCCCCTTCCCGTGATAGAATATTTGATCGATGCTACGGGTGGGTTCCAATCCCTCTCCATTATGGAAGGTTACTCTGGATATAATCAAATCTGGATGGCCCCCAAGGATGAAGATTCCATGGCTTTTAGGGCTCCCCAATGTACTTTCTGTTACCGGGCTATGCCCTTCGGCCTAAAGAATGTAGGTTCCACCTATCAGTGGGCCATGCATTGCATATTCATGCCAATCCTTGAGACATTGGTAGAATGCTATGTGGACGATCTGGTGGTCATGTCTATCCATCACTAGGACCATCTCAAGGACCTTGATAATGGGTTCAGCTTCCCCTACTCCCTCCACTTGTAGATGAACCCACTGAAATGTGCTTTTGGGGTCACCTCTGGGAAGTTTCTTCGATTTGTTGTTTGGTACCAAGGAATCGAGATCGACCCATAGAATATCAAGGAGATCAGTTAGATGTCTCCCCTAATAAATATTCAGGAGCTTCGAGGTTTCCAAGGCCACTAATCCTAAATACATTGATTCATTACGAATCTGGATGGAAAGTTTAAGCCCTTTTCTTGGTTAATGAAGAAAGGTTCTGCCTACGAATGGGATAAAGAGTGCCGGACTGTGTTCAAGGAAATTATTCAATACTTGCTCCAGCCTCTAGTCTTGATGCCACCCTTATTTGGGATGCCGCTAATCCTGTATGTGGCTACCCTAGAATGACCTCTTGGCACCCTTCTCGCCCAGAAGAACTATGAGGGGATAGTGAATAGTCTCTACTACCTCAGCCGCATGCTCCTCGATAAAAATACTTGATAATACCCCATCTAGAAGAGCTGCCTCGCACTGGTATTCATAGTATAGAAGTTGTGACACTACCTACAGCACCACGAGGTACAACTGGTCTCTCGGGTAGAACCGCTGAAGTACATTCTGAACCGCCCCATATTGACCAGCCATCTAGCACGATGGTTGATAATCCTCCAGCAGTTTGACATTAGGTTCGTGCCCTAGAAAGCTATCAAGGGACATGCATTAGTAGACTTCCCGGTTTCCCATACAGCTTCCGCGGAAGATGCACTTCGACGGTGCCTCCTGAAGCCCCACTGGTAGGAGGCTCAATGATCCTCGACTCAATTTAGTGGGCCTGGATATCAACTTCATTACCCCAGCGCAAGCCGTTGTTCCATACTCATTCATGTTGTCATAAGGCTACACCAACAATGAGGTGGAGTATCAGGCTCTTATCACAGTCCTTGAGCTGGCCCTCGAGATCGATGTGCCCAATTTTTATTTGAAAGAGGATTCCGAACAAGTCATCAAACAGATCAACGGTGACTACGTTGTCTGAAATCCAGAGCTCATACCATTGAAATAATTCACCCTCCAAATAATGGCATAGTTCCCTTCTCGACCGGAGGTTACCCATGTCCCTCAGTCACAGAATGGTTGAGCAGATGCTTTGGCCAGCCCGGATGCATCACTTGTAGAGCCCGAGTAGGATGATCTAATTGTACATGTGTTACACCAGATAGTTATTTCCCCAGTCACCCCAGAGGATGATGATGAACTGCGAGAAAGATATCATACCACCGATTCCTCGACGTCAGGAACCCTAGGTTCTTTAGATGCAGCGGTTGAAGTGACTCCCCACTAGAGAGGCCCTTTTGTTGATTATCTATAAAATGGTTGCCTCCCGGCTGATTGGGACAAGCGTGAGAGAATCCGACATCGTGCGCTATAGTTTACCCTCCATAGTAGTCCCATTCTTGAGAAGATCCTCTAAAAGTGCAGGTTTGATGGTGTTCCCCTCCGTTTCATCCAAGGAGTAGATATTTCTCAGGTTGTTCACGAGGTTCATACTGGTTCTTGTGGGGCTCACTAGGCTGGGCTGAAGCTGTCCCATCAGATCCGGAGACTGGGGTACTTCTGGCTCTCTATGATCTATGATTGTATTGAGTTCACCAAGAGATGTCACATGTGCCATGTTCATGCTATATTCCTGCATTAGCTGCCAGAACCTCTCAACTCCACCAAGTACTCTTTGCCAGTTTTGGTGTGGGGAATCGATGTCGGGGGGACCATACCCACCGGCGATAGCTCACCAGTGCAGGTTCATCCTGACCACCTGATAGATCTTTTCTAAGTGGGCAGAAGCAGTTCCACTCAAGTAGGTCAAATCACGTTCTATCGTTGACTTCATGAGCTCCAACACCATCCACTGGTTTGGAGTCCCTCACACCATCCTCACCAATAACTACACCAACCTCTGAGCAGTTGAGCTGAATAAATTGCATGCCATGTACAATATCCGTTCAAACCATACCTCTCGCTATCACGTGAAATCAAATGGGAAGCTCGAGGCATTCAAAAAAACACTCACTAAAATTTTGCAGAAAATGGTTGGTCAGAACAAGAAGAGTTGGCCGGACAAGATCCCCAATGCCCTCTGGTCCAATCAGATGACTACTCGTAACTCTACCCAGGTGACCCCATATTCCCTAGTGTGTGGAGCTGAGAACATCCTTCCCATCAAGATCCAGCTGCCTTTGTTATGTACCACAGTTTATGACCAACAAGCAAAAGATAGAGTGGCTGAAATCCATCTAGCTGAATTGGAAGCACCTGATGAGAATAGGCTCGGTGCCCAACACAATCTGGAAAGGCATCATAATAAAATATCTAAAGCCTTCAACAAGAAGGTTATCCTCTTCTATTTTATGCAAGTTTACCTAGTATTGGCCCTCTGAGCACCAATGATCCCTGGCAGGAAACCACCCAAGTTGGAGCCCAAATGGGAAGGACCTTACATAGTCCACAAGGTTTACCCCAATGGATAATACTCCTTGTTGACCATGGACGGTGAGCGTATAACTCCTCCCACCAATGCCATGTTCCTCAAGAAATACTTTCATGAGATTAATGGTCTGGCACGACCTTAAACTAGACTGTCCCGCATGAAATTAAATTGTCCAGTACAGCATAACTTTAAACTTCGCATCATCCTGCATGATGTTAAACTGCATTTTGAGAACTATGTATGGATTTATTGCCATCTTCCTGGGATACGTAAGAACTCTCAGACACCTCATCTTGAGCCTAGACTCGAGCTCTTCTCTTTGGATATTCCCCCTATTTATAGTTCTCTCAGAGGATCCTTGCACGATATAGTGAAGGATTCCTTATCCCCACTCATACAAGGGTTATAATGGTCACACCATGTGCCCACTCTCATTATTCTATCCTCCCACATCTTCACCACATGACGTTAAACTGCATGGACTTCAAGAACTACATATGGCTTGATACCCATCCTCATGAGATACATAGGAATTCTTGGACATTTAGTCTGTTGGCCCAGCCCAAATGCCAGAATCTCCCCCTCGGGTCAAGAAATATGGAAGGGGTGAAAATTTTCACCCCAATTAAAATCAAGATAACCTCAATCCAGCCGTACGTCCCACTCCCTAGAGATGTTCGCCTCTTTTAGAGATGGGTATATTTATGCTTCACCCACTCCTTTGATTGGGACTACATCATCTTCCCCTTCTAGAAGGGCCCCCAAATGGTATGGATGATAGGCCTAAGAGCTCTCTTACCACTTCGGGCCAATACCCTCGAGGATATTGAGAAACAAGAAGATAAAATTCCCAAATTTCTAATATGGTCACCGGTTGATGCTCATTTGTTCCTCCCATTTCATGACACTATAGGGATGATGTATTTCGAACATGGTCAATAGCTGTCCTAGATCATTAGAACCACCTCAAGATGTCCCAAACATCGAGCGTAGTTGTTTATTCTGCAACGTTGTATCTCCAAGTGATGGGCTCCCTTTGTGAAATGCCAACTATCAAGCCATGTTTGACGGGTAGATCCGAGACAATATCTTTTTTCGCACACTGTGCACCACTCATGTGTGCTTAGGAGCTGTGATGAGGCTATAACCATACAAGAGGGCGTTTGGCCTTCCATCCGTGGCCTAGCCTCAAGCCCCTTGGTGTTTTCGGGCCCCTGGACCAGTTTCTCTCTTGTGGTATTGTACAGTGTGGTATGGGATTATGTCCTCATTCATGTCGGGTTGCTTTCCATGTCATACACATCCATGTATGAGACACCATATCCTCTTCTTCTTCCTCACTATTAGATGTTAATCTGAAAACTGGTCGGGCCTTGTTGACTGAGGCCCAGCCTCAGGCCCCTTAGCCTTTTCGGGCCCCCATCCCTCGTCCTCACTACAAGACGTTAAACTAATAACTGGTCAGGCCATCCTGATCGAGGCCCATATATAGGCCCCTTGGAATTCTCGGGGCCCCGGACCTTGTCCTCACTACAAGACATTAAACTAAAAACTATTCAGGCTTTCTTGACCAAGGACCAACCTCAGGACCCATGGCCTTCATGGGCCTCCGACCCAAGTTCTTACCCGGAGTGTACGTTGTGGTGCGGGATTATGTTCTCATTCACATCGTGTTATTCACCATGTTGTACACCTCCCTTGTATGGGGTATCTTACTCGCCTTAATCATCCTCACAGCAAGACGTTAAACTTCAAACTGGTCAGGCCTTCCTGACTGAGGCTCAGCCTCAAGCCCCTTGGCCTTCTTGGGACCTGACCCAAGTTCTTACCTGGAGTGTACGGTGTGATGCAGGATTATGTCCTCATTCACATTGGGTTACTCTCCATGCCGTACACCTCCCTCGTTAGGGAATCGTACCCTTGAGTGCCTTAAATAACTATGTGTGGTTTGATTCCCATCCTTATGGGATATGTAGGACCACCCGAATGTCTAGACTTCGGGTCCGGCTCCATCTACCAGAAATGTCCATTTCACCATGCCCACTTGGCCTACCCTTCCCTTGGGAGGGGAGTATATGGCATGGCATGGGATTATGCCATCGTTCACGTCGGGATTTTAATGACCACGCCATGTACCTCTCTCTCCTGGGAGTTCTATATCCCCTTAATCTAAAATCATCCCTTAAAATAAGTTACTCTCTAGTTGAGCACCCTCTTCGACCCTCTTTGATGGTTCATCAATGTGCCTAAGGGTACTATGGTTTAGTAACTGGAATGTTAGACTCTGATCGGATATGCTTCCACATGCTTTATAGGATTTTTGTTTCCCTTCATCAGGTCTTTCATCACCTTTCACATCCGAAGGGAACCCCAAGTGGCATGGATGCTAGGCCTAAGGGCCCTCCTACCATTACGGTAAAATGTCCTTGAGGGTTGCAGAAAAAAATACGATACAAATCCTATTTTGTGAATATGGTCAGCGGTCAACGCTCATTTTTTGTTCCCCTTTCAGGCTAACGAGATATGGATACTGTGTTTTGAACACAATCAACCATTATCCTTCATCGCCACACCAACCCCATTAAGACCAATGTGTTGGTTACATGATTCACATCCTTCTCCACCTCATGATGCCCACGTAGAACTTCGAAACTATTGGTACTATTCCTCAGTGTGCATCCGCACATTACGGGGACAATAGCCGTGATAAGGGCGTCATTCAGGGCACCGCACTGATTTCCCATTGGCGGGTGTTCCCTGTATTGCTATAAACATCTTCCTCCTTTTTTTCCGGCACCGAGTTTGACTCACATGGGATTAGGGATCAGGATGAGGTTTTAACTTCTATAGAGGGTTTTTTCTCCTCTAGGGTCTGAACTCTAAGACCATAAACTATGATATCATATAGAAATACATGTGGCTTGATTCCCATCGTTATTGGATACGTAAGACCACCCAAATATCTCGTTTTCAGGTCCATCTCAGTTGGGAGCTACTTTCTCCTTCCCCTTACCCTCTTACCTCTTTGTAGACCTCATGGCCTGAGGCTTCTTTCTCATAATTGTGTCTTGTGTGGTGTAGTATTATGTCCTCATTCACATCGGGTATGATGTTTCGCATCGTGTGCATTCCTTCATGTCCATGCCATACGAATTTAAACTATGAAACCTGGTCCTATCACATGACCCTAACCAATGACATTATCATCCTGGCTTTACAAAGAAAAATAGCACTGCATCGTGATGTCCTCACTCAAGGGGACACCGTGTTTGGTTTTGGGAACATGCCATACCATTTTTCAATGCCTTCTATGGATTGATTCTTGTGGAAATGCCAGGTCCTGCTACCCTAGGCCTGTCGCTTCACAAAAAAACCACTCACCTTAAAGGAAAAAAGAAGATTTATCAAATACCACTTCTTTTTGGTGCGAGGACCATGCCTGCACAACCCTTTTATCCCTGGCACTGGTACCTTACCATGCCACCTCAAGAACTATGTGCATCTTGATCCCCATCTTCATGGGGTATGTAGGAATTATTGTGCACTTTGCCTCAGGGTCAGATTAACTCTCATTTTTAGTCCCTCAACCTAAAACCTCCCTAAGGAACATATGGTGGTCAGAACCCCCGATTCCCATTCACGTAGGGTTTTTGTAATTACCCCACCATGTGTCTCCCATGTTTCCTACCATCCATGGTCCGAGTTCTATGACCCTAAACTAAGATCTCCCTATGGGAAGGGACTTTACTCCCTCTCTCTAATACATCTCGTTGTTATATTTATATTTGTTTTGACAAAGAGCCCGAAGTTTGGAATTTGCAGGGGGGATATTCCCCTCATTCCATTTACAAGCTTCATGAGCTCGCTATTTGGATCCTCATCATCTTCCACATCCAAAAGGACCCCCAGATGGGATGGATGGTAGGCCTAAGGTCTCTCTTACCATTTCTGGCCAATGTCCCTAAGCATCTCAGACAACATTTATGATAGGTCCCATGATTCAAACATGGTCAACGGTCGACCATCATTTGTTTGTCCCCATTCCAGGTTAACACGATGTGGATGCTACATTTCTTCCATGTTCAACAGTTATCCTCCATCATCACACCGCCATCATTGTGATCCATATATTGATCATCATGATTCACAAATTTCCACTTCATCATGTTCAAGTGTAATTCAGACATACTCAGCAATACCTCTTCGTGCGTCTCGGTGCACTACAAGGATGGGTAAGCATCATTGGGATGGAATTCACCAAGTGTCCCTTTTCCCTATCATGTTCCTTCTTGTGGTGGGAAATTCCCACATTACTTCTTCCTTCCCACATAGAGCGTGACTCACGTGGGCTTAGTAGTTTTAGTTGGATGTGCACCGACGCAACCCGGATTCTCATCGTCCTGCATGATGTAAAACGGTGTTCTTAGAACTATGTACATCGTGAATCCCATTCTCATGGGATATTTAGTAACACCCCGTTATTTCACCTTGGGTCTAGCCCCAAGAATCATAAGTTCCATTCATCCTCAATTCCGGCCCCTAGCCTGACCCCTTGTGGGGAACCGTGTAAGTGCAACATTTCCCTGAACAAGTTCAGGAAGCCCCAAGATGACATTGGGAAGCGACGACTCCCTCTCCAGAGAGGTACATCCTAAAAGAAAAAATGATCCAAAATCAGACTGATGCACCCATCTAATGTTATTCCACTACGGTGGCATAATTTCATGAGTGTTGGATTCTGTTCGAACAAACCATCACTCCACATTCAATGCTTTGTGTGCCCCTTATTCAGACCCTTTTCCTTTTTCACATCTGGAAGAACCCCCTAATAGTATGGATGCTTGGCCTATGTCCTGCCTATTTTCCTGGGCTAACATTCCAGAAGACTAACAGATGACATCTTGATTCAGTCCCTGGGTTTCAAACATGGTCAGTGGTCGGCCCCCATTTTCTATCCCGACTCCAGGCTAATACAATAATAATACAATGTTTCAAATGCAGTCAATAGTTCTTCTTTATTGTAACTCCACCCCCACAATTTTCCAAATCCTAGTTGCCATGATTCACACCTCCCATTCCCATTTGATCATATCGATTTCAGCGCCCCTAGCATTACCCTGTTCGTGCACAAGAGCACGCTAGGAAAATGGTAATCTGGCTGTTTTGAGAGCTTCATTATCCAGCCAGGTCTCCCCCATTTTCTCCGAGAAATAAAGACCTATTGTTCAAACCCTGGATTCCCAAAGCATGTCTTGCACTCATACATTTGGATGGGTGATAAGGTGGTCATCCCTTGTGTCTCACATCAGGCTAGAACCAAGTGATCTGATGGAACGATCGATGGATGCTCTGCAAACATCTTAAGGATGCAATAAACCAATGTAAAAAATTAGACATAATGCATGCTATTACATCAAACAATCAATGCACAAAGATACGTTTATGTTTTTTTAATCATTACAGTACCCTAGGGTCAACTCCCCCCATGGACGGATTGACCTCATCAAATGAACATTGCAGATCTGCGACTCTCTGGCTGGTGGCGTCCTAATGTTACTGCATCTTGTTTACCTCCTGGTCCTCCTCGATGGTGAGAGGGAACAGTTTACCAGCCACAACCCGAGACCGCTCAAAACTAGTCTGAATAACGGCCATCTACTTAGAGGCTCACTTCATGCCCTCTTCGGCCTCTTCCAATGGGGCCTTCATCCGCGAGACGAGCTATGACTGCACATTGAGAGAAACAAAATTCCCATCTTCTCAGGCCTGCAACTGTTCAACCTCATTTTTTGTCTTCTGGAGCCTCTTGATGTTCACCGCCTTCCTCCCCTGCCAGCCTACGCTGAGCCCGCAGTCATACTCATGAATAGTTTCCTCTATAAGATCTCAGATGAGCATGTGAGGGAGTTGGGCATCCACTCCCCCAGCATACAGTTCGCCTAGCCGCAAGTAAAGTCTATCCATCTCATCCAACCTTAATGATTGGGGGTTTTATTGATGAATCACTTGATCAGCTTCCATGATCTGTGACAGACTATTTTGTTGTCCTCCTCATTAGAGGCCATCTCGTCCTAGTCGGCGCGATTGGAAGGCTTCTATATAGTGAATTCCCCCAAGAACTCCTCAGCCGGGTCCCCATCTGGCATTGGATCAGGATTGGTGGGGCATGAAATGTATGGTTATTCCTCATCATCAGATCCCACTTCAATAATCTCAGGTGCAGTCCCACTGGAATTCCCGCCAGTGATCGGGAGCGATGTAGTTCGTTCAGGTTGGATATCCACCACCACAACCATTTGCATGCCTCTCGGAAAATGTGCTACCAGAAGTCCCGACCAACATCACCGTGGTGACCCAGGCCAATTCAAGGACTAAACACACCCAAAAAGGGGATGTGAATTTCATTTAACATGGTCAGGGGATGGAAGTTGTAAATTCAGTAGAGGAGACTTATAGAGGTCAAATCTCTGGTCTCGCTCTCAGGCTGATGTCATCGGAACCCTGAGACATGGGCCTTCATATATGGTTGGAAGGTCTGTAGACTCCAGGGGAGCGGCCTCGAGTGTCCCAGCATTTCCAGACATGGATGTTGATGTAGCCATGGGCATGGGTCCCGAATACCCCACGTCGGCACCCACTGAAGGGCAGGAGCGAGGTCTATGCACAAGGTCCTCCTGTACAATGTAGAATCTAATAAAGAATCCAGAGTCACCTAAGAGCAGACCCTGAAAGAGGAACTTGGGATTTTACCTCAAGGGACTCTGCAAAATCTTCGAGATATGAGGATTGATCACCGACTTTACCCTCCTCTGGCGAACTCTCTCTACCGGGCTTGTCTCCCTAGGAGGACTCATCTGATTCCTTCGGCAGAGGGAAGCGCTCTCTCAGGTCATCAACTGGCAGTTTTGCTGGGACCGTATGACCCACCAACACACTGACCCGGACTGTCAATGGGTGCAGGGCACCCTAGGAGTGGATAAAGTTTTGCATCTCTGTAATGTATTTCTCCACCTCTACCTAGGATACTACAAAACTGGCCTTAATGGGGCCAATCCCTAGCAAGTCCATACCGAGGCTGTTAAGGTGCTTCCATAACTCAGATGGGATGATGAATTGCCGGTTGACTTCAATGATGTCCCAGTCCTATGGGAAGACATCGTTCTCCGACATGTTGATATGATGCATCCGTTTCCCCGGGGCCTGAGTAAAAATCATGTAGAATCCTCTTGGTGGCTGCCCCTCCAGATAACTCTGTTCTGCTGGGACCATCGGCTGCGCTACTGTTGCAGGATCCACCACCACTGCACCCCCCTCAAATGGTGCAGGAATCACCACTACAGAAGCCCCACCACTACGGGATTCCCTTGTTGCCTTCCGGCCTCAGCCCCAAGGTCGGGGAGGCTCACCATCACCGACTCGAGTGGTTGGCTGCTTCAGCATCTCCCCCGAGTAGTCCGCCTCCTAGATCTAGGCATATTCGTTTATTAGCCTGGGGGTGGCGGTCAGTGGAAGTAGTTTAATCTGAATCATCTATTCTTCCCTTGTGAACATGAGACAAATATGACTCATCACACATGGGTGCTCCTCGTGACTCATCTCAAGGTAGACCTGCAAGGTCAGCTGCTGTAGGAACCGAAATTGCCCTGCAAATCCGTGTGGGGTGTCTGGGTCGCGGAGATGCTCACAGTCCACCCTGGCCACCAAGACTCCACCTCAAAAGGCCAGAAGATAGGCCCTATGGTCTTCTGTCCCCCTGAAATCATTAGTGAATGCCCTCATCGGTAATTGAAACAGGTGGAAATTGAATTCTTCCACCCTCCACACCCGGTTCAGAATTGAGGGTGCAATCATCTAGGTTAGAATGCTCCCTGTGGAATTCACGATCGATGGGTAGAAGTTCGATCCTCAAGGCCATATAGGGTTGGGATACTCATATATCCCCTGAATGTGTGCCGCTATCCACTCGTACAAGAGGTGGAACGTCCAACATACCCTTTGTGGCCTCTTCCCCTTGCGGATGTGCCACAGAATTTTGTACAACATGGAAAGCATCGAGATCCATAGGCTGAACCGCCATCCAGTCGCTGATGTGGATGCCATGATGAAATATCTTGGCTGCACTACCATGTTGGTATCCCTTACCGGAATAATCCAACCATAGATGAGAGTTGCGATGAAGACTTCTTTCCTGACTATTGGCTGGTACTGAGTGCTGACACTGAACCCCAGGTGTTCCACTAGATATTCTCTAACAGCCTCCAGTATGAGCGTTCTCTACTCCGGGCGTCCTTTGGGAAGGTTCGAGGCCTCACCAGGAACTAATGGTCTACCGGGAAGTTTAGATACTTCTTGAACCAATGCGTGATGTGGACATCCCTCACTACCTCCTTGTCCTCCCCAGGCACGAGCTCCATCAATGCCATCTCTAGACGCAACACCTACTCTGGATCCTCCCACGCACCCATAGCCGAGAGGAATTCTTCGTATATAGCCCCTAGTATCGGGACCCCTGAGATCTGATGCACATCCCATAAGCTGATGATGACCACCCCATGATGTAGGTGGAAGGTATTGGGCCCCGGGTAACACTGGCTCAACAACTACAGCTTTAGCTGCTTCAGTAGGTAGATATAGAGATGGGAAGCTCAAGCTGCCTCATACAGGCCCACCCTTCTCAGATCCTCTCTAAACTCCTCACACAAGGCACCTACCCAGTAGGCCCATGTCCAATCATCCATAAAGTTTCCACCCTGGCGAAGATACAACTCCTTATACCACCCCTTATTTGGGTTCCCTAGCGCCTCCTTGAAGATATATCGGTATAGAAAAGGGGAGGTCTCTAGCTGCAATTCCTTCCCGTTGACATTGGTCAAATGGTTGTACAAGCAGTCAATAATGACAGTCGTGAAGTCCTCTCGGGCATGACCATCGGGAACCCTGAACCATCGGTGCTGGCATGACGTGCTTCTAAACCAGTAAGATGGCTCATCCCTACTTGCTTCAGCGATGAAGGCGTCATCCTTCATCCTGAATCCATACAAGGGAAACCTCCTACACAGCGGGTAGTTCTTCTGGATCTCTGATTGCAGCTCCACCAATGAACTATGGTCGGAGTGGCTACGCACTAACTATCCTAGCCCCAGACTGTTCTCCATTTCATCTCTCTGGGTGCCCTTCACAAGGACCCCCTGGGAAGCTTGTTGGTGGGCCATTCTGTTCTAGAACTTGGATGATTATTTTTGTTGGTTCGCGAAGCTCGTTCACAGAATGTATTGACGAAGTCCGTTCACGAAGACTATTTGCAGAGCACTTTCTAGGAGTTCAATGCTAGGTCGTGGAGCACAAACACGGAGTCGAGGACTCGTTGTGCAACGCGAAGACTCGATTTGCAAAGAACACTCATAGAGTAAGCATAGAATTGTGAGTCGAGAGCGCAAAAGGAAAAATTCTCTGAGAAGGGAAAGGACACAAAAGATGGTCGACCCCTTTTTATAGGTGATGGCCTTCAGAGCTTCGAGGGATGTCAAGTTCACATGGATCATCACGGCGTGCTCAGCACGCGCGTCCTCTATCTGCCTCGCGAGCCTTCTTCATGAACCAGCATCAAAAACAGTCATGGATTTTGGGGATTTTCCTCAGACTTCTACCCATGATCTCTCTGTAGCTCCAAGACTGAGGTGGGTATTTTTTGGTGGCAAAATTATGGACATAGAAGAGTCCCAAAGAAGTACCCATTGACTGACTTGAGAAGAAACTTCGCAGAGTCCCCCAGCACCATGGTCGCCGTGAAGCCAGGAGGTGGGACGCTCCACGACCAAAGTTTACATTTTCGAGCCCGCCGCAAAGCAAGGAGGCGTGACTCTTCACGACTGAATTTTATGTTTGTGAGGCCACTGTGAAGCAAGGACATGGGACCCTCTATGACCACATTTGAAATTAACGAGGCCGCTGCGAATCAAGGAGACATGATGCTCCTTGACAGCATTTGACAGTCAAGAGCCCCCTGTGAAGCAACGTGGAGGGACGCACCGTGACCACATTTGATGTTCGTGACCCATCATGAAGCCACCAAGCCCATTTTTTACCACTTGATCTCCACTTTGTGGCGCCTCTTTCCTATAAATACCAGGCTCCCCCTAAGCCCAAAGGATGGGCAATCCGACCCTCCTACTTACCATCTCCTAAATCGCAAAGCATCCTTCTTCTCTACGAACCATGAGCTGTGTGAAGTACTTCGACTCTGCGAAGGGCCTCACCTTTTATCATATTGAACCCCTACTCTGAGAGGGATTTCTTTTGTGAAGCCTAAGGGCCCTCGCGAAGGAAGGGGATCCCCAAGGGGACCAGGGTAATCGCATAGCGTTTATGCTTTGTGAAACACACTTCATGTGCATAAGAACCACATGCTAAGGCCGGGTCACTGTACTTCGCGAGGCACATTGCTTCACTACACTTTGCTTCGCGACACACCTTATCTTTATGAGGATGTGCTCCGAGAATTCCTTTCCACTTCACAAAGCACCTCCCATTTGCGCTTATTCCCTATTCTTAGGCTATGGGACCCCACTTCGCAAAGCAAAACCCCTCGCAATTTCCCTCCGCCACGAGGAGAAATAGAGCTTCATAAGGTTCCTTCATATGAACCCCTCAACATTGTAATTTCATTTCCCATGAGACCCTCCAGGTTTTCACGATGTGACTTCAAAGTCCCATGGACGATACTGCCCGTTGCGTTGCTTCGCCTCATGCCTCTTTGCATAGGCATGCTAATGGCTATTAATTTTTCTCATAGCCTTCCTAACGTGGACCCCTTTATGGTTCTCTCCACAACACCCCTTCACCACGGCTTTGCTAATACCTTTTCTTCCACAAGGATCATAGGGTACCTGTTAGGTAAGTCTTAGGGGTGCAGAGGAAACCCACCTCATCCGAGCTACAAGGCATTAAACTACCAAGCACCATCGTCATCAGTACATGACGTTAAACTATGACCTCCCCCCTTGTGATCACACGTGGGGTGCCCCCACATTGGACATTATAAATTCCCCCTGGTCTCCACAGGAGATGATATCCTCCTTCTAGGAGTGGCATTTGTCCGTGGAGGAAGGGCATACACCTTGGTGTAAGCCCCTAGTTTTTCTTCCAGGAGGCAGCATCCTTTCTCCTTTCATCTTCGGTCCCTAAGGCCAGCAGAGGGAATGATAGGGATTGGAGCTACTCCTTTCTTCGGTCCCAAGTATCTCTCCCAATGCGCTTTGTCACCAATGGGCCTTTATCACGGAGTAAGTCCCAATATTTCTCTCCCTCGACCTCTCTATGAATAGGCCCCACTCCACTTCCCATTGATGCACCTTTTGCGATGTGATCGTCAGGATTTTTCTACCTCCTGTTTCACACACTGAGTATGACTCTTGTGGGCTTAGAGAAAGCATCGAACATGACATCGCCTTTGTCTCACATGATGTTAAACTGTATTCCCCTTCTGAACTACATGGTATTTGATCCTTTCAAAGGAAAGGTACATAGGAAGCCTCCACGAGGTTCAAGCCCAACAACCATTGGACCCTAGGTCCTCCTCTACGTCGATTTACCAACACCTTGGCCAGCCTATAGTGCAAGCCCCAACCTCTTACCCGAACTACGAGGACTTTGATCCATGCCAAGGCAAGGTATGTAGGAACCCTCCTTGAGGTTCAAGACCAACAATCATTGGACCTAACCGTCTCTGTTACGGTGTGCCCAGCCCCTTTTCATATAAACTACGTGGACTTTGATCCATGTCAGGGCATGGTATGTAAGAGGCCTCCACGAGGTTCAAGACAACCACCCGGTCATTCCGACCGCCTTGACGTCTGTTCACCAAAAACCTTGGGTCACCTCAGAGTGTAATCCCTAACCCATTCTGAACTACAGGGTCTTTGATCCATGTCAAGGCATAGTACGTAGGAAGTCTCTACAAGGTTCATGCCCACCACCTGCTCATTCCACCCCCCTTCATGTCGGTTCGCCCCTGTCCTGCATGACGTTAAACATTATTCTATATCTGAACTACATGGACTTTGATCCATGTCAAGGCATGGTACACAGGAAGCCTCCACAAGGTTCAAGCCCACCACCCATTTGTCACTCTGACCCCCTTCACGTCTGTTCGACCCCATCCAGCGATAATCCATTGACATCCTTATCCAATGGTAATCCGTTGCAACCTCATTCAGCAGTAATCCGTTGTCAACCTCATTCAGTGGTAAGCCGTCGTCATATGGACTATGCGGACTTTGATTCCCTACCTAGGGCATACGTTGGAAGTCTATTTGAGTCTTAAGACCAACGCTACCATCATCTTCAAGATGGTCTCATCAAATTCACCATCCACATCAATCGCTCCATCATCCATCCTGATCCTTACCCAGGCCGCCACATCCCGGTGGGATCATTCCATTCCATTCCCCATTCTTTATAATAGCATTCGAGAGGCTACCCACCTGATGTCCACAATATCGGTGTTCCCTCCATGGGGTTCCTCCGTCTAATCCACTCTTGTCAGTGTTCAGATAAGCCCGATCCGTCTCCACTGGACGTTAAACTTCTGGCATACCCTGTGTTGAACATGGGAAACTAAGGAAAACCTCAGATACATGACAATGGAATATGATTCCCCGCATTCGATATGGGATGCCTCGGGCTTCTGAACCCTCGAGAAGCCCTATAATAAGGGACAGAAGACAGATACGCCAATCCCCCAGCGTCCAGATACGCTAGTGATGCCCCACGTGACTACTCCCCTAACTGAAGGTTGCTTCCCTAACCAGAGACCTAGGAATGTCCTGACAGAAGCGACATAATTAACTGGTGTTCATGAAGGTATGGAGCCAGGAAGAGTTTCATGAACAGTGTCTTAAGTCTATGAGGGAGACACGGACTAGGTTATGACTTACAAGGGGGAATCCACGGAAAGAAGAACCGGCATCCCATCATCCTGTTTCGATCAAGGAGAATATTTCCCAGAACAAGGAATAAATGTTTCCCGCCTTTGGAAAGCAGGAATGTAGGGTAACAGCTATGTGTCCTCCACAGATGGATGTGTGCTCCCCAGATAAAGCATCAGAAACAATGAGGAATAGTTATGTTGATGATGTGATGTTGTCAATCATCTAGGGTTGTGAGAATGAAGATTCTCGTGGAACACACCTCACTAGTCTTATGGGTAGTTATATGATGATCAACCTATAGTAAGACAAGTTAATTTTTGTCCAATAAGTTGTTTATCACAAAAATACCCTACCTTCCAGGTTCTATTATCGCTTGTTTTTTTGTGTTGTCATGGAAGAAAGGGAGATGCGTATAGTAGAGCACTACATCATCTTTGAGAGAGCCTCCCAAAGATGGGTTGTGACCTTCCATTTAAAGTATAAATCTTCATCTATTGGTTCACAACTCCTATGTAACAAAACTCGAGTTCTGTTCATCTCGTCCCCTGGATTATGCAGATTGAATGAGTAATATTTTGGAATTAACATCACATTTGGCATTCAAATGGATGGTTCCATGCTAGGGTTTTGCGCAAGGATTCATGTTTGTGCTCATGAACGATTTATTTCATGAAAGGGACTTTTGTGTGTTGTCTGATTCTATAACATAAATTAAATTGTACATCACCTTTGGCATAAAATTCTCCTGGATACATAATTTCATCATTTCCCGAACACACCAAAATTTGTGTACAACCTCTTCATCAGCCTTGGACTGGTCCGTTAGGGAGGGTCACCTAGTTATTTTACTAAAAGCAAGCTATTTTAGACCTCTCATTAGATCCTGGTTCTACAAGAAATAATTTTATTGGAATAAGACATGAATTTGTGGAATATAAAAATAATATATAATCATTTCTATATGGGTCAAGGCTCACTAAAAAGGACATTACAGTGAAAAAATCCCTTTACTATACAGAGATAACTCCTCATTCAATCCCTATATTACATTACTGAGATCACTCCACATTCCATCCATGTTTATCTCATGAGATATATAAATATTTACCAAATTCATTGGAGATAGATATAGGTCAAACATGTCATATAATGAAAACAATGCTTAAGTGTTCTATATGATCATAAACAATCATTGTATTATAACCCTTGAAATGAAATGAGAATCATAAACATTTGATCATATTATAAATAGTAGAAAATAATATGGTTTCATTATCAATTCATCAAATCATAACACTTTAAAAGAATCATGTTTAATAAGAATTTATATTCCACATTTATTAACAATTCAATGATATGGTTACATTTTAGGTAATAATTTCTTTGTTCTTTGTATATGTTATGATTAGTTATATTTTTATTCATCTGAATTTAATAAAAATTTAATCATCTAATGAATTATAAATATGATATAAATATCATATATATTAATAATATATTTATATATATTAATCTATAAATAATAGATATAGGAAATGAAATACCCCATTTATAGAAAGGGTAGGTCGAACCTACGCCTGAACGTTGTTTCCATTTTCTTGTCGAATTAAATGAAAGAAAATTATATGAGATACTATAATTATAGAATAATTTTTATGTAATATATATCAAACACTTTTCTTAAAACCATCTCTAATACATTATATGTAATTCCTGAATGAATCACATCACTTCACGAGGCGGTAGTCTTCCGTACACACGAACGACATTATCGTATTCCCAAAAATTGAAATCATAGATGTACATTTGATAAAAAAAATTATTGATTAGTATAAAATAATAAATATAATAAAAATAATATATATATATATAATATTTTCATCATTATTATTTACCTTTATAGTTTTTAAAGCAAAAAATGAATGCCATTAGTTTGTTAAGCGGTAGTCTGCCATACACTCGAACCATGATTTCATAACCCCATTGATGAAATTGTGTGTGGTTGTAAGTTTTAAAATTAACATAAAAACATATCTGCACATTCAATATGTTATATCATTTATAAAATATTGATAAAAATATAGTTAATGTGGTTTGAAGAAGAAATAAAACAAAAACATTCCTTGATGAACATGACCTCTTATTCAGGTAACTCCTTTTTTTGCACTAAATACCTTCATTGGTTGAATTTTTCCAAATTAAGGTTCCAAATATAATATTTGGGATATTTATAATTGATCTGGTTAGTAATGGTTCTAACAAATTGGTTTTTATGGTTTGTAGAGAGTGTAAGAATGGGTGGAATTTTATAAGGGAGGTGAGTGGAAAATATATAAATTTTTAAAAGAGAGAATTCTACTCATGTTCTTCCGTTTCAAGTGGCTCCAATAATATACCAATCTTGGTAATATAAGGAATAATTTAAATATATGGCCATTAGATCTTTTTTGGAGATTATTGTTGTTCTTTTTTACCCTTATGATTAAATTTTAGTCCCTTACTATACTTCTTTTTTCATAATCATCATGATTAATTCAAATTGTTTCCACTAATCACATTGGTAAAAAATTAACATGTCCTTATTAAAAATTAAAAAAATATTTTTATTCCAAATATGGAAGTAATATTTCAAATTAAAATTCATATAATTGTGATAAATTAATTTAATATTTAATCCTATATATGGGATAATACAATGAGTTTTTAATGTGAAAATGATCAACATTTTAAAACGTTTTGTTATCAAATGTTAGTGTAAAATTGATTACAATGAATACTATTGGATTTATTGATGTATAATTTAATAATTATACTTTAAAGTTTGTATAAATTATAATTTAATTTTAAAAATAAATTTAAAAAGGTATTTTTCAATAAAAAATTAGTATTTTCACAATTCAACCAAAAATTAAATATTTCTGAAAAATCTCAAAAATTCAACCTAAAATAATTTTGACTCTATAAATCCCTAAATTATGATTTTTTTTATAAAATTAAATTTCTAAAAGTGTAAAATATTAATATCATTAATGTTCACAAAATGACATAAAATAAGTTCTTTTGAAAAAACAGTTTTTTCAAAACAAATAGAAACATTAAAAAACATATATATATCTTTAAAAGTATTTTTAATTTTTATAAAAGTATTATAAATCATATTCAAAATTCAGTTATTATAATTCATATTAATAATTTTAATGTAAAGTAGATAATTGTCTGTTTGAAATTATTAAAACAGTAAAATATTATTTCATTGAAAATTAATGTTGAGAGTAACACATGTTAAATATAAAATTTTATGAATCTAATGATTAACATGTGCTTTCATATTAATCCTTCCAATAAAAAAATTTAATTTATTAAAAAAAATCATAAAGACTCAGGGTGTTGAACAACTTTTCATCCTTAGATATTTGATCAGTCTACAAAAATCATTAAAACCTAGAGGATAAATAGAAATACTATTATCTAGGTTTTAGAGGTGTTTTGGATCAATACCAACTTACATTCATTTTTTTAAAATAATATGTTGTAATCAATAATATGGATGGTCCCTTACAATTCCATCAATTAAAATAATTGAATAAATAAATTGTATTGGGATGAAGTTTGTGAAATAAATTATTGATATTTGAGATAGTTTTAGAAATGGTAGATGTTGTTGGAACTATTCTGTATCACATCAAGGAATATTAGAGTTCAAAAAACTATTATGCTAATAATCATCAGTGATATCTAGAATTAAAATTTGGTGGAAGTTATTCATAATAATTTCTCCACTGAATAATTTTTTTATATTGTAAAAGTGTGTAAATCTAAGACCTTGGTATATTGGTCTCTTTAATATTCTTAATCAATTAAAGATTTTATATTATCACTTGGGGCTTCCATCAAACATCTATCATGTTCGTGATGTGTTCTATATATATCTCACGTGGAAGTGTACACCTAATCCTTCACATGTAATGAAATAAGATATTGTACCATTGGATAATTATCTTTCTTATATAGAAAAAACTGTATAAATCGTGGATCATTGATATAAGGTTCAATGAAATAATTTTACTCACCAGTTTAATGTTATTTAAATGAATTCAAGTTTCTAGGAAGATTCATGCAAACCTAAGGGCATGATGAAGTAGATATATCCTCATTTGTTTAATATAATGATATAATATAGAGAGAATATTTCAATTTATTTGGGGTGGGTTAGAATGTACCACCCCAAAATTTTATATATATTTCCTTCAAACTAGACTATTAGTATTTGATAGCTTTCACAACAAGAAACCTCGAGTTTAAATGAAATTGTGATATATAATTACTTCATAACCTAGTTATTGGATTGAAATGTATGAATAATATGAACCAAATTATGAAATATAATTATAATTTTCCCAAATTTTTTATTTATTGATTAATTCCTAAGAAATAATCATTAAATTTTTATTAAAATCATTTCATGATTAAAAGACATATTTTTAATAAAAATGTTTTTTTCTACATGTTATGGACTAATAAAAAATAAAAATATATTAATAACTATTATAATGGGTTTTATAATTAACTTTATTTTTAATTCATGAATAAATATTCAAACATTATTTATCTAAAGTTTAGGGATAAATATAAAATTATTCAAATCAAAAAAAGTTTTATTTTTTAAAAATATGTTTTTATATGTCCAATGTGTTTTTATCATAATAAATTATAAAAATAATTATTAATTAATTTTATTAATTAAAATTTTGATTATATATTCAATAAAATACTTTAACATTAATTTTATAGTTTTTACTAGTTAATGAAAGAATTTAATTTCAAATTAATTCCTAAAAATACAATATTATAAAAATAGGTTTTTATTGCGTTTGACACTCTTATTTGAAAACATATATATAAACATTATAGAAATTGAATTTGTATAAAATTAATTAAATATTTTTAATAAAAATTTATAATTTTTTTGTGATTCCCCTTTTATTTGTGGTCCTAATGAAATGTAAAAATAGGAAAATGGTGTTACTATGATTATGTTTAAAACATGTTTACTAGGGGGATTAAACAATGAAATAAGGGTGGGATTTCCATATAAACTTAAATAATTATTATTGGTTAAATATATTTAGATGAGAAATTATATTAACTTTGAATTCATTTACATTTGGAGACACGATCACAATAAAATGACACTATATTATTTAAATATTTTAAGTAATTTGATGTACGCCATCTCCCTCACTTAAAAATTGAACATCATACCCTATCTTATTAATAATGTGGAATTCTTATATATTAGAGAATAAATTATTTAGTAACATTATATACTTTTTTCCATCATTCTATATCTATTACTATTCCTCTATTACCAACTTTTCAAGGATTAAGTTGTAATCCCAACGGTGTCTCTCAAAGAAGATGTATAAATCTTTACTGATCTCTTTAAACATTATTTATACTCAGAAATTATATAATCATTTTTATCCATTTTCCAATTATTAATAATGTATTATAAATATAATTATATGTTTTTATGATGATATAGAAATTAATTTACACCTCCTTTATGTCAAATAGAAAATTTACGTAACGCTCATGTGTACGTGTGGACAAACGCCAACACGTAGAGATATGATTCATTTTCCATCACGTCCTCAAATTATTTTCTATAATTTTGGATTTAATAAATATATATGATATAGATTATGTAATAATTATTATATAATGAATGAATATTACTTATATTTCTGTATATATTTTCATTAGAATCTGAAAATTGCATTTTTTTGCAAGGACAGACTATCGTCTCCATGAACGGTGTTATTCGTTTTTCTATATCTGTCATTTACATATGGTTATAAATATATATATATATATAATAAATATAATGGGGTTTTATATAATGGTAAATTTATTTGATATTATGTAAAAACGTTAAAATTTTATGGAATGGATCTACTAAACAGAAACATACATGAAAAATGAAACAAGTGACACCCAAAAAGTAGTTTTAAAAACTAATTAGTAATAAATTGGATTTAAAACTTTTTAAGTTGATACTATATCATATTATAAATATTTATATGATTATATTATAGAATTATAAGGTATGTAAATTTATTATACAGTAGTTTATGGCACTTATGAATCAAATCAACCTTGAGGTAAGGGTTTTATGTTACAATCTCATGTTTACAGGGATTTTTTATGATTAAATTTACAATTATGAATATATATGATATATATAATACCATTTATTTTATTATACATTATTTATTTATATATATTAACATTTTCATTTAATTTTCTGCACTCTATGTACTCAATTTTCTACAATAATGTTTTTTTATGGAAATCCAAATTTATTTTTCTCTTTGCGCATGATTTGTTTATCCCATGTTCATATTTTCAGTATAAGACATTCAATAATTTTATTAATATTTAGAAATGATTTTTCATATAAAATTTACCCATATTTTAATTTATTTTAATTTTTTAAAGGAATCTTTCTTTTGTTTTTCAAAAAAATGTACCCTAGAAATTTTACTGAAAATGTAAAAGGAATCATTATTTTAAGGGATATTGCACGATAAAGTTTCTTCTTTCATTCGTAATATTTACTGTGAAGATTACATTTCATGTTTCAATGGTTATTTTCAATCAAAATATATTCCTTAATATTTTATAGATTTTAATATTCCAAATATGTAATTTCAAAATGAAAAGGGTATTTTCCATAAAAATATTTCCAATAGTCTTTTAAAAGATTTTTTCATTTATGATAACATCCATAGATGTTAATTATGATTTATTAGGTACATTATTCAATGATACCCTACTTATTATTGTTCCATATTGTTCATTATTATGATTATTAAATATTTATAATGCTCGTTTTCTTTTATATAGTTTATGTTTTGATGAAGTGATAAATATTATCATGATCTTGAAGTGTACAAATGAATTAATTTTGATTATATGATGGGAAGGTCCGTTATATCACTCTAATTAATTGGTTAAATATTATTGTTTTATGATATAAAAGGTTACATAGATGGTTATTCCATGGCCAAAATATGGTACATAGGATGTTATCCTAATAACAAATTAGGTACACAAGTGGTTATCCCAAGCATAACATGCGATCTTTGTGTTAATGGGAATGTTTGACATAAGATTTATATGATTGTGATTATGCCACATTATGTTCCACCCTTTTATGGAAGGATTTTATTCCAATTTAATTCTCTCAGGTTTCATGTTCTTTGATTCCATTATTTATCATTCCTTAAAAACTTCTGGGATTATTTCCATGACTTATGATTATGATCTATGAATTAGTGGTTATGGTTTTCAAATTTTATCCTCGTGATATCATAGAAATATGATCATATTATTCTAAAGTGATCATTGATATCTTTCTTGTTTACCCTAATATGTAATCTATGCTCTCCCATTATTATTACTCTTTTCCACATGATAAAGAAAGATTCTCTAAGTATCTTCTGTATAAGAAGGGTGAAATTTGTGGAAAACATTGTGGGAGAAGTTGGTGAGATTTTATGTACCTATTGTTTATGTATCCATGTTTCATAAGGCACTAAAATTTTACAGATCTAGAATATATATACTAATGATTTGTAATGAATATTTATATAATAATATGTAATATTTAAGTATGTAATGATGTTTTTGGGAATAGTGTAAGTGTCATTGGGGGTAAGTCTAACTAAATTTTTTGTCATAATCGATGATTAATCTGAGATTTGCAGTGAAGAATAGTGTATTGACTAGTGAAATTGAAAAAAATTTAATTTAAATGATAATACTATTAACAAACACAATTTCATCACATAATGATTTATAAAAAATTTAAGGAATTAAATATTTTCATTTTAATGAATTGTATCTTTGTCGATGAATTTTGAAATGATTCTGTAATGCATTTCCATTGCATTACATGAATAATGTTTACATTCCTTCCAGTGGTAATACACATGGGTACCATGAACCATTAAGAATTTCTATAGGAATATCTGAGTGATAGTGCATAAGATTCTAATTATTACATTGTTCATCTCTAATTTCCTTCCAAATGATTTCAAATAAATATGTTTATTGATTTCTCAAAAATCCATAGGTGTGGAGGAAGAGGATCTATCACCGTTCTTGAGAGTGTTCTTGGAGAAGATATCATTAGTGATTGAGAGGATTATCCTACGTCATCATGCACAACCAAAAAAAAAGTTTAGTGCTTTAGTTGAAAATAACAAAATTGGCATTAAATAGTGAAAGGGTTAGAAAATAAAAATAGAACATGACCACTCATTATTTACTTGATACACTTGAAACCCCATAACTATTATAATATTATTATTATTATTTATTAAAATGGGATAACCCATAAAATTATTTAATTATTATTTATTAAATAAATTAATTAAAATATATTAAAATAATATTTACTATAAATTATTTCTCACAAGACCTTTAAAATAGACATATCATTCCTCTACAATTTCTATCGAGACTTAAATATTGACTATTTATTTATTAAATAAATATTTCAATAGTATTTTCTAATAAATAAATATTTAAATATTATATTAAATAAAATTTTATTAAATATTATCTTCAAAAATATTCTCTCTAATGAAATGTAACAAAATATATATGGTCAAAAAAACTTTAATAATTATTAAAACATATAATGAATAATATTTATTCAATATGTTAAATAATAAATAATATTTAACATTTAACTAACATTACGGTTGCACTTAGTGTGGGACCCTTTAGGCCTCATTCTAAGTGGCATTAGATGGAGCCACCCATAGTCCAAGGTTAGCTTCTAGAATCATTCCAAGCCATTGATAGAGAAACAATTTTTCTATATAATTACATAAAACATCATATAAATTCTTGATATATAATATAATATATTTATCATGATACTTATGATAAAAAATGGGTCATTCTAATTTCATAGACCTATTTGGTTGATTTATCTTTCCTTGACTATTTATAAATGAACCTTCACAAAAAAATCAATGGACATGGACTTATTTGGGACATTTAATTTCCATAAAAGGCCTACGTTATCAATTTTTTAAAATAATAGAATGTAGAAATCCTTTCAAAAATTATTCATTAATGTAATATTACTTGTGATGCACCAAAACTATACTACTTCACCAAGAACATATATCATCATGATTTTCATTAATAAACAATTGTATGTGACTAATAATATCCATTAATAAGGTTATTAAATTATAAGGATAAATAAACATGTATTTTGATAGTAATATCCAGCGACACATATAAATTTTTATTAAATCTAGGTGGGTCATGTTCTCGTAATATCCTGCACTAGAATTTACCAAGCGCATACTCCATGAGAATCTTCTGAAGATTCATATGAGTCTTGACACCTAATAGCCTATATAATTTCTATCCTGTGAAATTATATCATCCATCTATAGAATATATATTTCAGAAAACTATCATGATAATTCTGGGTTCTCATCATTAGGGAAACTATTATTAAATTTAAGGGTAAAATTTCTTATTAAGAAAATATCACTTACTATGTTATACCAAAGAATAATCGTAATGTGATGATTGTTTTATTAAATGAAATTCAATAAGTACAAGTAATCATAACTTACATAGAAGTTGTTTCAAGGTTACCTACTCCAACAGAATCCCATTTACACTAGATCCAACTACTAACAAAATTTTCATTCATACATCTCACATTATTCTTATGATTCATGTGATATATTGATTTAGTGAAGGGTTCTACCACATTTTACTCCATGTAAACTCTTCTCACATCCACTTCACACTTCTATGAAAAATACTTCATGAGGTGATACTTCCAGAGTATCTTCTTTGTCTCATAGTGTGGCCTTGGATCATTTTCATGAGTCACCGCTATAGTATTATTGCAGTATAATGTTATAGGTTATTCAATTACAGGTACCACATCAAGATTTTGAAAAAATATGTAAATAATAAAAATTCTGTTGCTATATGATAATCCTCAATATACTCTAACTCCATTATAGAATTAGCGACAACTGATTGTTTTGAACTCTTCTATCTCACAACTCCCCCATTGAGACTAAACACATATCCTGAAATTGACCATAGATCAATTTTATCTATTTAAAATCTAGAATCAATATAAATCATAATGAATAGGTCCTTGTCTCCTCTAAACATCTATAACATTTCCTTAGTTCTTCTCATATACATAGGTTAGCCTTAACAATCCACCAATGTTGTTCAGTAGGATCTTCTCGATATCAGCCTACCATGATCAAGGTATAAGAAATGTCAAGCCTAGTAAATAACATGGGATAAATATTAATTGACATTAAAAAAGAGGAATACAACATAAGATTATAGAATAATGATTTGAATTTAATTTCAGTAATTAAAGAATTACATTGGGTTGAATTATTTCTTCATTGATTAATCTGAAAATTCTATTGTGCCATATCATTATTATGTCATAGGAATCAATTTAACATTATCTCTAGTTGTAATTCACCTTTATACCATGATCCTCCAATAATTTCCAAACTAATATATGAGTAAATATTTATAATATACAAACTCTTTCATTATTCATCTATGATCGTCATGTGAATTGTTTCAATGAAGGAATCTTATTGATCATTGTAGAATCTAGAAAGGTGGTAGATCATGATCTATCTTAATTATAGAGAGTTTTATCGGAGAGGATCTCTCTAGGGATTGAGTGTATTGTCTAGATTAATTATGGACAATAGAAAAATTATTAGTGTTGCATTTGAAAATAATATAATTCAGTTCAAATAGTGCTCAAGTTTGAAAAAATTAATTTCACATGTGCCCTTATTATTTACACAATTTTAATGAAACCTCATGTCTATAATAATATTAATTCTATTTATTTACATGTGAAGACCTAATTAATTAATAAAATATTATTTCATGAATAAATTGCCTAAAGATTATTCAAATAATATATAATATATATTTCTCTCTTAATCATTAAACTCATTATTTCATTGCTCAAAAATACTTATTGGGACTTGAATAATGTCTATTTACTTAATAAATAAATATAACTACATTATTAGATAATAAATAAATACTACATTCACGAAATAGATTACAAATATTTACTATATATAATGCCCAAAAATATTCTCTCATATAATTAGTGACATAATATATGAAATCCGGAAAACATAAATAATTATTAAACAATATTTTGGAATAGTATTGATTCAGCATATTAAATAATAAATAATATTTAACATTATAACTATGGTTCTGGATACACATAGTGTGTGGCCCACTAGACCACTTTCTTAGTGGTATTAGATGAAGCCTCCAAAATTACAAGGATAACATCCTGCAACAAACTAAGGAACTGGTAGAGAAATAATTTAATTTCATAATGGCATAAAAACTCATTTAAATTATTTTGTTTAATATAATCACATTATCATGGAATCATTTATAATATAGGTTTCATACTGATGTAATCAACCTATGTACTCAATTTATCTTTATTGGAATTTCTGAAAATTAACATGCCCACAAAACTCCATGGCCATGGATTTATTTAAGATATTTCACTTCCATAAAAGGGAATGAGATATAAAATTCCATTAGTGAATTGAATGTACAAATCCATTCTAACATTATTCATTAAATGTTTTTACAAGTGACACTCACAATGTATCCTACATCTCCAATAAAATATATCATCTTTAATTTCATCAATATATAATATTGAGTGACTAATAATATAAATTAATAATAATATTGGTTTTTAAGAATCAATAAACACGTATATATATAAAAAATCCAATTATATATATATATGTGCATTTCCTCCTACTTGGACATGTACTCATAATCTCCTACATTAGAAAATACCATGGGTTTAAAACATGAGAAATTGCCTCAAAGTCTTATGAGTATCCACCCCTGATAGAATATATCATTTTCTCCTCTCAAATGATAGCATATAGGTATATACTATATAATTATTAATACTATCATGGACAATCTAGGGTATCGTCATAGCGGGTAACTACTACTCCCTTTCAAAGAAACAATTGTTATTAAGACAATATCACACACTATTTTGTGTTGAAGAAGAAACACATAGTGATAAGAAGATTGTTAATATTAAATTCAATGAATACAAGTAATAATATGCATTGATTTTGGTTATAGGGAATAATATTCAATAGACTCTCAGTTTCACTTCAACCAACTGTTAAAAACATTTAGTTTTCTACACCATACATGAAACTTAGGATTTTTGTAAGATAATGATAAAGTACATGGGCCTATTACATTTTTTTCAATGTAAACTATTCTCACTACCACTTCACCCATCTATGAAGTATCCCCAAGAGGTGATAACTCTAGAGTATCTTCTTTATCTATTAGTGTGGACTTTTTTACTTTTCTAGAGACAATTTTTTTGTATTATAACAATATAATGTGATAGGTTCTTCAATGATAAGTACCACATAAATCTATTCGATAAATTTTTATATCCAAAAAACATCCTTATAAATATAAAAATACACTATATACTCAGACATTACTATATAATTGGAGGAAACTAGCTATTTTGAGCACTTCCAACTCATAGCTCCTCTGTTGAGACATAAGATATATCCCAAATATGACATCAGATCATTATGATCAATATTAAAGCTAGAAAAAATATGAACCCAAATTAATGTCACCTTTTCTACTCTATACACCAATAAAATATCCATATTTCTATTCATATACTTATGTATTACCTCAAAAATATACCAATGTTGTTCACCTAGTTCTTCCCGATATATTCCCACCATTCTGAGGACATCCAAATCATCATGCCTATTATATAATCTGGTATACATGATTGATCCTGTCACATAGATGTATGAGATAATAATCATTCTCTCTCTCTCTTAGTATCCTATTATGTCTAAGAACACATTTTCATGGAGATGTGTGTACCATTTGAAATTGGAACAAATACCCTCTTATATTTTTTCATACTGAATATTTTCTATATCTAGTCAATTTATATACCTTGAATTTGTACAATGAACCATTTATATCAATCACAAATAATATTGATCCTTAGAATGTATGATTCTTCATATATGTCCTTTATAGAGAAGAACATTTTTTAACATGTTTTCAACTGACTATAATACCATTACATCATTTCAAATAAGTAATATTTCATCAACATATACTACTAAGATAACAACTTCACTCCCACTAAAACTCTTTAAAACACATGAATCATATTTTTTATTAATGAATCATTATTATTATATATATTCATCAATATAAATGTTCCATGACCTCGATTCTTTCATTAATCCATAAATGATTCCTTAAAACAGGAAAATCCTTTACACATTTATTAGAGTCACAAAACCATCTAGCTTTGTCATATGTCATCTTCTTTAAGGATCCCTATAAAGAATTTTTTTACATCCATATTCCAATTTCAATGTTATAAAAATCTATTATTTCATGTAGAATTATAATGGATTTAAACTTATAAATTGCATAAAAAGTTTCATCATAATCAAATCATTGAGACTGTTTGAACCCTTTATCCGCCAGTCACTCTTTTTAGGTATTTACTTTATCTTCCATGTCTAGTTTTCTCTACAATACCCATTAAACTGAATGGTGTTTATATCAACTAGAATGTCATCTAGAATCCAGACCTGGTTCTAATATATAAAATTCATCTCAAATTTTATTTTTTCATTTCATATTGTAGCTTCTTATATTTCTTGCAACTCTTTATATTGAAGTGTTTATCAATATCAACCAATAAGGAATCATCATCTTTAGTAGCTTGAAAAGTATATCTTTCTAATACTCTTATATATCTAGTACTCTTGAAATGTACACGTTTTTAAGATCAATAACTTCCATGGTGACCTATGATATTTTTTCATGTTCCAACTCTTGGGTATATTGACCATACACATATTTAAATTCAATCAGTCTCTGACTTTACATTTTGGGGATGTTGTCTCTTTCTAGAAAGATGACCTATATTATAGAAATTACTATTTATCTACAGGGTTATATATATTATTTCCTTTTTTTATAGGATACCCTATAAAGTTACAATTCATGCCTTAGTGTTCTAATCTGTCTCCCAATATAGCCTCAAAAATTCCTCACATCACCATGGAAGAGTGTGTGATGATGTAGATTTAATTACATTCATTAGATCATATGGATTTATATTTTATAGTCACCTTATAATGGGTATTGATTCATGTAATTCTTATCGCCAAAATTATAATGGAAGATCTATATGACTCATCATTGTCCATACCGGGTTAGGAATGGTAAGATTTATCCTTCGATAAACACTATTCCACTATGTTGTATAAGGTGGAGTGAGTTGGTATTGGATATCAAACTCCCATATAATGTTGATATGGTCATGATTAAGATATTCACTAAATAGATCATATCAAATATACTTTATCATATTACAATTTTTATTCTCTACTTCATTCTTTAATTTTTTAGATTCCCCAAAGGACTCATACTTATACCTCATCAAGTAGACATAGCCAAATATACTCAAGTTATCAGTAAAAGTTAAGAAGTAAGAATATTGACCTATATATTCTACTAGAAATGGTCCACACACATATCTATTTTCCAATACTAGATTATTTATGGCCCTTCCACCATATCAACTGAATGGTGGTTTGGTAACTTTCCCTTGAAAAAAAGAATGAAATATTTCTAGTGGCCTCAAATCAAAAGAGTCTAATCATCTTGACAGAGCATTGTCATATGCTTCTCATTTATGTGAATAACATAGTGATGACCTTTTTTTGGTATTATATAATTCATCCAAACATGATTCATTATTTATTACTAAACCATTATTTTCTTAATTTAATGCATAAAAAGGTTTATTTATGTGTTCTGCACCATAAAAATTGATATCATTATAAAAAGGGAATTATTTAGTAAATAATTTAAGAATTAATCCATATATTTCAAGAAAATAAATAGATATTTTGTTCTTAGTAACACATAGAACAAAATAATGGTTCTTTAAAACAAACATCATCTTATTTGGTAACAGAAGGTGATAGTCTCTTATATCCAATAAAATATATCTCACTCCATTGGTTTCTCAATGATACACCTCTCATTTGGAAATAAAAATATATTTACTTATTTTATATTTGGATATATATTTTAGCACCACAAGTTATATTTAATTTTCAATTCATAGATATATAGGAATAAAATTGATAATGAATGGACCTTTAGTATCCCCTTTATTCTAGGTGCGGTTTTTATTTAAGTGGCTACAATTCCACAAGAAAAATACTATATATTTTTTCCTTTTATAACTATGAATTTTACTCATCATGGATGTTTCGTGCTCTGGATATTTAGAAATATTTTGCGCCTTACTCTCCTTTTCCCTATTCTTTGTTTTCTTATTCACAATATAGATTGTAGGATTTTCAAACCCCATGTTCTTGTCAACATGGTGGTTTAGAGTAAGAGGTTTTGAAATTTTATTCTCACTATTTCTCAAGATGTAATTAAAAATAAAATTGAAGAATTGTTTAGGTAATGAGGAGTGGATGATATCTTTCCACATCTCATCAGGTAATTTAATTCTAAATATTTCTAAACACTCTCTGTATAAAATCATCTTGATTACATTAGGCCCAATAGGTGTGAAGTATCCATGAATGAATTGGACATTTCATATCTCTCTTGTCCCGACTTCTCTTGATAAAGTCCATGAAGGTGATATTTCATGTTAAACACATCCATATCATCTGTTTCTTTAAAATCTAATTGGATATTAATGATATCATAAAACATTGGACATATATGGAAACATCTAATTTTTTCTTATAGAGAGATAATTCTTCCTCACTTTTTTTATTAGGGTACTTTAGGAATGGTATTTTACAAAACATATAATTTTATTTTAAGGAATAGAATAATTCAGAAGAGACATTTACATTGTAGGAAATTACATCAATTGATAAGGCTATTATTCTCAAGTATATATCGCTATGATATGGTTGAAGTCATGTGGATTGTCATTTCTAATATAAATAAGAGAATAATTTGAGTTCTTTCTCTAAGAAAAATTTATGATAAATATTAGATTTAATAATCTCACACTTTTTTATCAAAACCTAATATCAGTCACTATTAGATTAAAAATATACTATTGCATGGATAATTTAATTTAAAGGATTCATAAGACACTTCTCATGACCTCAATAGATGTATTTAAATCTATTCAATTATAATTAGGTATGAATAAATTTCTAACTTCTTTAGATAGAAACTCTTTAATCTATTGAATGGACCCTCAATTCTCAAAATCATGGATATTTATTTCCTAATCACTTTTCATACATGTTAAACTATGTATCATGGAGACAATCAAACCATAATTTGATCTAAGTTAATTGGACCAAAAACTGAAGATATTAATTCACCTGATAATTTAATGTATCCCAACACATGTCGATCAAGAACATTGAAATATGGTCCAATTTCTACCCCAAGTAGAGCCATGTTAAACCAAATTATTCTATATAACTATGGGACTTTATATATATATGAATAAATTTATATTTTTAAATATTTTATATTATTTTTTTATTATGTGTATTTAATTATGTGATTAACCATATAATAAATACAATTTATGCATAACCAAATTTACTTTGTTTTTCATGAGTGCTTCAAAATTCATTAATTTTTTTAATCATGAAAAAACAGTCATAATGAAATTAACCATGAAATTTGATACAAATAAAACAATAAGAGTAGCATGGTCATGTTCTTTTGATAATGATTAGTTTTTCTATAAGATGATAAACTAACCATCAACCTAGTGGAAAACCCCTTGAACTAGGACTTAGTTAGAGTTTCAAATTTCCATCATTCCTCTCAAGTATCTCCTGGTCTGGTTTCACCTTAGATCTAAACATGAACTATCTACAATTTTATAGGAGCTCTATCCTTTAAGTATGATTTTACTCACACAGAGGGGAGGGTATGCAAATGATTTTTTTAGTGGTTGTACATAAAATAAAATAGTGTGCACACGTGCCCTTACATAATGAAAAGAGAGAAAACACCTAGTCCATCAATTTAATTTAATAATAAAAAAATTAAATAGGTATCAAATCAAATAAAAAAGTTTAGATTATTCTCATGATCACATATAAACAGGCAATGAATAACACATTTTATAAAATTGCATTGAATCCAAATAATTCATATTTAAGACAAACCACTCCCAAATAAAGTAATTATTTTTCATTCAATAATCAACTATTTTATATTTTATTTATTCAAATTTTTTTTGATAACTTAATTCCTAAAAAATGTAATCAAATTTTATGCATTTATTCAAAATTAACTATTTAAAAAACATGTATTATAGTGGAAACACAATGAGTCCCTAAATGAATTACCTAGTGTATGTTTTTTTGTATATTGTTTACTCAACCATAATTTATCATACACATCCTATCACATAATTTCATAGTGTGTCTTATCAAATGAATGACCCACAAAAATGTTATTTATATAGCGTGTTATTTTTTAATGCACATAGATTAATAAATATATAATGAATTATATAATATATTTCGTTTTGAAAATTAAATATAAATTAAATAGTAATTTAATATATATATATAACCTATCTCATGGAATGTATGAGTACAATAAATGAAACATATAATACACGTTGATAAGTTTAAAGAGTATAATAAATTACTTTTATGTTTCACATAATCAGGAAATATAAACAATGTGTACTAGAAAGATACACATTGTGTGTAAATCTTAATCAGCGATTTGCCTCACACACCAAGGGATTTTTCATGTTTCCTTACTACAAACATTAATGTACTATAATATGTCTATAAGAGTAACTAGTTGTGTTTTCAACCAGTTACATTGTTACCAGTCATATGTGTCCTGAAAAAACATACAATTAATCATTAACTCATGGAAAAATCATTGTGTACGCAATTAATATGCTATGTAGTTTAGATAACCCTACAAAACGTTTCCACAATCAAAACGTGGTGTATGAAATAAACATCACTTGAAATAAATTATCATTCTATAAATTAATTTGTGAGTCATATAGGTGAATTAAACGCATGTTCATATATTTTACCAATGGGGTACACATCTTGTACTCCTGTGTTAATTGGATATAATCTTTGAATACTCCATATAAGATCTTGAATGTTTCTAATTTAAAATTTTCCCATTTATAGGTTATATTTTTGGGGAAAAAATAAGAGAATATCTCATGATTCAGATAAAATAATGATTAAACCTAACTTGAAAAATAATGATAATTTCATAAATAAATCAATGATATGTAAATAATTATAAATAATTATGTTACCATTTTAGACCACTAGAATGTTTTGGGCCTAGAAGGAGCACTACTGTGGGCATTTCCAAATAGTATTTTTTCATAATCCATGATTAATCTGATATGTGCATCAACAATGAAATGCATGACCAACAGAATTGAGTCAATGATTAATTTTCATGAGATAACCAAAACCAAATGAAAGATCATCACTTAAAGGTTTATTGTAAATTTATGTAATTAAAAAAATAACTTATTAGTAATTATTTTTGTAACAGCGTGAGATTTTGAGAATTATTTTTTCAAATTAATTTATCTTTTCAATATTTTTCATTTCACATGACACTAGAAATAGTTCTTTGTATATATACATATATATTTAAATTATAAGTCAAACATAACTTTCACACTCAATTCAAACTTGGCTTGTGCTACACGCATTTCCAACATGGATTATGATACACACAATACCGACTTGGCTAATGCTACATGCAACACTGACATAGAGAACGTTGCATACAACACTGAGTTTATATGAAAGATAGATTTATTTATTTAACTAATTAAATGAGACAATTAAAAACTAACTATTAAAAATAGTTATATGAATATTAATAAATAATTTTCAAATATTCCATATAGTTGTTTTATATAAATAAAACATATTGACAATGTAAGATAAGATCTTTGGTAAAGTCCCTCTATGTTTAAAAACATCATTTTTTGAATGAATTACTTAAAATAAAGAAATTAAATTTAGAAAAGTTAAGAAACATAATTAAATAATATGATTTTGATTTCCAAATGTCTTACTTAGCCTATGGTGATGTTTTTGGGTTTTTCTAAGAATCTTCATTTTTTTAAGAATAGTAAATTTGCACCTTTTTACTTAAAAAACTACCATTTTTTCTAATTAATTATTTACCATAAATTATATTATAAAGGTAAAACTAGAAAATATTAAATCCAATAATACAAAGAAATTCATTAGGATAAATTTCACTTTTGAAACTGAATATAAAATCTTAACAAACATTTGAACATTTTTCTACTTTAAAACCGTGTTATTTCGTCCCATCTGTGCGATTAGCACTAATCTTAATTTTTCCACTTTTAGGAATTTAATTTCAAAAATATGACATACAAATTTTTATTAAGTTTAATATTTTTATTCTAATAATATAACGTTAATTTTTGGACCAATATGATTAGTAGAAGTCTTTAAAATTAATCAAAGTGGTTGAGGACAAATTATGCTTAATTAGGGTGTGAACCTTAAAAGTAAGGGCCCAAACGACCTAGATAGATATACAACGCCAATTGTTTTCTATATTTATGCCATAAATCTAATATTGTTGATTTTTTTTTGTTTTTTAATACTTTTATTTATGTAATAAAATGCGCACACTTAATTTGTTTCTAAAAATTCCATGTGAGTCATTTTCTTTCCCTATAAAAGACCACCACCTATACTCATTACTCACACCTATCAAGCCTCTTAAGATGGAAAAATCCCTACCCATATTTCTACCAGAAAATCCTAACTTCTTCCATGAATCATCCTTTTTGTATTAAACACTCTCAAGTAATCCTTTTGTCACAAACCAAATAGAGTTACTTGATTTATAGGCAACAACTTCTCTCAAGCCCCTTTCCTTTATTTTCCTTCTCCAACCCCTAAACCCTCTTTATTACATTCATGTGGCACAAAACCAATATCCTCCATATAATGGGATATTTTTATGAAGTGTTTCTGACCTACACTAACACACACATCCATATAAATGGATGTTAAATATAATATTTCTGTGTACGGTGAACCGCTGCCTCGCGAAATGATGATTGTTCATTTCCCATTTACCAACAATCATGGTAGTCATTATGTTGGAAACTATATTTTTATATTTAGGATATTATATTTATTATTTATTTAATCTTTTGTATTCTATTTGTAACACACATATTTTCAACTCTCATTTGTTGCTAATAAGATAATCTCATTTGAGGAAATGTGGACTACATGTAGAGACCCAAAGCTTGACGTACATTGACATTACATTATATTTGCGGAATACTTAGTACATAACAAAAACACACACACAAGGATCGTAATAGTTTAGTGTCTTTGGAAACTCGGAATATAATCTTCTAATCCTGGTGAAAGATCTTCAACATCTCCCATAAAGATCTTCCTTTTTTTAATACCTAAAACCTTTCTTTATATCCTGGGGAAAAGAAACCATAAAAGGGTGAGCTCAAATGCTAAGTAAGGGTAAAAAAAGAAATATCAATCACATCATATACAAAAGCACATAACTTTTGGAAATCTTAACCAGTAAAAGAGATCATAATTTCATAACATGGGATAAATCATGGCAGTGAAATGTAATCACAATAATCATAACTTAAAACATGAAACTTTGTGGAATACACACATAATCATAGAGAATCACTTCTTGTTAGTCAAGACTCATTGCCAAGACTATCTTAGTGGACAAAGTCCCTTTCTGAACCGAGTCACCCTCGTTTCAGTCTTGTTTCACTGAAACGGTATAACCTACCGTTCCAGCCATGTCTATCTCATGAGATATAAAATATTTACCCAATTCATTGGAGGGAGATATAGGTCCCACCCATCTCATAATGATACCATTCTTATGTGTGCCACAAAATCATAAACCATACATCATTGCATAACCCATGTAATAAAAATGGGAATCTTAAACATCGTGACATCATAAAACAATTCATATACAATAAAAGAATTTATAAAAATAATTCCATAACAACACAATCAAATCAATGTAATAATAAGGATAAAAACATAACCTAATATTATATTATATGGAAAATAATTTTTATAAAACACTTGAACTCCATTCTTGAGGAAAATATCCTTTCTACTTCAAAAACAATTTCCTTTCTTAACATGTCTTACAATTTTAAACTAAAAGACGTTTATAAAAAATAAACTTGAAAACTTGTAAAGGAAGCTTCTTGTAAATAATTTTTTAAAAATCCATTCATGTCGTATAATTTAAAAAAAACATTCTTCTCGTACTTTTGTCCGAAAAGTCAAAAAGTATCTCGTACGAAAAATGACAAAAGATTCATTTCATATATTTTACTAAAAACTCACCGAAGGGTAAAATTGGATTTAAACAATTTTAGGTGGATGGAAATAATATTACATATTTAATAAACATGGATGTGGATGATAAAATACACCCCAGTAAATACCAAAGTATAAACAATCTCGGATAAAAATGAGATTGTGATATTTTCCCTTACCTTAGGTCCGATATGCTTTGTACGTGTCCGAACCTCCTGTATAATGATTTAAATAATGTTATTGACTTATTCCAGAATCATACTTATTTTTATGATATCATATATGGTCATATTCTTAGCTTCTTAGTAGTAATATATTTCATTGCTATTTGTTGTTCGGGTGTTTATAACTTTTTGTTCTTATGCATGTTTTGTTGAATAAATTCTTATTCTTCTCTTTAGGTTATAGGTAACTCATTTCCAGAATGGTATTAGTGTAATATATGTCATCTTCATTCATTCCATTCATTTATATAATCATTATGAAATGAAGATCATGTAGAACGAGTCGCATCACATCGTGGAGACGGTATTCCGTACGTACCCATGAGTGATGATATCGTTCCTATGATCGTGGAATTGTATTGGAGTGTATTTATACTATTTCAGAAATAGTATCACTTTATAATAGTCATATACTGTCATTATTTACACCATTATACCCATCCATGTAAGGTGGTGGTGGAAAATAGATTACACCACGGCATGGAGACGGTATTCCGTACGTACGCACGCGCGGTGATTTCGTTTTCCGTAGGATGGATAGATGGTGAAATAGGATTGTTTCATACTTATAATAACATATCAGTATATGAGTGATACTGATGTTATTACTTCATAATTAAACAACCTAAGAAGAAGAAGTGGAAGAAGAAATAAAGGTGAAAGAATCGGTAACGGAAATTACCTCTTCTTTGAAGCGCCTCTTTGAGACCTCCTCTTAGGACACTAAAATTGGTCTTTGAGGAAGACCAGAACCTCTAGGATGTTTCTAGGGAAGTGGAGAAGAGAATTTGGCAGGGGCTGGCCGAGCTTGAAGACTCAAAGTTGTGTGAGGAAGAGAGGGAGGAGGTTCCCTTTTATAAAGGAGGAGAGGGGCACCTTTGGAATAACTAAAAATATTATTTTATTATAAAGTCAAGTTCGGTTTTAAATAGCTCCAAATTGATTTATTTCGTGTATAAGGTGGGTATGGGTCTAAATCATCTCATCCAATAGAATTTAGACAAGTTTAGGTTCCTATTTTAACCTTATCATTTAGATTTAACATTAAGTTAAATAATTTTACTTTTACCGTGTCTTCTTGTGTTCTTATACTATAAGGTTAATAAACATACTATAAGATGCCAAAAGAACCCAAAATTGTTTATTATTAATATATATAACCTTAGCTAAGTTATTTGGCTGAACCTTAGATTTTTAGGAATAAAATAACAGTTAATAAAATAATATTTGTTTTAAAAACTATTTTATGTCAATTTTGACACTATTTAGTAATTGATTTTTGTGAAAATCATAACAGAATGATAAGTTAGATCAAAGTTAATTAAATCAATAATAACATGTCATATTAACCTAGAAAATTAGTGTAATTCATAAAAAGTCTCAAATTATATTTATTTGAGTATTTATAACATCAATTATGTCAATATTTCATTAATAAGATTATTACTGCATCATAGTTGTGTCATATATAAATTAAATTATTTAATGTCTAAAAATTACAAATAAAATATCATTATGTATGAAATATTTTTATCTTTCTATGAAAAATTTAAAATCGAATTTATCTTATTTATAACCCTATATTAAAAATGTTTTAGTAAATAAACTTTGATTTTAACTCTTTTAACTCTTATTTGAATTAAATAATAATAAATGTCCTAATCTAATTCAAGTGGGCCTAAATGGTCATATTTTATTCCTAAGTATGTTTTTGGTCGAATTACACTTATCCAATAGAATTAGGACATGTGTTAGGGTAATAATAATATCATTTTTACCCTTAATTACCCTATTTACTTTTAACCGTGGTAAATAAAAGTAAAAAGTTACTATTCACCAAAAATTATTTTCATCACATTAAACCAAATTTTACTTACTGACATCAACCGTGTCTCTCGGATTTTTGAAATTCCACTCACAGAAGCGGTAAAATTAAGTTTTATGAAAAATTCATTTTTTTACTACCAGTTAGTGGTTTCACTATTCATCAAAAAATGAAAGTTTCCAGAAAAATACCAAAAATTAGGCCTAAGATATATTTGATATTATGAACTCAAAAATGATGTCTATTTTACCAAATTCAAAACATATCAGTTACATTAACTAATTTAAAAATTAATTCCCATCGTCAAAACAAATGGCGTGTTTTTAAGAGATAATAACTATCAAAAGATTGTCACTTGTTTATAACTTTTTTAAATGTGAAATTACATCTAATGACCAAAATTGTATTAAATTGTAAAAATATATTCTAAATATACTTTAAAACCACTAAAATTAATAATTTATCACTATTAATTATTTCGATTGAAAAAGTTTTTTTTAATTAAAATTTTGTAATTTTCACTATTCATCAGAATATTAAAGTTATCCGAAAATTACCAAAATTTAACCCTAATCTAATTTTGATATTCCGAATCCAAAAATGAAGTCCATTTTGAAAAATAAAATTTAAAAAATTTCAAAAAGTGGTTATTACTGTTCATAACGGCTAGTTTTAATAATATTTTAATAGCATATCGTTGTTTAGTGAAACTCGGTGTTGCGTACTACACACGCTATCAAGGAAGGTCGTGATTGTGTGTAATGAAAGGCAAGTCAAGGATACATGTTGTGCAAGCTCCTTTTGGTGTAGCGTCCAACACAAGACATTAATGAAATTAAAAAGAATATTTTTCATAAAATCTCGGGGTGTTACATTCTACCCCCCTTAAAATGTATTTCGCCCTAGAAATTCGTCGGGGTTATAAATGGTTTACTATTCAAAAGTTTCTTTAATCGAAATCCACATCGTAAAAAGGAATACCAAAACCAATCTTTAAAAACAAAAGTATGAAACGTAACGGTTACCCAAATAAACTAATCACTGGGTTTCCACATAGGTGAAAATATGGATATGGAAGAGAAATCTAACCATCATGTTCTGAAGGAGAGTGGTAGAGAACATGGCTATGGAAAAGCCAAAAATCACAAATCCATAAATTTGTGACGATCTAAGGTACCATCTGATTAATCAGATATAAGAGCACTAGGACAACATTTTTGGTTTTCAAGATCATTTCCCTAAAGTTGATGAAATTGGAATTAGAAAAATACTTTCGTGATTTTGGTATAGTCTCACTGCTTGTCTTTATTTGGACAATTTCCACTTCATCTCTTAAATAAATGAAGTTGAATTTGTCATTCGTGATGTGTTAGCAGATCATGTGATAGAATGATGGGTCATTCCATCTCTTTCAAACAAAAGGTTAGGAAAAGTTATAAGTCCATCTTATGGTTAATCGTATATGGTTCCAAAAATGAACTTATACTTCATATATCATACCGCTTAATAAAATAAAATTATTTTTTACTAACCAGTGACTTCCTGTAGGCTAGTGGTTGGCGATAAAGGCCAGTCGCACTTCAGTTGTGGGTTCGATTCCCACATCCTTGTCCGACGCGATGGGCTGTCGCCCGTCCTGCAGGTTGTCCTTTTTCTAAAACTATATTACTATAACATCCCATCAATAATATCGAAAAAACTTCTATCCTTAAACAATACTAACTTATGTCCAACATAATCAATTCCAATATTTAGTCTTATCCATAATATTGTAGTCCACTCTCATAATATAGTGAAAATGATTACCAGAGATTTAATACCATCGTTGATCCCCATATATCATAAGATATATTTTGTTGGTCACATTCCAAACATTCAAAGGCCTTAATCATGTATTCTCTTGAATACCCATTGAACCATAGTGAAAACTTGAATGCAGTTAAAAGTTAACACTTTTCACATACCAAAATCCTCAAAATTCTATATACTCAAACCATGATATCACATAGTCCTTATATCAATCATGAGCTCATGAATACTGTTAAACATTTCTTTTGATCGTTTTCGCATATCATCTTATTTCCAAAAATATCTCAATCACTTTGAATACCACATTATACCGACACATAAATATTCCAATACTTTATGATACAAAATTATTTTGGAATCCTATTACATAAACACTTAATCATTCCACCACATCGTTGTCATATTCAACATCGCCAATAGTGATCGCATGTGACTTCCCTTTGTCCTTTCCCTTAAGTGGTTACTCATGTTGATCATCACTAACCCTTGGATTAGGGCATTTATTAGCATAATGCCCCATTTCCTTGCACTTGAAGCATTGAAGTGTTGGTGGTGCGTTCTCTGTAGTGTTTTCTTTATTCACATCAATAGAAACCCTTTTTCCATTACTTCGACACTCAGCTGCTCAATGACCTTCTCTTACACACTTAAAACATTTTCTAGTCCCTTTAAGACAATATCCACCATGCTTCTTTCCACACTTTGTGCATAAGGAAACATTCATCTTCTTTTCACCATTATTCTGAGATTTCTCCTTGAACTCCATCTTTCGTTTCTTGTCAAAACCATGATATGGATATGTAACACAAACTTCCATTTCTACCTTGATAGCACAACAAACAATTTATTCATAGCTACTGAAGTCTCTTATAGCTAATTCCCTTCGAAGACTTGGTTTTAATCCACTGAAAAATCGATCAACTTTAATTTCAGGTTGGATGATAATGCCAGATTCATACCTTGCAAGTCTTGTAAAATTCGCTTCGTATATACCAAATGATTCATCATCCTTCTGCTTCAACTCAAGAAACTCCTTTTCCATCTTTGTTCAAAGAATACGAGTGAAGTACTTACTGAAAAACAAGTTCTTGAACTCGTCCTATTCCATGGACTCAATTTCATCTCTTGGCCTCGTATTCTTGATAAGATTCCACCATTGATCAGCTTCACCTTCCAAATGATATACTGCTAAGATGACTTTATCATGTTCAGAACATTGAAGAACTGAAAATACCTTTTCAGTGGTACTGATCCATTGTTCAGTAACAAGTGGATCGGAAGTCCCACTGAAAGAAGATGGACGTTGCCTCATGAAGGACTCAATAGAATATTGTTCCCTTCTCTGCTCATTTGGATGTCCAGAATGATTCATATCTTGTGTAAGTATAGCAATAAGATTTTTCACTCCATCTCCAATAACATTTGTTTGTTCAAGAGGACAATCATTGCATTGTCCATTGCATTGATCAACACGGTTCCTTCGGGTTCCAGCCATCGTCTAAAACCCAAAAATAATAGTGTGAGAGGCAAAAATCATGCTAGGAAAAACAACATTATAAAGGGGGAGTACCCTCAATATCTAACATCTTAGGTTAAATTCTATGATCGTTAGCGCAATTCTAGGACTATATCCTATACGTATACTTAACCTTAGAGACATCCCTAGACATACCTTAGAAATATCTCTAGGGATCTCACTAAAGTTCTCGCATCCTAGTTTCCAAAGGTTGACTAAACCTTTCCTCTGATACCAACTGTAGAGACCCGAAGCTTGACGTACATTGACATTACATTACATTTGCGGAATACTTAGTACATAACAAAAACACACACACAAGGATCATAATAGTTTAGTGTCTTTGGAAACTCGGAATATAATCTTCTAATCCTGGTGAAAGATCTTCAACATCTCCCATAAAGATCTTCCTTTTTTTATACCAAAAACCGTTATTTATATCCTAGGGAAAAGAAAACATAAAAGGGTGAGCTCAAATTCTCAGTAAGGGTAAACAAAAGAAATATCAATCACATCATATACAAAAGCACATAACTTTTGGAAATCTTAACCTGCAAAAGAGATCATAATTTCATAACATGGGATAAATCATGGCAGTGAAATGTAATCACAATAATCATAACTTAAAACATGAAACTTTGTGGCATACACACATAATCATAGAGAATAATTTCTTGTTAGTCAAGACTCATTGCCAAGACTATCTTAGTGGACAAAGTCACTTTCTGAACCGAGTCACCCTCGTTTCAGTCCTGTTTCACTGAACTGGTATAACCTACCGTTCCAGCAATGTCTATCTCATGAGATATAAAATCTTTACCCAATGCATTTGAGGGAGATATAGGTCCCACCCATCTCATAATGACACCATTCTTATGTTTTCCACAAAATTATAAACCATACATCATTGCATAACCCATGTAATAAAAATGGGAATCTTAAACATCATGACATCAAAAAACAATTCATATACGATAAAAGAATTTATAAAAATAATTCCATCACAACACAATAAAATCAATGTAATAATAGGGATAAAAACAGAACCCAATATTATCTTAGATGGAAAATAATTTTGATAAAACACTTGAACTCCATTCTTGAGGAAAATATCCTTTCTGCTTCAAAAACACTTTCCTTTCTTAACATGTTTTACAATTTTAAACTAAAAGACGTTTACTAAAAATAAACTTGAAAACTTGTAAAGGAAGCTTCTTGTAAATAATGTTTTAAAAATCCATTCATGGCGTATTATTTAAAAAAAACATTCTTCTCGTACTTTTGTCGGAAAAGTCAAAAAATATCTCGTACGAAAAACGACAAAAGATTCCTTTCATATCTTTTACTAAAAACTAACCGAAGGGTAAAATTGGATTTAAAAAATTTTAGGTGGATGGAAATAATATTACATATTTAAGAAACATGGATGTGGATGATAAAATACACCCCAGTAAATACCAAAGTATAAACAATCTCGGATAAAAATGAGATTGTGATATTTTCCCTTACCTTAGGTCCGATATGCTTTGTACGTGTCCGAACCTCCTTTATAATGATTTAAATAATGTTATTGACTTATTAAATAATCATACATATTTTTATGATATCATATATGGTCATTTTCTTAGCTTCTTAGTGGTAATATTTCATCGCTACTTGTTGTTCGGGTGTTTATAACTTTTTGTTCTTATGCGTGTTTTGTAGAATAAATTTTTATTCTTCTCTTTAGGTAATAGATAACTCATTTCCAGAATGTTATTAGTGTAATATATGTCATATTCATTCATTCAATTCATTTATATAATCATTATGAAATGAAGATCATGTAGAACGAGTCGCATCACATCGTGGAGACGGTATTCCGTACGTACGCATGAGTGATGATATCGTTCCTATGATCGTGGAAATGTATTGGAGTGTATGTATACTATTTCAGAATTAGTATCACTTTATAATAGTCATATATAGTCATTATTTACACCATTATACCCATCCAAGTAGGGTGGTGGTGGAAAATAGATTACACCACGGCGTGAAGACGGTATTCCGTACGTACGCACGCGCGGTGATTTCGTTTTCCGTAGGATGGATAGATAGTGAAATAGGATTGTTTCATACTTATAATAACATATCAGTATATGATTTATACTGATGTTATTACTTCATAATGAAACAACCTAAGAAGAAGAAGTGGAAGAAGAAATAAAGGTGAAAGAATCGGTAACGGAAATTACCTCTTCTTTGAAGCGCCTCTTTGAGATCTCCTCTTAGGACACTAAAACTGGTCTTTGAGGAATCCCATAACCACTAGGATGTTTCTAGGGAAGTGGAGAAGAGAATTTGGTAGGGTTTGGCTGACCTTGAAGGCTCAAAGTTGTGTGAGGAAGAGAGGGAGGAGGTTCCCTTTTATAAAGGAGGAGAAGGTCACCTTTGGAATAACTAAAAATATTATTTTATTATAAAGTCAAGTTGGGTTTTAAATAGCTCCAAATTGATTTATTTCGAGGCTAAGGTGGGGATGGGTCGAAATCCTCTCATCCAATAGAATTTAGAAAAGTATAGGTTCCTATTTTAACCTTATCATTTAGATTTAACATTAAGTTAAATAATTTTACTTTTACCGTGTCTTCTTGTGTTCTTATACTATAAGGATAATAAACTTACTATAAGAAGCCAAATTAACCCCAAATTGTTTATTATTAATATATATAACCTTATCTAAGTCATTTGGCCGAACCTTATATTTTTAGGAAAAAAATGACAATTAATAATATAATATTTGTTTTAAAAACTATTTTATGTCAATTTTGAAACTATTTAGTAATTGATTTTTGTGAAAATCATAACAGAATGATAAGTTCTAAAAAAGTTAATTACATCAATACTAACATGTCATATTAACCTATAAAATTAGTGGAATTCATAAAAAGTCTCAAATTATATTTATTTGAGTATTTATAACATCAATTATGTCAATATTTCATTAATAAGATAATTACTGCATCATCGTTGTGTCGTATATAAATTAAATTATATAATGTCTAAAAATTAAAAATAAAATACCGTTATGTAGGAAATATTTTTATCTTTCTAATAAATATTTACAATATATCTTATGTATAACCATATATTAGAAATGTTTTAGTAAATAAACTTTGATTTTAACTCTTTTAACTCTTCTTTGAATTAAATAATAATAAATGTCCTAATCTAATTAATGTGGGCCTAAATGGTCATATTTTATTCCTAAGTTTGTTTTTGGTCGAATTAAATTTATCCAATAGAATTAGGACATGTGTTAGGGTAATAGTAATATCATTTTTACCCTTAATTACCCTATTTACTTTTAACCGTGGTAAATAAAAGTAAAAAGTTACTATTCACCAAAAATTATTTTCATCTCATTGAACAACATTTTACTTACTAAAATAAACCTTGTCTCTAGGAGTTTTGAAATTCCACTCACAGAAGCGGTAAAATTAAGTTTTATGAAAAATTCATTTTTTTTACTACCACTTAGTGGTTTCACTATTCATCAAAAAATGAAAGTTTCCAGAAAAATATCAAAAAATAGGCCTAAGCTATATTTGATATTATGAACTCAAAAATGATATCTATTTTACCAAATTCAAAACATATCAGTTACATTAACTAATTTAAAAATTAATTCCAGTCGTCAAAACAAATGGCGTGTTTTTAAGAGATAATAACTATCAAAAGATTATCACTTGTTTATAACTTTTTTAAATGTGAAATTACATCCAATGAAAAAAATTGTATTAAATTGTAAAAATATATTCTAAATATACTTTAAAACCCCTAAAATTAATAATTTATCACTATTAATTATTTCGATTGAAAAAGTTGTTTTTAATTAAAATTTAGTAATTTTCACTATTCACCAGAATATGAAAGTTATCCGAAAATTACCAAAATTTCACCCTAAGCTAATTTCGATATTCCGAATCCAAAAATGAAGTCCATTTTGAAAAATCAAATTCACAAAATTTTAAAAAGTGGTTATTACTATTCATAACGGCCAGTTTTAATAATATTTTAATAGCATATCGTTGTTTAGTGAAACTCGGTATTGCGTACTACACACGCTATCAAGGAAGGTCGCGATTGAGTGTAATGAAAGGCAAGTCAAGGATATGTGTTGTGCAATCTCCTTTTGGTGTAGCGTACAACACAAGACATTAATGAAATTAAAAAGAATATTTTTCATAAAATCTCTGGGTGTTACACTACTACCCCCTCATAGTGATGTGATTCATTCACACAACACATGGAATGAATAATGGAAGGTTTTAATGAAAATATATGATATATATGATATATTAATTCTACTTGAAAATTATATATATATATATATATATATATCATTTTCATACTTTTATTCAATACGACAATAATAATAGAAACAACGTTCATGCGTATGTAGGATATACCGACTCCATGAACGGTGTATTCTATTTAATAATTAAATATTATGTTATAATATTCATACAGTGGATATAAATTATATTTATTTCATGATCTAATATTTTTAATCACGATATATGTATAACGACCCATGATATAGAAAATTAAGACACATTTGATGAGAAAACAGAATATTACTTAAAGTGAAACATTAATATAGGATAGATAACAAGTGGGTAATATGAGGTTATAATAAAAGCATATATGTGAATTTATATAAGAATATTATTCTTTATAGTATGTATAATAAAAGTATATTTATTATAATGTATGCTTGTACAAGTATGAATAGAGTTGAGACACAAGGTAATGGGATTTCTGGTCACTTTTAATTTATGTGAGATACAATATATGTTTTCCAACATTTCTTTTTGAGTGGTGTATATAGTAACCATGATTGTATTATATGTAATTTTTATTTAAAATTTGGGTTATTCACATTTTGATTTTATGATCGTTCTTCTATGGGGTTTAGTTTTCAAATTTTACCAACTCGGTGAAACAATTTTGTCTCAATTTTCCTTCTTTGTGATTCATGTTTTGTTATGAACCAAAAATCATATTCAAGGAGTAAATACATCCATGTTAAATATTATACCATGAATATACTTATTTTATTGATATATTAAACTTCATGTAATCTCAATTTTTACTTGTAGAGTTTGACCTCTAATTACAGAGTTATAAGAGTTTATTAAGACAATCTCATTGCATTGTAATATTGTTTATTTTATTGCTTCCGTTGATGAAATATTATCAAATATATATATATATAATATTATTGTGTTTCATTATCCACGGCAATTTCATGATATACTCATGTATTAGTACAATATTATACTATTCGGTACACAATATTATTAATAACGTGGTTTTAGTAAAGCCAAACTTTACCATTTCTTCAATTGGAAATCTATGTTTTCCAAAAAGGGTTTATAGGAATATTATACAAGTATCCTATGAGATTTTAAAGACCTTTTTTAACCTTTTGTTTCTTACCAATATATTCAAGAATGTCATCTTATCACATTCTAAACAAGTAATTCTTTCTAACTATTTTACCGTGCAAAAATAATGTTTCTTTTTACATAATAGAACATGTACGGATTTACCCACCATCATTATTTTGAAGATTCCTTTTCATTTATATAATTTTAGTCTTTAATTAATTGTTTTTTAATTAATTTTTAAGGAAAATGATTTAAAAATTGTTTTAGGAATCCTTTATATGTTTTCAATGTATTTTCTGAGAAAATTATTTTCAAATGGTAATATGTATAAACATCCTTTTTCAAAAAAGAAATGATATTTTTATCAAGAAAAGTTTTTTAATGATATTTAAAAACTATTTCCCATCAAAGTTTTCATTTTTGGATGTTAATAATGGACACTTTAGAAATTCTAAAAATTTCCCATTTAAATACTTTATATGAATGGGTTACGCCAAATGTCATGGTCTTTTAAAAAAATAGTTTCTCTTTCACTGGTTAAATATTTATGAAATAGGTTTCTATTTCATGGGTTATGATTTGATAAAATAGTTATGAAACCTATCTATTTTCCATAGGTTATGATGAGATGAAATATTAATGAAACCCTTTTCATTTTATGGGTTATTATTAGATGTTTATAAGACCAATATTTTTTTGTGGATCTTGATATGATGATTTTTTTATTATCTTTTGGAACACATATGAATGATTTTACTATGATATGGTTGGCACATATTTCTCCATCCAGTTAATTTGGTATTGATATGTTTTATATGATTTAAAAAGGTTATACGGGTTGTATCCCATGCCCAAAAAATAATGGGGGTATTTTTGGTTGTATCAGAATATTGAAACGAATGACTGTGTTTGAGTTGTAGCTCAATCACAAAAGGAAAGAGGGTGTACAGGTTCTATTTCAATTCCTAAATGAATGAGGGTACATGGGTAGTAGCTCAAGCCTGAGAAAAATATGGTACATGGGTTGTAGCCCATACCTAGAAAAAAGTGTGAACATAGGTTGCTAGACCAAACCCAAAGTAGGTACACAGGTTGTATCCTAAACCTAACATGTTATAAATATCATGGTATTTATCCCTGAAATAAATGTTTCTATTCTTATATGTATTCCACAAAGCCTATTTCTTATTCCTTGTAATTATTTCATGGATCATGATATTTATTTCCTTATGATTCATGACTTATTAACTTCCAGTCTTTATACCATGATCTCTGTTATGATATTTGATATATAGGGTATGATATTCTATATACATGATCATTTTCTCATACCCTTATGCACATGATTATTCTTACATGTATCCCTTATTTAAAATTACTAAACATTTGAGTTCACCTCTTTCTTATTATTCCTTACTCCAGGTTATGAAGAATGGTTTTGTGTAGAATAATTAAATGTGGAAGAATTTATGGGAGATATTTAAGATATTTCATCAGGATAGAATATTTTGTTTCCATGTTTTCAAAGACACTAAAATATTACGTTCCTCTAGTATGTATTTTTCTAACTTACTAAATGTTCATAAAAATTGATCTAATATTTATGTATGTTAATCCTAGGTTGCAATAATTGGTATCAATGGAATGTTTTAGTCAACCATTAGAAACTAGGATAAGAAAACATTAGTGACATTCATAGGATTACTTATAAGTATATCTCAAGGGATGTCTATAAGGATAATTATAAGGATAAGTTAACATTTAGGAAAATGTCATCGAATTTTGGTAAAAGGATTGAGTGAGTGGTTTATAATAAATACATCGTTTTCTAGATACTACATGTGGATATGGCTCTGACATAGAAGTACGTAGGGTAACATCTCTGAAAATATGTTCAGGCTTGACTCGGGGTAATCTAGTAAATGAAAACGGGCCTTGCTACACACCTAGTTTGACACTCCCGAGGGATATTCATTGGGAATTCAAAGAGTCTTCACAAACTATTATGAAGGATTTTGATACAAGTTAGCTATTAATAACCTATAATAAACCCTAGGTGTCCTATATTATGAATTTTTTCTTGATTTATACATCCTATAAGTAATTATTTTCCTAATTATATGGTTTCCTTCTATGATAAGTAATGCTTACACTATGCTTTTGATTTTATTCAATAGCATAGACTGAAAGGAACTGGATAAATGTTGAATTTTATGGGAGATTTTCGGATGAGAAGTATAGTGGGATGGTCACTATAATGAAAGATTTCATGATCATGTCTAATCGATTTTGACATTACATTACTTACAATGGTTACCTTAACAAACTCTTAGACTCACTACGGAATAGAACGAAGGGTTTATCTAAGAGTTCGAGTAATATAGACCCTGAAGGAAAAAATATTAGGATTCCATTATGTAATGAAAATGGAAAGAATCACCTACATGACTTTATTAGAAAAACAATAAGGTGTTTTGACTATTCAAAATAAGGATACATATCAAGTGACTAGAATTGAAAATTGAAGAGCTTTGTTAACTAAATAGATGGTAATTTTGTTCTCCCAATGTCTTCATTAAAGGATAAGTGTATTATGTGTTGGTAAAATGGCCATTATAATACTCAATGTCCCAAGATGAAATCTCTTAATGGGAACCAGCATGATGGTACAAGTAATGGTAAAATTATTGATGATGATGAGACTATTGATGAAATGTGAAAGGAAATAGGTATTATCATTAATGGATTAAGGATAATGTAGTCAATGTATTTATGTATTTCGATTCCATAATCAAAAATGGTGAATTATGTATGGATTGTTTAATTTAGGATTTTGCTAAGGATTTACAAGAATATTTTGAATGGTCATGATGAACTAGAAAGGTTATCTCATGAAATTTGTCATTTTGACCAAGGGAATGTAACCCTTAACATGTTCTTTTTGTGAAGATATTTTTTTATGGAAGATGATACATGCGATATGAATAAGTAAATAAGATAGCATTGATTACCTTAGAACTAAGAAAGGACACAATTATATGTGGTTTGTACTACCACTAATGAAGTTTACATCATATTTTGATTTATGAAGTAAATCCAATATACATTGGAATGAGGATGCATGCATATTTTCCAAAATTATTTATGGTAATTCAGGATACTACCATGTTTCAAGAGAATATTTTATGTGGGTATTCACATCTTTTGAATGATACAAACAAGATCTAATTTTTGATATAAATGGGAATCAATGTTATGCTGATTTGTTGGCTTATTCATACTGTTGGATTTTCATCATTTGGAAGGTTTGTATGGTTAATAATTTATGGAAATATTATGTATTACATTACCATATGTAGATTTATGAATATCATATATCATATTAAAAAAATGTGGTGATGATGATAACTAATGATAAATGGGATGGCAATTCATGTAACTCATGATCTTCTAGTACTTCTGAAATGAAAATGCAACCTTATATTTTTATAGAAGGAGGTGATGTGCATCAACAAACATTGAAGGGTTAAGTTTTCTTGAAACCATGCAAGTATATCATTTATTCATAACTTTTTAACATTTCATGAAACAAAAAATGTTGTCATATACCTACATTTTTTATGAATTAGAAGGTCCCATAGGTCTTTTTCTATTTATTTATTTCTGGTTGTTAACTTTATCTTAATTTTGTACTCTATCACTCTCTATCTGAACATGATAGTAATATTTTTAATCCATATTCATGTTTTCACTTTCCAACTATGTTCTCCCATGGGGAAATTTATTTAAAAGTTAATTTGGAAAACTGTTATGGTTCTAAATTTCCCTGTTTAAGGGAATTTTTAGTATTCATTTTTATGATGTGGGTTTCTATGAATGAAACATTCAGGTATTAAAACTCGTGTAATGCAAACTAATTTCTAGGGAGATATTAATTTTATGGTCGGTATAATGTAACAACCTAAGATTTTGAGAATTTTTTTCATTCTAATTAATTTATCTTTTCAATATTTTTCATTTCACATGACACTAGAAATAGTTATTTATATATATAAATATATATTAAAACACTATTTCAAACATTAATTTTATGCGCAATACCATCTTCACTTGTGCTACATGAGATACTGACTTGGATTGCACTAAATGCAATACCGACTTGGCTTGCACTACATGAAACACTGACATGGTGTACGCTGCACATATCACTGAGATTATAAAAAGAATATTTTTATTTATATAATTAATTAAATGAGATACTTATAACCTAATTGTTAAGAACAATTATATTAATAGTAATAAATACTTTCCAAATAAATTTAATAAATGTTGTATATAAAAAATGTTGATAATGAAAGATAAGATTTTCGGTAAAGTCCTTCAATATTTAAAAAAAATTATCTAAAGAATATATTCTAATAATGAAATTAATTTTATAAACATTTTGAAATTTAATTTTATAACATAAATGTAATTTTCAAAATCTTAATTTAGAATTTATCCTAGGGTTTATTTTTTGGGATTTTCTCAGAAACATCATTTTTTGATGAATCGTGGAAATACTGCTCTTTAGTTAAAAAATTATTTTTCTTTAATTGAATATTAATGATAAATTAAGTTTTAAAAGTCAAATTTGATAAATATTACATCTAATAATACAATTAAAATCTGTAGGATCAATTTCACATTGAAACTGAATATAAAATCTTAACAATCATTGGAACTTTTTCCTAATTTAAAACCCTATTATTTCATCTCATATATGGGATTAGCCTAATTTTAATTTTTCCAATTCATTGAATTTAATTTAAAAAATCTCGAAGAAAACATTTCATTCAGTCTAATAATTAGATTCTAATAATACCATGTAATGTTTTTGGCCAAAATGATTTATAAAAGGTATTAAAAATAATCACAGTTATTAAGGCCATATTAAGACTAATTAGAGACTAAACCTTCAAATTAAGGGCCCAAACCACCATTACACAATTAAAAAACCCATTTTATGTCAATAATTCAGCCTTAACCCGTCCATTATTTTTTTTGGTTTGGTTTGAATTTTGTGAGGTATTAACCTTTGCACACCTAATTTGTTTCCAAAAATTCCATTGGAGTCCTTTTCCTCCCCTATAGAAGCCCCACACCAATACCCATCCCCCACACCCCAATCCTCTTATGTTAGAAAATTAAATTTAAAAAAAATCTAAAAAATTCTTTTCATCTATATTGAACCCTCCCTTTCGAAATTAACCCTCTCAAAGAACTCTTTTTGCACAAACCAAACGGAATTACATGATTAAGATGCAACATCTTCTCTCAAGCTCATTTTCATTATTTTCTTTCTACACCACCTTAACTATATTTATTAAATTATTTAGTGAAATAATAGTATCCTAAATATAACGAGATGTTTTATTTTTTACCCACACTTACACACACTTACATATTAAAGAATGTTGTACATAGTGATTCTATATATGACGACCTACTGCCACACGAAATGAGGATTGTTCATTTCTTCTTTATCACCAATCATTGTAGAAATTTATATGGACAATATATTTAAATATATAATAAATTATACTTATTGCGTCTTTATGGTTTTTTGTTAATTTTTTAACACATATCTTTTCAACTTCCATTAGGTGTTAATACGATAATCTTGTTTCAGGAAGTGTGGACTATCTCCCCCTCAAATCGATGTGATTTCTTCAAACACCACATAGAATGTTTTAAGGATGGGTTTAATGAAATTATATTATATATATATGATATAGTAATTCATATTTAATCAATATATATATATAAACATACATATATATACATATGTCATTAACATACTTTCATTCAATACGAAAACAAAAACAGAAATATATTTCATGCCTACGTATGTCATACCGTCTCCATGAATGGTGTATTCCATTTTGTAATTATATCTGATATAAACTATTATAATATGTATTTAATGCATATACCTGATTTTATATCATGATATAAGTTTTTTAATCATGATATAAGTATAAGGATCCACGATCTACCAAATTATGACAAATGTGAAGAACCAAGTGAATATTACCTGAAGTGAAACATTAATATAGGATAATTAAAAAGCAGGTAATATAATGATATAGAAAACTCATATATGATAATATATAAGAATGTTATTCTTTAAAAGATTTATAATAAACCTATATTTGTTATATAGGAAGCTTGTATGAGTACGAAGATAGTCAAGACAACTGTAAGGGGATTTCATCTCACTTTTAATTTCTTTGAGATATAAGCTATGTTCGACCCTCATTCATTTTTTGTGGTTTATATACACCCCTTGATTGTGTTATATGTATCATTCACATTTAATTTTATGAATTCACATTCACATTTTATGAACCTTCTTCCACGAGTTTTATCTTTCAAAAGTTACCCAATTGGTAAAACAGTTTTGTGTCAATTTTTCTTCTTTAAGATTCCTGTTTTGTTATCAATCTAAACTCATATTAAAGGTGTATATACATCAATTTTACACATAATACCATGAATATACTTATTTTCATTATATATTAATCTAATTTAATTTCCATTTTTTTACATGGAGAGTATGGATTTAAGTTACCAACTTAAAATAGTTTATTGAGACAATCTCATCGCTTTCCAAGATTGTATATGTTATTTCTTCTGAGGATAAAATATTAGGATCCATATCTCAATAATATTATTTATATTCCATATAATATATTATTTCATGATAAAATCATGTATTATTACCATATTCTACTGTTTGGATCATAATATAGATAATAATGTGTTTTTAGGAAAGTTCGACTTTATGCTTTCATTGGTAGGAAATATGTGTTTTCTAAAAATGGATTACAATAATATTATACCATTATCCTATAATCCATTAAATACATTTTACCCTTTTTAATTTTACCATTATCTTCAATGGAATATTATTCTTGCTTCCTCAACAAGGTATTCCTTCTATCTTTTTTACTATGAAAAAAGAATGTTCAATTTTTACATCATACGACAATTACAGATTTACCCACCATCGTTCCTTTGATGAAGGAAGTTCATTTTGGAAATGATAATCTTACATAAATTGTTTTATAATTAATTTTCAAGGAAAAATATTTCAAAAATGGTTTCAATATTTTTTTTATGATTTCAATGTATTTCCTATGAAAATTATTTTTAATTGATTTTATGTATTAACAAGCCTTTTTCAGAGAAGAAATGATATTTTATTCAAGAAAGGTTTTTGAAAGATATTTCAAAACTATTTTCCATCTATGATGACATATGTTGAATTTACTCATGTCCTTGTTGGAGATGCACACAATTTCCCACTCATACCCATTCTATGAATGTGTTATGCTTAATGTAATGGTCTTTATAAAACATGTTTCTCATTCATGGGTTATATGTTTATGAAACTTGTTTCTATTTCATGAGCTATTATTTTATGAAATGGTTATTAAACCTATCTCTTTTCCATAGGTTATGACGAGATGAAATGTTAATGAAACCAATTTCATTTTATGGGTTATGATTTGATGTTTATAAGACCTATATCATTTTTGGGTTATGATATAATGATTTTTCTAATATCTTTTGGCACACGTATGACTGATTTTACTATTATAATGGTGGTACCTACATATCCCTCCAACACATTGGGTAATGATATGTTTTATATCCCTCCAAAGGTACAAGCTATGTAGCCCAAGACCTAAAAAGAAAAGGGTGTTTGGGGTTATATCCTAATCCAAAAAATATATAGGGATTTTGGGTTGTATCCCATGAATGAATAGAAAGACGTTGTACAGGTTGTAGACCAAACCTAAATGATGGGGGGACACAGGTAGTAGCCTAATCTAGAAAATACAATGGTACATGGGTTGTAGACCAATCCAAAAATAAATTTAGTGCATGGGTGATAGAGAAAAACGATTCAATTAATTTAAAATAAATTTAATTTTTTTAAATACCAAAAAAATGATACTTTATGATAAATTACCCCATTTTATGATATTCGTTATATTTTGATCTTAATAGTAAAAATGGCCCATTTCGGATTTCTAAATATTTTAAATTATTTCTATATATTTGACATAACATTTTTTATACCCATTAAAATTGAAAACTTCTTTCATTTCCATCTTCAAAACTTCCCTGGATTCATTTCATATTTCTTTAACAAAAGCGGAATTGACTATATAGAAGCTAAAAAGAAGCTCACAAGTTGGACCATAAAATCTATTTACAGATCTTTCAATTTTTGGTGTGGGGTACATAACTCATTCATGGTGGGACCAGTTGCTATTATATTTTATGGGAGGATGGAGAAGAAATTTTGGAACATAATTCATGAAAGATATGACATGCTAAGTGGTCATTTGAGTGGTCATTAAAGCATTGTAATCTAGAGGTTTGCAGTTTGGAGAGTCTGACTAGACATAATAAATTTTCAAAGTAAAACAGGAATAAATCTCAGAATACTTGTCCAAATATGCTGATATTTTGATGAGATATGTCCAATATAATTACGAAAAACATTTAAGAAGGTTGAAACGCGTGAATATTTCATTTAAGGGTTCTAAAATGTGTAATATTTCGAGAGAATGATTCTTCCTATAAGAGGAGGGGATCTCCCCCCTCTCAAAGAATCTAATTCCATATCATTCTTTCAAGGGAACCAAGGAGGAGTACTTTTAGGCTTTGTGTGTTTTATTTCATTTCTATTACATAAACTTTTAATTCATTTTTCATCTCTATTCATCTCGATTACCCTTACCATGGTGGAATAATCGTTTTTGAGTGATTGTGGAAGGGTTGGTTTTTTATTTTGTATTGCTTGAGTTCTTGGATTTAATTGAATGAAATTTATTTCTTCTTCAATGTTGTTTTCAATTTCATATACCCTATTTTATTATCATATGCGATTGTTTTTGAATTTTAATTCCATTTTTTTATTTTTCCATGGTAAAATAATCATTATCTTCCTCTACTAATTTATGGTTTATATACGATAGAATAGACCAGGGATCAGTGGTGAAGTACTTGATTATTGTCAGTACATGTAAAACGAGTAGTGAATGTTCTTGATTGTTTGGGAAAAACAAGACCCTATTAGGTATTTCCCATGTCAATTGAGGATATTCAATAAAACTATTTTTCAATGGAAGGCGATTTCACCAAACTGTGATCTTGGTAAGGTTTTCTCACACCATCATAATTTCACCAAGGAAGTGATAGGAAACAATTGTGGAAACTCACATTAATCCACTAAGAATAAGTGGATTGAATTAAATTGAACAAGTATATCATTATAATTGGTAAATCTACACCGACCTAATAAACCTTTTAATATCATATCTTTTTAATTCTTTGATTTTAAAGTTTCCTTTCAATCATTATCTTATCAATTTTTTCTAAAAGCACACCATTTTTCCTCATTTAAAAGAGACAGACTATCTTGTGTGCACTCCTCTTCATGATACATACTAGGGTTAATCACAAGACTGTACATATGGAATATAAAAATTGTTTTTCCACTCCATACGACAGTCATGTGTCAAACATGGGATCATTTCTGGGGAGGTAGTGTAGCACAAAAGGATTTTCAATGTTCAATGAAACGCAACAAAAATAAACCATAAATTGAATTTGATCAATAAATTGGAAGGACATTATCCCAACTAAAAAATGAAACATAATAGAAATATTTTATTAAATAGATCTCTCATATTCATGTGAAATTATTAGTGTTCACTCTGAACTTGAAATCATGGCTGGAAATCCCAAACCAACCCTGCGTGATATATGTGCACAACAATTTTACATTCAAAATAACCAACTCATTGCACCCACTAATCCAAATAATTTTGAATTATATGTCTATGTGATTCACGTGCTTCCAAAGTTTCATGGTATTTAATGAGAAGATCCAAATCGGCACGTGAAATAATTCAGATGCACTTGCTCAAGCTTCAGGCTAAGAGGAGCACTTGAAGATCAATTTCAGTGGAGGGTATTCCCCGTCTCACTCGATGGAGTGGCTAAAGAATGGTTGTAAAATATATATCTTAGGGAGATTAGTGATTGGGAAGACTTAAAAAGATGTTTCTTGCAAATATTCATTCCCACATTAAGAAACACTACCATCAATTGAGAGATTTACATCATACAGAAACCAACTGGAAAAATTCTCTATGAGTACTTGGAGAATTTGTTAATCTATATTTCAGTAGCCCACATCATGAAATGGAGGAACACCAATTCCTTGTGTTCTTATAACAAGTAATTTTGGATAATGATCAAAATCTTCTAGATGCCTCATCTAGGGTATCCTTGATTGAATAGTCACCTATAGATATTAGAGTACTAATTGAGAATATTTCTCAAAACTCACAACAATTTGGAATATGATGAATGTGAACCAAGGGGATACATGAGGTAACGACATCTGATTCATCTGGATTGATTGAAACCAAAGTTGATGACCTTTTATGGTTAGTTAGTAAAATGGTTGTAACTCAAGAAAATGGACAACAAACATCAACTCATGTATGTGGTTTATGTTATTCTTCCCCTCATTATACTGACCATTAACCTAATGTATAAGGGAAAAAATACTGCACTACGATCTTTGGACCAAGAGAATTTCAAAAAAATCAACCTCATCAACTGCAAGCCTAATAAGGATATGGTAATCAACAAAACTAGATGAGATTATTTAATCCTAACCTGTTTCCTAGTCAACCACTTTACTAGTAGTGGTATTACCATAACCCCCCTTTATTCCAACAATCCTATAAACAACCCTTCCAACAACAACAATACTTTTTGCCACCACCATTCCAAATAAATACATATGAACAACCATCCACCAAAAAACAACCTTCTATGGAATCTCTACAATTCAGTTATGAGGGCCAAGTAGATAAGGTTGATAAGATGACAGACATGGTGGGTTTTGTTTTTGAAATATTGTCCAAGAATCCAGTGAAACTTACATCCCAAATATTTCCAAATCCCAAATATAATTTCAATGAAATAATTGAAAGAAGTTGAAAAGAAATACCACCTCCATCTAACCTTGAACCTGAAACAATACAACCGGTTCTAAGGTAGAATGATGTTGAAAATTCAGAAAATCTTGTGAAAATATACCAAGAAGAAGGAAAGGAAGAGGAGGAGAGGAAGGATAGGTCATAGAATAAGAGACAAGAAATTAAAATTCAAAGGAAACAAAGGGAGAATAAAGACCTACCCCCACCATTTACATCATGGATGATTTAATCAAAGAAATTGCATGAAGAAACACTTCAAAAATAAATTCTAGACACTTTTTAGAAAATGGAAATCCATATCCCCCTACATGAAGCTGTAAAAAAATCAAAGGTATGCAAAAGTTATGATATATTTTTTCTTAAAAAAAATATTACTTCATGGAAATGAAAGAATCAACTTGGGGAGAGGTTACTTAGCCCTTATCACATCATAGATTCCAATCAAATGTCAAGATCTAGGGGCGTTTTCCATTCCTTGAACCATTGGATAATTAAATTTCTCTAATTCTTTGTGTGATCTATTAGATTCAATTAATGTATTTCCTCCCTCTGTATACACTTATTTTCATATGGGAGTCTTAAAGCCTACAAGATTGGTGTTCCAGCATGAAAACAAATCCATGGTTTTCCATGTAGGAGATCTTGAGGATGTCCTAGTTAAAGTCAATGATATCTTATTCCCAGCTGACATCTATGTGATAAATATAGAAGAATATAGGAACCCTTCACACTCACCAATCATTTTGAGGAGACCATTCTTTAAGTTAGATAAAACCATCATCAATGTCCACGAAGGTACACTCACCATGTAATTTAGAGATGACACTACCCACTTCAACATTTATGAATTTATGAGGTACCCATCAGATGATCCCTCCATCCATTCATGATCCCATGAAGTTAGTACTAAACCCGTTGAATAATCATGTAAGTTTAATGAATTCATAGACTTAGGAGATAATTGTTCCATTAATGAACAGTTGAATTCCCAAAACACTGGAGATTCTGATTTTATGTGGGAAAATGAGGTAAAATCTAAATCATTAGATTATTTTTTGATTAATGATGACTATTATATTGTTTCTTGTGTTTAAAAGGTCCACCCTTTGGAATTGGGGAATTTTAGTATAATTTCATCCCTTCAGAATCCCCATGAACATGAATTAAAACCACTCCCCAATGATTTGAAATATGTGTACCATATAAAAGGAGAAAAATTACAAGTGATAATTGTAAATAATAAATCAAAAACCCAGGAAAAATCATTGATTAATCTTTTTAGAGAGAATTTGTAGCCAATAGGCTGTTGATTTTGTGATATCCATGGAATAAACCAAAAAATATGCCCACATAAAACTTTTCTTTAGGGAGATTCCAAACCTATTAGACATCCCCAAATGAGAATAAATCTCACATTTATAAAGGTTTTAATGAAAGAGATAGAGAATATTTTGGAATATGGGATAGTCTATCCCATTTCATATTCACAGTGGGTTAGCCATCTTCATGTCCTTCCTAAAAAACTGCCATTACCCCTATGAGGAATGAAATGAATGAGTCAATCCCTATGAGAATTAAAAAGAGACAGAGAGTAAGCATTTATTTTAGGAAATTTAACCAGGTCACTCAGAAATATCATTTCCCCATCCCATTCATTGACTAGATGTTAGAGAGATTAGTAGGGAGAACTCCTTAATATTTTTTGGATATATTTTCAGGTAACTTCCATGTTCCCATTCCTCCTTCGGATCAATAGAATACAATATTTACATGTCCCTTTGGTACTTTTACATATAAAAGAATTCAATTTGGATTATGTATTTCTCTAATTACTTTTAAAAGGTGCATAGTAAGTATATTTTATTATCACATTGAAAAATTCATTGATGTTTTCTTAAATTATTTCACAGTTTTTGGAGATTCTTTTTATCATTTTTTGAAAAATCTGGAAAAAGTTTTGAAAACATGCATTGAAAAAATATTGTTTTAAATTTGAAAAAGTGTCATTTCATGCCTAAAAGTGGAATTGTACTTGGTCATGTAAATTCCCAATATGTCATTGAAGTGGATAAATCCAAAAATGAAGTGATTAATTCATATCCTTGTCCAACTTGTGTGAAATATGTTAGATCATTTTTAGGACATGTAGGAATCTATAAGAGGTTTATCAAATATTTCAATAAGATTTATCACCCTCTCTCTAGAATAATTTTGAAGGATGTTGATTTTGATTTCAATGTTTCATGTTTGGAATCCTTTTATGAGTTGGAGAAGAGATTGATTTCACCACACATGATGCAGCAACAAATATTGGAAGAACCATTTGAGATATATTTTGATTCCCCCCACTAAATAGTTGGAGCAGTCCTTTCTTAGCGAATTGAGTAGAGACCAGAAGTCAGTTCATTTTCCTTGAGAACCTCATATGTGGCCCAATTAAATTACACAACCACAGAAAAAGTGTTCTTAGTAGTTTTTTTCTTTAGAATGATTTAGATCATATCTTCTTGGAACTAAAGTCACTGTGTTTTCTGATCATGTAGCTCGGAGGTACATGATGAAAAAAATTGATGCTAATGAAAGGTTAGTAAGATGGATGCTACTGCTGTAGGTGTTAAATATAGAAATAAATTATAAGATGTGATTTTAGAACCAAGTGTTTGATCACTTATGTAGACTGCCAGACACTGCTGAAATTAAAATTCTAGAAAGTGACCCACTAAATGATCAAATTCCTCGAGAGAATTTGTAATTTATTAATGGAGAAGTGCCTTGTTATGATAACATGGTCAATTATTTGGTAACAACTCAGGTTCCATCTCATTCAATTCTCTCCAAATTCAAAAACTAAAATCTGAATATATGTATTACATTTGGGATGATCCATTCCTTTGGAAGATGTGCAATGATCATGTAATAAGAAGATGTTTACCTGAAAGTGAAGTTAAATATATATTTGAGTTTTGTCTCACTTTAGCATGTGGAGGACACTTTTAACCTTAAAATACAGCAAGGAAGGTTTTAGAATCTCGAATTTATTGGACCACCATTTGTAAATTTGCCCATGAATTTTGAAAAATATTGGAAAAACTCAGTTTTAAGGAAATATTTCAAAGAGACAAGAAATGCATAAAAAGGCACTAAATTTTTTGACATTTTTTATGTTTGGGGGATATATTTTATTGGACCTTTCCCAATTTCATTTAGAAATTCTTATAGCTTTCTTTTAGTGTATTATGTTTCTAAATGGGTGGAAGGCAAAGTCCCTAGGACTGACGAAGCTAAATTTGTTAGTTATTTTGGTAGGGATAGTATTTTTAATAGGTTTGGAGTTCCAAGATAAATAATTAGTGATCAAGGGGATCAATTCTATATTTAGAGAATGGAGAATTTTCAAAATAAGTATAGGGGCATCATAAAACGTCACCTCCATATCATCCATAGACTAATGGGAAAACTGAAGTTTCAAAAAGGGAAATCAAAGGAATTTTTCAAAGGTTGTTAATCCAAACAAAAATGATTGGAGATGAAGGTTGGAAGATAATTTATGGTCTTATCAGGAATCCTACAAAAACCCAATTAGAATTACTATATATAGGCTGATTTATGGGAAAAGGTGTCGCCTACCTATGGGATTGGGGCATAAGGCATATTGGGATATACGGAAAATGAATTTCGACCGTGAGAGTGTAGGGAAGGAATAAAAATTGATGTTTAAAGAGTGGGAGGAAATTAGAAGGAAGAATTTGACAAATACAAGATTTATAAAGACATAATAAGAGTGGCCCATGATAGGCTGATACAATATAAATACTTCTATCCTAGAGACAAAGTGTGGTTATTCAACTGAAGACTCGAGATGATGCCAAGTAAACATCGTTCCAAATGGGAAGGTCCATTTGTAGTTACTCATGTATATCCTTTTGGTTCTGTTCAAATTACGAAGGATAGAGAGCATGATCCATTTCTGTTAATGGGCATAGGTTAAAGTAATTCTCTAGGACCCCACCACCAGAGCCAGTGGAGGAGATCACACTCCTCCAACCTGTTTATCAATAAAATCTATCAGTTCATACCTCTCCATTAAATTTTCATGATTACAATGATTCATTTTCAAATATTCTTACATGATTAAATACATTTGAATGTGTCACGACCCGCCCTCGGGGCCCGTGCTGTGACTACCCCAAGGCCGCCTTCCATAGGCCAGGGGATGGCGACTAGCACCAAGGCGTAATTCCCAGTAAAAGGGAAGGCATTGCCTTTGAAAAGTAAACAAACACCACAGAGTAAGTAAGAGGAAAAGTAAACACTAAGTAAAAATAGAGTACAACTGAAAGTGAGGAAAAGTAAATGGGCCAGTATACAAACCCAAACTGAAAGTAAAGTACAACTCGAAAGGGAAAAAAGCAACTGTAAAGAAAAAGCCGCTACACCGAGCTATCCACTGGAAATCCCACCTGAAGGGTGGGTACAGATAGTTCCACTGCTCCTCGGGTCCCGCCGTCCGCTCCGAACACGTCCCGCCCAGTGGTCCACCTCCAGGTACCGTCCTGCTCTGCAAGCCTCAGCCAAGATCAACGCTGTCCGTCGTCTGCAACCAACACAACGTAGTGCGGGCATAGCCCGTGCAGGACTGAGTATAAGCTACTCAGTAGGGACCCCGAGACCCCCGAAGGTCTCCCAATATCCACAAAGGATAAACCACAAAAGATAGATACCACACGAAGTAACAACCGACACTGCTTAGGTATATGCCCATACATATACCTAAGTCATCAATTCCAATATGCTCCAACCTCCGAGCCCATGTACAACTCAGTCCACACAGGAAAGTATACGTATTCCACACAGGAAAGTAAAACGAAATCCACACAGGATAGCACAACACAATCCACACAGGAAAGAAACAGGATTCAGCTCACACAGGTATACTTCTTCGAAGGATGATAAAGATGATCTCTGATCCATCTAAGTTGTCGGACCCATGAAGGATCGATAGGTAAATAACCCCCACAAAGACCCACACAGGATCGGGCCCACATAGGACCTGTAGGCGCTGGTTCACACAGGACCGCTGAGCGCAAAGACCCACACAGGATTGGACCCACACAGGATCGGGCCCACACAGGACCTGTAGCACTGATCCACGTAGGATCGATGAGTGCTGTAGTCGTCGTCGTCGAATCCACTAAGGATCTCTGTACTGTCGTCGTCGCAGTCACAGTAGCAGTAGCAGTAGCAGAAGCAGTCACAGTCGCAGCCAGTACTAGGGTTCCCGCACACAACAAGCTCGTTCGGGAGGGTCCGCTCCATGAGCCGAGAGGCTGATACATCAACTGTCACTAAGTCCAGAGTTGATGTATCCAAAAGTTCCGTATCGTCAACAGGAACTCAACGCAACAGACGGCGCGTCGATCGGACGCCCGGTCTGAGAGTTATTGGCTTTTTCGTCCCAGGGGCCCGGTTGGTTTTTAAGGAAAAACCAACCCGACCATACTCCACATGCATCCAAACCTCGGGCGGAGTATGCCAAAAGATCCATCTCACTAAGAGGAACACAACAAAGCTGACGGCACGTCAATCAAACGTCTGTAGCTCAAGATATGAGCGTTTCCGCTCCGAGGGCCCGGTCGGTTTCGTGTACGAACCAACCCGGCCGAACTCAACGTATTCCGAAACATTGAGTGCGATATACCGAATCAGCCGTCTCGATCCAAGGATCGCGTCGCCGCTGAAGGTTCGTCAATCGGAGGTCCGTAGCTCAAGTTATGGGCAAAAGACCGAAGTCGATTCGAAAACGGGGGGTCCGGGTCTGGGCTGACCCAGCCCGACCCCCCCTGGGTCGGCCCGAACCGGGTCGACCCGACCCGAGTCCAACCTGGCCCAGCCGGCGGCGCGGCCGTGCGGCCCGGCGCGGTCCGGCACGGCGGCGCAGCGCGACCGGCGGCGGCACGGCCTGGGCGCCGCTCGGGTGCCACGCGCGGGGGGCAAAGCCCCCGCTTCCCTGATGGCGGCGCGGCTGAAAGCCGTGCCTTTGAGAAACCGGCCCCCCCTCGTGGGGGCCTGCCTTTGAGAAAAAAAGGGGGGGCGCTGCCCCCCCCCCATTATGGGGGGCCAAAATAACCGCCCGGGGGAATTTAATTCCCCCGGTTTTGCACCGCCCCGGCCCGCCCCTCCTGGCCGGCCGGCTTCCTCTCAACAGGACCGGCATGGGCCGGTCCTCTTCCTTTTTCCGGCACCGGCAGCCCGGCTGGCCGCCGGTCATCACATTCCGCCGTGGCCCGGAACCGGCCGCGACCTTCGTTGTCCGGCACGGTGTGACGGCACCGTGCCCTTCCACCGCGGCCCCGCTCCGGCCGCGGCGCCTTTGGTTTCCATTGACGCGGCGCGACGACGTCGCGTTCATGATGAATCCTTCCACGGGGCGGCGCGACAGCGCCACGCAATAATCGTCGAATGATTCCCGCGTGGTGCGATGGCACCACACCATCTCGTTCATCACAAGAAAATAATAATAATCAAGAACAAAGGAGGGGGGATTCGGCCGTGTTTGTGCGGTCCGGCCCCCCTCTAATTAGAGGATAACCCTTAAATATTTAACCACAAGATTATCATGCTAGAACCAAGAACGAGAGTGAATAAAAATTCAACAACAAACCCCTACCTCGGTTTCAAGAACGATGATCTTCAACGACCCGCGGAAGATGAGCGTCGCGGTGGTCGGCGTCATAGAAGAAGGATGTCGATGTCGTGAAGTGAGGATTCAAAGTTCTTTGACGACGATTTCGTCGTGGGAAATCCTCACGGAAGAAATGACGCGGAAGGAGTACGTCGTCGGTGTCGCGGGTACGGCGTCGCAGAAGACGATTCCCGAGAAGGTGGCGTTCTTCGTCGATGCTCGAAGGTTCTTCGCGTTCTTCGTCAATGTTTGAAGAAGAAGAAGAAAGAGATCTCCATTCCTCTCAAGAGAAAAAGAAACCAACCCAATATAATAAAATAAGCTTAAGCTTATTTTATTACACAACCTTCCTCTTAGAATTTCAAAGGTTTGAAATTCAAATTAACCCTCCTCAATTAATTAAGCCAAGTTGTCAAACATTAATTGAAATGGGTTAAAGGGGAGTTTTTTAGAAAAGTTGAGGAGTTGGGGTTCGTGTGGGCCCCACCACACTTAATCCTCCCAAGGGAGGTTAAGTGGTTGTGGGTCCCACCCCCAACTCCCTTTGGGAGGTTTTAAAAAAACAACAAGTTAAAATAAAAATTTGTATTCCACATATTTTATTTAACTTATTCTAAAAACCCAAAAACTAACTTTCAACCCGCAATAAAGGAAACCTCGGAAAAGGTCCCCTTAAGCGAATATCGGCACTGCGAGTTCATCGGTGCCCTCAGAATTTGATTCCGGGCACCGGTTCAAAAGTTAGAAATTCCCGCTCGTTTGTTCACTGAACGTACCGGAGCCAAACTTCAGAAGTTGATTCCGGGCACTCCGGGCCTCAGAATCAAGTGCCGTCAGAAACCACGTTCTTGTAAAATTCCAAAGAAAATTAAGAAAAAAAATTCCCTTGATTTTTACGGGTCTTTACATTACTTCCACCTCAGGGATTTACGTCCTTGTAAAGATACATCAAAAACTAGGGAAACAAATGAGGGTATTGAGCACGCATCTGAGCCTCCCACTCCCATGTGCTCTCCTGGAGGTTCCCGTGCTGCCATCTGATGCGCACAAGAGGAATCGATCGCCCACGTAGGACCCTCTCCTGTCGATCCTCTATCTCCACCGGGACCTCCGTAAAAGTTTCCCCATCATCAACGTCAAGCTCCCCATGGTCAATGATGTGCGCCGGGTTGTGCACGAATCTCCTCAGCTGAGATACGTGGAAGACGTCGTGCACCCGGTGCAACTGAGGTGGTAGAGCCAGGAGATAAGCCACCTCGCCAATCCTGCTGAGGACCTGGAAGGGTCCGATGAAGCGCGGAGATAACTTGCCGCCTCGGCCAAATCTCCGTATACCACGTCGAGGTGAGACCCGCAAGAAGACGTGGTCGTCATCCTCGAACTCTAGTGGCCTCCGCCTCCTGGATGACCTGGACCTTCTCTGTTGTGGCCTGGACCATCTCCGGTCCCACAAGTGCTGACTCCCTAGGGCCTGTCCAGCACAAAGGAGATCTACAAGGTCGGTCGTACAACACTTCGTATGGTGCCATCCCGATGGTGGAGTGGTAGCTGTTGTTGTACGCAAACTCCACCAAGGGTAGGTGGTCCTCCAAGCTACGACCAAAGTCGAGGACACATGCGCGAAGCATGTCCTCGAGAGTCTGAATGGTCCTCTCCGTCTGACCATCCGTCTGAGGGTGAAAAGATGTGCTCAGACGTAGCTGCGTCCCTAACGCCTCCTGTAACCCCTTCCACAGCCGGGAAGTAAAGCGAGCATCTCGATCGGAGACGATAGATGATGGCACACCATGGAGCCGCACAATCTCTTGAACGTAGAGACATCCCAAGCTCTCCACTGAGCCCTGCTCTCTGATGGGTAAGAAGTGTGCCGATTGGTGTGTCGGTCAACAATCACCCAAATAGAGTCATGACCTCTGGAAGTGCATGGAAGTCCAGTCACGAAGTCCATAGATATGCCGTCCCACTTCCACTCCGGGACCTCCAAGGGTTGTACCAAGCCTGCTGGTACCTGATGCTCTGCCTTCACCTGCTGGCAGGTAAGGCATCGAGAAATGAACTCTGCTACAGCCTTCTTCATGCCCAGCCACCAGTGCTGTCGTCTGAGGTCCTGGTACATCTTCGCCACTCCAGGATGTACCGCCAAAGGAGAAGTGTGAAACTCTCTCTGCACCTCCTCTCGCAAAGTGATTGGTACCATGGTACGTCCTCTGAAAAGGATGTTGTGCAGTGCTCCAAGGGAGAAACCATCATGTGATTATCCCGAGGATATCTGTGCACGTCGTGTCTCACAGTCAGCGTCCTCACGTTGTGCCTCTCTGACCCGCTGTAGTAGTGGAGGGGTGACTGTGAGAGACTGGAGGAAGGCTGCTCCATCTCTATCCATGAAGGATATCTATAAAGAGGCTAGCTGCTCCGTCGCCTCCTCAAGTAGCTGAATGCCCGTCCTCCTGCTGAGGGAATCGACTACTATGTTCCCCTTCCCTGGAGTATAGACTATCTCAAAGTCGTAGTCCTGGAGGAACTCGAGCCATCACCGCTGTCTCAGGTTCAGGTCCTTCTGCGATAAGATATACCTGAGACTCTGATGATCAGAAAAGACTGTAAAATGCTCACCCATCAGGTAATGTCGCCATGTCTTCAGAGCGAAGACCACTGCTGCTAACTCCAGGTCATGGGTAGCGTAGTTATGATCATGCATCCTCAACTGACGTGATCTATAGGCGATCATTGCCCGCTCATGCATTAGAACACATCCGAGTCCGGTCCCTGATGCATCGCAGTAGACTACGTACCCTACTCCCTCCTCAGGCAACCTCAAGATATGTGCGCTGGTCAATCTCTGTCTCAGCTCCTGGAAGCTCTGCTAGAATCTGACTGACCACATGAAGGGTTTACCCTTCTTCGTTAAAGCTGTGAGTGGTGCCGCAACTCTAGAGAAGTCTGGCACGAATCTCCGATAGTATACAGCTAGTCCCAAGAAACTCTGAACCTCAGTCACGCTCCTGGGTGGCTCCCATGCTAACACAGCCTCGATCTTCGCAGGATCCACTACAACTTCCACCTCAGAGATAACGTGTCCCAAGAAGTGGACCTCACGTATCCAGAATTGGCAATTCGTGAGCTTACCATAAAGCTTGTGCTCTCGGAGTGTGTCTAGTACAACTCGCAAGTGATAGGCGTGCTCCTCCTCAGTCGTAGAGTAAATCAGAATGTCGTCGATGAAGACCACGACAAACCGATCAAGGTATTGCTGAAAGATCCTGTTCATGAAGGCCATGAACACTGCTGGAGCATTGGTTACACCGAAAGGCATAACCAAGAACTCATAGTGGCCATACTGACATCTGAAGGTCGTCTTCTGTACGTCCTCGTCTCTGACTCTGAGATGATGATAGCCTGACCTGAGGTCTATCTTCGAGAACCACCGTGCTCCTTTGAGCTGATCAAAGAGGTCATAAATCCTCGATAGCGGATAATTGTTCCTCACTGTCACCTGGTTGAGGCGACGATAGTCAACACAAAGTCGCAAGCTCCCGTCCGCCTTCTTGGTGAACAATATCGGGGAAGCCCAGGGTGAAGCACTGTGTCGGATGAACCCCTTGCCCTGCAAGTCCTCCAACTGTACTCGTAGCTCTCGAAGCTCGGCGAGGGCCATCCGATATACTGGAGTGGATATCGGGGCTATTCCGGGGTACAAGTCAATATAAAAGTCTACCTCTCTGCGAGGAGGTAGCCCTGGAACGTCGTTGGGAAAAACGTCCGCAAACTGATCCACCACTGCAGGAAAACCAGGACTCCGCAAGTCAACTGCTCCTAGGATGGGGCTAGCCAACTGATGAGTGATGGGCTGTCCTCTCCTCCGCGGAAGTGCATCCAATGCTGCAAAGGCCCCCTTCTCGCCGGTGAAGGTGAACCTGCTCCCGTCGGTGCGTACACATCGCACCTTGCGCCTAAAACAGTCAATCTGCGCATGGACCGTAGATAGCCAATCCATGCCCAAGATGACGTCGTAAGGCCTCGAAGCTGCTACAAGAAGATCCCAGCCGAAGCTCTCGCCTCCTAGAGTAAGCTCACACTGCCGGCACCAGTGCATAATCATCGAGTCTGCTCCCGTAAGAGTCTATAGCCGTAAGGATTGAGCCAACGGCTCTGTCAGAATATCCGTGCTCCGAACAAGGGCAGCGGCTATGAAAGAGTGACTCTCTCCTGTGTCTATAAGTACTACAGAAAGGGTGGAATAGACACAGATAGTACCTCGAATCATCTCGGGTGCGCCGTGGTCGTAGGCCTCTCCTTCCTGGAGCTGTGCCTGTCTCTGCCCGCCAGCTCCCTGTGGTCGGGGTGGACCTCCTGGTGGTGGTGGTGGAAGAGCCTCAAAGTGTTTCCCACCACCTGCTGCTCGGCCAGCTCCTCTTCCTCGTCTTCCTCCTCCCTGTGGACCGCCACGGTCGACCCTCTGCCTCTGCCTCGGTGGTCCCTCAACCGTCTGCTGCTCCTCGGCACGGCGGGTCGGGCAGTCACGAGCCATGTGGCCCTGCCCGCCGCACGAGTAGCACTGCCTGCCTCTCGAAAGACTGGCTCCTCGCTGTGTGCCCCGCACTGCTGAGACAGTGTCCTGAGGTCGTCTGCCTGAAGGTATGGTCTGCCTGAACCCCTGAGTCATTCGTCGACTGCCTGCTGCAGATGACTCTGCCACGTGCTGCCCTGCGGTGGGTCTCGGCGCTAGTGTAGACCCGGCAAGGAAGCTCTCGATCAAAAGGGCCTGCTCCAGTACTCCTGTCTGGGTCGGTATGCTGAGGGAGATCAGCGATGCCCTGATCTCGTGTCTCAAACCCTGCTCGAAGGTCCGGGCCCGGAAGAATGGGTCCCGTACTATGTCAGTCGAGTAGCGCGAGAGATCAGTAAATCTCGCCGAGTACTGAGCGACCGTCATGCTGCCCTACCGTAGCTGAAGAAGCTTCTGGATACGCACCGCACGAAGGGTGGCTGGGATGAACTCTGAGCAGAAGAGGCTCTCAAAGTCCGTCCATAGAAGAGATGCCTCATCGTGCACCTGGAGCATCAAGCTCCACCATCGGGCCGCTGCTGCGTGCAGTAGGCTCGCAGCGAGGATCACCGTGAGGTCTGCAGGTGTCCTCACTAGCCTAAAAACTTGTACCACTGCCTCCAGCCCATCCTCTACTTCCTGGGGGTCCGTCTCCCCATGGAACCTAGGCGGTCGCTAGCGCTGGAACTCGTGCAGAGCTCCAAGGCGACGTGCATCATCAGCGGCTGGTGCTGGAAGCATCGGTGGCTCGGCGAGTAGTGCTACCGCCGGTGCCACTGCTGACAAAGGGCCCTGCACCGAGGCCTCGTCGCTCGGTGGTCTGTCGTCACGCTCGACTCTCGGAACCCTAGCTGGCTGCAGTCGTGAGGCCATACTGAAAAGGGAACAGGTTCACCACGGTCAGAACAGTATACCTGGTGAGCTGATATAAAGTAATCACAAAGAAAACTTTGAAACACACACGCAATCAATGTTTTCGTGCATTAAGTCGGAAATCAGAAGTCAGGGTCCTGGTGTACGGATACGTCGGCCGCCGCACCAACACTGGACTCCCTGGACTGATAACCACACTCAATACGCTAAGCATTATTGCTTCACATAGAAAAGATTAGAGTTCGCGATAGAACCAAACTCCTCTGATACCAATTTGTCACGACCTGCCCTCAGGGCCCGTGCCGTGACTACCCCAAGCCCGCCTTCCATAGGCCAGGGGCTGGCGACTAGCACCAAGGCGTAATTCCCAGTAAAAGGGAAGGCATTGCCTTTGAAAAGTAAACAAACACCACAGAGTAAGTAAGCGGAAAAGTAAACACTAAGTAAAAATAGAGTACAACTAAAAGTGCGGAAAAGTAAATGGGCCAGTATACAAACCCAAACTGAAAGTAAAGTACAACTCGAAAGGGAAAACAACAACTGTAAAGAAAAAGCCGCTACACCGAGCTATCCACTGGAAATCCTACTTGAAGGGTGGGTACAGATAGCTCCACTGCTCCTCGGGTCCCGCCGTCCGCTCCGAACACGTCCCGCCCAATGGTCCACCTCCAGGTACCATCCTGCTCTGAAAGCCTCAGCCAAGATCAACGATGTCCATCGTCTGCAACCAACACAACGTAGTGCGGGCATAGCCCGTGCAGGGGTGAGTATAAGCTACTCAGTATGGACCCTAAGACCCCTGATGGTCTCCCAAAATCCACAAAGGATAAACCACAAAAGATAGATACCACACGAAGTAACAACCGACACTGCTTAGGTATATGCCCATACATATACCTAAGTCATCAATTCCAATACGCTCCAACCTCCGAGCCCAAGTACAACTCAGTCCACACAGGAAAGTATATGTATTCCACACAGGAATGCAAAACGAAATCCACACAAGATAGCACAACACAATCCACACAGGAAAGCAACAGGATTCAGCTCACACACGTATACTTCTTCAAAGGATGATAAAGATGATCTCTTATCCATCTAAGTAATCGGAACCACGATGGATCGATAGATAACTAACCCCCGCAAAGACCCACACAGGATTGGGCCCACATAGGACCTGTAGGCACTGGTTCACACAGGACCGCTGAGTGCAAAGACCCACACAGGATCGGACCCACACAGGATCGGGCCCACACAGGACCTGTAGCACTGATCCACGTAGGATCGCTGAGTGCTGTAGTCATCGTCGTCGAATCCACTGAGGATCTCTGTACTATCGTCGTCGCAGTCACAGTAGCAGTAGCAGTAGCAGTAGCAGTCACAGTCACAGCCAGTACTAGGGTTCCTGCACACAGCAAGCTCGTTCGGGAGGGTCCGCTCCACGAGCCGAGAGGCTGATACATCAACTGTCACTAAGTCTAGAGTTGATGTATCCAAAAGTTCCGTATCGTCAACAGGAACTCAATGCAATAGACGGCGCATCGATCAGACGCCCGGTCTGAGAGTTATTGGCTTTTTCGTCCTAGGGGCCATGTTTGTTTTTAAGGAAAAACCAACCCGAACGTACTCCACCTGTGTCCAAACCTCAGGCGGAGTATGCCAAAAGACCCTTCTCACTAAGAGGAACACAACAAAGCTGACGGCACATCAATCGGACGTCTGTAGCTCAAGATATGAGCGTTTCCACTCCGAGGGCCCGGTTGGTTTCGTGTACGAACCAACCCGGCCAAACTCAAAGTATTCCGAAACATTGAGTGCGATATAAAGAATCGACCGTCTCGATCCAAGGATCGCATCGTCGCTGACGGTTCGTCAATCGGAGGTCCGTAGCTCATGTTATGGGCAAAAGACCGAAGTCGATTCGAAAACGGGGGGTCCGGGTCCGGGCCGACCCAGCCCGACCACCCCTGGGTCGGCCCGAAACGGGCCGACCCGACCTGGGTCCGACCCGGCCCGGTGCGGCGGCGCGGTCCGGCACGGTGGCGCAGCGCGGCCGGCGGCGGCGCGGCCTGGGCGCCGCTCGGGTGCCACGCGCGGGGGGCAAAGCCCCCGCTTCCCTGCTGGCGACGCGGCTGAAAGCCACACCTTTGAGAAACCGGCCCCCCCTCGTGGGGGCCTGCCTTTGAGAAGAAAAAAAACGGGGGGGCGCTGCCCCCCCCCCCATTATGGGGGGCCAAAATAACTGCCCGGGGGTATTTAATTCCCCCGGTTTTGCACCGCCCCAGCCGGCCCGGCCCGTCCTGGCCGGCCGGCTTCCTCTCAACCGGACCGGCATGGGCCGATCCTCTTCCTTTTTCCGGCACCGGTGGCCCGGCTGGCCGCCAGTCATCCCGTTCCGCCGCGGCCTGGAACCGGCTGCGACCTTCATCGTCCGGCACGGTGTGACGACACCGTGCCCTTCCGCCGCGGCCCCGGTCCGGCCGCGGCGCCTTTGGATTCCATTGATGCGGCGCGACGACGTCGCGTTCATGATGAATCCTTCCACGGCATGGCGTGACGGCGCCACACAATAATCGTCGAATGATTCCCGCGTGGTGCGACGGCACCACGCCATCTCGTTCATCACAAGAAAATAATAATAATCAAGAACAAAGGAGGGGGGATTCGACCGTGTTTGTGCGGTCTGGCTCCCCTCTCGTTAGATGATAACCCTTAAATATTTAACCACAAGATTATCATGCTAGAACCAAGAACGAGAGTGAATAAAAAATCAACAACAAACCCCTACCTCGGTTTCAAGAACGATGATCGTCAACGACCCGCAGAAGACGAGCGTCGTGGTGGTCGGCGTCACGGAAGAAGGACGTCGATGTCGTGAAGCGAGGATTCAAAGTTCTTTGACGACAATTTCGTCGTGGGAAATCGTCGCGGAAGAAATGACGCGGAAGGAGTACGTTGTCGGTGTCGCGGGTATGGCGTCGCGGAAGACGATTCCCGAGAACGTGGCGTTCTTCTTCGATGCTCGAAGGTTCTTCACGCTCTTCGTCAAAGTTTGAAGAAGAAGAAGAAAGAGCTCTCCAATCCTCTCAAGAGGAAAGGAAACCAACCCAAAATAATAAAATAAGCTTAAGCTTATTTTATTACACAACCTTCCTCTTAGAATTTCAATGGTTTGAAATTCAAATTAACCCTCCTCAATTAATTAATCCAAGTTGTCAAACATTAATTGAAATGGGTTAAAGGGGAGTTTTTGAGAGAAGTTGAGGAGTTGGGGTTCGTGTGGGCCCCACCACACTTAATCCTCCCAAGGTAGGTTAAGTGGTTGTGGGTCCCACCCCCAACTCCCTTTGGGAGGTTTAAAAAAAACAAGTTAAAATAAAAATTGTATTCCACAAATTTTATTTAACTTATTCTAAAAACCCAAAAACTAACTTTCAACCCGCAATAAACGCAACCTCAGAAAAGGTCCCCTTAAGTGAATATCGGCGCTGTGAGTTTATCGGTGCCCTCAGAATTTGATTCTGGGCACCGGTTCAAAAGTTAGAAATTCCCGCTCGTTCGTTCACTGAACGTACCCGAGCCAAACTTTGGAAGTTGATTTCGGGAACTCCGGGCCTCAGAATCAAGTGCCGTCAGAAACCGCGTTCTTGTAAAATTCCAAATAAAATTAAGAAAAAAATTTCCCTTGAATTTTACGGGTCTTTACAAAATGAACTGACGACACTGCATCATTTAAGTGTGGGGGAGGTAACCGTTGTAGTTTAGGATTTTCATTTGATATTTTGTTTTCATTAAAAAATAGTAATTTTTTTATATTTTTGTGCATTTGTTTTTTTAGTTTATCGTGTTTTTGGTACTTTTGAACTGAAATGATTATCATTTACAATTTTTAAACCCATGTCAATTAGTAAACCAATCATGCTTATGAAGCTGAGCTTAAATGAATTCTGAAAGGACTTTGTTTCAAGATCAAATCTCATGGAATTTCCTGAAAATTACCCTGATTTTATTAAATCCCATGCTACATATCAATTTCCATATTTATGAAATCACTTTCTAATGATGCTTCTTTACCACTTTTGTCATATTATATACATTAATATCATTTCATGAGAGAACCAGACCTTGCTTTCTTTAAAAATAATTTTATTTATTCTGATCAAAACATGAGGGTTTGTGGTACTTGTGTTTCAAATGATTGAGGCATTTATTTGGGTTTAAGACCTCTTTTAAAAATAATCCTTTTTATTATGAACTAACTTATACATTAATCTTTATATCCATTGGAATCCATGAACAACCTATTCGATTAGCCACATTAAAAGAAATTTTTCTTTATTCAACATTCTTTAGAAGTGAAATTGCATGATCTAGTTGAACATAAGTTTAGAAGAAGATGTCTTATGGTACACTACCACATTTGGTGATACGTTGTGTGGAATCTAAAATGATGAAGATCTGATGTTTCTGTTTAAGATTTCATTTTGCTAAAAGATGTGCTTTTCTGTGATTTCATAAAAAAAGATGTTCTGACTTTCTTGAGCATTCAATGTAAAAAGAAAGTTGTTCCTATTTGGATATTTCAAAAAATAAAAACAATGTTTGAGAATAAATTTTTGTTAATAATATGATAAATGGCATGAATATTCTTTGAGTTATCATGATGATGGAGCAGAATGTCTACAAAGGGGAGGAGAAGGAGACCACACAAGGAGTGAAAATTATATTCTTTCAATTTTACTTCCCAAATAGCCAATCCCTCCATTTTTGGCCACATAATTTGTAATATCAAAATCCTACAAACCGAAAGACATATAATAACCCTGAAAAAGACTCATGATAAAGACATTTTCTTGACTCACATCAGGAAGAAATGTTGGATTTTATGAATCCTATGGTTACAGTAGCCTGAATTTGGATGAGATAAGCCTTTATGAAAATTTACAATTGTGAGATTAGAGATAATTCATGTGAGGTAGGTGTTTTGTGGGCATGAGATAAGAAATGAAGTGAAAATATATTAAATAATATAAAATGTACGACATGAAATAATTGTTTTTGATGAGGCATGATGTCTTTTTGTTTCTTTGTATGGACTTCGTAGATCTCATGGGAATGTGTTTTGGATTTGACTTGATTTTATTTTGAAGATTACTTGTCCATGAGTCCAAGTGATAAGTGAGTTAATTGATAGAGAAAATATTTTCAATTAATTTAACTTGAATATCATTGTTTTAGATCCCATGAAAGTGTTAAATTATGATGAATTTCCCCATTTTATGATATTGGTGATATTTTGAGCTTAATAGTAAAAAGGGAACATTTCATATTTTTACCTATTTTAAATTATTTTGTATTTTGGACTTAACATTTTCTAAACTATTACAAATTGAAAAATTCATTCTTTTCCATATTCTAAACATCAAGAAATTCATTTCATAATTCTTTACCAAAAGCTGAATCGACCATATGAAAGCTAAAAAGAAGCTCTCAAATGTACCATGAAAACCGTTTACAAATCAATATAATTATGGTGTGGGGTACATAACTCGTACATGGTGGGCCTAAATTTGATATGAAATTTGGTGGAAAGACACACAAGGAGTTTTTGATCATCCTTCATGAAAGGTATGGCATGTTAATCGGCTTTTGCGGGTTCATTGAAACATTCAAATATGTAGTTTTTCGGTTTGGAGAGTCTGACTGAATAAAATAAATTGTCAGAGTAAAACAAGCATAACACCCGGAATACTTGTTCGAATACATTGAAGGTTTGAGGAGAGACATCAACGATAATTATGAAAAACATTCAAGAAGGGTGAAATGTGTGCATATGTCATTTAATTGGGCTAAAATGCATCAAAATTTGGGGGACATATTCTAGCTATAAAAGGAGGGGATCACCTCTCTCTCAAAGCATCTCATTCCAACCCATTCCTTTGAGGACACCTAGGAGGAGAACTTTTCAGAATTCTCTCTTTTATGCCTTTTCTTTTAAATATATTTGTAATGTCTTATTCTTGTCAATTAATCTGGATTACCATTACCATGGTGGGGTAAACATTTTGACTGATTGGGGAAGGGTTGGTTTTCTATTTTGTAATTCCTGAGTTCTTGGACATAATTGATTGATATTTATTTATTCTACAAAATTTTCTTCAATTTAAGTTAGATTATTTTATTATAAATTGATATAATTCTTTTATTTAATTTATATTATTAACTTTTTCCATTGTAGAATAATCATTATCTTCCTCCACTAATTTTTGGTTTATATATGACAGAATAGACCATAGATTAGTGGTGAAGTACTTGACGTTCATCAGTATGTATAAAAGGGTTAGTGAAAGTTCATTATTGTTTCGGATAAACAAGACCCGATCGAGTATTGCCCATATTAATTGAGGTAATTCAATACAACTATTTTTCACATGGATGGAGAGTTGACCAAACTGAGATATTGGTAAGGTTTTATCTCACCATCTTAATTTCACCAAATAACTATGATGAAAAATTGTGGAAACTCCCATTAATCAACTAAAAAGAAGAAGCTTGAATTAAATTGACCAAGTATAGCATTACATTTGGAGAAATCGACCCTAACCTAATCACCCTTATAATATCACATTTTTTTTATCCTTTGAATTTCAAATTTCCTTTAAATCATTTTCTTATAAATTTGTTCTAAAAACACACCATTTTTACCCTCATTTAAAAGTGACAAACTACTTTATGTGCACTCCTCTTCGAGAGACATCCTTGGGTCAATATCTAGACTACACATAGGGAATATAAGAAATATTTTGGCACACCCAATGACATGTGTGCATCAACGAGTTTCTATCCAAATCCCAACGGTGGAACATGGGTCATAGTCCAAGCCTAACATGTTATAAATGTCTTTGTAGGTAGCCATGACATAAAATTTTAAATTCATATTTTTTATTTCACTAATACTATGTTTTATTCCATAGTTATTATTTAATGGATCATGATGTTTATATTCTTATTATTCATGTATTCTGAACTGTAAATCATTATGTTATGATCTTTGTTATGATCTTTGATATGCACGCAACAATATTCCATCTTCATGATCATGTTCAGATACCCTAATGCTCATGACAATGATTACATATCCCCCTTTTTTACCCTTACTGAGCATTTGAAATCTCCCCTTTCATATGTTTCCTTTATCTAGGTTCTGAATAATTGTTTTAGGTAGAAGTACTATAGGTAGAGGTATACATGGGAGATGTTGAAGATCATTCACCGAGATAGAAGATTTTGTTTCAATGTTTCCAATGACATGAATCTATTATGGTTCTCAGGAATGAATTTTTTTAATGTACTTAAAAGTCATTTAAAATGATGAAATATGCAAGTGTATTAATCCTGGGTCACTATACATTTTTAATAGATGAATCTAGAAACACTTATATGTCATGTATTTGTTACATTGTTGGAATCAAGTGTATATTTCCTCCATCAGGGATCCACATTTTTAACAAAAACCTTGGGCTATCATAGTATGAATCATTTAGTGGTAGCATAGAAGATCAAAACACTTATACCTTCAAATCTATGATCACCTAGAGAAATAATTAAAATAATTAATCTCTTTGAGCTCAATTTAATTGAGGGGGATGGAGGAGGAGGATCACTCTCTGATCATGAGAGTATTCTGAGAGATGATCTCTCTAAGGATTAAGAATATTCTCCAGATTCATTTCACACACCAAAAATCTATTGAATAGAGGGAAACAATATAATTTGGTTCAAATAGTGCTAGGATTACTAAAAAAGTATCTTTTTCCCTTATTATTTAATTAATACCCAATAAATTACATATCTATAACCATATTATTATTTTTTATTAAAATGTAAAAAAACCAGAGAATTAATTTAACATCATTTCATTAAAAAACTATTTATGATTTATTCAAATATTACATAATATATAATATTTTTCACAAGAATGTTAAGATAATTCATCCATTTTTTATGACTCCCTCCCACCGAAGATGCCCCTCCTGAGCTGGCAATGGTGAAAGAGAGATAATGACCCCCGAGTCCCGCCTCCAGTAGGCCCCGGGCTGGCGACTAGCACCAAGGGTATGAGTTTTCAAATATGGGTGGCATTACCCTTTTTTTATTAATTAGGATCGGGAAATAGGATAAGTCACCCACTAAAAAGGAAAGAACCAGTGTATATAAATAAACCCAAACCAAGCCCACATGCATGTTTAAATAATTTTATAACATGGTACAAGTACAAGAATACTCAAAGTACAATAACAAAAGAAAACAAGGTACAACAACAACAACAACTCCAACTGTACGACTAGTAGGGTCCCGCACGGCCCTAGTAGTCCTCCTGGAAACCTGAAAGTAAACGTAGGGTGAGCATACAAGTAGACTCAGTAGAGAAACCTAAAGCTCTCGTGCACAAGTGGGTCGACATCCTAATGACTCGTGAGAACAAAAGAAGAAACCTAGCAAGGAGTTCTATCCACCCAACCTCACCAGCCACACTCACCAAAACACAACCACAACAGGTAGTAGTAGTATATAAGAACAAGAGTATTGGGTACCCCACACCATTCCCCATTAGTTAGCTGCTCTTCCTAATGGTGAACATCCTGACGGTGCCACACTCTCCCCTCCCGCACACACCTGGGCCTCACAACCACGTATCCCTCCTGCACACACCTGGGCCTCACAACCACGTATCCCGCCGGCACACACCTGGGCCTCACAACCACATATCCTGCCCGCACACACCTGGGCCTCACAACCACGTATCCTGCCCGCACACACCTGGGCCTCATCCCGATGGTTCTTGGGAAATAGTATGCCTGCCCGAAGAGTCTTTGGGCAAACCACCCCAATCGAAACCTACCCAAAGAGTCTTAGGTGTAAGGTCGCCTCAAGCAGCCTAGGGAAGAAGGACCAGGAAAGAGGTAGTAACTAAGGGGAAAACACCCTCTCCCATGAAATGGGAGTGTTCGGCACTAAGTTCTCAACATGGGTGGGGTGAGATAAAACACAAAAGATACAGATATATATATATATATATATAGAAACCACTCATCCCAACCTATGGCTTCTAAACAGAGAAACTGAGCACGTGCCTCGGCATTGCTACTACGAAGCATGCATAACACACTAACCCAAACCCCAATTAATTTTTCACATTTCAGTAGAAATAGTTATTTAGTTCCTTCACTACTGGGAAACTATCCACAACTAACCACACCAAACATTCGTAAAACATATCCCTGCCATCCACAAAATAAGTTAGGAAAAACATAATCCGCACAAAAAAGTCCCTCTTATCAACCAACCAACCCCATTGATTATTATTTTCCTTTCATTACCACGCCCCACAAATTATTAACTCTTCCAATTTTTATTTATTATTTACATCCCATAGCCCATTCACATTCAAACACATCCCTGCAGCCCCACTGCCAACCACCATAACCACAACACACCGAACCTGCACATCATCATTATCCCTTATTACCATTTATTGCAGCCCCAGTGCCCGTCACCATTATAACATTCACACCAACCCACAACCAATTCAACCGCATCCCTGCTGCTCACTCTATCCACAACAACCCACAAAACACCCCCATCACATGCCACGTATCCAAGCCAACACCCACATTCATTATTCCATTTTGTTTAACTGGGGTGATCGCACAAGGGTTCCATATTTTAAACAGCCAACTTTACGTGATTAACCAATTTCCACATTACACAAAGTTCCAATCATACAAACTGTCTAGAAGGACATGGCAACATTTAATTGCACAAGAAAAGGCCCCCAACGACCGTTATTTTCAGTAGGCACAAGCCTATTCATTTCACAACATAATATCACAGGATATAAAAAGTAATGTAACAGTAATCACAACTTCCCATACCCGTTATGTAACCATTTATTTTCTTTATTTAAATGATCAATTGTTCCTCATGAAAAAAAGAGGATACCCCCCCCCCCACATGATTCACAAATTAGAGAGAAGAATGTAAGATCCCTACCTCAACAGGTTCTTGATCGCAATGCTCCCCCGGATCAACCATATAAGACGTCCGTCGGCGTTCGTCACTTAAGTCGGGTCCCGGAAAAACCTCCTCAGGTGGAATTCGGAAAGGAATGGCTGAAGGAAAGACAAAAGATCCAAACTTGGAAGCTCCGCCTCGTCGTTACGATCCTGTGGCCATTGACAGATCGTAAATCGGAGCTCGGACAAAGAAGTTATGGAAGGAAGAGCCTTCGAGTCTATTGAGAGAGCTCTGCACAGAGGAAAGGAGAGAAGAGGGGGTGAGTTGAAAGGAGGAGGCGACCCCTCCTTTTATAGGCGTGAAAAGAAAAAGTACATGGAGTGTACTTTATGGTACATGGAATGTAATCAGTTCTTTCACACGGTCTCCACGCGGCTTCCAACACGGCTCTGCAACCATTAAGTGGTCAACACACGGTTTGAGGGTAACGCATACGCGGGGAGGGACTACACGGTGTGTAGTCTGGACACCCGACGTGTACTCATTTATTGCACACGGCAATGACATGGCTCCAACACGGTACATGACCGTTGACTTGTAACGCGTACGCAGGGAGGGACTACACGGCGTGTAGAACTAGTCACACGGTGTGCACCCATTATTCCACACAGCAAGGACACAACTTCCAACATGGGGTATACTCGGAAAAGGAGTACACGGCGTGTACTCAAACTACACGGCGTGTAGTTTCAATATTTTGGAAAGTGTGGGAAAAGTCCATTTTACCCTCCAGAACACATCGTGACCTTTTTGAAAAAGGAATGGGCCGGAGAGGTTCGGTCCATTATATCATATACCTCTTAAAACATTCTCGTCCCCAAGAATTCAAAAACCAACCCAGAAGAACCCATCAAGATACCTCTTAGGGTTCTCATTATAAATGGAACCCAAACAACAACCCTAATCGTATGTGTTAGGAATTCCTTCTCCTATGTAGATATATTATCCACTTTAGGAGGCACTGACTCGCCTGCATGGGTTTAATTGCATCCTCATTAATGCGTCTCGATTAAGAATTGGGTCTTCCCACTTTCATACATTAGGATTTTTTAACTCGCACTAACCCCAACACCACAAAACCATCACAATTCCCGAACACGTGGTTTTGGAAAATTCCTTCACCTATGTCGAGATATTATCCGCTTTCGGCAGCACTGACTCGCCCGCATGGGTTCAATCACATCCGCATTAATGTATCTCGATTAAGGGTCTGGTTTTTCCCTTTCCCACACATCCGGACATGTTACACATTACCAGGGAACAAAGAAACAAAAGGTCTCAAAACTGCCAAGCCAAGCATTCCATATATCAAAGGTACGGAGTAAAACATAAACACAAGATCCGAAGAACAAGGGAAAAACACAAGTCAAAACAACTCCATGTACTGAGTGTGCATCTGGGTCTCCTGCTCCCAAGTGCTCTCCTCGAGGCCACCATACCTCCACAACAAACGAACCAAGGGAATGGTTCATCCATGGAGCACCTACTCTTTACAATCTTCGATTCTGACTGGTCGTTCCTTGATGGTCGCGTCGTCTCCCATATCTAACTCTCCCCAGTCGATAACGTGGGAGTCGTCGTGTAAGTACCGACGAAGCTGGGAGACGTCGAAGACGTCATGAAACTTTTCCAAATAAGGTGGCAGGGCCAGCTGATATGCCACCTCGCCGACTCACCTCAGCACCTCAAAAGGTCCGATGAACCTAGGTGAGAGCTTTCTCCCTTTCCCAAACCTTCGATGCCCCCGTCGAGTGGAAACCATCAAGAACACATGATCCCCCACCAAGATCTCCAAGGGCCTCCACCGATGATCAGCATAAGACTTCTGTCAGTCCTGAGCCCCTTTCATCCTCTCACGTACAAGCTGGACTTTCTCTGTGGTGCTCTGCACTACCTCTGGCCCAAGTGCACCTGTCTCACCAACCTCTCCCCGGCAAATGGGTGAACGACATGACCTTCCATACAAAGCCTCAAACGGTGACATGCCAATAGTAGAGTGGAAGCTGTTGTAGTAGGCGAACTCTACTAAAGGAAAGTGTCATACCCATGATCTTCCGAAATCCAGAACGCATGCTCGCAACATGTCCTTTAACGTCTGGATAGTCCGCTCTGTCTGCCCATCGGTCTGGCGGTGGAAAGTAGTACTATGGTGTGTATGGGTGCCAAAAGCATGTTGTAGCCCCCTCCAGACTCATGAGGTAAACCAAGTATCCCGATCTGAGACGAAAGTCTTTAGAACTCCATGAAAACGTACCACCTCGTCTATGTACTGTTGTGCTAAGGTACTCACCGGGCCTGAACCCTTAATTGCTAAGAAGTGAGCTGATTTCGTAATCTGATCCACCACTACCCAGATAGCATCATAACCAACCTGAGCTCTGGATAGTCCTGTGACAAAGTCCATTGAGATTTCATCCCACTTCCACTCGGGGACATCTAATGGATGAAAAAACCCACTGGGAACACGGTGTTCAGCCTTCACTTGCTGACACACTTGAAATTTAGCCACAAACTCTATCACTGCTCATTTCACCCCGGGCCACCAAAACTGTTCCCTCAGGCCTCGGTACATTTTCGAAACTCCTGGATGTACCGCCAAGGCTGAGCTATGGAACTCATGGAGAACTCCATCACGCATTGCCTCCGAAACAAACAACCTTCCATGGAAAATCATCTGATGTCAGCTGTCCTCTGTCCATCCTTCTGGAGCGTTCCCCAAATCGACACGATCTTGCATCACTTCCGCCTCGGAGTCCCCCCACTGAGACTCTTCCACCTGCTGCAACAAGGAGGACTGCACTGTCATCTAAAACAAACAGCCTCTAACACCTTCTACCCTAGAATCCAAGTGCAAGGCATCCAACTCTCCCATCGCCTTCCAAGTATCAGCAGATTCTCGAACCACTTCCTGATGCGACTTCCTGCTCAGGGCATCAGCCAAAACATTTCCCTTACCTTCATTGTAAGAGATCTCAAAGCCATAGTCTTGGAGAAACTCGACCCATCACCATTGCTGTAAGTTCAGGTCACGCTGGGAGAAGATATAACGGAGGCTCTTGTGATCTAAGAATACCACAAAGCGCTCCCCAAAGAGGTAATTTCACCACAACTTCAGTGCGAACAATACTGCTACAAGCTCCAAGTCATGGGTGGCATAGTTATGCTCGTGAGGGCACAACTGCCTAGAACCATAAAAATCACACCCTTTTTCTTCATCATCATGCACCCCATACCAAGGCCAGAAGCATCACAAAACACTTCATACAACAACCCTTCCTCTGGAAACCTGAGTACGGGTTCACTGACCAACATATCCTTCAGGTAGTCAAAAGATTTCTAGCACTGGTCGCTCTGTAGGAAGATCTGGTTCTTCCTAGTCAAAGCTGGCAATGGAGCATCAACTCGAGAGAAGTCCGAAACGAACCACCGATAGTAACCTGCTTACCCCAGGAAACTACAAACTTCTACCACGCTCTTGGGTGCTGCCCAAGAAACAACTACCTCCAACTTCGATGGGTCCACTGACACTCCCTGCTAAGACACCACGTGCCTAAGGATGTGTACTTCTTGCGTCAAGAACTTACACTTTGAAAATTTCCCGTAAAGCTGGTGGTGTTGAAGGACTTCCAAGACTGCCCTGAGATTCTCAACGTGCTCCTCCTCTGATCTTGAGTAGATAAGGATGTCGTCGATAATCACAATGACGAACTGGTCTAGAAACTCTCAGAAGACAAAGTTCATAAGTCCCATGAACACAGCCGGTGCATTCGTAACTCCAAACAGCATCACTACAAACTGGAAGTGCCCATACCTGCACCTGAAAGCCGTCTTTGAGATTTCACTATCCTTCAACCTCAGCTGATGATATCCTAATCGTAGATCAATCTTAGAAAACCAACCTGCTCCCCTCAGCTGGTCGAAGAGATCATCTATCCTTGGGAGGGGTTAACGGTTCTTGACCGTCACCTAGTTCAACCTTCGGTCGTCTATGCATAGCCTGAGACCACCATCTTCCTTCTTCATGAACAAAACTAGAGAACCCCATGGCGATACGTTTGGTCGAACAAAATCCTTCTCCATCAGATCGTCAATATGAATCCGCAACTCCCATAACTCCGAAGGTGCCATCTGATAAGGGGCCCTTGAAATCGGACCGGCACCAGGCTGTAAGTCTATCCCGAACTCAACGTCACGTCGGGGGGTAGAGTCACAACCTCCTTAGGAAAAACATCTTGGAACTCCCCAACAACCTCTGGGACATCCATCATCTCTGTATCAGTTGGAACCACTGATAACCCTCCCAACAAGAAAAGGAGAGGCTCCACACACTGGATTCCCGCCTGAAAAATCCTCTCGTCGAGAAAAGATACGCGTTGCCCATCTACGTCGGAGAACACGACTCTTCTCCGGAAGCAGTCGATAACGACACTAACAGAAAACAACCAGTCGATGCCTAAGATGACATTGTATAGCTACATCTGTAACAGAAGAAGGTCCCCACTAGATCGATGTGGTCCCAACGTCAGCACACATCCCCGGCAAACACAAGATATGATGGTCTGGCCCCCAACTAGTATACTCAATACCAGTGGTATGGAAAGTCTCTCTATTTCTAGTCCCAAAGAATGGGATAGACTGGGTGCAACAAAGGCGTGTGAGGATCTCGAATCGAATAATGCAGAAACAGGAGTTCTGAAAAAACAAATCATACCTCGTACCACCTCTGGTCCCGCTGGAACTGCCAACTCTGCTATGTGAAAATGTCCACGCCCAGCTCCTCTGCCTCTCTGATGTCGTCCACCTCCCCGACCACGCCCTAGTTGAGGTCTCTTAGGAGCACCCTGAGGTCAGCCTCCTCCCTCAAAGTTTGCCCTCAGAGGAGCGTGGTCCTGCTGCTGCTAGAAGGGCCTTGCCGGTAACTGGTGCTACTGAGGTCGGCGCTAAACCTTCCCACCTCCACCGTACTGAGCTCAGGTCGGGCACCGAATCTGAATGTGCTCGAAACCAGCACAAGAAAAACACCTCAGTCCCGGGCTCGTGAAAAAGGGACGAGGACCCGAAGATCAGAACTGTAACTGCAGGGGCCTGCTCCCCACTTTCCTTAACCTGGAAGGTCCCGTCACAGGAGCCCTACTACTGACTGCCTTCCCCTTCGACGAGCCTGGATGGATCCCCTCTCGGGGTGCACCTCCCAGTGAGTGCGTACTCTCTACAACCTCTGCCTTCTTCTGTACTGCCAAGTACGTCGGAAGGTTGAAGGGGGTGACAACATACTGGAGCGAAGGACAGAGCGCCTCCTCCAAACATCTTGCCTGAGACTCCTCATCCGGAAAGAGATCTGGAGCAAAGCGCAGGAGATCCCTGAACTAGATCCCCAGCTCTCGTACCGACATACTCCCCTACTGAAGGGAGAGTAACTCCTACCGCTTCTCCACATTGTTCATTGAAGAAAGGAATTCCTCTTGGAATTCCTTCTCAAAGTCAGCCCATGGAACCTCTGCCTCTATCCTCTCTCTGAGGTAGAGCGTCCACCACTGTCGCGCCACACCTCTCAGCTGATTGACTGCTAGGGGAACCCAGTACTCCCTCGGAGCATGGATCAAGGTAAAAGTTATCCCTAGATCCTCATGCCACCCCTCCGTCTTCGTATCCGAAGTACAACCCTCGTACTTCTTGAGGGTCTGTCGCTGGAAAGAACAGAGAGTCTTCTGCCACTGGCTATCTTCCTCCTCTCGGTCAATCCTCAACTGATTGACCACTTGAATCTGCTGGGCCTCGGCCGTTTGACTCACCCGGGGACGACGTCCATGTGCCATAGTTGTATGGTAAACAAGGATCCCCTAAGCCCAAGTAGTAAAAAAACTCAAGGTTTTATTTCATCATATTATTTCAATTTCTTTCCCAAAACACCCAAATCAAGTAAAACACAATCATGATGATGAACGTACCTTCCCTAGGGTCACTATCATGCAATCAATGTAGTCTCACTTGGTCGTTCGGTAGGCTCAGTGTCCTTACATAGGATCATGGGGGGCCCTAAAATCCCGTGTCCTAGCTAGTCTTCCCTGGCCTATGTCACACACCAAGATTAACTAACACTGTTGCCCTACCATCCCATGCAATACTCACTATGCCTAACTCCAGAATCCATCCAATCTCTCAACCATCACCTCTGATACCATTCTGTCACGACCCCCTCCCACCAAAGATGCCCCTCCTGAGCTGGCAATGGTGAAATGGAGATAATGACCCCTGATTCTTGCCTCCAGAAGGCCCCGGGGTGGCGACTAGCACCAAGGGTATGAGTTTTCAAATATGGGAGGCATTACCCTTTTTTATATAATTTAGGATCGGGAAATAGGACAAGTAAACCACTAAAAAGGAAAGAACCAGTGTATATAAATAAACCCAAACCAAGCCCACATGCATGTTTAAATAATTTTATAACAAGGTACAAGTACAAGAAAGCTCAAAGTACAATACCAAAAGAAAACAAAGTACAAAAACAGTAACAACTCAAACTGTCTGACTAGTAGGGTCCTACACGGCCCTGGTAGTCCTCCTAGAAACCTGAAAGTAAACATAGGGAGAGCATACAAGTATACTCAGTAGGGAAACCTAAAGCTCTCGTACACAAGTGGGGAGACATCCGAATGTCCCGTGAGAACAACATAAGAAACCTAGAAAGGAATTCTATCCACCCAACCTCACCAGCGACACTCACCAAAACCCAACCACAACATGTAGTAGTAGTATATAAGAACAAGAGTATTGGGTACCCCACACCATTCCCCATTAGTTAGCTGCTCTTCCTAATGGTGAACGTCCTGATGCTGCCACACTTTCCCCGCCCACACACACCTGGGCCTCACAACCTCATATCCCTCCCGCACACACCTGGGCCTCACAACCACGTATCCCACCCGCACACATCTGGGGCTCACCACCATGTATCCCGCCTGCACACACCTGGGCCTCACAACCACGTATCCCACCCACACACACCTGGGCCTCATCCTGAAGGTTCTTGGGAAATAGTAAGCCTTCCCGAAGAGTCTTGGGCCAAACCACCCCAATCGAAACCTACCCGAAGATTCATAGGTGTATGGTCTCCCCAAGACATCATATCCTAGGGAAGAAGGGGTAGGAAGGAGCTAGTTACTAGGGGAAAACACCCTCTCCCATGAAATGGGAATGTTCCGCACTAAGTGCGCAACATGGGTGAGGTGCAATAAAACACAAAAGATACACACATTTATATATATATAAACCACTCATCCCGACATATGGCTTCTAAATAGAGAAACTGAGCACGTGCCTCGGCACTGCTACTACGAAGCATGCATACAACGACAACCCCAACCCCATTTAGGTTTTCCCATTTCAGTAGAAATAGTTATATAGTTTCTTAACTACTGTGAAACAATCCACAACTAACCACACCAATCGTTCATAAAACATATCCTTTCCATCCACAAAAAATGTTAGGAAAAACATAAGCCGCACAACAAAGTCCCTCTTATCAATGAACCAACCCCATTGATTATTATTTCCGTTTCATTTCCATGCCCCACCATTTATTAACTCTTCCACTTTTTATTTATTATTTACCGCCCATAGCTCATTCACATTCAAAGACATCCCTGCAGCCCCACTGCCATCCACCATAACCACAACCACACCGAACCTGCACATCATCATTATCCCTTTAGTACCATTTATTGCAGCCCCACTGCCCATCACCATCATAACATTCACACCAACCAACAACCAAGTCAACCGCAGCCCTGCTGCTCACCCTATCCACAACAAACCACAAAACACCCCCATCACATGCCACGTATCCAAGCCAACATCCACATTCATTATTCCATTTTGTTTAACCGGGGTGATCACACAAGGGTTCCATATTTTAAACAGCCAACTTTATGTGATTAACCAATTTTCACATTCCACAAAGTTACAATCATAAAAACGGTCTAGAAGGATAGGGAAACATTTAATTGTGCAAGAAAAGGCCCCCAACGACCGTTATTTTCAGTAGGGACAAGCCTATTCATTTCACAACATAATATCACAGGATATAAAAAGTAAAGTAACAGTAATCACAACTTCCCATCCCCGTTATGTAACCATTTATTTTTTTTATTTAAAGTATCAACTGTTACTCATGAAAACAAGAGGATAAACACCCCTCATGATTCACAAAATAGAGAGATGAAAGTAATATTCCTACCTCAACATGTTCTTGATCGCAACGCTCCCCCGGATCAACCATAGAAGACATCTTTCGGCATCCGTCACTTCTGTCGGGTCCCGGAAAACCTCCTCGGGTGGAAGTCGGAAAGGAAAGGCCAAAGGAAGGACAACAGATCCAATCTCAGAAGCTCCGCCTCATCTTTATGATCTTGTGGCCGCTGATGGATCGTAAATCAGAGCTCGGACGAAGAAGTTATGGAAGGAAGAGCCATCGAGTCTCTTGAGAGAGCTCTGCTCATAGGAGAGGAGAGGAGATGGGGTGAGTTGAAAGGAGGAGGTGACCCCTCCTTTTATAGGCGTGAAAAGCAAAAGCACACGGTGTGTACTTAATGGGACACGGCGTGTACTCAGTTCTTTCACACGGTCTCCACGCGACTTCTAACACAGCTCCGTAGTCGTTAACTGGTCAACACACGGTTTGAGGTTAACGCATACGCGGGGAGGGACTACACAGCGTGTAGTCTGGACACACGGTGTGTACTCATTTATTGCACATGGCAAGGACACTACTCCAACACGGTACACGACCGTTGACTGGTAACACGTACGCGGGGAGGGACTACACGGCGTGTAGAAATGGTCACACGGCGTGCACCCATTATTCCACACAACAATGACAAGGCTTGCAACACGGGGTATACCCGGAAAGGGAGTACATGGTGTGTACTCAAACTACACGGCGTGTAGTTTCAAAATTCTGGAATGTGTGGGAAAAGTCCATTTTACCCTCCAGAACACTTCGTGACCTTCTTTTTGACAAAGGAATGGGCCAGAGAGGTCCGAGCCATTACACCATTCCTCTATAATATTTATCACATATTGAATAATAACTATTTATTTAATAAATAAATCTCACTTCATTATTTTATAATAAAGAAATAATAAAATATTCTATTCTATAATTAGTAATGAAATATTATTAAATATTCTACTCAAAAATATTCTCTCAAATTATTATTGACTGAATATATGAGATCAAGAAGACATGAATAATTATTAACCCATGTATTAAAATAATATTTATTCACCATGTTAAATAATAAATAATATTTAATATATAACTATGTTTTTTGATACACATAGCGTGTGAAAATCTTGGCATCTTTTTCAATGGAATTTGGTAAAGCCACTCAATATTCAAAGTTAGAATCTAACAACATGTCAATGTACCCATAAAAAAGAATTTAATGTGTAAATGACATAAAAAATAATATCCAAACTTACTTTTTAATATAATATATTTATCACAGTATCTCATATCGAGAAGTTTTCATGCCGGTGTCATCGTCCTATGTGTTCGATTTAACATTATCTTGACTTTTTAAACATGATCCTACAGACGACAAACCATGTCCTTGAATTTATTTCAACAATTTAATTACCATATAAGTGAATAAGATGTTAAAATACTTCAAATAAAATAAGTGATAAATCATTTCTGACATTATTCAATAATTAAATATTACTTGTGATACAACCAACTTATCCTACTTATCTAAGAACATATTTCATCATGGTTTTCATAAATGCATCAAATTACATGAAAAATAATATTCATTAATAATAATCATTATCTATAACAAACTATATATACATATGTAGATAATAACTTCCAATAAAATATATAAATGTTAATTTTTTTATTGATGGGATTTTTCATATAATCTCTTACATTAGTAACTACCAAGTGGGTATAACATGAGAAAGTTCCATAGAGCCCTATGAGTATCCACCCCTAATACTCTATATCATTTTTGTACCATAAAATGGTATTAACTAGTTATAGAAAATATATTTAAGAATAAAATCATGGAAACTTTGTGTTCACATAATAGTGGGTAACAACATTAATTTACACTGTGATAGATATTACATGTACATTATCTGATTCATTATCATGAAAAATAAAAATGATGACATAACAATAAGTTTATTAATATTCAACTAAATAAATATATGTAATAATAAAGTAAATATAACTTGGTTCTCAGAAACCAAATCAAACATTAAATGATTGGTTCAAATCAAGGATCCCTTGCATTGGAATGTAATCCATCAATAATAGGATATAAATTGGTGAAATTTTATTCATATTTACTCACATAAATTTCACTGTATATATTATCATATGTTATTAATTGGTGTCTCTTAAGATAAAATTGTCTATAGATCCTTCAACTTAATAGTTCTAAATAGGTTCCTTATTTTTTGTGTTTCATATTTTGATACCTATCAAAATATTTTTTTTTAAATTTGGCTTAATATGTTTTTATTAAAAGTGAATCTAATCAATTGAAGTAATTTAACTAACCTATATCATATTTGTCTGCCCTAATGGATTATTATGACATTAGGGCCCTAAATTTATTTTTGAATAAGTCAGTTCATGTCTATAAAAATATAACGGCATGTGATGGAATTATATAAGATTTATTAAATTCATGAATTGATAAAATATATAAGTTATATATAATTAACATTATTCATGTCTAATGATTAATCGAAATTCCTAGGAAAAAGGAACTTTTCCAATGGAAAAGTGGTGAATTAGATCCCACCAAACCAATTTTTAATTTGGTTACCTATGATGTGTTGTTAAAAACTACTATTTATTATAGTTATGAGAGATATTCAATGTTTATTACCAATTTAAAAAGGTACATTAGAGTCTCACCTTAGGTAATGCTAATTTTATTTTTTATACTAATGTGCTTAGTTTACATCTAAATATATTTATATTTTTTCCAAACATAAATAATATTTTTCAAAAATTTTAAATGATTAATTAATTATTAGTTATGCAATTCAATAATTTAATTTTGTAATATAATATAATTAATGAGTTGTTTATTCTATTAAAACATTAAATTGAGAAATGGTAGTCGCCCAAATTGTATTTTGGAATGGGATTTAAATAATTTTTTTCAAGGCCTATTACATGTGTAAATCATTAATACCACCATGAGATACTATTTAGGAACCTCTTTTTCTATATTTAACTTATTTCTAGGCTCATTAATTGACATCCTACAGTAAATTGAACCTAAGGCACTTTTGGAGGCTATTTAATGATAGAAATGATTGTTAGAGGTATCTATTTCATTAAATTTTGTTTTCAAGAAATATATCTTCCCTGGTGGCTATGGAATTTCCATCTCCCTTTAAATTGAATAGATAAGGGGTGTAAAAAATATGTTTGATGTGATAAATAAAAGGCGGTTTATAGATCCCTCTAGTCTTACTCTTTCGAGAGACTTATCTATTATTGTTCCTCACCCAATATGTTATTTAGACTCTTTATCATCCTTTATTATTTCATTTTCCTTAGACGAGAAACTATATCACATAGATAGGAAGAAAATTCCCCAAGGCACTCGTGATTAGAAATATTCCTAGATACTAAGGAGACATAAATTCATAGATTCATGTTTGATCAAAATATTTCAAACCTTTTTAAAATGTAATTTTATTTTTATTGTTTTTATTATTGGGTTTTTAATTTACTATTATGTTATTGTTTTGTTTTTTATAATTAATCTATGAATTGAGGTTAAATAATGTCATTATAACCATTCATTGGTGTTAGAAAAGATTCACTAGATGAAAAATATATAATCTAAATTATATTATTGCTTGACTACAAATTTTGTTCCAACATATCCAATGTGCTTTATGTTTTGATTTTCTCAATAACCCTAAATTTTTTTTTAATTTTTTAAGAGTTTCCTTCAATTTTAGCTTATTTAAATCATTATACTACAACTATAATTTTTTCAGTGTTTTGGATGAAATTTTCCAATGTCTAGAAAATATTCAATGTGAGGAAATAAGCTATAAGAATATTTGGATATTTTATGAAATTCGCGATATCAATTTTATAGGTGAAGGATTATCCTATATAAATCATCCACATTATAGATTCAGCTACATAAAAATCACCTTCATTGATGAACCTATTACATATGAAAGTGGCTATATCAATTAAATGAATATGTGAATCTGATATGTGGAGTAATAAGCTATGTGGAATGGGTCCATAGATGTTTCTGTTACATGGATCCAATCGGACACCAGATTAATTCGGCTATGCTAAATTCAGCTATGTGAACAAGAATTCTACATGAATAATTACACTACATGAAAAATAGTTAAATGATTTGTAAATTTAAAGTGAAAAAATATTTTAAAAATATTTATAAGGATCATTTTTCCCATGTGAATTCAAATCCATCGAATCTATCCATGTGGTGATCTAGAAATGGGTATATTATTAAACAACATGCATATTTATTATTAATTGTGTACATTTAGTTGTAGTTAATGATGATGGTGTTGAATTAAATATTTCACTATATTTTTTTGGTAATATATATTTTTAAAAGGATTCATGCATCGAGAGAATATAATATACCAATAATAATTTATTTCTCTGGACTGTTGCTAAGGACTTTTTGAAAACAAAAATATTTGCAACTTAGTATTTATTCTTGATTTTATAGTACCTCAAACTATAAAATTTAGTGAAAACTTTTAACATGATTATTTTAATGTTATGAAAAGATATATATAGAACAAACAAGAAAAATGAAAAGATAATCACTTGCACTCTCAACTCTCTCGCACAAAGCATTCCATGATGGTGCTCTGTGTTTTGAAAAATATGAAGAAGATTCAAGTTCTATAGTGTTTCATATTTGTTTGATGTTGTTATATTATTAGAGGATTATCCTTGAGTTACTATTCATTATTATTTTATAATCTATATTATTATTCTCATTTATTAGTTTCTTCTTATAGTTATGTGCCTCATTTGTACACTATCATTATTCTTTCTATCATTGTAGAAATTGTTAGATCCTTATAATATGTTATAATGGATCATTGTAAAATAACAATGAATGTTTGTAATTTTAAAGCCTTGTAGGATCCTAGAATGATTTTTGGACTTTGTACCAAGTGATAGCTACATTCGTAGGGTTGGGAAGTACCTAGGAAAATGAATAGTTATAGTGAAAATCACCATGCATGAGGAGTTGAGAATTGGTGGAGTGTACTAGGGAAATAATGTTCCTAGAAACACTATACATAATTTATGTTATTTGTTTTCATTATTTATTTACTTCCACTTACATAGTTTTATAAACACAATACTCTAACTTTTTATACCTTAATAGGGGGTGGATGTAACTGAATTTTATTTCTAGAACCAAATTCTCCCCTCATCTTAAGTCTTAGAACAGTTGATCTGTGATAAAAAAATATTAGATTGTGTAACTCTTGAGTTCACAAATCTAACAAGATGATGTATTGGAGACATTTTCCATGTTTTTTCTATGTATTAATACAGAATAGATATATCTATGTTCATGAAACCCTAACTTAATTGGGAAAACTATATATATAGGAAGGCACAAATGAAAATTTACCTGAAAAAACTTGGTCTCCAAAACAATAGAAATGATTTTAACCTTTCTAGAATTCCCATGACTATGCTAGAGACATGGGATGCAAATAATATAGTTAGAAATAGTTTAAATTCTAATGAAATGAATGTTATAATTTGTGTTATAGGTCTCTAAGAGGTCAACTAATATTCACAATGAGCTACTACTTATGAGAAGTGGAAAAGTATAGATGTTTCATATAATGGTATGGATAATGTTATACAACTACGATATAAAAAATCAATGTTTCAATTTGTTACATTTATAATTTTTTATGGATAAACCAATACATAGAGTAATATAAGGTCAATAGAGATTATGAATAACGTTTCTCCACTGGAAGAACCAATTAATGAAACATATCAATATTTTAACGTTCATGGAGTTCAACTATCTAAATGGAGTAAAATTTATGTTACCATTACACAATCTATTAATGTAAAATATTTAAAGATAAAAAATATCATTGGAAATATTATGATGTATGTGTAAGAAATAGAATAAAATTTTTATCATAAAATTATTAAAAATGGTAATTAGTCAGTAATATTTTTTAATATAAAATATTAAAAAAGAGTTAAGGATTTCAAATTATTGAGTTTAATGATGAAGATACTTCAAACAGTTCTACTTCAGATAGTTTTCATTATCATTTTTATGGAATTTAAAAGAAAAATTATCAAGATAATAACACTAATGGAATATTTCAACATATATAAGAATAATAATGGAAACACTAAGGAAGTATGTCACTAAATGTTAAAAAATGTGGTCACAACCAGACCAAATACCCTTAGCACCATGATAACACTAATTCTAAGAAAAATTATTTTAAAAATGGTTTATATATATAGAAAGGTAAGAAATATATTAAGTCCACATGTATTACTTATGAGGATTCTAGAGAGGTAATAACTTCCTAATTATATTGTGAAATTTTTAATCAAAACTCTAACATGTTATTTATAGCACACTCTGATGAGGTTCACTCATTCTAATCTTTGATGAATTAATCTGAATATTAAACATAAAATTTTTCATTTTAATAATTAGATAAATATTTATCTATGATTGAACAAAACTATTAATTTCTATAATAGAAAATAAATCCGTCAACAATTATTATAATAATGTTGTTAGTGAAAAAGAGTACTAGGATAATAAAAGTTTAGACCTAAAATTCACGTTGGAAATTTTTTTCTTCTTCTAATGAAAATTGTAAAAAATTAAATCATATAAAAATAATTTAAAGATTATAAATGTGCTTCTATATTTTTTATAAGAGGTGAAAATTTCCAAGAAAAACCTTCATAATAATATATCCAAAAAAATATCATTCTGGAATAAGAGGTAAAAGTAAATACCCCTAACTATATAAAAAATATTTTCGGCCAAGTTCAAAGAATAAAAGTATGTTTAATGTTATTTGTTTTCATTGTGGTGTACATGGAAACCTTGATAATGCTTATTTTTAGGAAACCCAAACTTTTGTGGAGTGAAGAATGGATTTATTGTGAGAAAATTTTAAAAAATTTGTGATTTAACTTTTGTACAAAATAAGGTGATTTGTGTTCCCATATCATTGGTTTCTAACTTTTCTGGACCCTAGAGAATATGACTACCAAAATAATTCCATGTCTGATTTTTTTGATAGGGAAAAATCAATAAGTTCATAAATGGAAAATGGTATTTTGATAGTGGGTGTTCAAGGTATATGGGTAGATATTTATTTAATTTAGATACTTTATCCAAATTTGATGGAGGACATTTCACATTTTATGAAAATTATAAAGATAATATAATGGGATTTTTATTAGTTGGAAATATCATATCAATCCTCATCAAGAAATATTATTACGTGGAAGGCCTAAAACAAAACCAAATATATATTTCTCAACATTATGATAAAGTTTATTCTTTTTCTTATATAAACTATTCTATTTTTAAATATAGACTTCTTAAATTTTAGGTACATATAACTAAGAATGCATATACATTATATCTTAATTCATTAGGAAGAAAAAAGTGAACTATTTAAATGACAAAACAAATGGAACAAAATTTTTGAATTGAGGACTTAGACATTGTAAATATTATTATTTATGGAAAGTGTTTAATAGAAATTTAATTTTATAATCACCTTTGGTTAAATTGAATAAATAGATACTATGTGATTCATATCAATTGGAAAAGAAACACAAGTCTTCCAATAAATCAAATAAAATGTTTCCAACATCAAGTCCTCTAGAAATTATATGTATGTAATTGTTTGGACAATAAAAATTAGAAATACTAAGTTGAAAATATTTTTTTTATCTATCAGTTGATTATTTTTCTAGATTTACATGGTCTTATATTTATTATTTTTAATGTTAAGCATGTTCTATTTTGTGTTTTTATGTAAATTGGAAAAAATAATGAAAAGTTTCCAAAATTAATTATTTGAGAGGTGACTATAGGGGGGGGATTGACAATCCAGAATTCAATTATTATTACTAATAAATGGTATGAAAGAAACATTTTCATACCCCAAGATTCCTTAATATAATGGTGTTATTTAAGGAAAGAATATAAACTTGAAAATATTTCTAGGACTCTGTTGTGTGAATTTAACATTACCACTCACTTTTGGTATGAAGATTTATATACAACATGTTATGTTGTTAAAAAATATATAATTAGGCCCATTTTGATGAAAAAATCCTATAAAATATAGAATAAGGGAAAACCAAAAATTGGACATTATAATGTGTTTGGGTGAAATATTTACATTTTTAACACTAAGGAAAACCTTGGTAAATTTGATCAAAAGGTAGAATAAGGAATTTTTATTTGTTATTCTACAATATTCTTGGATTATAGATTTATCAACAATAGGTCAATGGATTTTTAAGAATCAAATAATTTGAAATTTGATGATACTAATCTACTAGATCATAAAATGACTAAAGGTGATTAGTTAAGTGAATATTTTGAAAACTAGATACCTAAACCACATTTTGAAAATGAAAATTATAATCATTTGGAACATGATATTGGTGACCCAAATCCTGAAAGATGGATTCCATTGAATCATAAAATGTGATTCCTAGAAAATATATATCATGAGAAATAATAACGTATAAATTGGTATAGGATTCTTAGATTAATGGTTCAGTACTATAAGTATTGTTAGATATCCTATATAGTTTTCTCCCCTTTGTTCTTAACTATAACCAAAAACATTATGAGTATCATTAACTACTAACAGTTGGGTTTTATCCATGAAATAAATATTAAACCAATTTTAGAATAATAGAGAATGAGAATTAGTTAAAATATCACCGGATTATCATGTAATAAGAACAATGTGGGTCATTAGAAATCGAAAGGATTATAATGTCATGATCACAAAAAAATACTGATATATTAATTTATAAAGTGTAAAAATAATAATAATGGTTATATTATGAAAAAACCTTTACACCCTTATCTAGACTATTATCCATTAAGATTCTCATAGTTTATTCACCACATATGATTTTTAAATTATATTAGATGGATTTAAAATATTCATTTTGAAATGAGTTTGTTATAGAATATGTTTATATTGAAAAACCTTCTATTTTATAAATCATCACTAACAAAATTATGTTTTTTAAATGTAATAAATATCATTTTTCCTTAAACAAGAACCCAAATCATGTTTTGAACACTTATGTTATATTATATTATAAAATGGAATCTAATTAAGAGTGGAAGGGCCTAATATTTTCAATAATACTTCATATCCATAAAATTTTATACTTCAAATATACTTTGATGATGTGTTTTTTTGTTCTATATATAAAAAACTATTTCACAAATTTTCAAAATTCAAGGGAACATAATTCAAAATTGACTTTATGGGAATATAAAAAATATTTTCAGTTTTTGAAATTTATGAAAAATAATCTGGGAATGTTTTCAAAAAATAATTAAATCCACACATCACTTATTTTAATGGTTTTCAATCAAAAATGATTTACTACATGAAATTCCTATGAGTTATAATGAAATATTTATTTGGATAAAATTTGGAAATATGTTGAAAATAAGTTATATAGTTGAATTTTTGGGAGTCTACAATATTTAACTACTAGTAGACTAGACATTATGTTTTTAGAATATCTATGTGCTATATTCCCAAAAAATCCCAATGAATCCCATTTAACTTTTTCCAAAAAAATTATAGTTTTTGAAATGAACAATTTCTTTTTTTTACATTTTTCCTAAAACATTAGATTTTAATTTGATTTCATACTCAGAGTATAACTTTGGGGGTTATAGAATAGAAAGTAAGATAACCTTTGGAACCAACGACATTCAAGGAAAATCCATAGTTTCCATGTCTAGTAAGAAATAACACTTTGTTTCATTATCCAATACTAAAGAAAAATATATATTTGTTGGTAGTTGTGGTGTAGAAGTTTTATTAACCAAACCCAACTTTCTAGATTTTGGATTCAATTAAAATCAATTATCAATAATATTTGAAAATAATAGTTTAATTGTCATTTCTAAAAATCCAATTAATCATTCATGAATGAAGCACATAGATCCAAGTAATCATTTCTTGATAGATTATGCTTAAAAAAGATAACTCTATTACATTTACTTTACCAGAGAATTAATTAATAGATATTTTTAAAAAGCCACTTTCTAAGGAATTGTTTTTAATTTTATTAAGTGGGAATTAGGTTTTTTTTAATTTAAACAACTTTAATTTATTTCATTACTTATTATTTTAAATAATTATTCATTTAAAAATGTAATATTAAAATCATTATCTGTTAAGGCATTATGTAGGTGAAATTAATTTATTCAGATTTTTTATTTATATATTCTTGACTCCATCAATAGATAATGGATTTTATTATAAGGGTTTATGTGACGAGATTCCATATGCCTATAATTATTTATTTATTCCATCAATTTATAATTGTACACTATGTTCTCTGCTTTTTGTTTCCTTTGGAGAGATTTGGTCTCTGGTGATTGATTGTGGGGTGTTCAAGTATGATTTCACAATCCCTAACATCAGGTTTACCATTTTTATCATCTATATAAACTACCAATAGTTCTTACATCCATAATATGTTATTTACCAGCTTTCCAAAGGAATAAGGTCATTTTTGGTTTCAAATCCAATTGAACATAGGAACTGATTGTGGTTGAGTTGATGGGGGGATATGCTCATAACACCCATTAGGAGGGATTATTTTAAATTATTGTACTCTCTAATATATTATGATATGTTCATGAATCTCTTCCAAATATTGATATGGGATTTGTTACGAAAAAAAAGTGATCAGGTGTTGAATCCTTCTATATTTAGAGGGATTTCTATTAATGAGACCAAATGAATGTATATGAGATTCTTTATATGTTTCCCATTATTTATAAGAAATATATTGTTTTTTTTAATCTATATAACCAAGTCATTTGGAGTTTACAACCATCTAGGAGGACTATTGGTGTGTCAATGATGGGATTTAACATTGATGAGGAAAACAGTGTAATCTTTTTATAAAATTATTCAAAACGCATTTTGTTTTTTCAATTCTAGGATGTTCAATTTTACATCCAGAGGAGAGGGAATATATGAGGGAACTAATGAACTGGTTATAGAACTTTAACGACATGAAGGAATCCTAACTATCTTGTTTATAATAGAAATAAGATTCATCATATTTTGAACTTCCATCCACCTAATGATGAGTGGCGATGAGGTGATTAAATTCCATGAAGGTTACTTCCATATGTTTTACTATTAAGGGAATTCTTTTGGGACATTCACCGAGGTGGATTCCCTTTTATGAGGTAAATCTTTTTATGTCCCTGAATGAGGTAGAGATACTGAGGTTTCCCTAGTGGGGGGGATTATGGTGAGAGTGATAAGATCAAGGAAAATCTCTTAGCCAATAGAATTCATTATTGGTTTGAGAAACTAGGGATAGAAAACGATCAAACTCTCACTACATTTTGATATAGGACATATACACTAGGGCATCTCTAAAGGAGTGTTTGATATGGAGCTTAATCCTTAGAAATGAATCCTATAAATATTGTTTGAAAAGGAATAAGAGTTATCATATTTTAATTAATTTCTTAATCCCTTAATGGATGGGGAAGAATGATAAACCCACCAAAGAGTTTGGATTCTATGGGTAAGGGTCTATGAGATATGGAGGGACTTAGAATGAGGTGGAAGCCTAATTTAAGATAGAGCTTTGAGAAGTCCTCCTACATATTTTGTTTGGGTAGAAATCATAGTCCATGTGTTTCAATTAGCTTCTCAATATACTAATGGATGTGGAAGAATAGTAAACCCATAGAAGATTTTGGGTCCCAGGGGTTATATTTTATGAAATACGGAGGGGCATACACTATGGTGGATGCCCAGTTGGAGATTTTGACTAAGGAAGGCATCCTATACATACTATTTAGATAGGAATAAGAGTCCACATAATTCAATTTATTAAATTTACACGTGTGACAACCCAAAAAGGTTATCATTTCATAGGGTATGTACATGTCATTCTTGATATATCAGGTATATATGTTGGACATGTACTATTTGTCTACCTAACATGTCTGGGGATGTCTGGTGGACATGGATGAGGTCTCCACTATATGATCTGGACATATTTTTTAGGGTTTTTCCAAAGATAGGTGAAAAATTTTCAAGGTTTTATGCATGCTTTAAAAATAATTGTCAGAGGTATTTCATGTGATTCAGTTGAATTATCTAGTGTCCATTACGTGAAAGATGCAGACATTTTCAGAGGTTTTGTGTGATCTTGAATGACATGTCAAAGGGTTATGGTATGATTCAACTAACTTGTTTGGTGGACATTGTGTGATCGATCCATACATGTCCAAGGGTTTTTCATTATATTGACATACACATCTAAGGGATAGATCATGATCTTTTTAACATGTCAGTTGAACTTCATGGGGCTTTGATTACATGTTTGCATGAATCCATGGGACTTGGAAAACTTGTACTAATGTCCTCCCATGACTTGGATTCTCATTAACAAGATGGAAATGAAAGGAACATGAAACCATCACATGAAAATAATCATATTTGTCATTACATAAGGCTTATTTCATTTTCATTCCTTTTTACACATATTCCACACTATTTGTTAATCATTTTTTATTGAGGCCTCATGTGACCAAGAAAAAGTTTAGAAACTACTTCACATAATCTTTTCAACACACTAGAAGTTAAACATATGATCAATAAGGTTATCTTAGAAAGCATATATACATGCTTTTTAATCCATTATGTAATTATTCATGTTTCCCTATATTGAATACACTTTTAATTTCTTGGATTTCTACTCTAAGAATTTTTTTATCACATTTTTTCTCTCGTGTGTGTTTTATATGTGCATATTGTCATTTTTTGTTCCTAGATGTATGAATTTATAGTCGAGGCATCACTGAATCTTCTCAATCATTCACGATTATTATATCGTAGATTGGGATTGAGTTGGTGGATGTGTAATCGCATCACGTGCTTCATGTGACCATGTCATGGGTCATCCATGACATCACGTGATAAACAGTGACAGTGAGAACACTATGTAATCTCCATATCTATTGGACCCATGGTTGTCTAAGGGATTTTTCCTAACTTTTTAAACATGTTAAAGATCCCTTATAAGATTAGTTTGGAATGTTCTTGAGTCTTTCTAGTACCATAATTCCTATCAAAAAGGCTTTATTTTGACCATATTGGACTTGTTTTGGGTTCTTTGTGATATTCAGTTGGCTTATCAAAGGGCCTTCACATGAAAAACAATATAACTATCCTTTTTATAAAGGTTATTAATTTTCATATTTTAATTGACTATTTCCCACGACCTAGAGATTCGGTTTCCATCAGGTCATCACATGATGAGTACTAGATCTCAAGATGACATGAAAGCATTATCATGGGTGGTCAATCTGCTCGTTTGTGGTGCATCACGTGAAAAATATCAGATCTCATTTTTTAATTTGCCTTTTTTAGAGATATATTCCCCCATTATCTATGGATCTGAAGGGGATTTACAAGATCAAATGGATGCATATGAGGTACTACACATAATAAAGGTGACATGCCAAAAGACTTTCTCATGAATTGTTTTCATGCTATTTGGGATCTTGTATGATTTTTGAATTGATCTCAAGAATCATATGAGCCCCTTTAACGATAATAAACATAAATTAATTCTCAATATTCTTTCACCTTTTCATATTTTATTTTATAAGGGACATTAGATAATTTTCAAGCATATTTTTTTGGACATGCCACTTGATCAGAGGATATCATCTAGTATCCATCACAATATCATCAATATTTGTATACATTCTTTCACCAAAATAGGAGGGATTATAAGATGATTTATTCATGATCCCAAATAGATCAAGAGAAGATCACAACCCATTCATATGACAATCCCAAAGTCATCCAATCACATTTCCTCCTAGAGTTCATGTGTTCTATGAAAACTAGCCACTTGATCTTCATGTAGACATGTCTCTCCTTACTTTCTTCTTATATAAAAAATAATACTCATGCTCTAAGTATTTATTTGATCTTGGAATTTTCAATGATCACTTGGAGAGATTCAATAACCCCCCCCCCCCCCTCATGAGTGAGGGTAATGTGGACAAAGACCCAGTTCTAAGGAATGTAAATGTATTCCCAAGTCCCTAATTCTTCCCCTAATTTGTGTCCTAAGAGGATTTTGATCTTCTTAGTGACCAATGGTATTCTATGGGGAATCTCAAAAATAGGGGGGAGCAACTCATTCCATCGGCGACTCTAAATTCTATATGTCATGTGACTTTCTATCTTTGGTTTTTAATTTACAAGACCACTTTACAAGAACAGTTTATGTGATCTAATCATTTGATCATTGTATAAGGAATCCTCACATGATACCATTGTCCAGGTACTCTCCCAAGAAACCTAAATACCAATTCATAATATTTCTCTTGATCCTTACTATCTGACCTCGGCTGTATGGAAATCCTATGGGAGTTATATGATCTACTAGATCTGTTAGGTGATCACATGATCATTACATGGAATACTTGTCTATATCAAGGTTGCACCCTCGAAATTCTTATAATGTATCACGAGATGCCTCATGTGTCAAGAAATTTGCGATCCCTATATCAGGTCATGTGATCATGAACCCATATTCAATTTAAGTGATATGTATTTCCAATTTTTGGGATGATATTCCTTTGGAAAGGTTATTTAACAATCTGAAATATGGTTCTTTCGCCTTACAAATGGATTCGATTACGTGAAAGGTTTCAAAAATGGTGGTCGCGACATCATTGGATCATCAGAATTCCTTAGTAATAAGTGTGTATTCCATATATCATTTCATCATCCAGTTATACTAGAAAAATATTCTATACCTCATGGGGATAATTCTTTTGAAATATCCCCTATCATACTTCTTACCCATTTATGGTCATGGTCTTTAGAATGATTCTTCAGTACATACAGAATAGTCATCAATATTGGTTTCTTCTTTGGTTATATTAAACTATAATACATTCATAAAAAATATCTCCTACATGGTCCATTTAATTGTTGAGTTAAAATAATTATATGAGTGTGTGATGATGTTTAAACCAATATAATTTTTAAAGAGTCATCGTAAATCCAATTCAGACATCCATATGTATAGATTGATAATAAAGAAATGTGCAATGAACTAGAATTTTGGGTGGTTGTCTACCTAGGACCTTGGATTAAGAGGGATCTTTGGGATGGATTGGGGATGTCCCTTCTCGGCGAAACATTTTAATTATTATTATTTTCATATATTTGAAAAACATTATGATGGATAAAGCTCTCTAGATCTTCTTAAACCGTATCTTATTTTAACAATTTATTGGTGGAGGACATGGTCAACTTATGGATTCTAAACATGAATACATTTCATCTAACATGTGATTAGGTGTGAATTAGTGTTTATGATTTTGAGAAGATTTTTGGTGCACCAATTTTAGGAGATATGAATGATGTGTTACTTCCTCTATATTCTATTTACGATGCCATGAAGAGGACCCCTCCGATTACCTGGGAGCTGATCAAGTTTGTTGAGAGGGCCCTTGGGAAGGACCTGCTTCTGGGGAAAATATCCTCTTTCAAAAATTAGTTGGATATTACATCAAGAAGGCCCATTTTGATCATAATTCCATGAATTCAAAGTCTTATAATAAAAATATTCCCATAGTGATAAAGATTCCAATTATCCCATAGTTTAAGAGGGTTAATTTACCAATAGCGGATGAGAGGTTATTCCCATAATTTACTAATCCATTCATTTGGAAGATTTTTTATTATGCACCTGAGTGGGTACCTAATCTTACCTGAAAAGAATTGTTGATTTAGATTTTCCACATTTATGATGGAGAACTCTATGGAAGGATGTAGGATGTTTGGGATGACTATTCTTTTATTGGACAAGCAATAATTCCTCCATCACCGCATTTAGAGAGGAATAGATCCACACAAAATTTATAGTCCCTTCAAGGTGATATAGGGTTAGATTGGGGATCACTAGGTTTATATGAATATATGATCATCGATAACATTCCCAAAATTTGTTTCAATCCATTTTACAAGTGCATATGTGTTGTTAGGCCCATCTCATGAAAGGAATGGGAAATTAGGGTCTTCTTGAGTCATCATGACTGGTTCTCTTTCAATCCCTTTGAGATTCATACTAAATGTATTACTGAAAATTATGGGGGAATATATGAGGCTTGGGTTTATAATATTTCAATCCATGAGGGTATCCTTTATACTCTCATTGATTATAGCATTGATTCCCAATATTACGTGCTTTGTTTGTTCAGTTTTTATTTTTAATGCTTCCTATCAAAATGTCCTTCCCCTATTAAAATATGATCTAAAAATAATCTACTGGTGGACTATCATTTTTGGCAGATAATTACCTATGGGGGAACCCAAATCTATATAAACCATAATCCAAATTATGATGATATTGGTTTGTCTCATCATTATGTAGATATTTGCATTAAATCATATCCTAATGTTCATTTACCCACATCAGTACATGAGTCTATGATGTTACTACAGACCATTGATTCCAATTCAGGTCTTGGTACATAACTCACTTCTAAATGTCTGTCAACATGGACATGCCTCATAAAAAAGTGATACATTTATCACTATTTTTTATACCAAGATAGGATCCAAATCACATGACTCTAATGAGTGTGATTCCTTTAAGTGAAGCTACATATGAATTGGTATTTCTCTTTGAATTTAAAAAATATAGAAACTAAAGGGAGGTGAACTCATATTCTAATCGTTGGGAGGTAGTTCATCAGGCTAAGATACACCCAGTTTTTTTACCACTCCCACATGAGTATCCTTCAAAAACCATCCCACTATGGTTGAGGATTTCCATAAAAACATCAATGTAGCGATGGAAATCCAGAAGGGACAAATTCACTAAACTATATTGGGGTAGCGGATGGTAATTCATGGATTTATAGAGGTTTCCTTGCAAAAAAATTGCCACCCTATCATCAAGGACATGGTAAGACTGTCTTTACTATCATTCAAGTGGCATGAATTCCATTGAATCCATACTAATGTCTTTTTCAATTTTTTTGAATGGTGGGAAGCTTCAGGATACAAGTAACTCCCATTATCACAAGTGTATTCTCCCATGGATATTTCTACTAGAGCTAACCTGGATGATAACCCAAAACGAAATGATGATTGTTACCTTGGTCAAATGGATCAAATGAGTGCATCGACTTCCACTCATGGGGAACCAGAATCTACACACACATAAGCACTATCCTCAATACCTTCAAAATCTAACCTTTCTTGGGGCCCTTCCATAAAGAGGAAAATAAAAAACATGTAATCAAAACTACCATAGAAAAATCACCTAGAATTCTCAATTACATATTACACTTTAATTCATTTCCTGTATTGAATCATTTCAATAGCTCATTCTTTTTTTTCAAAAAAAGGTGTTGGTATTTACTGATCCCATCTAGAGGGAAAACATCTACAACTAATAATATGTCTTGGATTTATGTACCTCCATTTGAACCATCAATATTAGACATGGTTCTTCAATAAGAATAAATAGTTGCGCTGCCGAGATGTTTGAATTGATTCATATTATTAATGCTCTGATAGTGATTTCATTTGTCCCGACATAAGAAAACACACATCTGGTGGAGGCTGATATTAGTACATAATCTTCTACTAATTTATTTCTGATAGAGGAATTTTTCACTGAAATTGAGCACTTAATTAGAGACCAAATATATTTTCCACTTTTTTTTATTACCAAAAAATTCCATATTCTTATAATACATTATGTTTTTGAGAAACCTATGCCAATAGAGAAAGAATCACTGGTTCCACTAGGTTGATCGTCATAATAGGGAAACATTTCTTCACATAAATATGGGTTTGGGGTGAAATGAATTACCCATGTAGAAAATTTGAATGGTATGTTTCCAACATTGATCATTCCTATTGACTATATGACAACATCGTATTATTTAACTATCGACTGATAATATTCTGTTTATATTTTTGCAGTACCTTATCCTCAAATCATGGAAGTTATAGTACCTTTCTCTTCAGGATTTCCTCTGATCGAGTTGACTAATGTGGTGTTCAACTCCATACCCCCCCTAAAAAAGGCCATGAGTCCTAGTCCCTCACTCAATGACTGAGTCCAAAAATAATTCCAATTCAATGATTGGGTTTTAGTTAAGGTTTGAGTTATAAAAAAATTATCATCTAATGCATTAATAAGTGTGGAGGGAAATTATGACCATAATCTCATAGTCCCCTTTGAATGAGTTGAAGGTAAAACTTTTTCATATTAGGTATATGTTTACTACCCTTGGCTGTGAGGTATTTGTTTTTATATCAATTAATTCACATGTGAGAGAATTGATATCCCTGAGAGATTAAAGGAGGGACCTTGAATTGAGGGTATTAAAGGAAGAGGCTCCGTGTTTAGTCAAACAAATTTGTGTAACACCTTCAAGGAGGCTTCCATATGTGAGGTAGAGGTGACAGATCACTGAAAGGTGATCAACTCTTGGAAGGTTGGAAATGTTTGATTACAAAATAAAATCATTCATCTCCGAGGAGAGCTGAATTAGTTAAAACATCACATCAAACCTCAAAGAAAACTATTTTGGAGAAATAGGGGATCTTTGACCTATCAGAGATGGAAAATCCTAATGTTTATTCCATGGGGGAATCATTTTAGTGGATTAGGGAGCTGTAAACTAAATCCATTGGTCAATTGTACCAATTCATGCCCTTTCTTGGGTAGAGGTCAATAGATCTTAAGAAATCCTATAATAAAATTCTATCATGGGATTTTAGTTTCTTGTACCTCAACTACTTTTTGGATTCCCAAGGGAGAATTTGGATTTTAGAGACTCCTTCCTCTTGGGTATATTATCAATAACACAAATATTTTTGAACAATGATTTTTTCTATCAGTCTTTAATTTATGTCTTGAATGGAATTATTTTGGCTTGATATCATATGGGTCCTCAATGATATCCATCCTTTGAATAATACCTCGTAAACTCAAACACATGCATTTGAATTCTTGTAACTTTACCGAATTCTTTAAATAATTTCTCCTGAATGACAATAAAAATAATATTCCTCAATGTTTTATCTTTTGTTGTTGTTATAGGATCACTTAGTTTCAATGGATAACTTGGGTAAATATACATCTTGGATGTTTTTCACTTTAATTTCATCCTATGTAAGTGAAATTAGACAGAATAATTAAATTTTTCTCTAGGAAAAAATAGCAATCAATATATGATTTGTATCATTTTTATATTTTAATAACATTTTCCTATTCTTCACATGTGTAAATTTTAGCAGGTGTGGAATTCTATTTTCTTTAGTCCATCATTTTATATGTTTTCAACCTTAAAGTTTTTGGGCCTTTTCTATTTTAAAAGTGATTAATGTTTCCTAGATCACCAAAATTTCATGTCATGTTAGTAGAGACTCTACTTTTCAATAGGGTTACCGTTTTAGGTTTTCAACTTGGCAAGAATTGTGTCCATTTCAATTGTAAAAATACAGTGTTTTAGGTCATACTATATTTACAGTATATGGTCTTCTATCTCAAACCTTTTTCTTATATGGTTTATGATTTTCTTGATCAGACCTTATATTACTGTAGTTTCATATTTTTACCTCAAACATTCTATTACATTATTTTAAGGAATTTTTCTTCAATCTTATATTTCATTAGTTTAAGGTCCTTTATCTCATATCATATTTTTATACAGTTAATAGACTTTTATCTTAGACCATCTTTTACTATTGTTTATGACCTTTTAGATTAGTCCATCTATTGTTATAGTTTGTGGTCTTTTAGATTAGAAATTCAATTACTATATTTTATACTCTATTTTATCAGACCGTTTATTTATGAAGTTTAGGGTCTTTTAGCTTTGACCATCTATTTTTTTAGTTTAAGGCCTTTTAGCTCCACTATCAATTGTTGTACGTTATGTTAATTTAGCATGATCCTTATATTGTTTTAGTTTATTGTGTTCTATATTAGACCTTATATCTCTATATTTTAAGGTATTCTAGCTTAGACCTTTTATTTTTATCGTTTACGGTCTTCTAGATTTGACCTTCTATTATTGTAGTTTATGGACTTTTTGCTCGGACCACCTATTATATTATTTTATGATCTATTCTTTCAAAAATTCAATTAATGATGTTTAAGGTATTTTTGTTGATACCATCTGCTGAAATATTTTATGGTTTTTTAGATCAAACCATATATTGTCTTAATCTATGGTCCTTCACTCAGACAATCTATTACTATAGTTTATAGTATTTTAGGCCAGACAAATATTTTTCAGCTTTTTTATGTTCCTTTATCGTAGAAATTCTTTTTTTTTTGTTTTTTGTCATCTAGAATTGACCTTATATTTCTATAGTTTAAGGTATTCTAGATCAAACATTATATTTTTGTATTTCATGGTCTTTTATCACTAACCTTCTATTTCTAGTAGTAAAGGATGGGTATATATCAAGGATTTGAGAACCCTCAATTGTTGGTCGAATTATTAAGAACATGTTTTCAGGAAAGGATTTAATAACCTAAATTCTTAGTTGATATTATTAACAATGAATTTTCCTGAAGGGTTATAGAACCGGGTGTTCTTGTAAAAAACATGAAGGATTAATTCCCATGATGGTTCATGGAACCATGTATCCTCATTGAGATTCAGTTTTATTTATGGTGAAATGTTTGTGCTGCTGAGACAACATGGAGGGTTGGAATATGGGTGGTGAAAATAAAAGCTGCAAGTATTGAAGTAATTAATATGTGATGGGGATGACATGCTAAGGAAGACCACAAAACAACCAAAGGTGATGATTTCGGCCACAATTTTGATAAAGATCATGGGGATTGGAGGTCTTTTCCTACAAGGAGGAGATTCCTTTTATTGGTGGGCTGAAGGCCCTTATTTATCAGCTCAAAGGGAGTTTATTCATGGGCAAGAATAAGGGTCCCCACTCATTTCTATGGTCCATGATATATTTATGAAGATTAAAAAAATTGAAAAATGAATAGTTTTTTGGAGAAAAGCCCCTTCTAAGATGGGATCTAGGACCCTAGGGTAGTTTAGTTCTTATATGTGAAGCTTGGCCCCTACCCCATTTTTTTATGTCATGTGGTGTGGGTAATCAAAGAGTTTGGGAATGGAAAATTTTATTCCTAGTTTGATAATGGGCAGAACACATGATAAAAACTCATCTAGAATATCAAAAATTCTTGACTAGTTATGATATGGGTATTGGAAATAATGATATAGGAATACTGAGTTAACTGGAGGTGGGAACCAGTGAGTATAGATCAACCAATTTTAATGGGGATAGCCCATATTAAATGTAGTCAATATAATTGATCATAGATTTGTGGTGGGTCTCTCATATGGGACCAATAATCATCTAGGAATAAGCTTATTTGTAGGTTTTCAATTTTCTAAAAAATACTAATAGGGATTGTTAGGATTATCTAGTCATTTTTACTTGTTTTCTAAGAGAATAACAAGGATAAAGGGAGCCAATTGTCCATGGGGTTCCAAGATAAGGATACCAACGTGGGGAATTGGTTATGTTATCTTGAACATCAAATACATGAAGGTGGTTTCTGTAATATATAATATTCAAGAAGGCTTCGATCAATAAAAACTTGTTTCATGGACTAGTGAACATGTGTTAGGACCAAGCTACTGATTAAGGTGTTTTCTATTAAAGTCTTGTATTTTGTTGTCATGGTATGTTTTGATGAAATTGAATCACTTCAAATTGATTTGTGGAAAAAATTATTTTGGGTTTTGTTTTGATATTAAACGGGCCCATTTTTTCTTCCAATTGGACTCTTGTATTCAGAATGTTTTTTAGTAGGATGATAATGAAATAAAAAAACATGAGTTAATAGATAGTTATTATAATTTATGATGTAATTGTGATGATGCTTTTCCAAATCATATTTCATATAAATTAGGAGTTTATGTGAGAACATGTGATGCAAGGATGATAGAAGAAAGAGGGAGTGAAAGTGATGCTACTAATTGGAAAAGAATCACATTTAAATTTATCATATCTATATGGAAAAGAGAATGAAATGGTACTTATAGTTTTTCAAAACAATTGTATCTAGTTTTAAGAGGTGATGTCGATTGAATAAGTCGCACCGATATGAAGATAACAGAGATAGTATCATTTGCCTTTCAAAATAGTTGGATACTGAGTCGGAGTAAAATATTTGGTGCTGATTTGTAATCTAGTTGTGCCAATGAAAGGTGGTGCTCATGGAATTGATGATGTCAATTGAATATGTTGTTCCATTGAAAAGTGGTGCTGATTGGAAAGGGGTGTTGAAATAGGAGTAGGAGATGGTGCTGATTGTCTTTCAAAATGATTGTATCTGGCTGAATGTGGAAGAATAGACATGGTACTAATCAAAGATCATTGTTTTCAGATGGTATTGAATCATACTCAGGTGGATCATTTGTTTCAGATTATTCTATATCATATCTGGGCAGGTCATTATTTTCAAATTTTATTTGATCATACCAAGAAAATGATCGAACCCATGAAATTAGTGTACAATGAAATGATCATTCCCGTCCTTCAGGACAATCAATCATATCATGAATAATTTTAACCAATAATAATAATAACTATAAATAATCATATCTAGAAATGATCACAATCCGATTTGTTTTAAAATGACATCATCAAGTGGGTAATACTTGAATTGTTTCGTCTTCTCTTCATATGAAATTTCAAATGGGCCATGTTCCATCAATATAATAGGAGAAGAATATGTCTTTATTTGAAGAGGATCAATAGTTTTGTGAAGAAAATAATTTTCTGGAATTAATGTAATCATAAAATACTTTCCAATAGGAGTCAGAGGATGCTAAATCTTATCCTCAATGAATTCAAAGTCATGAAGTTAGTCTTGATTCAAGAACATGTTTTTGAATGAATTATTATTTCTCAATTGTTTTAGGATAAAGGAAAAGATATGAAGATTGAATAATAATTTTTCAATGGGAGATGAATTTAAAAATACAGTATTTAGATTCAAATCTGTTTTTCGAATCAAATACATCAATTAGCATGAGGAATTAGACCTAGTTGATCAGACCCATGAATTCCTAAAAATTGAAATCAGTATAGGGAATTGAAATGGGATTCTGAAGAATAAAAGGTGAAGATTGTGGAAGTTTCTAGAGGAATCGAGAAGAATTGAGGAATTTATAATTTCTTTGATATTTCAAGAGAAATTCATATTTCGGTGAGTTTGAGTAAGTGGGAATGTGTTTTGGGATTCCCGCCAAAACATGTTTTGGGTCACATATAAAAGGTGTCATGTGCATTGTACTTGTGGGACAATGAGGCACTATTTATCATAGTAGAGAGGAAGCACTGAGTTATCAATGAGATAAATAAGTTATGTTTTGTTTTGTATTGAATACATTTTGAATGATATTGTATTTGGATGGGGTTGGTATTAGGATAAATAAATCAGAACATGATTTTTCATAATAGTTATCAATATATTGATGATTTCTGGGCTTAGGATGTATCGTACTGAGTTTCATTGTACATAGGAATTGACCGGGATACGATTCATTTTAGTTGTATTCTATCAGAAAATCATATTGGAATTATTGTTTTGTAAGAATCAGACTCGGAGGAATCAGACTCCGAAAAAAATCAGACTTAGTGTTTCATAACAAAGTCTAAGTGGTTCTTACCTTTCTTCTAGGTAAGGAATTAATGAATTCTATTTCAATATAATAAATTAGTTGAATTGAAAGAAGTGTATGTGACATGAGTTGTTAAAAAAATTGTATTTCCCTATTGTTCTAAAAGGGTGACAACTCACTAGTGGGATTGTTTCACAGTGCTACAGTAGTCAAAGGTTACATCCTACTTATTGTAATTCAAGAATTTATTTCTAGTGGATTTTATGGAATTTGATAATTTCTGAACCATACCAAGGATGTAACTTTTTTATTGAATTGTGAACCTTGTAAATATTTGTGTTCCTTTGGATGTGTGTCGATTTTTCTCAACAAGGAATTGAAATCTCAAATAGGAGATGAAGTGTGATTCAATTTAAAATAATCCTTAGAGAAAAATAGTATCCCTAATTCACCCCATCCCCCTCTTTGGGATACAACACTTCGACTAGGAACATTCAATTGTTATTAGAGGCAGTTTACCATTTCTATTCCTTGCTAACGGAGAACATGAACTGTGTGAATAGTAATGGTATTCCAATCTTTTATAGAAAGAACAATCATATATGGAAAGATAGAATGGTTCCACATATTATGTCTATCAGCTATGATGTTCTTGAGGCTGCAGTAGTAGGGTTTCTTCCCATTGATGATAAAGCTCCACATACATTTGTTGATAAGAGGTTTCATGAGAATGATGGAAGGGACATGAATTCTATAATACCATCACTTTATGAAAGTTAATTCTTGAGAGTAAAAGTTATTTATATTTCGAAAGGTATATGGGACAAATTGAATAACATATACGTTGGAAATACAAACATCAAGAAGGAAAAACATCAAATCTGAAGATTGACTATGAAGCCTTAATGGTGTTTGATAATGGATCAATTTTTCATTGAGTTAACATGGAGAATGATATAGTGATTACTATCATATTTATTGGTGAAAAGTAAGATAAAAAAATTGTTTTTGAAAAGATATTTAAAATTATACCTAAAATTTTTTATGTAGAAGTTTCTTCATTATAAGACAGAGATCCTAAGACATTATCTCTTGATGACTTTCATTGAACTCTTATTTTTTACAAAATGAGAATACACAAAGCTATGAATAGGAATAAAAATGTTGATAGAGAAATGTCTTTCCAGGCTATATTTAAAGATAAGTCACATAAAATTCTTATCAAAGAAGAAGATGGTGATTCCAATTCTGAAATGAGGTATGTAAAAATGAAATTAATATTTTATCCTTGTTTTCTAAAAATATAAAAAGAGGTACAAGGAATATAAAGGGAACCTTCCCTTGAAATTCACTGAATATGGAGGATTTTGTCACATTGTGGATAATTTCCCTCGATAAAAGAATGAATATGATAGTGATTATGAAGAATGAAAATCAATAAGATCAGGGAAGAAAAAGGGAGACATGGGAAAGGAAAAAAAATCTTCAAATAAAAAATAAGTAGTTTTGTATCCAATGATGAAGAAGAAGAAGATAATGATTTTTAATTAGAAAAATTAGTAGATTATAGGAACTAAAAAAACATTCATTACAACATTTAATGATGAAGAATTTGGAAGTAGTAGTTATAAAGACGAGGATACTCAACTTGAAATCCATTTTAAAGAAGAGTTGAAAGAATGTTTATGAAAGATCAGAATACTTGAAAAGAAAAACCAAAATTTAGAAGATGAAAGCTAAATAAACCTAGAATGTTTTGTTGGTAAGAATGAAAATATGATTAAAGAGATTGATTTTTGGAAGTAGTATTATGAACATGAAATGAATCGTAATCTAAATTTCGAATTGAAGACGAATGAATAATAATAAAAATTTGAATTTCCCTAATAAAAACACTCTGAAGATGAAAATTAAACTGTATGTTTCCAAAAATCTATCACTTATGTTTGTGAATGTTCTTGTAATTATAAACTTTATAAGGATTAACAAAATATACCATCAAAGGGTGAGAAGAAGACTGTAATTGGGTCTAAAAATAAGAAAGATGGGAATGTTATGTTTGTAGTCAAATTGAAGAATTCAGAAGTTACAATCTTTTCAGAGTCTAAAAATGTTTTATTTAGATCTGGAAAAGTTTCAAATACTTATGATCCTATCAAGGATAAAAAGATAAAGAAGAATCCAATTAAAATTGAAAATAAGACTGTTGATATTTTTTTCACAATTCTGATCAGTATGAAGGTTTCCGAGGTAAATAATCTTTCTATTGGTATAACAGGTATTGTGGGGGATTCAGACACACAACAAGTATGTGTTGGTTTAATCAAAAACATTACTATTATACCATAGTTTATGAAAGATATATATTGAGGGGGAGTCAACATCTATAAAAAATGAAAAATGAGAATGTTTTCATGAAGAAATATGGAAATAATAAATTTAATATTGATAATATGTTCGATGCTTGGGAAACTATTTTTGAGAGAGGTGATCGACCTAAAAACCATACAAAAGGATGTCTTGTTTTGTTACTAACTCAAAAAAAGAATCTCAATATTCTATAGCTTAAGGTGAATAAATAAAATAAAGGAGAAATAAATCTTGTCATGGAAACTACCTTGAAATCCATGAAATTAGTAAAACCCCTAATAAAAGATAGTGGGTGTTCCTCCTGCATGATAGGAGACTTGAAACATTTGAATGATGTGAAAGATTTTAATCAAGTCACACTGACATTTGGCAGTGATGAATCATTGAGAATTAAAGGTGTTGGGTAATCCATCATTTGAATAAAAAATATGAAATCTAAGAAAACATTTTATGTTGATGGGATGAAACACAACCTACTAATTGTCACACAATTTTATTATGAGGGAAACAATATTGTCTTCAATAAATATGGATTTTGGTAAGGATTAAAGAATATGGAAATAATGTTACAAGAGGCCAATGTACGAAATCAAATTTTTTTCTTGTTGTGGATTCACAAAACACTTGTTACATGAGTATGGAGGAAGAGAACCATTTATGGAATAAAAGGATTGGAAATTTTTGTTAAATATACATGATCATGTAATTCAAAAGAGATTGTGTCTGAGACATTCCTATTTTTTCATGAAGAATATGTTGGTGTTGCACTACCTTCCTGAAAAGAAATATTACAAATTTAGTGTATAAGAAAGTTGATATTTTTTCAAAACAACCCCTAGATCTAATCCATTGTGATATAAGTGGGCCAATTATAAAACAATCAACAAATAGAGATATGTACTTCATTATGGTCATTGATGATTTTACTCACATTACTTGTGTTATTTACGTGAAACAAAAATCAGAGGCTTTGAAAATGTTTAAAAGTGATAGAAGGAAAGATGAGAAATCTTGTGAGTATTCTATGAAGAAGATGAGAACTACTGATGGTGGTGATTATAGAAGTGAATATTTTGAATAGTATCTTGAAAATCATAGAATTTGGCATGATTATAGATCTCTATACACTCACCAACAAAACAGGGTTGTTGAACGAAAGATTATAAGCCTTGTGTAAATAAGAAGAACCATGTTACATGGGCATGAAATTTATCATTACTTTTGGAGGAATTCCATGAGTACTTCTATTTATATTCATAACCATTATTTCTACCAGACTTAATTAGGTATGACTCTCTATGAATCTTTTTTTGTAGAGACACCATGTTTGATTAAAATTATATTTTTTGGGAGAATTGTACTACAAAAAAGACTGGTGGAAAAAATGGTAAGTTTGAGAAGAAGGGTGAGGATGGAATCTTTCTTAGCTACTCTCCAGAAGGAAATGTATAAAATTTCTATAAAAAAGAAACAAATATATTTTTTGATTGAGTTGATGTGAATGTGATTGAAGTATCTGATAAACAAAAACATGTTCAAGAAGACAACTAAGTTGAGAATGTTGAAGAAAACTATACCGATAAGGATAAAAATAATTGTATTCCTTCACAAAAAAATAACCAGACTCAATTATTTCATGTGATAAAGTTAATTCTCTGAAAACTCATCCACATCATCATCATCATCATCATCATCAAATTTTTTATTTATGAAGAAATGGGAACAAACAAATTTTATATTAGATAAAGTCAAGAGTATTCTCTTATTGTAATTGTTTATGTTGATAATATAATCATTACTTGGAATGATAAAATTAGTTGTTAATGATTTTCTAAATAAATTAATAAGGTATTTGAAATTTCCTTTTTGGGGGAAATGGAATACTACTATGGTATAAAAAATTTTCAAAATAAATAATATATTTATTTCTCTCTAAAGAAAAATATTCTAAAAAACTTCTCAATAGGTTTGGCATGGAAAACTCAAAAACTATTTCCATAAAAATTTCAGTGGGGACAAAGTTGAGTAAAGATGGATATGGAAAAGAAGTGGACCAGAAAGAGTTTCAAATGATGATTGGAAGTCTATTGTATTCTACTGACTCAAGACCCGACTATGTTTATTATTTTATATTATGTGAATGGTTTTAGAGTGCTCCAAGAGAATCACATATTATTGCAGGAAAATGAATTCTCATATACATCAGAGGAACAACAAAATTTGGAATCGTGTATTTTATCACAATTAGTATTGATTTATTTGTGTATTTGGATATAGAATTTGTAGGAAATGTTAATGATAGACAATTAACATCTTGTGGGGTATTCTTTGTGGGACAGAATTGTGTTTGTTGGATTTAAAAAAAACAAAATTTAGTAACACATAGTATGGCTGAATATGAGTATTATGCTTCCACTCACGATGTTACTCAAATCATCTAGTTGAAAATTAAATTGTAATATTTACTTCTCAATGTGAAGTTACCCTTTCACCTTGGTTGTGATAATCAAATCACTATAAATATCACCATGAATCCAGTTCAACACTCTCATTCGAATCATATTGATATCAAGTACCACTTCAACAAAGAGCATGTGGTGAATAATGAAGAAAATATATATTATGTTTCAATATCATAATTAGTGGATAAAACTTTCACCAAACCCTTTCTGAATGAATCGTTTTCAAAATTATGGTTGAACCTGGGTGTTCAACCTCTTTCTCTTCCAGGCGATGGTATGTTGTTCTCTCACAACTCTCATCTTACATTTGGATTGTTTTGTTAATGGGGAGAATTGTATTGTTTAATAAATCTGTTTTTAAAAAGTGAGAGTTGTAGGTAATCTTTGAATTCGACATTATTTTGTGATTAAACTATTCTGTCTATTTTTTGGAGTGGTTGTATGAAATTAATTGTTTAACTGGTAACCTAGAATGAAGAGTTTAAGTGATGGGAAAGATGAATGGGTTTCCAAGGATTAATTTTTGGACATTATTGATTTTCTATCAATTATTATTTTATAATACAATGAGCTAGATCAAGTTGGCTTAAAATTATTGATATGTAATCTAGTTCATTTGGTAACAAAGTTCAGTCATTTATAAAACCTGGTTGACAACAAAATAGAAAGGGGGAGATTGTTAGGACTAAGCTAAAGATTAAGGTGTTTTGTATTCAAGTGTTGTCTCTTCTTGAAAAGGTATGTTTTGAAGAAAGGAAATCACTTAAATTTATTTTTTAGAAACAATTGTTTTGGGTTTTATTTTGAAAATAATTTAACCCATGATTTATGACGATTAAACTGATGTATTAAGAATGTATGTTCTCAGGATGAGAAGGAAGGAAAGAAACATGAGTGAATGGGAATTTATTATTCTTTTTCATGAAATTGTGATGATGATTTTATTATTTTTATTTCATATAAATCATGGGTTTATGTTAGAACTTCTAATGAAATCTTAATAGAAGAAAGGGGAGTGAAATAGATGCTTCTAATTGGAAAAAAATCACATTAAGATTTATCATATCAAGATGGTAGAGAGAAAAAAGTGGTACTATTTGTTTTTAAAAACCATTTTATCCAATTTGAAGAGATGATGCTGATTGAAGAAGCTGCACTGATAAAAAGATAAAGATGCTACATGAATTTTCTTTAAAAACAACTGGATATAGAGTGGAAGTAAATGATATTGTTCTGATTTTTAAACAATTGGTGCCAATAATGTTGTTCTTGATTGAATTGGTGGTGTCTCTGAAAATTTTTACCAATTGGAAAGGGGTGTTGATAGTAGAGTAATATATGGTGTTGACTGTTTCTCAAAATGGTCTTATCTAGTTGGAAGTGAAAGAATAGGCATTGTACTGATCAAAGATCATTGTTTTCAGATTGTATTGCACTATACATGGGTGGATGATCACTTTCATATTGTTTTGTATAATATCTGGGTAGATCATTGTATTCAGAATGTATTTGATCATACCCAATGAAAATTAATAACCAACAATCTTAACCAGTGATCGTATCTAGAATAATTGTAACCATAAATGATCGTACCTAGAAATGATTATATCCATAATGGATCATACTCTGGTTTGTTTTCAAATGACTTTATCAAGTGTGGTAATAGTCAAATTTTATTGTGTTCCCTTTATGTAATATTTTAATGGGGCCAAGTTCCATAAATAGAATAGGAGAATAAAAAAATTATTTGAAGAGGATCAAGAGCTTTGTGAATAAAATAGTATTCTTGAATGAATGGAATGTTAAAATACTTTCCAATCTAATTCAGAAGATGCCAAATATGATCATCAATGAATTAAAAAACATGAAGGTAGTCATGAATCAAGAACATTTTTTTAAATGAAGTATTATTTCTCATGATTCTGAAGAGTAAAGAAAAGAGAAGATGATTGCTGAATGATTTGGTGAGGGTGAGAAAAACATTCAAATACAAGATCTCGATTCCAATCGGTTCTTGAGAATCGTATTCAGCAATTAGCATAATTAATCAGACTCAATTGATCTGACCCATGTATTCCTAACAATTGAAATTAGTATTATAAATTTAAATGGGATTTTGAGGAAGAAGAGGTGACAATTATGGAAGTTTTGAGAAAAATCGAGAAGTGTTGAAAAAATCATAATTCCTCTGATATTTCAATGGAAATTTTGATTTGGGTTAATTTAAGAAAGAGGGAAAGTGTTTTGGGATTCATGAATAAACTTTTTTGGGTCACTTATAAAAGGCATCATGTATATTGTACTTCTAGGAAGATGAGTTACTATTCATCATAGTATAAAGAGAAGCTCTATGTTTTTAGTGGAAGAAAGTGGTTCCATTTTGTTTATTATTGAAAATATTTTGATAGGGATTGTATTCAGCTACTTTTGGTATCAGTTTGAATTAATCGGAACATGATTCTTTGTACTGGCTATCACCATATTGAATATTTTCATACTGAAGAAGTACCGTAATGAGTTTCATCATACCCAGAGATTGAAGTGGTACCAATTAATTTCTATTGAATTCTATCTAAAAATAAGACTAGGTGTATTGTTTTGTAAGAATCAGAGTTGGAGGAATCATACTCAATCAAATAAGAATTAGTGTTTCATAAAATATTGCAGGTGGTTCATACCATTATTATAGGTAAGGAATAGATGAGTTGTATTTCAATTGAATAAAATTTTTCAATTGAAAAAAACCACAGGTAACATGAGTTGTTACAAAACAATTGTATTACCCTATTGTTCTAAAACGGTCAACAAACACTAGTGGGATTAATTCATAGTTCTACATGATTGAAAGGGTGCATCCTACTCATTGTAATCCGAGGATTGATTTCTAGTTCATGGTATGGTATTTGATCATTTTTTAATCATACAAAGGATGTAGATATTTTTATTTAATAGTGAACCTTGTAAATCTTTATGTTCCTTTAGATGTGTGTTGATTAGTTTCACCGCAAGGAATTTAAATCTTTAATAGGAGGTGAAGGTTGTTTTAATTAAAAATATACAAAAAATAAAAAGAGTATAACTTATTCACCCCTATCCCTCTTAGTGATTAAATAATCCAAATTTTCACTTTCAATATGTTATCACAATATGGAGATGTGACATACCATTACTATAACCTTTTCAAGGATCAGGGGGGCCAAAGATCATATGTGTGCTTTTATTAGTGCCAAAAAATGAACCCTATGACCATTATCCCATGTTTTTATTCACTAAATCTTTTATAAACTCTTGAGATGATGATTTTACTTAGTGAAGTATTGAATTCTTCCCATACTTCCCTTTGTGGGTTTTCAGACTATCCAGTTTCTTTTCCATTTCACCATATTTTTAGGGACTTTCAATTTTGACCATCAAAAGATAATTTTCAGGGTCATACCACTTTGATCAAAGTGAATTCAATTTATGTAAATGATGCACATGGACCAAGTATGAGAATAGTGTCACAAATATCCTAATTTAGGTATCCAGGGTCAAGAGTACTCCAAAATCATTATGATTAGGAGTTGAAAATGTTGAAAATCATGAATCAAGGTCCTCATGTCTTCAATAATGGTATAATACAATCATGGTGAAAATTATCATGAATCACTCGAAGATTATGAGAACCACAATGATGATGTAAGGGATTACAAAGATCAAAATTCCTTTTGCAAGGTAATGAAACATTATGTTGATGGGTTTGAGCTCATATGCAGGAACCAGGGGTAGACCTGAATAGTAAATAAAAGGATCCCTTAATGTCAGTTTCTATTTTCCAAGTGCTATAAGGCGGTTGGAGGAAGCCTGAGATGCTCAATGCATGACACGTGATATTTTGGTTGAGGTTTATAAATGTTGATAGAATCACTACGTACATTGGTTGAATATGGTTATGATCCTGTTGTCCTTCAATAATGAGTGATGATGGGTGATGGTCAACACATTTTAACATCACATAAGGGGGGACATATCTATCATTCAGCTTAATATCATGAAAAAAGAATATAGGAACCTATGTGAAATGGATGAATATATCATTGGGGACACTTATCACTAGTTGAAGAAATTGAAATTTGGGAAACACATTTTATCTATGAATAGGATTCTTGATGGGTATCCATATTCCATATCCATTTTGTGAAAATTTATCTGTTGTGATAGCAAACTGTATATAGATATTACTCATGCATCGGAGGAATGAGTTTGTACAAATCAATCCTCTTTAAACATAGGAATATTCTATTTTTTATGGATGTGATTTCCAAGGTTTAAATATGTATATTATAAGGGAAGGAATCATAACATACTCTTCTCCTCTAAGGAGATACCTCTTTGTATATATGACTCCTTTGTAAGGGAGAGGGTTACTTCGTTTATCTTCCTCTAGTGAGTCTCAACATTAAGGTAATATTAGGGGTCCCCTTCATTGATCATGGACATACATACGGATAGTGAATTTTCATATTTTATTCTAGTATAGTGGTGAAAAATCCATCCCTAGAAATGATTCATGGTTATGATGGCCTAATCAGTTCAATTTTAGGTCTTACCGGGTGGACCATATGTAATGTATTTTTATCATTTGACTAGGATGTGGTAATGTAGTTTATCATAATAATACTAGGAAAATGTCTTGTATATTTACTTCAAGTTAATAGGATGTAGTTGTTCATTTTAACAAAATGAGACTAGGAAATGGTTCCATATCTAAAAATGGCTGAGTCATGCTAGTCATGTTGATTTCCAGGTTCTCTAAGCTAACATGAGCCATTCTAAGTTTGAGAAACTTGGTATAATTGGTCACTCAAATAGATTATGCATGTTTATGTTAATGGGAATATGTTAGGGTGTTTACAATTTACTATTGACTTCAACCTCTATATAGATCTAAATTTCTAGGAGGGATAGGACTCAGAATGTTGTTATCCATGGGATGGGATTGATATTTGAGGATCCAAGAGTCTCTACACATCATATTATAGAATAAATCAACCCAAATGTAGTTGTTTTATAGTTCACAGAATAAATATGTCATGTATGAAGGGAGGGGACATGGTGAATTTTCTATATGTCATGGTCATGCCCAAGATTAGAGGTCTAGGAATCATTATCTATCATATAGTAATAGAAATCAACCATCATGTAGTTATTGAATAAAAAATTGACCATGCAGGTCTAATGCAAATGCAGAGAGGGGAGTTATTTTTGGTTGATTCTACAGATGAAACCAGTATTTGATATTTGGACATTACCACATATCCTTTAATTGAAAGAGGTGAAATCATATGTAGATTTTGTATGGAGATATCTATATATTGGTCTGATTCATACAAATAGGGGGAATTATATTCAATTGATATTGTATTTAGAACCAGGATTTGTGTTTTGGGCATCACTGCATATCAAGTGATGATAGGAATGAAACCACACATTGTTATTTTATTGAAAAATCTCAATGTAGGACTGAAAAATATATAGAGGGGGTGATATTTTCCATTGATATTATAGCACCCATGATGTGGTATTTGGGAATTACTATGTTTACTGTGATTATAGGAATCAAGCCACACACAGTTTATGTGTGGAGGTGTGGTGGGAGAACAACACCAAGGTTAGTGGTCCTTTAGGGAAATAGATATAGAAATTCATAGTTTTACGTCCTGAATGAGATGTTAACTAGGCAGTTTAATGTCTTGTGGTAAATATGTTTGGTGTTCCTTTTGTGGACTTCCATTCAAGACAATTTGAGCACTAATATGAACTAATACATATCAGTCTTTCATGGAATCCCTTACCAAAATTCCTATTCCCGCATAATCTATTCTTTGTTTGATAAATATGGAATTGAAAAGGTCTATTTCCCCACATAGGTCTGATTGGAAAAAAGGAAAGGGAAATTATTATCATGTGGTGTTCGTGGTAGGATATATGACCTAGGAATCACTATATATCCCATTGATATGAGAGTAAATTAATAACTAATTCTTTAAAAATAATTCTCCAAATAAGTCTGAACCATATTCATAAGAGGACATTTTTGCATTTATTTGGTAGATAGACCCATGATTTGGGATCTAGGTGTCACTACACAACTTGTGATGGTTTCAATCAATCCACACATAGTTTTTTAGTGGGGAGATTCACTATGTGGATATGACTCAAACATAGTTATGAAAGTATGTCAACTTTCTTTCACATAGATCTATGTTATGTGCACTGAGCTATCTGTGAGGTAACATTTTTTGTGCTGATTAATATCGTAGAGTAATTATGTATTCCATGAATTTTAACATTATGAGGTGCGAACAACATCCATTCAGTTAAACAACAACGGGTAAGGATGAAATATGTTGAGCGGTTAAAGTCTTTTTTCTGTGAATTAGGATTATTTATTTTATATATAATATATATTTTTTTGAAACCTTACATTTTTGGGGGGTATAACAAGTTCCCCATCCATTATTACCATTTAGTAATATCCATTAGAATATGAATTTTGTATTATGTACAGCCTACACCACTTATTTTATAGAATTAGAGATTTATTTCCTAGTATTAGTTGGGTTTTGAGAGCCAATACAAGTACCCCTTGTAGAAAAAAGTGAAGGTAAACATTTTTTTTAAAGGCTTGAAAAATCAAATTCTAATGGACTTCATGGGTGTGTAGTCCACGAAACCTCTTATCATTGAACCATTCAAACTCATCCATCTACTTTTTCAACTACTCGTCACATCTAAGTGTTTCGCAAAAATAGATATTCAAAGTGAGGGAAACTATACATCTATGGGAAACACTGATTTAGTACCTCAAATAAATGAATATATCATCTCTTGTGTGGTAGTGATCATGGTGGTACGATGTTCCCATAATCATGAATAATATTTTTTGTATGGGAATTCATGTCTTTTCCACCATCTTATATAGTATATTTGATAGGGACTTGTTAAGAGCCTCTATTTTTCCATTTTCTGTTGCATGATAGATGGATGATTGGTTGTATTCAAGGTTGTAATACTTGTGTGATTTTTTTAAGTCAATAGAAAAAAATTTGGGTTAATTTTACATCAATATAGTGTGAGGTTCCCTAAATGTGGTTTTCATATTATAATTTATTATGTTTATTATATTCTTCATATTTAATTCCTTCTAGATTATTCCCTTAAATAATTAGGGAAAGATGTTGGTAGTGGTAAGGATGTACTTATACAACTTATTATTGGCTATGGGATATGGACCCACAACATCCATTCCCTATACAATAAATGCCCATGAATATTTAGATGTGTATAGAAAATAATGGGTTTTACGGATAAAGTTTGCATGAATATTGAATTCATGGAAATTCATGGTGAATTCCACACAATCATATATCATTGTTTATCAGTTGTATCGAAGACTCTTAATATGGTGGGAGATCCTTGTCTCGGATTGACAAACACAACACAAGCCTTCATGGACATCTTCTATGAACAAATGAATCTCTTCTTCTTCTATACATCTAAGGATGATTCCATAAAAGCCTCATTTTTTGAAGACTTTTTTTTCATTTTGACCATAAAAAAGGGTAATGTTTTATACTCCATATCATCTCATATTCCATTTTATCTCAATATAACAGGATGGTTCCATTTTGGAGGTAATCAGTTGTGGTCTCCAATAATCCAGGGGTGGATGTTTGTTCAAAAATTTCCATGGAACTTTTGACAATATTGATTTCATCAATGACATAAATGATGACTGATGATACCATCCTTTGGTACGTGATGAATTTTTTTTCCCTAAACAAAATTGACTAGGACCGTGGTTGGATTAGCTACTGCATCTGTATGATTATTTTTTTATTGATGTAAATAATTAAATGTTGGATTGAAGTAAAATGATCCATAATTACCCCATCATCGGATTCATAGATTGGATGAGGCCTTGATGATCAATTTTCAAAGGGGTTTAGTGAAATTCTAACAATCATGTTATATATATTTAGTGTGTTTTTATGGTTTTGGGTCCCAGACCATAGATATTGCAGCTTGTTCCATTTGAAAATGAAGTATGTGAATTTTCAGAAGGTGGCCCTTGTATATTGGATAGGGGAGGTGTATATCCTTTAATTCCCAATGAGACGACTACATGTTATGGCCTATTTAGGTCTTGTAATCCTTCTCTATCTCATTTGGGATCTCATAGTTAGAAGTGGATATTGGCTATAAAATGGTTGGGAGTTTTCTTCTTAATGACTCTATCCATATATGCATTTTGGTTTCTTATTCTTCATATTGATATACTTCCCCAATGTTAGACCACTAAGGTTGCTTATCTGGGTTGCCTGAAAATCACGGTAAACTGTAGTTGATAGTTGACATTCACTATATACCGTTAATCTCAATGTTTATAGAACCTATCTATAAGAATTAGTCTATGTTATGAGGACCTCCCTATAAAAAAATTTCTAAAAAGGAGTAGATTTCCTTATTTTAGGGAAATATCAGTGTGGGGAGGTTGAACATGGAAAATTTGATGAGTAGAGTCCCTATGATCCATCTCCACAACACCAAAAAGAAGGATATTGAGGTAATTACAACATTATGCAGTAGTTGAATAGTTTTTAGATCCTTGTAGTGTTACGTATATATATTTAATAGCATCAAAGACACTATAATTGAGACATAAGTCATATGAGACTCAATTTTCATCGTGGCCAGAATAAGACAACAAAACATTGGGGTTTTAGAAGGGACATGAGCTTAATATATGAATATTTCTGTAATATGTTGATAAATATCTAGTGATTCAGGAATATGAGCATGGTTCTGAGATGTTATTGGACTATACCGAGGAAATTCTATGTTATTGGTGCGAATATGAGCTTACCCTTGGGTGTTTTGTGAAATATTATAGTCAATCATTATTGATGTGGGTGTATGATCCTAGTTCAAATATGAATTCCCAATCATAATATTCTGAAGTACCTTCAGAATGAGATATGGATATGACACTTTTCATGTATACTCTTCGAATAATGTCGGTGCATCCATTTATAGGATGAATTAGGGAGATGATCATCTATTTCTTAAGCAGTTGGAATATGCTGAGTAGCTTCATTGGTAAGAATATGAGTCTAATATTAGGTGATTTCCTTATTTTTGTGACAAACCTTAGTTGAAGCAGGGATATGAGCCTGATCTTATGACTTTAGAGTATGACACTTTTTTTGACAGGAATATGTGCTTTTTCCAAGGCATGTGTGCAAATGAGCTTGAGAACGCTAGTCAGAATAGGGATAAGATCATGGTCCAATGCATTTAGATTATGTTTCTACCCTTTTTCGAAATTTTTGTGCATTAGTCCCACGGAATGATCCAAAACAATTTTTTAAGACATATTTGGAATGAGGATATGAGCCCGATCATATTCCTTTTCAATTACAATAATATGTTGATAATTTTCCTGGGTAGGAGCAAGATTGTGTGCATGCTTCATTAGATCTCTTCAGGTGTTTCATGAATATATTTAAAATTCATAAAAGTGTTTGCAAGAATGTTGTCATGTACATTTTCATTCTCCAATATATAGTGGTACGTTTATTCAATTGAAGAGAGGATAAATTCCAACTCATATACACATAATTATATCATAAGAGGCCTATGAGATTCATGCAATGGGGAAATGAGATGTTCCCCCCATGCTTACTATAGAAATATGTGTTAATTATTGATCCCAATGAGTTGGGATATGAGAATGATATTTGGATATAACTAGAATAATCAAATGTTATTCATCAGTAAATATAGAGATATTAAACCACTCATATTTATCCAAATATTTCTGGGTCCAATATGACCTCCTTAGTACTCATTCATGAGTGTCTAGGGTGATAATTTATATGGATTTTCCCTCAGCAAGAGGCTGAGTGGAAATACTGGGATGAATCCAGGTACGACGGTTGAAGGGATCACTCTGAGGACGTTTCTGAACATTGATGGAGTCATAGACTAATCCATGATCCACCATACTAAGATATTAAATGTTCTTCTTTCAAAACACTAGATATATGATTCTGAAGTGATTGGTGGTGGATGCAAGTGAAACTCATTTCATTAAATCTTTCACTAGACTCGAAGGACGTGTCATCTTCTCCCTCTAAAGAAACCTATGTGAAACCTCTAGGTTAAGGCTCATACATTTTTTGTTTTATTTTTAAACAATTATGTTTTATACATAAAGCTAATGGTGTTTGGTGGGTGATGTTTCTTATAGCCTCTATAAGATACTACTTTAGGTGAGGTTCTTGAACATTCTCATGATGAAGACATTGTATCAGGTCGTGGTTTTTGTGAGAGAATATTTAAGAGTCACAAAGAAGATAAGGAACACGGTCACCAATTACTGCATCATCACAATTATGAAACATGCTCAGTCGACTATTCATAGGTAACACAATTTCCATTTCTTTTCACATTTTATCTACTTTTATCTTATTAAATTTTCATTGCGATGATGGTGTTATTTCATGGAATCCCTGATAGTGAAGGATTTGACATCAGGCATACCATTTTTGTAACACCCCGAGCTTCCACGATACGCTTCTCATTCAATAATGCAATATCTTTCATTGTACGCAACTTCGAGTTCTAAAACACCGCGACTAATCAAAGTAGCCGTTATGAATAGTAATAACCACTTTTTAAAATTATAGAAATTTTATATTTCAAAATGGACTTCATTTTTGTATTTGTAAAATCAAAATTATCCAAAGTTGAAATTTTTTTAATTTTCTAAGAACTTCCAAGTTTTTATAAATAATGAAAAATACTTAAAAACAACTTTTTTAATCAAAATAATTTATAGTGATAAATTATAATATTTAGTGGTTTTAGAGTATAATTAGAATATATTTTTACCATTTTATCCAATGGTGGTCATTAGAATTAATTTAACATTGAAATTGGACATAAACAATTGCCAATCTTTTGATATAAATTGTTTCTTAAAAACACGCTATTTGTTGTAACAGCGGGAATTAATTATAAAATTAATTAATACAAATTTTATGTTTGGAATTTTGTAAAATAGACATCATTTTTGAATTCAGAATATCAATTATAGCTTAGGGTGAAATTTTGGCCTTGTTCTGAAAAACTTCAATTTTTGATGAATAGTGAAACCACTAAGTGGTAGTTAAATAACTGATTTTTCGTTAAAATGATATATTACAAATTCTGTGATTTGATTTTCAAAAATCCGACATACATGGTTGTCATTAAGAAGTAAAATGTGGTTCAATGAGATTAAAATAATTTTTGGTGAATAGTAACTTTTGAGTTCTTAATCGCGATTAGAGGTAATTAGTGTAGTTTAAGGTAAAAATAATGTTTTAATAATATGAGATGAGCTTGAAACTTGTCCTACTTCTATTGGATGAGTCATGGCCGACCAAGAAAACCCATGGGTCAACTTGGGGACCCCATGGAGCCACTTTGGTTGGAAAATAACATTAATATATATTTATTTAATGTTAAAATTAAATTGACACAAACATGAGTTGTTTTACTAAAAAAGTTTTTAAGTGGGGTTACACAAGTCCAAATTTTGATTATAAATATTCATTAGAAAGATAAAAAGATTTCCTACATCATAGTATTTTTTTTATAATTTTTAGACATTAAATAAATTAAATTAATTATGACATCATGATGATGCATCGATGACCTCATTATTTAACAATTTAAATAAAATGGAAAGATAATGTAACATCCAAAGCGTAAACTTGTCAAAAATCTATTGTATGAGTAGATTTAGAACCCTTATCATCTTATCCTCGAATTATGTAAGTGTGGGACCTCTAAAATCCGAAACTCATTTTATAATAAAGTGACTTTTCTTTACTTTCCAAGAGTGCCCCTCCTCTCCACTTATAAAAGGCCCCCACCTCTCCCACCTAATTTACACTTTCAAGCCATTTGGCTCGGCCAACCTCTGCCCAAATACTCTCCCAACTTCCCCTGTTACTCCTAGAAGCCTCACTTTGGGCAGAACTCTTCCCAAGGAAGCCTTTGGCTCAAATCAAAAAGAGTTACCCGATTTTGAGGAGGTTAAAGAACGGTCGAGTCAGGACAGGACGCAAGGTAAGGGAACTTCTTAACCAAATTTTCATTCTTTGGGTTAATCTCCTACTTTCAAATTATGTCATGATATTATTATGTCCTATACTGTATTTGTACTTTATTTATGTGTACTTTTAGTGAATACACATAATAGACCTATTTTATTTTAAAAATGATCTTTGTAAGGGAATTTGTTAACCCAATTTCCATTCTTTGGGTTAATCTCCTACTTTCAAATTATGTCATGATATTATTTTGTCCTATCTTGTATTTGTACTGTATTTATATGTACTTATAGTGAATACACATAATAGATCTATTTTATTTTAAAAAAATGATCTTTGTAAAGGACTTTGTCTCAATCTCCTTTCATTGAGGCATATTTTGTTTTATACACAAATTTCTTTTATACATTGTAAAAACCCCTTTGAATTTTACGTTTATTCAAAAGGTTTTCTTTTATAATTATGTGATTTTAAATGATTTCAAAAAAAGAGATATTTCTCTCAAATATAATAAAATCCAGTGCAAATGTATGCGTATTTAACGCAAGCTTAAAAATGTTTTCAGAAAACCCGACTCTCGAGTGAGGTAGACAGGAAGGGATTGGGAGTGTACCCATCATGGCCTGTAATTAGTCGAGAAGTCTTAGAATTAGTTATTTTGTTTTCAGAAGCTTGCATAATGTTTTTAGAAAAACACTGGAGTATATTCGAGCAATTTTAAATGTAAGTATCTTCAAAAAAATTGCATCGGTAGGTCTCATGAGACAACTAGACGTGGAATTGGCCGAGGCCCTTTCCCAATTTGATTTATGGTTTTGGCCGAGGCCTTAATCATTTTAGACGTCTTGGCCGAGGCCTTGACAAAATGTTTCAGAATGTCTGGCATTATACATTCCCTCATTATGAAAGTGGTTATTGATATTTCATGTGATTATTCGACCAGTAGAATATCCATGAGAAGAAGTGAATGGAATTATCTCATTTTACTTTTGCCATATTATGTTGAAGTTCAAGTTTAAAAGGATTTTGTTTTAGTTATACGTTGCCTTAAATATTTATGTTTATTGATGAAAGCTTCCGCTATATTGTTATCCTTACTGAGCATCTGAGCTCACCCCTTTCAATGTTTTAATATTTTCCAGGATGTGAAGAAGTATTTTATGAATGACTTACAGGGATAGTCAGAAGAGGATATGAGTGTGGACTATGAAGACTTTGTTATTAGTTTTTCACTTTATGATGTAATGTAAGACTTATGAATGTATCTAGTGTTTCCAAGGCTACTAAACTAATCGGTCTTTCGAGACTTGATCTTTAATGATCATGCCAATGTTACGAAGTAATGCACTGACTCTGGGTTGCTGGGGTCGGGGCGTTACAGTTGGTATCAGAGGCAGTTTAGTAATAACCTTGGAAGCTAGATTTAGATAAACTCTGATTCGAGCACATATCCCAAAGATAGACTTTGAGGATTAGTATAGAAGAACTTCATAGAATTTTGTTATTATAGAGATTTTGTGAGTTTTCCGAGCAATACATCCCTGTCTGGATACGAGCAGGTAGAGGCAGCTCTGGCACAGATGTACCTAGGGGTAAAACCCGAAAACACCGCTTTGAGCTAGACTCGAACGGGAACTGGTGCACGGCAATGGGCCTTGCTGCACTCTTGGTTACGACACTCCCGGGGGATATGCTTAGGATAATTCCCATTTTCTTTACAAACCACTATGAACGGTTATGAGTATATACTTCCTCAAATAAAACCTTTTTATGATTATGGATTATATCCATAAATAGTTAAATTTATGTTAAGTATTTTACATGTATGGAATTATGTATTTTGATTCATAAATTAATCTAGTTTATGCCATTGTTTAGAAATGGCGCCTAGTGGAAGGAATGGAAACCGTATCAATGCACGCACTCAGTGTAGGGATTGCCCTCCTGCTCAAGATAATTATTATGGATCTGGAGATACAACTAGTGCTGATCAACTTATTACCATACTGGGACAACTCACTCAGGTTATGAATAATAACCTTACTCATATGGAGAACCCTGATCCGCAACGTGGAGGATCAATGTTAGACCGCTTCATGAGGCAACAACCACCAACATTTAATGGGGGTACAAATCCGTTAGTAGCTGAGCAATGGATAAACTCCTTAGAGAAAATATTCCATGCCTTGGGGAGTAGCAAAAGGGAGAAGGTTGTCATGGCAGTTTACCGCCTCACTGGAGATGTCGATCAGTGGTGGTTGCTGATTCAAAACACAAAGGAAGATGATGACGTATCGAATATGGAATGGAGGGAGTTCAAAGAGCTTTTCTTAGAAAAATACTTTCCTCGTGACCATAGAGCAGATATGGAAAGGCAATTTCTGAGTCTGAGGCAGAAGGAGGATGAGAATGTCGCAAAGTATGAGGCCAACATTACAAGGTTAGCGAGGTATGCTGCAGATTATATACGTAACCCAAGAAGTAAGATTGATCGTTTCATTGATGGGTTAAAACCATTTCTACGTCGAGCTTTAGTATCACAATCTTTCTCAACATATGAAGATATTGTCTTGTGTGCAATCAAGACGGAAAATGAATTTTCTAAGTCTCATGACTTTAAAGAAAAGCAAGAAAAGAAGAGAACGGTGGAACAAGAGACGGATAAAAGGAAAAAGGGAAAGAAGGATTTTCCATTATGTGATAATTGTGGGAAGAATCACCCTGGTACTTGCCTAAAAGGAATGGGAGTTTGTTATAAATGTGGAGAAAAGGGTCACCAGGCTCGTGATTGCAAGAGAAATAAAGAGGCTATCAAAGTTGAATGCTACAATTGTAGAGAAATGGGTCATTATGAAAATGAATGTCCTAAGCGTCAGGGAAACTTACCTCAAAAAAGGCCAAGGGATCAAGGTCAATCTTATGCTGTGACTACAGTTGAAGCGGAATAATTAATGTATTGGTGCTTTTGGACTCATGGATTATATTCTGGTTATTAGAATAATTTGATATATATATAATGATTGTACTGAAGTAATTGTTGTTTCAGTAAGGTTTTAATATGATGAAGGTAATATTATTTTCGTATGTGACAATAAGAGGAACTTTACCTTGTTTGGGGAATCTGATAAATTGATTTTGGAATTAAGAGACCTTTCAGAGAAAGTCTGGACAGAGGTATTTTGGATAACTATAAAGGTTGGAGTGGATTAAGTTGATCATTGGATAGTATTGTTTATGGTTAAAAAATTTATAAATATAATTTTTGGAATATTATAATACTATAGTTTTAGGAAAAGGACAACTTGCAGGGTGGGGCATAACCCGTCGCGTTGGACAAAGCTGCAGGAATCGAACCCACAATCATAGTGCGACAGGCCTTTATTTCCTACCACTAGCCTACAGGAAGTCCCTGGTTATTACAAAATAATTTTACTAATCTAAATGTTATGTGTTAACATAATTAACCTTATACAATTAGGATAAGTATAATATTTTTGAGTTCTATTTTCTTTCTGAGTGAAAGATGAGTTGAAGGTTGAAACTCTAATTGTCAAGCATAAATATATATATACCTATCTATTATTCAATGAATAAATTAATTCTTAAACTTTAGTAAAGGGATATTAAAACAAAAAATGTGTTATCCTAATACCTTATGTCTTGTTGAACTGATGATATTTTAAATCAACATAGATTGAAGGCTTTGAGGCCCTCAATTTGACAGTTGATTGTGATTGATGACCTCAATCACTCCCTACAAATATTTACTTTTTTCCTCCAATTATATGTCTCTAATTGCCACCAATGTTCTCCTTATCGAGATCATAATTTGGTGGTGACTTTCTTATTTCCATTTCCCTCTTATTAAGGCTAAATTTTATTAATCTTATTTCCGATGTGGGTTTTCCTCAAAGGTATTTTCTCTTTTCAACCTTTTATTTTCAAAGAAAATTTTTCAAATTGCGAGGACGCAATTTATTGAAGGAGAGGAGAATGTAACACCCCGAGCTTCCACGATACGCTTCTCATTCAATAATGCAATAGCTTTCATTGTACGCAACTTCGAGTTCTAAAACACCGCGACTAATCAAAGTAGCCGTTATGAATAGTAATAACCACTTTTTAAAATTATAGAAATTTTATATTTCAAAATGGACTTAATTTTTGTATTTTTAATATCGAAATTATCCAAAGTTGAAATTTTTGTAATTTTCTGAGAACTTCCAATTTTTTATGAATAATGAAAAATACTTAAAAACAACTTTGTTAATCAAAATAATTTATAGTGATAAATTATACTATTTAGTGGTTTTAGAGTATAATTAGAATATATTTTTACCATTTTATCCAATAGTGGTCATTAGAATTAATTTAACATTGAAATTGGACATAAACAATTGCCAATCTTTTGATATAAATTGTTTCTTAAAAACACGCTATTTGTTGTAACAGCGGGAATTAATTATAAAATTAATTAATACAACTTATATGTTTGGAATTTTTTAAAATAGAAATAATTTTTGAATTCGGAATATCAATTATAGCTTAGGGTGAAATTTTGGCCTTGTTCTGAAAAACTTCAATTTTTGATGAATAGTGAAACCACTAAGTGGTAGTTAAATAACTGATTTTTCGTTTAAATGAAATATTACCAATTATGTGATTTGATTTTCAAAAATCAGACATACATGGTTGTCATTAAGAAATAAAATGTGGTTCAATGAGATTTAAATAATTTTTGGTGAATAGTAACTTTTAAGTTCTTAATCGCGATTAGATGTAATTAGTGTAGTTTAAGGTAAAAATAATTTTTTAATAATATGAGATGAGCTTGACAATTGTCCTACTTCTATTGGATGAGTCATGGCCGACCAAGAAAACCCATGGGTCAACTTGGGGACCCCATGGAGCCACTTTGGTTGGAAAATGACATTAATATATATTTCTTTAATGTTAAAATTAAATTGACACAAACATGAGTTGTTTTACTAAAACAGTTTTTAAGTGGGGTTACACAAGTACAAATTTTGATTATAAATATTCATTAGAAAGATAAAAATATTTCCTACATCATAGTATTTTTTTTATAATTTTTAGACATTAAATAAATTAAATTAATTATGACATCATGATGATTCAGCGATGACCTCATTATTTAACAATTTAAATAAAATGGAAAGATAATGTAAAATCCAAAGCGTAAACTTGTCAAAAACCTATTGGATGAGTACACTACTATATATAAGGCCATTAGCGACCGCCATTGGCGGTCGCTAAAGGGCTTTAGCGGCCGCGCAGCGACCGCCAATGGCGGTCGCTGTTGCCTCGTCGCTAGAGGCCTTTAGCGACCGCCAATGGCGGTCGCTATTCTAAAAAAAAAAAAAATTAAATTTTTTTTTATTGAATTGAATATAAATATATATATATATATATATAATATATTTTAAATGTTTTAATATATATTTAATATATATATAATATCAAATCATTGTGCTATAATATATATATACTATTAAATACAATATTTTAAATACAAATCATTGTGCTATAAATATATATATATATATACTATTAAATACAATATTTTAAATATATATATATATATACTATTAAATACAATATTTTAAATATATATATATATATATATATAATATATTTTAAATGTTTGAATATATATTTAATATATATTTAATATATATATAATATCAAATCATTGTGCTATAATAATTTAAAAACTTCGATTCAAGAAATAATCTCATTTCAGGTCGTTCGGAGCACGTTTGCTCCGAATCGGACCGCCGCACGTCGTTTTGGTGTTTAACGGCGCCGGAAACGCGTTTCCGGCCGCCGCGGTCACATGGAACCTCCGAATGAGGTGCCGTCTGGCCGACCATTTCACAATTGAAGCCCCGGATGTTGTCGTACGGTTTCGTGGCATTCGGAGGTCGTTCGGGTGGTTTTGACCCCCCAACGCGCCATTTCAGCGCGCGCCGCGCTGCTGAAAACGACACAATCGGGCGTGCTGCGCGCACCGCACGTCCGATGGTCGTGCGGCCTCCTCCTGCATCTCAGGAATAATATTCCTATCGTTCCCGTGCGGTTTCAGGTCGTTTGGAGCACGTTTGCTCCGAATCGGACCGTCGCACGCCGTTTTGGTGTTTAACGGCGCCGGAAACGCGTTTCCGGCCGCCGCGGTCACAAGGCACCTCCGAATGAGGTGCCGTCTGGCCGACCATTTCACAATTGACGCCCCGGATGTTGTCGTACGGTTTCGTGGCATTCGGAGGTCTTTCGGGTGGTTTTGACCCCCCAACGCGCCATTTCAGCGCGCGCCGCGCTGCTGAGAACGACACAATCGGACGTGCCGCGCGCACCGCACGTCCGATGGTCGTGAGGCCTCCTCCTGCATCTCAGGAATAATATTCCTATCGTTCCCGTGCGGTTTCAGGTCGTTCGGAGCACGTTTGCTCCGAATCGGACCGCCGCACGCCGTTTTGGTGTTTAACGGCGCCGGAAACTCGTTTCCGGCCGCCGCGGTCACACGGCACCTCCGAATGAGGTGCCGTCTGGCCGAGCATTTCACAATTGACGCCCCGGATGTTGTCGTACGGTTTCGTGCCATTCAGAGGTCGTTCGGGTGGTTTTGACCCCCCAACGCGCCATTTCAGCGCGCGCCGCGCTGCTGAAAACGACACAATCGGGCGTGCCGCGCGCACCGCACGTTTGATGGTCGTGCGGCCTCCTCCTGCATCCCAGGAATAATATTCCTATCGTTCCCGTGCAGTTTCAGGTCGTTCGGAGCACGTTTGCTCCGAATCGGACCGCCGCACGCCGTTTTGGTGTTTAACGGCGCCAGAAACGCGTTTCCGGCCGCCGCGGTCACACGGCACCTCCGAATGAGGTGCCGCCTGGCCGACCATTTCACAATTGACGCCCCGGATGTTGTCGTACGGTTTCGTGGCATTCGGAGGTCGTTCGGGTGGTTTTGACCCCCCAACGCGCCGTTTCAGCGCGCGCCGCGCTGCTGAAAACGACACAATCGGGCGTGCCGCGCGCACCGCACGTCCGATGGACGTGCGGCCTCCTCCTGCATCTCAGGAATAATATTCCTATCGTTCCCGTGCGGTTTCAGGTCGTTCGGAGCACGTTTGCTCCGAATCGGACCGCCGCACGCCGTTTTGGTGTTTAACGGCGCCGGAAACGCGTTTCCGGCCGCCGCGGTCACACGGCACCTCCGAATGAAGTGCCGTCTAGCCGACCATTTCACAATTGACGCCCCAGATGTTGTCGTACGGTTTCGTGGCATTCGGAGGTCATTCGGGTGGTTTTGACCCTGCAACGCGCCATTTCAGCGCGCGTCGCGCTGCTGAAAACGACACAATCGGGCGTGCCGCGCGCACCGCACGTCCGATGGTCGTGCGGCCTCCTCCTGCATATCAGGAATAATATTTCTATCGTTCCCGTGCGGTTTCAGGTCGTTCGGAGCACGTTTGCTCCGAATCGGACCGCCGCACGCCGTTTTGGTGTTTAACGGCGCCGGAAACTCGTTTCCGGCCGCCGCGGTCACACGGCACCTCCGAATGAGGTGCCGTCTGGCCGAGCATTTCACAATTGACGCCCCGGATGTTGTCGTACGGTTTCGTGGCATTCGGAGGTCGTTCGGGTGGTTTTAACCCCCCAACGCGCCATTTCAGCGCGCGCCGCGCTGCTGAAAACGACACAATCGGGCGTGCCGCGCGCACCGCACGTCCGATGGTCGTGCGGCCTCCTCCTGCATCTCAGGAATAATATTCTTATCGTTCCCGTGCGGTTTCAGGTCATTCGGAGCACGTTTGCTCCGAATCGGACCGCCGCACGCCATTTTGGTGTTTAACGGCGCCGGAAACGCGTTTCCGGCCGCCGCGGTCACACGGCACCTCCGAATGAGGTGCCGTCTGGACGACCATTTCACAATTGACGCCCCGAATGTTGTCGTACGGTTTCGTGGCATTCGGAGGTCGTTCGGGTGGTTTTGACCCCCCAACGCGCCATTTCAGCGCGCGCCGCGCTGCTGAAAACGACACAATCGGGCGTGCCGCGCGCACCGCACGTCCGATGGACGTGCGGCATCCTCCTGCATCTCAGGAATAATATTCCTATTGTTCCCGTGCTGTTTCAGGTCGTTCGGAGCACGTTTGCTCCGAATCGGACCGCCGCACGCCGTTTTGGTGTTTAACGGCGCCAGAAACGCGTTTCCGGCCGCCGCTGTCACACGGCACCTCCGAATGAGGTGCCGTCTGGCCGACCATTTCACAATTGACGCCCCGGATGTTGTCGTACGGTTTCGTGGCATTCGGAGGTCGTTCGGGTGGTTTTGACCCCCCAACGCGCCATTTCAGCGCGCGCCGCGCTGCTGAAAACGACACAATCGGGCGTGCTGCGCGCACCGCACGTCCGATGGTCGTGCGGCCTCCTCCTGCATCTCAGGAATAATATTCCTATCGTTCCCGTGCGGTTTCAGGTCGTTCGGAGCACGTTTGCTCCGAATCGGACCGCCGCACGCCGTTTTGGTGTTTAACGGCGCCGGAAACTCGTTTCCGGCCGCCGCGGTCACACGGCACATCCGAATGAGGTGCCGTCTGGCCGAGCATTTCACAATTGACGCCCCGGATGTTGTCGTACGGTTTCGTGGCATTCGGAGGTCGTTCGGGTGGTTTTGACCCCCCAATGCGCCATTTCAGCGCGCGCCGCGCTGCTGAAAACGACACAATCGGGCGTGCCGCGCGCACCGCACATACGATGGTCGTGCGGCCTCCTCCTGCATCTCAGGAATAATATTCCTATCGTTCCCGTGCGGTTTCAGGTCGTTCGGAGCACGTTTGCTCCGAATCGGACCGCCGCACGCCGTTTTGGTGTTTAACGGCGCCGGAAACGCGTTTCCGGCCGCCGCGGTCACACGGCACCTCTGAATGAGGTGCCGTCTGACCGACCATTTCACAATTGACGCCCCGGATGTTGTCGTACGGTTTCGTGGCATTCGGAGGTCGTTCGGGTGGTTTTGACCCCCCAACGCGCCATTTCAGCGCGCGCCGCGCTGCTGAAAACGACACAATCGGGCGTGCCGCGCGCACCGCACGTCCGATGGTCGTGCGGCCTCCTCCTGCATCTCAGGAATAATATTCCTATCGTTCTCGTGCGGTTTCAGGTCGTTCGGAGCACGTTTGCTCCGAATCGGACCGCCGCACGCCGTTTTGGTGTTTAACGGCGCCGGAAACGCGTTTCCGGCCGCCGCGGTCACACGGCACCTCCGAATGAGGTGTCGTCTAGCCGACCATTTCACAATTGACGCCCCGGATGTTGTCGTACGGTTTCGTGGCATTCGGAGGTCGTTCGGGTGGTTTTGACCCCCCAACGCGCAATTTCAGCGCGCGCCGCGCTGCTGAAAACGACACAATCGGGCGTGCCGCGCGCACCGCACGTCCGATGGTCGTGCGGCCTTCTCCTGCATCTCAGGAATAATATTCCTATCGTTCCCGTGCAGTTTCAGGTCGTTCGGAGCACGTTTGCCCCGAATCGGACCGCCGCACGCCGTTTTGGTGTTTAACGGCGCCGAAAACTCGTTTCCAGCCGCCGCGGTCACACGGAACCTCCGAATGAGGTGCCGTCTGGCCAAGAATTTCACAATTGACGCCCCGGATGTTGTCGTACGGTTTCGTGGCATTCAGAGGTCGTTCGGGTGGTTTTGACCCCCAACGCGCCATTTCAGCGCGCGCCGCGCTGCTGAAAACGACACAATCGGGCGTGCCGCGCGCACCGCACGTCCGATGGTCGTGCGGCCTCCTCCTGCATCTCAGGAATAATATTCCTATCGTTACCGTGCGGTTTCAGGTCGTTCGGAGCACGTTTGCTCCGAATCGGACCGCCGCACGCCGTTTTGGTGTTTAACGGCGCCGGAAACGCGTTTCCAGCCGCCGCGGTCACACGGCACCTCCGAATGAGGTGCCGTCTGGCCGACCATTTCACAATTGACGCCCCGGATGTTGTCGTACGGTTTCGTGGCATTCGGAGGTCGTTCGGGTGGTTTTGACCCCCCAACGCGCCATTTCAGCGCGCGCCACGCTGCTGAAAACGACACAATCGGGCGTGCCGCGCGCACCGCACGTCCGATGGTCGTGCGGCCTCCTCCTGCATCTCAGGAATAATATTTCTATCGTTCTCGTGCGGTTTCAGGTCGTTCGGAGCACGTTTGCTCCGAATCGGACCGCCGCACGCCGTTTTGGTGTTTACCGGCGCCGGAAACTCGTTTCCGGCCGCCGCGGTCACACGGCACCTCCGAATGAGGTGCCGTCTGGCCGAGCATTTCACAATTGACGCCCCGGATGTTGTCGTACGGTTTCGTGCCATTCAGAGGTCGTTCGGGTGGTTTTGACCCCCCAACGCGCCATTTCAGCGCGCGCCGCGCTGCTGAAAACGACACAATCGGGCGTGCCGCGCGCACCGCACGTTTGATGGTCGTGCGGCCTCCTCCTGCATCCCAGGAATAATATTCCTATCGTTCCCGTGCAGTTTCAGGTCGTTCGGAGCACGTTTGCTCCGAATCGGACCGCCGCACGCCGTTTTGGTGTTTAACGGCGCCGGAAACGCGTTTCCGGCCGCCGCGGTCACACGGCACCTCCGAATGAGGTGCCGCCTGGCCGACCATTTCACAATTGACGCCCCGGATGTTGTCGTACGGTTTCGTGGCATTCGGAGGTCGTTCGGGTGGTTTTGACCCCCCAACGCGCCGTTTCAGCGCGCGCCGCGCTGCTGAAAACGACACAATCGGGCGTGCCGCGCGCACCGCACGTCCGATGGACGTGCGGCCTCCTCCTGCATCTCAGGAATAATATTCCTATCGTTCCCGTGCGGTTTCAGGTCGTTCGGAGCACGTTTGCTCCGAATCGGACCGCCGCACGCCGTTTTGGTGTTTAACGGCGCCGGAAACGCGTTTCCGGCCGCCGCGGTCACACGGCACCTCCGAATGAAGTGCCGTCTAGCCGACCATTTCACAATTGACGCCCCAGATGTTGTCGTACGGTTTCGTGGCATTCGGAGGTCATTTGGGTGGTTTTGACCCTGCAACGCGCCATTTCAGCGCGCGTCGCGCTGCTGAAAACGACACAATCGGGCGTGCCGCGCGCACCGCACGTCCGATGGTCGTGCGGCCTCCTCCTGCATCTCAGGAATAATATTTCTATCGTTCCCGTGCGGTTTCAGGTCGTTCGGAGCACGTTTGCTCCGAATCGGACCGCCGCACGCCGTTTTGGTGTTTAACGGCGCCGGAAACTCGTTTCCGGCCGCCGCGGTCACACGGCACCTCCGAATGAGGTGCCGTCTGGCCGAGCATTTCACAATTGACGCCCCGGATGTTGTCGTACGTTTTCGTGGCATTCGGAGGTCGTTCGGGTGGTTTTAACCCCCCAACGCGCCATTTCAGCGCGCGCCGCGCTGCTGAAAACGACACAATCGGGCGTGCCGCGCGCACCGCACGTCCGATGGTCGTGCGGCCTCCTCCTGCATCTCAGGAATAATATTCCTATCGTTCCCGTGCGGTTTCAGGTCATTCGGAGCACGTTTGCTCCGAATCGGACCGCCGCACGCCATTTTGGTGTTTAACGGCGCCGGAAACGCGTTTCCGGCCGCCGCGGTCACACGGCACCTCCGAATGAGGTGCCGTCTGGACGACCATTTCACAATTGACGCCCCGAATGTTGTCGTACGGTTTCGTGGCATTCGGAGGTCGTTCGGGTGGTTTTGACCCCCCAACGCGCCATTTCAGCGCGCGCCGCGCTGCTGAAAACGACACAATCGGGCGTGCCGCGCGCACCGCACGTCCGATGGACGTGCGGCATCCTCCTGCATCTCAGGAATAATATTCATATCGTTCCCGTGCTGTTTCAGGTCGTTCGGAGCACGTTTGCTCCGAATCGGACCGCCGCACGCCGTTTTGGTGTTTAACGGCGCCAGAAACGCGTTTCCGGCCGCCGCTGTCACACGGCACCTCCGAATGAGGTGCCGTCTGGCCGACCATTTCACAATTGACGTCCCGGATGTTGTCGTACGGTTTCGTGGCATTCGGAGGTCGTTCGGGTGGTTTTGACCCCCCAACGCGCCATTTCAGCGCGCGCCGCGCTGCTGAAAACGACACAATCGGGCGTGCTGCGCGCACCGCACGTCCGATGGTCGTGCGGCCTCCTCCTGCATCTCAGGAATAATATTCCTATCGTTCCCGTGCGGTTTCAGGTCGTTCGGAGCACGTTTGCTCCGAATCGGACCGCCGCACGCCGTTTTGGTGTTTAACGGCGCCGGAAACTCGTTTCCGGCCGCCGCGGTCACACGGCACATCCGAATGAGGTGCCGTCTGGCCGAGCATTTCACAATTGACGCCCCGGATGTTGTCGTACGGTTTCGTGGCATTCGGAGGTCGTTCGGGTGGTTTTGACCCCCCAATGCGCCATTTCAGCGCGCGCCGCGCTGCTGAAAACGACACAATCGGGCGTGCCGCGCGCACCGCACATACGATGGTCGTGCGGCCTCCTCCTGCATCTCAGGAATAATATTCCTATCGTTCCCGTGCGGTTTCAGGTCGTTCGGAGCACGTTTGCTCCGAATCGGACCGCCGCACGCCGTTTTGGTGTTTAACGGCGCCGGAAACGCGTTTCCGGCCGCCGCGGTCACACAGCACCTCTGAATGAGGTGCCGTCTGACCGACCATTTCACAATTGACGCCCCGGATGTTGTCGTACGGTTTCGTGGCATTCGGAGGTCGTTCGGGTGGTTTTGACCCCCCAACGCGCCATTTCAGCGCGCGCCGCGCTGCTGAAAACGACACAATCGGGCGTGCCGCGCGCACCGCACGTCCGATGGTCGTGCGGCCTCCTCCTGCATCTCAGGAATAATATTCCTATCGTTCTCGTGCGGTTTCAGGTCGTTCGGAGCACGTTTGCTCCGAATCGGACCGCCGCACGCCGTTTTGGTGTTTAACGGCGCCGGAAACGCGTTTCCGGCCGCCGCGGTCACACGGCACCTCCGAATGAGGTGTCGTCTAGCCGACCATTTCACAATTGACGCCCCGGATGTTGTCGTACGGTTTCGTGGCATTCGGAGGTCGTTCGGGTGGTTTTGACCCCCCAACGCGCAATTTCAGCGCGCGCCGCGCTGCTGAAAACGACACAATCGGGCGTGCCGCGCGCACCGCACGTCCGATGGTCGTGCGGCCTCCTCCTGCATCTCAGGGAATAATATTCCTATCGTTCCCGTGCAGTTTCAGGTCGTTCGGAGCACGTTTGCCCCGAATCGGACCGCCGCACGCCGTTTTGGTGTTTAACGGCGCCGAAAACTCGTTTCCAGCCGCCGCGGTCACACGGAACCTCCGAATGAGGTGCCGTCTGGCCAAGCATTTCACAATTGACGCCCCGGATGTTGTCGTACGGTTTCGTGGCATTCAGAGGTCGTTCGGGTGGTTTTGACCCCCAACGCGCCATTTCAGCGCGCGCCGCGCTGCTGAAAACGACACAATCGGGGCGTTGCCGCGCGCACCGCACGTCCGATGGTCGTGCGGCCTCCTCCTGCATCTCAGGAATAATATTCCTATCGTTACCGTGCGGTTTCAGGTCGTTCGGAGCACGTTTGCTCCGAATCGGACCGCCGCACGCCGTTTTGGTGTTTAAACGGCGCCGGAAACGCGTTTCCAGCCGCCGCGGTCACACGGCACCTCCGAATGAGGTGCCGTCTGGCCGACCATTTCACAATTGACGCCCCGGATGTTGTCGTACGGTTTCGTGGCATTCGGAGGTCGTTCGGGTGGTTTTGACCCCCCAACGCGCCATTTCAGCGCGCGCCGCGCTGCTGAAAAACGACACAATCGGGCGTGCCGCGCGCACCGCACGTCCGATGGTCGTGCGGCCTCCTCCTGCATCTCAGGAATAATATTTCTATCGTTCTCGTGCGGTTTCAGGTCGTTCGGAGCACGTTTGCTCCGAATCGGACCGACCGCACGCCGTTTTGGTGTTTAACGGTGCCGGAAACGCGTTTCCCGCCGCCTGCGGTCACACGGCACCTCCGAATGAGGTGCCGTCTGGCCGACCATTTCACAATTGACGCCCCGGATGTTGTCGTACGGTTTCGTGGCATTCGGAGGGTCGTTCGGGTGGTTTTGACCCCCCAACGCGCCATTTCAGCGCGCGCCGCGCTGCTGAAAACGACACAATCGGGCGTGCCGCGCGCACCGCACGTCTGATGGACGTGCGGCCTACTCCTGCATCTCAGGAATAATATTCTATCGTTCCCGTGCGGTTTCAGGAAGTTCGGAGCACGTTTGCTCCGAATCGGACCGCCTCACGCCGTTTTGGTGTTTAACGGCGCCGGAAACGCGTTTCCGGCCGCCCGCGGTCACACGGAACCTCCGAATGAGGTTCCGTCTAGCCGACCATTTCACAATTGACGCCCCGGATGTTTTCGTACGGTTTCGTGGCATTCGGAGGTCGTTCGGGTGGTTTTGACCCCCCAACGCGCCATTTCAGCGCGCGCCGCGCTGCTGAAAACGACACAATCGGGCGTGCCGCGCGCACCGCACGTCCGATGGTCGTGTGGGCCTCCTCCTGCATCTCAGGAATAATATTCCTATCATTCCCGTGTGGTTTCAGGTCGTTCGGAGCACGTTTTCTCCGAATCGGACCGCCGCACGCCGTTTTGGGTGTTTAACGGCGCCAGAAACTCGTTTCCGGCCGCCGCGGTCACACGGCACCTCCCGAATGAGGTTCCGTCTGGCCGAGGCATTTCACAATTGACTCCCCGGATGTTGTCCGTACGGTTTCGTGGCATTCGGAGGTCGTTCGGGTGGTTTTGCGCCATTTCAGAGCGCGCCGCGCTGCTGAAAACGACACAATCGGGCGTGCCGCGCGCACCGCACGTCCGATGGTCATGCGGCCTCCTCCTGCATCTCAGGAATAATATTGCTATCGTTTCCGTGCGGTTTCAGGTCGTTCGGAGCACGTTTGCTCCGAATCGGACCGCCGCACGCCGTTTTGGTGTTTAACGGCGCCAGAAACTCGTTTCCGGCCGCCGCGGTCACACGGCACCTCGGAATGAGGTCCCGTCTGGCCGAGAATTTCACAATTGATGCCCCGGATGTTGTCGTACGGTTTCGTGGCATTCGGAGGTCGTTCGGGTAGTTTTGACCCCCCAACGCGCCATTTCAGCGCGCGCCGCGCTGCTGAAAACGACACAATCGGGCGTGCCGCGCGCACCGCACGTCCGATGGTCGTGCGGCCTCCTCCTGCATCTCAGGAATAATATTCCTATCGTTCCCGTGCGGTTTCAGGTCGTTCGGAGCACGTTTGCTCCGAATCGGACCGCCGCACGCCGTTTTGGTGTTTAACGGCGCCGGAAACGCGTTTCCGGCCTCCGCGGTCACACGGCACCTCCGAATGAGGTGCCGTCTGGCCGACCATTTCACAATTGACGCCCCGGATGTTGTCGTACGGTTTCGTGGCATTCGGAGGTCGTTCGGGTGGGTTTTGACCCCCCAACGCGCCATTTCAGCGCGCGCCGCGCTGCTGAAAACGACACAATCGGGCGTGCCGCGCGCACCGCACGTCCGATGGTCGTGCGGCCTCCTCCTGCATCTCAGGAATAATATTCCTATCGTTCTCGTGCGGTTTCAGGTCGTTCGGAGCACGTTTGCTCCGAATCGGACCGCCGCACGCCGTTTTGGTGTTTAACGGCGCCGGAAACGCGTTTCCGGCCGCCGCGGTCACACGGCACCTCCGAATGAGGTGCCGTCTGGCCGAACATTTCACAATTGACGCCCCGGATGTTGTCGTACGGTTTCGTGACATTTGGAGGTCGTTCGGGTGGTTTTGACCCCCCAACGCGCCATTTCAGCGCGCGCCGCGCTGCTAAAAACGACACAATCGGGCGTGCCGCGCGCACCGCACGTCCGATGGTCGTGCGGCCTCCTCCTGCATCTCAGGAATAATATTTCTATCATTCCCGTGCGGTTTCAGGTCGTTCGGAGCACGTTTTGCTCCGAATCGGACCGCCGCACGCCGTTTTGGTGTTTAACGGCGCCAGAAACGCGTTTTCGGCCGCCGCGGTCACACGGCACCTCCGAATGAGGTGCCGTCTGGCCGACCATTTCACAATTGACGCCCCGGATGTTGTCGTACGGTTTCGTGGCATTCGGAGGTCGTTCGGGTGGTTTTGACCCCCCAACGCGCCATTTCAGCGCGCGCCGCGCTGCTGAAAACGACACAATCGGGCGTACCGCGCGCACCGCACGTCCGATGGTCGTGCGGCCTCCTCCTGCATCTCAGGAATAATATTCCTATCGTTCCCGTGCAGTTTCAGGTCCGTTCGGAGCACGTTTGCTCCGAATTGGACCGCCGCACGCCGTTTTGGTGTTTAACGGCGCCGGAAACGCGTTTCCGGCCGCCGCGGTCACACGGCACCTCCGAATGAGGTGCCGTCTGGCCGACCATTTCACAATTGACGCCCCGGATGTTGTCGTACGGTTTCGTGGCATTCGGAGGTCGTTCGAGTGGTTTTGACCCCCCAACGCGCCATTTCAGCGCGCACCGCGCTGCTGAAAAACGACACAATCGGGGGTGCGGGGGGTGCGGGGGCTGAACGGGGGTGCGGGAGGCTGAACGGGGGTGCGGGGGGGGGGGGGGGTGCGGGGGGCTGTACGGGGTGGCGGGGGGCTGTACGGGGGTGGCGGGGGGCTGTACGGGGGTTCGGAGGGCTGTACGGGGGTGCGGGGGGGGGGGGGGGGGGGGGGCTGTACAGGGGGTGCGGGGGGCGGGTACGGGGGTGGAGGGGGGCTGTACGGGGGTTCGGGGGGATGTACGGGGGTGCGGGGGGGCAGTACGGGGGTGCGGGGGGGGTTGTACGGGGGTGCGGGGGGTTGTACGGGGGTGCGGGGGGGTGTACGGGGGTGCGAGGGGCTCTCCGGGGGTGCGGGGGGCTGTACGGGGGTGCGGGGGGCTGTACGGGGGTGGCGGGGGGCTGTACGGGGGTTCGGGGGGCTGTAGGGGGGTTCGGGGGGGCTGTACGGGGGTGCGGGGGGGGGGGGGGGGCTGTACGGGGGTGGCGGGGGGCTTGTACGGGGGTTCGGGGGGCTGGACGGGGGTGCGGGGGGGGGGGGGGGGGCTGTATGGGGGTGGCGGGGGCCTGTACGGGGGTGGCGGGGGGCAGTACGGGGGTGCGGGGGGTTGTACGGGGGTGCGGGGGGACTGTACGGGGGTGCGGGGGGCTGTACGGGGGTGCGGGGGGGCTGTACGGGGGTGGCGGGGGGCAGTACGGGGGTTCGGGGGGATGTACGGGGGTGCGGGGGGCTGTACGGGGGTGCGGGGGGGCTGTACGGGGGTGCGGGGGGGCTGTACGGGGGTGCGGGGGGCTGTACGGGGGTGCGGGGGTGGCTGTACGGGGGTGCGGGGGGCTGTACGGCGGTGCGGGGGGCTCTCCGGGGGGTGCAAAGGTCATCCCATTGATTACAAAAGTGAAAAATAAAAGTGATAACATCTAATTAATACATATTTCTTTTATCGATACCATACAAAAATTTATAAAAAATATATTGGATAATACATAATCTATAATATCAGATTTATTGATCTGTTGGAATTAGTTCGACTTTTTCAATGTAGAATCATTCAGATTATCTGATCAAAAACTCAATATGTGTATAAAATATTTAAAAGACCACCATGGATGGTAATAATGCATTACTTAAATGAATAAATTACAGTACATCAATGTCAAACCCTACCAGTAAAAAAACAAAAAACATATCTCGTGAATATATGGTGCGTCACGCGTTGCCATCACTGTTACCTCCTTCTGGTGGGCCAGGTGCCTACAACAAATAAACATTATAAATATTTTAATAACAAAAATAATTTAAATTAAATAAATAAATACAGTATATACCTGCGTCGTATGATCCCCTGTACCATCAGCTCGACGCACATATTCCCGCAGTGCTCTAACCTCAGCTGTCAATTGCGCATTTGTCTCCTCGGAAGCGCGCAGCCGTGCCTCAAAATCTGACATCTGCTGTGTCATATGAGCAACAGCAGGACCGACAACCACAACGCGTGACACTACAGAACGAGGAATCCCTGCTCCATAGGTCAAACTATAGCCATGCCCGTCCCGACCAATAATGCGATGAAAGATCTCATCCCGTCGCATGGGAAGCTGTCGCTGGTCCTCTGGCAGATGTTCTAACTCAGCTTCAAATTGATCCTGTGAAATATTTAAATATATATAAATATATATATGTTAATATAAAGATTTATGTAATTATTGGTAAGTACAGACACTTACTATCAATGCTGCAACCTCTGGATCATTGTGATCACGAGTCCTTATCCACACCGACATTTTATCAGTTGCTGCACCTTGCCCTCGCAAACTGTATATTAAAAGAATATAAACACAAAACCATATTAATTAATAAATTAAAAAGTGAATAATATATATCTCATGTCGGATCTGAGACACGTGACGAGTCCCGAGCCTGTGAGCTGGTCCCTGCAACGCTCGATTCTCCGAATGGCGTGTTGACACCTCCTACATTCAATTCATTCAAATTTCAAACAAATCACATATTCTTGAAAATATATATACAGAAAAATAATTAATATACAAACCGCAACACCCTCAGTAGACCAATATGCAACCAAGTCACGCCACTGAGCCGGGAGGACACCTCTCGGGACTTTTTCCAAAAATGTCAGGGGCACCCACATTTGGTA